>CM062291.1:151022814-152293605 GCA_031216915.1 Pictodentalium vernedei | reverse complement strand
TACCTCCTGCGGATACTGCTTCCGGGCGAGTGATTAAGGACCTCGCGTATTACCAACGTCAGTGTTAGAAAAGGGCTTGCCTAGTATAAGGCTGCAGATGCTAGACAAAACCGTGATTTTATGGTCATTACCCAGCAATCTCCTGACACCCAGGAGCCGTTCTCACAATTACACACCCAAATTGAAACCCATAACATTGAGCCCAAGAGGCGAATAAAATCCCCCTCCTGTGAATCCCAAACATGTCAGGATGGGCATGACTAACATTGTTTCCACACAAAACCCAGTGACATGTAGTAATGAAAAGATTGACCTGTCGCCCTACAAGTCTCAGCAGTCCATACACCTTTCACACTCCTCCAGGGACATACCCGAAAGTGACAACTCCAGTGATGATGTATACAGTCCCGCGCATATATAGAAGGACAACTTGAACCCGATTCACATCAACGTCGTTTACTGCCACCCTTAACCAGCTGCAACATGGTACCTCAATTAACCAAACGATCCTCTTTGATCACATACTCTCACTCGCTCACATGAGAACCCCCCCCCCCCACACACACACACCCCAGCACTTGTGACCCCTACCACCAATGTCAACTCATGAACCGACAGTAATACAGGACATCCTGTCCCATAAGATTGATTGGTCCCCTATGTTCTCACCGGCTGAAACCCATTCCAATCTGAGAAACCTTAATTTCGCCATCCATGAGAGCATAGTTCCACCAGGACCACGCACAACAGACCACTCCCTCCTAACCCACAATATGACACAGGCACACACCCAATTTATGAGAGCAACATCTTGCCCAACCAAACCCCGATAGCGCATCACACCATTGATTTGTCTTCCGACAATACCCAACTAAGAATGAGCGAAAGTGTCTCTCCCGCCAAACAGTGAACCCCGCAATGTTGTGTTGAAAATATGTTCCCGCGACATTTGAAACAAGTAGCACCCCACTTTCTATTTTGCTATTCCAGCTTCATGGGGCCGGGTGTAGCAAAATAGAAAGTGGAAACATTGGGGGACCTATTAATCTTATGGGACGGGATGTCCTGTCTTACTGTCGGTTCATGAGTTGACGTTGGGGGTGGGGGTCACAAGTACTGGGGTGCGGTGAGGGGTTTCCTGTGAGCGGGTGAGAGTATGTGATCACGGAGGATCGTACGGTTAAGAACATAGGGGACCAATCAATTTATTTATGTATTTATTTGTGGTTGTTTAAGGTCACATATTTCTGCAAAATGGCTAATCATGACCATGGCAGCTTTACGGATGGAGGGGAAGCCGTAGTACCCGGAGAGAACCACCGAGCAACGGCGAGGAACTGTCAGCTCCCCAGCATACTAACTCCACACAAGGAGGGTAGCATTGGTTGAAGACAGATGCACCATCGACGTACATTACGCCTTAGTACACAACGCCACCGTTGCCCCCACGTAGGCTGTGAGGTTGAAGTGTCTTGCCCAAGGACACAACGTGGTTGCCGAACCAACGACCTCTCGGCTTGTAGCTTGCACCTATACCTACTCAGCCACGGCTCCCCCAGGTCCAATTAATCTTATGATACGGGATGTTCTGTATTACATTCGGTTCATGAGTTGATGTTGAAGGTGTGGGGGGGGGGGGGGGGGTGGTTACAAGTGCGGGGGGTTCTGCGTGACCGGGGTGAGAGTATGGGATCATGGAGGAACGTATTGTTAATTGGGATGCCATGTTGTAGCTGGTTAAGAGTGGCAGTAAATGACGTTGAGGGGGCTTCATTTTGTTCGGAGATACTGGGAATCGGGTTCACGTTGTCCGTCTTTATATGCGTGGCACTGGATACTTCACTGTTGGAGTTGTCACTTTCGGATAAGTGTGAAAGGTGTATGGACCATTGAGACTTGTCGGGGGGCAGGTCAATCTTTTCATTACTACATGTAATTGGGCTTTGTGTGGAAACAATGTTAGACATGCCCATCCTGCCACGTTTGAGATTCACCGGGGACAGTGGGGGGGGGGGGGGGGGGGATTCCATTCGCCTCTTGGGCTCGGGGTTATGGGTTTCAATTTGGTTCTGGGGGTCAGGAGATTGCTGAGTATTGGCTATGAATTCACGATTTTGTCTAGCATCTGCAGCCTTGTACTGGGCAAGCCCTTTTCTAAAACTGACGTTGGTAATACGTGAGGACCTTAATCACTCGTCCGGAAGAAGATCCACAGGGGGTAACTAGTTATGCCTAATCCAGACTATTCAAACCAACGAGAGGAAAGGGAATCCGATGGTATGTCTACAGCTGTCGCTGTTGTAAGGTTATTATATATCGAGTAGCACCATCGATTTGCTCGATCAAAATGGACACGCGGATGGGGTTAAAGTTAGGCTGTATGACGGGTCCGTGGAATAACAGCGTGTCAAGAGACAACGTGTCTCAGTCACCAAAGTGGAAGGTAGATGAAAAATCCACCAAATTGATTTCACTGCGGGAATGAAACCTTTCAGCGTGGAACTGGACGTGGAACTGGACGGGGGGGGAGGGGGGGGGGGCTATTTGGTATTTACGGGTCTGTGTCTTGCAAAGTAGTGAGTGCACTTTGTGAGTTGTGGTAAAAATCTCTTCATTGACTGTGGAGCTGGAAAGAAATATTTGGTATTTATGGGTATGTGTCTTGTAAAGTAGTGAGTAAATTTTGTGTTTAGGGTGCAAATCACTACAATCAGCATGGGGCTGGAAGGAAAAGATGTGAGAAAACGTTGAGTTTTAGGGTAAAAACACTACAGTATGCACTAGGAGATACTGGATCAACACTTTGGATGTGGAGTGCCAGGCAGACACAAACTTTTCATCTTGCAAAGTAGTGAGAAAACGTTGTGTTTTAGGGTAAAAGGCACTTCAGTAGGTACTGGGAGGTACCGGGTGCTGGGTTGACACTTTGGGATTGAAGTGGGAACATGACACCAGCAAGTGCAAGCTCGGATGACGGGGCTCGGTTTATATTAGAGCTGGATTTGGTGGGCTCTCATAACTAATAACGCAACGAAGTGGTTGGTTGATAAGTTATTCACTTTTCTGGGGGACAGGAGTTGATTCGTATAATTGTCATGGGAGTCATGAATATGTTGCAGTCGGAAAAGATGCGACAAGTAAATAAACAGTTTGTGTGGCAGCAGTGAATTCATGCTAATGATCAAAGGATGACACCGATTATATATGCTTATCTCGAGATATTATATCGAGATCACGAGATATTATCTCGAGATCTTGAGATATTATCTCGAGATCTCGAGATAGTTTCTCGAGATCTTGAGATATTATCTCGAGATCTCGAGATATTATCTCGAGATCTCGAGATATTATCTCGAGATCTGGAGATATTATCTCGAGATCTTGAGATAGTTTCTCGAGATCTTGAGATATTATCTCGAGATCTCGAGATAAAAAAAATATTGAGGATGGTCTAAATCAGCCACCGCAGGTCTGCGTCACGAAAGCGCGTTCCGTGTGGCTTGTAAATGAAGCTAAGCGCACATGTTTGCAGTTGCGGCAATAGATCTGGGGTCCGGTGTGTTATTTTTACCGGAAGCGTTTGTCAGAGAGAAAACTGATTTAGGAACTCATTGACATCGGTGCGGTTGCGTACGAAACTGAATTTGCTGCCGCGAATCCAATCGGCATCGGACAGAAAATGTCGGTGTTCGGCGTCCGAACGATGAGGCTCGTAGGCCCATATAAAAACAGTCCGCCTTCTTTTTGGCATACTTCCTTTTCTTCTCTCAATTGTTTTACCGTTTCACTTCTTTTTGGGGGGGGAGGGGGCGTCTCTGGTCGCCCCCTGAACCCACTCAAACAGACCACTCCCAATGGGTGGAGCAAAATATTCTCCGCCTCGCGAGTTCCAAGTTTCGGTTTCTGTATTTTCCACTTATGTCGACTTATCCACTGTGAGTTAATGGTATACTAGTAAAATAGATTAGAATATTTGCCTCCTCATCTGCTCGTTTCAGGCATAGTGGATGAAATTTGGCGCAGATTGAACAAATTTGAGAAACACTGGTGCTCAATTTGAAATAACTTTTAAAACTCAACTTAGACTAGAGAAGGAGGTGGGGTTGCAAATAAAAAATATAGATACTAAGCTGAAAAAACAGTTGTTTTAGACAACCCCTACCTCCGATCCAAACTTTGCCCCTCTTGAATTTACTTTCCACCTCCTGCACAGGATGTAATTTTGTCTGTTTGTGTGCATTCCAAGAGGTATTTCACGATTTCTACCATAGTATGTGAAGGTTCCAGCTGTTAGTCAAATAGTGATTCGAAATTTCTAGAAGTTGATTTTATTTTTTTTGTGTGTGTGTGGGGGGGGGGGGGGGGGGGGGGCACTCCCGCGACAACGAACGCGCACGTCATCGAGAAACGTGACGTTTTTACGACATACATGTAACAATGATTATAGCTGAATTCCCTGTGACCAAGAGGGGTGGCACCCCCCCCCCCCCTCATCTCATGCGCGCATGGTTCTTTGAACAAATTCAAATGACCTCCCGTTAATTAATGATATGTGTTAGTTCTGGTGTAGCCGTTTAACTTTCTCCCTACATTTCACCCCCACCCGATAGGATAAAATCTCGTGTGTTTCCCCTTTCTAAATATAAAAAAAAAAACATTTGCTTTTAAAAAGCTTATTTCTGGCTCCCAAAATTGGTGGAAGATGAAAAGACACACGCAGGCCATGACGGAATATCTCACACCCTGCCTCCGCTATGTGACTTTGCATTCGATTTATATATTCTTTTTTTTCTTCACATTTGAAAATTTTGTTTGTAAAGTTAAAACTTTCAGCTATAACTGAGACGTTGTAACTTTTCCTCTTAGTAATGTGGAAGAGAGATAATCCACGCACCCTGAAAACTACTTACGGTAAGTTTTACAAGCCTAAAATTAACCTACCCTCGCGAAGTATGTTACAATTTTTTTCTAACGATTATTTCAATGGTATTAAAGGCCGACGACCCAAAACATATGTAAAAAAACGAACGCGAATTACTTTGGCGAAGTCCAAGTTCAATGTTATTGAACTGGTTCGGACGGGTGGGGGGGGGGGGGGGGAGGGGGTCGAAACATGACACGTCCTGAATAGCCATGTTAATCTTTTAAAATTTAGTTCAAGTTATATGCTCTGCCCAGACTTCAAAGAGCATGGGCTATAAATTCACTGGCAGAGAAAAATTGGAACGTGTGTCTATATGTCACTTGGAGAGGTGGAGTGCTTTTTTGTGAGCATCGTGTACACAGTCAGTGATGCCAGATCGAGGATCTGCCGCCAGCTATCTCAACCCCATACTGTCTTGAATCTGTTTCCTTGCAAGACACATATATGCGATAAACCAAAGATGGTTAGCCCAATTCCCCAATCTTGATTTCAATGCGATTCGCTTGACTTAATTATATTCTACGCAGTTCAAGGGCAGGACAGTGCCGGAGTGGACTTCAGGTGGTGGAGGTGGGGGGGGGGGGGGGGGTGTTTTAGGTTTCATGTTGGTAAATTTGGCGAAATGGAAGTGAAAGCAGGTATTCTGACAGCAACATACTTTAGAGCTTGATTTTTCGATAAGTAATCCGCGTTGGATGCAAAAAACGTTACATCTGGGCGCGGTGGCTCAGTTGGTAGTGGTGCAGGCTGCAAGCCGAGAGGTACTCTGTTCGAACCCCACCTGTGGCAACCGGGTTGTGTCCTTGGGCAAGACACTTCACCCCATTGCCCACGTTGGGGCATGGTGGCGTTGTGTACCAAGGCCTGCTGCTCCTCATGGATGGAGCACCTGTCTTCAACCAATGTTATAACCCTGCTTGTGTGGAGTTACCATGTTGTGGAGCTGAGAGTTGCTTGCCATTGTTCGATGGTTCTCTCCGGGTAATCCGGCTTCCTCCATCCGTAAAAATGTCGTGGTCATGATTAGCCATTGTGCATATATAAGTGTCTTTAACCACCAATATCTAACTAACTAAAAACGGTACATAATTTGGTTCTTCAATCAGAAATCTGTTGAAATCAGTGTTTTGGTCTTCAATCAGAAACCTGTTGAAATCGGTGTTTTATTGCCGAATGGGGTGGGGATAAACCCCATATATTGAAAAATAAGGGGTTTATCCCCACCCCAATCGGCGATAAACTTCGACTCTACTAAAGAATTTTCATCGAAAAGGAATTTTCGGCAGAAAAACATTATTAAATCACAAGTCTGCTTTCGTGCACAATGTTTCTAAAGCTGTTACAAAATTTATCAGTGTGAACTTCAAAATTTTATTTAGAAAGCCTCAACAATTATTTTCCGACGTATTTTATTTATTTTACAGAAACGGTCATCACTTTGTGATCGTAAGTTTCACTTGGGCCCGAATTTCGCAACAAACGTACCGATTTTGTGGAACGGTTCAGATTTATGTTTTGATCTGTATCCAAATCCATCAAAACACAACTCCTTGCAACAACCTCGAAACCCTCAGGTAAAAATAGATTATGCTATCCGTTACGTCATTGGTAAACAAACATGTCGGCTGCTGGCGTAAAATGACAACAACGGTGAACTTTTGAGTGAAATCAAGGGGAAATGAAGACCCACCGATAAGGTAGTAATGCGAAAATTTTCTCCTTCATCTATTCTTTAATTTGCGTGGTTGATTATAATTGAATAACAAACAGAACAGGAGATACGCGATACAGTCTTACGCCAAGTATGTTTCGGAAAATACTATAGTGATTTGCATCAGATTTAAGGTCTTGTCAAAAGAAATAGCAGTGATGAGTAGCTTTTGCACCTTCAGTCTGATTTGCTTCTAGATAAAACCTAAAGTCTGATGCATATCTATAGACATGCACCACCTAATGATAATAAAGTATTTATCAAATATCAGCTAATCTGACATGTGATGACTTCATGAGGTGACATAATTGGGTTTATTGGAATTTTAAAATAGAACTATTTATTATTGCATAATAAAAAAACAAAGATAGCAATTTGTTGGAATACACCCAATAATTACTGTCTGTCACTGTCACTATCAGTAATTAGTTTGCAATATTTTTGTCTTTTGTGAAAAATTTATTTTTGGTGGCAGTCCAAATATTTAATAAATTGTATAGTACAGTTTTGGTAACTTAAGACACATGTAATCTATGGCATGTGGGTTAAGTGAGGTTTGTGGAAAGGTCATATCAGGTCAGCACCTGAGTGGACTCTTCCAAGATAATCAGACTCTCATATTACTGACCAGTCACAGTGGCTATTTTTAGAAGCTCTAAACATTCTTATGTGCCAACAGTCTCAGGTTAATCAGAGTTCAGGAAACATATTGTGTCTGTTCAGCCAGTATAGAAAAATATTTCATATTTCTCAAGTTTTCTTTTGTTTCATGTTATAATTTCTGAATTTTCTACATAATGGATAAACAAATTCCAGAAGTTTACCAAAGCACCTCAGGACCCTCTAGAATCACAACTTTCAGACAAGGAGAGGTAGCTTTTGACCAAAATGTTAGATCATTCCCATCACAGGAAGAGATTCTGAATATGAGGAGAGGTGCTGTGGATGTACTGTCTGCTAGGGATAAGAACGTTCACCAAACAGATAACACACTTGATGTTAGCCTTGCAGTCCAGGACAATATATCTCTGGCATCAGGTAGCCCTCTCCAAAATCATGTTAAAAAGACTAAACCGCAATTTACAAATCCTAAGAAGAGGAAGGCTAGCTATAAATGGGATACTGCAGACTCCACAAACTGGACAGTTAAGCAACTGAAAGAAAATTTGGGGAAAATCGGCATTCAGGCGCCAAATGCTAGAAAATCAGTCCTCATTCAGCTTTATCAGGACAATGTTGATACAAACATTCAAAATGTCAATTCCCAGGAAGTCACTGTACAGCCTAGTGATCCTATAAATATTCAGGACAATGTGGACTCAGTGGAACATACAGAGGATAGCAACACCGATGAGCTCAGACGAATTGCACAAGAGCTCAGTGGTTTGACAGAGTCAGTACATGCACTGATCAAAGACAATGCTCAAAGTATGTTTCAGAACAGGCCCAGTCAACCTACTTTTAGAACTGAACCATTGTATTTAAATCAAAGAGGTAATGCTCAGAATTTTCCGAATTACCAGGGCCCAACATTTGTTAAGGAATTTTCCAACCCAGAGAATGCTGAAGGTAGAGAAAAAGTGCTTTCAGATCCAACAAGATTGCCATCAGAAAGAGAGTATATTTACAATTTGAAAACAGCAAGAGAAGCTACCCAGCAGCCAGTCATGGGATTGGCCGATTACAATGTGGGTGTACAACCAAAACATCAGTGGGATGTCGTTTATCAACAGCGGCCACAGATTTTCCAGAACAGCCTGGTTCACCCTGGAGTGGTAACTTCAAATTCATGTAGGTCATGTATACCACTGGATAGTCTAAATCATGACATTGACATTGTATCACCATCCCTTAAAAGAGCTATCCTAGAAGGCAAAGATATCAATCTCGCCAGTTTGCTGATCCCCAACTTTGAATTTGGGGGTCAGCGGACTGTTGAGGTTGGATCTCTGGCTTTCCATTTAAAAGATGGGGACAGCCGTCTCAATAAAAATTTAACTATTACAGAATTCATAACCGCATTCACAATATACAAAAATGTCATGTGTGAGGTCTATCCAGACCGACGATCAGAGCTTGATACGTATGAAAAAATGCTGGTTAAATACCACAGTCAGTATGGTGGGTTTCTGTTTTACGAATTCCACAAGGCCTTTTCTGCAGAGGCAGCAGCCTGGTTGACGCAGCGGAACATCCTCGTGGACTGGTCCAAGGGAAGCCCAGAACTTTTCCAAAGAATTTTTTCAGGGGTCACAGTCAACAGGTGTGACATCTGCGAAAGTTCCTCTCATAGGACAAAATTTTGTCCCAAAATCGCTTCCGTCAGCAGGTCTGACGGGGATGTTCCAGCTGCATCTAAACTAAAGTTTTTTAGGCCTGATAGTTTTCAAAGTGGAGTAAACCGGCAAGAAAAGAAAGTTGATATTCGAGGTCGCCCTCGTGTTATGCATTTCGGCAAGGAAATTTGCAATAATTTTAACCAAGAGTCGGGCTGCACAAGGCCAAATTGTACCAATGCCCATGTCTGTCTGAAATGTAGAGGTAACCATCCATTTACTAAGTGCTCCAGGATCACAGTAGATAATAACAAAGGTTTGAAGGCCTTAGCTTGACTAGATAATCCAACCGCCTCTATGCCAGGGAGTCTTGAGTCATGCAAAGATCATAGGGGTTCAAATCTTTTATCAGGAGTAGATTTCTGCATGAAAGCATCAACGCCTATCAATGTACGCCATTTATCACACGAGTTGTCAAACCACCCAGATCGGGAGTTTGTTAATGAGTTGATAAGTGGTTTACAATTTGGCTTTAACACTGGTCTATCTTCATGTCCGTCTTGCACACTGGAATGCAAAAATTTATTGTCAGCTCGAGACGACCCTGAATTTGTTGATACAGCACTAAAGCTCGAGAGTGAGAAAGGTTTTTTGTTCGGCCCTTTTGAGAGCCCTCCTTTCAAGACATACAGAATTAGTCCGATTGGCATAGCAACTGGGAAGTATTCTGGGAAGAAACGGATAATTGTGGATCTTTCAGCTCCTCATGATAGCCTAAATCACTCCAGCATAAACGATTTAATAAGTAGGGAAGAATACTCATTGAGCTATGTCCATGTAGATGATGCAATTCAAGTAATAAAGTCCATGGGGATGGGAAGTTGGATGTGCAAAACGGACATTGTAGATGCTTTCAAACTTATTCCCATTCACCCTTCCTTGTGGCATCTGCATGGCATTAAATGGAGGGACAAGTATTATTTCTATCATCGTTTGGTTTTTGGCTGCAGGAGTAGCCCCAAAATGTTTGATAAACTATCTGTGGCAATCTGTTGGATAGCAAAAAATTGTTATAAAATTGAACACATATTACATCTTTTGGATGATTTTCTAACAATTGATCACCCAGACTCAGTACCTGAAAGAACAATGGCTATTCTTACAAAAATTTTCAATTCACTTAAAATTCCAATTGCCCCTCATAAAACATTTGGTCCAACCACCACTTTGGAATTTCTAGGTATAACTCTTGATTCAAAGAAAATGGAATCTAGGTTACCTGAGGATAAATTAGTTCGTTTAATTGCTAAGGTAAAATCATTCCTCAACCTCCGTTCCTGTACAAAGAGAGAGTTGTTATCATTGTTGGGGTACATGAACTTTGCCTGCAGGTGTGTTGTTCCTGGTCGTTCGTTCGTTTCATATCTTATTGCACTGTCCACATCAGCCGAACGTCTCTTTGATCTTGTCTTCCTCAATAATGAATGTAGGAAAGACCTACGAATGTGGTATACATTCCTCTCAGGGTGGAATGGCAGGTCATTTTTCCTTGAAGATTCCCTTACAGTAAATGCTGATATTAACCTCTATACAGATGCTTCATCCAGTCTGGGATTTGGGGGATATTTCAGTGGCAGGTGGTTTCAAGGTAAATGGCCCGAGTATCTCCATCCTGGTGTTAATAGTTCTTACTCAATGGCTTTATTGGAACTTTATCCTATTGTGGTGGCAGTGGCTCTCTGGGGAAAGGAGTGGTGCAGAAAGAGAGTGCTTTTTCAGTGTGATAATCAGGCAGTAGTACACATTATAAAGAAAGGCCGATCAAAAAATTTGAGAGTTGCCCACTGGATGAGAAAGCTGACTTGGTGTGCTGCACAGTACAATTTTGCTGTGTATGCGGTTCATGTTCCTGGTTACAAAAATGAGATAGCTGATGCACTTTCTCGCTTTCAGATGGACCGGTTCAGAGCTTTGGTCCCAGATGCCAATCTACATCCAGAAGAAATCCCAGACATGCTCAACTTTTCGAGTCCCTGAATCCAGTGGTCACAGATCTTCTCAATTCTTCCCTCAGTGTGAATACACAGTGTACATACAGGTCAGGCTTGCAGTGTTTCCAGAAATTTCTTCACAGATATGGTCTTGAAAGGACAAAAATTGATGAAAACATACTTCTATATTTCATTGCTTACTGTCAACATTGCTTACAGATGAAATACTCAACTGTCAAATTGTATCTTGCTGGTATTAAGTACTTTTATGTCAAACAGGGTCATGGCAATCCGCTTTGTAAAGTAGATGGCTCCACCCATCAGAGACTACAGATTGCTCTGCGAGGCTTCAAAAAGTTGACATCAGCACCCCAAAAACCACGTTTTCCAATTACCTTCCCTATATTAAACAAAATATTTTGGGCCCTTAATTACGGTTGTTTCGGTCCATACACCGACTGCATGTTACAAACAGCCTGCGCAGTGGCCTTCTTTGGTTTCTTAAGGTGTAGTGAGTTCACAGCTAATTCAAAAATGGGTTTAGATACAAGCCTTGAGGTGGACGATCTTTCATTTTCAGAGAATGGTAGCTTGTGCACCCTTAAATTGAAAGCATCCAAGACTGATCCTTTTAGACAGGGTATTGAAATCAAACTTTTCTCGGTAAATCACCCAGCTTGTCCAGTGCGACTGTTGAAGAAGTATTTGATAAACAGGTGTAGATTTGGAAGACATGGCCATCTCTTTATAAACAGTCATGGTAAGCCGCTCACCAGGTCATACTTTATTTCTCATATAAGAACAATTTTAAGACAACTAGGCTATGAACAAAATTCTTATTCAGGACATTCATTTAGAATCGGTGCAGCGACCTCAGCAGCTTATTCCAACATAGAAGATCATTTGATCAAAACACTCGGCCGATGGTCATCAAACTGCTATGTGCGATATATAAGAACCCCTGATAAGTCTATTAGGACAGCACAGAATTCATTAATCTATTACTCACAGAACTGAATGAATGTCCTGATAGACTCTTAATACATTCATTTTGGGCTGTTTTAATATTTCTTTGACTTTGACACCATGCAAATGTACTATTGAAATGTGCCTTTCAGAACCTTGGAGACTGACACAGGCCTAAAATTAGGAACAGGCCATTTATTAACAATTCTAGGCAAGACCCTCTGAGAAAGCTCCATCAAACCAGGCCATGGCTGCTAAAAAGCAGCCATGACTTGGTTTTATGGAGATTTGAAATGATCAGCAGTGTTGAGGAAATCACAATTGATGTGAGTTAAGTCGCTCATCTGAGTAGGTACATTGGTAATGGACCTTTAGTAACTTAAAAAGGTGTTGTATGATACTTCAGATGTAATCTCATGAGAACCCTGAAAAATGAAGCAGTGTTGCTTATAAGCTTAGTATTACGAACTGACAGCCAACATCCAATGCTTGGAGTAGAGGTCCCAAAAGTGGGAAACGTGGGGTGAGCAGTTGATTGGACTTGACATACCTTTGTGTTGTTAATGACTAAATATGTTGTAAATGAAATAAAAATATACAAAGAAATTCAAGTCGAAAAAGTAAATAAATGAATAATCATTTAAAAGTTGGTTCAGGGTGAGAGGCAGATACTAGTACATTAAGCATTTGCTCTAACCATCTCTTCATTTCAGGGGTGCTAACCATAATTTGCTTTATGTTACAGGAGCCTCATGAGGCTTGAACTTAGTAAAAATAAATATAACTGTTTGTTAAAAACTTTCTAAGGACTTGTTCTGGATCAACTCTTGGTGATGTGTCTATCCACAACTCATGTACACAGACTGTGCCAAATAGAGGACATAACTTTCACATTACTTCAGTGTATTCATCAGGACATCTATGTGTAGAATTAGAATTGACTCTCAACAAACATACTATCATAACTGAAAGTTATATAATTATACAGTCAAAGTGGGTGAGAGAGTTGTGAGCGTATGAGGAAATCTACATTCAAGAATTTTGGTTGCAATCGGTATTTGTGTAGGCTTCAAACACTTATATTTTGGGCAAACTACATGTGCATCACCTGGGACATTTTTTTTTTGGAAATGACTCAGGTGATGTACATGCCTACACAAATGCCTCATTCATTATCTGTATGTATCATCTATTCTGTTGAGCCCTTACCAAGGGCCGAACTCATCCATCAGTTTTATTCTGCTCTCATTGTAGCAATATCATAATATTACATCATTTATTCAGTGCAGCCCAAACCAGGGGGCTGAACTCATTCATCTGTTCTATTTAGCTCTCATTGTAGCATATCATATCATAACATCTTTTTATTCAGTTGGGCCCTAACCAGGGGGCCGAACTTATTCACAAATCTATTCAGAGTTCATTGTTATTCATGATCACTCATTCACTGGGCTCTAACCAGGGAGCCGAGTCCATTGAATTCATACATTAATTTCAGCTGTCATAATGCTTTCAGTACCAGTCATTCATTTACTGGGCTCTAACCAGGGAGCCGAGTTGTTTTATTTTCATGTGTGGAGGAGTCCACTTCTTATGAGCCAAATTTGTATGTTTAATAAAGATTATAAATTTCAATCCATCTTTCTTCTGATTGACCTTTTCATAAATGGTAACTTAAGACACATGTAATCTATGGCATGTGGGTTAAGTGAGGTTTGTGGAAAGGTCATATCAGGTCAGCACCTGAGTGGACTCTTCCAAGATAATCAGACTCTCATATTACTGACCAGTCACAGTGGCTATTTTTAGAAGCTCTAAACATTCTTATGTGCCAACAGTCTCAGGTTAATCAGAGTTCAGGAAACATATTGTGTCTGTTCAGCCAGTATAGAAAAATATTTCCCCACCACCACCCCATCACCTCCAAGTAATCTCAATTTTCTGACTTCTTCACTATCTGTAGTACTCGTCATTATTTATCTGGCTCTTGCCTCTCTTTTTCCAATTTACCCATTCTACAATTAGGCAGGCAACTACAGTGCAAACTACATGTGCATCACCTGGGACATTTTTTTTTTTTGGAAATGACTCAGGTGATGTACATGCCTACACAAATGCCTCATTCATTATCTGTATGTATCATCTATTCTGTTGAGCCCTTACCAAGGGCCGAACGGGCAAACTACATGTGCATCACCTGGGACATTTTTTTTTTGGAAATGACTCAGGTGATGTACATGCCTACACAAATGCCTCATTCATTATCTGTATGTATCATCTATTCTGTTGAGCCCTTACCAAGGGCCGAACTCATCCATCAGTTTTATTCTGCTCTCATTGTAGCAATATCATAATATTACATCATTTATTCAGTGCAGCCCAAACCAGGGGGCTGAACTCATTCATCTGTTCTATTTAGCTCTCATTGTAGCATATCATATCATAACATCTTTTTATTCAGTTGGGCCCTAACCAGGGGGCCGAACTTATTCACAAATCTATTCAGAGTTCATTGTTATTCATGATCACTCATTCACTGGGCTCTAACCAGGGAGCCGAGTCCATTGAATTCATACATTAATTTCAGCTGTCATAATGCTTTCAGTACCAGTCATTCATTTACTGGGCTCTAACCAGGGAGCCGAGTTGTTTTATTTTCATGTGTGGAGGAGTCCACTTCTTATGAGCCAAATTTGTATGTTTAATAAAGATTATAAATTTCAATCCATCTTTCTTCTGATTGACCTTTTCATAAATTTGACACATTTAGATCTCTAGTGAAAGATCCATTAAAATGATAACAAAATTATTTTACAGCTAATCTGTCCTTGGATGCCTGCACAAATTGGGTGACCGATCATTTCTTTTGCCTGTTTTTTGCATAAAAATAAGAGGAACAACTGATTTTTCTTTTGCCCACATTGCTATATCTTTATCCAACACAAGGTAATCCTGGCTGTCGAAAGTGTTGTTATCCCCGTTAATTTATAATTTGAGGAGGCCTGTTACTAATGATCTTTGAAAAATAATTTATCATTCTACAAGTTAGAAATCTTTTCAAATCCCAGTGAACAGAATCTTGTAATTATTGGTATGCATCATCCTTTGGGCTGAAGTTTCCAACTTGTTTAAATGAAAGCCCTGGGTATACATTTGGGCTCACTGAGGGAGAAGAAATTTTGTATTTGTGCATTATGAGCAAATTTGTTTGAAAATCTTCTAATGAACCAATGTACAGGATCATTAGATATTTAGTGTGGAGCATTAGATTGAAAATTGTTCAATCAAGTACCTAGATTAATATTTGAACTCACCTTGGGAACCTGAATTTTATCTCCCTCCACACTGATGTTATTGAGACCAGATAATATGGATCAAAACAAAGATGGGTTGCCTAATAATAGCTGATGTAACTTTTTGTGAGGTTGCTTTAATCTCTAATTAATAGAGGCCTGCTTTGGTAACTCCATAAGTTCATGCATCAAGTAGGGCTTTGATATGGAATCAGAGTAGACACTTGTTTGTGTATATTTGCATGCATCATACAGAATACATATTCAGTGTATGATAAATTTGAAAATATCTGGGTTTCATATTGTTTTTATCCCATAAATAGCTATTTACAATATGAATAACAAGCCTCCGATAAATTTGTGCCTTGTTCCTCCACTCGGGTAATAAATTCCCTCATAGGTTTTACCTTGAAAAGGTTTTTATCAGCTGGTATCTGTGATGTCATAGATCTCTGTATACTTTTTCAATGCTTCAGGTATACCCAAAAAGATAAATGTTAAATGTTCTTGTCTTTTGGTGCTGCTTATTTTTCTCTGAAATTTTTCATTTCTAACCCACAGAAAATGAAAGATGTTTTGGGGTAAACAAAATAAATATAAAGTTTTTACAAATGATTTTTTTTATTCCACTCATAGAATTCATTATTAACTTTCTTGCCAAGACTTGTGGATTAACCCTTTGCACACTGGTGTTGAAACATTATTAAAATTTCAAGCAGCAAAAGTTTTTTTCCCATAATGCAACTAGGAATTTAACTGATAGAGTCCTAGAAGCCACTATCAGGGCTCTACTGAAAAGTACTGAATGTCAGTCACTTCAGTTGTTTACACTGTGTGCATTCGCTGGTCGTTTATGTAGCAGTGAATAAAGAAATGTTCATTTAAAATGTTTTGTTACAATTTATTGGAGAGTGCCAATAGGCACTCTCCAATAAAGAGTAACAAAACAATTATTGATGAATAAAATCTTACTAAACTGAGGCTCCCCTTGCTGGCAGCATTGTATCTTTGAAAAAAAATACTCATGTTACAAATCACCTTTGAAAAATATTTTAGAACTCTACCAGTTGACCGATTCAATCTTGTTTTGACAGAGCTCATTGATGTATGTCGAACAAGATTGAATCAATTAAGTGCTTAGTTGCAATTATTTTAATACTCTTTATATTTTTTCCATATTTCTCAAGTAATTAAATACTGAACTAAGTTATTTTGTAGAAATTTTACAGATATATTTTTTTCTTCAGATGTCATTTTTATTTCAAATCCATGTTTTATGAAGTAATTTTTTATACATATATTTTTATCAGACCGATATGTAGCAAAAATTAAAAAAGCTTAATCATTAGAGAAAATAAAACAATGAAAGATAACAGAAACAATTGTATGTTTTAATTTACATGTATTGAAGCTTTTATGACCCTCATTGGAATAAGCTGAGTGGGCTTGATTCATTGCAGGTCACATATGTTTTGGGATGAAACAGTGGAAATGAATATTAATGAGTGGTTATGAGGAAAGCACGTTCCATGAAAATTGCTCTGGACAAGAGCTAACATTCCATGTGAATTTTTTTGTTCTGAAATAAATTGCATGCATTGTATTCATTGACCCAAGGAGAAAATGAAAAATACATGTATATATTTGGCCAACAACAATAATTAATATTTTCTGCTTATTAGCTTAACTTGACAAAGTCAAGATAAGCTATTGCTATCACAAGAGCAGAAGTCTGCAAGTCTGTTTACATTTTCTTTAGTGCAGGCTACACCCTGTAGTTCTTGTCCGATTACCACAAAATTTCATGTACAGGTTCAGAATCATGTCTAGATGAGAATGTCCCATTTTGTTCACGATTGTCAACCGTGATGGCTATGCTGGTTCGAAAACCCAAAAACCTTTAGCACAGTCTACAGGTCGTATTTATGACGGGATTTCATTGTAACTTGGTAAGATGACTCTGTATAATGTCTAGATGAGAATGTCTTATTTTTATCTAGTTCGGTCAACTGTGAAGACCACAGGGGCATGTGACCTAGATTCCTCTAGTACAGTCTACATGTTGCATTTATGAAGGGATTTCATTGTAAATTGGTAGGTTGACTTGGTATAATGTCTAGATGAGAACGTCCTATTTTGGTAGTTATTCGGTATGTGACCTAGATTTGTTTAGCCCAGTCATATTTATGTGACTTGGTATGATGTGTATATGAAACTGTCCAGTTTTGTTAATGATTGGTCAGCCATTACTGCTTCTTGGGCACATGACCTAGATTCCTTTAGCACTGTCTGCAGATCGTATTTATGATGGGATTTCTTTATAACTTGGTAGGATGACTCAGTATGATCTCTAGACGAGACTGTCCTGTTTTGATCATGATCGGTCAACCGTGACTGCTGGACGGGCACGTGACCTAGATTCTTTTAGCAAAGTTTAAGAGTCATATTTATGAAGGGATTTCATTGTAACTTGGTTGGATGGCTCATTTTGGAATGATTTTACTGTAACTTGGTAACTTTGGTTGACATACATTAACTGTGAGGGCTACATCAACACAGGCCTCAGTTCTTTAGTACAGTCGACTCCTCAGATTATTCTTGTTGAAAACATAGCATGTCGGGTACAGAACTTAACATATTCTCAATTATCACAATTCTTGTCTTATTTCATAATCCTTTCATAAACATTGAACATCATCCTTTCATCAAACATTATACACAGTCAAGTTAAGCTGCAGTGTCATTGACACTTTCTTTTTCAGACAGTAATAATTAGAATTTCAAACTTATTTTCAGATTTCATACAGTAATAATTAGAATTTCAAACTTATTTTCAGATGGTAATGCTTTCTGGAGGTGCGGGAGAAGAGGTTGGATGGGCAAACCAGATTATTCTGACTGTGTTTCAGAATGGTTGCTTGATTTGGAAAAAGTGGTAATATTTTTAACAATTTAAAATAAGATTTTGTTAATTCTCACTGAGAAAGTACAATGAACTTATATAAGGAATTGTTGGTATAAGTGAAGCAGCCATGACTTGATTAGATGAAAAATTTGTCTAAATTTGATTCAAAGAATCATTAGTGAAAAAATCCATTTGATTTAGAGGCAGAAAAGTTGATTAAATGCACTCACATTATTCTTATTTCAGTGGCAATAAGAAATTCTGTTCTAAGCAAAAAAATCTGCTAGCAGCATATAAGAGTTAATTCTCAAGCCTGCTGCACTGCTTAATATGAGCAGTGTTGGCCCTTTCTTCCAATATCTAGGTTTTGTCATGACCCTATACCCCAGAATGTTGGGTGTATCAAATAACAACTCAAAGATGAAAGTCAGAGACTACATTGTGAGACTACTACAAGGAATGTCTCATATTTGCACTAAAATGGACTGAATGGCATTAAGAACCAGAAATGGAATGCATGTCCTTCTGCAATTGAACAAGTGTCGATATTTGACTGTCAAGTCCAGTTTATGGGAAACAAGTCCTGCACCCTTGCATATTTTGTTACATGAACTTGCGACCTAGTTTTTACGCGTTGATCAGAGTTGATGCAGTAAAATATACGAGTGTGCATAGCCTGACACCCACACTCTACATAAATTATGTTTATTTCAAATATGATTGCTAAAGGAAACTTGCCCTCATGGTTGTGGTGAAGACCGATTGTTTGTTTGTGTGGGTGGAGGAAGTTGGAAAAACTGGAGACAAGCACTGAGCAGCAATAAGCAACTATCAGACTCTCCAGCTTACTAACTGTGCACAAGCAGTTTGCAGTGGTTGAAAGCAAGTTCACCATCAGTGTGCAGTACACAGTAGCACTGTGCTCCCATGTTGGCAGTTGTGATTAAGTGTCTTACTCAAGGACACAATGCAATTACTGCTGGTTATGATTGTACCATCAACCTTTCAGTTTAAAGTCCAATGCTCTAAACACTGAGCCACTCTTTCTGTGAAGACTGATTAAATTGTTTCTTTTTTAGCAGTGTTAAAAGTATTGTTGGTAGTAAGAATTTGTTCCATTGATAATGGTTTTATTCATATGCATGTTCAAGTTCCCGCCTAGATGAGAACGTTCCATTATGGTCACATTCAGCTGCCCAAAATAACTGCCACAGAAGCATCTTAGATTTTTTCAGCACAGGCTACCGGTTGTATTTATGCTGCAATTTTCTTGAGACATGGCACGGTGACTTAGTATTATAAATAGATAAGAACATCCTATTTTGTTCACAGTTCAGAACACCCTGCAGGTTACATTTATGAAACAATTTTCTTGAAATTTGGCAGGATGTCTTCGTTTGATGAGTAGATGAGAATGTCTGATGTTGGTCATGGCTGGCTGCAAACAATGGCTACCACCCTCAATGGCCACCACAGCAGCCATCTGGTACTTCAGCACAGCCTACAAATTGCATTTATGAATCAATTTTCTTTTGAAATTTTGTCCCCTGAGTTCCAATGTGTTCTATGTGTCTGCTGGCACATAAAACACATTGGAACTCAGGGGGTGATTTTGCAGGGTGACTTGGTATGACAAGTAGATGAAAGCATCCTTTTTTGGTATCATTTGGCCACCTATAATAGCTGCCATAGCAGCCATCTTGGATTTTTTCAGAACACTCAGCAGGTCACATTTATGCATCAGGTTTCATGAAACTCAGCAGGATGACTTTGTATGATGAGTAGATGAGAACATTCTGCACAATGGTTGCCACCTGCAATGGCTGCTAGAGCAATCATCTTGGATTTCTTCAGAACAGGGTACGAATCACGTGAAATTTGGCAGGGCGAGTTAGTATAATGAGTTGATGAGGACGTCCTATTTTGGTAACATTTGTCTACACATAATGATAACCACAGCTACTATCTTGGATTCCTTTAAATATGCTATTTGTCAATTTATGCATCAATTTTTTTAAACTTGGCAGGATGACATAGCTTGATGATGAGGTAAGAATGTTTTATCGGTCACAGTTGGCCACACTCAGTGGCTGCCAGCTTGAATTTCTTCTGAACATCCTACATGTTACATTCATGCATCAGTTGTATTGAAATTCGGTAGGATGACTTAGTGTGATGAACAAATGAGAAAGTCAAATTTCAGTCATGGTCTCTCACCCTCAATGGCTGCCATTGCAGCTATCTTAGATTCCCTCAGCATATCCTGTGGTTTATGGATCATTTTTAGCTTAACTTGACATAGTCAAGATAAGCTATTGCCATCACGCGTGCGGAAGTCTGTTAGTCTGTGAGTCTGTTAGTCTGTGAGTCTGTGACATCTGTTCACATTTTCCTTTAGCACGGGCTACACCCCGCAGTTCTTGTCTGATCGTCACGAAATTTCATATGCAGGTTTGGGGTCATGTCTAGATGAGAACGTCACCTTTTGGTCGCGATCGGGCAACCGGATTGGCTGCCCGAGCCCAAAACCCGAAAACCATTAGCACAGTCTACAGGTCGTATTTATGAAGGGATTTCATTGTAACTTGGTAGGATGCCTCTGTATAATGCCTAGATGAGAACGTTCCCTTTTGGGCATGATCTATCAACCGTGATGGCTGCCCAAGCCCGAAACCCAAAAACTTTTAGCAAAGTCTGCAGGTCATGTTTAATGTGGAGGGATTTAATTGTAACTTGGTAGGATGACTCATGATGTCTAGATGAGAATTTCCCCATTTGGGCATGATCTGCCAACCGTGACGACTGCCCGAGCCCAAAACCCGAAAACCTTTACCACAGTCTACAGGTCATATTTATTGAGGAATTTCATTGTAACTTGGTGGGTTGACTTCATACAATGTCTCGATGAGAAAGTCATTTTTTGGGCATGATTGGGCAACTGTGACGGCTACAGGGGCCCAAAGCCCAAAAACCTTTAGCACAGTCTAGAGGTCATATTTATGAAGGGATTTCATTGTAACTTGGTAGGATGACTCCAAATAATGTCTAGATGAGAACGTCCCATTTTGATCGCTGATCATGCAGCCTTGATGGGTGCCCGAGCCCAAAAACCTTTAGCATAGGCAAAAGGTCATATTTATGGAAGGATTTCATTGTAACCTGTTAGGTTGACTCCATGTAATGCCTAGATGATGACATCCCCTTTTGGTCGTGATTGGTCAGTTGTGATGGCTACTAGTGCCCGAAGCCCGAAAACCTTGAGCACAGTCTACAGGTGATATTTATGAAGGGATTTCATTGTAACTTCTTAGGATCACTCCAGATGATGCCCAGATGAGATTGTCCCCTATTGTTCCGATCATTCAACCATGATGGCTGCCCAAGCCCAAAGCCCGAAAACCTTTAGCACAGTCTACAGGTCATATTTATGAAGGGTTTTCATTGTAACTTGGTAGGTTAACTTCATATAATGTCTAGATGAGAACGTCCCCTTTTGGACATGATTGGGCTACTGTGACGGCTAAAGGCGCCCGAAGCCCGAAAACCTTTAGCACAGTCTACAGGTCATATTTATAAGGGGATTTCATTGTAACTTGGTAGGATGACTCCAAATAATGTCTAGACGAGAACGTCCCATTTTGGCCATGATCCTTCAGCCTTAATGGGCGCCCGAGCCCAAAAACCTTTAGCATAGGCAAAAGGTTATATTTATAGAAGGATTTCATTGTAACCTGTAAGGTTGACTCCATATAATGCCAGATGATGACATCCCCTTTTGGTCGTGATTGGTCAACTGTGATGGCTACAGGTGCCCGAAGCCCGAAAACCTTAAGCACAGTTTACAGGTCATATTTATGAAGGGATTTCATTGTAACTTCGCAGGATCACTCCAGATGATGCCCAGATGAGACTGTCCCCTTTGGTTGCGATCATTCAACCATGATGGCTGCCCGAGCCCGAAGCCCGAAAACCTTAAGCACAGTCTACAGGTCATATTTATGAAGGGATTTCATTGTAACTTGGTAGGTTGACTTCATATAATGTCTAGATGAGAATGTCCCCTTTTGGACATGATTGGGAAACTTTGATGGCTAAAGGTGCCCGAAGCCCGAAAACCTTTTGCACTGTCTACAGGTCATATTTATGAAGGGATTTCATTGTAACTTGGTAGGATGACTCCAAATAATGTCTAGATGAGAACGTCCCATTTTGGCCGTGATCATTCAGCCTTGATGGGTGCCCGAGCCCAAAAACCTTTAGCATAGGCAAAAGGTTATATTTATAGAAGGATTTCATTGTAACCTGTTAGGTTGACTCCATATAATGCCTAGATGATGACATCCCCTTTTGGTCGTGATTGGTCAACTGTGATGGCTACAGGTGCCCGAAGCCCGAAAACCTTGAGCACAGTCTACAGGTCATATTTATGAAGGGATTTCATTGTAACTTCGCAGGATCACTCCAGATGATGCACAGATGAGATTGTCCCCTTTGGTTGCGATCATTCAACCATGATGGCTGCCCAAGCCCGAAGCCCGAAAACCTTTAGCACAGTCTACAGGTCATATTTATGAAGGGATTTCATTGTAACTTGGTAGGTTAACTTCATATAATGTCTAGATGAGAACGTCCCCTTTTGGACATGATTGGGCTACTGTGACGGCTAAAGGTGCCCGAAGCCCGAAAACCTTTAGCACAGTCTTCAGGTCATATTTATGAAGGGATTTCATTGTAACTTGGTAGGATGACTCCAAATAATGTCTAGATGAGAACATCCCATTTTGATCGCGATCATTCAGCCTTGATAGGTGCCCGAGCCCAAAAACCTTTAGTATAGGTAAAAGGTCATATTTATGGAAGGATTTCATTGTAACCTATTAGGATGACTCCATATAATGCCTAGATGATGACATCCCCTTTTGGTCGTGATTGGTCAGCTGTGATTGCTACAAGTGCCCGAAGCCCAAAAACCTTGAGAACAGTCTACAGGTCATATTTATGAAGGGATTTCATTGTCACTTCGTAGGATCACTCCAGATGATGCCCAGATGAGATTGTCCCCTTTGGTTGCGATCATTCAACCATGATGGCTGCCCGAGCCCAAAGCCCGAAAACCTTAAGCACAGTCTACAGGTCATATTTATGAAGGAATTTCATTGTAACTTGGTAGGTTAACTTCATATAATGTCTAGATGAGAACGTCCCCTTTTGGACATGATTGGGCAACTTTGCCGGCTAAAGGTACCCGAAGCCCGAAAACCTTTTGCACTGTCTACAGGTCATATTTATGAAGGGATTTCATTGTAACTTGGTAGGATGACTCCAAATAATGTTTAGATGAGAAAGTCCCATTTTGGCCGTGATCATTCAGCCTTGATGGGTGCCCGAGCCCAAAAACCTTTAGCATAGGCAAAAGGTTATATGTATAGAAGGATTTCATTGTAACCTGTTAGGTTGACTCCATATAATGCCTAGATGATGACATCCCCTTTTGGTCGTGATTGGTCAGCTGTGATGGCTACAGGTGCTCGAAGCCCGAAAACCTTGAGTACAGTCTACAGGTCATATTTATGAAGGGATTTCATTGTAACTTCGCAGGATCACTCCAGATGATGCCCAGATGAGATTGTCCCCTTTGGTTGCGATCATTCAACCATGATGGTTGCCCGAGCCCGAAGCCCGAAAACCTTTAGCACAGTCTACAGGTCATATTTATGAAGGGATTTCATTGTAACTTGGTAGGTTAACTTCATATAATGTCTAGATGAGAACGTCCCCTTTTGGACATGATTGGGCTACTGTGACGGCTAAAGGTGCCCGAAGCCCGAAAACCTTTAGCACAGTCTTCAGGTCATATTTATGAAGGGATTTCATTGTAACTTGGTAGGATGACTCCAAATAATGTCTAAATGAGAACGTCCCCTTTTGGACACGATTGGGCAACTGTGACGGCTTCAGGGGCCCAAAGCCCCAAAACCTTTAGAACAGTCTACAGGTCATAATTATGAAGGGATTTCATTGTAGCTTGGTAGGATGACTCCAGATAGTGTCCAGATGAGAATGTCTCCTTTTGGTTGCGATCATTCAACCATGATGGCTGCCAGAGCCCAAAGCCCAAAAACCTTTAGCACAGTCTACAGGTCATATTTATTAAGGGATTTCATTGTAACTTGGTAGATTGACTTCATATAATGTCTAGATGAGAACGTCCCCTTTGGACGCAATTGGGAAATTGACGGCTACAGGGGCCCGAAGCCCGAAACCTTTAGCACAGTCTACAGGCCATATTTATGAGGGGATTTTAATGTAACTTGACAGGATGACTCGTTTTGGAATAATTTCACTGTAACTTGGTAACTTTTGTTGATATACGTTAACTGTGAGGGCCACATACATTAACTGTGAGGTCATATTAACCCACCCGTCAGCTCTTTAGTACAGTGTACACCTCATATTATTTTTATCATAAACATAGCACACAGGGAACAGAAATGAACATATTCCCAATTATCACAATTCTTGTCTTATTTCATAATTCTTTCATAAACATTGAACATTATCCTTTTCATCAAACACAACACACAAGTTAAGCTACAGTGTCATTGACACTTTCATTCTTGAAATGTGGCAGGATGACATGGTATGATGAGAATGTTGTATTTCAATCACAGTTGGCTGACTAGAATGGCTGGAGTGGCTCATTTTTTTCACTTTTAAAGTTTTTATTTCTTATAGATAACAAAAAGTCAATAATTAATGCACTGTTTACTTCATGCAACATATAAGTTAAGTAATTATGACATTAATATGCTGCATAAAGTGAGGAAAGCTACAGTGTCATTGACACTTTCATACAGAAATGAGTAAAATCTTTTTATTATCCCATTTTACCCTTTACCTAATGCATCGGTCAATTTTGTCAGCCTACTATGAACATATATCGCCATTCAAATTTTGTTAGTTTCTAAATTTCTGCTTCCAAAGCTTAGAGTTTGTTCCAATGAAGTGTCATAAGCTCTGCTTTGGAAGCCAACAACAGATATTTTTACTTTCTATGAAAAAAATATTAAAAGTGTCAGCTGTTGGTCATGTCAGATAAAAGCTGATGGTTGGCTTGATGAACTATTTTACAAATTGCATTCTTTTTCTTAAATTAACTGCAAATAACATGAAAATTTCATGGACTCTTATGGTTGATCAAACATGTTTGGAAATATAGGAGTTTATTCACATATTTATTGTATGTGCCAAAAACTGAAGAGATTTAAAAATACAAGAGAATTATTTTGAATAGTGTTGTAAAAAGTCATATAAGGTAATTCATACTTTCATTCTAGATTGAGTCTAACCCAGAAGAAGTTACTGAGGAACTTGTGGAACGAACTGACAAAATGGAAATTACTGTTGCAGATTTGAAGAAAATCAGTGAATCTATGTTGCCAAAAATTCTAAAATCTCTTCCAAAATTAGACTCTGATTTTGATCCAGAAGGAGAGACTGCAGTTCAAATTAAAAGTATAGCACAGGTAAAAGTAATGATTAATATTTAGATACATTTTATACTGTTCACCAGCCGTCTTCATTCATTGTTTGCATGATATTGGTGAGAATAATATTACTACTTAGAAGTTCGACCTAAACATGGTTCACACATCATTTTAATTGTATAAAACTCTTTGAACTTTAAAGAACACAGTTCAAAGTATCATGAGAATTGGTTTAGTGCCAAGTCTTTTATGTGCGGCCACAAAACATTTTATAGGGAGAGGCATATAAACTTATCAACAATTTTTTGTTGGCTTTAGGCCTCACAAAGTAGATCTTCCGTTTCTCAGGTTATTTTTTTTTATAAATTTGCCTCATAATCTAAAAAATAACATGGGTGGTGGTGTATTTGTTTTATGTTTTAAGCCTCATAATCTAAAAAATAGCATGGGTGGTGATGTATTTCGTCCTTTGAGTGCGACAAGGCTTTGCAGTGCTAAAGCTTTGCAAAACCTTGTCACACTCAAGGGACAGATTTATCAGCTTTATTAACTTGGGTAGAATATCAGTCATAAACCAATTATTTTTTTTTTTTTATGTTTGTATTGGTTATAAAAAGAGGACCATGTGGGAGAGTCTGAGAAACAGGTTTTTAGCCTTTTTGGCCTTATTCAAGAAATGTTTTGGTTTGCCAGTGTCATCTTCTATTCAGGTTAGGAAAACTGTCAACAAACTGACCAGTTAATGATGGGATAAAAAGGCATTATTTCACACCCCTCTTGTTATTATATATTATAAAATAGCAAATATCTTATAAATATTACAAATATTTCTTTCTATATCTATTGCCGTGATAGATATAAGAATAAATCTCTGGAAGTGATGTGCATTATGCAGTTGATGAGTCGATATTACTGAGAGACTCTAAGGATATCTAAGTTGTTTCTCATGTCTTCGAGCAACTTGTGAAAACTTATATTTCTCTGCAGTCAGTAATGCAATAATTATGGTACATAGTCCAACAGTAGGTGTCCTCTATATATAGCTTCTAGACAAGACCGTGAATCTGGTTGCAATCTACGGATGTGCACCTAATGGAGATATTTTATTCCTTCCTTTGAGTGCCTCATGGCACCATCTGCAATGCTCCAAGCATTGCAGATGGCACTTTGTTGCACTCAAGAGACGATATATGTCAGTTTTAGGAAAATCAGTAATCTGTTTGGTCATTTTAACACAAAGATGATCGTGAGGATAGTTATTTGAGATAATTTATTTCATCCTTAGAGGGTAACAAGGCACCATCTGCAGTGCTCTATGCATTGCAGACAGCACCCTGATGCACGCAAGAGACAATATGTTACAGTTTTAGGACAATCAGTAACTAATGTTTCTTATCATATAATGGCACTTTAAATCTACATACTGCACCTCATGGAAATCAGTGAGAACATCACTTCTTCAAATTTCCTGTGTACAATAGAATCAAGAAGGGATGCTGGCTTTATTTACAATGGCATAGCGGGGGTTCGAACCCAGGCTGAGAGAGTTTCCTTTGGCACAAACTGCCTTGCGAAACTATACTGAACCATGCACACAACTCTGCCACTGCCAGACCCCAATCAGTAATGTGTTTAGTTGCTTTACGACAAAGCAGATTATGAGTATAGTAATTTAACAGCATTCTACCATATCAGTAAGTTTGCCTCACAACGTTCTGATTAGTTCATAATATAAAAACAGTCAAATTTAAATTAGAATCCATTCTTCATATATTTTCAGAGTGTTTTGGATACTGGGGATATTTTGTTCTCTGCATCAAAACGACACCTGTGGGCCAAGTTGGCTAGGCCATCGAGACACCAAGTTGCAGCTGCTACTGCAAAAGATATGGAACTAGCTGGTTATAGTTTAATTTCTACAATGGATCCAAACAATTCCACTAACATCGAGATTTCTGGAGAAAATATGTGTGAGTGTGATATATTCCCCTATTGTGTCTTGCCTGCTTTAGAAGAAGTGTTACTAATTTTGATGGCAAGGGCATCATCATCATTTGCAATAATGAACTGTATATATATTGACTTTCCATATTTGGTTTCTACCTTCAGTAGGAACCCCTACCATTCTGAAATTAGTGAAGTTTTTTTAAATTGTAAGTTTTATGTCAAGTTAATTTGGTCATCTCTACATCATTACCTGTTCAAGGGATTTCTTCCATATGTGGTTGCACCTTTATCATTGTCATCCACTTTCCTATACTATACATACCCGTAACACCACAAAATCACAGTTAAGTATGGCTCTCAAGCTTTTGTTGGACCTTTTACCTAGCATGATTAGAAGATAAGTATTACCCCAAAAATTCTGGTTTCACAAAATATTTTCATTTTTTTGCCTAAAACATAGTTAAGGCCTAAAAAAATTAAAAATCTTTCTCAGGCCCTGCCGCATAGTCCTTTTGGCTGCCGCATGCTCTCTTTTTATAACCAATTTAAACTTAAAAAAATAAAAATTATAAGGTTTATGTCTGATATTTAAAAAAATTGACAAATTTGTCCCTTGAGCGCAATAAGGCTTTGCAATGCGTTGGCATTGGAAAGCCTTCTTGCACTCAAGGGATGAAATACACCACCACTCATGCTATTCCGTAGATTATGAGGCCTAAAACATAAACCAAGAACATGAACTTTTGATTGTAAAGACATAATTACAGAAATAAAAAATAAAATAAAAAACCACCTGCCTGCATGCAATTTTACAAATAATGGCCTGAGAAACAAGATCTGCTTTGAGTGGCCTTATGACTTCTCATTGGCATATAATCTGTATTTTTTTTAGATAAACATGGAGAAATAATAAAACTTGAATGGCAAGTTTTCTGAAGGGTGCTAACCAATTATCAGGCCTTTTGATTGCTTTATTTTGGGCACATCTTTTTTAGCGCTTTAAATGTGCCCAAATTACTGAAAATTCCATTTACGAGAGATATTGTTGATTTTCAAAGCTGAAAGCAACTTTACACAGCATAAAAACGAAAGAAAAAACACTCTTCGGGCTGAAAAATTTGAAATGCATTTAACCATGACAAATCAAGTATTTTAGCATGTCTCCTATTTTGGGCAAGCTTTTACCACCTTGAATTTGGGGTAATCTAAAAGCCTGCCGGTTATGGCAGTTATATCAGGTGAAGGGTTAAAGTTTGTCAGTCCATTCTAAATCATCATGCATTCAAGAGATTTAATCCATATTTGTTAATGTTACCCTGATTTATTTGCATACATACTTTACAATACATACCACCTTGGGTACTTTAGGAAATGGAGCATTGCTTGATTATTGTGGTAAACAGCTTATGGTTGCCAGTGCCCAAGTTGGAGTCCTCTAGCATGGGTAGCATATTTGTATGCGACTGGATAAACATTACTTCATATTTATCTTGTCACTGTATAGCCGATTATGCTAAAAATGACCTTAACCCTTTACCTAACGAATCTGCCTCGTCTGCGTAATTTACGAATTAAGTAGTTTCAAAAAATATATATTTCAAAAAATGTCAACAACACCATATCATGTGACCCCTCATTGGAACGAGCTCGTTCCAGTGAGGGGGCCACATGATATGGTGTCGAAATTTTTTGAAAATTTTTGAAAAACAAATATTAAAATCATAAATTTTGATACCGTCTGCATTGGGTAAAGGGTTAAACACCAATAAACACAAACATGTAGACTATAGCATTGAATTGACATGAGAGCTACCAGTTTGTAAAATGAGTTTAAAAATGACTTAACTGGTGTTAATTTATTTTTCAAAGGTGATTTGTAACCCGAGTATATTTTTAACATACCATGTTGCCACAAGGTATGCCTAATTTAATAAAAAATTTGGTCATAAATAATTGTTCTGTTCCAATTTATTAGAGAGTGCCTGGTGTCTTATATCAACACTTCTCTTGCTACTGCTACTGACTGGCTGACAGCAAACAAATGTATATGGTGTAAATCCATCTAAACTGTCTTTCAGTACTTTTTAATAGAGACATGATAGTGGATTTTAGCTCTCAGCCAGTTAATAGAGCGGTGGCTGAGTGGATATGTATTCTGGGATCGATCCTTGGTCGGGGAAAGTTCTATAAACAGCTATCTTACATGTTGAGTACTGATCTTATTCACCATTTCAGATTTTTAGCTCATCTTGACAAAGTCAAGCTGAGCTAATCTCATCGCTCTCCGTCCGTCGTCCGTCGTCTCTCGTCCGTCATCCGTCAACACCATGTTTTGGTCTTCTCCTCCAAAGCCACTGGGCCAATTCAAGTGAAAGTTCGTGTGAGTGATGGTCCCAAAGGGGCATTTCATTTTTGTTCAACTCAGCATGCCCAGCCCCATAGGGAAGGGGTGGGGGAAAATGCTCCAAAATATTTTAAAAATCTTCTTCTCAAGAACCAGTGTGTACAATGACTTGATATTTGCTATGGAGCTTCCATATGAGGTGTAGAATCAAGTTTGTTCAAACGAAGTTCGTGAAGTAATATTTGGCTTTGTAATAGGAGGGGTAAGATTTTTGGCCCTGCCCAAAATTTTTATTTTCTGAACCGATGGTCCGGTATGAACCAAATTTGGTTTGTGGTAGTATTGGGTCATAAGTACTTGACCCATGCAAAAAAAAAAATTCCCGCATCCCCATGGGAACCCTGGGAGTTAAAAATAGAAATATTTTCAAACGCCCATATTTCCCAAACCCCACGGAACAGAGAACTTTTATTTGGTATGAAGTATCCTTATGACCACTAGAATTGAATGGTAAAAAAAAATTGCCATCGGTTATGTTGGGATATTCTGTAATGGGCATCGAAAAAATGCTGAGTCAGCATATTTGCAAAAATTAAAAAAAATCTTTTCTCCAGAACCAATCATCAGAATCTTTTGATATTTGGTATACAGCATTCATAGGGGGGTCAGATAAAAGTTTGTTGAAATAAAGCTCATTGGTTCATATTTGGGCTCTCTACAGGAGCCCGAGCCCGAAGTTTTAACATAGGGTAATATGGGGAATATTCTTTAAAAATCTTCTTCTTCAGAACCACCAGTCAGAATCTTTTAATATTTGGTATACATCACTGTTATGAGGGTCAGATTCTAGATTTTTCAAACCAAGTCCCTAGGTTAATATTTGGGCTTCCTACGGAATCCCATATTTTATCTTTGTTCAATATGGTGGGTAATTTAAAAAAATCTTCTTCTTCAGATCCATCAGTCAGAATGCTTTGATATTTGGTATGCAACATCTCTATGGGGGTCAGATTCAAGTTTGTTTCAAATCAGATCCCTAGATATATATTTGGGCTCACTATGGTAGCCCAAATTTTTACTTAGTGCAATATGAGGAAATTTTTTAAAAAATCTTCTTCTTCAGATCGACCAGTCGGAATGCTTTTATATTTGGTATACAACATCTCTAGGGGGGTCAGATTCCAGGTTGTTCAATTCGAGTGCCTAGGTTAATATTTGGGCTCCATATGGGAACATGAAATTTAACTTAGTACAATATGAGGGAATTTCTTCAAAAATCTTCTTCTACAGATTCACTTGTCAGAATGCTTTCACATTTGGTATACAACATCTCTAGGGGGGTCAGATTCAAGTTTGTTCAAATCGGATCCATATGTTAATATTTGGGCTCGCTATGGTAGCCCAAATTTGAACTTAGTGCAATTCGAAGAAATTTCTTTACAGGCTCTCTATGGGAGCCGGAATTGGCCATTTTGCTGAAGAATTCAAAATTTTGTATTCAGTACCCTCTAGAGGTACTAAGATTAATCCACATAGGTTGTATCAAGGGGCTTCATAGGGGAGCTCTACATTTTACTTATGATCGACTGAAGAAAAGGCATGATGCCCAGATTATTTTTGTCACTCCTGAGGGACTCAAGGATTGACAGTGTAGCCTATGGAGATGGCTTGCTTAATGTAGACTCATTCTTGGACTCTGTTTAAATTGTGTTCTGTACAAGATGAGCGCTTCAGGCCCCGTGGGGCCTCTTGTTTTTAAAAAGGACATCATTTGTGAGATTCTATTTTTTTTCAGACATGGAAGTCAGCTCATTTAGTATGTACCAACAAGATGAGCTGAATCTCAGATTGCCGACAAGGCATTCAGCTGACAGGAGATGGACAAATTCTGTCGAAAAATTTGTTATTCCAAGGAAAAGTTTGCAGCAGGCTTCCAATAAAGGTCAGATGCTAGACATATAGATAGATCACTTAGTAGATCAGTTGATATTTTAATCTGCAGCCTGTAAGAGCTCTGTTAGATAACAATGGATTAAATGCACAATTTGTCACCTGAGAAAATTAAACATGTTTTTGTCTAAGTTTTCTTGTTTATTACATTATTCTCTCAGAGAAAGTTTATATGCAGGCAACTCAATACAGCTCTCATTGTAGCTTTAAGCACTGAATCAAATGAAAGTAATGATAGGTTTCATGTATTAAAGCTGGAAAGGGCTGCAGTAAACTATGGTTTACTCAAATCATATCCCTTTAAACAATTAAAGGTCTTATCAACTTGACATAGACCTGTGTGCATTATATCTTGTGAACATTGTTACTTTTACGCATTTGACTAAATGCCCTGGAATTGGTTATCAAAATGGGATCTGGTAACTTTCTGGTCAAGTTTGACTTCTCTGCACACATAATTTTTAGTTATAATATCATAATATCAAACTTCCATTTCATTGCTATTTACTATTCAGTGATTTGACTGTGAGTTCCGTTTTACTTTTATGTGAAATTTTTTCTTGAATTTCTCATATAACCTTTTATCACATAATCACTATCAAATAGCACATTATGGAAAATATTATTCACAACACGTCTAATTCAGGAATCATGTCAGAAGTCAATAACTAAATATTTTCATTTTTTGAGTCGAAAACATAGCTTATGACCCTTCAGTAGAACAAGCTCAATGAGGTTGTTCCATTGAGGGACCATAAGCTATGTTTTCAGTGCAAAAGTTGAAAAAATAATAAAAATTATTTGGCAATTTTTGTGAATAGCGTTGGCCAGTTTAATCATTACGTTAGGTAAACAGTTAAATTACTCAGTATGTAATAAAAAGAATCTCAAATGTGTCACAATTTTACATGAAATTTCTGAACCTAGTTCACTAAAATCAATCTGAGCCTCAGTAAACCTTGGCTCGGGTCGATTTTAGTGAACTTGGTACAGAAATTTCATACAAAATCCATTTGGGTTTCGGGTGTTGAATCAGCTAAGCAAATAACAGTCACTCCATGAGGCTATCTTGAATGTAATGATACTGTGAAATACAATGGATATGAGTGGACACTTTTCTGGCTTTATTTTATAGGCTTCCGAGTATGTACAGTTCATTTGAAAGAATTCTTATTTTTCTACAGCTTTTAGAAGTTCAAACTTTCATTTTAGGAACGTTTGCGCCATATATTTATTGGATGGATCTGTATGTAGTTGTTTATTTTATATTTCTAGCCATTCTTGTCATTATGTAAGGTAAATTATTGAGAACATTTCCATTATAACCCTTTACCCAATGTAACCGACAAAACAGGCCAGTGCTATTCTCAAAAATCGTCGATTAATTTTCATTGTTTTTTAGCTCAACTTTGACGAAGTCAAAATTGAGCTAATGTCATGGCCCGTCTGTCCGTCCGTCTGTCCGTCTGTCCATCTGTCCATATGTCAACAATTGGCTATGGCTCGGGCTAGAGGTCGTTTTTATGAACCGATCTTTACGAAACTTCTTGTGTACCTTTGTTATGACCCTGGGACGGGAACGAGTATTTTTAGGTGTGGTCCGAAATTCAAGATGGCTGCCAGCTGCATTTTGTACCGATGATGCAAAAATCAGTTTTTTGTACAGAACTTCTGAATGAAAGTTCTGATTTGAATAAAGTTTTGTATAAATGTTTAGTACCATGGGATACATCACATATAATACGGGGTTTTTTCTCGTGTGTAAATTATGCAAATTAGACTGACTTTGATTTATTTAGTATTACTTTCAGAGCTACAAGTGCCAAGCTGCTATGGCTCGGGCTAGAGGCCATATTTATGAACCAATCTTTACGAAACTTCTTGGGTACCTGTGTTATGACCCTGGGACGGGAACGAGTGTTTTTGGGTGTGGTCCAAAATTCAGGATGGCTGCCAGTGGCCATTTTGTACCGATGATGCAAAAATCAGTTTTTTGTACAGAACTTCTGTATGAAAGTTCTGATTTGAATAAAGTTTTGTATAAATGTATAGTACAATGGGATACATCACATATAATACGGGTTTATTTCTCGTGTGTAAATTATGCAAATTAGACTAACTTTGATTTATTTAGTGTTACTTTCAGAGCTGTAAGTGCCAAGCTGCTATGGCTCGGGCTAGAGGCCGTATTTATGAACCAATCTTTACGAAACTTCTTGGGTACCTTTGTTATGACCGTGGGACGAGAACGAGTGTTTTTGGGTGCAGTCCCAAATTCCAGATGGCTGCCAGCAGCCATTTTGTACCGACGATGCCGAAATCTGTTTTTTGTACAGAACTTCCATATGAAAGCTCTGATTTGAATAATTTTTTGTATGAATGTTTAGTACCATGGGATACATTACATATACTACAGGTTTTTTTCTTGTGCGTAAATTATGCAAATTAGGCTAACTTTGATTTATTTAGTGTTACTTTCAGCACTGTGAGTGCAAATCCCAATATGGCTCGAGCTAGAGGCCGTATTTATGAACCGATCTTCACGAAACTTCTTGGGTACCTTTGTTATCACTGTGGGACGAGAAGGAGTGTTTTTGGGTCCAGTCTGAAATTCAAGATGGCCGCTAGCAGCCATTTTGTTCAAAATTAAGTGCAATCAGATTTTTGCGCGGAACTTCCAAATGAAAGATCTGATTTGAATAAATTTTTGTATGAATGTTTAGTACCATGGGATACATTACATATAATACAGAGTTTTTCTCGTGAATAAATTATGCAAATTAGGGGTCGGGGTGGGACTTAGAAAATTTTGGACCAAAATCCGGAAATTAGTTTTTTTGTTTTTTATGCGTTTTGGTCAATTTTAAGACCAAAAAAAAAAAATTTTTTTACACTGAAAATTTGGGGTCCTGGTGGGACTTAGAAAATTTTGGACCAAAATCCGGAAATTAGTTTTTTGTGTTTTGATGCATTTTGGTCAATTTTAAGAAGAAGAAGAAAAAATTTTAGTCTGAAAATATTTTGTTTGGGACTGAAAATTTCCACACAAAAATAATAATCTACAATGATTGGTCTTAATCTGTAGTCCATTACAGTCACCTTGTAATTCTTTTATTATTGTTGACTGGGCCAAAACAAATACTAATTCCTGTCATATTCATTATTCAGTTGTCTTGGTCACAGCAAGTACTAATTCCTGTCATATCCAAGTTGAGCTACAGAGTCTTTGACTCTTTCATTTTTCATGGTTGAGCTCGTTCCCACAAGGGGTCATAACCTATGTTTTTGAGACAAAAAAATGGAAAAAATTAGTTATTCAAGAATTTTTTTTGCAAGTGTCGTCTGCTTTTCATGTTAGGTAAAGGGTTAAACCTTTGTCATTTTCATCTTTTCAGGACATGTTCATGTTGTTTATATTATATATGATAATCTTGGAGAACTTCTCTCACCACAAATGACTTTTAGTTCTGATGATTTGGATACACCTGGAGAACTGTTGATGTCAGATGGCCCAAATGATGATCCATACATCACTGGAACACATACTACACTTGAACCTGTATATTCAAAAACTGTCAACACAAAGATTATGTCTGTATCGCTTAACAATATGGAAGGTTCATTTCCTCCACGGAAATTAATTGAACCTGTACATTTCACCCTGAAACATAAAAATGTGAGTATTAAAGTCAATCTGGTTATTTGTTGTGTGTCAATATGTTAATAAAATTTAGTCTGAAAACTATATGCAATACCCAAACCCAAACATACTTTAATAGGAAAAGCTATTTATACCATTCTCACCTATGTTACTGTCTGTGAAAAGCCTGTAAGTTAAATTAAAATTTTTAACCCCGCTACCAATGTAAAGCTTCTAATGCGGTTAACGTTTTCAATGGAAATTCCGTTACAAAAATTTACACCTATATTAGGAACTGCATCCAACTTGACCTTTGACATGACCCAATTTTCCAACTTCGATACATTCACACTTCATGATGTTTCATTCAAACATATGACTTTTTGTGGTATTATCTACAATGTGCAATGACTTATTAAGTTTAAAATACCTACAATAAACATTTAAAATAAAATTTAAGAATAGTTATTAATAATTTTACTGTAAAAGCAAGGTAAATTCAATCAACTTTGACAATGTGTCTAGCTGTGTCAATCAAGCATTCAGGTGCAGCTGGAAGTACTGCCCACCGGCGCAGGTGATGTAAACAAAACATACCCATGTGTTTGTGATAGAAAGTATCATTTTTTCTACATTTTAAGTGACAAAGTTGATTATTTATTAAGAGCATGGTATAAATAAAACAAATAGGTAACAGGGCTGGTAATCAGATTTAACCATTTGTGGTTTAAATCTTGATTACTGGCCCTTGTACCTATTTATTCTCTATGACCTTTGAAGCTGCAGATTGTAATTCTCTCAACTGTAGATAATTACAGTGAATTTCTCTTTATGAATGCTGTTTAACCCTTTACCTATAGAATCAGCCACATCCACCTGGAGAATTGACAAATTCAGAGGTTAAAAAAAAAGTTTCAAAAAATTTCAACGAAACCATATCATGTGACCCCCCTCATTGAAGCAAGTTAATTGAGACTGTTCCAATGAGGGATTACATGATATGAATTTTGAGGAAATTTTTTTAAACTTTTTTTTAATTGCCCTCACCCCCCCCCCCCCACCCCCCACCCCTCTGCTTAGGTTGTGTGGCATATAATAATTGAAGTGTGTGAGGATGTATGTGTGTGTTAGCTTGAAAACTACTGGTGTCACCATCAGATTTGACATGATTATAAAGGACAACAGATGTGTCACACACCATAGCCGAGTCTGTAACTTCCAGGTTGAGATCACATTTCAAAGTCACACATAATTGTGTCTCCACCCTAACTCAGAAATAAATCAAACTACAATTATCAAACTTCATACAGATTTTAAGGAGTCGGACGAAGTGTAGTTCAAGGTCTTACTTCAGAACTTACATTGATGATCACATGTTATGCCTCTGCCATAACTCAGAAACTGTTCTGGCTACAATCATCAAGCTTAACATAATCATTAAGTTCAGTTCCATTTTAGTGTTTTTTCTGTTTTTTTATTGGGGGTGGGGGGGGGGGGGGGGTGTGGGGAATCATGTGTTACTCCAGAAATAGTTTTTTGGGGTTTTTTCATCTCACTGTTCAAATGATATTTTGTATCACCTGCTACATGGTTACATGGTAGGTATTCTTTATGATACTGAAAGGATAAGAACAAAATATTTATATAACGACATAAGGCTAATGCTGTCGAAAAATTGTTGCACTTAGACTAATGTTAATAACAGCCAGCCTCAAAACTTCAAATTAGAGTTGTTTTTCTTCTATATTTCAGGAAAGTTTTGGGAATCCAAGATGTTCATATTGGAGCTACCCAGAAAAGTGAGTGAAACAAGAAATATTATATTATGTAATAATAATATGTAATTAAAAATAATATAATTTCCAGCCTAATCATCCCCCTGGTAAAATGTTGAACTATAGATGTTACCTGTATATGTCCATGAAGCAGGGCATCCATCCATTCACACTCACTTCTCCTAAACTGTCAAGGTTGCAGAAATGAACTTTTGGACATGGTTTGCAACCTATACATCATGGTGGAGAGGTATTCAGAAGAATGGAAAATTTTCGCGAGAGTTATTATTAGTTATCCGTGTGTTTTCCAGGGTGTATGGGAATTTACACCAGTTTGGGAACTCATACACCCTGAGGCAAAGCCGAAGGGTGTATGAGTTCCCAGACCGGTGTAAACTCCCATACATCCTGGAAAACACAAGGATAACAGATTTATTTCCAAGAATTTTAGTGTACTTAATACTTTAACCTACATTACGGGAAAAAACTGACAGAAAAGTTTCTTAATAAAACTGGACAAATATGGATGTCATTGGAACTGGCTCAATGAGCCAGTTCCAATGACATCCATATCTGTAATATTTTATTGCACATAAATATTAAATTTTTTGTATTTTTATTTTTGTTCTAATATAACCGAACAGAAGGTATGAATTAATAATTAAAAATGGGTTTTTTTTTTTAGCCATATAGCCTGCTATTGTGTATTCTTGTTTTTACACCATGGTTAACCACGGAGTAAAAAAAGGCTATTGTGGATTGCAAGTTACACCGTTCAGTTTGGAAATAATGTTTATTATTTCATAGATAATAGGGTTTATAACTTGTGTTGCAGTTACTGCTCTTGCTGCTCAACATGGAAAAAGTTTTTTGATACAGGGTAGTTATATGCTGAAATCAACCCTTCCAACACCTTTGGGAGTTTTGGTTATTATACCCCCCACTTTTTTTCAAAAAGTTGGGTATATTGGATTGCACCTGTCTGTGCATCCTTCCAGCCGTGCATCTGTGCATCCGTTCATACGTCCCTGTCTGCACTCAGATATCTGTTAGTGTTATAACTTCAACATTACCGCACAGATTTCAATGAAATTTCATACAGATGTTCGCTATCATGAGATCTTTAAGGAGCATCAGCCTTTTTAACTTAGAAAATTTGCCGTTTGCCTCGTAAAATAGCCTATTGTTTGTCTGTTCGCCTCATATTTCAGGTTTGGGTTATCAGATTTCAATGAAATTTGGAATGAAGATTGTTTATGGGAAAGGCTTTCAAATAAGTCATGTCCCTGCAGTAAAACAAAGAAAATACATGCAAATCACCTCCCCACATGTGACATTATGTCTTTATTATATAATGTTTGGGTTATCAGATTTCACTGAAATTTGGAATGAAGATTGTTTATGGGAAAGGCTTTCAAATGAGTCATGTCCCTGTAGTAAAATGAAGAAAATACTTGCAAATCACATCCCCCACATGTAGCATTATGTCTTTATTCTACATCTCTTATGTGGATGGTCTGATCGTCATTAGACTTGAGTAACAGGTGTTTTATGAACTTCACAATTACCTTGCTGTAAAACAAAGACAATAATTTTGCTGTTTGCCTTGTAAAATCCTTAAGAGGCCTTATTAATTGTAATTATTATTGGAGCCACTGCCTTTTTTGCTTGACTAAGAAAAAAGTTGTTTATCAATGGATGGCAGTAGTCTTATGGTGTAATTAAAGCTTTCAACTCCTTTCAGTTTTGTTGGTTGAAATTTTCTATTTTTGTTACAGTTATTACCCTTGATCAATGTTAAAAATAAAATTGCATTCTTATCAACTCCTTACATGCTTCTTGTGGATATTCCTGCCCAGGATGGGATTTCTCTCGTCAGTGAAATATATTTATTTATTTATTTATTTATTTATTTATTTATTTATTTATTTATTTATTGGTGTTTAAGGTCACATATTTCTGCGGAATGGCTAATCATGAGCACAACAGTTTACTGGTGGATGAAGCCGGTGTACCCGGAGAGAACCACCAAGCAAATGTCAGCTCCACAACATACTAACTCCACACAAGCAGGGTTAGCATTGGTTGAAGACAGGTGCGCCATCAACGTGCAGTACGCCTTAGTACACAATGCCACCATGCCCGCACATGGGCAATGGGGGTGAAGTGTCTTGCCCAAGGACACAGTTGCAGTTGCAGTTGCTGCAGGTGGGATTCGAACTGAGGACCTCTCGGCTTGCAGCCTGCACCTCTGCCTACTGAGCCACAGTGCCCCCAGTGAAATATAATTTGGACATATTTAATAAAATTTTACCCATGTAAATTGAATGGACTTTTTCACTATTGATTCCTTGAGTTAAATGTAAATTAATTTTTCATCAAATCTAGTCGTGGCTGCTTTATAACAGCCATGATTAGATTTGATGGAAATATCTTGAAAATACTCAGCAGGTTAAGGTTAATGGCCTCATCTTATATGCATGGACTTAAAAGATTAGTGTATTCATGTCTTTCTGTGATCAGTTTAAACTTAATAAGAAGTCTATTTTGGCAACAACATTATGTCACTTGTTTTCGGGAGCACTTTCCATAAACATACACACAATAGAGATTTCATCATTGAATGAAGTAATGATATTTACAGCATCAATTAAAAATATGAAAAATTATGTATAATTATTTAACTTACACATTTTTCAGTTCCCTGAACTGGAAAAGCATAAATAACTTAACATAGAAAGTCACATGATTCAGTTTTCAAAAACCTATATAGCGAGTACAGTTGATTAGGTGTCACTCTTTTGGCTTTTACAGAGAATGTTCACATAATGAGCAACTGAAAGTCAGGGTTCTTAGAAAAACCTTTGAATGGCAAGCACTTGATCAAAACACCTATAAATAAATAGATTACTCTGTTTGTGCTGACACAAAGTGACCTTAGCTGTTGAAAGTGTTGTTAAACCCCAATAACCCTTTACCTAATAAATTGGTCACATCAACCCTCGTAATATACAAATTCAGCAATAGAAAACAAAATTAACATTCACAAAATTACAACAAAACCATATGTGCCTCACTCATTGGAATAAGGGATTGTCTTATTTTTATTTTGCAGTTTGTGGGTGTCATTTTGAATAATGTTTGAATCACATTTTTGGTCTTCCATCATCACACAATAACCTTTGTTTGATTTTCAGATTAAATATCTCCCCAATATGTTGGATAGTCCAACAGTTACTCTCCACTGCTTAGTAGTTCTCTCCTGGTACTCTTCCTTCCTTGACCCATAAAAATTATTCATTTTTATATTGCCCTGACTTTTGAGTTTTGGAAGTGCCCTTAAACCCCAACAAACAAAGAATCCATGATGTATATGAAAATTGAGCCATGTTGCTATTTTAGTTATTCACTGTTCCAAATCACTGCACCAGCTCCATCACTGAACTGAATTTTTCAGGCTTGCACAAATATGGAATTTTAAACAGATGTTTAAAAAAAAGCCGTAAAATATATAATGAATTAAAATTGGATATTGGAATCATCTCTGAAATCGGGTTTTCACAATGAGTTAACCACTTGTAGAGGTGATTATTAAACTTTAATATTTTACCGAACATGACTTGAAGGTAACACCAGAAATATTTTTTTCTTTATCACCTCTCATTGGAACAAGCTTGTTCTGTCGATCACTCATAAACGAGGCTTATGGAATAAAAATTGAATAAGTAACGAAAGTTGAATTACATTTTTTTAATATGGAGCTTGGTATATTAGTCTGATTTCTTAACCCTCAATGGCCTAATTCCGATTTTGATCACTATGTACTGCAACAGAATATGTGTCCCAACATGTTGTCTTTGGATTAACCCTTTACCTAACGTGAAAAGCAGACGACACTTGCAAAAAAAATTCTTGAATAACTAATTTTTTTCATTTTTTGTCTCAAAAACATAGGTTATGACCCCTCGTTGGAACGAGCTCGACGAGCTCGTTCCAACGAGGGGTCATAACCTATGTTTTTGAGACAAAAAATGAAAATATTTTGAAAATTAATTGGCGATTTTTGAGAATAGCGCTGGCCGGTTTTGGCCGTTACGTTGGGTAAAGGGTTAACTCACAAGTTACATTATAAGTACATTTGTAGTTGTTTTTAGGCGAGTTATGGCTGCCTGTACAGGTAGCCAACACTTACCTAAAACAACTGAAAAGCCACCAGATGTAGATTGTCAAATGTATAAAATCTCCAGGCCCTTAACTAGTAGAGTGATAAATTATTTTTGTTCATCAGAATTTGCCCAGAGACTCTCTCCCATAACTTGTAAGAAGGCAAATCCATACTGACTAAATAATTGCATTTCAAGGCAAATATGAAGCACATCCTCAAAATATGAAGCCTTTAAATTGGGACACCTGCACTTCTGAATGAAACTCCAATGTGGGCTTCCAGCACTCTTACCAGATAAGGGTTGAAGAAGGTGTACACCAGTTTAGGACTTTCTTGAATTTTTTTAATGAGACCCTGTAATGGCTGCTATAAAAAGTAAGATTTTTCCATCACAGAGCCTGTTCTAAAGATCATTCATTGGTGATTTTCTCAACTGAAAATTTCATTCAGCCCTTTTCTTAACATGACAACACTTGAAGAAAACTTGTTGAATAACTTAACATTTTAAATTCTCGTCTCCAAAAGATAGTTTATCACACCTCATTGAAACGATCTCAAAAATCTCATTCCAATGGGGTTTGATAAGCTATGTTTTTGGAGGCAAAAATTTGATATTATTTCCTTGCTCTCGTTTCATATTCAATCAAATGCAAATAATATTTTGTTCATTTTACTTTGTTTTATTAGAAATTACTGGAGAGTGCCTGTGGGCATTCTCCAATAATTTGTAATAAAAGAAATTTTGATGAATAAATCACCAAATACATAATCTAGTCCTCAACCAGTTAAATGATGATTTTTACAGCTCGTGGTATAAGGTTGTAATTCATCTTGCCAGCTATTATTCTTGCTTTGTTTTTAATTTTTTTCACATTAGTTTTCCTCATTCTTATATTCTGAACCTCAAAAAAATAAATATAGTGCATAAACTGGTATAATTAGGCCTAAAAAAGTTAATAATCTGTTTCTCAGGCCTTCCTGCATGGTCCTTTTGGCTGCCATGCTCTCTTTATATAACCAATCCAAACTTAAAAGCATAAAAATTAAATGGTTTATGTCTGATATTTTACCCAAGTTTATAAAATTGATAAATTTGTCCCTCGAGTGCAACAAGGCTTTGCAATGTTTTCGCTTTGCAAAGCTTTCTTACACTCAAGGGACGAAATACACCACCACCCATGCTATTCTGTAGATTATGAGGTCTAAAACATAAAACAAACCAAGAACATGAACTTTTGATGGCAAAGAAATAATTACAGAAATAAAAAATAAAATAAATAACCGCTTGCCCACATGCAATTTTACAAAAAAAAATGGCCTGAGAAACAGAAGATCTACTTTATGGGGTCTTACATAATTGTTTTAATATTTCAATAAATGAATATTAAACGTTTCAGTAACTGGTCTTCTGGAGGATGTCGAGTGGTTGTGAGCACCAGCACACAGACACAATGTGAATGTGATCATTTGACTAATTTTGCTATTCTCATGGATGTTACAGGAACAAAGGTAATATAATTTTATAATCCCTTTCAATTTACAAATTCTTGATAATTTAGGTCAGTTCCATTGTGAGAGGACTCATTTCAATTTTTGAAGAGTTTTATATCTGCCTGACAAGCTTTCTCAAATGCTGTTATTAGAATATCTCCCATATTAAAATCAAAGTCTTTGTTGTGGTGAGTATTCATTAGTCATGTGTGGAAACCGATTGCAGTTTCATTATATGTGTAAACATTTCTCAAAGACGAGTCTTGTAAACTATAATTTTGAAAATACTCTACAGATCACTCAAATTGAGTATTTTAGAGGTCCACATCAAATCCCCCCAATGAAATCCCCCAATCTCCCCACCCCCAACAAAATCCACCCTGACAAAGTCCCTCTCAACAAAATCCCTTTTAATAAGTGCCAAATGTTAGATAAAAGTCCTCTCACTTAAAAAAATACTTATTAATATTATTTACCCATTTATACATAAAAAATATATTGTGCTGTGTAAGTGTTGTATAACTGTATTGTATGCTAGTGTTCAACTGTGGTTCAACAACGTATTAACCCTCTCTGCGCTGATGTCGAAAAAATCAAATTGACAAGTCACCAATTTTCTCCATAACGTACTAGGAATTTAACGAATTAAGTCTTGTTTGACATAGTATTTTTCCCATCATACAACTAGGAATGTAACCGATTCAGTCTTGTTTGACAGGGCTCATTGAGCTCTGTCAAAACAAGATTGAATTGGTTAAATTCCTAGTTTTTGTGACTTGAAAATTTGATTTTTAAGACCCAAGTGTGCATAGGATTAAAGTTATACTTTATTTTAACTTTATTAATATGTAAAACAAGCCTTGGACTACTTTTTCCCACTCAGTTGTCCATTAAATGAAAATATGTTGTTGTTTTTCCATCCCTGGCTAAGTTCTGGTTAGCAGATGTATAGACATGATTTTGTTGTGGGAGGGAGGGGGATTTTGTGCAGGATGGATTTTATTTTGTCAAAGAGGAATTTTGTTGGGGAGGGGTGATTATTTTAATGTATATCCCTTATTTTTGGGGCTGTTATCACTTCCAGAATGTAAATACCAGACCATTTGAATTCTTTTGCTGATGATATGCTGCAATGTGATACATTGATTGGATTAGGTCCTTTTGAACCCTTACCGACAGGTAGGGGGAGGGGGACAAAACAGCTTATAGTATAATGCTTTACCTAACATGACTAGATTCCTGACACCTGTAAAAAAACTTTTCTTGATTAATTGGACAATATTCTTTGTTTTGCCTCCAAAACATAGCTTATGACCTCTCATTGGAATGAACTTGATGAGCTCATTCCAATGAGTGGTCATATGCTTTGTTTTTTGTACAAAAATTGATAAAATATTAAAATTTGAATGCTAATGTTTACGAATAGTGCTGGCCGGATATGGTTATATGAGTAAAGAGTTGAATAAAAATTCTAAACTTTTACTGTCAAGTGTTCCAAACTCAAATGAGTGAAATAATGGGTGAAATTTTGTTACACTTTGTAGCATCTGAATGTTTTTTAAAGAATTGGTGGTTTTATTACACCCGTGTTCTATGAAATCCCCATCCACAACAACACTAAACCATGTGGAAAATGAAAATCTACTCTGCACACATGTGCCAAACAGAAATCGTTGAGCAGATGATTGATCACCCGAAACTGAACCGATTACGAAATAACTAAATAAAATGACTAAAATTGAAGGATATGGCGAGTTTAATGTATATGAAAATAGCGAAGAAGAAATAGATTCAATATATGAGAAGGGGATAATGAATATCCAGAAGAAGAAGAGTATGAGTGTTCTTGATAGTTGTCAAATGAATTGCCGAGTTTCCTTCTAATAATTATTGTTATAGACGTGAAGGCATGTAATAAACACAGAACGACACATGCATGTGAATGGGGTAAGCGATATGTCAAATGAAAATTAACCCATTCACAAGTGTCATTCTGTGTATGTTCTATATTTTCGTACATTTGAAATTTTAGAGATTCTACAAAAGTAGTCCTTCAGTTTATTTTGAAATTGTTTTTCTAAGTGTTTTAAAAACATCGTTCTATTTTAAAAGTCCTATAAAATCCTAGTTTATTTTGATTCTTGAAATTAAGTAATGAAGACACGGGACTGTATTGCATTTTTTTCAAGGATTAGCTTGACACCTGTATCCCATCTGAAAACCAATTGTAAAATTTACCAGGATAGATTACATGCCGTTACTTAATATTCCTTGGCCATGATGTACAAGCAGGGCATTAATTAGTGACCGGGAAAAATTACAAAGTTATTATACCCAACTTAACTCGTAGATTGCTGGAAGCCCATATTTGGACTCTATTCTAAACTGAGGGTACCACAACTTAAAGGTTTAATTTTCTGTGGATGCACTTTGTTTTATCTTTGAAGTGACATTATTTAGTCTTTATGGATCTGCCTTATTACAATTTATAAGAGAGTGCCTGTAACAAGGCAAATACATGTGGATAGCTTTTAACAACCAAAAATAATTCATCCCTCTACCAGGGAAAAGAATTTAACTAAAATGATAGGTAAGGCTTAATAAAATTAAAAATCTGTTTCTCAGGCCCTCCCGCATGGTCCTTTTGGCTGCCGCATGCTCTCTTTTTATGACCAAAGCAAACTTGAAAAAATAAAAATTAAATGGTTTATGTCTGATATTTTACACAAGTTAATAAAATTGATAAATATGTCCCTTGAGTGCAACAAGGCTTTGCAATGCTTTAGCATTGCAAAGCCTTGTTGCACCCAAGGGACGAAATACACCACCACCCTTGCTATTCTGTAGATTATGAGGCCTAAAACATAAAATAAACCAAGAATATGAACTTCTGATGGCAAAGAAATAATTACAAAAATAAAATATAAAATAAAAAACCGCCCACCCGCATGCAATTTTACAAAACTTGACCTGAGAAACAGAACATCTACTTTGTGTGGCCTAATGAAATATCTTTTAAAAAAAATATTTTCTATCATTTGAAAACCCGCCAGAACATTTGACGTGATTATCAAATAGGGATATACAAAGTATTAAAATGTGATACTTATTTTCAAATGTAATGAAATTTAATCATAAAATTTCCCAGTGGGAACCCCAGGAAGTGAAGCAGTGCTTGTTTACTGTGGTAAACAAGCTCTGTTTTACTGGTAAAATAGGACCTAGTCAGCAATGCCTGGGGTGTAAGTCCTCTAAAATGGGCAACATGGGAATAAATGATTGGCTAGACTTGACTTTATCTTAATATTGCAGTCACAATTAGCCATTGTGCAGAAGAGTGTGAACTTAAACACCAATAAATAAACCATAAAATTGTATCTTTTTGTATTTTTTAGTTGTCATATCCACATGAATTGTCTCTAAGGATCATCACATTTGTTGGATGTATCATATCAATTGTATGCCTCCTTATAAGTTGGATTACTTTTATGGTGTTCAAGTAAGTAGCAGCATTAACCCTTTACCCAACGAATCGGCTGCATCCGCACGCATAATATGCAAATTCAGCAGTTGAAAAAATATTATTTTTCAAAAAATTTCAACAAAACCGTGTCATGTGACCCCTCATTGGAACGAGCTCGATGAGCTCGTTCCAACGAGGGGTCACATGTTATGGTTTTGTTGAAATTTTTTGAATAATTTAAAAAAATTATATTTAAAATAATAAATTTTGATATCGTCTGCGTTGGGTAAAGGGTTAATTTAGTATTATATAGTTCTGGGAGATAATTCTCTATTCATAATGAAATTTGCTTTCTTGACTTTACGAATAATATCTTTGACTCAAATCATCACTTATGGCATCATCAGAATGAGGTAAATTCTTTTTGAAGTCAAAATTTAAGTAAAGGTGGGTGGTATTGCAATTTCAGACTCGGTGATGTTATCTGTATTTTTGGATGATCTACCTCGGTACTGGTACAGTATTCTGTATTGACACAATACTAATAAAACGCAGTACTTTCAGTATACTACCAATCTGTAGGTTACCATACTATAAAAGTCAGAGACTCAGAATGCTTGGAAAGATACCGATATGGAAAAAGACCGATATTGCACATTGTTTACATTGTACCTCCTAGCTCTACATTCAAATTTATTAAGAAACCTCCTCCACCTTTTTCATCGATTATACATTGAGCTTAAAAGTGAGAGAGTATGTAAATGTGTCATTATTCCCATAATATAATATCTGCAAATCTAAACAAATTTAGTTGCAATCCCAATTTATTATGCTCCCGACTTGAAAAGTTGAAGGGGTATTCAGTGGAGACCTCAGTTCGTCTGCTTGTCCGTCCATTCGTCCATCTGTACCAACATTTTCCCTTGTATCTCAGCCACTGCTACACCGAGTTGAATGATATTCGGTGATGTGATAGAGCATCATGGGGGAACGATACCTGTATAGCATGAGTTTCTTGCACACATTTTTTCCAGAGTTATGGTCCTATTTCGACTTAGAAAATTCAAAATTCCTTTTGTCCTAACATTTTCCTCTGTAGCTCAGTTTCAGCTACTCCTTTTTGAACTATGTTTGGTATAGTAATAGAGTAACATGGGGGGTAACAACACTTGTCTAGCATGAGTTTCTTTTATACATTTTCTTCAGAGTTATGGCACTTTTTCAGCTTGGAAATTTCAAAATTCCCTTGTATCTCAACCACTGCTACTATGATTTGAATGATATTTGGTGTGGTGCTAGAGTATCATATGGTTACAATACCTGTACAGCGCATTTTTTCCTGAGTTATGGCACATTTTCACTCTTTTGACTTAGAAATTTTTTGGCGGTCAGGGGCATTAGCAGCATTTTGTGATGTAGGCGTCTTGTTACACTTTTGGCTGATTTGGTCTATTTTTTTTTATTCCAACCATCTGCCAACCTGAGGATTAGCCATCAGCTTGGAAAATGGTTCTACTAGAAGAAATCAATTATAGTCGAAATAGATTTCTTTTGATTCATTTTTATGCATCCCAACAAATTTTCAGGTGCATATAGTAGCTGCTTTGTCTGTCTAAAAGATTTTGCATCTTTGATTATTGGTGTAAATAAGTTCTGTTATATGGTAACACCAATGCCGGGTGTGGAAGTCTTCCAAAGTGGAAAGCACAGGTATAAATGAATGGCTAAATTTGACTTTATATTTGTATTGCTTTCTTTATTTAGCAGCAAAGGATGCTGAAAGTAACAGCAATAAATAATTGTTTACATAATGTTAAATGCCTTATCCAGCCAGCACTATTCACAAAAAATGCCATTCTATTTTCATCACATTTTTAGGTTTTGTCTCCCAAAATAGTTGATGATCCCTCAAAAGAATGAACCCATCAGACTTGTTCCAGTGAGAGATCCTAAGCGTTGTTTTGGCTGCAAAAACTGAAAAATTTCTGTTATTCAAGAAATTTTTTTGTAGTGTCACCAACTCATGTTAGGTGAAATTTTAAAAAGGGTTAAAAAAATATCATCAGCTTAATGGAAGATACTCTTTAACCCTTTGTACACTGATGTTGAAATGTCAAAATTTCAAGGCACAAATGTTTCCAACAAAGCAACTAGGAAATTAATCAGTTCAATTTTATTAAGCTATGTTAAACAAGATAGAACTGCATACATTCCCAGTTCCATTGTAGGAACATTTTACTGCTTGAAATTTTGATATTTTGACCTCCCGTGTGCTCTTGTTCACTGCCATTTCACTCCATTTCTTCACAAAACTGATGCCTTCCAGAAACTGAATATTTCACTGAATTGCAAACCAAAATTGTAACTAACATGGGTGGTCTTTTCAGAGGCAAGCCCTTTTGCCACTTTTCAACATAATCTCAAGCCTAAAATAGGATGTTAGCTGGGAGTGGGGATTGAAAAACAGATATAATTTTTCTGAGCCTTTTTATGTGTACCCATACTATGTATGGTACACATAATGCCGGCATCCAGGGTGACCATCCGTCGTTCGTCCATCCTTTGTCCGTCCATCTGTCCGTCCGTATCCATTTCTTTGGCATTCGATAACTTGAAAAATATTGCTTGGATTGTCAAGTTACTTTACATTTGTGTTCAGGTTACTGATGTGCCGAGCTGTATAGTTTTTGGTGTAAATCGGACAATTTGATCCTGAGATATTAACCCTTTATCCTTCAAATTGAAAATTCCTCCAATCCCTTTGGCATTTGATAACTTGAAAATTATTGCTTGGATTGTCTAGTTACTTTATATTTGTGTTCAGGTTACTGATTTGCCGAGCTGTATAGTTTTTGGTGTAAATCTGATAATTTGATTCTGAGATATTAACCCATTATCCTTCAAATTGAAAATTTCTCCAATCCCTTTGGCATTCGATAACTTGAAAAATATTACTTCGATTGTCAAGTTGCATTATATTTGTGTTCAGGTTACTGATGTGCCGAGCTGTATAGTTTTTGGTGTAAGTCTGCTAGTTTCATCCTGAGATATTAACCCTTTATCCTTCAAACTGAAAATTCCTCCAATCCCTTTGGCATTCGATAACTTGAAAAATATTGCTTGGATTGTCAAGTTACTTTATATTTGTGTTCAGGTTACTGATGTGCCGAGCTGTATAGTTTTTGGTGTAAATCTGATAATTTGATCCTGAGATATTAACCCTTTATCCTTCAAATTGAAAATTCCTCCAATCCCTTTTTTATGTGTACCCATACTATGTATGGTACACATAATGCCGGCATCCGGGGTGACCATCCGTCATTCGTCCATCCTTTGTCCGTCCGTCTGTCCGTCCGGCGTCCGTATCCATTTCTTTGGCATTCGATAACTTGAAAAATATTGCTTGGATTGTCAAGTTACTTTACATTTGTGTTCAGGTTACTGATGTGCCGAGCTGTATAGTTTTTGGTGTAAATCTGATAATTTGATCCTGAGATATTAACCCTTTATCCTTCAAATTGAAAATTCCTCCAATCCCTTTGGCATTCGATAACTTGAAAATTATTGCTTGGATTGTCTAGTTACTTTATATTTGTGTTCAGGTTACTGATTTGCCGAGCTGTATAGTTTTTGGTGTAAATCTGATAATTTGATCCTGAGATATTAACCCTTTATCCTTCAAATTGAAAATTTCTCCAATCCCTTTGGCATTCGATAACTTGAAAAATATTACTTGGATTGTCAAGTTACTTTATATTTGTGTTCAGGTTACTGATGTGCCGAGCTGTATAGTTTTTGGTGTAAATCTGCTAATTTCATCCTGAGATATTAACCCTTTATCCTTCAAATTGAAAATTCCTCCAATCCCTTTGGCATTCGATAACTTGAAAAATATTGCTTGGATTGTCAAGTTACTTTATATTTGTGTTCAGGTTACTGATGTGCCGAGCTGTATAGTTTTTGGTGTAAATCTGATAATTTGATCCTGAGATATTAACCCTTTATCCTTCAAATTGAAAATTGTTCCAATCCCTTTGGCATTCGATAACTTGAAAAATATTGCTTGGATTGTCAAGTTACTTTATATTTGTGTTCAGGTTACTGATGTGCTGAGCTGTGTAGTTTTTAGTGTAAATCTGATGATTTGATCCCGAGATATTAACCCTTTATCCTTCAAATTGAAAATTCCTCCAGTCCCTTTGGCATTCGATAACTTGAAAAATATTGCTTGGATTGTCTAGTTACTTTATATTTGTGTTCAGGTTACTGATGTACCAAGCTGTATAGTTTTTGGTGTAAATCTGTTATTTTAATCCCGAGATATTAACCCTTTATCCTTCAAATTGAAAATTCCTCCAATCCCTTTGGCATTTCATAACTTGAAAAATATTGCTTGGATTGTCAAGTTACTTTATAATTGTGTTCAGGTTACTGATGTGCAGGGCTGTATAGTTTTTGGTGTTAATCTGATAATCTGATCCCGAGATATTAACCCTTTATCCTTCAAATTGAAAATTCCTCCAATCCCTTTGGCATGAGATAACTCAAAAAATATCAATCCGATTGTCATGTTACTTTTAAAGTTTATATATTTATTCAGGTTACTGGTGTGCTGTGCTGTATAGTTTTTTATGTAAATCTGATAATTTGATCCGGAGATATTAACCCTTTATCCATCAAATTAGACACTCCTCCAATCCATTTCTATATGTACACATACCTTGTATGGTGTACATAATGTTGGCATCTGTGGTGGCCCTCCATCATACAGCTTTCTACTAGTTGCGCGTATGGGTACACATCTGACGATTTCATTGGCCTATTTTTGGTGACAGTCATTGCAGTATGCACACTTATACAAATTGACACTTCCTTTTTGCCTCTATCTTTCTGATCCATCAACACTTATGCCCTATTTCCTTGTAGACAACTTTATCCAGGTGAGCATTTTAGGCTTACTTGAGCCTCTTGTTAACTTCTTGAGACTTGATTGGTACCTCAGACCCCTCCGAGACCTAATTTCAACTGTGATCAGTTTTTACCACAGTGGAACAGGTAGTAGTTTGGTAGTTGTTTCTAGGCAAATCTTTGCTATCTGTGTAGACAGCAAGACTTTCTTAGAAACAACTGCAAATCCATAGGCTGTGGACTATCAATGTAAAACAAAAATGTTGAAAATCTTCAGGTCGTTAACTCTTAACCTGCTGAGTATTTTCAAAATATTTTATTATCAGATCTTGTCATGGCTGCTTTGAAGCAGCCATGACGAGATTTGATGAAACATTCTTGTAATTTTAACTCAAGAAATCACTGGTCAGAATCAATTTACAGGGGGCATGTTTGTTAAAGGTGCACAAATTATACTTATTTCAGTGGCAAGAGATTTCTTATCCCGTGCAGGAATATCTACCAGCAGCATGTGAGGTGTTAAGGGTTGAATCACTTACGAAATCACACAAAAATGCATTAAAATGAAACCATATCTCTGTTATGCTCTCAAATTTGGGAATATTCCTGTAATTTGGTAATGTCTGCAACTGCTGTGAATTTTGGTGGAATTAAAAGTCATGGAGTATACCTGGTATTTGAGTTTGGTTGGTGCTGAGAGCGATGTAAGTTGTGTTCATGTATTCATATTTGAATAGTTAAAATGTTAAAAAAACGTCTGTTTTGCTTATTTTCAGAAATCTACAGTGTGACAGGAACACTATACACAAAAACTTGGTGCTGTGTCTGTTAATAGCAGAAACTGTATTTTTGTGTGGTATAGATAGTACCCACAATAGACTACTGTGTTCAGTTATTGCTGGTGTTTTGCACTTCTTCTTTCTGGCATCGTTTTCCTGGATGTGCTTGGAAGGAGTTCAGCTTTATGTAATGTTGATAGAAGTATTTGAAGCAGAACAGTCTAGAGTCCTGTGGTATTACCTAGCTGGATATGGTTAGCTTCTTTCTCTTTTCATATTGCTGTCTTGAAAGCAAGCCTGAAAATAAGCAGACTGTCATCTGCAAAATGAGGTCCCCAGAGGAGGGTGAATTTGGTGATGCTACCCTGCACATCAGGATGACATCACAAAATTCATCCTCTGTGAACCTCAGTCTGAATCAAGGTCTCAAGCCAAATCAGAAAGATGTATCCAGAGGATAAATTGGCCCATGGTATGGGATAGCATCAGCAAATTCACCCTCTTGGGGGCCCCATTTTGCAAATGACAGGTTGCTTATATTCAGGCTTGCTTGAAAGTTTCTTTTTAGTTTACTTTCATTTTTATCATAATAATACAGTGAAAAATTATTCATTTAACATGAGTATTGAATTAACAAGGATTGGTCATTTTCCTGTATTCTAGATATAAACTGAGCATTTGTTCTATTATATCTTGTTCGACAGAGCTGATGGAGTTCTGTCAAACAATATATAATAGATTAAATGCCTCTATTATATGTTCTGAGGCCAAATAAATCTATAAACAAGGGAAATTTGGTGATTGTCAGAGTAATTTCTCGACATGTTACACAAACTTTTATTCAATTAACAGGAGTTTACTCTAAGACCTATGTGCAATCGACAGGTCAAATTTGTACTCAAGGTGTATTAAATGGTTTGGTATTTGGAAGTTGTATTCAGTTAGCCAGGATATTCTGTTATATACATTTAAGTGTGCTTCTCTGTAACTGTAAAATTGTGTTAATAATAAATTATGTTATTTTGTAAGCGTAATATTTATATTTCCAAAATTCATTTTTAGCTCACCTGTCCTACAAGGCCATGTGAGCTTTTCTCATCACTTGCTGTCTGTCGTCGTCCGGCATCCTTAAACTTTTCACATTTTCATCTTCTTCTCTGTATCTGCTTAGCTGGTGTGAACCAAACTTAGCAGGAATGGTCTATGGGAGGTCCTCTACAAACGATCCTCATATTGTTCCCGTCGGATGAAAAACATGGCTTCCAGAGGCATTCTTTGATTCTGGTTGGGGGATTTTCAAAAATCTTCTTCTCTGAAACTGCAAGGCCAAATGTTTTGAAACTTCATATAAATGATGACTGGGGCCCCTCTACCAACGATTCTCATTTAATATTGATCGGGTTAAAAACATGGCCACAATTGCGGCTTACAGTTACTATACAAACCCTATGGGAAATCACCTTTTCATCTTCTTCTCTGGAACTATTGAGCCGACGTGAACCAAAATTGGCAGGGATGGTCTATGGGAGGTCCTCTACGAGCGATCTTCATTTTGTTCCCGTGGGTTGAAAAACATGGCCGCCAGAGGCATTCTTTGATTCTGATTGGTGGATTTTCAAAAATCTTCTCCTCTGAAACTGCTAGGCCAAATGTTTTGATACTTCACATAAATGATGACTGGGACCCCCTCTACCAACAATCCTCATTTAATGTTGTTCGGGTTGTAAACATATCCACAATTGCGGCTTATAGTAGCTATAGAAACCTTATGGGAAATCACATTTTCATCTTCTTCTCTGGAACTTCTGAGGCGACGTGAAAGCAAGCCTGGCAGGGATAGTCTATGGGAGGTCCTCTACAAACGATCATCATTTTGTTCCTGTGGGTTGGAAAACATGGCCGCCAGAGGCATTCTTTGATTCTGATTGGTGGATTTTCGAAATCTTCTCTGAAACTGCCAGGCCAGATGTTTTGATTGGGACCCCCTCCACCAACGATCCTCATTTAATGTTGATCGGGTTGTAAACATGGCCACAATTGCGGGTTATAGTTACTATAGAAACCCTATGGGAAATCACATTTTCATCTTCTTCTCTGGGACTACCGTGAGCCGATGTGAAAACCAACCTGGCAGGGATAGTCTATGGGAGGTCCTCTACAAATGATCCTCATTTTGTTCCCATGGATTGAAAAACATGGCCGCCAGAGGCATTCTTTGATTCTGATTGGTGGATTTCAAAATCTTCTCTGAAGAAACTGCCAGGCCAGATGTTTTGATTGGGACCCCCTCTACCATCGATCCTCATTTAATGTTGATCGGGTTGTAAACATGGCCACAGTTGCTGCTTATAGTTACTATAGAAACACTATGGGAAATCACATTTTCATCTTCTTCTCTGGAACTACTGAGCCGACGTGAAAACAAACCTGGCAGGGATAGTCTATGGGAGGTCCTCTACAAATGATCCTCATTTTGTTCCCATGGGTTTGAAAACATGGCCGCCAGAGGCATTCTTTGATTCTGATTGGTGGATTTTGAAAAATCTTCTATGAAACCACAGGGCCAAATGTTTTGAAACTTAACTTTGCATGGTTGATGACTGGGACACCCTCTACCAATGATCCTCATTTAATGTTGAACGTGTTGCAACCATGGCCACAATTGTGACTTATAGTTAGTATGGGAAATCACATTTTCATCTTCTTCTCTGGAACTACTGAGCCAATGTGAACCAAACTTTGCAGGAATGGTCTATAGGAGGCCCTCTACAAACAATCCTCCTTTTTGTTCCCATTGGTTGGACAATATGGCCACCAGAGACATTCTCTGATTCTGACGGATGGATTTTGCAAAAATCTTCCCCTCTGAAACTACAAAGTCAAATGTTTTAAAACTTCACTTGATTGAGGACTGGGACACCTTCTACCAGTGATCCTCATGTAATATTGATGTAATGTTGCAAACTTTGCTATAGCTGCAGCTCATAGTCACCATGGAAAGCCTATGGGAAATCACATTTTTATATGTAGTTCCAGGTGAGCGATTATTGGCTGTTTAGAGCCTCTAGTTATTCTTGTACTTGTCAAGTGTTAATTACCTATGTTAATTTATATTTTGCTCAAGATGAGTCTCAAGTTTTTCAAGTCTTAACCTCCCATTTTGAAGCATGGATAATTTGAAGTACTTTCCAAAATGATACAAACAAGACATGATACATTCCGTCTAATTTAGTGGAAAAAAATTATAACTCTTTAATTTTTAGGTCTTCCTGCACTTGTTGTATCTGTCACAGCTGGTATTATGCATGAAGGTTATGGAACAGAGGACCAGTATGTATTTCTTTATTTTTTTTTAAATTTGTTTTGATATGCAGTCAAGTTCAATATTGTGGATTTAATCATTTTCATTTGAAAAGACCTGAAATGTTCACAAGACCTTTTATTGCATGCCTATGCTTTTATTTTCATAAAATACACACTTGTTCTGCAAAAACCAAAGCGAACAATAATTTTTTTTGTATTGTCCTTGAACAATACGGATCACGTGTGCTGACTATTTAACTATTTCTTTTTATATGTTTGGGTTATTTTTGGCAATAGTTTGTGTTTCTAATATTTTTTTAGAAATCTGTAAGCATGCAATAAATAAAGAACAGCATACGCATTCGAACTGTCATTTTTTACCGCACTCAATCGATTTTGGCGGAGGGATAATATTGAACTCGAAGCCTTTGGCTTCTTGTTCAATATTATCCCTCCACCCAAATCGATCTTGTGCCTATTTCTCTCTCATTACTTTGAGCCCAGAATCAGTTTCTTTATTATGTTTATGAATTCAATAACATTTATTAACCCTTTACCCAATGAATAGGATATCATTATTATCATTGATATTTTAAATATTTTTTCAATTTTTAAAAAAAAATTTCAACAAAACCATATCATGTGAGGCCTCAGTGGAACGGGCCCGATGAGGAATCACATGATATGGTTTGGTTGAAATTTTTGTAAATCATGTTGGCGTATATGGCCAATTCATTAGGTACAGGGTTAATTTATCATTGAAGAACAGGATTTGTAAACAATGTTTTGGGGGTGCTTCATCTTCCGATGTATCTTTTGGTCTATTAACTCCATGTCAAGCCTGTTTTGCTCAAAGCTAGTTGACACTTTATATAATTAGTGAAACAATAAACCTGTTAACTATAAAATACCAAATTTTAGTGGTTGAAATTTGTTAATATAAGTTTGCCTTGTAACAATTTTTAGAGTGTGCTCATTGGAACTTTCCAATAAAATTGTGACAAGACATATCCATAGGAACAAAATATTTTTCTTCCAAGAGAATGAAGCACATCCAGGAAAAATATGAAGTCTTTTAATTGAGGCATCAGCACTTTTAAGTAAACCCTAAATAACAGCTTCTAACACTCAACTATTTAAAACAGATCTTATGACTTTCAAAGCATCACCATTGCACTTGAACAGTCTTTTGAGTTTGGATAACAGAGATGTGCACTTTGATGTGCAGGGCTTTTCAGATTATTGTGTGTGATTTTTGAGTAATGGGCATCTTGTATCACTTCCATCACACCATGCTTATTTGAGAATAATTTTCTGTCAATGCTTATTAATCACAGCATTTATTCATTTACCAAATTAGGCCCCACAAAGTAGATCTGTTTCCCGGGCCATTTTTTTGTAAAAATGCATACGAGTGTGCATTTTTTATTTTTGTAATTATCACTTTGCCAGTAAAAGTTCATATTCTTGGTTTGTTTTATGTTTTAGGCTTCATAATCTACAGAATAGCATGGGTGGTGGTGTACTCCATCCCTTGAGCATAACAAGGATTTTCAGTGCTAAAGCATAGCAAAGCCTTGTTGCACTCCAGGGACAAATTTATCAATTTTATTAACTTGGGTAAAATATCGGACATAAAACCATTTAATTTTTAATTTTTTAAGTTTGTATTGGTTATAAAAAGAGAGCATGCAGCAACCCAGATTTTTTTACTTTTTAGTCCTTAATAAACAAGAATGATTTAAACGATGGTCTGTCATGGTCAGTACCATCAATAAAAATGCAAACATGCAGATAAATGCAAATACTCATAGTGAACTGGAGCCACTCTCTTGACAATATCAGAGAACCAAATCACAGACTGTCATCACTGGTGATACCTTTGCATGCTTCACTTGACAGACATGAAACAGAAGTGGCATCAATAATATCAATTCAGGTGATGTCACAAAACATGTGTGCAAGAGTGGATAATGATATGCATACTCTGTAACAACACTTTGAAGTCTGCACTTTGTAACACCGTTTGACCTCCTATATTGGAGAGTAAACTGTGTATTTGTATGTTATATGTACATGTGTTACTGTTATTGATTATTAACCCCTCTCTTGCAGGCTGCATGGCACTTCCCTCTGTGTACGTCGGTTTTCTCCACTCATAAAACTGTATTGACATAATGTGACCATGGCTGTTGGAATAGTTGTTATACCCTAATAACCCTTTACCTAACGAATTGCCACATGTGCCCACATAATATGCAATTCAGCAATGGAAAACAAAATTCATTTTCAAACAATTTCAGCAAACCTGATTGCCCATGTAGGGCACATGGCGAGGTGTAGTAAGACATACTGGATGTCGATTGTGTGCTTGCTTTCGGTGCTGCTGACTCTGCTCATGACGCGTTAGTAAGTAGGAGAGTCAGACGGTTGCATGCTGCTGCTCACTGGTTTTTCCAAGGTACTCCGGCTTCCTCCACCTGTAAAACTGTCTGACATGATGTGTTTCTGGTTGTTGAAAGTGTCATTAAAAAATCCCAGTTAACAAACAAATTAAATCTTGTTAAATTTATTCTTGTTATCCTTTGTGATTCATGACATGATAGTTGATCTCAATTCATAGAGGGTACCTATTGTTTGTGAGTAGGTACAGTGGAATACTGTTAACTCATGCTGGCCTGGAGATTTTTAAATGTGTTTGCTACACTTTGGCAGTCTACATTCTTGGCTTTGTAGTTATACCCCCTGCAAACAAAGTTTGGGGGGGGGGGGGGTATATAGGAATCACCCTGTCCGTCCGTCCGTCTGTCCATCCTTATAAGCGCAACTCCTCCTAAACCGTTTGAAGAATTTTCATGAAACTTTACACAATGGAAGAACTCCATATGAAGATGTGCATGAAGCAGTATAATTCCGTTCTGACATTTCCAAGGGGAGATAATCTAACTTATACATTTTAATGTACCAAAAAGGCTACAACTGAGGCACGGGGGGTATCACTTTGTGAGCTTGCTCACAGTACCTCTAGTTATGTTTAGTCAAGTCCTGGCTGTCTATATAGGCAGCCAAGACTTGCCTAAAAACAACTACCAAGGTACTTTGAATGTAACTTGTGAGTTAACCCAGAGATTGCATGTTGGGGCACCTGTTCTGTTGCAATAAAAAGTGGAAATTAGTCTCCTAAGGGTTAATTGAATAGTGACTTTCACTTTGCCAATGAAAGATTTTCAGTTTAACAGGAGTATACAATTAAGGTCATCTTCTGGTGATAACTGATCATTTTAAAGCATTTAATCTATTATATTTTGTTTGACAGAGCTCATTGAGCTCTGTCAAACAAGATATAATGGATTAAATGTCAGTACTGGATGTATTGTGGCCCAAAATGCATAGAGGGCAAATTCAGAGAATTTCTTTGACCGATTACAAAATTTTTTAATCAATTAACAGGAGTTTACCCTACGGCCAACATACAATTAATATGGTCAAATTTGTATTGAAGGAATAATGTTTGGAACTCCTATGCAATTAACAGGGATATTGAGTTAAGAGATAACCAATTAAGTGTGCTCTAGTGTATCAGAATTATCTCATGAGTGACTGTAAGAAAATTTACATTTTCATGAGCAGATGAAAGTGAAGCCTTACATTTCCTTGCAATCATGAATGAGATAATTATGGTACCTGTGAAAAAAACGGGAGTATTATGTTATGGCGTTGTCTATCTGTCTGTCCATCCATTCATCCGTCCGTCCATAACCAATTTTTGTGTCGCCTACTCCTCCAAAAGTTTACATGCAACATTGTTCAAACTTTACACACATGTTGATCAGTAATTGCCGTTGTGCATGTGACAAGTGCGGGTAACTCCATTTTGTATTTCCAAAGTTATGCCCCCTTTTAGTACTTAAAACATTACAGTATTGTGTCGCCTACTCCATCAACATTTTACATGCTATATTGTTCAAACTTTGCACACATGGTGATCACCAATTGCTGTTGTGCATGTGACAAGAGCAGGTACCTCCATTTTGTATTTCAAGAGTCATGCTTCTTTTTGTACTAAAACATTACAGTATTGTGTCGCCTTCTCTTTCAACATTTTACATGCTATATTGTTCAAACTTTGCACACATGGTGATCACCAATTGCCGTTGTGCATGTGACAAGGGCAGATAACTCAATTTTGTACTTCCAGAGTTATGCCCCTTTTAGTACTTAAAACATTACAGTATTGAGTCGCCTTCTCCTTCAACATTTTACATGCTATATTGTTCAAACTTTGCACACCTGTTGATCACCAATTGCCATTGTGCATGTGACAAGAGCAGGTAACTCAGTTTTGTATTTCCAGAGTTATGCCCCCTTTTAATACTTGAAACATTACACTATTGTGTTGCTTACTCCTTCAACATTTTACATGCAATATTGTTCAAACTTTGCACACATGTTGATCAGTAATTGCCGTTGTGCATGTGACAAGAGCAGGTAACTCTGTTTTGGATTTCCAGAGTTATACACCTTTCAGTACTTAAAACATTGCAGTATTGTGTCACCTTCTTCTTCAACGTTTTACATGCTATATTGTTCAAACTTTGCACACATGTTGACCACCAATTGCCATTGTGCATGTGACAAGAGCAAGTAACTCTGTTTTGTATTTCCAGAGTTATGCCCCCTTTTAGTACTTAAAACATTACAGTATTGTGTCGCCTACTCCAACATTTTACATGCTATATTGTTCAAACTTTGCACGCATGGTGATCACCAATTGCCGTTGTGCATGTGACAAGAGCAGGTACCTCCATTTTGTATTTCCAGAGTTATGCCCTTTTTGTACTAAAACATTACAGTATTGTGTCGCCTTCTTCAACATTTTACATGCTACATTGTTCAAACTTTGCACACATGTTGACCACCAATTGCCATTGTGCATGTGACAAGAGCAAGTAACTATCTTTTGTATTTCCAGAGTTATGCCCCCTTTTAGTACTTAAAACATTACACTATTGTATTGCCTACTCCATCAACATTTTACATGCTATATTGTTCAAACTTTGCACACATGGTGATCACCAATTGCCGTTGTGTGTGTGACAAGAGCAGGTACCTCCATTTTGTATTTCCAGAGTTATGCCCCTTTTTGTACTAAAACATTACAGTATTGTGTTGCCTTCTCCTTCAACATTTTACATGCTATATTGTTCAAACTTTGCACACATGTTGACCATCATTTGCCATTGTGCATGTGACAAGAGCAAGTAACTCTCTTTTGTATTTCCAGAGTTATGCCCCTTTTAGTACTTAAAACATTACAGTTTTGTGTCGCCTACTCCTTCAACATTTTACATGGTATATTGTTCAAACTTTGCACACATGGTGATCACCAGTTGCCATTGTGCATGTGACAAGGGCAGATTACTCCATTTTGTATTTCCAGAGTTATGACCCTTTTAGTACTTAAAACATTACAATATTGAGTCGCCTTCTCCTTCAACATTTTACATGCTATATTGTTCAAACGTTGCACACATGGTGATCACCAATTGCCGCTGTGCATGTGACAAGAGCAGGTAACTCTGTTTTGTATTTCCAGAGTTATGCCCCCTTTTAATACTTGAAACATTACAGTATTGTGTCGCCTACTCCTTCAACATTTTACATGCTACATTGTTCAAACTTTGCTCGCATATTGATCAGTAATTGCCATTGTGCATGTGACAAGAGCAGGTAACACTGTTTTGGATTTCCAGAGTTATGCCCCCTTTTAGTACTTAAAACATTACATTATTGTGTTGCCTACTCCATCAACATTTTACATGCTATATTGTTCAAACTTTGCACACATGGTGATCACCAATTGCCGTTGTGCGTGTGACAAGAGCAGGTACCTCCATTTTGTATTTCCAGAGTTATGCCCCTTTTTGTACTAAAACATTACAGTGTTGTGTTGCCTTCTCCTTCAACATTTTACATGCTATAATGTTCAAACTTTGCACACATGTTGACCATCATTTGCCATTGTGCATGTGACAAGAGCAAGTAACTCTCTTTTGTATTTCCAGAGTTATGCCCCTTTTAGTACTTAAAACATTACAGTTTTGTGTCGCCTACTCCTTAAACATTTTACATGCTATATTGTTCAAACTTTGCACACATGTTGACCACCAATTGCCATTGTGCATGTGACTAGAGCAAGTAACTCTCTTTTGTATTTCCAGAGTTATGCCCCCTTTTAGTACTTAAAACATTACAATATTGAGTCGCCTTCTCCTTCAACATTTTACATGCTATATTGTTCAAACTTTGCACACATGGTGATCACCAATTGCCGCTGTTCATGTGACAAGAGCAGGTAACTCTGTTTTGTATTTCCAGAGTTATGCCCCCTTTAAATACTTGAAACATTACACTATTTTGTCGCGTACTCCTTCAACATTTTACATGCTACATTGTTCAAACTTTGCTCACATATTGATCAGTAATTGCCATTGTGCATGTGACAAGAGCAGGTAACTCTGTTTTGGATTTCCAGAGTTATGCCCCCTTTTAGTTCTTAAAACATTGCAGTATTGTGTCGCTTACTCCTTCAACATTTTACATGCAATATTGTTCAAACTTTGCACACATGGTGATCACCAGTTGCCATTGAGCATGTGACTAGAGCAGGTAACTCCATTTTGTATGTCCAGAGTTATGCCCCTTTCAGTACTTAAGGTTCCGCTCCACAGTTTCGCACTATTGCACAGGGGTGAAATTCTATACAAAGGGCGTATGTTGAAACTAAGGCCATGTAAAATAGAGAAATATTTTTAGTATCAGATATATGATTACATTAGGCTTTTTGTTGGACAAGAGAATTTGAAGTTTTGGTCCCAAAGTTGGAGTCTGATACATAGGGGTAAATTACCAGATAAATTATGGGAAACAGTGGCTTCGAAAAATTGGCTATTTTTTAGCTCACCTGAGCGAAGCTCAAGGGGAGCTTTACTAATCACTTTCTGTCCGGCGTCCGGCCGGCGTTAACTTTACATTATCGACTTCTCCTCCTAAACCACTAGCCCAATTTTATTCAAATGTTTGCTAAATGTTTATTACCTAATGCCAATTCAGATTTGTTCAAATGAAGTTGCCCCTCCTCCTGGGTGGTGCCACACCCCAAGGGGCACCAAAATCTTTGTAAATCTTCTTCTCATGAACCAGCAGTAGCAGAGACTTGATATTTGGTGTGCAGCTTCCTTTTGAGGTGTAGACTCAGATTTGTTCAAGAGAAGTTTGTGGGGCTATACTTGACGTTGTTATGAGAGGGGCAAAATTTTTTGCCCCGCCCAAAATTTCTATTTTCCAAACCGAGAGGCTGATTTGAACCAAATTTTATGTGAGGGCTTATTGGGTCATGAGTACTTGATTTATGCAAAAAAAAATTTTCCCGCAGCCCCGTGGGAACCGCAGGAGCTAAAAATAGAAAAAATTTAAAACGCCCATATCTCCAAAACTGCACGGCACTGAGAATTTTTATTTGGTGTGCAGCTTCCTTAGGACCAACAGAAAGGATTGGTAAAAAAAAATTGCCATCGGTTTTATCATAGGGTACAGTTTCGGGACTTTGAAAAAGTGCTGAGTCAGCACTTTTTAACACTGTAGGCAATGGGAAAAACATTAAAAAATCTTCTTCTCCAGATCCAGCAGGCAGAATCTTTTGATATTTGGTATGCAACATTGTAGGGTGGATCTGATTCAAGTTTGTTCAAATCGGCCCCCTGGGTTCATACTTGGGCTCAGTATAGGAGCCCGATTTCGAACTTAGTGCATTTCAGGCAAATTTCTTAAAAAATCTTCTTCTCCAGATCCAGCAGGCAGAATCTTTTGATATTTGGTATGCAACATTGTGGGGTGGATCTGATTCAAGTTTGTTCAAATCGGCCCCCTGGGTTTATATTTGGGCTCAGTATAGGAGCCCAAATTTGAACTTACTGCATTTCAGGCAAATTTCTTTGAAAATCTTCTTCTCCAGATCCAGCAGGCAGAATCTTTTGATATTTGGTATGCAACATTGTAGGGTGGATCTGATTCAAGTTTGTTCAAATCGGCTCCCTAGATTCATATTTGGGCTCACTATAGGAGCTCGAATTCGAATTTAGTGCATTTCAGGCAAATTTCTTCAAAAATCTTCTTCTCCAGATCCAGCAGGCAGAATCTTTTGATATTTGGTATGCAATGTTGCGGGGTAGATCTGATTCAAGTTTGTTCAAATCGGCCCCCTGGATACATATTTGGGCTTACTATAGAAGCCCGAATTCGAACTTAGTGCATTTCAGGCAAATTTCTTCAAAAATCTTCTTCTCCAGATCCAGCAGGCAGAATCTTTTCATATTTGGTAAGCAAGATTGTGGGGTGGATCTGATTCAAGATTGTTCAAATTGGCCCTCTGGGTTAATATTTGGGCTCAGTATAGGAGCCCGATTTCGAACTTAGTGCATTTCAGGCAAATTTCTTAAAAAATCTTCTTCTCCAGATCCAGCAGGCAGAATCTTTTGATATTTGGTATGCAACATTGTAGGGTGGATCTGATTCAAGTTTGTTCAAATCGGCCCCCTGGGTTCATATTTGGGCTCAGTATAGGAGCCCGATTTCGAACTTAGTGCATTTAGGCAAATTTCTTAAAAAATCTTCTTCTCCAGATCCAGAAGGCAGAATCTTTTGATATTTGGTATGCAACATTGTGGGGTGGATCTGATTCAAGTTTGTTCAAATCGGCTTCCTAGATTCATATTTGGGCTCACTATAGAAGCTCGAATTTGAACTTAGTGCATTTCATGCAAATTTCTTAAAAAATCTTCTTCTCCAGATCCAGCAGGCAGAATCTTTTCATATTTGGTAAGCAACATTGTGGGGTGGATCTGATTCAAGTTTGTTCAAATCGGCCCCCTGGGTTTATATTTGGGCTCAGTATAGGAGCCCAAATTTGAACTTAGTGCATTTCAAGCAAATTTATTAAAAAATCTTCTTCTCCAGATCCAGCAGGCAGAATCTTTTGATATTTGGTATGCAACATTGTGGGGTGGATCTGATTCAAGTTTGTTCAAATCGGCTTCCTAGATTCATATTTGGGCTCACTATAGAAGCTCGAATTCGAACTTTGTGCATTTCAGGCAAATTTCTTAAAAAATCATCTTCTCCAGATCCAGAAGGCAGAATCTTTTGATATTTGGTATGCAACATTGCGGGGTGGATCTGTTTCAAGTTTGTTCAAATCGGCCCCCTGGATTCTTATTTGGGCTTAATATAGAAGCCCGAATTCGCACTTAGTGCATTTCAGGCAAATTTCTTCAAAAATCTTCTTCTCCAGATCCAGCAGGCAGAATCTTTTGATATTTGGTATGCAACATTGCGGGGTGGATCTGATTCAAGTTTGTTCAAATCGGCTCCCTGGATTCATATTTGGGCTTAATATAGAAGCCCGAATTCGCACTTAGTGCATTTCGGGCAAATTTATTAAAAAATCTTCTTCTCCAGATCCAGCAGGCAGAATCTTTTGATATTTGGTATGCAACATTGTGGGGTGGATCTGATTCAAGTTTGTTCAAATCGGCTTCCTAGTTTCATATTTGGGCTCACTATAGAAGCTCGAATTCGAACTTAGTGCATTTCAGGCAAATTTCTTAAAAAATCTTCTTCTCCAGATCCAGCTTCAGAATCTTTTCATATTTGGTAAGCAACATTGTGGGGTCGATCTGATTCAAGTTTGTTCAAATCGGCCCCCTGGGTTTATATTTGGGCTCCGTATAGGAGCCCAAATTTTAACTTAGTGCGTTTCAGGCATATTTCTTAAAAAATCTTCTTCTCCAGATCCAGCAGGCAGAATCTTTTGATATTTGGTATGCAACATTGTAGGGTGGATCTGATTGTGATTCATGAACGTATTTATTTGTAAAGTTGATAGAATCTTAGACAAAATTTGCAGAAAAGATCTACTATAGAAGGGGTGGTATCCAGGGTGAACCGTTTACCCAAATCTAGCAGTACTAATGCATTATTCACACAAATCTTCGTTCAAATTTTATGACCCCTCATTGGAACACACGCATTCAGCTCATTCCAACAAAGTTCATATGCCATGTTTTCGAGACAAAGGAATAAAAATTTTAGTTATTCATGAAATTTTTAGGCAACTGTTGTCTGTTATTCACATTGCTTCATGAAATTTCAGTACTTTTAGAAGTTACTTCAGTAATCAAGGGTTAATTCCCCTTAATTAAATGTCGCCTCTAAAAAACAACCACTTTGCATATCTTACCTTTTTACCAGCATAACTGCCAAAACTTGTCAGCATTCTTCGCAAAAATCGCTATTCAAATTTTAATTTTTGTCTCTTAAACATACATGTACTTATCGCTTGTAAATACCCCATTGGAATGAGCTTTTTGAGCTCATTCCAATGAGAGGTCGCACACCATGCTTTTTGAGTCAAAAAAGCAATTTTTTTAGTTATTCCAGAATTTCGTACGTAAAACACAGCTTTATGACTTCACATTAAAATGAGCTCTCTAAGCTTGTTCCAATCAACATTCACGTTCTATGTCTTTCACACAAAAAATAAAATTTTCCATTTATTCAGGAATTTTGTTTGCAAGAACACTCTTACCCCCCCCCCCCCCCCCACACACACACACACACACAAACACACACACACACACAAACACAGACACACACATCTAAATGTTCGTCAGCAAAAAAACAGTTACTTCAATTTTTAAATGCATTATAGGAACAACTTGCCTAATCAAATTTAAATACTTTTGCATCATTCTGTATCTAGAACAAACCATTTACCATATCTTTACGCAAAATTCTCCAGCATCATTCACAAAAAAACACCATTATTTATATATTCACATTTCTGTCTCAAAAATATACTTGATCTTCCCATACCCCTATTGGAATAAGCTGTTTGAGCTTGTTCCAATGATGATAAAAAAAAATAAAATTTGTGAAAATTTTTGTTTTCTTGCATGCAAATATATACATGTAGCACATGGAAGATATCCACAGTTGGGGAGAGATGTCCAAGGCTATCTCTTCACATTCCTTGTTTGTGCTTCATGCTAAACCAGTTTGTCTGCAGAGATAAATTTGCTTTATTAAAAATCATTGGAGATTGGCCACACACCAATGATTTTAAATAAAACTAATTTTAGGTAACAAATGTTGAACTTCAAACAAAATCTATCACTCAACCAGTTAATGTTGATGAGGCATGACATGGTGAAGGTGACCTAAAATACTTCTTAGAGTCACTTTGTCAGGTGAGCGATTAAGGCCACGTGGGGCCTCTTGTTTAAATGTAATTTTTACACGGGTTTGTTACCAGACAGGTAACTAAAATATGAGACGGAAACATATAATTTTTTTTTTGCATTTTAGAAACAAGGGATGCTCTGCTCCAGGGGTGGGTAGGCGGGGTTGGTGGGAAAATTCTGCTTTTGAGGCTGCTAGGTGGCTGAAAATGACTGGTTTCGGTATTTTTTCAGGCAATTTTTCAGGTTGAAGTCTTGCCTTTGACAATAAATAATTCCACCCACATTCAGATTGTTTATTTCTTCTTAGTCAGATAGTGTCATATGTTTTTTGTGGATTTGGGAAATGTAATACATGTAATGGGTTTGATAACTAAGTTACAGGATATTTGCATTTGAAGAGAGTGTATGGCATGTCACATTTGGAAATGCCTGGAAAACTGTGGAGCGGAACCTTAAAGAGCATTCTGTCGACGGTGTCAATTCTTGAACCAGGAAGTTCCTTATTTGTGTTTGAGTTATAAATACACCATTTTCCAAAAAACTTTTCATTATTTCTGGTTTGTGTGCTATTGTTAGTAGTAGTTAACATTCATCAAGTGATATCTCAGCACAACTGGAAGGAAATATGTGGAATTTTGAGAAATTTATAGATGTAGCCTAATTTTGCACTTGTTTTGAATTTTCGTCAAGATTTCAAAAACATTAAGGTAGAGCACTGCCTTTCCTAAACACCGAGCCTTGTATTTATGACAAATTTATGCAGTTATGGACAGCCTGGTTGTTACTGTTGACCAGAGATTTGCAGTCATGGTGTCTACTTTTTCATTTTGGTCATTGGTGTCATGTCTGTGTGTCATCCGTCCATCAAGCTGTTCACGCTTTCATATCTGGAGAGCAACACCCCCCCCTCCCTCCCCCTCCCCCAAAGCTATGGCTATTAGTGCTTATTGTTTTACATTTTGATTGTATTTAAAAGTGCTATTGGCAGGACCTGGGTAGTCAATGTGACTGGTGGTAATAAGAAAAATACTATCTGAAGTGGCTCAGAGAAATCAGGGGGGGGTGTGGTGTGGTTGTGAAAATCGGGTAAAATCTGGCTGAAAAAGCTATTCGGCAATCAGGAAGGCCATGCTGTATCTTTTTACTGGTTGAAAATAGAGACTTGTGGTTTTTGTTCATTCATCTCAGGATAGACTTCAGATTATTTTGCCTGTGTGAAATCCAGGGGGAGATCACTCTTGTTTTCTCTTTAAGGTTCCGCTCCACAGTTTCGCACTATTGCACAGGGGTGAAATTCTAAACAAAGGGCGTATGTTGAAACTAAGGCCATGTAAAATAGAGAAATATTTTTAGTATCAGATATATGATTACATTAGGCTTTTTGTTGGACAAGAGAATTTGAAGTTTTGGTCCCAAAGTAAATTACCAGGTGAATTATGGGAAACAGTGGCTTCGAAAAATTGGCTATTTTTTTAAATGTAATTTTTACACGGGTTTGTTACCAGACAGGTAACTAAAAAATGAGACGGAAACATATAATTTTTTTTTTGCATTTTAGAACAAGGGATGCTCTGCTCCAGGGGTGGGTAGGCGGGGTTGGTGGGGAAATTCTGCTTTTGAGGCTGCTAGGTGGCTGAAAATGACTGGTTTCGGTATTTTTTCAGGCAATTTTTCAGGTTGAAGTCTTGCCTTTGACAATAAATAATTCCACCCACATTCAGATTGTTTTTTCTTCTTAGTCAGATAGTGTCATATGTTTTTTGTGGATTTGGGAAATGTAATACATGTAATGGGTTTGATAACTAAGTTACAGGATATTTGCATTTGAAGAGAGTGTATGGCATGTCACATTTGGAAATGCCTGGAAAACTGTGGAGCGGAACCTAAAACATTGCAGTATTGTGTCACCTTCTCCTTCAACATTTTACATGCTATATTGTTCAAACTTTGCACACATGGTGATCACCAATTGCCAATGTGCATGTGACAAGAGCAGGTAACTATGTTTTGTATTTCCAGAGTTATGCCTCCTTTTAATACTTGAAACATTACACTATTGTGTCGCCTACTCCTTCAACATTTTAAATGCTGCATTGTTCAAACTTTGCACACATTTTGATCAGTAATTGCTGTTGAGCATGTGACAAGAGCAGGTGACTGTTTTGGATTTCCAGATTTATGCCCCCTTTTAGTTCTTAAAACATTGCAGTATTGTGTTGCTTACTCCTTCAACATTTTACATGCAATATTGTTCAAACTTTGCACACATGGTGATCACCAGTTGCCATTGTGCATGTGACTAGAGCATGTAACTCAATTTTGTATTTCCAGAGTTATGCCCCTTTCAGTACTTAAAACATTGCATTATTGTGTCACCTTCTCCTTCAACATTTTACATGCTACATTGTTGAAACTTTACACACATGTTGATCACCAATTGCCATTGTGCACATGACAAGAGCAGGTAACTCTGTTTTGTATTTCCAAAGTTATGCCCCCTTTTAGTACTTGAAACATTACAGTGTTGTGCCGCCTACTCCTTCAACATTTTACATGCTATATTGTTCTAACTTTGCACACATGGTGATCACCATGGGCGTATGTTGCCCCGCTAGGCGGTGCTCTTGTTATTGTGTGTTGTTATGTTTTAAGTGCAATTAAAACATGTTTTTATTCCTTACATGCTGCTAGTGGATATTCCTGCCCAAGACAGGATTTCTCTTGCCACTGAAGTACTATTAATTTGGGCATATTTAATCCCAATTTCCACCCTGTAAATTGAATGGATTTTTTCACCAATGATTTCTTGAGTTAAATCTTGATAAATTTTTATCAAATCTAGTCATGGTTGCTTCAGAGCAGCCATGGCTAGATTTGATAAAGAAAATCTTAAAAATACTCAGCTGGTTTAGAGTTAATTGCAGTTAAAACACCCAAATGTATAAAACACTCAGTCATATAAATCTAAATATATTGCATAATGTGCCTCACTTTCAGAGAGATGTTCTCTGATATCTGTCATGACACTCATTATAAAAAATAATTGTTTGACATTACCACCTTTCTTATAATATAAGGTAACATATAATAAACTATTTTTTTTTCTGTTGCAGCTGCTGGTTATCAACAGAAAATTACTTCATTTTAAGTTTTATTGGTCCTGTTAGTGCTGTTATGTGTGTAAGTATTTATTAGCATTTTCTTTGTGAAAACTGAACAGTTTCCAAATATTTATTGTAATCCTTCACTTGTCATGATTTGTCATATGTCTGTTCGTTCGTCCGTCTGTTCATCAGTCCATCGGTCCATCCATAGCAACATTGTACCTTCATATCTCAGTCAGCGGATGTTGGATTTAAATGATCTCTGTTATGCTGATAGACCACCATTGGGGAAAGGATATTCACAAGTAACAGGTTTTGTCCATTTTTATTTTCAAGAGTTATGGGCCTTTTTCTGCTTTTTTCAACTTGGAAACCCTTGGTGGGGGATACCGGTAGCATTGCGCCTTGTTGGTATGGTTTTAAGTCAATATTTTAGATGTAAAACTTGAAAAAAAAATTAATAAAATTTTGCGTTTAGTGCCTTACCTTAACATAAGTTAAAAATGACATTATCAGTGTTTACTTGTAAAAAAAAAATTACTTAGAAATGTACTTTCTTCCTAAATGTAGTTTTGGGCAAATCATGAACTATGTGTTTTTAAAAAGTATAAAAAATTATCATTTGTATCACAGATTGTTTGTATAGCAGATTTGGTTAATTTGTTTGAAAAAGTGCTAGTAATTTCAGTCCGAAGAAATGATAACACAGTTGGCATACAGAGACCTGTCAACTTTGCGATTCACATCTTTCTCCTGTACCCATAGTTGGTGGCATATCATGGCTGTTTTGAAGTGGTCACAAAGACTAAAATACCATCGTCTTGTAAATTTGATCTTTGAAAGATTCCTGAAAAAAGATTTGAAGCCCCTTTTTCTGAGACCTACAAATTTACAAACCCGAAAAAGAAAAATCAGTCTTTTATGGATAGAGTAATTTTCCACATTTAGAACGATTTTCTGGAATTCTTCATTGAATCATGCTAAGAAGAGTCACTTCATTCTCTCAAGAGTGTGTCAGAATTAAAATTTGTGATATGATTTTCTTGGTGGTCTTTTGAAATGTTGATGAGAAAGCTGTCAAAATATTCCTTGCAGTCAAGACTTGATTTGATGAAATATCAAGTTTAGTCTGATATCCAAAAATTATTGTTAACGATATTGTTCATATTTTGAGGAGTATATTTTGTTAATAACAGCCACCATTATACCTCTACTAGGTAGCAAAGTATTTTTGTTCTCAGCTGGAAAATATGCCTGCAGCAGGTTAAATTATAAACTGCTTGCAGATGAAAAAGTGTTCATACATACACTAAACTTCACAATTTGTGAATGCGTTTGTCAATATGGCACAAGTGCCAGCACAGACGGATAGAACAGAGAGGCACAGTCTTGATTTCAATCCTTCTGCAATGTCATGAGTTACGTATTGACGAACATATTCACACATTGTGGTGTTCTGAGTTTATTACATGCCTCGTAGAATTTGACACTTCTAACTTCTGCTTGAAATAATAACAAAAACAAAATTCAGGTATGATTTTCAAACATGTGACAGATTGATATACAAACAAAAAAATATAAATGAAAATTGTGTCCAAACAGCAGGCCTGAAAATAAGCAATCAGACATTTTCAGAATGAGGTCCCCAGAGGGTGAATTTGATGATACTATCCCATACAGTAGACCAATTTATCCTCTTTCTGTTTAGTTTTGAGACCCTGATTCAAATTAAGGTTCACAGAGGGTAAATTTAGATATGCTATCCTGCTGTGCAGGATAGCATCACTAAATTCAGCCTCTGGGGACTTCATATTGAAGATGATAGTCTGCTTATTTTCTGGCTTGCCAAACAGGTTATTTATTTGTAATTTTAAGAAATTAGCTAGCTTCAGTCAGAACTTGAATGTTATAAAATCACTCCCCATTTATAGAATAAGTTTAATTTCATTAATTTTGGTTGATTTGAACAAAAACATTTTCCAGTTGACATTCAAATTTATCGGCTGTCACTGCAGCTTCCAAATTGACCTAGCTCAGAATACAACATTTGGATTGTCCGATTACAAAAATGGACAAAGTTTAGTTTTTTTTGATGGATCCATGACGTCAGGTGGAAAAATAGTCTGTCAATGAAAATATGTATAGAATACTGGGATTTGTAAATATGGTATAGGCATGTAACAAAAGACTGATTCTTCTGGTGAAAAGATTTGAGGAATGAATATGCATCGAGCATTCAAAACTTTTCTAAACTCTTGAGTCTGCAATTTTCAACTTTTTTAGCTGTGACAAGCAGCTCTATATTTGGCAGTGTTGGTCAGTCTGTTTGTCTGACGCTCTGTGACCAAAGAGTTTTAAACTCAATAACTTTTAAAACACTTCATGAAATGACATGATATTTGGTATACAAATCTATCTTATTGACATCTTGTTCCCTGTAATGCAGTTGTTATTCAGAGTATTTGTTACATAGTTATTGCCCTTGATGGACTTGGAATTTGTTTAATTTTTACCATCAATCTCAATAACGTTTAAAATATTTTGTTGAATGACATCATATTTGGTGTTCAAGTCGATCCTATTGATACCTGGCCTCATGTTCAATGCATTGTTATTCAGAGTATTTTTGTCTGAGTAGTTGCCTCTTATGGACTTGGAATTTGTTTCATTTTTTTTATCTTCCCGCGCAGCTTAAGTGCGAACTTGCAATTTCTATACCATGATGTTAGAAGTGCAGTATGTCTTGTTAACCCTTTAGTAAATATCCACGTTAATTTGGCCAACAAAGGACATAAAAATCGTCAATAAATTGTATGCTGCCGGTGTTTTTCTTCCAAATGATAACATACCACATTCCTTCAACCCCACTCTACCGTTCAAATTCATTCCTTACAGCTGGAACTAACAAGTGTAGATATTGTAGAAAGAAGGGAAAGTGTGGTATTGCAAATCTCTGTCCTGCTGCTTCTTAAATTTCTTGAACTTGATACTATTTCGGGGGTTTATATTTCAGTACCCATTTTGTTTATTCTTACAGATAAACCTGGTATTCCTTAGTATAGCTATTTATATGATGTGTAAACATGCTTCAAATTGTGCAATCAGAAATCAAGAAAAAACAAAACTTGAGAAGCTCAGGTAAGTGAGTCCAACTGAAATAAGCCCGGTTCATTAGCAGTATTCAACTATTGTGAGAGAATCTTTTACCTGTTGTTAATGTTTTTTTCAGTACAGGTCATTTTTGGAAATATTCCATATCACTTTCTCTCACACTTGAAGTGCAATCTGTAGATGCGTATATTATCTCAGGTGACAACTAGTAGCATACATTAAAGCCCTCTGTAATCAATCAGTGTTTGGCATATTCTTGGGAGAGTGTTTTATTAGGAAAAACATATTGTAAATATTGAGAATTGGAACATCTAATGGCCAGATTTGGTCAGTTTATGAACTGTTTTCTTTCTGTGAAAGTATATTCCCACACCTTTTCATTGACAAGGCTAGAAAATCTTTTTTTAACATTACTGATGTACTGTTGATATATTTGCCCTTGTATATCTCCATCCCCCATGGAAATATATAAGATATGTGTCTGAGGGTGGGGTAGATTAACTAATTTATTTTTGCCCTTCCTGGTTTATTCCCCCCCCCCCCCCCCCCCTCCGAATTTTATTTTACTGTTCCATTTAGTCACAGAAGTTTTTAAAGAATTTGGTTTGGTAACACTGTGTTGTTTTAAAAAACAACTAGAGCACATTTGAAAACTTGTTGATTTAGTCAAGAGAAGGGCTACAAACCTAAAAATTAAAAAAAATTGTTCATTCCATTTGAAATGATGTTTTATCCACATGACTTACGCTTTCACAAATGCTGATGGGGATGGGATACTCTGACCTGCATATTTACTTTGCCACTCGAGGGTTTCCAGTCATGAAACTTTTCTTGGCTCAAATCCTTATTTTGTCCAGCTTATCTATGCATATGTAAATGGAAAATGGGGATACACTGGGTAGGTAGGGAGGTACATAAACTGTTAAGCCAGTACACTATTTAACAGAAGAAAACACTTTTAACAGTTTACTATTCAACAATGATCCTCAAAATGTACTCTGTGTGACTGAATACTTATCAGCAGAATACCTTCTTTAACTCTTTACCCAACACAGACGATACCAAAATTTATTATTTTAATTACCATTTTTTCAAATTTTTCAAAAAATTTCTACAAAACCATATCATGTGACCCCTCGTTGGAATGAGCTCGACGAGCTCGTTCCAATGAGGGGTCACATGATATGGTTTTGTAGAAATTTTTTAAAAAATAATATTTTTTCAACTGCTGAATTTGGATATTACGCGGGCGGATACGGGCGATTCGTTGGGTGAAGGGTTAAAGCATGTATTCTTGAAGCATCAGGTCATTTTCCATTTTTCCATAAAAAGTTGATCACATTGATCACAGAAGAAATCTGTGTCATCTGAATATAAAATAATTTGATCCACCACAAAGTTTGTAAAAGTGCAGGCAAGCTTCTTGTATGTTTTTAAATTGACCAGAATTTGTTTTGCTTCAATATTAGAAATTCCTTCATTTCAAAAACATACAAGAAGTAAGTTTATACTTTTTAGAACTGATCAAAACCCATGTTGACATGTGGGTTGTCCATGATGAAGAAGCATGTACACTTTGGGGACCTTGTGCCCAAAGTCCAGGTCACAGTGACCTTGAAGTTGAAATGGGACATGGAGTTGGTTTCCATTCTCTGTTTAAGAGTTTGCTTGACCAATCAAAATCAAACTTAACACGTGGCTTGCCTATGACAAGAGGAAAAATCCTATTTGTTTTGGGGACCTTGTGCTAAAGGTGAAGGTCATAATGACTGAACTTTAATGTTAAAAGGGTTAGAGAGGGAGAACACTTTTTAATTTGTGGTCGTAGTGCCAAAGGTCGGTCAAGATCACAGAATTGAACATAATTTCCATTTTTTAACTACAACTTCCGCTCTTGGTGTAGAATTATGCTTAACAAGTTGAAGTCTGTCTGGACGTGCGAGTTGTACAGGATGATTGAAAGAATGCTATTCCTATTGGGGTGGTTGTGTCAAAGGCCAAGGTCAGGGTGATTTTTTACTTTACTTTGATTTCTGCTCCATAATTGATGAATCCCTGAGAAATTTGATATGTAGAGTGGACATGATGGAACAGGGTTCAAGGAACAGCCTTACATTTAACTAAGGGCTATTCAAGACCTTCAAATCATGGTAAATGGGTGAGGAGGCCTTGGAATATTCATGAAATATATATGCTGATGAAGCATGTAATCATAACTATATAATTTTATGTGCTAGAGTTTGTGAAGACTTAGTCCTATCTAAGCCACTCAGATCATTACCACCTCCTCCCACTTCCCTGCAAGGTAAGTGGGAGGAAGGGTAATGGCTAGGGGTACTAGTTAGGACTAGTGAAGGCAGCGCCTTAAAAATCTGTGATTTTGGCCTTTGTTGGTCCTGTTGAATGTCCTTGAAAAATATCGAGAAATGGCCTTGAGTAGTCTTGAATTTTATTAGTCCTTGCTTGCAGGAACCCTGTGGAGGCAAGACCCTTGCCCATATTTGGGGTAAGGTGCCCAAGGTCACAGTGCCCCTAATGTGCAAAACATATGTTTAAGATCTTGATTGTGTTGATTCTATGTAATTCATTGTTGAGTTATTGTATCAAGTTTTTAATTCATGGAAATCAACCATCCTTGATGGCCACCTGCTGTTTAATATCTCCAACTGAGCTGATATGTTGCTGGGTGACATACTGACAAAAACATCTGAGAATGCCCTTTCCAATAACTATGTCGTTAACAAATAGAATAAATTCATGATTGTAATATAGACCCTAGAATTGAAACATTTGGAAATTTTTAACGTTTCTGTGTATATAAACCTATATGCAGTTGAACCCTGTTAACTGAATAGCCACTTTGTCAATGAAAGTTATTTAATTAAAAGGAGTATTCAGTTAACAGGGCTTTCAGTTAACAGGGCTTTGGTCACTTTTTTCTATCCTGGAGATAAAATGATCTTCTATTATATCTTGTTTGGCAGAGCCCATGGTGCCCTGTCAAACGAGATATAATTTAGTATAAATAGATTAAATGCCTGTATTGGATCTACTGAGGCAAAATAGGTCTATAAACAAGAATTCACCAATTGTTGGGATAATTTCTCGGCATGTCACCAAATTTTTTATTCAATTAAGAGGTGTTTACTCTGTAATCTGTATGTAATTAATTAACAGGGACAATTGCTCTTGTTTTTCTATATTTCACAGGCGCTGTAGACACATGTGAAATACTGAAAAAACTACAGCAGGGTTGTTGATTCCTGCACACCCCCCCGCTTCCCCATACTCAATCCAAGTTGTGCTCTGTATTTATACCAAGATTCAACTTGAATTGAAGTGAATGAAGCTGATAATTTAACTGGTTAAGCCTTTACCCAACATAATGGCCAAAATCGGCCAGCTCTATTCACAAAAATCACCCAAATAATTTTCATTATTTTTTGTCTCAAAAACATAAGTTATGACTCCTCTTTGGAACGAGGTGTCATAACCCATGTTTTTGAGACAAAAAATGAAAAAAAATTCTTATTCAAGAATTTTGTTTGCAAGTGTCGTCTCCTTTTCATGTTAGGTAAAGGGTTAAAGGCTAGGTTATTTTTGGTAGTCTGATTTGTTCATCAAACTTTGTTTTATTACAAATTATTGGACAATCGAACAAGGACTTTTCCATTCCTTTTTTGGCACTCTCCAATAATTCCCAATAAAACAAAGTTATATGAACAAAATATTATTTGCATTTGATTGCGCAATCAAATATGAAACGTGAGCAAGGAAAATCTTGTCTTTTGCTCTAAGCCCTAATACTGGCTTCTGGCACTCATCCAGTTAAAAAAAATCAGAGGTCTCTTTACTTTCTTATTTGACTCTGTTTTGTGGCAAAGATTTTCATTCAGATGATAACGTCACTCAGGAGCCTAACATCCAATCAGATGTATTCTTACGTGACTTTCTTATGCGTAATCTGGATTCCATGCCTGGTGTATCTCGCATATTTCCCAATGGCTGTATTGTACCGTATTTACTCTATGTATTGGGACAGTTGAAAAAAATTATTTTCACAGGTGTCCCAATTCTTAGAAAATGGGGAAAGAACAGAGCCTGGTCTTGATGCTGAATAAAGTTGTGTGTGATTCGTTTTCCATCACTATATACGAAAATCGCCGTCCAATTTTTTTATATTTTCATTTTTTGCTTCCAAAACATAGCTTATGATCCCTCATTGGAACGAGCGTATTGCGCTCGTTCCAATGAGGGATCATAAGCTATGTTTTGGAAGCAAAAATTGAAAATTTTTAGTTACCCAAGAATTTTTTCTATGAGTGTCGTCTGCTACTAGCGACGGGCCAACTGGAAACAAATCTCCTGAATGTCCCAAACTTTGGAGCATAAAAAAATATAGTTTTCTGGAAAAAATGTGTGTCCCAAATCATAGAATGTCCCAATACATAGAGTAAATACGGTATTGCATATAATTGAATATGCACTGCAATCATGGTATAATGCGGGGTATACCTGGGAATTGAAGGAAGTGGAGGTATCAAAAATATAATATAAATCTGCACACTTAACAAATTCTCAAGACATGGTTTGATGACAATTATTTGATCTCCTGATAAAGTCCTATTTGTTTACTTGCACAGACTGTAAAAATTATAGACTGCACAAGTCATCACTTTTTAAACAAACCAGAATGGTTATGCAATAAGTGGTTTCGAAGATTGGCATGCTATCGTATTTTCATAAGTTGAGTTCTGTTTCTCCTGATATGGTGTGGTATTTTATTTTTTATGAGAGCCCATAAGCATGTTTCCAAAAAATTGAAAACAAACAGTTGTTATTATTAGCCAAAAGGAAATTAACCCTTTACCTAACATAACAAACCAAAACTGGCCAGCGCTATTCACAAAAATTGCCATTCAATTTTAATTTTTTGCCTCAAAAACATAGCTTATGACCTCTCATTGGAACGAGCTCTTTCCAATGAGGAGGTCATAAGCTATGTTTTGGCACAAAAAAAAAAAATTTATTCAGTAATTTTATTTGCAAGTGTCGTCTGCTTTTCATGTTAGGTAAAGGGTTAATGCATGACATGAATAGTTAATAATTTCATCATTTTCCAGTAGAGTTCTTGTGAGGCTTCAGTCCTATTTTCTGAGGAGAGTAATTGCCCCTGTTCACAATCGCTCACTTGACATAATTTTCGGGACAGCGATGTATTGCTTATCCACATTGTGGTTTATCTGTGTGATGTGCTAAAATTTGATAGCACTTGAGTTGTCAACACATAGGAACTTCAAGTATAGTTTTGGCTTAAAAAAGTAAAAAATCTGTTTCTCAGGCCCACCTGCATGGTCCTTTTGGTTGCCACATGCTCTCTTTTTATAACCAATGTATACTTTAAAAAAAATTAAAATTAAATAGTTTATGTCTGATATTTTACCCAAGTTGATAAAACTGCTAAAGCATTGCAAAGCCTTCTTACATTCAAAGGGTGAAATACATCACCACGCATGCTATTCAATAGATTGTGAGGCCTAAAACATAAAATACACCAAGAACATGAACTTTTGATAAAAAGATAAAAAATAAAATAAAAAAATGCCCACCCACATGCAATTTTACAAAAATATGTGCCTGAGAAACAGGAGATATACTTTGTGGGGCCTTACTTGTCTCTGATATTGTTTCTGACTGTTTGGGTAGTAAGGAGCAGGAAAAGTGTATGATCTTAGTAGTTGTTTCTAATAGAAGTGTTGTGTCATCTGTTTAAAAAGACTGATGACACTTGACTAGAAACAATTGCTGAACCAAGAGTCTTGATGAGTTTGATGTTGAAGACTCTCCTTCACTGCATACTATATCCAAGGACTGAACAGCTGTCAACTAAAAGCTCACCTGAGCCAATCAAGGACCGCAACTTTAGGGACTCATGTATTTTTCAGAAAAGCAGGCCTAGGCTTCTTGTTCTCTACAACTGAACATGCAATTATATACTGCAATGATTTGTACAGTGTGAATTGTTGTTTTTGGAATGACAGTCGTTTTAGTGTTTGAATTATTTTGTTTTTTAAAAGTTTAATATGTAGAATACACATTTTATTTCTGTAGCGCATCCAAAAGTCGCAGCATGCTAAAACATTTCCAGGCTAAACTAAAGTCAATACCTGATCAGATGCCGTAAGGATTTTATAATGATTACAACATCAGTGTATTATAATACATATGCTTGCTTTTTTGTTTGTGATGGAAATACAATACCCATCAACTTCTCCATATTTTATTTCCACATCATTACCCATGCAAACAATAGTCAAGGCATGAGTAGGGCTTTTAGTAGTATGTGTGTGTGTGTGTGATTTCTTTTTGAAACCTGGACAAGAATGGCTCCCTCTTGTCTCATCAATTTTTTACAGGTACCCCATTTGGAAACCCCATGAAGTGGAGCAGTGCTTGTTCACAGTGGTATACAAGTTCTGCTTTACTAGTACTACTTGTAAAATAGGATTCCGTAACCAGTGAATGGGATGGAAGTCCTCTAAAATGGGCAGCATTGGTATAAACCATTGGCTAAACTTTATTTGTAGCTGTAAACATATATGCAGCATGTGACCTTAAACACTGATAATAATAAAACATAAATAAATCATTTCTTTCCGAAATGTAATTTTGTGCTCTCTTCAATCTCTTGATGGAATAAGGTTGCTCAGCACTTTTGAAGAGAATCGCCCGATATGTTTGAGAAAGTGAGATTTGAAATACTCTTTGAAAAACTATTAGCACTGTTTTTTAAATTTTGTATTTGTGAAAGAAAAGTTGATTTGACTGATTCCAGTAAATGATTGTCTGTTTTAAATGAGAGTCAGACATTATGGAAGGAGATGTTGTTTTATTATTGTTTGAAAATGGTATTGAGAGGTGATAAAGAAATCGGGAATTTTTCTTTATGATTTGATGGGTATTGTACTTCAGTGTTGTAGCTTCATGTTAACATAGTAAGATATCATTCAAAACACATTTTTACATTGCCAAAAAACCCAAACTTTGTTATTTTTAACTCTTAAACTGCTGAATATTTTAAAAATATTTTTCCTCACATCTAGTCATGGCTGCTTTTAAGCAGCCATGACTAGATTTGAAGAAAAATTCTTATAAATTTAACTCAAAAAATCAACAGATAATCCAATATTGAAGGGAGAATTTGGATAAAAAGTGCACAGATTATACTTATTTCTTTGGCAACTATTCCTTGTCCTGGGCAGGAATATTTGCCAGCAGCCTGCGAGGAGTTAAAATATTTTATTTTATATAACGTTGAATGCAGTATTTTAAACTTTATACTTAGTTCATAAGCAGGAAAAAAAAACAGAAAATAATTTCTCGATTTTAAATCCACTGGGCACATATATAGGGGTGGGATGGACCTCATCTCTGCCCAAGAATTTTTTTTTGACAGAAATTTGAAGTTCAGTCAGATATTTTTACTTACAGGCAAACAATAATTGTCACTTGGAGTTAAAATGACTGCCTTTAGACGTTTATTTTATGAAACTATTCCAAGTAGATGGCAGTACATCATGTGTTTTTAATATGCAGGTGGTAAGCGTGCAATTTTGTCACAAAATTAAGAAACCAAAACATTGCAAATGTTATGAGTTAAGTTACATTTTCAGCATTTATAAATACAAAGTTTGTGAAGCTGCAGCGACATCTTGATAAAACAGGGCTTTTTGCCAAGCTGTTGCATAACAGAGAAATCTTGTTTCTCACATTTCCCCCAGATAACACTTAACATTAAAAAACTGATATTTGAAAAGTAATACTTGAGCAATGCATGCAAACAAATATATGAATGATACCTTGAAATGCTAGAAAGAATATTTGGTAAAGGTGAATGTTAAAGGCTCCCCATTTTGTACTGATATGCATACATTTTACTAATTCAGTTTTGTCCTTCTTAATTCTTATTACATTTAGTTTAGTTTATCAAAAATTAGATTTTTTTACTTAATTATTGGATTTCTGTTGTTATTTTTTTTTACTTGAGATAATATTTAACATGATTTTATTTAGAGTTTCAAACTTTTTGTGTTTAAGTTAGAAGAAATAAAAGGATCACAGCAGTAACTGAACTTATTATTTTGTTAAAGTATAATTGAAAATTTGTCGTGAGACGACTCGAGAGGTACACCTCGTGTTTGATGGCACTCAAAGGCAGTGTCCGGTTTGGATCCGTTGAGTTGTAACCTGACCGGTTTCGTTCAATCGTGAACTCGTCAGAGGTTTATTTTATTGTTTTTTTTGTTTTTTGTTGAGTCTGCCCCCATTTATATACCTTTTGTGGGCGGTGTTTTCGGCGGTTTGGTGCTTCGCTTGGCGGTTTGGTGGGCGGTTGTTTGGACATGATTCGGCGGTTTCCCATTGTTTGGTGGGCGGTTTGAGAGGGAGATGGACATCTCACCAACATAAAACACAGCCGACAGACACCTGTCGCTATACACTTCAATGACACTAACCACTCGATCACCGATGTCCAATTTCGTGTCATCTGTGTGCTCCGCTCAGACCCAGAAAGCGATTATTCTGAGGCCAGGAGAAAAACAGAAGAAATCCAATGGATATACAAGCTACGCACGCTAACCCCATTCGGCCTGAACAGAAGGGATTTTTAAATATTTTCTTATTATTATTTTGTTACCCAGGCTTGGCAATTTCAGGAGAGCGATTTTTTTAGCTCTCCTTACTGCCCTCCTGAAAGAATTAAGGAGAGCGAAAAATTGCCCTCCTAAATATTTTGGTCTGGGATGATTCAGATTACATGTATTATGCTCACATTAAATTTTTGTTGTAAAGCAAAAATGTAATTTAACTTCGAAGTCACATAACATCACGTAATTTCATTTTGAAAGTGGTTTAGTGGTAAAAGATAATGGCTGCAACCATACCCAAACGCAATTGCAATCATTTGAAGCAAAATGGGTCACAGCAATATTTTTTTTTCTGTCAGTTTCAAGTTCAACAACTGACATCACAGTCAGAGGGGTAATTATTCAAGGAATATTGACATTATAATATACTACCATTACTATTATCCTGTCACTTGAAGCACTTGCACCAGGATGTGACTGTAGATTCAAGCAGACCTGTTGTCCAAGAAAGTCATACGCCTACCACTACCACCTTCAACCCCCTTGGGGGGTTGAAGGTGGTAGTGGTAGGAAGGGGGGTTGAAGGTGGTAGTGGTAGGCGTATGACTTTCTTGGACAACAGGTCTGGGTACACACACAGGTCTTGTCAAGTGTGTGTTCGATTGTTGAGTGAGACATCTAGATGTCTAAGAGATTTTGCTTTACCTTAGTAAAGTTAATAAAATCACTGATGTAGTCTGTTGGTTTCAGTTTCAATGAGTTCGTTCAACTGGATACTTAAAATTCTGTGTAAAGCTAATTGCTCTCCTAAGCTGATTGAGGAAAGCGATTTTTTGCCCTCCTGCATTTTTCAGAATGCCAGGCCTGGTTACCCAAGAAAGGGATTTGGTTTGAAACTGAATTTATTCCCATTTTAAATACATTATCAATTCATTTAGCCAATTCTGAATGCAATCTCATATCTGGTTTATTTAAATGTTTTAAATTTTTGTATTGCACAGGTAAGTTTTTTTCCAACATTTCTGTATTCTTAATATATACAATTTTATTAGAACTTATTTGGTTATTGTTTTCTTTAAATGTTTCTGTGAATTTCATTTTTCAAAAAATCAGATATTCTAAGAGAGTCATGCATTGTATCATGACATCTACTTTACTGTGCATAGTAATTTCAAAATTACCTATCAGTTAGTAACACTTAATGGTTAATCAAAATTAAAAATGTGGTTCAGTCTTTGAAAAAAAGAAAATTCTCATCCATTACAGAGAAGTAACCTCTTGAATTTTCTTATTACAAAGTGTTCAGACTGATGGTTGCCATTGATTTATTCAGCTTCAGATATTTTATTCTACATATATTTGGAATGGGGTTCGAACCCATGCAGTTGGGAAAAGCCTGCCTTACAGGACTGGAATGGGGACACTTTATGAATGTGTGAAAAGGGTACATTTCATCCATATAGTCACATTCTGCATTAAAAATTTGGTTTTATCAGTTCATATCCTGGTATGATTATTCCTTTAACAACAAAATAATGTCCATTTTTGTAGTAAATTTCCATAAATTCAACCGTTAAGGGCCTAATTCAAACCTTGCAGAGCTGATTGTCTTTGATCAACCTCTAGCAGTTTTATACCTTCAGATCACAGTACCATAGCTGTGATTTCTTGACCAAGTTTTGGCTGCATTCACTAGAAACAACTGTTATAGCACAAAATGATCTTTTTTGTGATTCTACAGTGAGAAGTTTTCAAAATCTGTCCAGACCTTCAAGGATTAATCATGTTTATACTGAATACCAGTTGTGAATTTAATTGTTAGAAATTAGGGAAATGTACGTCCAAACCTCATTGGGAATGGGGTTCATTTTCGACCTCTGGCAACACATAAAAATTCTGTAAATGTTGCTGAATTAGTATAGTAGATCTCCCTTCATTGGATATTGTGTAGCATAAAAACCCTGTTGATTGCATATAGTTTCTATAGACAGCAATGCCATTTATTATAGTACAATTTTGATTTGTTGCAGGGGCATAGCTAGGATTTACAATTGGGGGGGGGCATAATTTTTTAGGGGTGCCTGGTCGATATATATGCTACAAGTGGGGGTGGGTATCCCCCTCCTATTGGGGGGCTCCACTAAGAAAATTTTGAAAATTCAGTATCCTCAGAGTTGAAATCTGGGACCCTCTGGTGCTTTAATTTTCCCATTTTGAAGGGGCGGGGCACTATTTTAAGGGGGCCATGCCTCACTATTTTAAGGGGGCCATGTGGCTATGCCACTGACCTGTTGATTCCAAGTAGGTTATAGAATAAATCATTGTGAAAATACTCTAGTTAATCAAAATCTATAACCTGAAATTCCCCAGCTCTATGGACAACCTACCTATAGTGGCATTTAATCTATTATATCTTTCTTGATACAGCTCCATGAGCATTCAAACCTGATATGTTATAGTAAATACTCAGTTATCACCAGACTTTGGGGAATTAGCAACTTCTGGGTAACTGCTCACTCTGAATAGCTTTCACTTGCAAAGAAGCTTTTAAACTGACAGGAATCAATTGTGCAAATCTAATTTCCAGATGTGCTATTATATTTTTGTTCTATTGATCTGAAATCTGTAGAAGGGAAGGATAAACTAGTCTCCATTTGTTTGAACCACTTAATAAAATTTTTATGTGATTAGGCATATAAATGCATATTTGTTCTTGACAGGCACTGGGGTTTCTAGTCAAGTCTTGACTGCCTCAATAGGCAGCCAAAACTGGACTAGTAAACTTGGCTAAGCCTCAAGACTTACAGGCTGAGTGATGGTAGAAATTATGGAAAATTACCCGGGGCTTGGAGGTTTGAGCTCCAAGGAATCTGCATATTACCACTAGAGGAATCTACAGTTTAGCTACAATGTTCATGCAATGTATGAATTCTCAAACAAATGCTGTTGTTTTGTAAATACTCAAGTCTTCTTTTCCTTCCTTTTTCTAATGCTCCAGTGGATATACATATGAAGATACACTGACTCTCGATCCTGTTACATATGACCGAATATCATGGGAAGACGTGAAGTGAGGAACCAATTTCTCTCTTCATTTTCATTTTTTTTCTTATTGTTGTGCTTTATGTAATGGGTGTATGCATGGGGGTCTTGGTTTTATTGTTTTAATTTTACAGAAATATATGTAATGTTTGTTTTCTTAATTTCAGTCTATCTATAGTGATATAACTTTTTTGTTCATTTTCTGTATGATGAAATAACTCACTGTAAATTTCTGTTGCAGATAGATTTTAACTGTCTTTGCTATGTTGATCAGGGTCTCTGCTAGGGAGGCAAGCATTTCCTGCAATGGCTTCATTCCCCATGACAAATTTTCCTTGACTGAGATGTAACTAACAGTTACATCAGTATAACATGGGCATTACCAGTCACCATTGACTGAAAAGTAGCTTTGGTAATGCAACCAGGCCATAAAATTTGAGAGGAATGATTTTATCGTTCCTCTGGTAGTTTTCTAAATGAAAAAACAGATAGCCGAAAAGTTGTTCGTCTGGAACTACAAACAGTTTGTCAAAACATTGTGGCTTATCACCTTATTTGAAAGCACTGTTTTAAAATGTTCCCATGGGAAGACCCCTCTCTTCACTGCTCAAACTCTCTAAGACAACTGATGCCCCCGTAGATGCTTTCGAAATTTGTGAACTGTCATACAGTAGGGCCATTGTGGACTGGTCAAAATCCATGGGTTGTCATTTTTTCCACGCATATAATTCAGAGATGATCTGCTTTGACACCTAGTAAAATTTCCACCAATGAAGCACCGGGATTACCCCAGTGCTTCATTGGTGGAAATTTTGCTAGGTGTCATAGCGGATCATCTCTGAATTATATGCATGGAAAAATGCCCAGACATAGATTTTGACCTGTCCACAATGGCTGCAGTGTAATTGGTCATCTTTATTATATCCAGATGAACGTTAAATAGGCTAGGCTATCTCAAAATTCGAGATTTTATTCCCTGTGCAACAAATGATACAAGTTGATCCACTGTGAGATATAGAGATTATCAGTACAGTGAAGTTTTCTGGAATGCTGTATCACCTCGAGTTAGGGACCTTTAACCCTTAAGGGCCTAGACAATTGTCTTATATTCACACCTGACCACAGCCTACCGTTATAAACATCCAGCGGCTAAGCAGTGATCTCTAGTCAAGTCTTGACTACAAATCGCTGCCTGGGTCATTTGTCTATTGTTAGCAGGATTTCCTCATGATGGCATGTTGATTGCACCTGTCCTGATGTCATTAAAGTCACAAATAGGCCTTTAGGGGTAAACCAGGTAGTATCACATGTGTCAGGTGAGCAAAGTTACATGATACTACTTCATGAAGGTCCTCAATGAGATGCAATACTGATGATCCTTTTTATTATACTACTCAAAGTTTGCTAAGCACCAAGTATATCCAACTACCTGTTTTACGTTTTAGTTGAAATATTGTAATGAAAAGTGTATATATTTTTTATTTAATTATATCTTTAATGATTTAAGTACAGAAATTAAGATTTTATTTGTGTTTGACATTATTTTTTAGCTTTTGAATACGATAACCATGGAAATTGGATATTATCCTATCTGTGTTGTCTAGGCAGTACCTTGATTCCTCTGTAAAAAGGACAGGTTGCCAATCTTCTCTAGTCCATCCAACGTGGTCCTTGGTCCATTCATATCATGCCTGGCGGTGGTTCTGGGACAGCGGTATGCGAATACATGGTCTTCTCGATCGGAGACCACCTTCGTGCAACCTTGCCCGGATAGTCTGCATCGAAGCATTTACCCCGGATGCATTCTAAAGGTCACTGCGAAGTTGGATTGCTGTAGCAAAGCGGTTCCTATGGGCCTGAATGATCAAAAACTTGTCTTCAGCTGCAGATGTTGCCCTGTTTCTGCCACCACCATGCCATCTTACTGGTGTGCCATACTGCGGAAATGTTGCCCAGGCTCTGGTGATCATCATATGGTGCACACCAAGGGTTTCACCAACCTGACGATGGGTAGCCCCTTGCTCCACCATCCCTACAGCCCGCTACATTTCTGCTTCAGACAAATGTCTTCTTACATTTGCCTTTGCCATATTCAATCATTAAATCACAAGGGTTTGTGTTGAAATGAAGATTGAATACCCTACACATGTCATGTACATGTAGACAGTACACGAAAACATCATGAAAATCAAGGTGTATATGCTTTCCATGACTGTCACGAAAAGTCTGCCTGTCAAGAGAGCTAATGAAAACACTGGGGACCATCTCAATACATTCCTCAATCACATCCACCAAAAATATCGCAAATATGTCACAAGCAAATTTCACAATGATGTGTCAAATATTTGGTGCTTAGCAAACTTTGAGTAGTATATATACCTGCCTTCAGGTAATAATTAAATAGTATGCCCAATGTCTGTCAAATCCATTTTAGATGAATGCAAGGCAACAAGCATTCTGTTGTACAGTGGAGCCCACTTAATTGAATATCTCTTAACTGAATAACCCTCTTAATTGAATATAATTTCCCAACACAAAACCATTTACCATACCTCCAGTACAAATTTGACCTGTTAATTGAATGTTGTTTGTAGAGTAAACTCCTGTTAATTGAATTAAACATCTTGTAACCTGTCGAGAAATTACCCTGACTCGCCCCAGTTTTCCTTTGTTTATAGACCTCTTTGGCCTCAGTACATCCAATACAGACATTTAATCTTTTATATCTTGTTTGACAGAGCTCATGGAGCTCTGTCAAACAAGATATAATAGAATAAATGCTAAGTTTATCTCCAGAATACAGGAAAATGACACAATCCCTGTTAGTTGAATACTCCTGTTAATTGAATAATTTTCATTGGCAAAATGACTATTCAAATAACAGGGTTCCACTGTAGTTGTTATGGCGTGTTCTGGATTGGATGAACTCAATCTGTTGACATTGTTCTTATGGCATATTCTTTATCTCCATTCTGGACTGGATGAACTCAATCTGTTGTAGATGTTATGGAGTGTTCTTAATCTCCATTCTGGACTGGATAAACTCAATCTGTTGTAATTGTTCTTATGGCATATTCTTTATCTCCATTCTGGACTGGATGAACTTGATCTGTTGTAGTTGTTATGGCATATTCTTCATCTCCACTCTGGACAGGATGAAGTCTGTCTGCCTCATCTCCGTATCTGGCTTTAATCTAATGCAGGGTTTTCGCAAGGGTGGCAGAATGTTTGCACGGCAGCCTCATTGCCTAAATCAACTTTTTCTCTATTACATAGTCACCTCTTATAACAAGATTGGTTGTTAATTTAGTTGTGGTTATTGTTTTCTGGGGACTCGCAGAGAAATTGCAAAAGTATTAATACATCTTCCCGATGGCAATATCTTGCTGCTGCAAAACATTGCCTTCGGGAAGACGTATTAATACCCAGTGGTTCTGCAAGAGAAAGCTCAGGATTTGCTGATATGGTATCCAAGGAAGTACACTGAGAGATGATTCTATTCCATAAGAGGAGCTAAATGATATAAGCTCTCAAGAATGATGAGGCTATCTGTTGATACACAGTGTAAAATTGCCCTCGTATGAGAGAACTGACACATTCCATCATAGTACTCTCTTTTGCAAGCCATGGTAATGGAGATGCTCGTGCATTTTCATCTCAAAAACTTCCTCATCATTTTTGACCTGGCAGAAACACTGCTAATGTAAGTTTGACAACATTCATTAAAAAAATGAATTTATGCATAAGTAGAATGACGAAGATGTAAATAATCTACTTTGATGGATTGTGGATTTTGAGCACATTTTATAGTGAGGTGGATGAAGACGCAATTCTCATCCAGTCTCGTTTTAGATTTTGCAGTATCACACTATGTACCTTTTGCCAGTATCAGCAGTATCACACTCCATCTGATACTGCAGGAGAAATTTGATAATAGATATTGTATCTGTGTCAGTGATAGGTATATAATAATATTAATGTAATCAGCATAAAATATGAAGTATGTTGCATTTAACAATGACCAGCCTTGAGAGAAAAATTATTGTTTTAAAAAACCTTTGAAGAATTGTAATGAAATCTTGCAATCATTGCTGAATATTGCAGAGTAAAAAACTGTGATTTGATGAATTTTGAGGTCTAAAAAAATACTTGTGACTTAGTGTGTTCTTGATAGGAATTCACCACCCCCCCAAAAAGTGTCCATGACCAGTAGCTTCCATCCTATCAGTTTTTCTATTTGTTGCATGGCTCTCAGTTTTGAGGACAGAAAAAGTGGTTTGAAGGGCTATACTTGACTAAGATATTTGAATGCCAAAATTAAAATGATGCGATCATATATTTTTTCACACGAAAGTTATAATCGTCACCTATGGGAAAATATTTAGTACTGCATTGCCTGTAACAGATAAGTTATGACTGTTAGAGACTGTAATATGCTGTTTATAATTTATCTTCATCTTTGGTGTTTTTATTTTCTGTTTAGTAAATATAGTAGCCACTTTTTTTCAGTGTAGTTATTATGTTCTTATGTTCTTTTGCTATATTTTTCTAATCCATATTATTTTGTGCATCGTTTACAGCAGAAAGATACCTGGCTTTAAGTTTTACCACCTAATAGTTGTCTTAAAAATCACCTCTGATTAATTGGGTAAAACAGTCACAAAAAAAGAAAAAATGATTTGATGTTTACATGCAGGGTTCCCATACCTCATTGAATTTCTTGAAAATCTCAGAATTTAAAACCAGACACTTAATCCTGATTGCCTATATGGGTGAACACTGATGCTCTGTACTGAGGCATGCTGCACATTTATGGTGCATTTGTCTTCAACCAGTGCTAACCCCTGCATGTGCAGAGTTAGTCTGTTGGGTAGCCTGACAGTTGCTCGGTGGTTCTTTTCAGGTACTCTGACTTCCTCCACCCATGAAACTGTCCGACACGGGTGACTGGCTGTCAAAAGTGTCATTACACCCCAAAAAAGGTAAAGATAAAAATATATTTAGAAATCCCTTTCCAAAGATCAGAGAAGTCTTTGAATGCAGGAAACTTCTTTCCAAATCCTGAAAACATGAGGTATCTGGTGATCAGTGGAGATTCATTTCAGCAATATTCAGTTTTCACAGCAAGCTTAAACCCTTTACCTGACCACTCGGCTGCATTTGCCTGTGTAATTTACAAACTGATCACCTGAAAAAAAAAAAAAATTCAATTTTAACAAACGCATATCCATGTGACCGCTCATTACAACGAGATTGTTAAGCTCGGTTCTCTGAGTTTTCACATGATATGGTTTTGTTGAAATTTTTTTGAAGAATTAAAAAAAAATATTTAAAATAACAACTTGTGTGCATTGGGTAAAGATTTATTGATGAAATAATCTTCCATGTCAGATAAAATGTCTGCCCAATAGAATGAATTCCATGCATAATTTGCAGATAATAGTGTGATAAGATATTGAAATAGTAAATTTAGAAACCAATTTTTTCCGGAGTAGTTCTTATGTTCTTTTGCTATATTTTTCTAATCCAAATTATTTTGTGCATCTTTTACAGCAGACAGATGTCTGGGTTATTCATCAAATTTTACCATCTAATATTTGGGTAAAACAGTCGCAAAAAAGATTTGCCTGTGTTACATGCTGTGTTCCCATTTAATTTCTTAAAAAGCTAGGAATTTAAAAATTAGACCCTTAATCCTGATTGCCCATGTGGGGGAAGGCGTACTGCACATTGATGGTTCACTTGTCTCCAACCAATGCTAACCCTACTTGTGCTGAGTTAATACATTGGGGAGTCTGATAGTTGCTCGCCACTGCTCGGTGCCTCTCTCTGGGTACTCTGTTGACCCGAGTTGTTGAACGTGTTGTTAAAACCCAATAATAAAATTTTTTTTAGAAAATGCCCAGCAAACAATAAGCTAATGCATACAGTGCAAAGCCACTAAATTGGCTTTCAACACTTTCAAACAGAGCCATGATAGTGGCTTCTAGCACTCCATCCGTTACTTATTTGACATGCAGTGTTATAATACTTCAACACCGTAGAACTCAATTTCATAAAGCTGAGAAAGACTAACGTTTACTGATCTAATGGGGGGGGGGGGGGGGGGGGGGCATGGTGGCTCAGTAGGTAGAGGTGCTGGCTGCAAGCCGAGAGGTCCTCAGTTCGAATCTCACCTGCAGCAACCACGTTGTGTCCTTGGGCAAGACACTTGAATGTAACTTGTGAGCTAGCCTTCAGACACCATACCGGAGCACCTGTTTTTTGCCGTAAAAGTGATCAAAGTGTGGTATTAGCCCTTTTAGGGTTAAAAACTTGAGCTGTGATCTTTTTAATGAGAGTATTTCTGTTTTTCATTACTGATAGAATGGTATTATGTGACACTTCTGTTAAAAAGATCACTGTTTGCCTCTTGATAATGGTATATTTACATAATAAAATGTCATTGGCTTCAATGGGTGAGCGCAATAAACCCATATTTGGGCCTCATTGAAAGTACTTGTTTCAAATCTTACTCTTCATATTTTGTGGTTAGGGTTTATATTCTCGATGATGCAAAAATATTTTGTTTGGTTTTGTCTTGTCACAGTTTTTGGAGAGAAGCTGCTGGTTTTCTAATGAATAATGATAGAAGTCCTATGGGTTCTTGAATTAGGAAATGGCCTTGAATTTGACTATGGGTCACTTAACTGGTAGAGTGCTAAATTATTTTTGGTCATCCGGATTTGTCCATGTCTCTTTGCCTTGAATTTGAAGCCATTAAGTTGTGGCACCTGCACTTCAGAATAAAGCCCAAATATGGGCTTCCAGCACTCTACCAGTTAAGGCCTCAAAACTGGAAAATGTGCCAGAAGGCCTTGAACGGCCTTGAATATTCACGAAATAAAAATGCTAACGAAGCATCTAATCATAACTGTATAGTTTTATATGCTAGAATTGATGAATGCCTAGTAGTAAATAGGACCCTCTAGTCATTACCTCCTCCACCCACTTCCCCTTGAGGGGATTGGGAGGAGAAGGTAATGACTGGAGGTTTCTAATTAGGATTAGTGAAGTCCGGCCTTGAAAATTCTCGAATTTGGCTATTGTAGGGCCTTGAAAAAGTAGTGATTTGCAAAATGGCAAATGGCTGTTGAACCCTTCAGAATTTTCTCAACCCATAAGCCTATGGTGATAATTTAATTCACCTGCCCTACAGGGCTGAAGAATTAGAGTATTATAGTTTAATTTGTTAACTACCAGTTGAAATCCAGAGGCTTTGTCATGTGTAGCAAAAAATGTTAGAAAATAATGTTCAGCCTTTTTAGGGTCAGTTATGGGTTGATTAAAAGATTATTTATACACATTTTTTTCTTTTGCTGTACTGACAATTGAATCACATGTGACAATGACATTTGTTAATAAAGATTGAAGTGGAACCACAGTTTATCTTGATATAAAATTTCATCCAATGGAAGTGAAAAATCAGTTCCTATGTTATAATCAGGCATGTTAACTCTCCTGGAATGCCTGGGAAAATCCCAAAATTTCAGTGTAGTTCCCGACCTCCTGGATGGGAATCAGTATTGGACCAAAAATCCCAGGAAACAACAGTCAGATATTTCTTTCCTGTTGTAACTTATGTAAAACGTTCAGAGTCAAATCTCATGCATTTCAAACTCTGGTAAAAACTCACGAAGCAGTAAAATATGGATTTAAGTTAAATTTATTTCAGAAAAGGGTATTTTATGATATATATTTCTACTGTGTTAATGTTTATTTCTGTTTTTTTCTTCGTAATCAGAGATTTGTGATCAATGAGCAAGTGTCAAAGTGAAAATATGTGACTTACTTTCAAACAATTGAAAACTCCACCTTCATGTAAATGCAATTTTTTGGTAAATAAAATATATGAAAAGGAATTAAATAATATATATTTATTTATTCATAGAATAGCTTTAATTCTCATTCCTTTTCCAAATCAAAACGTAAACAATACCTTGACCTCAACTATTTAAAACAGTTTAAAAATAGGTTAAAGTCACTTAGGATGCCGAAAAATTATGACTGCATATTTATACACAATGGACTGATTTTCTAACACTACATTTATTCCATTGTGCTGACTACAGAACTGTTAACTGTTGGCCTTCTTTACCCAGAAAATTTTGAAGGAAATTAAAAAAAACAAAAATGCTTCAATGAAGAAAAGATAAGTTTTGTGCAGGGCACAAATGTCCACACATGCTTGAATGATTTTGATAAAGATACTTTTCAAGTACTAATCTTCTTGTGGTGCGGTGGCATTGCGGTAGCCGGTTCTCGTCAGATCACCGAAGTTCAGCAACGTCGAGCCCTCGGATGGGTGAGCGTCTGACCGATCGATTCGGACTCCCGCATTGTGTCCTTGGGCAAGGCACTTAAACCCGATTGTCCACATGGGGGCATGATGACGCTGTGTACTAAGGCGTACTGCACATTGATCATGCACATGTCTTCATCCAATATATCCCTGCCTATGCTGCAGTGCAGAGTTACGATGTTTGGGAGCTGCTCGTCGTTAATCGGTGGTTCTCTCTGGGTATTCTGGCTTCCTCCACCCGTAAAACTGTTACGGTCATGATTAGCCACTGTGCATATGTATGCAAACTTAAACACCATTAAATAAACTAGAGAATTGTAATTTGTTGGACAAATTACGGGCTTTCCCAACTTTTTAATGTGAAAAGGCAAACTGTATTGTACACAAAACTATCAGTTTTGAAAACAGAAAATTTAGTGGAAATCAAAGTTTTTGTGATGCTACTAGTTTTTATGCAGCCAAAACAGATATTTGAGATACAGCAGGACACCAAAACATTTAACACAAAATTTGCTCTTCAATAATTACAGAATATTTTCATATAAAGCAAAACAAGCGATGTCCTTTCTGGTTTGGAAAAAATTAGTACATATGAATTATGGGCGTACGGGCCGGGGTTTCATGAAGGACTGTGCTCCAACCTACCCCTGAGTCAGGAAGGAGCCGATTTTTCATCCAATATGCCAGAAAATTTCGGACAATTTAGTTGCCAGAAATGACCACAAAACATTTGTGGGGGGCAGGGAGGCATGATGGCGATGTGTATTAAGGGTATTTTGAGGGTGCACTTTCTTCAGCCAATGCTAACCCTGCTTTTGTGGAGTTAGTATGTTGGGGAGTCTGAGTCGCTTGCCATTGCTCGGTGGTTCTCTCTAGGTACTCAATAGGAGAGAGACTCCCCCCCCCCCCCCCTCCCATACCCACATTTGGCATTTCCTCCTGAGATTCAACTTTTTTGGGCTAAAAGGGTTCATCCCCCCCCCCCCCCCCCCCCAAAAAAAAATAGCCTTGTACGCCTATGCAATGAATACCTGGACTTGAATAAATACCTATATTATGGTCATGATATAGCTGTAGATGCTGAAAGTGACCTTAAATATCAATAATTAATTTATTCTCTATCATTCTGTCTGTTTGTGAATGTTTGGGATTTGTCAACAAACGAGGGTAAGCTTCCTACTCCATGATTTCACAATTTTTCCAACATATCTGTTTCAGATACAATGAAATACATGTAATATGAGCTACTGTCACACAAATTAGTTGCTTATTTGATATGGTTTAAACCATCTAGAGAGCTAGTATACACAGAGATGGGTACCGTTCAAGTCAAAATGAGTTGATTAAAGGGATGTTGAACAGCTTGGTAATATTTCTTGCATTACATTACTACTTTTCTATTTATTGACAGAAGGATTTCACAGAGGGTTTCCCTGACAGTATTTATTTATTGGTGTTTATGGTCACATACTTATCCACAATGGCTAATCGTGACCGTGCCAGTTTTACTGGTGGGGGAAGTCGGAGGACCCAGAGAGAACCACCGAGCATCGACGAGCAACTGTCAGCTCAACATTCTAATTATGTTCAAGCTCCGCTGAAGCAGGGTACCAGCGGTTGAAGACATGTGCACCATTGACATGCAGTACGCCTTAGTACATGGCATCATCGTGCCCCCATGTTGGCAAATGGGATAAAGTGCCTTGCCCAAGGACATTACGTGGGTCGTCCCAGATAGGGATCAAACTCGGGACCTTTATCATAGAAGTCAAACAGTCTACCACTGAGAAAATGTGCTTTCTTTCCTGGCGGTATTCATATTTGTATGGCCAAACTGCTGTTGGATAACACGGAACACCAAAACATATAACACAAAATTTGTTCCCCATTGATTTTTGAAAGCAGTTATGGAAAGCTCAAAAAGCTCTTTCCTTTTTGTTTTTGGACAAGTGAGTATTCACTCAGTCATTTTTTGCAGACAGTGCTATTTTTAAGTGGCCAAAGCACATGTTTCATTAAGTCCCAGAACATAACTAAAGCCAGATTTATTGATTAAACATCTCTGCATATAGGAAAGCAAATTGTCTCAAATTAACCCATTCCAAAATGATAGTAGCGAGTAACCAAAGTTGGATAATTTAGGTATTTCCAAATGGTACTCTTATTCTCGCTCTCATTGTGCTTGAGGGTTAAATCTGAGATTGAAAAGATAAACCAATCTCACTCAGGGAAGGTGAGTACAGAAAAGTACGAAATTAATCAGAAAATGAATTTTGTCTGACGGTACTAATATTTGTACGAGCAAAACTGGTACTGGATTTATTTATTTATTTATTTATTTATTTATTTATTTATTTATTTATTTATTTATTTATTAGGGTTTAACGACACATTAACAGCCAAGGTCATATTATGTCGGTGACAGTTGTATGGGTGGCGCAAGCCGGAGTACCCAGAGAGAACCACCGAGCAATAACGAGCAGCTGCCAGCTCCCCAACATAGTGCCTCCGCACTGTAGCACAGGCAGGGTTAGATTGGTTGAAGACATGCACACCATCGACGTGCAGTATGCCTTAGTACACGGCGTCTAGACCAGTGAAGGCAGATGCACGAAATCTTCAGAAGTTGTTCTACTATCACTGCTCGACAGAACAGTATCTTTGTCAAGTAGAGTGAGCGCGTGGGAACAACGTTGGTCGCGTGGAAACTGCGGAGACGATTCGTCCCTACTCTATTCCCAATGCAATGCCGTTTCCATTCACTATTTACCTATCACCGGTCTAGTTTGGCATTATTTCTGTCTATTTGATGAACTGTCCAGCTTTAAATATTCGCACATTCATATGGGACAGAAAGTTTTGAGTTCAACTGCTTATTTTAGACCGTCCCAGCAGAAACTAGCAACTCGATCCCGTGGAGAATTTATTTATTTATTTATTGGTGGTTAAGGTCACATATTTATGCACACTGGCTAATCATGACACTGGCAGCTCCCCAACATACGAACTCCACACATGCAGGGTTAGCATTGGTTGAAGACAAGTGCACCATCGACGTGCAGTACACCTCAGTACACAACACCACCGTGCCCCCGCGCGGGCAGTGGAGATGAAGTGTCTTGCCCAAGGACACAACGCGGTTGCTGCAGGTGGGATTATCCGGTGGAGAAAAAGCCGTCATCTGGCTAATTTAACATTCAAATTGAACAGTTACAATGTCGGATATACTCCAATTATGTCCCGACCATGCAAGGCAGCAACTTGAAATTCTCAGAATGTTTTCTACTGTTTTTGCCCGACAGTTTAGTGTCTTTGTCAAGTGCCGCGCGTGGAAATACCGTGGATCAGGTGGAAACCGAGGGCACGATTCGTCCCTACTTTATTCTCAATTCAACGACTTTTCCATTCATTATTTACCTGTCACCGGCTGAGTTAGGCATTATATCTGTCTATTTGACGTACTTTTCAACCTTAACTATTTGCAGCTTCATGTAGCACCACCGAAAGGCCACTGCACGGTAACCAATATATTCAGGGATTGATTTTACGAAAATAACAATTATTCCGACTATATCCACATGGGAACTCCTAAATAGGCCAAGGGTTAAACTTTTGATAATAACGTATAAAACAGAAGTTGTCATGCTATGCTTGCTGCATGCAGGAATAGAAAACATTCAGCCTCAATGAATTAGGAATGGAGTAAATTTTCACTTAAACCTACGGAATTCTGAAAAAAATGAGAGTTTTTTTTTTCGACGGCACCAATTTTTATTCATTTGAGACAGGGATGGAGTTAAACTTTACAGCAACCTTATAACAGAAAATATTCTTGGAATTGAACTGTGAATCCGAATTTCGAAAGCATTTTTGGATATTCTATTCCAAACTACCACTGCATGCTTATCAATATTCAGTGATTTTATGAAAATATCAATTATTCCGACCGTACCCATATGGGCAGTTTCGAATCTGCCAACGGTTAAACTTTTAATAATGACATATAAAACAAAAGTTGTCATACTATGACGGCTGCATACAGCCATAGAAAACGTTCAGCACTCAATCAATTAGGAATGGAGTAAATCGTCACTTAAACTTACCAAATTCTGAAAAACGATAGTTTTTTTTGACTGCACCTATCTTTATGCAAACAGAACGAGCATAGGGTTAAACTTTACAACTAGTCTTACAACAGCAAATATGATCGGTAAGCAATTGTAAATACGAACATGTAAATCATTTTTCGATATTCCTTTCGAAAATGGAAGAAAAGTGAGCTCCAAATTAGCCAATTTTATGAAGAATTTTAGGGCACTCAAATTCAAGGCCAGAAAACTGGGTGATGGTTAAATCTTTGAATAATATATATAACAGCAAAATTGTTCTTGGATGAAGGCCCAGTCCTCTCATGGAAAAGGTTTTGAGACAATATGGCTCCAGTGCTGAGAAAGTGCATGTAAACGTTGGCGAAAATAACAATTATTCCGACAGTACCCTTATGGGAAGTCTCAAATCTGCCAAGGGTTAAACTTTTAATAATAACATATAGAACAAAATTTTTCATACTTTGATTGATGCAAGCAGCTATAGAAAAAATTCAGAGCTCAAGCTATTAGGAATGAAGTAAATCGCCACCTAAAGTTACCAAAATCTGAAAAATTGGAGGTTTTTAGCTCACCTGAGCGAAGCTCAAGGGGAGCTTAACTAATCACTTTCTGTCCGTCGTCCGTCGTCCGTCGTCCGTCGTCCATCGTCCGTCGTCCGTCGTCGTCCGTCCGGCGTTAACTTTACATTATCGACTTCTCCTCCTAAACCACTAGCCCAATTTTATTCAAATGTTGGCTAAATGTTTATTACCTAATGCCAATTCAGATTTGTTCAAATGAAGTTGCCCCTCCTCCTGGGTGGTGCCACACCCCCAAGGGGCACCAAAATCTTTGTAAATCTTCTTCTCATGAACCAGCAGTAGCAGAGACTTGATATTTGGTGTGCAGCTTCCTTTTGAGGTGTAGACTCAGATTTGTTCAAGAGAAGTTTGTGGGGCTATACTTGACGTTGTTATGAGAGGGGCAAAATTTTTTGCCCCGCCCAAAATTTCTATTTTCCAAACCGAGAGGCTGATTTGAACCAAATTTTATGTGAGGGCTTATTGGGTCATGAGTACTTGATTTATGCAAAAAAAAATTTTCCCGCAGCCCCGTGGGAACCACAGGAGCTAAAAATAGAAAAAAATTAAAACGCCCATATCTCCAAAACTGCACGGCACTGAGAATTTTTATTTGGTGTGCAGCTTCCTTAGGACCAACAGAAAGGATTGGTAAAAAAAAATTGCCATCGGTTTTATCATAGGGTACAGTTTTGGGACTTTGAAAAAGTGCTGAGTCAGCACTTTTTAACACTGTAGGCAATGGGAAAAACATTAAAAAATCTTCTTCTCCAGATCCAGCAGGCAGAATCTTTTGATATTTGGTATGCAACATTGTAGGGTGGATCTGATTCAAGTTTGTTCAAATCGGCCCCCTGGGTTCATATTTGGGCTCAGTATAGGAGCCCGATTTCGAACTTAGTGCATTTAGGCAAATTTCTTAAAAAATCTTCTTCTCCATATCCAGAAGGCAGAATCTTTTGATATTTGGTATGCAACATTGTGGGGTGGATCTGATTCAAGTTTGTTCAAATCGGCTTCCTAGATTCATATTTGGGCTCACTATAGAAGCTCGAATTTGAACTTAGTGCATTTCATGCAAATTTCTTAAAAAATCTTCTTCTCCAGATCCAGCAGGCAGAATCTTTTCATATTTGGTAAGCAACATTGTGGGGTGGATCTGATTCAAGTTTGTTCAAATCGGCCCCCTGGGTTTATATTTGGGCTCAGTATAGGAGCCCAAATTTGAACTTAGTGCATTTCAAGCAAATTTATTAAAAAATCTTCTTCTCCAGATCCAGCAGGCAGAATCTTTTGATATTTGGTATGCAACATTGTGGGGTGGATCTGATTCAAGTTTGTTCAAATCGGCTTCCTAGATTCATATTTGGGCTCACTATAGAAGCTCGAATTCGAACTTAGTGCATTTCAGGCAAATTTCTTAAAAAATCATCTTCTCCAGATCCAGCAGGCAGAATCTTTTGATATTTGGTATGCAACATTGCGGGGTGGATCTGATTCAAGTTTGTTCAAATCAGCCACCTGGATTCATATTTGGGCTCACTATAGAAGCTCGAATTCAAACTTAGTGCATTTCGGGCAAATTTCTTCAAAAATCTTCTTCTCCAGATCCAGCAGGCAGAATCTTTTGATATTTGGTATGCAACATTGCGGGGTGGATCTGATTCAAGTTTGTTCAAATCGGCCCCCTGGATTCATATTTGGGCTTAATATAGAAGCCCGAATTCGCACTTAGTGCATTTCAGGCAAATGTCTTCAAAAATCTTCTTCTCCAGATCCAGCAGGCAGAATCTTTTGATATTTGGTATGCAACATTGCGGGGTGGATCTGATTCAAGTTTGTTCAAATCGGCCCCCTGGATTCATATTTGGGCTTAATATAGAAGCCCGAATTCGCACTTAGTGCATTTCGGGCAAATTTATTAAAAAATCTTCTTCTCCAGATCCAGCAGGCAGAATCTTTTGATATTTGGTATGCAACATTGTGGGGTGGATCTGATTCAAGTTTGTTCAAATCGGCTTCCTAGTTTCATATTTGGGCTCACTATAGAAGCTTGAATTCGAACTTAGTGCATTTCAGGCAAATTTCTTAAAAAATCTTCTTCTCCAGATCCAGCTTCAGAAACTTTTCATATTTGGTAAGCAACATTGTGGGGTGGATCTGATTCAAGTTTGTTCAAATCGGCCCCCTGGGTTTATATTTGGGCTCCGTATAGGAGCCCAAATTTTAACTTAGTGCGTTTCAGGCATATTTCTTAAAAAATCTTCTTCTCCAGATCCAGCAGGCAGAATCTTTTGATATTTGGTATGCAACATTGTAGGGTGGATCTGATTGTGATTCATGAACATATTTATTTGTAAAGTTGATAGAATCTTAGACAAAATTTGCAGAAAAGATCTACTATAGAAGGGGTGGTATCCAGGGTGAACCGTTTACCCAAATCTAGCAGTACTAATGCATTATTCACACAAATCTTCGTTCAAATTTTATGACCCCTCATTGGAACACACGCATTCAGCTCATTCCAACAAAGGTCATATGCCATGTTTTCGAGACAAAGGAATAAAAATTTTAGTTATTCATGAAATTTTTAGGCAACTGTTGTCTGTTATTCACATTGCTTCATGAAATTTCAGTACTTTTAGAAGTTACCTCAGTAATCAAGGGTTAATTCCCCTTAATTAAATGTCGCCTCTAAAAAACAACCACTTTGCATATCTTACCTTTTTACCAGCATAACTGCCAAAACTTGTCAGCATTCTTCGCAAAAATCGCTATTCAAATTTTAATTTTTGTCTCTTAAACATACATGTACTTATCGCTTGTAAATACCCCATTGGAATGAGCTTTTTGAGCTCATTCCAATGAGAGGTCGCACACCATGCTTTTTGAGTCAAAAAAGCAATTTTTTTAGTTATTCCAGAATTTCGTACGTAAAACACAGCTTTATGACTTCACATTAAAATGAGCTCTCTAAGCTTGTTCCAATCAACATTCACGCACTATGTCTTTCACACAAAAAATAAAATTTTCCATTTATTCAGGAATTTTGTTTGCAAGAACACTCTTACCCCCCCCCCCCCCCCCCCCCCCCACAAACACACACACACAAACACACACACACACACACAAACACAGACACACACATCTAAAAGTTCGTCAGCAAAAAAACAGTTACTTCAATTTTTAAATGCATTATAGGAACAACTTGCCTAATCAAATTTAAATACTTTTGCATCATTCTGTATCTAGAACAAACCATTTACCATATCTTTACGCAAAATTCTCCAGCATCATTCACAAAAAAACACCATTATTTATATATTCACATTTCTGTCTCAAAAATATACCTGATCTTCCCATACCCCTATTGGAATAAGCTGTTTGAGCTTGTTCCAATGATGATAAAAAAAAATAAAATTTGTGAAAATTTTTGTTTTCTTGCATGCAAATATATACATGTAGCACATGGAAGATATCCACAGTTGGGGAGAGATGTCCAAGGCTATCTCTTCACATTCCTTGTTTGTGCTTCATGCTAAACCAGTTTGTCTGCAGAGATAAATTTGCTTTATTAAAAATCATTGGAGATTGGCCACACACCAATGATTTTAAATAAAACTAATTTTAGGTAACAAATGTTGAACTTCAAACAAAATCTATCACTCAACCAGTTAATGTTGATGAGGCATGACATGGTGAAGGTGACCTAAAATACTTCTTAGAGTCACTTTGTCAGGTGAGCGATTAAGGCCACGTGGGGCCTCTTGTTTTGGAAGGTACCTACTTTTTTATGCAACCAGAATGGGATTGGGTTAAACTTTACAACCAAACTTACAACAGGAAATATGCTCGGTAGTCAATTGTGAATACGTACATGAAAAGTGTTTGAAATTAACCCTTTCCAAAATGATAGAAAAAGCAACCAAAGTTGGCTAATTTTGGCATTTTCAAACGGTACTTTTTTCCTCGTCCTCATTGTGCTAGAGGGTTAAATCTGAGATTAAAAAGTAAACAGTAACTTTATTCCGCAATCATTGTTGAAAGCAGCTATAGAAAAAATTCAGAGCTCAAGCTATTAGGAATGAAGTAAATCGCCACCTAAAGTTACCAAAATCTGAAAAATTGGAGTTTTTTTTGGAAGGTACCTACTTTTTTATGCAACCAGAATGGGATAGGGTTAAACTTTACAACCAAACTTACAACAGGAAATATGCTCGGTAGTCAATTGTGAATACGTACATGAAAAGTGTTTGAAATTAACCCTTTCCAAAATGATAGAAAAAAGCAACCAAAGATGGCTAATTTTGGCATTTTCAAACGGTACTCTTATTCTCGCCCTCATTGTGCTTGAGGGTTAAATCTGAGATTAAGAAGTAAACAGTAACTTTCTTCCACAATCATTGTTGCATCTAGCCATATCAAAATAATTGTTACAACTACTTTGTAACGAGAGAAATTTGCCCTTGAAGTTGGCAAAAATAACAATTATTCCGACAGTATCTTTATGGGAAGTCTCAAATCTGCCAAGGGTTAAACTTTTAATAATAACATATAGAACAAAATTTGTCATACTTTGACTGATGCAAGCAGCTACAGAAAACATTCAGAGCTCAAGCAATTAAAAATGGAGTAAATCGCCACCTAAACTTATCAAATTCTGAAAAAATTGGAGTTTGTTTGGACGGTACCTACTTTTATGCAACCAGAATGGGATAGGGTTAAACTTTACAACCAAACTTACAACAGCAAATATTCTCAGTAGTCAATTGTGAATATGTACATGAAAAGTGTTTGAAATTAACCCTTTCCAAAATGATAGAAAAAGCAACCAAAGTTGGCTAATTTTGGCATTTTCAAACGGTACTCTTATCCTCGTCCTCATTGTGCTAGAGGGTTAAATCTGAGATTAAAAAGTAAACAGTAACTTTATTCCGCAATCATTGTTGCATCTATCCAAACCAAAATAATTGTTACAACAACCTTGTTATTAGAGAAATTTGCCCTTGAAGTTGGTCAATTTTGAAGAAAAAATCTATATTTATGTCATTTTTGGCCAGTGGGGGTTAATGTTGAAAGATTTGAGTGGTGATTGTGGTGTATCATATTATGCTGTAAATGTGTGGAAAATTTGAGCGAAATAACTGTAAACAATTTTGAGACATTCAAAAAATGGTGAAATTTTGAAGGTTTTGGCAGAATATTTTGAAAATATGCTTTTTCACAGATATGACGATACCGCATTTCACTAGATTTTATGACATTACATAAGTGTGCCAAATTTGGTCAAAATTGTACAACATGTTTTCGAGCAGTTCAACAGACAAAATTCAGGGAGGAAAAAAAAAATAGAGAAGAAAAATTTTGAAAAAGAAGAATAACAATAGTCTTTCCCAAACTGGGTTTGGGAAAGCCTAATAACTAATCTTCTTGAAGTAACTGAACATTAGGACATCTTTTCCTGTTAACATTTCCAGACTTGGGAAATTATTAGCTTAGTAGACTTTAATATAAGCAAACTCTGTGTGGAGGGGGGGGGGGGGGGGGGGGGGGGGGGGGGTCATGAAGATTATTATTTTATGATTTTTAACATAGCATAAATGCATCAGCATAACTGACATCTACATCTGGATATAATCTGGTGTTAATGGTGGTCCCTGAGCTGAAAATTCACAAGTTTTTTCTTTTGTTTTGTCCCCGTGCAGACTTTTCCCTGAAATCCATCCCATTTCCTTGAAATCACCCTCAGGTTCCCTGAAAAATTATTCTGGAGGTTAACATGTCTGGTTATAATGCATAATACATGAATGTTAAGTCTTGCTATTTTAGGTGGAGACTCGCAATTTTCTAGAATAAATATTTGTGAAATGAGGCTAAAAGTTGGGAATTTCAACAGAATCTCACCATTAAAGTCAATAAATTGTCCTCTTTGAACCATATAAAAATCAATCTCTCACCATTTTTGCTCAGAAATCTCACTATTTTGAAAATCATCAGCTTCACTTGTCTGTCTAAAGGTTAACTTAATAATTTGAGCTGACCAAATCGTTACTCAGTTTCTGAATTCTACTCTATCTGTTTCGTGAAGTTAGAGTAAAAAAATGGGGGTAAATTAAGAAAAAAGAAAACTTGTGTCAAATTATTTCCAATGATGAAAACAAAAACGTGTGTCAAAAATTATTTACAATGATGAGCAAGTGTTTGCCTGGGATGAGCTGTAACTTCTTAGATTGTTAATTGTAGTATGATTTCTTCTCTTTTAGAGCATGGACCAAAGGTGCTGTGATTCTTGTTGTACTGTTGGGGTTGACTTGGCTGTTTGGATTCCTGTTTATAAGTAAAGAAACACTGTTTATGGCCTATATATTCACCATTCTTAACAGTCTACAAGGACTTTTCATATTTATCTTCCACTGTTTCATGAATGAAAAGGTTTGTTCAAACATTTCTCATTACTCTGTTTAGAATATATCTACAGGCATAGAGAAAAAGGGCATAATTATATCGTAACCTGTTGGCATAGTATGGTAGCAGCCCATAGGAAAAAGTGTGTTCTGGTGCATCTCTGCCTTCTCTTTTTACTACGCCAATCATGCTTGTTTTACATCTTAACAGGATTTCTTAACTGTATAAATATCAACAACTAACATATAATCTCATCAAAGTGAGATCTCACATTAGTTGTTGCTATTCCTTTTGGCAGAAATTCTTTTAAGATGGAAACAGCCCGCCATTCTATTCATATGTGAATGCAGTACTCAACTTTTGAGTCATGATAGTTCTGAAAGACTGTCAAGTATTTCTGGTAAAACATGCAGGATTATAATTTATTAAAGTTACGTTTTATTACTTTGTAATAACCTGCAGTACGTTCACGTACTTTACAATTGATGTAACCTACTCGTAACCTAATTGGTTATTCACAGGTTATTTTCAGGCCTGCATCTATGCAAATTTGTTTCATATGCTTCATTTAAATTCTGTTTCTTCATTTGCAAAAGGGATTTCTGTCCAAGCTAAGACAGTGACGACTACATGCTTTCACAAGAGTAGCAGAATACCACTTACATATGATTTTAGTCTTTCTTCAAAAATTAATTAAAACAATGTTCGTTTGTGTTTTATTTTTATTTATTATGTGATCTGGCCCTTTTTCCAGTTATTAACCCATTCATTAACCCTTTATCCAATGCAGACGCTATCAAAATTTATTATTTTAATATTTGTTTTTTCAAATTTTTCAAAACATTTCAGCGAAACCATATCATGAGCTTGTTCCAATGAGGGGTCACATGATATGGTTTCGTTGAAATTTTTTGAAAAATATTTTTTTAACTGCTTAATTTGTAAATTACACAGGTGGATGCAAACCAATTTATTAGGTAAAGGGTTAAAAATGGTAAGGCATGGCCATGCATTTACAGAAATAGTGCCAGGGGTACTTTAACTCCTTGCATGCTGCTAGCAGATATTCCTGCCTAGGGCAGGATTTCTCTTTCCACTGGTATAAGTATAATTTGGGCACATTTAATCAAATTTCCTCTTTGTAAATTGTATGGATTTTTTCATTAATGATTTCTTGAGTTAAATTTAAATAAATTTTATAGCAAACCTAGTGATGGCTGCTTCATAGCATCTATCACTAGTTTTGATGAAAAATATCTTGAAAATTCTCAACGGGATAAGAGTTAATGTATATCGAAATTTATGAAACTAGACCAATAATGGTCTGCACTAAGCTAAACTGGCTATTCATTGGAGATCCTCTATTTACTGGATAGTATCTATAAGTACAAACTCTTAACCCTTTACCCAACGAATTGCCTGCATCTGCCCGCATAATATGCAAATTCAGGAACTGAAAAAATATTATTTTTCGAAAGATTTCAACAAAACCATATCATGTGACCCCTCTTTGGAATGAGCTCGTCGAGCACGTTCCAATGAGGGGTCACATGATATGGTTTTGTTGAAATTTTTTTTTTAAAAATTAAAAAATGATATTTAAAATAATAAATTTTGATATCGTCTGCGTTGGGTAAAGGGTTAAGATAATTTTATAAAGGGAATTAGGAAGTACTAGTGTCAAAAACAGTGTCAGTGAAAAGTATTCACAATGAATTGCAGTAGAATCCTCTTAATTCAATATCCATTTTGCCAGTGAAAATTATTCAATTAACAGGAGTATACAATTAACAGGGATTTGGTCAGTTTCTTGTGTTCTGGAGGTAAACTGAGCATTTATTCTATTATATCTTGTTTGACAGAGCTCATAGAGCTCTGTCAAACAAGATATAATAGAATAAATGCCTGTATTGGATGTACTGGGACCAAAAAGGTTGATAAATAAGGGCAATTTGGTGTGTGTCACAGTAATTTTTTCGACATATTACAAAAATTTATATACAATTAACAGGAGTTTACTCTACAACCCATATGCAATTAACAGATCAAATTTGTACTGAAGGTATGGTAAATGGTTTTGTGTTTGAAAATTATATTCAATTAACAGGGATATACAATTAAAAGATATCCAGTTAAGTGGGCTCCACTGTACTGTTTTAGGATGAAGTATTATGCCCCCCGACCTCCTAAGGTTTTTGTGGGCATAGAGGCCATGCATGCTCACCAGAATTTTGGCTTTCCATACAATTATTTTGCATTATAACTCAAGCACAGTTGTCAGATTTTGATGTCCTTTGGTAAGATGAGAGACCAGCATGGGGGAAATAACATTCTCATATTACACATTTCAAACACACATATTTATCAGAGTTATGGCCCTTGTTAGAAAACTGCCCAAACAAACATTTTGCATTATAACTCAAGTATTGGTTTTGGGATTTTGATGTAGTCTCATATGATATAGACCAATAAGGGGGAGATGATATCCACTCTTGCGTGTTTGGTTCATGCATACTTACCAGAGTTATGGCCATTGTAATACTTAAAACTGTCTGAACGAACATGTTGCATTATAACTCCAGCATCAATTGTCAGATTTTGATGTCCTTTGGTAAGTTGAGAGACCAGCATGAAGAAAGAATATCCCACATATGACAGGTTTCATGCATGCACATTTACCAGAGTTATAGCCATTGTTGTTAGACTTGGAAAACTATCCCTGGGACCTTTTTGCATTGTTGTTTTTTGTCCATGGGAATAATTATTTATTTAATGGCAGCAGAAAATTGAATAATTTTTGTGTTGTCGATATTGAATGAGTATGCAGTATGTTTTATATTAGCACAAATTCATATAGTTACTAACATATGTGGGAGCATTGAACTTTAAACCAAAAGGTCTATGATTAGATCTGACCACCATTAACTGCATTGCATCCTTGGGCAATGCACTTAATCCCATGTGGGGCATGTTGGCGCTGTGTACTAAGGCATAATACACAACGTTGGTGCACTTGCCTTCAACCATTGCTAACCCTGCTTGTGTAGAGTTAGTACGTTGGGGAGTCCGACAGTTGCTTGCCACTGCTCTGTTGTTCTTGCTGGGTACACTGGCTTCCTCCACCCATAAAACTGTCCAATGCGAGGTGCCCCTGGCTGTCAAAAGGTTTGTTAAACCCCAATAAATAAAATCAATACTGACACATGAAGGTTTGTTTTAAGCAGCATATGCTGCCTGTGGAATGCTGCAGGAGTGTAACACGTAGTGTTGCTCATTTTTATTGTTTAACTCTTTGCAACACAAAAGGCAGATGACACATGCAAATAAATTGATTGAATAAATAAAAATAAAAATTTCATTTTTTTTTGTATCAAAAACATAGCTTATGACCCCTCATTGGAATGAGCTCAATGAGCTCATTCCAGTGAGGGGTCATAAGCTATATTTTTGGGACCAAAAATAATGAAAATTGAATGGTTATTTTTATGAATAGTGCTGGCCAGTTTTAGTCATTACGTTGAGTAAAGGGTTAAAAAATTGGAGATATTCTTCAGTCTTCATCCATGTTCAGTGAGCATGTGGAAAGCGGGACTTTTAAGTCACTTAATTAATCTTGTTATTGTTTTCTTTTTGTAATTTGTATTTTGAACAAGTTTCTCATAGGTAAATTTTTTTCAGGTGCGTAAGGAATACAGAAAGTTTGTTAGGCGTTGCAAGTGGCTTCCAACATGTTTTCGAATTAAATTTGGTGGATACACTGACCAACGATTGTCCACTGGTCAGAACCAGTCATCATCTTCTGGCAATGTGAGTAACAATCGAGCTAGACTGATTGTCAAATGTGATGAGAACTCTAATGCTAGACATTTTATACAGATATAATGAAATAGTAATCTTTACTTGATTAATGTTGAAGATATGAAAAACAGTATTTTTCTTGAACTTCTCGGTAACATGAAGGCTTGTTTTTTTCTTTCCCCCTCATAAGCTGTGCTGTGACTGCTGAGTGGAAAGATCTTGTCAAGTGTGTTTCATTGAGGGGTCAAAAACAATGTTTCTGAAGGAAAAAATGAAGATATTGAGCAGATCAAGTAAAGGGTAAACCTTTCCAAAGAACTATTTTTTAAGGTCATATTAATATGTTTTTTGAAAAGTATTTTTCATATTTTCCTTCATAACATGATTCCAGTTTAGAACCAGTGACGGGCAGTTTTTTAATACAACCCTCTCATGTTCAAATTCACTTGTGGTTCTAAGATAGCTTTTAGTGTGATAATCTTGTTTCAATACATTCAGTTGAAATAAATTGCAGACTAACTGCTGAATAAAAATAATTTTTTTGTAAATCTTTTATTAAAGTCAAATGTATATATTTCATTGGATATCAGCCGTCACCACAAGTTCTTGGCTCATATGGAAAAGTAAAAAAAAATAATATAATGTTTTGTTTGATTTGGTTCAAAATCAATCAGAAATGTGTATCAAATATCAATTTTTTTGTAAAAAGTAAAAAAAGGTATTTTTTGATTGATTCTATTCAAAATCAATCTAAAATGTGTTTCAAATATTTATTTACATCTTGCTTGGTAATGGAGAGGAAATTCTTTTTTGAATCAATATCATTTTCATGCATGTCGTAGATATCAGGATGGTTTATAAAAATAAAAAGCATATTTGTATGACTCAAAATTATTTCCAATGCATATTTAATAATAATGCCATGTTAACATCTAGAATTCACCGCAGTGCTCTCTGATTTACATTATTACCCCGTATCACAGGTGTTCACACCCTTTGTTCATTCTATGACATTCTCAGCTCAACAAAATGGAGCATACTGCCGGTGCTCTACAGATGTGCATACAAGGCAAGCACCTCAACAGGTCCCTATTTTACACAATTTTACATAATAACTTCACAGAGGGTAAATTTAGTGATGTTACCCTGCTGTGCAGAGTAACATCTGCAAATTCACCCTATGGGGACCTCATTCTGTAGATGTCAGTCTGCTTATTTCAAGGCTTGGTCAGTACCACATGGGAGATGAGGAGACTTGAAATCAGACTTATAGGTGATAAGGAGCTAGTGATAAGCATATGCACTATATTTTGGAAGCCAAAAAATCAAACAAAGAACAAATGTGAATTGCAGTCCATATGTTTTATGCCTCTGGATATGATCAATTTGTGAGTAAAGGGTTTTTGAAAGAATTTTTTAAAATGTATTAAATCTGTTACTATATGTTTAGATTGTTTATATGTACTAACCTATCCAATGTTCATTGTATATCTGTTGTCATGTATTATGGTTAGTCTGTAAAACTCTCAAGTCACTCGGAAAGTTTTTCTTCATCTGTGATTCTTTAGTAACTAAAGGCTGTAGGCACAATAGAGTAATGTTTTTATTCTAGTTACACATTTGTAATGGTTTGTTAGAGCAAGTCTCAACTATTGTATTCTTCATCCTTTACAACAATGGTGAGGGTCAAACTCAAAATTCCTTACTCTTTTGTTCAAGAAATATCAGAACTGCTTGTGAAAAAAGCTTTTTTGCAATGGCACTCGAAACATTGCAGAACAAATGAGTGATTTTACTTGGTTACCATAAATAACCTGAGGCCAAACTGGGTTGATATTATAAAAGTTACACATGGCCCGAGTTATGTTATGGTGGTTTTGTTGCTAAACTTCAGTCATAAAGCAGGTGACAATGAATGATGGAGCTACTTTCCTGGGAATCTCGATTGGTGTTGAACATGGATTACAGTGTCTTTCTGAAGTTTTACATAAGTTCTGATATGAAATGTAGAAAGTAGAACAGTGATATTCTGGTGAAAATTTGTAATAGACGTCTTTTGTTTTAACCCTTTACCTGATGAATCAGCTTCATGGGTCTGCAATTGAGCAGTTAAAAAGAGAAAAAACTTCTTTTTTTATGCCCCGCCTTAAAATAGCCGGGGGCATATAGTGTTACCCTTGTCCATTCACTATTCCACCTTTCTGCCATTCCAAAATAACCGTTTTCCAGACTTGTTTTCGTGGAAAATAAAATTTCAATTGTGATTTTTGTAAATAGCGCAGGCCTGTTATGGCCATTACGTTAGGTCAAGGGTCAACAATTTCTTTAACAAGTTTGAAATGTATTGTGGTCTGTTGAAATTAACTGAATTATTGGTCTCTGTTTACGGGGATTCACTTGACATTTTTAATGTTGATGGCTTTATGCCATAACTTGAATAGCATTTGTCAGGTTTAAATGAATTTCATCTCTTGCTTCACAACAACAATATCTTTGACCAATTATAAATCAAGTATGATCCATTGTAATCAAAGTGAGTTATTGCCCTTTGTTTACTTGTAATTTCTTTATTTGATTTCTTTAAATATTAATATTTGTTTTGAATGTCTGTAACATTCACCAGATTTTAGTAGTTTCAGTTAAAGAACTTTATATCAACAGTATTTTGGACAAATTTGAGTATGTCCACTGTTCATTGTCTGTCTATCAGGTTTGCTTGTCTCTCCATCACATAAGTATTTTGTTCATGTGATGATTCTGTCCTTGCTTCCATCAGTCTGCTTAGTTGTTTGTTCATCTTTCTAATATTTGGTTTATGTAATGCTTAGAATACCGGTCATCACATTCTGATAAAGTCTGGTGGTTGCTTTTATTAACAATATTACATTGGAAAGGTGTCCGATATTGCAATTGACAGGTGTTTGGCAGCATCTCTGTTGATTTGATAATTTATTACAGTGGAGCCAACTTAATTGGATATCTCTTTACTGAATAACCCTATTAATTGTATATAATTTCCCAGCACAAAACCATTTACCATACCTCCAGTACAAATTTGACCTGTTAATTGAATATAGGTTATAGAGTAAACTCCTGTTAATTGAATGAAAAATCTTGTAACCTGTCGATAAATTACCCTGATTTGCCCCAATTTTCCTTTGTTTATAGACCTATTTGTCCTCAGTACATCTAATACATGCATGTAATCTATTATATCTTGTTTGACAGAGCTCACAGAGCTCTGTCAAACAAGATATAAAAGAATAAATGCTTAGTTTATCTCTAGAATACAGGAAAGTGACACAATCCCTGTTAATTGAATACTCCTGTTAATCAAATAATTTTCATTGGCAAAGTGACTATTCAATTAACAGGGTTCTACTGTATCCTGTCCTTTCAGAAGCTAAGTAGACTATATATAAACTGTTAGTCCATAACACTTTTGTTTGTGCCATGGTTCAGCTCTAGTGTTGGGGGTTCGCTTCTCTATGGGATGTTGTTTTTGTTTGGAGCAAGTGAATGGGAGATGTGATTGAGTCAGATCTGTAAGAACAAATTTTTTACTGTGGGACCCTTTTTTTTGCATAGCCCTTAATGGAATAACCCTGTTAATTGAATATAACTTCCAGACACAAAACCATTTACCATACCTTCAGTACAAATTTGACCTGTAAATTGCATGTAGGTTAAAGAATAAAATCCTGTTTGTTGAATAAAAATCTTGTGTAATTTGTCAAGAAATTACTCCTTACATTCCATAAATTCCCCTTGTTTATAGACCTATTTGGCCTCTGCACATCCAATGCAGTAATTTAATCTATTATATCTAATTTGACAGAGCTTCTTGAGCTCTGTCAAACAAGATCAAAAATAGAATAAAAGCTCAGTTCAATTGCTCAATTATCTTATTTATTTATTTATTTATTTATTTATTTATTTATTTATTTATTTGTTGGTGTTTAAGGTCACATACTTATGCACAATGGCTAATAATCATGACTGTGGCAGTTTTACGGGTGGAGGAAGCCAGAGTACCCGGAGAGAACCTCCAAGCATCAACGAGCAACTGTCAGCTCTTCAACATTCTAACTCTGTTGAAACTCCACTCAAGCAGGGTTACAGCGGTTGAAGACATGTGCACCATCGATGTGCAGTACACCTTTGTACACAGCACATCGTGCCCCCATGTAGGCAACCAGGATAAAGTGCCTTGCTCAAGGAAACAATGCAGGTCGTCCCGGATGGGGATCGAACTCGGGACCTCTGGCATAGAATTCCAACAGTCTACCACTGATCCACCACACTCCATGCTCAATTATCTCTGTCTCTATCAGTTTATCTCTAGAATATGGGAAAGTGACCAAATGACCTGTTCATTTCATACTCCTGTTAATTGAATAATTTTCACTGGCAAAATGGCTATTCAATTAATAGGACTCCACTATACTTTGAAGAGAATATGAAGCAGCATTTCCTAATAGAGTTAAATTGGTTTTCTTCTGCACTAATTCTCATCACTATTCTTCTAGATTAAAAGCAACTATGATACAGTGGAATCCTCTTAACTGAATAGCTTTTTCATTTGAAAATAAATTATTCAATTAACAGGAGAATTGAATTAACAGGGATGTGGCCACTCTCCTCTTTTCTGGAGATAAACTTAGCATTTGGTCTATTATATCTTGGTTGACAGAGCTCATGGAGCTCTGTCAAACAAGATGTAATAGATTAAATGCATGTATTGCGTGAACTCATTTCAGATATGTCTGTAAATAAGGAGAATTTGGTGATTGTTAGGGTAATTTCTTGACATATTACAAGAATTTTAACAGAAGTTTACTCTATAACCTATATTCAATTAAGAGGCCAAATTTGTACTGAAGGCTTGGTAAATGATTGTGTGTTTGGAACTTACATTCAATTAACATTATTATTCAAATAAGAGATATCCAGTGATGATGTCTCCACTGTTTCCAAAAATCATTTTCATTATTATTGAGCTATTTTGTCTCAAATATCTCAACTTTGTGCAAGTTTCTAAAAGGTGTTCCAGTATTCATAAAGGGATTGTTGAGATGAGTAATTAATTTTTGGCAAATGTTTTGATGCCCCTCCTAATTAATGAAACATTACAAAGTAACCCATTTTATAACCCTTTATCTAACACGACTAGAAGACATTTGCAAAAAAATTTGTTGCATAACTAAAAATTCCACTTTTTGCCTAAAAATTATAGCTACTGGCTTTTGATTGGAACAAGGTCAGTAAGTGATCATAAATTATGTTTTGGAGGAAAAATTTGAAGAAATAATATAATTGAATGGCAATTTGTGTGAATAGTGCTGTCTTTGTATTACAATTTTGTTAGATAAAGGGTTAACACAATTGTAGATGACAATACCAATGTTTTTTTTATGAAATAATTGCCTCATTTTCTTCTAAGCGCTTATCAAACAAACTTATTCTTGAATAACAGAAACTAGTCCTTTTTTGGTTTACCCCTCTCCCCCCCCCCCCCCCCCACCCCCACTCCACCTCCAACCCCCAGTCTTATTTAACGGTTTTAGTGAGGACATGTTGTTTTTTCCTTATTTCTCGGTGGCAAACGAGTCGCCACAAAATCATTATCTTTGCAAGGACAAAAGAAATCTCCAAACACTATTGTCCAGGTTCTTTCCAAAAATAATGAATACAGACCCACAACCCCACCTACACCAACACCATGACCACTCTCCTGCCCCTACCCCACCCCCTCCCACAACCACTACGGCAGACACAGATACATGAATGATCATATTCCAAGAAGTCAAAAACTATGTTTTTGGAGGTAAAAGTTAGAAGAAGAAAAAATTGAATGATGCTTGTGTGTATAGAACTCCCATCAACAGACCAGGAAAATGGAATAAATGTTAACTGCAAAATGCACAGTACAGGAAATAAGGTGCGGCACCTGTTGGACTGCTTCTATCCCCTTGTATAACCCCACATTTGAAACCAGCTTAAGTTCATTTTGACCTGGGTTATTAGCTTTTGTTTTCAAGAAAACAATAGAAATTGTATTTTTTCCATTGGAACACAATGTTGGTAATGTCATCTATAGCTTGTGTAAGGTTTGGGGTTAAACCATCGAATTAGTTCAGAAGAAATAAAATGTAAGTAACTGAAATTTGAGGTTTTACAGAAACCAGCTAATTTTTTGTGTTAATATTTTGTAACTAACATGTTCAATACTTTATTTTCTTAACACTGTTATATTTTTGTAATAAAACAAAAACTTTATCTATTATTCTTTTTATTACTAACAAACCAACTTAGTAACTAACCTCTCAGTTGTGGGACAAATATAGTTCAGAATGTCTATGATTGAGCTTGTACAGTTCCTTGAAAGTGTTTCAGAGTGTTTAAGTCTTTGCCTAATGCTCCTGATATGAACATTTATTATTTTAAATATAATTTGTTTAATTTTTTCTCAAAGCATTTCATCAAAATCCTATCATGTGACCCCTCATTGGAACAAGCTCCTTGAGCTTGTTCCAATGAGGGGTCACATGACATGGTTTTGTTGAAATTTTTTTTTAAATATTTTTTTTAACACTGTTCAATTTATATATTACACAGGTAAAGGTTCAATTTTAAAACTGAAATTCAAGGCACTGAGAGTCCTTGAAAAACAGATTGTCTTGGAAAGGGCTTTGGAAAGTCTTTGAAAAATATGTGTAGGTAATTGCTAGCAGGTCTCATTTTTATCAAATATGTGCTTAATGACTGTTGTACTTGTTCCATAAGTTGTTTTTTTTTGTCTCCGAAATAGTATTTGCAGCAAACACAGATCCTTTGGAATCTCTCAAAGTGAGCTCTCTAAGGTTCAGTATTAGGTCCAGGTATTTAATTGATTTGGAATACATGTACAAGAATTGTGAACTTGTATAACAGGACGAAGGTTATGGAAAGTGCTTAAAAATATCCAGACAAGGTTCATTGTTTTTCTTGAAAAGCATGAAAGTTCATTATACCTTCCGCAAACAAAGTTTGGGGGGGTATATAGGAATCACCCTGTCTCCGTCTGTCCATCCTTATAAGCGCAACTCCTCCTAAACCGTTTGAAGAATTTTCATGAAACTTTACACAATGGAAGAACTCCATATGAAGATGTGCATGAAGCAATATAATTCCGTACTGACATTTCCAAGGGGAGATAATCTAACTTATACCGTCTGTCCATCCTTATAAGCGCAACACCTCCTAAACCGTTTGAAGAATTTTCATGAAACTTTACACAATGGAAGAACTCCATATGAAGATGTGCATGAAGCAATATAATTCCGTTCTGACATTTCCTAGGGGAGATAATCTAACTTATACCGTCTGTCCATCCTTGTAAGCGCAACTCCTCCTAAACCGTTTGAAGAATTTTCATGAAACTTTACACAATGGAAGAACTCCATATGAAGATGTGCATGAAGCAATATAATTCCGTTCTGACATTTCCTAGGGGAGATAATCTAACTTATACCGTCTGTCCATCCTTGTAAGCGCAACTCCTCCTAAACCGTTTGAAGAATTTTCATGAAACTTTACACAATGGAAGAACTCCATATGAAGATGTGCATGAAGCAATATAATTCCGTTCTGACATTTCCTAGGGGAGATAATCTAACTTATACATTTCAGGTGCGGGGGGTATCACTTTGTGAGTTTGCTCACAGTACCTCTAGTTTTCAATGGCTAGAAAGCACTTGAAATTTGAGTACGGTTCTGGAAAGTTCTTGAATTCACTTGCCCTTTTGAAATTGGTGCACTGTTCAAATATGACTCTCATAGAATTAATTCACAATAATTGATTTCTGTCATTGACTGTGTTGCAAGATAAATAAACAAAAACTTTTTTCTCAACATATCCTTTACACTGATTATAAATCATCATCAGGCTTGTTGGCCAATGCAGGAAAAAGTCTTCAAACTTATCTGAAAGGTGTTAGGAAAATTGCTTGAAATGGTCATTCAATGTTTTTTCAACCTTGCTAGAAAAGTCCTTGAAAGTTCAGGATAATTTTTCTCTTGGATAAAAACCCAATGGAAAATGCTGCCATAATTTTCCACATTAAACCTTGCATCAGTCATTTTTCTTGAAATTATTTCTTTTTATTTTGTTGTCAAACAAATCATGGATGCTGTAAAGTTGCCATGACTTAATGTGACAACAGATCTTGAAAAACTTTTCAACTTTTTGTTAAAGTTTTAAAATGTTGACGTTTGAATCTCGAAAGAAACTATCATCTGCCAAACTAAGTCATCTTCATTTCATGAACTTCTCATTATCCTTTTGTGTTGAGAGGATTATATAATCAAGAGAATTGAATTATAATGCCATTAGACAAATCCTAAAGTACTGTTTAAATCCATAGATAGATCATGCAAGTTCTAATTTATGAATTATGCAAGAACTTTTGAGAAAATTATTTTCTAGATTGAAGAGTGAGTTTTCTGGTGGATCAAATTTTAAATTATGTGCCTTGTTAGTTTTTGTACTGATTCATTCTGATGAGAACATCATGACTGTTAGTTAACCCCCTGCACACTGATGTCAAAATATCTAAATTTCAAGCAGAAAAAATTTCCCATAATGCAACTAGAAATTTAACTAATTCATTCTTGTTTGACAGAGCTCATTGAGCTCTGTCAAATGAGATTGCATTGGTTAAATTTCTAGATGCATTATGGGAAAAAACAGCTTCCTGAAATTTTAGTATTTTGACTTGACATCAGAGTGAAGCAGGTTAATCTACTTAACTCTTTAAAAATGGTCAAAACGGAAAAAAAATTCCTCTAAAGCTTTACATAATCACTTTGTTGTATTTACATATCTTTTGTAAAAGTTGTAGAACTCTTAAAAAGGAAAAAGAATGAGTCTTTGTTGCCAAGGAAACCCCCAGTGTCGCCCAATCAGATAGATTTTTTTTACACTATGTAGATACATGTACACCCTCAGAAAAATGAATCGCCATACAAAACTCCACTTTTACTGCAATACTTGTTTTCTAAGATAGATATTTTTTTACACACTATACATCTGTTCCAGGAGGGTTTTTTTTTTTGTACCAAAGTTCCTGAAGTAATTGTAAACAAATGCATGTGGCATTAAATTGCCTGGGATAAAGATGCATCACTCAACAAAATGGCAGAAGTTGTTCGATATTAGACAAAAATGATAAGCAAGAAATAAACAGCTGCGCCATGAGTGCATGATACGCCCGTTATTAATTACAAGAGGGAACCACACAATATGAGTATACATGTGTTCTTGTTAGGTTACATATACTTGCCACCAAAAAATCATGAAAATTGCTCAAAGTCCAACATGTGGAAAATTGCCTATATTTTGATGAATAAAGTCCTATAACTCTGGAATGACAAATCGGACAGCGACACAAATCGAAAGGGAGATTCCTTCTATCAACATATACTTGCAACCAAAAAATCATGAAAATTGCTGTAAGCATTTTCAAGTTATTGTTCGACATGTGAAAAATAAAGTCCCTTAACTCTGGAATGACTAATCGAACGGCGACACCAACCGAAAGGGAGCTTCCTTCCATCAACATAAACCACCTACCAAGAAATTGTGAAAATCTCTTGAAGCATTCTCGAGTTATCGTACGACGTAAATAATCAACAATTTTCTGAGTAATAAACGGCGACACTAAACGAAAGAGAGCTTCCCTCCATCGATATACACTACCTACCCCAAAATCACGAAAATCTCTCAAAGTGTTCTCGAGTTATCGTACGACGTGTAAAAAATCAACAATTTTCTAAGTAATAAAGTCCCATAACTCTGGAATGACTAATCAAACAGCGACACTAAACAAAAGGGAGCTTCCCTCCATTGATATACACCACCTACTCAAAAATCACGAAAATCTCTCAAAGTGTTCTTGAGTTATCGTACGACATGTGACCGGATGGACAGACGGACGGACATCAGTATACCATAATACGACCCGTTTTTTTTTCAAAACGGGCGTATAAAAACAAAATCACATATTTTAACAAAAAAAATATATTTTGTGACATATCTTTGTAAGAAAATGATTTTAAAACAAGGGTGTATGATGTTTCTCAGAAATAGCAAACTAAACCAGGCCTTAAAATTCCTCCCGATTTGCAAGAATCTTTGGAGAATCAGTTTTGATTCTCATAAATACCTGCTGTGAGAATCAATTTTCAGTTCTCATTTTAGAATTTTAAAGAAGTACTGTTACACCCTTGTGAGTGCAACCAGTTTATAATTACGAGATAAACATCTCTTGTTTCGTTAGACATTCAGGAATTTGACTATGGAAAACCATTTGTTAACGAGCCTCGAACTTGTTAACAAATAGTTTTCCATAGTCAAATTCCCAAATGTCCAATGAAATGAGATGTTTATCTCCATTGTAATTCCTGTCATCGTTAGAAGTGAAAAAATTCTCCAAACTCGTTTTATTTGTAGAAAAACAAGAAAAAAAATATCATTTTCGATGCTAACAACCATTGCCATAGAAAACAACTCCGAACTGTGTTTGATCTGTGATAGGAGTGTTTTATCTCTGTTGCATGCGCATAGCATAGATACAGACATGTTCTAATTTACATGCTTCTGGCAATTAGAGCACGGTAAGAGTGAATTTACCTGAGATTAGAGCACTAAGCCGACCGGCTCTCAGCCAATCAAATTACAAGTTCAGAAAGAACGAGGGCGAATTTAACTGATGAATTACAGTCATTAATAAAAAACAAATCTCATTTATATATTTACTACAGTTGAACCCTTATTGGCCTAGTTCCTGTTTCTGTGAGTTTCTTGTTTTGTATGTACATGTAGAACAAATGTTGAAACATACAGACTTTTTGGTGGTCTTTCTGATGGAGGTCACAGTACCATGACTGGTGTCTATTGAAGTCTTGGCTGCCTGTAATATATACATATATGTACTATATACAGAATCCTTACAGGGGTTGGATTCAGAATGTGTATCGACTAGTACTGAAATGGTTAACCGGATAATTGGTTTGAAACCAGTTAGCTACCCAACCGATTAGAAAAATCATCAACTGGTTATCCGAAATATCGATAGTGATCATCATTCCACATTTAAAGCGTAGTAAATCTGTCGCTTCTCCTTTGTGATAGATTACACATTGAAGCCACATTGTATATATTGAGAAATAATCGACTTTGGCATTCAAGACTTTGTTAATGATCGGCAGTTTCTGTGAGTAATGAGTAATCGCAGAAACTATTCCGTAGTGTGTATACAAATGAACGTCGAGTACTCGACAATGTTCGTTTGTATACACACTATGGAATAGTTTTGAGAATACTGCTTTCCAATTTCTATAGTTTTGATCCCATATTCGGTGAAATAATTGCCACAGATAACCGGTTATGATCCGGTTATAGCTCTTGTTAGTTGGTTACGAAAATGAGCCAACCGTTTCAGCCATAGTATCAACATAACATTCTGAAGTAGGTTGCATGGATGCTTATGCTATAAATAGAAACAAGTTTGCAGAGACTTCACCTTTGTCCTTCTGTGAGAACTAATTTCGATGAATATGGAAAATGACCTCGCTCTTTGCCCTATCCCAGAAATTTCTGTGAGTGTTCATGTAACAAGATCTGGATGCCAACCTTTTTCAATAAAACATATAAATTGTTGCCTTCAAGTTAATTTATTTAATTGATACAAACGCATTTATACGAATGATATATGAAACATAAGAGGACTATTGCATAACGAAAATCATGGTTTCAAATGGTCAACCTATTTTTTCAAATTTGTGGCTTAGTGTACCTTTAAATATTAAAACTTCTTTCTAATTTACAAGCCTTTTAGAACTGATTACCTTTATATGCACAAAGCTTCTATCATTTCAGTTCAGGAATCTAACACTTCAAATCCCTCTTTAACTCCTTGTATGCTGCTGGCAGATATTCCCAATCAGGACAGAAATTCTCTTGCTAATAAAATAAGTCAAATTTGAGGATATATAACCAAATTTTCCCATGTATTTTTTTTTTTTTTTTTTTCATATAAATGAACAAAATTTTCAAATATATTTTCCTCTGTAAGTTGTGTAGACTTTTTAACCAATGATTTCTTTATCAAAGATTAATGAAATTTTTATCAAATCAAGTCATGGCTGCTTCACAGCAGCCATGACTAGATTTGATGAAAACATTTTAAAATTACTCAGCAGGTTAAGAGTTGAATTTAAGTTATATGTAAGGACCTTGAGTATATCAAAAATGATCATTTTTTTCTAAAGCACTAGACAACTTGTTCAAACAAAAGCAATGTTTGCTTGCTTTCTTTTTGTCTTGTGGTAAAGGATCTGGATAGAAATCTTTGATTCACTAGAAAAAGAGGGAAAACTAATTTTTTACTTTTTTCTATTCAGATGACCATGTATTTGGATTGTTAAGACAGAACACAACAAGGGTGGAGACTGGAATCAATGACCTGAGTTGGAGTTTTTTTTCTCTATTTCGCCTATAAAAAAAACTCTCAACATGGGTCATTGATTTCTGCAACTAAGTGAATAAAGCTGATATATTTAAAGAAAAATATCACCTTCGGGCGGTCACATAACTTTCTTGTTTGACATTGTTTTGTGTCAAAGCATTTCATTCATGTCATCACATCACTCAGACAGGTAACGTCCAATCCGATGCATTCTTACATGATGTTCTTATGCAAAATCCACATTCCATGCTTGGTGCATCTAGAATATTTCCCAGTGTCTGTATTGTATCGCTTAACCTTGAATGTGCACATCACTCTTATTGTAATTTATGAATATTCCTGCTTTTGACATACCTATTGATGTACAACCTTAGAAGCTGGATTCTCAAGAAAGTATTTTAAAATACTGTTGAATGTCCTTAAAGTTCAATTAATTCATGGTCTGTTGTGTACATATGTTAACTGAAATTGTTGCCTTTCTATATTTTGTAACTTACCTCCCCATCCCCCACCTCCAGGCCCTTCACCAGCTACTTTCTTTTCCAACATATATTATACATTCCCATAAGAAAAATGTTTAGTGAGTTTGTTTGATGTCGGGGGTACAAAGTTAGATATCTAAATATCCAAAGGAATAAAAAATTTAAAAAACAAGCTTTTTTATTACTCCAAAATATGTACTATTTTGGTAAGTTAAGGGCTAAACTTCCAACTGATCACAAACATCATTTGTAATTGAAAGAATATGTACCCATTCCCAAATAACATGAAGGTGTTTAATTTTTTTATGCTATTAGAAGCAATTAAATAAATTTTGTTGATGTGAGTGTCATAAGCTTTTGTTTCAGGCAAGAAGAAATTGTTCGGCATTAGTTGTTTTGTAACAATATATTGTAGACTGCCACTATATTGTAGAGTGCAGGCATTCTCCAATAGATTGTAACATAATGAAACTTCACAAGCAGAATATCATTTATTGGTAGCTGATAACAAAAACATATTCAAAGAATATCTGAACTTTATTCATTGAGCAACTCTCTTTAATAAAACACCCAAATGGGCTTTTATCGTTGAACCAGTTAACAATATGTACTTTTATTTAATGCTCAGGCATCAATTCACGCTGAAAAATTAAGTCATATTCCCCTGTCGGTCGGCAAAACGAAATATCAAAATGATATTTAGAAATCGATATTTCATCGTAGGTTCGGATGACGAATCACATGTACTTTAAACGAGTCAGCACATCAGTAATGAATTCCAGAGTCCCAAATACAAACGAATTCGAATAATTGATAGTGACAGTGACTAAATCAATTCATTAAATCAGCGGTTTCAAAGTTTGACTTTCTCATTCACCTTCCAGCGAAAAGCCGAAATCACTTTCAAATTTCTTCAGTTCAACTTCACACATCTTCAGTGCATTGAGTTCAAAAAAAATAAAATGACGTGTCTTGTTATTGAAAATAAGAAAGTGGTGTTTTTTGTTATTGTTCTATTTCTTCGAAACACATTGCGATTATTTCAATTCGCCAGCCTTGGTAAATCGTAAAGTTAGGGGAGAAATAAGACGGGACTACTTTTTGTGCGGATATTCACACATTCCAATGGTTGGAGTTTGGTTGTTGTAATTTTTGTATGGACGCCGGTTCGGCACATAAATTTTGCGCCTTAATGGCAAATAAAGGCCACAAATTGGAGAGTTTGTAGTCGTAGAGCATTAAATAAAAAGAAAATTCACGAAAATTTGATGAATACCGAAAATATCTCGTGAGTGGCTACAAAGAAATATGAGGATCTTCACGAGCGACGCAGTCGCGAGTGAAGATCCTCATATTTCTTGTAGCCACGAACGAGATATTTTCGGTATTCATCAAATTTTCGTGAATATCCTCTATGTATCAAATTCTCATATTGATAACTATATTAACAATTATTCACAGCACACTCAATATCAAATCAGTTCCATTAGAAATAATAAAACCTCCACTTTCTTTTGCTCCCATTCTTTTTTATCAAAACCTGAATGGGTAACTAAAAATATATGGCGTGAGGAAGAATACTTGAATTGAATGGGTAGCTAAAAATGTATATGGCATGAGGAGAAATAATTGAAATGCTGTAAAAATATCCAGTGCACAAGACTAAAGAAAATTAATCTTTTGATTCTCAGCAGCAATGCATTCGTTTTTTTGGCCCATGTTCGTCATATTTATTTTGGAGGCAAAATTCAAAATGTATAAAACTATCATAGGGTGTGATTATAGCAGTATCACGTCACGATCTGCGATGCAATATGTCATATACATTGACACATTATTGTTGTTATTCTCTTCTCGAAATGCGACACGATTCTCATGTATGTACAAAATAAATATTTATTTAACTGGTTGAGCGCTAGATTAGTTTTGGTGGTCTGAATTTGTTCATCAAAAATTGTTTTATTACAAATTATTGGAGAGTGCCAACAGGCACTCTCCAATAATTTATAATAGAACAAATTTGTATAAACAAACTATTATTTACGTTTGACTGAATACGAAACATGGGTAAGGAAAATGTTGGCTTTTGCACTGGTACCCTCATTATTTTGAAAGGCCTGATTGTGGCTTCTTGCACTCAATCAGTTAAAAAAACTCATTATTATTTTTGATCTCCATTTTAGTTCTATATTGATTTTATGTCGTATGATCACTGTTACAAAAAAATACTATCAGTGAAATCAAGATGGAAGCTCTAGTATTTAATTTTAGGCTCTCGCAACTAGATTTTAGGCATCGGTTACCTTTCCATCAGGAATAAAAAATAAAATAACTGCTCTCTCTCATTTGTTTTAAAAAAAAAAATGCCAGAGAATCAGTTATTTAATATTGTTTAGCCTAATAGATATACGGATGAACCTGACTGATTTCAGATTCTTATGAAACAGATTAAGTGAGTTTTCCATTGGTAGTTCATAATTTTTTTTTCAAAAAACCTTTTTTTCCAGCAAAATAAAATGGAACAGTCCATATCTGATAAGCTGGTGTGTTAAACTACATGCCTCAATCATACTTTCATTTCTGAACATTCTGTTGTCCTTATATTTTGTTTGTCACTTGATGTCTGCACTTCTGCACTCTTTAGCTGTCAACGCATGCACCTTCTCTAATCAATTTGCACAGCTGCACCTGTGTACTGTGCCAATAAATTGAATGATGTTGCTTTGTGATCATTGCAGTATTTTTTCAAGTTCTGGAATAGCCGCAGGAGGAAGCGATCATCTTTGTCAACATATGGCAAATCTACATCACCGACTGGCAGTAAGTATTTTAAGTTAGAATTTGTTTACCATTTTCAAATACCATTTCGATCATGACCCATGCCATATGTGTTGTGTCACTGGGCAAGGCCCTTGATCCTAATTGCCCACGTTGGTGTACAGTGGGTGCTGTGTAGGCAACATACTGCACATTGATGGTGCACTTTCCTTCAATCACCACTAACTCTGCTTGTGCCGGATTAGTAAGTTGGAGAGTTGAAAAGTTGCTCACTTCTGCTCTCTCGCCGCGTACTTTGGCTTCCCCCACTTGTAAAACTGTTCATCATTATTTTTTGTTATGTGTACCCATACTATGTATGGTACACATAATGCTGGCATCCGGGTTGGCCATCCGTCGTTATCCTTTGTCCGTCCGGCATCCGAATCCATTTCTTTGGCATTCGATAACTTGAAAAATATTGCTTGGATTGTCAAGTTACTTTACATTTGTGTTCAGGTTAACTGATGTGCCGAGCTGTATAGTTTTTGGTGTAAATCTGATAATTTGATCCTGAGATATTAACTCTTTATCCTTCAAATTGAGAATTCTTCAAATCCCTTTGGCATGAGATAACTCAAAAAATATCAATCCAATTGTCATGTTACTTTATATATATCTTCAGATTACTGATGTTCCGAGCTGTATAGTTTTTGGAGACATATTGTTTTGGTGCATCTTCTTCTTCTTCTTCTTCTTCTTCTTCTTCTCATACAAACTTTGTCCGGGCCATAACTTTTTTTGTCTTTTGACCTACACCTTAGATACTTGGCATGTGGATGTATCACCATGAGCCTGTGTGCAGTGTACCATAGTGACCTTCATGTGACCTTCACCTTTGACCTGAAGGTCAAATTTATGTGTTTTTTTTAAGGGAAACATCACACAAACTTTGTCTGGGCCTTAACTTTTTTGTCTTTTGACCTACGCCTTAGATACTTGGCATGTGGATGTATCACCATGAACTGGTGTGCAGTGTACCATAGTGACCTTCATGTGACCTTGACCTTTGACCTGAAGGTCAGATTTATGTGCTTTTTTAAGGAAAACTGTCTGGACCAGAACTTTTTTGTATTTCGAGTCAGGCTTTAGATATTTGGCATGTGGATGTATCACCATGAGCTGGTGTGTAGCGTACCATTGTGACCTTCATGTGACCTTGACCTTTGATCTAAAGGTCAGATTTGTGCTTTTTTCAAGGAAACTTTGTCCGGACCAAAACTTGTTTGTCTTTTGAGCCAGGCCTTAGATATTTGGCATGTGGATGTATCACCATGAGCCGGTGTGTCGCATACCATTGTGACCTTTATGTGACCTTGACCTCAAGGTCAAATTTATGTACTTCAAATAGGGAGTAATTGTCCAGACCAGAATTTTTTTGTTTTTGACCTAGGACTTGGTTATTTGACATGTGGATGTGTCACCATGAGACCGCATGTCGTCTACCTCGATCACCTTCATGTGACCTTGACCTCTGACCTTAAGGTCAAATTTATGTACTTCAGATAGGGAATAATTATCCAGACCAGAACTTTTTTGTTTTTTGACCTAGGACTTGGATATTTGACATGTGGATGTATCGCAATTAGACCGCATGTCACATGTAATCATGACCTTCATGTTGCATAAAACAGAAAGGAAGGGGAGACATATGTTTTACTGTGCTAAAACACTTTCTAGTTTGATCCTGAGATATTAACCCTTTATCCTTCAAATTGAAAATTCCTCCAATCCCTTTGGCATGAGATAACTCAAAAAATAACAATCCTATTGTCATGTTACTTTATATATGTGTTCAGGTTACTAATGTGCCGAGCTGTATAGTTTTTGGTGTAAATATGATAATTTGATCCTGTGATATTAACCCTTTATCCTTCAAATTGAAAATTCCTCCAATTCCTTTGGCATTTGATAACTTGAAAAATATTGCTTGGATTGTGAAGTTACTTGTGTTCAGGTTACTGATGTGCTGAGCTGTATACTTTTTGGGTAAATCTGATAATTTGATCCTGAGATATTAACCCTTTATCCATCAAATTAGGAACTCCTGCAATCCATTTCTATATGTCCCCATACCATGTATGGTGTACATAATGTTGGCATCTGGGGTGGCCCTCCGTCATACAGCTTTCTACTAGTTGCACGTATGGGTACACATCTGACGATTTCATCGGCCTATTTTTAATTTTCCGGGCATCAAACGGTGAGTAAAAAAGACACCCCCTGTGTGCGTATATCCATGCATTAACTGGCAGGGTGCTAAATTATTCTTGGTCGTCAAAATTTGATCATTAGTTTTTGCCTTGTTTCAGTATATGGGAGAGTGCCTGTAGGCACTCTCCCATAAATTGTAACAAGTCAAATCCATAGAGACATAATACATGGATAATATGAAGCACATGGATAGAATGTGAAGCCTTTAAGTTGTGTTATCCGCTCACCAGAATATAGCACAAACTAACTTCACGTGCAAATAAGTAAAAACATTAAAAAATAGTAACTATTGATAGTATTACACTGTCAACTTATTTAAAACAAACTATAGTTACAGTTTCCATTTGCTTCGGGAAAACCGAGAAAATAATTAATTAGCTTGCAGGCAGATCGAGATTTTTAAAAGTCGGGCAGCCGTCAAATCAAGACATAACCATCATAATATGCCCCAATATGCTGTTGAAAGTGTTGTTAAACCCCAACAAACAAACAAACAAAACCATGTAAAAGTTACTGTGATATCTTTTTATCCAATAAGAAACCTTACAAAAAATAACACTAAAATTTCCGGTGGTTTCTTGACTGCCTTTCAAAAAAATAAAGAATGCAAATTTTCAATTCAATTTTTCATAAAAACAAATTTTACTAAGAAAAAAAATATTAAAGAACTGAATATATATAATTTTCTTGCCAAAAACCTCCACCAGGCATATTCCTTTCACTCAGACTACATTGGGAAATCTTTCAAATCTCCGTTTTTTGTGCATGAAGTTCAAATAAGTTGACCATTTCAAGGCTTCAGGCATACATGGTGATACAACACAATAAATGACAAACTGAAAGTCAGATAAGTAAACACAGAACGACACACGCGTGTGAATGGGTTAAACAATAAGCCAGTTCGTGAGGATAAAATGAGAGGCCACAGGCCTCAAGTTTTATCCTGCGATGGCACAAGTGCCATATCGATTAACCCATTCAAATGCGTGTGTCATTCTGTGTTTATTACACACCTTCACGTATATAAAAACAATTATTAGAAGGACACTCAGCAATTCATTTGACAACTATCAACAAAAAAAACACATTTTATTGCCAACCAAATTTGCGAAGGGAACCCATGTTACTATTTCGTCCCCAGAGTTGCAATCTGTTCTATGTGTCAATTGGCACATGGAACTCAGGGGATGATTTTCACTTTTCGCTAGGGATTCAAATTGTAATTGCAGTGCACGATTTGTAGAAAATTCCAGTGAAATTTTGCTTCTATTTTAAAACCGTGCATCAACGATTTCCATTCCACACATATGTGCAGGATAATTTTTCATTTTCCGCATGGTTTAGTGTTGCTGTATTTGATCAGTAATAATATAGATAGCCCAGAATTGTGTTTGTGGTTTTTTAAGAGCAAATTAAAATACAGCTGTTACCTTGTGAGTATTTTTATGCCTTTACTTATATAAACAGACACTTTCATTGTATATATTATTGTTTACAGCAGTTTTAGTGATTTTTGTCCTCCAGTTTCTGATCAATATTGATTTAAAGATGAGTGATGGACATCAATTAATCTCTTTCCAAACTACCAGCATACAATACTAAAAAAAATTTCTTTTTTCTGGGGGGGGGGGGTGGGGGGGGGGGGGGTTGCCTCAAAACCACAGCTTTTGACCCTTCATTGGAATGAGGCACTTGTAGTGAGGGTTCATAAGCTATGTTTTTGAGGCAAAAATTAGAAAAATAATAAAACTTGACAAGCAAAATTTGTGAATATTGCTGACCAGTTATGGTGTTTGGGTTGGGTGAAAGGTTAAATAGTTATCAGTTAAAATATATAGATGTATCTGTGGTTGATATATGGATACCTAAATTATCCCATGGATGCAAAGAAATACAGATTTGTTTTCACCACTGGCTTTTCCCTGAGTGAAAGATTGAGTTTTCATGTACCCATGAATGAGATAATTCTAATATCCTGAACTGATAAGTTTTCTTTTTATTATATGTTTTACACATTGATTTCTTTTAAAATCAAACTATGAAAGGAAAAACAAGAATTAAAAACGTTACATGATATCTCACAAACTAACAGGAAGTATGACTTATTTTTTATACTCTGAATTCTAAATTATAAAAAAGTGTTAAAAGTGTAAAGCTTAATATCTCCAGGGCAGGAGATATAGAGAATCAATTTCACAGCAGTACACCATTTAATGTCAGAATAGCACATCAAATTATCCAGATTTTTTCTCATGAAAATTCAACAGAATTGCTGAATTCATTGAAAATATTGTTCTATGGTACTTCCTCCTCTAGTTAAATTCTTATTAACCCTTTACCTAACGTAACGGCCAAAACCGGCCAGCGTTATTCTCAAAAATTGCCAATTAATTTTCATTATTTTTTTCATTTTTGTCTCAAAAACATAGGTTATGACCCCTCGTTGGAACGAGCTCGTCGAGCTCGTTCCAACGAGGGGTCATAACCTATGTTTTTGAAACAAAAAATGAAAACAATTAGTTATTCAAGAATTTTTTTTTGCAAGTGTCGTCTGCTTTTCATGTTAGGTAAAGGGTTAAATTCCAGTTCTAAAACAATTTAGACTCATTTATGAATATTGTATTGGAAATACTAGAAAGCTAAAACTTACTGCTTCGGTTTTAAAATAGCAGGGGAATGGTTATATAATGATCAGATGATTTTTGAATGATTCATCAATGAAACTATCAGATAGGCCTTTTTCTGAAGTGTCCATAATAAAAAAAAAGGTATATAGCATTTTTGCATGAATACAGGTGATTATCTCATTTGTTGGTATGATAAGATTATGTATTTCCTCTCATGGAAATAAATATCTCTTCAGCCCATTCCTCAGATGATCGTCAGTATCCATGCAAAAGATTAAATACTCCCTTATTACCTGCATCGCCAGCGGCAGAGCAGGTCTAGTAACCGGTCGATTCCGTCCGTCAGTCAATCCGTTCAAAACACTTTTTCTGTCAAAGTTTTCTTGGCTTCTATGAAAGGGAATGATTTTATATTTGGTCTGCTGCTTCATAATGATAAGTTGTACCGTGTAAGCAATTTTCAGATCTGCCGTGCAGCCACTTCATGTTTGCCGATACTTGGAAATTTTACTGTACCCACTGAACATTGAAATTTTCCTTCAAGATTTTCTCAGCTTCTTTGCAAGGGATTGATTTTATATTTGGTCTGCTGCTTCATAATGATGAGTTGTATCGTGTAAGCAATTTTCAGATCTGCCGTGCAGCCACTTCCTGTTTGCCGATACTTTGAAATTTTACTGTACCCACTGAACAATGAAATTTTCCGTCAAGGTTTTCTCGGCTTCTATGCAAGGGATTGATTTTATATTTGGTCTGCTGCTTCATAATGATGAGCTGTATCGTGTATGCAATTTTCAGATCTGCCGTGCAGCCACTTCTTGTTTGTCGATACTTTGAAATTTTACTGTACCCACTGAACATTGAAATTTTTCGTCAAACTTTTCTTGGCTTCTATGCAAGGAATTGATTTTATATTTCATCTGGAGCCTGATAATGATCAGTTGTATCGTGTATGCAATTTTCAGATCTGCTGTGCAGCCACTTCCTGTTTGCTGGTTCAATTTTATGCAGCGACGCAGGTCCAGACCCGGTATTGGTCTTGGCTTGTATATCAGTAGATAGTTGTAAATGGATACAACTCTTGTTTGTGCAGCTTGTCTATCTTCAGCGGATTATTTTCGTTTTTTGAGTGTTTGTTATAATTATTTGTCCCTCATTATTTATTTTTTTATTGTACTGTCAGAGGAGTTCACTAATATGTTGGACTGGTTGAAACCAGTCCCTTAAGTTTGTGAGGGTAAACAATTTCTTTGAATTTTTAACATCAACGTTTTTTGTAAAGATACAGTAAATTCCGATTACATTTACACTTAAAGGAAATTAATATTAAAATAAACCGATCTTTTTTTTATCCGAAAAGTGAGTCAGGCTTTGTTTTAACAACATTTGATTTGCACAGTACACATCTAGTTTAGATTTGTATAATACAGTTCAAGATTATGTATTGGTAAATGCGGAAAGACTTTTTTTTCAATAAGTTCAGTAAAAGCTGCTGTACTAGAAATTTTTCTTTTTATTATCTGTTTAATGTACAGGGTTCAAAATAACTTCCCAAAATTGAATAGCATAATGCCATGCAAACCCAAATTTGAATAGCATTTTCTTGATAAATATGATAGAAGTATAGCAATTGTATCTCTGAAACAATAATTTTGGATTGTAAATATCGATGAGATACCAGTTATTTCGAACCCTGTTGATATATTTTTCTTTCTACCATTATACAGTGAAGCCCACTTAAACAGATATCTTTTATTTGAACATCCCTGTTAACTGTATATGACAACCAAACACCAAACCATTTCCCATACCTTCAATGCATGTTTGATCTGTTAATTGCAAATATATTTGCTCCTGTAAATTGAATAAAAAATCTTGCAGATTTGCAAAAGTGTTATTCTGACAATCAATGAATTCCCCACATTTACAGTGTTTTTGGCCTAAGTACATCTGATATAGGCATTAAACCTATTTTTGCTTGTTTAACAGCACTCTATGAGCTCTGTCAAACAAGATATAATAGAATGAATTCTTTATCACTGGAAGACAGGAAAATGACCTAATTGCTGTTAAATATATACTTGTGTTATTCGAATATTTTCCACTGACAAAGTGGCGATTCAATTAACCGAGTCCCACTGAACATGCAAATTTTTAGTTATTCAAAAATTATTTTTGCAAGTGTTTTATGCAACTCATGTTACCTAAAGGGTTAAGAAAAAGGTCATATTTCCCCCGTGAAGTGAAGCAGGGCTTGTTTGCTGTGATAAACAAGCTCTGTTTTACTGTTAAAATAGGTCCTAGTCCCCAATGCTTTGAGTAATAGTCCTCTAAAATGGGCAACATGAGTATAAACAATTGACTGAGGCCTAAAAGAGTTGAAAAATTTGTTTCTCAGGCCTTCCCATATGGTCCTTTTCGCTGTTGCATGTTCTCTTTTTATGACCAATGCAAACTTATAAAAATAAAAATTAAATAGTTTATGGTTGATATATTACCCAAGCTGATAAAATTGATAAATTTGTCCCTTGAGTGCAACAAGGCTTTGCAATGCTTTAGCATTGCAAAACCTTCTTGCACTCAAGGGACGAAATACACCACCACCCATGCTATTCTTTCGATTATGAAGCCCAAAACATAAAACAAACCAAGAACATGAATGTTTACAAAAAATGGCCTGAGAAACAGAAGATCTACTATGTGGGGCCTAAACTTAACTTTATCACCCTGTTGCAGTAACGATTAGCCATTATCAAGAAATATGTGACCTTAAATACCAATAAAAAAAATAATAAAAGGGCATATTGAGTTGATATAACTTGAGTAATGAGATTAAATTGCATAACCATTAATAATTTTTCTTATTTCCCAAAATTTGTAATATATTTGGGATGAATCTTCAGCCAGTGTTGAAAAAAGTGATCTAAAACTATATCATCTATGTTACAGATGGAAAGCAACGCAAGAGTTTTCCAGATATGTCCACGACAAACAGTTACTCATTTCCATCTACTGCTAATGGATCCCTTCCAAAAAGTCCAACTGGTAACCTGACAGATATGAATGGATATCTTGTGCCTGTAGAGCCATATTATGATGAATGCGGTACAGCAGGAAATCTGTCTGTTGTTGATTGCTCAGTAGTGGACAGTGAGTTTGTATCTGAATACTTTCAGAACAATCTCCAGGTTTCCAATGAGAGTAGACGTGCTTCCACAATCTCTGAAGAAGAAGAACGACCTTACTATGAGCTTGACGAGTATGATAGAGATGGGGTGTCAATTCTTTCAGATGAATCAACCAAAAAGCGATATTCTTTCTCTGAAAGTGATGAAGATTTTTATGAGGATAGTGATAACTATGGTGATGAAAAAAGAGCTAGTCAGTATGAGAATGAGCCTCTTTTTCCTCGAACAGAATCGGAGAGAAATTTATTGAACAGTTTGCTTCAGCAGTTCACTGTTAAAGCAGTAAAACAGTATGAAGCTGGGAGAGTTAACTCCCCTTCCTTGAACACAGTTTGTAAAAGTGATGATGACTCCATTGACAGTAAGAATTATAGCAGTCCAAACATATATTGCCATGGAGATGCTCAAAAGCCAGTTAGAGAGTCCGAAGTAGATTCATCGCCACACAGCCTGCCAAACCTTTCTGATGATGACCAGAAAATAAACTCGAAACTCAGACATTCCCATTCAGTCAATCTTACACCAGCCCCGAGTCATCAAAAGAGGTCACAAAAACGCACTCCTGAAGAGAGACTGAGCACACATCCCTCAGGAAGAAGTATACCCAACCATTACCACTTTATGTCCAGTGAGTGTTGACCTACAGAGCAAGACATTTTTGTAAATATCATGCTGTACATAATATGCTGAAATGCAGCGTTATTTTTAATGTCTGTCACACCCAGTTTTATTTTCCTTTCACATTATCTCTTTACCCAGCCATATATTTTAATCACAGTCCACTCAACACTTTCAAAATATTATTTCCGCAAATATATCTCAATTGTGCATGACCTTTCATGAATTGAAATGAACTTATTGAGCTAGCTTCAGTACAGGATCATGAGTTACAGTTTACCCTCTGTACTCTGATGTCAAAATGACAGCAAATATTTCCCATAATGCAGTTTGGTATTTAACCAATATACCTTGTTTGACAGAGCTCAGTGAGCTCTGTCAAACAAGATATAATTGGTTAAATTCATAATTAAACAAGAGAAAAACAGGATTGCCCACATGGGGGCACGATGACGCTGTGTACTGAGGCGTACTGCACGTCGATGGTGCGCATGTCTTCAACCAATCTAACCCTGCCTGTGCTGCGGTGCAGAGTTCAGAGTTACGATGTTGGAGAGCTGACAGCTGCTCGTCGTTGCTCGGTGGTTCTCTCCGGGTACTCCGGCTTCCTCCACCCGTAAAACTGTCACGGTCACGATTAGCCATTGTGCATAAGTATGTGACCTTAAACACCAATAAATAAATAAATAGAGAAAAACAGAGTGATTAGAGAACATTCTGTTGCACTACCAGAGTGCTAGTGGTTAAGAAGGTAAAACAAATTTGTTACATTTTCATGTGAATAGTTATTTAAAATTTGTTCTATTTTCATATGAATAGCTAAGGTTCTCAGTTCCATCCTGAATATCCATCTGCACTCCCTGCATCTTTAGAAGTTACTGAATCCTGATTACTCACGCGAGAGCACGGTGGCACTGTGTACTAAGATGTACTGCACATCAGTGGTGCACTTGGCTTCAACCTCTGCTAACACTGCTTGTGCCTGGTTAGTAAGTTGACAAGCCTGGAAATAAGCAACCTGTCATTTGCAGAATGAGGTTCCCTGAGGGTGAATTTGCTGATGCTATCCTATACAGTTGGCTAGCATCTTCCAATTTATCCTCTGGGTACTTCTTTCTGTTTTGGCCTGATACCTGATTCAGATTGAGGTTCACAGAGGGTAAATTTAGTAATGGTACCCTTCTGTGCAGGGAAGCATCACCAGATTCACCCTCTGGGAACCTTATTCTGCAGGTAACAGTCTGCTTATTTTTAGGCTTAAGTTGGAGAGTTTACTCGCTGCTGTTTGGTGGTTCTCTCTGCATACTTGGGCTCCCTCCATCTATAAAACTGTCCAGCGTGGCATGACCTTGGTTATTGAAAGTGTCATTAAACTCCAATAAACGAATAGTTATACTTTTCTGAAAGCTATATTGGGTAACAGATTAATGCTTTACCTAACGAATGTGATGTATCCACCTGCTAGATATACTTGAAGAAAAAATATTTTTCAAAGGATTTTAACCCAACCATATAATGTGACCCATCATTGGAATGAGCTCATTCCAATGAGGGCAATACAGGATATGTTATTTTTTGAAAAATTTAAAAAAAAAAAATCAATTTTGATACCTTGTGTGTTGGGTAAAGAGTTAATGCATTACTTCTCAATTCTTCATTACAGCCTTTGTAAGGACCTTGAAAGTACTTAAAAGTTTTCAAATTTTAAAACAGGTTCCATACAAGTCCTTGGATTTAAGGAACAGCCTTGAATTTGACTCATGGCCATTCAAGGCCCTGAAAAGTTGGAAAAAGGATCAGGGGGCCTTGAAAAGCCTTGAATTCATGCAATAAAAATGCTGAGAAAGCACAGAATATAAACTATATAGTTTTATAGGAACCCTGTAAAAGTGAAATTCCATGTTCTTGAAAGTTCTTGGAAATTAGATTTTCTGGGAAAATTCTTTAAAAATTCTAATCAAGTGACTGCATGGCTCATTTTGACTAAAATATGCACTAATGAGATGTGGTATTGCTGTGTTTTGTACAAAAATTGCACTTTATTCTCTGTAAAAAAAATACCTGGACATGATAATGATCCTTGGGAAACTCTCACAAAAGAGCTTCCTAAGGATCCGTGTTAGGAAAAGGTTTTATTGGTTTGGTACATGTGTAAAATTTGTTCAACCCAAAAGGTCCACAGTTCGACCCTGATAATGGTATCTGTGTCATGTACTTGGACAAGGCACTTAATCCTGATTGTCCTTGTGGGAACATGATGGTGCTATGTACCTCAATGTACACTTGCCTTCAACCTATGCTAACTCTGCTTGTGTGGAGTTAGTATGCTGGGGAGTCTGATGGCTGCTTTCCACTAAGCGGTGGTTCTCCCCAGGTACTTAGATGTTTATGATCAAGCCTGAAAATAATTAATCTGTCATTTGCAGAATGAGGTCCCCAGAGGGTTAGAATCCTCCAATTTATCCTCTGGGTACTACTTTCTGCATAGGCCTGAGAACTTGGTTCAGATGGAGGTTCATAGAGGGTAAATTTAGTAATGCTACCTTCCTGTGCAGGGTAGCATCACTAAATTCCCCCTCTGGGGACCTCATTCTGCAGATAACAGATGCTTATTTTCAGGATTGTTTATGATTTACAAGAAGCACTTTGTGGAGGGGTAATTTTGTAATCCTCTTTTCCAACACTGAACTTTTAAGTGTAAGAGGTCTTCATAAGTTCTGTCAAAATGATTTTATATTCTTCTTGCACATGTGTATGCTTGATTGAGCTGTCATCTCCCAGCTCTCAATATCAAAAAACAGAGAGGAAGAGCAGTGCTTGTTTACTGTTGTAAATAGGTTCTCTTCTACTGGTGAAATAGGACCTGATAATCAATTCCTGGGGTTGTAGTCCCCTAAAGTGGGTAGCAAAGGTATGTGTGTGGCTAAATTTAACTTTATACTTGTGATTCTGGCCATGATATTGCCACAGATGCTGAAAGTGACCTTTAAACACCAATAAAAAAAACTTTCAACTTTTTGCCAAACAGAGCAGAAAGAGATCAGTTCAGTGATAATATCTTAGAATGTTTTGAAACAATACCTGGAGTGGGAGTCCTCTGCAGTGGGCAGTATGCATGGGTATAAAATATTTAAACTTGACTCCACATCCTTGTTGCAGCTTGATATAGCCATTGATGCTGAAAGTGACATTAAACACCATTATCTAAATAAATTATTTCTAAAACGGCTGGGCTGGGTGGCTTTTTTCCTGGAGTTTTTCTTAATTCTGAGACCTGACGAGGGCAAGTGTAGTCATCTAACAAAATGACTGTAATGTAGTACTTGGGCAAATGTGTAGGCACATCCTTGGCTTCTCACCAGCATCTCAGTTTAGGAAAGAATTAAATGTTCCCAGACTTGAACAAATTAGAAATTAACTGGTGGAGTGCTAAATTACTTTTGGACTCCACAATTTGTTCACATGTTTTTGTCTTCTTACAATTTATGGGAGAGTGCATTATAGGCACTCTCTCATAAATTGTTACAATGCAAATCCATACAGGCTAAGCATTTTTGTATTTTTTGGGGAGAGTGGAGGGGGACCCTTTTTCTGCCCTTTTGAACATGAGAAATGTGATACCAACACATTTACATATATGTTTAGTAGTGCTATTTGCATGCAAAGGCTAAGGTAACAACATTGAATTCTGAAGCTCATTTATGAAATTCTTTCATAGAGTCAATGAGGTGCTATACATATGTTATATCCTGTTGGAATGAGATCTGTACACTGATCTCAGTACAACTGGAACATCAGCAAAAAATATCACCACTCACTCTGCCTCCCCCATAAGATGGCGTCAAATCAATCAAAACAATAACTTCTGCCATCGATGAAGTTTGATGATGTGTGAGCTGTTGTGCTCTGACTGTAGTCATAGTGTAACAGCTTTCATTTCCATCAAACGTCCTGGTGTTTACGTAACGTGAAAACTAGTAACACAGCATCAACTTTCCAATCTCCGCACTTGATTTTTGTCCATAATAATTAAATATTCAGTTTATATTGTCGCGAAAAATCTGCACGTCATCAACATATTCATTTTCCAAAGACGTCAAAGGATATTCTTAAAAATTGATGATCATTGTGAGACTTCGGGAAATTGAATTCCTTTGAGAATTTTTGGTTGTTGTTGAGCTTTGTTTATTAACTGTTAGAGTGCTGAATTATTTTTGGTATCAAAATTTGTTCACATATCTTTGCCTTGCTACAATTTATGGGAGAGTGCCAGTAGGCACTCTCCGATAAATTGTAACAAGGCAATTCCTAACAGACTAAATAATTTCTCTTCAAAGATGATATGTAGAACATCCACTAAATATGAAGCCTGTAAATTGTGGTACAGTGGAGCCCACTTAATTGGATATCTCTTAATTGTATATCCCTGTTAATTGAATATAATTTTCAAACACAAAACCATTTACCATACCTTCAGTACAAATTTGACCTGTTAATTGCATATGGGTTGTAGAGTAAACTCCTGTTAATTGTATATAAATTTTTGTAATATGTCGAAAAAATTGCTGTGACACGCACCAAATTCCCCTTATTTATCAACCTTTTTGGCCGCATACATCCAATACAGACATTTATTCTATTATATCTTGTTTGACAGAGCTCTATGAGCTCTGTCAAACAAGATATAATAGAATAAATGCTCTGTTTACCTGCAGAACACAGGAAACTGACCAAATCCCTGTTAATTGTATACTCCTGTTAATTGAATAATTTTCACTGGCAAAATGGATATTCAATTAAGAGGATTCTACTGTACTGACTGACACTTTAGAATTAAGCCCAAATATGGGCTTCCAGCACTCTATCAGTTCAGAGCAACATCGGACCACTCTAACCCCCCCACCCCACTCCCACCCCACCCCCCTCCCCTGCCAAGATGGCAGCAGTTGAGACACTTTTCTGTATATAGCTAGTAAGCATTCCAGCTATCCACTTGTATAGAGGTTAGTGGTTCTGTGTAATAACTTGCACAGGGCTGAAGAAAATAACTTGCACAAGCCTGTAGAAATTAGACAACCAGAAAAGGGGTTACCCTTTTTAAAAAATATTAGTAAGAGAAAGGCAATGTAGTAGTACTTCAGTACATTTACTAGTGTTATTACATGCAAAGGCTGAGATGAGCAAACTACAATACTGCAGCTTATTTCATGAAACCCTTTTTGTGAGCTTTTTACATGCAGTGCATGCATGTAGCTAGATATCTCTATGGGGGCCACACATTTTTATGCTGTTGGCATATACCAAAAAAGATAGAAAATTTGAGTTGGGGAAGATGTAGACGTTGTTCCCTTTCGTATTGTATGACCAGCAGCAGAACCAGGTCTGGCAGGTATCTACATGGGGCCCAAACAGTTTTATGTTGCAGGCATATCCCAAAGAAACACAGAAAATTTGAGTTATGGAAGGTGTAGAGGTGATGACCAGCAGCGACAGTTTTTTTTTTCAAATTTCTCCAGAGAAATTTTTTAAAAATAAACCCCAAACAGCACTGTCAGCAGACATTTTGAGGCTTGAAAGAACTCCAATTTTTACCAAGCATGCTATATCATCTATAATATTTATTAGTTTACATCCCATGCACATCCCAGAATTCAGAATTTTTTAGGGTGTGGGGGGTGTGGAGAGGAATTGCTTCTCTGGGTCCCACCCCATGGCAACATGACAGGTGCTGTGATTTAATACACTGTTGGAAAGGGCTTGGGCAGACCCTTTAAACAGTGTTTTACATCACAGCACCTCATCTCCAAAGTCGAAGAGAACACTAGGTTTTATCATCAGTATAAAGCAGATCAAAGGTCAGGAACAACTGACAAATGAATCCCAAAGGAGGTTTGACTATACATTTCTGTTACTCATCTGATGTCTAATAAGGTAGGCAAAAGAAAAATCAGTCTCCTTATTTTTGTTTAGACGTGTGATAGGTGAACAAAATAATCAGTCGCCTAATTTGCACAAGCCAGCTTGCCATTCCTATGACAGTAATATTGAAATTTTACTTAAATAAATCTTTTTAGTCAAGTTTTTTTTTATGAATAATGGCACCTTGCTTTTTTTCACAAAAGTTTATTCAGTTGAGAATTTCTCTGTGATCTAAAAGACATTTCTGACTTGGTGGAATTGTATGAATGATTTGTGAATACAAATAACAGGCAAGTTTGCTTCAAAGTGCTAGTTTCATTTCCTTTTATTGTCAGGTGAACAAATGATTTAATTTTTTTCTATGGCATTTAATTACTGTGTAAATGTGTTATTACTTGTTGATTGTTCATGATTACAATATAATATAATGAATATTTATGATTTTTAAAGAAAAAAAAAGTGCTATATATTTTTCAGCTGAAACAAAAAAATGTAATAGTGTTTATATGTTCAATTTTAAGTTTGAAAAAGGATTTGCGGTCAAACACATGTCTATAGATAAATATCAAAGTTTTATTTTCTTCCAAAACATGAAACCCTTTTAAAAAATGTTCAGGGGAACTGAAAAACAATCGGGACAGCAGGATTAGGCCATATAAAAAGACTCTTCACATTTTCAATGGAAACTTTTTATCACTCAGTCAAACAGTCCAATGAATCTCTCATGCTAAACACAAAAAGCATGATACAATTTTTTTTTATAAATTATTCATTTAACTTCTTTCAAAAAATTTTTATGACCAGAATGAGCTCATCAAACTGCATTCAGTGAGGGGTCATATGTTATGTTATAAAAGATAAAAATGAAAAATGAAGTTCTTTATTTGATATTAGCACAGTTATGTACAAAAGGTGTTACACCTCTGAGGTTACAATAGTACAGAGGAACCCTGTTGATTGTATAGCCACTTTAGCTGTAAAAAGTATGTAATTTGCAGGAATATTCAATTAACAGTGATTTGGTCACTTTCCTGTATTATAGAGATAAATTGAGCATTTATTCTATTATATCTTGTTTGACAGAGCTCACGGAGCTCTGTCAAACAAGAGACAATAAATTAAATGCCTATATAGGGTGTACAGAGTCCAGATAGGTCTACAAACAAGGGGAATTTGGTGATTGTCAGAGTAACTTCACGACATATAACAAGATTTTTTATTCAATTATTAGGAGTTTACTCTATAACCTAAGAGGTAATATTTGTACTGAAGGTATGGTAAATGATTTTGTGTTTGGAAGCTATATTCAGTTAACAGTGTTGTCCTATTAAAGAGATATCCAATTAAGTGGGCTCCTCTGTATATGTATCCAAATGGAAATTTAAGATTTAAAAGAACTTTGCAGCCCACCTACATGTAATTAAAGGCTGTTGGAGGTTTCTTCAAAACTATGGTACAACTAAACATGTTTACAGAGAGCATTTTACAATGAATTTCATTTGGACAAAAAGCAACTTGAACAGATAATAGAATCAGTGGTTGTATTTTGTAGAATTAATTTCAGGTCTTTTTGGAATGACCTTCAAAATCTTAAAATAATTTTCAAGTCTTCTATCACTTTCAACCCTCATGCCTGAATAGAATTGTCTTGTACATTACTGTATACACCTAAATGAGTGAAATTGTGCTGCATTTGTGGGGAGGATTAGTAATAATTTAATCCTACAGCCCCATCGAAAAATGTTTTAGCACTCAGCCTTTGTATACACCAGTATTACTGTGTACACTAGATACTCATTTCAGGACCCGGTAAATAAATGAATTTATCTTACAACAAGAATGTATTTTCACCAATACAAGCAAGCCTGAAAATAAGCAATCAAGACATTTGCAGAATTAGGTCTCCAGAGGGTGAATTTGCTGATGTTATCCCATGTAGTGGGCCAATTTATCCTCTGGGTACCTCTTTCTGTTTAGGCTTTTTAAGACTTTTATTCAGATTGAGGTTCACAGTGGGTAAATTTGGTGATGCTACCTTGCTTAGCAGGGTAGCATCACCAAATCCACCCTCTGGGAACCTCATTCTGCAAATGACAGATTGCTTATTTTCAGGCTTGAATACAAGTGAAAACATCTAGACAGAATACAAATCTGTATTGAGGGTAGCAACCGCACATGTGATCATTCGATTCAGAAAGAAAATGTTTTACCTGCACTCATCGAAAACGGGTTACACATGTCGAGGCCACTGTTTTTGAAAACTGATTAAATGATAAAAAAATAACCAACTCAACAAATTAAATTAGACAAGATCATTTCTTGCATGATGATATTTTTATATAGGTGTACCGTGGGTTAAACCTGAAAAATAAAACAAAGAAACACACAGCTGAAACACTGCTGTAAACTTCAGCGACTATAGTACAAGTAGAATAATGAATGGGGATTATGCCGTGTATAGCATAAAAATGCAATACCATGACATCACGATTTTCATTCATAACAAATCAACTCCTATACACTGAACGATTGTCAAAATGTATGGAAACAAATCAAGAAAGGGAGTAATATTCAGGCCTGAAAATAAGCAGTCTGACATTCATAGAATGAGGTCCCCAGAGGGTGAATTTGATGATGATATCCCATACAGTGGGCCAGTTTATCCTCTGGGTACCTCTTTCTGTTTAGTTCTGAGAGCCCCATTCAGATTGAGGTTCACAGAGGGTGAATTTAGTGATGCTAGCCTGCTATGCAGGGTAGCATCACTAAATTCACCCTCTGGGGACCTCATTTTGCAGATGACAGTCTGCTTATTTTCTGGCTTGGTAATATTGTAAGATAAATTGGTTATTACCACCAAGTGGGTTTCCAAGATGGTATATTCATATTGAAGTCTCGACCTGGCCTCTGAGCCTTATGTCAACTTGTCCAAGTAGACTCGTTGATACATGTCCAGAGATGAGGTCTTGTCTTCAATACACCATCTCCGAAACTTGCATAGTGGTAATAACCTTTATAAATAAATAACTCATTTCAGGAAAGACCCTGTTAATTCCATATTTTTTAAGGCAAATCCATTTACCATACCTTCAGAACTAAATGACTTGGTTAACTTCGTCTTAAATGTAGAAGAAATCCTCTTTAATTGAATTAAACAAAAACACTAATTCCCAAGTAGCTATTTTTCCCATAATGCAACTAGGGAATTAACCAATTAAATCTAGTTTGACAGATCTCATTGAGCTCTGTCAAACAAGATTGAATTGGTTAAATTCCTAGTTGCATTGTGGTAAAAATTTGCAGATTGAAATTTTGATATATTTACATTAGTATTAGTGTGCAGTGTATTAAATTATCATTTTCTTATTTGAATAAAAATAATTCTGAAAATTTTAGACAATAGAATATCCTTAATATTGGAGTGTTTGGGGTTGACAAAATCAGTATTCATTTAACTGATTTCCCCTGAGCTATTGTTTGAGGTGATAGATTGTACAATGTGTTTTTATACACCCACAACAAGTTTGGGGGTGGGGGTGGGGGGTATACTGGAATCATCTTGTCAGTCCATCCATCTGTAGACATAATTTTGTCTGGAGATTTTCTCCCCAGATTTATGGACCAATCTGCTTGAAACTTGGTATGAATATTCCCCCCATGGGAGCCTGTGCACCTGCGATTATAGTTCCGGGTGGATTATTTTTGCCAGAATTATGCCCATTTTCATTTTGAAAAAGCAGCTCTAGAATTTTGTCCGGAGATTTTCTCAGATGTTTATGGGTTGACTCTTTTGAAACTTGGTATTGATGTTTACTACCATGGGAACTTGTGCACCTGCGATTACAGTTTTGATCAGAGTTGTGTCCTTTTTCATCATAAAATAATCAGGGTGGCAGGAGCATGGACAGGCCTATCTGGGACACTCACACCTCAAAGCATCTCCAAAGCAGTTTGTGAATGTGCCTCACTGGAGGTGGATCAATTTGGCATTCAAATCAATCCAGTACAAGACTTCTTTCTCTGACCTTGAATATTTTTTAAGTCTATGTGAACTCGCATTATTTTTACCAGAAGAGAAGATCCTGAATAATTTTTATATTTTCTTCTGTTGTTTGCGAAAAGCTTAATCTAATAACAATATTATTGAATTTGATTTCCCAGTGGGTGCCCCAGCAGTGAAGCAGTTCTTGTTTACGGTGATAAGCAAGTTGTGCTTTACAGGTAAAAAAGGATCTGGTAATCAACACCTGGAGTGGAAGGAAGTCCTCTAAAGTGGGAAGCAGCATATGTATAAAAAATTGGCTAGACCTGACTTAATATCTATGTTTTGGTCATGATACAGCCATAAATGCTAAATGTGACCTGAAACACTAATAAAGAATATTTGACTACACCTTCAGCCAAATCTCTCTTTCACCTTGCACAAAATGTGGCATTTGGATTTTATTTCAAGCTTTTCCTGCCAAACCATAGCTTATTTCAAGCTTTTCCTGCCAAACCATAGCTGAATGACCTCTCCCCTGGTAGGATAGGACCCAGAAACCAATGATAAGAGGAAGTCCTCTTAAAGTGGGTAGCACAGGTATAAATGATTGGCTAAACTTTACTTCATACTAATGTTCAGGTAGAAGTGACCAACAAATAAATAAATACAGAACATGGAGAGTGTATTATCACTAAATCACCCTAGAGTGGAGATTCCACCTGAGCAATAATTGCAATTTTGTTGCAAAATATAACAATCACAAGCCAAGTTCCGGCCAATGGACCTCCAGGTTAAACCCAGAGGTCCATTGGCTGAAACAATGCTTGTGTTTTTTTTGTCCATATGTACAGAATTGGAAAGTGATACTTTGGGTGACAACTCCACTCCATGGGTGATTTAGTTACAATCCACTCTCCACGTACTGTATGACTCTTCTCCCAAGGGCTTATGAAGCTTATTCCAGTTCGAGATGAAAAGTAAAAAAGTTTGAAACATAAAATTGAAATTACAGAGTAGGCTGAAGTGCAGAGTTAGTATGTTAGGACGAGCCAGAAAATAAGCAGACTGTCATCTGCAAAATGAGGTCCCCAGAGGGTGAATTTAGTGACGGTATCCTGCATAGCAGGGTAGCATCACTAAATTAATCCTCTGTGAATCTCAGTCTGAATCAGGGTCTCAAAACTAAACAGAAAGAGGTACCCAGAGGATAAATTGGCCCACTGTACGGGATAGCATCATCAAATTCACCCTCTGGGGACCTCATTCTACAAATGTCTGACTGCTTATTTTCAGGCCTATGTTGGGAAGTCTGACAGTTGCTCAGCGGTTCTCTCTGGTTACACCAGCTTCCCCCACTAGTAAAACCATTGAAAGTGTTGTTAAACCCCAGTAAAAAAAAAATATTAACATATTATCACAGTTTGATTTCAAACTGTTTCATAATTTTAATGCCATCTTTACTGAACTTGAAATTCAATTTCATTGATACTATTGTAAGCCTTCATTTCTGATCATCTGAAAAGTGTTTTTGTGCAGCAGAAGGGCAGCTATTTTCACTGCGATAAAATAACCTAATCTTGTTCCACTGAGTAAAATTCATTTCAACTACAGAACATTTATTTGGCATCAAGTGGCATTTTCATGTTTTATAGAAGTAAAATTTATTTCCAATGCAGTCGAAGTAAAATTCTTAATTTGCATGTTTGATCATGATTTCTTCTTCTGCCATCAACTCCTAGACAGCATTATGACAGGCTAAAAATGTTCTTAATTTTTCCATGAAATTCTGTCATGGCTGCTGTAAAGCAGCCATGACTTGATTTAGTGAAAAAATCCCACTCTTTCTTGTATAAAAAAATCGTTGATGAGAGGGCTACCCCTATTTATAGAGTTATATATTGCTAGCAAAAGGCAGGAGCCTACCTGTAACTGTTTACAAAATATTTTTAAACTGCAAAGGGAAATCCATCCGTAGCAGGCAAAGAGTTAATATATTCAGCTTTACTGCAGTAAATTTTAAATTACAAATGGAAATAACCCTGAGGAAACCACAGGAAGTGAAGCAGTGCTTGTTTACTGTGGTAAACAAACTGTTTTACTGGTAAAATGGGTCCCAGTCACCCATGCCAGTCCTCTAAAATAGGCAACATGGGTATAAACGATTGACTAAACTTGACTTTATCTCCATGTTGCATTCACAATTTAGCAGTTGGGCAGAAATATATGCCCTCAAGCACCAAAAAAAAATAAATGAATAAGCGGAAATAACTTTCACTGCAGTGAAAATCTTCTTGTTTTTTTTTTCTTTCTTTTTTTGAGAATGCAAGTTACAGCTATTAATGGGGATCTGTTTCCATTCAGTTTTCATGGTTCTGTGTACATGGTTAACTACATGGACAAATTATTAAATCAGTATTAAGTGTATAAAAATGCTATTTTCATAACAATTCAGGATGTATAATATGCTTTTTTGAGTTCATTGTTCCTTCAAGCTATGGTTGCAACTCTGTATACCTAAGGATACGTCGATTTCTGTCATAAACAATAAATTTTGGAAATAAAATCTGAAAATTCCCAGCAGTTTGTTTTTCATTATGTGAGAGCAAGGGCATCATGAAGATAACTGACACTGTGTAAATCTGATTTGTCACAACTGTGCTGGCCCAAGTCGAGACTGATAAATATTTCAACCACATCATCACTACATGCCTTCGATGAAGGCATTCCTTTGTGATGTAGTTGGAATATTAGTCAGTTGAGATTGAAGTTAACCCTTTACCCAGCATAACGTCCAAAACCGGCCAGCTCAAATTCCCCAAAATCGCCAATTAATTTTCATTATATTTTCATTTTGTGTCTCAAAAACATAGGTTATGACCCCTCTTTGGAATGAACTCATTGAGTTCGTTCCAATGAGGGTCGTAACCTATGTTTTTGAGACAAAAAATGATACAAATTAGTTATTCAAGAATTTTATTTGCAAGTGTCGTCTGCTTTTCATGTTAGGTAAAGGGTTAAAATACTCAAGAGTATCTTGTCTGAAGATAGAAGATTAAAGGCATCCGAACACTGCTTTTGAAAATTACCCTCAATATTCGATCTACTGCTATCTCTGTCAGGACACCCTTGAAAGTGAAACAGTGCTTGTTTACTGTGGTAAACAAGCTCTGTTTTACTGATAAAATAGGACCTAGTCACCAATGCTTGGGGTGGAAGTCAACTAAAATGGGCAACATGGGAATAAACAATTGACTAAACTTGGCTTTATCTCCACTTTATGGTCATGATTGGCCATTGTGTAAAAATGTGTGACCTTAAACACCAATAAATAAAATACTCAAGACTTCTTGGAAATGTATTTCTGGATAAATAAAATTGTAATTCATCAGTTAAAATCAACCTCGTTCTTTCTGAGTCGTAATTTGATTGTCTGCCAACTGGTCAGCTCTGTTCTCTCATCTCAGGTAAATTCACTCTAATCATGCTCTAATTGCTGGAAGCGGGTTAATTAGAACATGTCTGTATCCATGCTACGTGTGAGCAACAGCGCTAAACCGCTCCAATCACAGATCAAACACCCTCGGGGGAATCTAGCCGTGACGTCGTCCGTCTGTCTGTCCGTCCGGGCGTTGACGGAATTCGTGTCCGCTCCATAACTTCTTACAGTCTTCAAGGATATTAATGATACTTGGTATTATTATTGCCCACAACCAGAGGGTGTGTCGCGAATAAGGTTGGAATGGCTATCAAGGCTTTTTTGGGGGGAATCAGCCACCCTTTGGTGGCCATCCTCTAGTTTTCTATGGCAATGGTTGTTAGCATCCGAACATTGAAGTTCAGGTTGTAAATTTGATCATGGCAAATAGGCCGAGACCAAAAATGACTTTTTTTCTATTGTTTTTCTTCAAACAAAAATGTTTTTTTCTCTTCTGACGACGACAGGAATTATAATGGAGATAAACATCTCTCTTCTGACGACGACAGGAATTACAATGGAGATAAACATCTCTTGTTTCGTTAGACATTCAGGAATTTGGCTATGGGAAATCATTTGTTAACGAGCCCCAAAGGGGCTCGTTAACAAATGGTTTTCCATAGTCAAATTCCCAAATGTTTATCTCAACAAGAGACGTTTATCTCCTAAATATACATGTGGCAGTCATGATGCAACTTCTTATTTAATTAACTCGTAGCATACTGGTTCTCCAAATTGGACTTGCTGGGTCCCCAACATCCAGAATCGGGGACTACAATGCTTCATTTGTATGACTGATGGTGTGTGTGTGACACAAGACTTATACTAAATATCAAATTTAGTCTTGATAGAAAGTACATGAATATAGGCTTCCAGCACTCAACCATACTGAGGAGTATCATGGGGCCCCTCAGATTTCAACTCTGTGGGTAATGTGGAACATAATATAAAAATCATCTCCCAAACCACTGCTCCAAAAGCTTTGTTTTTTATCGATATATAACATCTTTGTAAGGATAGTTTGTTCAAGTAAAACTCCTGGGGTCATATTTAGGGATGTTGTGGGTAGGGCTGCAACGATACGTCTCACTCACGATACAATATGTATCGCGATTCTTTTTAACGATACGATTTTTTCACGATACATTACATGCAGTACATTGAGAGTGAATTATCGGTAATAAAAGGCCCACAAACTGCACAGAGTCCAACTTTCATTTGGCCAGTAACATCCAGTTTCTTTTTTAGTGCTTGAGAAAGACAATCAAGTTTCAGCCAATGGATCTTTGGGAGTCTGGGTTCAACTCAGAGGTGAGAGGTCTATTGCCTCAAACTATGCTTATAATTTAGACAGAGTTGATATTTTACTGAAATACAAATGAACAAGTGGAATCACAGGAGTCTGAAATTCTGTCAGTATAGCTATAATTCACTTTCAATGTGATATTTACGTTCCCAACGTAATCCCCAGAAGGGGATTACGTTGGGAACGTAAATATCACGTTGAAAGTAAATTATAGCTATGCTGATAGAATTTCAGACTCCTGTGGTGGAATAAAAAATTGGAAAAGCACAAAATAGACTTGTTGGGCCTGAAAATGCACCTTCTGACTACATCATGCCAACCTTCTGGAAGTGTATCGTTTGTATCGTGATACATATGAAACGATACGATATGCGTATCGTGTACAAATGTATCGCGGTACATTGAAATCGCGATGAATCGTTGCAGCCTTAGTTGTGGGACTCTCAGACTTTAACACTGGGTAATAGAAAAAAACAGTATAAATTTTTTTTTCAAAACCTCTGCTCCAAATGCTCCAGATTTTAGGGCTATGAGTAATGAAGAAAACAAAAAATTGTCTTCTCCCAAACCTCTGATTCAAATACTTCCTTGTGTTTACAAGATTGTTCAAATCAATCACCCGTGGTCATATTTAGGGTTGTCATGGGACCCTTTGATTTTAACTCTGCATAATGGGAAAAGCAATATAGAAATCGACTTCAAAACCACTGATCCAAATGCTTTCATTTTTGTTATACAACATCATTGTATTGATGATTTACAAGTTCATTCAGATCAAGGTCCTTCACATCAAAGTTAGGGCCTCATTTTGACAACCACCCGGTGGCTATTCGCCCTACATTCATGGACGACAATGCAAGGCCACATTGTTCCCATGCTGTGAGAGCATTCCCTCAAAACAACGCGATTACAGCTCTACCTCGGCCTGCAATGGGCCCCAGGGTGTAACATTATGGGTAATGCAGAAACACTAAAATGTCCTCTTCTCCCAACCTCTGCTTAACTGGTAGAGTGCAAAATTATTTTTGGCCATCAAATCTTATACACATGTCTTTGCCTGGTTACAATTTATGGAAGAGTGCCTATGCACTCTTTAAATTGTAACCAGGCAAACCCTTACAGACAAAATAATATCACTTCAAAGATAATACTAAGCACATCCACTGAATGAGCCTTCAAGCTGTGGTACCTGCACTTCAGAATAAAGCCCAAATATGGATTTCCAGTACTCTATCAGTTAAAGTGCTTACATGTTTGTGCATGTCAAGCCCCTGGGGTCATATTTAGTTGTAGTGTGCTCAGATTTTAAAACCTGTAATGAGGAAATATTTTTAAAATCTGTTCCTCTCAAACCATTCCTCCAAATACTTCCATGTTTGATAATACCTTCTTTGTAATGATAATGTTCAGGTTTGTTCATATGAAACCCTTGGTGTCATGTTTGGGGGTCTTGATGGGGTGTGGTTGAACATACATTAATTTTAAAACCTCAAAAATGTTTTGTCACAATTCCAGTGGCCTAAATAATTTCATGTTTGACATTACACATCTCAACAAATTATTCACCAGCCCCTAGGACATTTTAAAAATACTTGACAGGTTGAGAGTTGAAACAGCATATATAAACCTGGAACGGAACTTAATTAAGCACCCCCTGAAATGTTTCATGACAGTGAAGTTGCTGTTACTGATTATTACGTTTTAATGATTGCTATGTCTTGCAGTTCATTTCATCTCCTGAAAATGGTGTTTCTGGTTGATAACGTACCCCAAGCACGCCAACTCGTCCACGTTACTCGTGCTATCCACGAATGCCACAACAAACTAACTCTATCATCCACATGCAATATCTGGGTATAAAACAAGAAACTTTATCAATTCTTTCATCAGTAAATGTTGGCATGGCAAGAAGCAGACTGTCAGAGGCACTAAGATGTTAAATCGTTGGCGTGCATCCAACAGACGTGTCTTTCAATACTATTGGAAGGCAACTTGGCTATAGTAATTCAGTCATCAGCAGACCTGTCCGAAAAATATCAAACCAACGATGCTAAGGACCTACCAGGGCCTGGACAACCCCGAAACACCTTTCCTCGGGAAGATTGGAGTCTGATGCGTCTCGTTAGGCGTGAACCCTTTGCTTAAAGTGGTGTTTTGAAACGTCTTTGGCTCCCCTACCGGCGTTTGTGCAACAGAACTGTCTGAAACCGTGTCAAAGTACTGGGTATGAGGTCCAGAAGCGTCATCGAGCGTCCAGCTCTGTCCGATCAGCATCAAAGACGACGTTTGGTGTGGTGTGTGGCACGACACATTGGAATCTCGGGACATGGAGAAGAGGCCATTGGTCAGATGAGAGTAGGTTCCTGTTTCACATCACAGATGGTCGCTCGAGAGTGTAGTGGCACAGAAATACTGCTTACGTGCCCAGGAACATCAGACTGACTGCTCCTTATAGTGGAGGATCAGTAATGATCTGGGGATGCCTCTCTCGTGATTATAAACGTGATATGGTGGCTGTACTTGGGAATCTCAGTGGTTATCAGTACAATCGGGACATTCTCAATCCGGTTGTCGTGCCTCGTTTTGACAACCACCCGGTGGCTACTCGCCCTGCATTCATGGACGACAATGCAAGGCCACATTGTTCCCATGCTGAGAGCATTCCCTCAATACAACGCTATTACAGCTCTACCTCGGCCTGCAATGGGCCCCGATTTGAATCCCTTAAAACACATCTGGGACTTTCTTGGACGTCGTGTGCAAGCAAGGGATCCGCCTGTACAAAATCTGGCCGATTTTGACGCTGCACGAGGAGTGGCGGCAGTTGCCTCTGGACCGTATCAGAAGGCTCACTGGTAGCATTAGGAGGATGGTTCAGGCTGTCATCAGGACACGTGGTGGATACACTCACTTCTGGCATCAGACACGGCTATTTTGTTCAGGAGATCACAATTTACATTTTTTAGCTTAACTTGACAAAGTCAAGACAAGCTATTGCCATCACGCGTGCGGAAGTCTGTGAGTCTCTTCACATTTTCCTTTAGCACAGGCTACACCCCGTAGTTCTTATCCGATCGTCACGAAATTTCATATGCAGGTTTGGGGCCATGTCTAGATGAGAACGTCCCATTTTCGTCGCGATCGGTCAACCGTTATGGCTGCCCGAGCCGAAAACCCGAAAACCATTAGCACAATCTACAGGTCGTATTTATGAAGGGATTTCATTGTAACTTGGTAGGATGTCTCTGTATAATGCCTAGATGAGAACGTCCCCTTTTGGTCATGATCTGTCAACCGTGATGGTTGCCCAAGCCCGAAACCCAAAAACTTTTAGCAAAATTATAAGGTCGTACATCAAAGCGAACTGCAGTTATCATCCGGAAACCACTGATTTTACCATTTTGCGACTTTTCATGGGGCATAACTCTGGGACGGTAAATGCCATAACGGTGAAAATCGAACTCGACTTGCTGTTCACGACAGATAGTTATGTTGAAACATTAGATCGTACACCAAAGCGAAGTGAAGTTATCCGGAAACCACTGATTTAACCATTTTGCGACTTTTCAAGTAGTATAATAACTCTGAACGGTAAATGCCATAATGGTGAAAATCGAACCTGACCTGTAGGTAATAAGGATTCAAAATTATAAGGTCATATATCAATGCAAACTAGAGTTACAAACCGGAAACCATTTGTTTGGGGCGGACATTGCGGCGACAATATGCTCCCCCGAACTTTTTTCGGGGTGTATAAAAATGCCAGAATGGTTCCTTTTAAGTACTCTCGTCAGATTGGAGGGTCTGTCAGAGTATCCTCGCCTTCATATACAAATTTCACACAGAGATTCTGTTGGTATTTCATAAATATGGTACAGTGTGGTGACATGACAAGTATTGTGGTTTGGTATCATCAGGGTCGTACTTTCTTACTGATCACAAAATAAAATGGTTGATACTACCATCATAACGACATTGAATGTAATGTCACACTCCTCATATTTTAATAACCACTACGAAAGGTAGATGCTTAAAAGATGTCACTGACGCTCAATATGAGCTATAGCGCCCTCAATATAGCCCAAAATGCTTCGATGAAGAGTGTACACTAAACATTCACCTAAAACTACCCAAGATTAGACAAGCGTCTTCTCTGTTGCACCACTCATGTAACCCCTCACTATATTTTAGATACCATTCCATGCGTCATGTATAATTTATACCAATTTTGGAAATAAATTATACGAGGGGAGGGAATAGTACAAAACAGGCTGTTTGGTGTATGTGTGGGGCGGGGTGGGGGCTATCGGTGGAGCAAGAGCTCTGATTGAGCTTCAGTGTTAATTAAGAGATTCAGACGGCGTGGCCCTTGGTCGTGCGTGGTGATATATATGATTCTCTGTCAACGTTGATCATTAATAGTGCCTATTAAAAGCTTGTGGACCAATGTGGGGTCCGATATTATTATACTCCAAGACATTATGGAGGTAGGCTCCACTAGTTTAGCATGTGTTCAGTACGAAGGCATTATGGAGGTAGGGCCCACCAGTTTTTGCAACATATATATGGCATCTGGGTCAATATTGTACAGAAAGATAAAGAAATTCAGTCTTCAGTTTGAAGAGATTGTTTCAAATAAGCTCGTAATTACTTTTTCTTGATCTCTAAACAAAACGAATAGTTATCATTGATTCAGCCTTAGTGGGAATTTCGAACATAACTATATCTCTGTAGCTATGCCATTATTTCCACCACAAAATAATTTCCCTTATCAAAGATCATCTAACAGACAATATTCTCCGTGGGAACCCCGAGGAGTGAAGCAGTGCTTGTTTACTGTGGTAAACAAGCTCTGTTTTAATGGTAAAATAGGACCCGGTCACCAATGTCTGAGGTGAAAGTCCTATAAAATAGGCAACATGGGTATAAACGATTGGTTGGGCTTGACTATATCCAGGTTGCGGTCACGATTAGCCATTGTGCAGAAATATCTGACCTTAAACACCAATAAATATATGAATAAATACAGAAAATACCACTTCAACCTATGAACACGAGAAGTTACATGATTTATTTTATGTTACGTTTGTTATCATGAATTGGATTCACGTTTTAGAGAATTCGTCGGTGAAAGGGTTAAAAACATATTTCTCGACATTAGAGGGGTGCTGATTATCCTTTATGTCCCAAGAAAGGAAAAAAATGCCCATTTTCAACCAGGTGATGTCTGTGTTTATCCCATGATTAATAAGGTATTTATTTCCAAGTGAAGTGATAAAGATGTCGTAATTACGTGTTATTAAATCGTAATGACGTGATAGTTATCTCGTAATTATATGTTTTAATGTTGAAATGATGTGTAATTAATTCGTAATTACCTGTTATGAAGTCGTAATTACGTAGTAAGTCAATCGTACTGACGTCATTGTTATCTCGTAATTACTTGATAAATAAGTAATACTTGCGTTTTGTGTCGTACGTTATGATTAGATCGGAATTACATGTAATTAGGACGTAGTTACGTGTTAAGTAATTACGAGACTGTCAAGGCCAAATTACGTGTTACCGAGACACACAGACTATTCCAATGCGACCCCAATACGCGGCAATCGGGCTTATGTAGTGCCAATAAATCCCAAAGAAAACGAAGGTACAACTATAATGGAATTACTGCCGCCCAAAACGGTGCAAACCGACTGGCCTATGATAATGCGAGTCGGTCGTGCCTGAGGTGCAAACTGGCCGATCCGGTGACGCAAATCGACTGTCCGATGGTGCACATGTGCAAACTGATCGTGGTGCAAATTAGTTTCCACCCCCCCCCCCCCCCCCATACACACACAAACACAACAACAACTGAAGTGAGGTACTCGGGCACTATATATATAGTGGTGGCGGTCTGAACTCATTTGTGTTTAACTTCAGTCTAGGGAACACCTGTTAGTAATTTCCTATCACCTAAAGCCTTGTATTATACCACCTCATGATATGATATTATAATATGGTAGCCTGTGAGCGTATCCTGGTATTCTAGAATTTACTCAGAAAGTGAGGGGATGGTGTTTTCAAGTTATTACGGAGGACAAACATTATTCCTTCACTACTTTTTGCAGATTTTTTGCCCGTTCTGTATTCCCGCAGTCCTGTTGCTCTTCTTCTGGGTCGAAATCATCAATATTGACCTTTCTAGACAATTCGCACAAACCCGATTCTGTCTTTGCCCGACTTTATACCATGTGGTCGGAACTTCTGCAACCATTGATTCCCGACCTTCTTCCATTGTTTGTCTTCTATCTGGCTCCGACTACTCTTCCACCGACAGTCTGAATCAACCAATCATGTCGGTACATTTACAACCAGTGAGACTGCATTTTTCAACTTAGCCCTCTCCCTATCTGCCCACACAGTTCGTCGTGTGAGAACCATAAGGTTCTATCTTCCACTGGAAGATAGAACTTTTATGGTTCTCACGCGACGAGTTATCTCGCTGAACCAGGGTGATATACATCTGCATTGTCTGTATACGTGAGACTGCCTGATGACAACACACCAGTTGCGTCAGAGTGTGTTTTTCTGAGCTGATGCACAAGATGAGCAAAATAAATGCGTCATTTCCCCACTACCAAAATTCTCAGCCCCCACCCCCCCCCCCTCCTCACTACCATCCATCTACCTATAGCTGATCAACCTTACCTCGATTTCAGCAGGCATATTGGTGTGATATTACAATGTGTGGACATCACATGCTTCACATACAGGTTTTGAATCATTACGACAAAGTGGTCTATTACCACTGCTACTGGCTTCTGCCAACTCCACTACAACCACCGGATTGTACTACTGTTGCAAGCATCGACATCACTAATGCTACAGACTGTTATCGTTACTGCTGTTTGTCATCATCTGCAGTAATACCGACTTTTACCACACTCCCGCTTTTTCTGGCTTGTGCCATGGCAACCACTATCCCTCATGCGATCAGCCTCCATTATTAGTGTCGTTCAGAGCAAGTATTTACCACTACAACAGGCTTACAGATTCATTACTGTTGCTGCCACACCACTACTGTTAATACTTCAACTAGTTTCCCCAATCACTTCACTCCCGGTTGCTTCCAACTCCCAGTGCAATTAAAGTTTCCCTTTTCAATTGTCCGAGACTATTACCACTACTATTGGCTTTCACTACATCAGCTATACCAGAGTGACCAACTTCTATCACTTCACTGGGTTCTCATCTGCCACTACTACTGGCCTTTCCTCTATCACGACGAGCTACAGTCACCATCGCTTTTACTACCATCTATAGCTGCAATCAAGGATGCATGCTAATGACAAAGTAACCTCATATATAATAACAAAGTAATTTCACATAATAAAGAAGTAATCTCGTATAATAACGAAGTAACTACTGTTGGCTATCACTACAGCGACCTATACCAGAGCGATCAACTCCTTTGACTTGGTTCTTCCACAACCACTGTCAATACTCTTCTCCTTTGTCCTACTACTGGCATCTTCCTCTATCACAGCTAGCTGCCCCCACCATCGCTCTTTCTACCAGCTACAGCTGTCGTCAAGGATACTGGATAATGACAAAGTAACCTCACATATAATAACACAGTTACCTCACATAATAAAGAAGTAACAATATATAATAACGAAGTAACTGCTATTGGCTATCACTACAGCGAGCTATACCAGAGCGATCTTCTTCTATCACTTTACTTGATTTTACAACCACTGTCGCTACTCTTCTCCTTTGCCCCTACTACTGGCCTCTTCCTCTATCACGGCTAGCTGCCCCCACCATAGCTATTTCTACCATCTACAACTGCCATCGGGGATAGTGGATAATGACAAAGTAACATCACATAATAATGATGAAGTAACCTCATATGTTTCGAATGCGGAAAAACGACAAAATACGGTAGTAATGAATTAAAAAGAAAGACACCCACTTGTTAGATTCTTCCATAGTTTTAATGAACCGCTTAAAATAAAGGTGCCGTTATTTATGCCTACGTTTGATGACTCCTCGTCACCAGTTTCGTCTTCTGCCAGCTCTTTTGTATTCATTGTGTCCTCTTGGAGAGAAACTGCTGCAGTATTCCGTTCTTCCTCACATTGCATGTATGTCCAAGTAAAAGTAAACCTTTCATTGCAACATACAAGTGCTCTGTGTGGCCAGCTCATGTCAGCCCCTTATCACACACAGGTTTTTACATGCGTCGCATATGAGTAGTTCCTATTTACCTCCATATCACATAAGAGGCACGTTCTGTTCTGCCTCTAAAATTGACTTTCCGCAGCACCTCAGTATTCCTTGTGGCATATCTGGGGTTAACACACGGTGATCGTCTAGAGTGTATTTGATAAAGAAGTTCAATACCCTCAAACGTCTTCAGAATTCTGGATAGGTCCGTGTAAGCTGTGGCCTCTTGTCTGTGCCGCTTTCGTGGTTTAATGGGGGTAATAAATGGACGCTTGGTACTTTTCTCTGTAAAATTTTATTGCTGTCTTCTAGCACCACCAATGCTGTTTTTAAAGTACATTAGTCATTTAAACTAAAGTGACGGTATCGAAAACCTGAAGCAGTAAGTGATCTGCTTCCCAGAACGTTCAGATGTTGACGAATGGCGTGTTAAACCGTTGTTTAGAACTCAAAATGGAACTACCTGCTGTGGCTTGCTGTCAGCTGTACTTGTTACCGGTCTGAAATGGTGAGCAATATCGTTCTGAGAATCTAGATACATTCAACGGCCATGGTTTGTTTCAGATAATGATCATGAAGCGAGGGTTGAGCACGAACCATTGACATCGAATGATTCAGGCTGAGACTACATGTTCACTAATAATAATAATATGGAGTTTTTGTATAGCGTAAAACCACATAGTTGTGCTCTAGAACGCTTTACATGGAAAAACAAATATATTCAAGCTCCCTACTATACGCATAAAAGTAAACAAACAGATCAAATCTAAGTAGCTCAAACCTCGTAAGCCTCTTGATAAAGGTGAGACTTGAGATTTGTTTTAAACTCATTTAAACTTCTGGAAGACTGGATATGTGTTGGCAATGAGTTCCAGAGTCGTGGACCTGCGAAGGAAAGGGCCCTGCTGTTCACCAAGGTAGAACGGGAAAAAGGAACATGTAACCGAAGCTGTTCGGATGAGCGGAGATTCCGCTTCAATGACTGAACAGTCAAAAGTACTTGAAGATATTGTGGAGCAGATCTATTAATACACTTAAAGACCAAAACCAGAATTTTGAAAGTGATACGTTGTTGAACAGGGAGCCAATGCAGCTTTTGAAGCACTGGGGTTATGTGATCATAGCGTCTGCATCCTGTAATAATACGAGCTGCAGTGTTTTGTATTTTTTGCAGCTTAGAGATAAGCGATTGCGGCAAGCCTATAAGGAGTGAATTAGAGAAATCCAAATGTGCAGAAATAAAGGCATGGACGAGCCTTTCCAATGATTTTTGATTCAAATAATTTCTAAGATGTCCAAGATTTCTATTGTGCATAAAACCGCGCTTGCAAATTGCATTAATATTTGCTTCCATCGAAAGACGTGAATCAAACACTACCCCAATGTTGCGAACACTGTTTGCTACTGTTTGTTTTGAACTGCCAATTTCTAAAGATTTAATCTGCAAATTAGAAGGAATTTCGGTGTGAGATATAACCAACACCTCTGTCTTATCGTCATTCATTTTCAGCCTATGACTAGCCATCCAGATCCGTACCTTATTAACACAGTGTTGCATCATATCTACTGAATTCAGTGAATCAGACTCACTAAGTGCATTAAAAGACGCGTACAGCTGAGTATCATCGGCATAGAGATGGTATGGAATGCATTCAGCCCTCAACATTTTGCCTAATGATGCAGTATATAATGTAAATAACATGGGGCCAAGAATTGAGCCCCGTGGAACACCACGTATAAGGGATTTACTATCAGATTTTGACCCTAAAATAGATATTTGTTGCTCTCTCAATGAAAGGTAAGATTCAAACCATTCCAGAACTGTTCCTGCTATTCCCAGTTGACGTAACATCGACAGCATCATGGAATGGTTTACCATGTCAAAAGACCGGTACACAGCACAATTTTCTCCCGCCTATCTGATGAGTATCGCTTTTCAATGTAATCGAAATCTCGGTTCGAGTCTGATGAGCACAGCAGTGTTTTTTTTTTGTTATAAAAATCACTTTTTCAATTTTTTTTTTTGTAAATAGTTTTTGAATATATATTCCTCTTGATTATACTTTTCAGCAATGAGACAAAACTAGCTGTGTACGTTATTAAAGGGTTCAAATCACGAATTTCCAATCAGGATAAAACAATTACAGGTTTGGTGAGAAAATTGCTGCTAAATTCAATTATACAAAACAAAATGCTATTTTCTTTTACTCTGTATTCATATAATAACTTAATTTCAATAAACAGTAGGAAATTTAACACATTTCATTGTGCATTATGAGAGTTAGAGTGAAAAGTCATTTCACCCGGCACCGGCTTCAGCATAGACTTGAATTAATTATTTTAATATAATAATGACGTTATTTAAATTCTCTATTATTTGATTCAAATAAAAACGTAATTAACTGTTCTAATATAATATTGACGTTATTTAAATTCTCTATTGTTTGATTCAGATAAAAACGTATACATGTGTATTACTTAGCCTTTGTCTAATACCCGACGTTTTCTTAATCTATTTTCAGCCAGCTTATTCAAAAAACAAAGACAATGTATACAAACTATTGAGGAAGGTATTTTCTTTGCCATTTTTAGCGTACGAGGACATCGTGCCAGCTTATTGCACATTATTAACAAAGATCGACCCACAACCAACAAGGCTACTAGGGTTTATGAAGTATGTAAAGACAACATGGCTAGAAAGCAACATTTGGAGTGTGGGGGGGGGGGGGGGCATGGTCGGTTTATAGCAGAAGTATAAGATGGAACGAATAATGATTGTGAAGGATATGACAACTCACTGAATCAACGAGGATCCAAGGTGAGATAATATTCACACATTTATACTTATCTGTAAAATATATCATTCAAAGTATAAATAAACGATTAATCATAATTTGTATATGAAAAGGTCTAGTAATAAGCTATTTAATAGTTATTAATTATGAATGATCGGCAATATATTGTAAAATATATCATTCAAAATACAAACAAATGATTAATCGGTATCAAGACAACTCGGCCCATAACAAAGTCGGCCCATAACAAAGTCGGCCCATTACCAACTCGGACTACGACAATTCGGCCCATAACAAAGTCGGCCCATTACCAACTCGGACTACAGACTGTGGGAATACGTAAGGGAATGTTGATGGGAAAATTGATAAGATGGGAGGGGGTAGATGAGATAAGAAAACAAAACTCGAACTCGACTGAAAGTTCAAAACATGTATTCGGAACTTCTCAAAAATGGAGCACCAATGTTTTCAATATTCGGATCGTTAATTTTCTTTTAAATTAAAAAAAAATAGAAAATAATATTCATAAATTAATAATATATTTACTTTCAACATCGTTATTAGTACGGATGTCTTTCTCATATATTGACCATGCTGCTGGAGGCCAAATTGGGTTAGTTTGAATGCTGGCTCTATGTCCGAAACTGCTGGCGTTCGAACTGAACCTGGGACTGTATTTGAGTCGTCTTAATTCTCCGGTAGAGAGGGAGGTGCCGACTCCTTGCTTGCTGGGCTGAGATAGACAGAAACAGAGTCAGTGACTGTGACAGCGCCTCGATATTTGGATTGTTTTGCCTATTTGATAGGGAATCTAGCTCTCTAGTAGGACTGTCTGATTTAGAACCAAGAGAGTCCTGAGAAGAGACCTGAGAGGGAATATTAACCCTTGCACCAAACATGGCCTTGGGTTCAAGATGCCTTTCATGGTTGGCTTCCCGCTCCTTCTCATTAGAATCACTTGTCTAAATTATAGCTTGTCTGATCTCAGGTTAGGTGAGTCGATGTATGAAATGGTTTGTGAATGATAATGATCCCGGCGCACAAGCGACACCATTTTGGTGATGTGATGGAACTGATGGTGTGTGTACAACTGAGGCTGCTAATTCAATAGAACTACAAAAATAACTTTTATTTTCCTTTTTTATATCAAAAATATTTCCGATGAAATAAAACAAATTCTATGGGCCGACTTGGAAATGGGCCGACTTTGTAATGGTCCGATTTTGTTATGGGCCGACTTTGTCATGGGTCGAGTCGTCCTACAATCGATTAATCGTAATACAAATATGAAAAAAAGTTTAGTAATGAGCGGTTTCTGAACATTTTGTACCCAGGACCTTTGTGCCAGGACATTTTGTACCCAGTTGGACGTTTTGTACCCAAATCGTTAGATGTTTTGTACCCGAACTGTTTGACGTTTTGTATCCATTAATTGTACCCAAATGTTCGAGGTTTTGTACCCAGCATTGGACGTTTTGTACCTAACCAGGTATGTTTTGCTGATGGATATTCTTCCATAAAATTATAACACAATGGGTTTTGGGGAAATAAATAAGAGGATTAGTGTATAAATACGGTAAATTTATTAAACCAGATAGATAAACACATGTACAAAAAAATAAAAATACATCATTTTTATCAAATTTTTATACATTTATACAAGAGACATAAAAAGTGTAGTTTCATTCGCCCCCAATCTATCTAACGACAAGTGCGTTAGAATTTTTTTTTTATCGAAAATTAACCCAGTTAAGGTATCTATTTTAAACCGCAAATCCCGATTTTAGGGTCCGTTAGCACTTTAATACATATATTTCTATAAAATAAGATATGGTTATACAATAAAATAATTCTAATTCTATACAATAAAATTACACATTGGGAGAGTAAAGTGTGCCTCATTTTTTTAGCAAAGATTTTGTGCATAACTGTCCCTGTATACTGTTCCCACAATTCAAACAGTTCTTGTTGTAAAGAAGTGTACTTTTTTCTTTGGTACTTTTTCAATTTTTTTCTGATACCAATTTTATGTTGATGTCTGTGGTGATGCATTCGTCATATACAGGGGCGGGATCAACAAGTAAAATGGAATATTATCTTTGCCTGCTTTGCAGTTCAGGCGGTGATGCCAACCCTCGCAATCTTATTTGTCCTCATACTCTTATTAAATACACTTTTGTCATCATATTAACATGCAATTTACATCATCATCATATCAAAAATACAATTAAATTTTTTTAAGTTTTCAATATATCAGAATTGGGTACAAAACATCCAATGATGGGTACAAAACGTCCAACAGTATGGGTACAAAACGTCCAGCGATTTGGGTACAAAATGTCCAGCTGGTTACAAAACGTCCTGGCACAAATCGTCGGCAACGGGCCAACTCGCCTCTGGGCCAACTCGCCCCCTTGATGGTGGGCCAACTCGCCCCGGGCCAACTCGCCCCAGGCCAACTCGCCCCCAGATGGAATAACGATGACTGGTCATGATGGGTGTTGAGAAATGAGTAACAACGCGCGATTTCTCTCAGTTATTAACGATAATATAATTGTTTGACCTTTCAATTTTTACGTAACATAAATAATGAATTTTTATCAAACCTATAATATTTATATAATATTTATTTACAAAAGTATAATAAGTCTACTTCTTTACATAAACAGATGAACAATTCCTTAAAAAGGCTGCCGTTGACAGTTCTGGGGGATCTGCCATATATTTATCCCAATATTGTTGAATCTTTTGATCCATCTTCGTGTATTTTGTTCGTGTATCCATTTCCAAATCTGCATCTCTGACACGCAATTCCACTGTCTCTGCCTCTTTCTGAAGTATTGGCACCAGTTTGTAGAAACTCACATCCCTGCCGATGGTATTCATTCTACGATGCCAAGCTGAAAATAGAAAAAAGTTAACCATTAAATACAAATAATAAATATTAAATAAATAAATAAATTTAAGTAAATAAATATAAATTTAAAAAAGTAAATATAAATTTAAGTTTGTATCATTATCATAAATAATACTGACTTTCTTGTTGTATGAAAAGCCATCAGTTGACTTCCACACTGACTGCCAGTTGGTAGTACTGTATAAGTTGGCGGTCCATTAGTTGGTAGTTCGGAGTCTTCTGGTAAATCTGGATCATCTAGCGATACTTCCATAACTTCCATGACATGTTTTTGTTCATGATTACTCATCTGTTATGTTTACATTGCAACTGTGCTGCTTATAAAATTTATTTGTGATGGAATGTACTGAGTCTGTGAAGCTGATGATTAAAAGAAAATCGGATATAATTGGGATTACTAATTCAGAAAACTGTAAGTAACAGGAAATATAAAATAATTCAATTTAATTCAAATAAATATAAATAAATAACGATAATTTTCGAAGTGGGCCAACTCGCCCCCAAAATCGGGCCAACTCGCCCCAGGGGGCGAGTTGGCTCGGGCCGAGTGGTCCCGTACCCCAAATCGTCCTGGTACAAAACGACTAGACACTTAATAAGCTATTCATTAGTTATAAATGATCGGCAATATATTTTACTTTACTTAAAGCTTGTATTTCTTTCATCTATTTTTCAGGGAAACCTACCTTTCTACCTACTGTTAACGCTCGGTGGCGAAATCGCTCGTTGGCGAAATCGCCGGGTGGCGTTGCGCCGACATTCTTTTTAGCGACCATGACCGGAAAATGGCAAGGGAGATAATAGCAGGCAGCGGTATTTACAAAACAACCTGACTTTCTTCTGCTTGGCGAAACAGTTTTCACAAAAACATTCAATTTAAAATTTTTCCCGAGTTTTTTTTTTAATTCGGATAGAATTTTCTATCGTCCGGACCCAGTATATTTTATGGCTACTGAAGTTACCTAAAAGACAGTACGTAAGTACAACAGGACCTCAATAAACTCCAGAGCTGGGCAGAAAAGTGGGGAATGAAATTCAACGCTAAAAAATGCTACATATTAAGATCTTCTAAAAGTAGTACACCATTCACACACTTTTATGAAATTAATAACCACATTTTGGAGGAAGTAGAAACTAATCCATACCTCGGGCTGACGTTCTCCAATAAACTAAAATGAGACATTCATACAAACAAAATGAATGCAAAAGCAAACTATACGCTAGGTTTCATCAAGCGAAATTTAAAATACGCACCAAGAACACTGAAAGAAACAGCACACAAATCCTTAGTTCGGTCAAAATTAGAATATGGTTGCGGCATCTGGGACCCCTACATCAAAAGAGATATCCAGGAACTTGAGATGACACAAAGTCAAAGGCGAGCCGCACGTTTCATATACAATGACTACCGCAGAACAAGTAGCGTTAGTGAAATACTCAGTGCCCTAAATTGGCCATCGCTACAGGAACGCCTTAAAAACAAACACATCCAAACACTACACAATAATATCATCTCTGGATGCGATGCGATCCCTAAGGCAGAGTACATCCAAATGGGCCAGACACGCACAAGAAGCAATAACAACACCAAGCTGGCAGTTTACAGAACAACAACAACAGAATTTAAAAATTCCTTTTTCCCACGTACTATTGTGGATTGGAATGCCAGTAGTCAGGCCGCCATCGATGCAGTTTGCGGCAACTCCGCCTTGCGCATATAAAAACATCAACAGCTCCCCCTGTGTTAAAATACGCGAAAACGCGGTTTACACAGTATCCAAATTCAGATTCAGATACTGTTACTGTTAGTAGAATGTTCGATTCGTTCAACGGTTTACATGTATGAGGGACACACTAAAATGTGTACCCCGGCTCCGGCCCTGGCTCGGGGAAAAAGTGTGCCTGGGAAATATAAAGTTGCATTTCTTTCTTATTCGTGGGTATAATTTGATCTTTTTTGGTATGAAGCATCCTGCAGGGGTACTTCACAGGTTTAAGGGGAAATATTTAGAATTATTTTATTTCCTTGAGTTTTATCGAAGTTTTCCCTTCTGAAACACACTAAAAAGTGTACCCCGGCCAGATCGTTAATTAACAGTAAGAACAACGAACGGTGAGAGAATGGTCCTTGCAGCATTAAATGGGGGGAAGAAACCGGGCCAGGTTAAAAGAAAAATATCTGCTAAAACAACTACGGTTCCCAAAATCCCGCGTTTAACTGATTGAAACAATAGGTAGAACCCAAATTTACCAATAAAAGCTTTAAAGAAATTTTCTATGTTATTGTTCTATCATTGTTGTCCTTTTTCTTGCCAGTACCTCCATAACGAACTCTGCAGTTATATGGAGCAGGGGCAAGAGTGATACCAGCAAAACAAGGGCCTGCAAAAAATCAGAAATGTAATATGGTAGATCACGATAGTTTCTAACATGCCGCAGGGAAATAATTAAAAAGGACCCGCAGTAGTTTGTGATGGTAATGTTTTTAATATACCGCAGGTCCATCGATTTGTGGGAGTAGCAGCAAAACGAGGGATCTGCGGTATACTAAAAATAAATAATGCGAAGGATTTAGTGACCTGTGGTAAGGATACCCCTACGGCGCAGACCGGTCTCATCCCAGAGTCCCCGCGAAACAAAATATTTATCAGTATTAACCTGCAGTAAATGACGGAGAGAGTGAAGATGAGGGGAAAAACTAAAAGGGACCTGCGGTAGCTTTTATTTTACCGCGGGTCCGTTGTTTTGTGAAGGTAACAGCAAAACAAGCGACCTGTGGTATATTAAAAATTTTTGATCATCAACTAAAAAACAGTTTCATTATAATTTTTTTACATGGTAATGCATCCCAATTCCAATAGCTTCTGATAGTTTTGTTCTGCCGCAGTTTCCTTGTTTCATGAATTTTTCACCCTAATAGTGAGGCTTGGAGTGGGATGACCAGGGGACTTATGGTAGTTTATGGTAGATTTTGGGACCTGTGGTCATGCTCGACAGCCTGCCTTTTATGCCCAATAAAGGCAATAAATTACCAAAAAGTCGCAACCAAGAAATACGATATAGTAGTGTTAAAAAGTTGCAACGCTGAAATATTTTGAATCATGTTCCCGAGTGAGGCGGGGGCCACATGGGGTGGGATGCCATCATGGGTAATTTTCCTGACACATGGCAAGCTCTGAAAGCCTGATGAATTGCATATCGGAATGTTATGTACAATAGAAGACAGTTTTTAGCTCACCAACTTTAGTTGTGTGAGCTTATGGAATGGCTCGATCGGTCGGCGTCAGCGTACGTGTCCAATAATGTTAAAGCTTCTGTTTAGGTAACTTACTCACCCTATTTCCATATCATGGCCTTTATAATGCTGCTATATGATGATTATTATCATTATACCATGATTTAACCATTTTTCTTGACATTTTTAGTTGCGTTTAGTTTTCTGTTTAGCTCGGAATTTCATGTTTAACTTAGTGTTTTGGTCAGCTGCTGTGCTCCTTCTCTTCCCATGGCAATTATTTTCATCATACATGTTCCTCAGTATCATTGTTCCATGATTAACCCCTCATTCATTGCATTTTAAACATTTTTCTTGAAATTTTTAGTTGCGTTTAGTTTTCTGTTTAGCTCGGAATTTCATGTTTAACTAAGTGTTTATGCCAGCTGCTGTGCTCCTTTTCTTCCCACGGCACTTATATTCATCATACATGTTCCTCAGTATCATTGTTCCATGATTAACCCCTCATACCCTGCATTTTAAACATTTTTCTTGACATTTTTAGTTGCGTTTAGTTTTCTGTTTAGCTCGGAATTTCATGTTTAACTTAGTGTTTAGGTCAGCTGCTGTGCTCCTTCTCTTCCCATGACACTTATATTCATCATACATGTTCCTCAGTATCATTGTTCCATGATTAACCCCTCCCTACCCTGCATTTTAAACATTTTTCTTGAAATTTTTAGTTGCGTTTAGTTTTCTGTTTAGCTCGGAATTTCATGTTTAACTTGATGTTTAGGTCAGCTGCTGTGCTCCTTCTCTTCCCATGTCACTTATATTCATCATACATGTTCCTCAGTATCATTGTTCCATGATTAACCCCTCATACCCTGCATTTTAAACATTTTTCTTGACATTTTTAGTTGCGTTTAGTTTTCTGTTTAGCTCAGAATTTCATGTTTAACTAAGCGTTTAGGTCAGCTGCTGTGCTCCTTTTCTTCCCATGGCACTTATATTCCTCATACATGTTCCTCAGTATCATTGTTCCATGATTAACCCCTCATACCCTGCATTTTAAACATTTTTCTTGACATTTTTAGTTGCGTTTAGTTTTCTGTTTAGCTCAGAATTTCATGTTTAACTTAGTGTTTAGGTCAGCTGCTGTGCTCCTTCTCTTCCCATGGCAATTATTTTCATCATACATGTTCCACAGTATCATTGTTCCATGATTAACCCCTCGTACATTGCATTTTAAACATTTTTTTTTGAAATTTTTAGTTGCGTTTAGTTTTCTGTTTAGCTCGGAATTTCATGTTTAACTAAGTGTTTATGTCAGCTGCTGTGCTCCTTCTCTTCCCATGACACTTATATTCATCATACATGTTCCTCAGTATCATTGTTCCATGATTAACCCCTCATACCCTGCATTTTAAACATTTTTCTTGACATTTTTAGTTGCGTTTAGTTTTCTGTTTAGCTTAGAATTTCATGCTAAACTTAGTGTTTATGTCAGTTTCTGTGTTTTACTTTTAAGAGGTTGTGTTTAGGTAAGCTTTGTCACATGTTATGAGCCTGTTTGATACAGTTCTTGTGTTTGCCAAAGTTACTGTCAAAGAGGAATATTGGTGAGCTATAGGGCGTTGGCGTCCTTCTTGTTATATTAGTTATAGTTTTATAGGTCTGCACACGTTGTTTTGACACGAAGAGCGTGATAAGTTTATGTTGTTTATATAGCGTAAATGAAAAAATATGCTCCGTTATTATTGATTTTTGGTGTAAAATACCCCCAAATATCAACGAGACGACAGTTGCCTCAAACTATTAGTTAAAACAAAGATAATACCCCGCAAAACAAGGGACCTGCGGTAATTTTGAGGGACCTGCGGTAAAATCGGGGACCTGCGGTATAAAGGCGCACCCAATTGGCTCACACATTAATCCGATGACAATGGAGGTGCTGTAAAAGTTGAGTGTATAAAAACTTGATTGAATTGCCCTGCCAGTTGGATTCAAATATAATTCTCATTCATCTTATTGGGACATTCTTCTTACTTTACTTACTTATTGTTACTTATTGTAGCTTTCCAGCACAGGATCCAGTGGTTCCACTTCGCCAGACTCCTTATCTTTGTACATGTGTAGTTTTAAAATATCTTTTGCATTTCCTGTCATGTCAATGTCTGCTTTAAAATCATTATACTTGAGCTCTTGGTATTGCCAAAACTTGTCTAGATGGTTTTTTAAAAATGTTAAATGTTACCGGTATCAGCTGTGACCACCTTTTTTGGTAAGCTGTTCCAGTATTTTACTACCCGGATAGAGAAGGAATTTTTTCGGATGGTTGACTGCTCTTTGTGGGTAAATTTTCTTTGTGTTTCCTCTTATGCTATGTCTTTTGGTCATAGTATCCCATTCCTTTATAATATTGCATGTCTCCCTGTCATAAATTCCATTAATTATTTTGTATACTTCTATCATGTCTCCTCTTATACATCTATAACTCAGTGTTGGTAGTTTTAAAATCCTCAATCTTTCCGGGTAGCTTTTGTCTTTAAGTCCTGGTATCTGTTTAGTGGCTCGTCTTTGCACTCCTTCTAATTGTTCTATATGTTTCATTTTATATGGTTTCCAGACTGAACTTGCATAATCTAGTTGGGTTCTGACCATAGTTTTATACAGTGGTAAGAAGGTATTTTCGTTCATGTATTGGAGAGATCTTCTAAGTACCGCAAACATCTGATTGGCTTTATTGACTTTCTCTTTCATGTGTTTTTCGAATGTAGGGTCTTCGTCGATTGTAACTCCTATATCTTTCTCCGAGGTGGCTTTCTGGAGTTCTTTCCCATTCAGTTTGTATTTGTTCTCGAAATCTGTTGTTCGTTGGAGTAAAATGAGGATGGTTTCCGCAGAGACAAATAAAAACAACATTCGGCGTTAGGATGATTCGGCTGGACAACAGGGACATGTTACAAACGATTTTTAAGTACCAAATAATATTTATTAGAAAAACCATAACTGGGACACCCCATTATCGTATAATAATAAAACGTGCTATTATTATACTATGATGGGCGATGGGGGCCTGTTATGATTTTCCAATAAATATTATTTGGTAGGCTAGGCTTCTTAAAAATCTTTAATAACCTGCCCGGGTCCGGGGTTTCAACAACAAACAAAATTGTTAGGGTCAGTAAAGGATAGGGTTAGGGTTTGCTACCACCCCAAAAAGTTTTCACCCAAAAAGTTGTTTTAATACAATGGACATGCATTTTAGTTAAAATAGACTAGGAATATATTGAATTTTCATTAGTCTAGGGTGGGGTTTAGAATTGGGGCTGTGGGGAGTAGGTTTAGGGTCAGTAAAGGGACCTACCACCCCAAAATTATTCCCCAAAATCACTTGTTTTAATATAATGGACATGCATTTTATTGTAGTCCCATAAAAATAGCCACATAACCATCAATTTATTAGGATGTATGTCCGTCTGTCCATCCGGCGTCCGTATCCATTTCTTTGGCATTCGATAATTTGAAAAATATTCCTTGGATTGTCAAGTTACTTTATATTTATGTTCAGGTTACTGATGTGCCTAGCTGTATAAATTTTGGTGTAAATCTGATAATTTGATCCTAAGATATTAACCCTTTATCCTTCAAATTGAAAATTCCTCAATCCCTTTGGCATTTGATAACTTGAAAAATATTGCTTGGATTGTCAAATTACTTTATATTTGTGTTCAGGTTACTGATGTGCCGAGTTGTATAGTTTTTGGTGTAAATCTGATAATTTAAGCCTGAGATATTAACCCTTTATCCTTCAAATTAAAAATTCCTCCAATCCCTTTGGCATTCGATAACTTGAAAACTATTGCTTGGATTGTCAAGTTACTTTATATTTGTGTTCAGGTTACTGATGTACCGAGCTGTATAGTTTTTGGTGTAAATCTGTTATTTGGATCCTGAGATATTAACCGTTTATCCTTCAAATTGAAAATTCCTCCAATCCCTTTGGCATTCGATAACTTGAAAAATATTGCTTGGATTGTCAAGTTACTTTATATTTGTGTTCAGGTTACTGATGTGCCGAGCTGTATAGTTTTTGGTGTAAATCTGATAATTTAATCCTGAGATATTAACCCTTTATCGATATTAACCCTTTATCCTTCAAATTGAAAATTCCTCCAATCCCTTTGGCATTCGATAACTTGAAAAATATTGCTTGGATTGTCAAGTTACTTTATATTTGTGTTCAGGTTACTGATGTGCCGAGCTGTATAGTTTTTGGTGTAAATCTGATAATTTGATCTTGAGATATTAACCCTTTATCCTTCAAATTGAAAATTCCTCCAATCCATTTTGGCATGAGATAACTCAAGAAATACCAATCCGTTTGTCATGTTACTTCATATATGTATTCAGGTTACTGATGTGCCGAGCTGTATATTTTTTGGTGTAAATCTGATAATTTGATCCTGTGATATTAACCCTTTATCCTTCAAATTTAGAACTCCTCCAATCCATTTCTTCGGCATGCGATAACTCAATAAATATTAATCCGATTATAAGGTTACTTTATATATGTATTCAGGTTACTGATGTGCTGTGCTGTATAGTTTTTTATGTAAATCTAATAATTTGATCCGGAGATATTAACCCTTTATCCATCAAATTAGGCACTCCTCCAATCCATTTCTTATCAACCTACCTTGAAATTGTTTACTACAGGCTTGCACTACATTTGTAGAACCTAACTCGGATAAAATACCACGAAAAAATAAGCCAAAACTTGGTCGAGCGGCATCGGCGCACACCCAGTATGGGACGCTCTTCCATAGTACAAATCCATGACTTCCGTAATCCAATGCGCAGTGTGTCAATAATTCATCATTTCTTTTGATAATCCTTACACGTGGTGGATGTGTGCCATTTTGCTCCGTAACAGTGATAATTTAACTCGTCGATAATGGTTTTCCTGTGACTGGAATTATGGATCTGAAGATCTTCTAATAACAGGACTGTGTTTTATATATTCTCGTTAATATTTTCAACCACATTCTCATTGTATATTATTTACTATTCCGTTTTCGCAAATGTTTTGTTTTCGATATCGTGTCAATGCGATTCGACAATGAATTTTTCGGTTGATAATTTAATTGTTATTGGAGTTAGGTGTCAATCAGGGACTGTCTGGACAGGATTTATTCACTCTGTTGAGGGCTGAATTTCTGGTTTTTTGGTCCCTGTCGACCGTCTGGGTTCTGTCGTGTACCCACCGTTTTGTTTCTGCCACCTTCTCTCGTAGTTGAGGGTGTTCTTCTACTTTCTGTTTCTGTTGAGTTCACCTTTTTCTTCTACTGCTCTCACCTCTGTTATTCCCAGTTCGGTTCCTTTAGGGCATTCCTTTTGCCCTCGCTTTGGTGCGTTCTCGTGGCCGTTTCTTCAGCACCCGCGGTGGTGTGGAACGCTGTCGTTTTGGGAGCCTCCTGACTCGACCACATCTGGTGTGAGTTATACCCCCTCCATGGGGGATGTGCAGCTCCTCCCGCACCCGCGGAGGTAGTTGGAGGGAGGAATGCTGTCGTTTTGGGGCCCCCCGACTCGACCACGCCTGGTGTGAGTTTTACCCTCCAGTTCCTCCTGCTCCTGTGGGGGGTGGGGAATGCTGTCGTTTCAGGGGCCGCCTGATTTGACCAGGTCTGGTGAGAATTGCTCCCCCTCCGTGGGGGATGTGCAGTTCCTCCCGCACCGGCGGGGATGGAGAATGCTGTCATTTTGGTGCTTCCCGACTCGACCATGTCTGGTGAGAGTTATTCCCCTTCCGTGGGGAATGTGCATTTTTTTTTTTTTACAATGGTGGTTACTGCGGGAGCTGTTGGATTTCTGGTGAAGAGATGCCTGGTTCCGGGACTATGTGCCCTCTCCAGTTGACATCTGAGGCCGTCACTAGGGTTGTGACTCCTCCTTTGGAGGCCGAGCTAGGTGGCTCTCTCCGCTTTTCTGCTAGTTCCAACAGCTCTCGTCGTAGCTCTGCTGTTCCGTCTACAACGTCATTGGGCACCGTTTTTAGCCGGCTTTGGCTTATCCCTGCAAGGGTCTGCAGGGATGTCTTAGTGTGGTTGTGGGGTAACGGCCTCAGCCTTCCCCGACTTCAACTCGGCGAAGTCGGAAGTGGCTGCCGACTGAACCCCTACTGTGTCCTCTCAGCCGTTGAGCACAATAGTTTTACACCTGCAGTGGTGTCTGGGAGTGTAGATGTGGGGGTATCGGCCTCAGCCTTCCCTGACTTCAACTCGGCGAAGTTGGAAGTGACTGCCAGCTGGACCCTCTACTGTGGTCTCTGCGCCGTCGAGCACCACAGTTGTGTTATTGGATTCGGATGTTCTTAGTGGGGACACTATGAACTCTGTGGCGTTTCCGTCCACTCATTCTGGCCACACGACCAGTTTTGGGGGACCAATGTCTTTTGTGCAGCCTGGACCTTCTGCCCCGCAGAGGTCCGCGTTGACTCTCCTGAGTTCCCACTATGTTGATACTCGGGGTGTGTCGTACCCCTATACACGTCTGCCTTCAGATGTTTCGGCTGCCGCCCGTCGTCCAACGTCTGGTGTTTTGGAGGATCGTGGCCCTTCGCTGGTTAAGAGGGTCAGAGGTGCAGCCACTTTGCCGGTTTGTTCCCCTGTCGAAGCGGCCAGTACGGACAGTGAGCTTAGGGAGGCCCTCTCCTTACTCACTCTGGTTCTGTCAAAGAGCCTTCCCGTTGCTTCCAGTGAGTGGTTTCCAGGTGCCCCCTATGGCGCTGCCTCCCGGGATTGGAAACAGGCCGCTTTCTGATCTCCCAGGTGTTCCGACACCATGGGAGGCGTCAGCTGGTTTGCCCACAATGGGCTATGTGTCTTCCGACTCAGGGGAAGAGTCAGACATGCTTGATGTCGAGAGCCATCAGTCTTCGGACTTGGGGGCAACTCTTGATTTTGTGTTTTCTGTTCCTTCTGGATCTCAAACCATCAAGCCAGCCAACAGTGTCAGCCAGGCCGCGATCATCAGTCGCACGCCAACAGCCTATGGAGCGACCTGCTTCTGGGCGTCTTCGACCATTCCAGTCGGTACAGTTTGTTGAAGCATTTTCAGCCTTGGACTGTAAGCTGAGTTCCAAGGCTATGAAGGCTCCGTTCTTCACCAGGGTTGACACCTCTTTGCCTCCGGCGCGTTATCGTTCCTACGATTCTGCCAATCCGTCAGTCTGCCAGACTTTGACGGTTTTGGATCAGGACTCCAATTCCCTCGGGCTTTCCAAGCCCAAGTCTGCCGTAATTCTGATGATGATCTGGAGTCCACGTTGGGCTTATCGAGAGAGATGCTTGGTACATGTATGCTTTCTCTCTCAGATCACGTCGTCTCAGCTTTAGCTGCTTATCTGCCTCCAGATAAGTTTTGACGAGGTACCGACTCCTTTCTGTGTGGTGCCCAAGTCGCTCATGCATCTTACTCACACACATGCCTGTAACACAGCTAATCTGGAATTAGTTCGAAGGGACTCTGTGCTGGACACAGGCCGATCCCTTCCTGAGGAGCAGCGCGCTACTCTTTGAGCTGCTTCTTTGGCAGGTCCACAACTTTTCCATGTCAACGGTCCGGGATGATGTCCTACGTCATTCCAAAGATCAGCTGCTGTTTCTTCAGCTTGATCAGCCTTCTAGGGGAGGCAGTGGCCGTTCCAAGCCTAACAAGTACCCTTCTGTTTCCTCTACGAAGCAAAAGGCTGATCCTTGTACCACCGCTTCTCCTTCTAACTCAAGGCATAAGGGTATGCGTCGGCAGACTAGAGGGAAGTCTCAGGATTCTTCATTCAGTAGAGGAGGTGGTTTCTCCTCTCGCGGGCCTTGTCGGGGCTCGAAATGAAGGTCTTCACCTCGACTCATCCCAGGTTGGAGGAAGGATAGCAGAGTTCGCAGACCGTTGGGCCACCATCACATCCGATCCTTGGGTGTTAGATGTTGTTTAGTCCGGGCTGCAAATATCCTTCCGAAGGCACCCCACTCTGTCCAGGGTGCCTCTTCCAACCACAGTTCCTTCAGCCATTTTGCATCGGGAACTTTTGTCCATGGAGATAGACAGTCTCCTGACAAAGGGGGCGATCGAGGTCGTCAAGAACATTCAGTCAGTGGGGTTCTATTCCCGCCTGTTCTTGGCGCCGAAGAAGGACGGCCGACTCTGACCGGTTATCAATCTGAGTATCCTGAACCAGTCTGTCATTGCTCCCAAGTTCAGCATGGAAACTTTCAGGTTGGTCCACTGTTCAATTCACCAGGGAGATTTCGCTTCCAGCATCGACCTGCGAGACGCTTACTTTCACATTCCGATTCATCAGACGTCACGGAAGTATCTCAGGTTCGCTTTTCTGGGGCGAGTTTACCAGTTCAAGGCCATGCCTTTCGGCCTCCACCTGGCTCCTTGGGCCTTCACCAGACTGATGTCGCATGTGATAGCTTTCCATCGCACACAGTCCAGGGTGACTACTTCGGCATATCTGGACGATATCCTCCAGAGGCATTCCAATGCTGCCTTACTGGAGTCGGATGTCGCCACTCTGTTGAGCTTGCTTACATTGCTAGGATTCAGAGTCAACGAGGAGAAGTCGGACCTGGTCCCTTCTCAGTCGTTTTGTCATCTGGGGATGGCTTCCCGCACCCAATTCACTTTGGTGGCGGTTCCCCAGGCCAAGGCTGTGATTCTCTCAGCTTTTGCTCTGACTCTGTCCCAGTCCACATCCGCGATGGCACGGAGTATTCTCCGGCTGATCGGTCTCTGCGGTTCGGTGACAGATCTCATTCCTCTAGGTCGGCTGCGTGTCAGACCTCTCCAACACTTTCTGCTCAGTCGTTGGAGGCCAAATGTCGATTCTCTGGATCTGGTGCTTCAATTACCAAATTCACTTATCCTCACCTTCTCCACTGGACGAATGTTCAGTGGATCACGCAGGGTGTCCTGTTGGACTTACCCACGTCCGATCACGTTCTGACAGCAGATGTCAGCGATCTTGGATCAGGTGTGACGTTGGATCCTCTAGGTCTTTCCCTTCATGGGATGTGTTCGATAATTCGACAGTGGTTGCTTACATTCGGGACCAGGGTGGCACACACTCGGTTCCAATGTACGAAGTGGCTTGGGATCTTCTACTGCTCGCGCAGGATGTCAATGCCGGGGTGGTTGTTTGTCACATTTCCGGTGTTCTGAACGTTCTAGCCGACTCCCTGTCCCGACGGGGCAGGTTCTTTTCCACCGAGTGGATGCTCCACATGGCGGGTTCCATCGATATCTTTGTGACTCGTTGGAACCATCAGGTGGACACTTTCGTGTCCCCGTGTCCAGATGCTCTGACTTTTGCCGTGGACGCTCTGACCCTCCTTTGGGACGGTCTTGTCGGATACGCCTTCCTGCCGGTTCCGATTCCGCCTCAGGTTCTCTCCCAGGTATGAACCTGCAGTCGTTGAATCCTTTCGATCACACCCATTGCCTCGGGGGGTGTGGATCAATCTGCTCCGCTCTCTGTTAGTGGCAGTTCTGGCATGTCTCCCTCTACATCGCGACTTTCTTTGCCAAAGTCGCCCGAGGAGGTTTCCAGTTGACCCGACTTCCTTGTGCCTTCGCACATGTCTTTTATCGGGTCCTGTCTCCTCTGTAGTGGTTTTCAAGACACGCAGTGGAGTTGCTTTTCTTCTTCAAGGAGGCACTCACTCCACTGGTTTAGCCTCTCGATGGTGTGCGATCACTCTGTTGCTTCTGTCACCCCTTCGATCACACCGCTTGCAGAGTTTCTGGTATATGTTTCTGGGGGTCTCCAGCAATGGGTACAAGTCCATGCTTCGGAGACCTTTTTCATATGTGGTACCGCATTGTTTCGACACTCATCCTTGCCTCTCCAAGCTTGTTCAGCTCTTTTCCCTGAAAAGGCCTAGGACTTTGCAGTTTACTCCAAGATGGTCACTGCTTGGGGGTGGGGGGCGTTCACGCCTTTATCCTGGATGGATATGCGTTTTCTCACATGCCAGATCTCTCCTGCATCCATTTCTTGATGGATTTGTCTTGCTATTCGTGCAGCTTCTGCTCGTCTAGCTACTGGTGATTGTATTACCAATTGTTTTTTCTGCCACGAGGTGCGTGCATTGTCTTCCTCTTTTTATAACTCTGTCATGTTGTCGGATGACGGATGTTATACTGGCAGCCTACTGGGGAAATGCTACATTCTCCTTTTATCTGCGACAGTTGCAGGAGCCGACAGAGGACCTTTGTCCTAGGGGCCCTCTTTCTTCGGCTCAGTCTGTTGTCTATCCCAGCCATTCCGCTTTTTTCAGGGTCAGTTGCAGCTCTGTGCTGTTACTGCCGTTTCTGTCTGTGCGTCGCACTTCACCATACGCCTCATCTTTCATTGTCTTTTACTAATGTTTGTGATGCTATAGTTTGATAGGCATAGGGATCTCTTCCTCTGTCATCGGTTCCAGTGCTATTGAGTTTTGTGTGGGTTGGTTATGTGATTCCCTCCTATTGTCTATTCAGCCTGTAGTAAACAATTGCAAGGTAGGTTGATAAGAAATATAAATTTTATAGTAAGTTTCCTTTCTTATTATACCTACCGAAATTGTTTACATGGAGGCCCTCCCATCTTCTTATTCGGGTAAGAATCCTTCCTCCCCGCTGATCACATAACTCCTGTGTTGTCAGAATCAAAAGAATGATGAATTATTGATGCACTACGCATTGGCTTACGGAAGTCGTGGATTTGTACTATGGAAGAGCGTCCCATACTGGGTGTGCGCCGATGGCACTTGACCCAGTTTTGGCTTATTTTTTCGTGGTGTTTTTACACCACTTTTCTTTCCCAAATCTCTTGGGAAAGATTAAGTAGAGAGTGTTTTATCCAAGTTAGGTTCTTTCACTGTAGTGCAAGCCTGTAGTAAACAATTGTGGTAGGTATAATAAGAAAGGAAATTTACTATAAAATTTATATTTCTATATGTACCCATACCATGTATGGTGTACATAATGTCGGCATCCAGGGTGACCTTCCGTCATACAGCTTTCTACTAGTTGCGCATATGGGTACACATCTGACGATTTCATCGGCCTATTTTCTGAGTATCAAAATGAAGCACCTATACAATGTGGTAACATATTTTTAAAAATCGACTTGATAGCCATCTTTATTTTGGGTTGGCCTGCACATTGCGGGGGCATTTCGTTAACTGTGCTTATGAACAGGTCTAGTTTCATGATTTTACTGAGCAGCAGACGTACACACATGTGAATCTTTTTTTGTTTATACGAGCACCAGCGGGCAGTACTTCCAACGTTAATTTTATCACCAAATCGAAATGGAAAAAGAAATGCGCAAATCACAGGTCCTTTTTCATTTTAATAACATACTATTTCAAGTTATGAATGCTTTATTAACATGAGACAATACATGATTGTTAATTTTTGGTATCTTATGAGGTAAACTCATTTAGGAACGTAATAAATAATGGCCACTTTAATTTCACTCTTTGTGAGGTGACAAGTGATAAATTTAGACAAGTTTGCATTCAGGTCGAGGTCAACTTAGATGTAGTTTCACTGTAGGACTAGGTGTAAATTTTAACTGTTGAAATCCCATTGCTGGCGTGTTCACCACAGACACACATGTTCACAGTCGTTGTTGTTCTTTCTGAATCCATAATTTGATTGGTTGAGAGCCGGTTGGCTCTGTGCTCTAATCTCAGGTAAATTCACTCAGACCATGCTCTAATTGCCGGAAGCGGGTCAATTAGAACATGTCTGTATCCATGCTGCATGCGAGCAACGAGGCTCAACTGCTCCAATCACAGATTGAACACACCCCAGAGTTGTTTTCTATGGCAGTGGTTGTTAGCATCCATTCTTTGAAGTTCACTTTGTAAATTTGATCTTGGCAAATAGATCAAGATTGAAAATGACATTTTTTTATTGTTTTTCTTCAAATAAAATGGGTTTGGAGAACTTTTTCACTTCTAACGATGACAGGAATTACAATGGAGATAAAAGTCTCTTGTTTCGTTAGACATTCGGGAATTTGAAGTACGACTGGAAATAAAGGCTTATATCATTGGCAGGTTACGCTATATAGAATGGTGGTAATCCATAGGAAAAAGGGTGTCATGGCACTTCTCTGTTTTACAATGCAAGTAATTTATTTTAGGCCTTAATGGGATTTTCACCTATATAAATATCAACAACTAACGCGCGATCTCGCCAAAGCGAGATCGCACGTTAGTTGTTACTGTTTATTAAGATGCAAACAGTATGCTATTCTATTCATATGTGAATGCAATACTCAGTCTTTCAGTTGAGATAGTTCCAGGTTGTCAAATCTTTCTGGCAAGCATGTGAGTTTAGTAATTTAATAGTTATGTTGTATTACTTTGTCGTACCCTGTAGTTTGTTCGGGTATTTTACAATTCATGTAACCCCACATGTAACCTAAATGGTCGTTCGCATGTCATTTCCAGGCCTGTGTAAGTAAGTAAACATAGTAAATGACTGGATTTGACAACAAACTTAGAGCTTTTATAAGTTGTCACCTGTATAGTGGTGATACACACACAATGGCCTTACAAGACTCAAACGGGATTTCCTTGCAATTTATTGCTGAGAAGGATTTTGATGCACGTTCACTATTTTAAAAGGGAATTATAGTCTGGGTGTTGGTGAGAGGTTGTTTAACTTTGTAGAGTGCAAAATTATTTTTCAAAGGTGATTTGAAACGTGAGTATTTTTATACCCCATGCAACGAAGTTGCTGGGGTATAATGTTTTTGACTGGTTCGTCCGTCAGTCTTGTTTTCCGGACTTTTTTCTACACGCTTCCAGATATTGAGCTGATTTTTGGTATGTGAGTCTAACATGGTGGCCTACAGATCAGGTTTGCATTTTTTTCCGCTCCACTGATTTTTACCGAAATTACAGCCCCTGGACTCTGAAAAATTCATCAAAATTAAAGTTTTCCGGACTTTTTTTCTACACGCTTCCAGATATTGAGCTGATTTTTGGTATGTGAGTCTAACATGGTGGCCTACAGATCAAGTTTGCATTTTTTTCCGCTCCACTGATTTTTACCAAAAGTACGGCCCTTGGACTCTGAAAAATTCATCAAAATTACAGTTTTCCGGACTTTGTTTTTACACGCTTCCAGATATTTAGCTGATTTTTGGTATGTTAGTCTAACATGGTGGCCTACAGATAAAGTTTGCATTTTGTTCCGCTCCACTGATTTTTACCGAAATTACGGCCCTTGAACTTTGAAAAGTTCTTCAAAATTACAGTTTTCCGGACTTTTTTTGGTACACGCTTCCAGATTTTGAGCTGTTTTTGGGTATGTTAGTCTAACATGGTGGCCTACAGATCAAGTTTGCATTTTGTTCCGCTCCACTGATTTTTACCGAAATTACGGCCCTTGAACTTTGAAAAGTTCATCAAAATTACAGTTTTGCAGACTTTTTTCCTACACGCTTCCAGATATTGAGATGATTTTTGGTATGTTAGTCTAACATGGTGACCTACAGAACCAGTTTGCGTTTTGTTCCGCTCCACTGATTTTTACCGAAATTACGACCCTTGGACTCTGAAAAATGCATTAAAATTACAGTTTTCCAGACTTTTTTTCTGCACGCTTCCAGATATTGAGCTGATGTTTGGTATGTTGGTCTGACATGGTGGCCTACAGATCAAGTTTGCATTTTGTTCCGCTCCACTGATTTTTACCAAAATTACGGCTGTTGAACTTTGAAAAGTTCATCAAAATTACAGTTTTCCGGACTTTTTTCCTACACGCTTCCAGATATTGAGCTGATTTTTGATATGTTAGTCTAACATGGTGGCCTACAGAACAAGTTTGGGTTTTGTTCCGCTCCACTGATTTTTACTAAAATTATGGCCCCATAGACTTTGAAAAGTTCATCAAAATTACAGTTTTCCAGGCTTTTTCTCTGCTTGAATTCTTTCAATACCGTTGAAACTACAGAACACTGTTTTCTGCAGTATTCCTAGAATCTATGTTTATTTTTAAAAAATGATTAGAGCTTGAAATATCGGGGTGCGTGGGGTATGTGAGCGTGCTCACTGAGGTTCTTTAATTTCCCAAGATTCAATGCTACCAGTAAGGGTAGCCTTATGATTTTGTTCATAAATAATTGTTTTGGTACTATTTATTGGAGAGTGCCCATTGACACTCTCCAATAAATAGTCCCAAAACAATTTTATATGAACATTTTTTTTCCAACAACTGTACAATAACTAGGTAATGAATACAGTGTAAAGCCACTATAGTGGCTTTCATTACTTTTCTGTAGTGCCATGATAGCGGCTTCTAGCACTCAACCAGTTAAGATGTGTATAATGATAGAATTAGTGCATTTTTGAATATTCGTGAATTGCTAGCATGCATGGATTTCTTGCTGATCTTTCATCAACCATCATGCATTATTATACATTTCAGATACATGGCTGCTGCAAATATGTGGTACTCATTTTTTTAACTGTGATGAAAAAACCCAAAGAGTCCCAGACAAATGAGTCATACCTCAAAAGTTTCTTTAATATACCATTCAATCACTCAAATGCACACAAGGCCCATTTGAAATATTTTCAGTGTTTTTAAAGTATATGCCATTGAAGGTGAATTTCAGCATCCATCTGATATATACATACATATTATCGCTACAGTGAAGTGATCTGGATCATAGAATCACGGCAAGTTGAGGAGGTCAGCTTGTTTGATCCGGTTATCTGACATCCTTAACTCGACGTGTTACTACGACCCAGATCACTTCACTGTAGCGATAAAATTTTTATGATATGACTTACAGTTCAACATCGCATGCCACCACTAGCATTAGCAATTCTCCCAACCTTTTTTTTGGTAAATTGGATTGAAGTAAAAAAGAACTATTTTTGTTTACACTTATTTTTGTAACAGGTGGACACTTCCGAGGAATCCCCCGATGCACATGAATACAATAAACAAATATCATGAATTCGATAAAAACCCCAGACTGCTGTTTGAGCGCACCCATTCCAGCTCGGAGTAAAGTACTCTCTGCGACCGGAACAGCTAATTATGCGAATTTGAACGCACTTGTAATAGTCCGTCATACTACTGTGATATGGAATCGGACTCCACACTGATCAGGAAAAGATTGTCAAACAGTAGTGATATTTAGCGGTTAAATTAAATAGCTATATAATAAACAGTTATGCATCACTGGATATCATGTAGGATGCCAGTGTCATGATACATATTTGACATCTACATGCAAGTGGTTTACAAACAACAACAAAAACGAGGGGAAAATATTAAAAGGAAAAAATCCAGGCCTACCAACCATATTTTTTAAGTGCATAGAACCTGAACCAAACCATTTATTTTTTGATCTTATGAGAAAGTTTGGTGGCGTGGTGGCTCAGTAGGTAGAGGTGCAGACTGCACGTTGAGAGATACTCGGTTCAAATCCCACCTGTGGCAAAAGCGTTGTGTCCTTAGGCTAGACACTTCACTCCTACATGTATTGCCCATGTGGGGGGCACGGTGGCATTGTGTACTATGGCATACTGCACATCGATGATGCACTTGTCATCTACCAATGCTAACCCTGTTTGTGTGGTGTTAGTATGTTGGGGAGCTGACCGTTGCTTGGTGGTTCTCTCTGGGTACTCCGGCTTCCACCACCCGTGAAACTGTCATGGTCATGATAAGCCATTGTGCTGAAATATATGACCTTAAGCACTAATAAATAATAATAATATGAGAAAGGAGAAAGTTCCGTATTTTTTCAAATTCTCTTTTAAAGATTATAACATATCTGCAGTTTTCCATTTATTTTAGAGAACAATGTCGCACACAGAGTTAACCCCTCGTCATCGGATGTTTATACAGTCATTCATGTCTAGAGGATTATTAGATGCAAGAGAAGTGAGGAAATTGTACAAGGATTGTTGTGATAGATTCAAAGGTATTGTTAATTATTTGTTACTTTTAAGAAGTGGAGCAGAGCTTGTTTACTGTGGTAAACAACTTCTGTTTTACTGTTAAATTCAGACATGATAACAAATGCAGCTTTGGAAACTTAAAATGGGCAGCATTCGTTTAAATAGTTAGCTAAATTGGCTTCCTTACTTGTGTTGTGGTCTTGATTTAGCTATAGATGCTGAAAGTAACTTTTCCATTTTATCCAGTTAAATATGAAAGTTTCCCAGTTGAAAGTTAAGCAATTCAGTCTTTTTTGACAGGGTTCATGGCTTGCTGTCAAACAAGATTGAATGATTAAATTCTTTCCTGCATTATGAGAAAAATTTGTAGCTTGAAATTAGTACATGTATGTCGATAAAAGTGTGTGAATTTATCAATTTCTGTAACTTTTAACCCAATATCAAACACACATGGTATCAAAATTCGTTCTTTTTTCAAATTTTTCAGAAAATTTAAACAAAACCAAATCAAGTGACCCTGCTTTGGAACAAGCTGAATGGGGTTGTTCCAATGAGGGGGCCACACAATATGGTTTTGCTGAATGTTTTGTGAGTTTTTTTTTCTTCAGACGCCCAATTTGTATGTGACGCAGATGGATGTGGTAAAAGGTTAACTTCCTTTCTTTATTCCCATTCCGACAAAAATGAAATGAATGAACCAGGAATTTTTACTTTCCAATCTGTTCAGTATATTGGGTGTCACTCGATTGAATATGTTTAAAAGCTTAACCTTGTTAAGCACATGTGAGTTATAACTTTCAATAACACCAAGCCAGCTCACCCTTTACCTAATGAATCAGCTGCATGTACATGTATAAATTGAACAATTAAAAAAATTTATTTTTCAAACGATTTCAACAAAACCATATCATTTGATCCCTCATTCCAGTGAGTTTGACATACTCGTTTCAAGAAGAGGTCATGTGATATCGTTTTGTTGAAAGTTTTTCATCAATTTGAAAAAAAAAATTAAAAAATAAGTTTTGATATTGTCTACTTTGGGTAAAGCAGGGCCTGGAAATAACATGCGAATGATCATTGAGGTTACGTGGGATGGTTACATCAATTGTAAAAAACAGGAACGCTGTTCCATGCAAGTCCGTCAGTTTTCCTGTCTGCAAAACACTTAGTTCGTAGGTTGCTTGTATGGGTGAGGAGTCTGAATGCTTCAGGATCAAAGTTGAAAGGCACAGCTATTGTGAACAGGATTTCAGTTTAACCCTTTACCTAACAAATCGGCCATATTCGCCCACATAATTTACATATTAAGCAGTTAAAAAAAAGAAGATTTTTGAAAAATGTCAACAAAACCATAGCATGTGACTCCCTCATTGAAACAGGTGTGTTAATAAAAATAAATTTGGATATAAATTTGGATATCCTGTGCATTGGGTACATGTAAAAGGTTAACTCCTTGCATACTACAGGCAGATATTCCCTTTCAGGACAGGAAATCTTCAGTCTCCAAAATGAGTAAAACCTGAGCATATTTAACCAAATTTTCCCCAGAAAATTGTATGAACTTTTTGACTAGTGGTGTCTCAAGACAAATTTTCTTGAATTTGTTATTAAATCTAGTCATGGCTGCTTCGTACCAGCCATGACCAGATTTAATGAAAAATACTTTAAAAATATATTCTGCAGGTAAGAGTTAAGAGCAGTAACTATCTGATTTCCAAGCTGTACAGAACCAGAACCAGGTCCATTGGTAACCACAGGATTTTAAACACATGTTGCAGTTGAGATTTGAAGGCACAAGCACTATAAGGAATCTTAGGGATGCAGCCCCTTATAACATTTGTTAAAAGCTTAAATGCCTCATTCTGATGATATTTTGTGAGCAAATTAATTGGGGGTTTATTTTGCATGTTACTTTGTGTTCGTGGGTAAACATAGGGTTGCCACAGGCACTTGAAAGTCCTTGAATTTCAAAATTAATTTTCAAGGCCTTGAAAGTTCTGGAAAATTGGTTCTGTCCTAAAAAGTCCTGGAAAGTCCTTGAAAGGGATCCTAAAGTATCCTCAGTTCCTTTGAATGGATATCCAATTCCTTTGAAATGATTCCCAGTTAGCCACACTGCAACAAATAGGCTTTTGAATTGATCCACAAAGATGATAAATGAACTACATGCAGGCTTAATGCTGATTGGTCATTTGTTACAGTAGCCTCGTTATTAACCCTCTGCACACTGGTGTCAAAATACCAAAATTTAAGTTTTTCCCATAATTCAACTGGAAATTTAATCAATTCCATCTTGTTTATGAGCTTGATTGAATTGCTTAATTTCCTAGTGGCATAGGAAAAATTTGCAGCTTGAAAATGCTGATACTCCAACGTCAGTGTCCAGGGGATAAGTGAAAATAGTTAGTCCAATCCAATCGGAAGCACTATCACAAAATCTAATGGCTAACAAATTGTTCCTCACTGCTAAATTTACTCTTGAGCGAATCTTTTGTAGACTGGAACATTTTTGAATTTTGGATCAAAAGGTCTTGGAAAGCCTGTGGGTTTCATTAACGGAATGCTGTGGCGAACCCTGTCTGAGAAGGGGTGGGGTGAGCAGGTGGGCAAGGACCTGGATTTTAAGTGCTTGGAAATACCATAGAAAAGTGGTTGAAAATTCCAGATTTTTTGCTTTCAGGTGTATACAAACCCAGTATTGGTATCACATAGCATTTTTAGCTCAATTTCGAACTAGTCAAATTTGAGGTTATGCCATGGCCCGTCTGGACGTCTGTCCGGCGTCAACAATTCAATACAGCTCGGGCTAGAGGCTGTATTTAAGAACAGTTCTTGATGAAACTTCTTGGGTACCTTTGTTATCACCGTGGGATGAGATCGAGTGCTTTTGGGTGCGGTCCAAAATTCATGATGGCTGCCATTTTGTACCGAAATTAGTGCAATCAGTTTTTTGTACAGGACTTCTGTATGAAAATTCTGATTTGAATTAATGTTTGTATGAATGTTTAGTAACATCGAATACATCACATATAATACAGGTTTTTTACTCATGCTGAAATTATGCAAATCAGATGAACTTTGATTTATTCAGTGATACTTATACACAGTAAGTGCACATGTCAATATAGCTCGGGCTGGGGTCTGTATTTATGAACCAATCTTCACGAAACTTTTTGGGTACCTTTGTTATCACCTTGGGATGAGAACGAGCGTTTTTGGGTGCGGTCCAAAATTCAGGATGGCTGTCGATGGCCTTTTTGTACTGAAATTAGGTACAATCAGTTTTTTGTACAGAACTTCTATACAGCTTGGGCAAGAGGCCGTATTTATGAACCGATCTTTACGAAACTTCTTGGGTACCTTTTGTTATCACCATGGGACGAGAACAAGTGTTTTTGGGTGCAATCTAAAATTGAAGATAGCCATAGGCAGCTATTTTGTACAGAAATTAGTGCAATCAGTTTTTTTGTACAGAATTTCTGTATGAAAGTTCTGATTTGAATAAATTTTTGTATGAATGTTTAGTAACATGGAATACATTACATATAATACAGGTTTTTTTCTCGTTCAGAAATTATGCAAATTAGATGAACTTTGATTTATTCAACGCTACTTATACACAGTAAGTGCACAACACTACTTATACACAGTAGAGGCAGTATTTATGAACCGATCTTCACAAAACTTCTTGGGTACCTTTATTATCACCTTGGGACAAGAACGAGTGTTTTTGGGAGCGGTCTGAAATTCAAGATGGCTGCAAGCGGCCATTTTATACCAAAATTAGGTGCAATCAGTTTTTTGTACAGAACTTCTAGGACTACGTTTGTTATCTTTTGGGCTCTGTTGTGTTAATATTTGGTGTTGTTTGGGGATGGTAAACCTTATTAGCACAACCCAGTTTTCTGTTTCCAATGAGAAAAATAAAACCTCTTCACCCATGGGAACCCTCTGAGCTAAAGATAAAAAATTCAAATACCTATATTTTAAAAAGGACTGGACAAATATTTATTAATTAGTAGAAATAAACCGTATAAGGGATTGAATAAAACAGGCCAAAACAGTTGGTAACATTTGGCTTATGATGCATGATACAAGGATCCCCATTGTAACATTAACCCCATGGAGATTTCTTTTCTGGTTTAGCATCTAACTGTCTCTCACCTTTACAATACTTCTGAGTGCGGTCCAAAATTCAAGATGGCTGCCAGTGGCCATTTTGTACCGAAATTAGGTCCAATCAGTTTTTTGTCACAACTTCTATACAGCTCGTATTTATGAACTGATCTTCACGAAACTTCTTGGGTACCTTTGTTTTCACCTTGGGACAGGAATAAGTGTGTTTTGGGGTGCCTTTGTTATCACTGTGCTATGAGAACAAATATTTTGGGGTTCAGTCAGACCCACTCTGGGACTCAAAGATTTCTTTTCTAGTTTAGCATCTGACTGTCACCCACCTTTACAATACTTTACCTATACATTTGTTACAGGCTACGGCCAGTATTTATGTACAGACTGTTACAATACTTTATATGTACCTTTCTTATCAGGTCATTACCTAGATGTTTGTCATTGCTGTGTTACATACTATATGTGAACATGTCTTACACAAATTGAGGCTCGCTGTGTTAATATTTGGTGTTGTTTGGGGATGGTAAACCTTATTAGCACAACCCAGTTTTCTGTTTCCAATGAGAAAAATAAAACCTCCTCACCCATAGGAACCTTCTGAGCTAAAGATAAAAAATTCAAATACCTATATTTTAAAAAGGACTGGACAAATATTTATTAATTAGTAGGAATCAACCATAGAAGGGATTGAATAAAAACGACCAAAATAGTTGGTAACATTTGGCTTATGATGCATGATACAAGGATCCCCATTGTAACATTAACCCCATGGAGATTTCTTTTCTGGTTTAGCATCTAACTGTCACCCACCTTTACAATACTTCTGAGTGCAGTCCAAAATTCAAGATGGCTGCCAGTGGCCATTTGTACCGAAATTGGGTCCAATCAGTTTTTTGTCACAACTTCTATACAGCTCGTATTTATGAACTGATCTTCACGAAACTTCTTGGGTACCTTTGTTTTCACCTTGAGACAGGAATGAGTGTGTTTTGGGGTGCCTTTGTTATCACTGTGCCATGAGAACAAATATTTTGGGGTTCAGTCAGACCCACTCTGGGACTCAAAGATTTCTTTTCTAGTTTAGCATCTGACTGTCACCCACCTTTACAATACTTTACCTATACATTTGTTACGGGCTACAGCCAGTATTTATGTACAGACCGTTACAATACTTTATATGTTCCTTTGTTATCAGGTCATTACCTAGATGTCATTGCTGTGTTACATACTATACGTGAACATGTCTTACACAAGTTGAGGCTCGGCTGTGTTAATATTTGGTGTTGTTTGGGGATGGTAAACCTTATTAGCACAACCCAGTTTTCTGTTTCCAATGAGAAAAATAAAACCTCCTCACCCATAGGAACCTTCTGAGCTAAAGATAAAAAATTCAAATACCTATATTTTAAAAAGGACTGGACAAATATTTATTAATTAGTAGGAATAAACCGTATAAGGGATTGAATAAAACAGGCCAAAATAGTTGGTAACATTTGGCTTATGATGCATGATACAAGGATCCCCATTGTAACATTAACCCCATGGAGATTTCTTTTCTGGTTTGGCATCTGACTGTCACCCACCTTTACAATACTTTACCTATACATTTGTTACAGGCTACGGCCAGTATTTATGTACAGACCGTTACAATACTTTATATGTACCTTTGTTATCAGGTCATTACCTAGATGTTTTCACTGCTGTGTTACATACTATACATGTACATGTCTTGACAAGTTGAGCTACAGTGTCATTGCCACTTTCATTTACCATGGTTTATACTTTTGATAGTAAGCTAAGTACAGTGGAACCCTGTTAACTGAACATCCACTTTGTCAGTGAATATTATTCATTTAACAGGATTATTCAATTAATACTATCTCTAGACTATAGGAAAGTGATTGCTACCTATTTAATAGGTACTGATCACTTTCCTACAGTCTAGAGATAATCTTAGCATTTATTCTATTATATCTTGTTTGACAGAGCTCATGGATCTCTGTCAAACAAGATATAATAGATTAAATGGCTGTATTCGATGTAGTGAAGCCAAATAGATCTGTAAACAAGGAGAATTTGGTTACCGGTAATGTCAGTATTCCAAAATGTCTAGAAGTAATTTCATCATATATTGCTCTGTTACATTTGATTGAATAGTGCCAATCGACAATATCCAATCAAATGTAACAGAATCAGGTGTCATTAACAAAATTTGCTTCTTTCCAGGGTCAGTGTGAAACCTCCTCTAACAGAGCACAGGTATTATAGTCACAACCTGTGGTATTTCATAAAGCCCAAATATGGGCTTCCAGCACTTTACCAGTTAAGATTTATCCAAGTAAGTGGGCTCCACTGTATTGCAGAACTGGACAGGAAATCCTGCCTGCAGCCTGCCAAGAGACATGTCTTTCAAATTAGGTGAGCTTGTAATGGTGGGAAAAACATCTGAAATTATTTGCTGCTGAAAAGATCAATTCTCAAAACAAATACTATTAAAAGGCAATAAGTTGCTGATTTGAAAAAATGTATACGAAAGAGCATGTAAAAAACACTGCATGCAAATTGTACATGTAAGACATCAGAAGCAATGCCAAATTACTTGAATCTGTAAATAAAAAATTTTAATGCAGACAAATTTTCCAAAAATACAACATTGCAAAGATATAAATAAATATTGCTCGGGAGTCATCAGAATTGACAAAAACTTTATTTAATTTCTGAATATATACATTTTCTAATTTTACTTTCAATGTTGTTCCAATGAATGACCTCCTTGAACAACAACTGTGCATTATTTTAGCAATAATTGGCTTTATTATGCCCTCGATCGTCTTACGAGATTTGGAGGGTATAGTCATGGTCTCCATCCATCTGTCTGTCCATCCATTCATCCATCCATCCATCCGTCCATTCATCCATCCATCCATTTGTCCATCCATCCATCCATCCATCCATCCATCCATCCATCCATCCATCCATCCATCCATCCATCCATCCACATCCATCCATCCATCCATCCATCCATCCATCCATCTGTCCATTTCTCCATGCATAGTCTGTATGTGGGTACATTTGTCTGTACAAACATTTTGTTTTATAACTCTGGCATCGGTTGTCAGATTTTGATGTCCTATGGCATGATGATAGACCAGCATAGGGGAAATGACATGAACAAATCGCAGAGTTATGGCCCTGTAGGACTAGGAAAAATAGTAAAATGAATGTCTTGCATTATAATTCTGCCTTTGGCTGTCAGATTTTGATGACCATTGATATGCTAATAGACCTACATGAGGGACATGATATCCACATATTGCGGGTTTTGTCTGTACATACCTACCAGAGTTATTGCCCTTTATATACTACTCAAAGTTTACTAAGCACTAAATATTTGACACATCATTGTGAAATTTGCTTGTGACATATTTGTTATATTTTTGGTGGATATGATTGAGGAATGTATTGAGATGGTCCCCAGTGTTTACATTAGCTCTCTTGACAGGCAGACTTTTCGTGACAGTCATGGAAAGCATGTACCCCTTGATCTTCATGATGTTTTCGTGTACTGTCTACATGTACATGACATGTGTAGGGTATTCAGTCTTCATTGCAACACAAACCCTTGTGATTTAATGGTTGAATATGGCAAATGCAAATGTAAGAAGACATTTGTCTGAAGCAGAAATGTGGCGGGCTGCAGGGATGGTGGAGCAAGGGACTACCCATCGTCAGGTTGGTGAAGCATTTGGTGTGCACCATACAGTGATCACCAGAGCCTGGGCAAGATTTCAGCAGTATGTCACACCAGTAAGACGGCATGGTGGTGGCAGAGACAGGGCAACATCTGCAGCTGAAGACCGGTTTTTGATCATTCAGGCCCGTAGGAACCGCTTTGCCACAGCAGCCCAGCTTCGCAGTGACCTTCAGAATGCATCCGGGGTAATGTTTTGACGCAGACCATCCGGGCAAGGTTGCACGAAGGTGGTCTCTGATCGAGAATACCATGTATTCACATTCTGCTGTCCCAGAACCACCGTCAGGCACGACATGAATGGGCCATGGACCAGGTTGGACAGACCAGAGAAGATTGGCGACCTGTCCTTTTTTACAGATGAGTCAAGGTACTGCCTAGACCACACAGCTAGGCTTTCTAGGGTATGGAGAAGACCAGACGAGCGATTTTATGCAGCCAACATTGCTCAGCACGACCGCTATGATGGAGGGTCAATCATGGTCTGGAGCGGCATCAACTGGGATAGACGTATAGAGCTCTGTGTCCCTAAACGTGGTACATTGACTGCACAACGCTATATATCTTGTTAAATGGGACATATAATAATTTCTTATCAACCTACCTTACAATTGTTTACAACAGGCTTGCACTACAGTGGAAGTCCCTAACATGGAAAAATACTCTCTGTTTTCGTCTTTTCCAAGCGATTTGGGAAAGAAAAGTAGTGCAAAAGCACCAAGAAAAAATAAGCCAAAACTGGGTCGAATGTGACCGGCACACACCCAGTAGGGGACGCTGTTCTCCTTCTACTAATCCATGGCTTCCGGAACCAGTGCGCAGACGTATAACCAACGTGTCATTCTATTTTTTTCTCTGCGATCTTGTCAGGATGTGGATCGTTTTGCTCATCAACAGTGATACCTTTTGACTCGATGTTGACGATGTTCCTGCTCTGAATTGTGGATTCATAGCTGTTTCTTCACTATTCAGACATACAGGGCTGTGTTTTTATATTTTTTATATATTCTCTCGATTATTCACTGTATTTTTCGTGATAAATCTCTATTCCGATTTCGCACATGATTTTTGCGTACTGTGCTGTTTTGGTCTTTTGTTCATTAATGCTAACCTTTGGGTTCTGCTTTTATCTGAGTTATGTGTCAGCTGGGGGCTGTTGTGGCAGCTTGTCTCCCCTCTGTTCAGGGTAGAATTTCTGCCGGTTCCCTTTTGGCTGTTGGGGTACTTTTCTGTTCCCATCGGGCCTTTGTTTCCTGCCACCTTACTCTGGTAGGTGGGGGTGTCCTGATTTATTTTTTCTTTAGGTTCACCCTACCATCTACTTTGCTCTCACCAGATACACCTAGGACGATACCTTGTGGGCCATTTTTGTTGTCTTAGCTTGTTAAAGTTTCCCATTATTCATGCTCCACTTTATTTGGGTGTTCTATTGGAAGACCCTGTGGGCTGTGTGGTCTTCCACCTTTTGGGCTTCAGTCTATTGTATAGTTCAGGCACGTGCCGTTTCCTCCCGCACCCGCAGGAAGGAGAACTCACTCGTTCGGGGCCTCCCGATTCAACTCTGTTTGGAGAGAGTTCTACCCCCTCCTGACAGTTTTGCAGTCTTTTTGTGGTGTGGATACCGCGGTAGCTGCTGACTTTCTGGCGAAGAGATGCCTGGTTCCGGGACTATTGTCCCCCTCCAGTCGACATCTGAGGCTGTCACTAGGGTTGTGACTCCTCATTTGGAGCCAAGCACGGTTGCTCTCTCCGCTTTTCTGCCATTGTCAACAGCTACTGATGTATCCGCAGCTGCTCCGTTGGTGACATCATCAGTCTCCGTTTCAGTTGGCCTCGGCTTATCCCTGTAGGGTCTGCAGGGATTTCTGCTTCTTTGAACGTGGGATATCGGCCTCAACCTTCCCTGCTTCAACTCGGTGAAGTCGGAAGTGGTTGCCAGCCAATCTCACTGCTGTGGTCTCTCAACCATTGAGCCCAGCAGGTTTTGTTTTGGATTCAGATGTCCATGGTGGGGTCACCGTGGACTCTGATGTACATCCATCCATTCACTTTGGTCCTTCAGCCAGTTTTGCGGGGCTGGCGCATTTTGTGCATCCTGGACCTTCTGTCCCTGTGTCGACTCTCCTGGGTTCCCGTACTTTAGATTCTCAGGGTATTTCATACCCCTATAAGCATCTGTATTCAGATGTTATGGCTGCTACCTGTTGCCCCGTGTCGAGTGTTCTAGAGGATCGTGACCTTTCACTAGGTTTAGAGGGTCAGATGCGAAGCCACTTTGCAGGGCCGTTCCCACGTCGAACCGGCAGATATGGGTTGTGAGCTTATGGAGGCCCTCTCCTGGCTCACGGAGGTTCTTTCCAAGAGTCTTCCCTTTGCCTTCAGCAAGGCTTCTAGTGTCTTCCAGGGGTCCTCCGCCACTTCGCCTCCCGGGATTGGAAGCAGGCACTTTCTGATCGCCATGGGAGGAATTGGCTGGTATGCCCGACATGGGCTATGTGTCTTCCAACTCAGGCAATGGGTCAGACAACAGTGATACCTTATGACTCGATGTTAACGATGTTCCTGATGTTCCTGTTCTGACTTGGGGACAGCTCTTGACCTTGTGTTTAAGTTCCTTCAGGAATTCAAACTGTCAGACCAGCCAGAGGTTTCAACCAGGCCGCGATCATCGGTCGCGTGCCTACAGCCTGTGGAGCAACCTGCTTCTGGGCGCCGTCGACCGTACCAGTTGGTGCAAGTGGTCAAAACTTTTGCAGCATTGGACTCAAAGCTGAGTTCCAAGACTATGAAGACTTCGTTCTACACTGGCTGATACCTTTTTGTCTCCTGTGAGTTATCGTTCCTACGATTCAGCCAGTCCGTCGGTCTGCCAAACTTTGACTGTCTTGGATCAGGACTCCTCCTCCCTTGGGCTTTCCAAGCCCAAGTCGGCCGTTATTCCAGTGGCGACTTTGGAGTCCATGAGAGATGCTAGGCATGCTTGCTCTCTCGAATCAAATCGTCTCTGCCTTGGCTGCTTATCTGCCTTCAGATAGGTTTGACGACATACAGGCTCCATTGTGTGTGCTCTCTAAGGCGCTCATATGCATGCCTGTAACACGGCTATTTTGGAATTAGTTCGCTGGGATGCTGTGTTGGACACAAGCCGTTCCCTTCCTGATGATATTGCACTTTTTGCTGTGTTGGAATTTTTCCGTATGTGATCAGTTAACCTTTTTGGATTGATGTCTGATACCCAATAAATTTTCACCTTGAATTTATTTTGTTTAATCAAATTGGACACTTTCATACAGATGATATTATAAAACACGAGGGTACTTTTGCATAATAGAACTCGTGGTTTTGTTAAATGATCAACTTATGTTTTTTCAAAATCATGGCTTTTTGTCTCTTTAATTAATTTTATTGTAGCTTCATATCCACAAAATGCAGACGATGGAAACAACAATTTGTTAACTTTCGTAACCTCCATCAACAACTCCATAAAGAAATTTCATATGGAAATCAAAAAGGGAATTTCTGAAGATGATGGCTCCAGTTTTTATGGTTTAGTGAGTTTTAAAAATAATTATTTATGGGAAAGACTTTTGATCAGTCTGAACAGATTGTTTTTTGTAACATCTTTCTGATACATAGAGGATATCTACTCTTTTTAGTTCACCCGATGTCAGTCAGGATGAGCTATAGTTATCGCTCCCCATCCATCGTCCATCATCCTGCTTGAAGGGTGTGTTTGTGGCTTTTTAGCTCACCTGACTTTCAGTCAGGAGAACTAGAGTGATCATTCACCGTCCATTGTTCGTGAACATGGTGTTTGCATCTTCTCCTCCCAAACCGCTGAACCAATTTAATTGATATTTGAGATAATAGTTTGTTATGACACCGCAATTCGATTTTGTTCAAATCAAGTTGTCTCGCCCCTCGGTAGGGCCACGACCAAAAAGTGTTCTTAAATCTTAAAAAATCTTCTCCTCATGAACCAGCAGTAGGAGAGACTTGATATTTGGTGTGCAGCTTTCTTTTGAGGTGTAGACTCAGATGTGTTCAATGAAGTTCGAGGAGCTATATTTGCCTTCATTATGGGAGGGGCAAGAATTTTTGCCCCACTCAAAATTTCTATTTTCCAAACCAAGAGGCAGATTTGAACCAAATTTGATATGAGGGCTTATTGGGTCATAAGTACTTAATTTATGCCCCAATTTTTTTTCCTGTCGCCCCATGGGAACCGCAGGAGCTAAAAATAGAAAAAATTAAAACGCCCATATCTCCAAAACTACACGGCACTGAGAATTCTTATATGGTGTGAAGCTTCCTTAGGACCAACAGAATAGAATAGTCAAAAAAAATTGCTATCAGTTTTATCATGGGGTACTTTTTTGGGACTTTGAAAAAGTGCTGAGTCAGCATTTTTTAACACTGTGGGTAATTGGAAAAACATTTAAGACTACTTTTCTCCCAAACCACTGTTCCAAAAGCTTTCAAATTTCACATATAACATCTTTGGAAGATTGTTTCACATGTTTATTGAAATCAAATCCCTGGGTCCATATTTGGGCTGTCTATGGGAGCCCAAATGTTTAAATTAGTGCAGTATGAGGAATATTCATTAAAAATCTTCTTCTTCAGAACTACCAATCAGAATCTTTTGATATTTGGTATGCAGCATGCGAGTTTGTTCAAGCCAAGTCCCTGAGTTCATATTTGGGCTCACTGTGCAAGCCCGAATTATAACTTAGTTCAAAATGAGGAATTTTCTTTAAAAAAACTTCTTCTTCAGGCCCAGCAGTCGGAATGTTTTGATATTTGGTATGCAGCATCCTTAAGGGGGGGAGGGGGGGGGGGGTGAGATTCAAGTTTGTTCAAGCCATGTTCCTAGGTCCATGTTTGGGCTCACTGTGGGATCTCGACTGTGGGATCTCGAATTGTAACTTAGTTCACAATGAGAAATTTTCTTAAAAAAAATCTTCTTCAGATCCAGCAGTCAGAATGTTTTAACTTAGTTCAATATGAGATATTTTTCTTTAAAAATATTTTTCAAAGATTCAGCAGTCAAAATGTTTGGATATTTGGCATGCAGCATCCTTATGGGGGGTGGGGGGAGGGGGGAGAGGGGAGGGGGGGAGAGATTCAAGTTTGTTTAAGCCAAATCCCTGGGTTCGTATTTGTGTTCACTGTGGGAGCCCAAATGATAACTTAGTTCAAAATGAGGAATTTTCTTTAAAAATCTTCTTCTTCAGATCCAACATTCAGAATGCTTTGATATTTGGTATGCAGCATCCTTAGGGGGATAAGATTCAAGTTTGTTCAAGCCAAGTCCCTGGGTTGATATTTGGGCTCCCAGTGGGAGCCCTAATTATAACTTAGTTCAATATGAGGAATATTCTTCAAAAATCTTCTTCTTCACATCCACTAGTCAGAATCCTTTAATATTTGGTATACAGCATCCCACTGGAGGTGAGATTCAAGTTTGTTCAAGCCAAGTCCCTTGGTTCATATTTTGGCTCCCTGTGGGAGCCCGAATTATTACTCAGTTCAGTTTTCTTTAAAAATCTTTTTTTTTTTGATCCACTGGTCATAATCTTTGGATATTTGGTATAAGTTTTTCTTAGGAGGGGCAGATGCAACTTATTGAAATCAATTCCGTGGGTTGATATTTAGGCTACCTTGTCAGGTGGGCACCATCAGGCCCCCTGGGGCCTCTTGTTTTGATATTAGGTATGCCGCATCCTTAGGGGGGTGAGATTCAGGTTTGTTCAAGCCAAGTCCCTAGGTTCATATTTGGGCTTATGTGCGAGCTCGAATTGTAACTTAGTTCAAAAGGAGGAATTTTCTTTAAAAATCTTCTTCTTCAGATCCAGCAGTCGGAATGTTTTGATATTTGGTATGCAGTATCCTTAGGAGGGTGAAATTCAAGTTTGTTCAAGCCAAGTCCCTGGATTCATATTTGGGCTCACTTTGGGAGCCCAAATTATAACTTAGTTCAAAATGAGGATCTTTAAAAATCTTCTTCTTCAGATCCAGCAGTCGGAATGTTTTGATATTTGGTATGCATGATTCTTGCGGGTGGGGTGGTGAGATTCAAGTTTGTTCAAGTCAAGTCCCTAGGTTCATATTTGGGCTCATGTGCGAGCTTGAATTATAACTTAGTTCAGTATGAGGAATATTCTTCAAAAATTTTCTTCTTCACATCCACCAGTCAGAATCTTTTGATATTTGGTATACGGCAACCTTACAGAGGTGAGATTCAAGTTTGTTCAAGGCAAGTGCCTGGGTTCATATTTGGGCTTCCTGTGGGAGCCTGAATTATTACTTAAATCAATATGAGGAATATTCTTTAAAAATCCTTTTTTTCAGATCCACTGGTCAGAATCTTTGGATATTTGGTATAAGCTTTTCTTGGGAGGGGCAGATGCAACTTGTTGGAATCAATTCTCTGGGTTGATATTTAGGCTACCATGTCAGGTGAGCACCCTCATGCCCCCTGGGCAAGCCAGAAAATAAGCAGACTGACATCTACAAAATGCGGTCCCCAGAGGGTGAATTTCGTGATGCTACCCTGCACAGCAGGGTAGCATCACTAAATTTACCCTCTGTGAACCTCAATCTGAATCAGGGTTTCAAAACTAAACAGGAAGAGCTACCCTGAGGATAAATTGTCCCACTCAGTGGAATAGCATCATCAAATTCTCCCTCTGGGAACCTCATTCTGCAAATGTCAGACTGCTTATTTTCAGGCCTGCCCCTGGGGCCTGTTGTTATCAAAAAATCATTACACCAATTTTGAAGAGAGTTAAGGGCATTGTCATAATGATTTTATTCAAACCAAGTTACATCCCCCATCCCCTCCCCATAGAGAGGGCTGGGGGCAATTTTCTCCAATTTTAAAAAAAAGCATCTCATGATCCAAAGGATGGAATTGAGTTGATATTGGGTATTTAGCTTCCTTTTGAGGTATACACTCAAATTTGTTCAAGGGAAGTTTGAGGGAAAATATTTCCAGTTCTGAGAGAAGCACGATTTTTTTGCCTGCCTGAATTTTCTGTTTTTAGCACCCATAGGATGATTTGAACCAAATTTGGTATGGTTTGAACCAAATTTGGTTACTATTGGGTCATAAGTACATCATTCACGGCCCCCAAAAAGATTTTCTCTACACCTCCAGAAAATCGAGGAGCTAAAAGTATAAAAAATTTCATAAGCCCATATTTCCTTAACTGCATTGAAAAGAGAATTGTTATTTCATATGTAGGAATCTTGGAGCTAGTGGAAATGGGTGTGCAGAAAAAATCTCAGTCGAATGCATCACAAGTTATGGTATAGAGAATTGAAAAAGTACTGAGTCATCATTGTACAGAATATAAAAAATTCACCATAACAACCCATCAGAATCTTATAATATTTGGTATCTAACATCGTAAGGGAAAGTCAGATTGAAGTTTGTTCAACTCAATTGAAGTTTGTTCCACTCAAGTCCATGGGTTCATATTTGGGCTCCATACACGAGATACCCATTTTAACACTGTTGGTAATGGGAAAATGCTGAGTGTGCAGGCTTTCAAAAATTAATAAAAAATCTTCTTCTCTAGAACCACTGATCAGAATCTTTTGATATTTGGTTTACAACATCCTTGGGGGATTAGATTTAAGTTTGTTCAAATCAAGTCCCTTGGTTCGTATTTGGACTCCATACATATATTGGAGACACCCATTTTAATACTGTAATGTTGAAAATGCAAATGTTTTTAAAAAAAATTTTTAAATCGCTTCCCCCATAACCTCTGGTCAGAATCTTTTGATATGTGGAATACCCTTAGGGTAATCAGATTTGAGTTGCGTCAAATGAAGTTCCCATGTTCTTATTTGGGCTTGATACAGGAGCCCAAATTTTGGGAAAGGCTTTAAAATCTCCTCCAGAACTGCCAGTCATGATCTTTTGATATTTGTTGTACAGCATCCATTGGAGGAACTTATTCAAGTGTGTTCAAATCAAGTCTCTGAGTTTATATTTGCCTGCCCTTTCCACCAGGGCCCACATCCCCATTGGAGTGAAATATGAGGAATATTTTTTTTAAAATCTTCTTGTATAGAACCAGCAGTTAAGATTTTTTGATGTTTGGTATACATCATCTTTAGGGGGTTCAGATTCAAGTTTGTTCAAATCACATCCCTCGGTTTGATATTTGGGCTTCTTGTGGGTGCCCAAATTTTAACTTGGTGGAAAAAAGGAATATTCTTTTCCAGAACCACGATTCAGTATCTCTTGGTTTTCGGTATACAATACCCTGTTGTGGGTGGGGGTGGGTGAGGGGGCTCATATTTAAGTTTGTTCACATAAAATCCCTGGATTCATATTTGGGCTTAGAGTAATATAACAAATAATCCTTAAAAAATCTCCATCTTTAGATCCACCCTTCAGAGTCTATGGATATTTGATGCACAACCACCCTGTTGGGGAGGGTGGGGTGAGTCAGATTCACATTTGTTCAAATTAAGTGAGTCCCCAGGTTGATATTTGGACTGCATAGTTTTGCATTACTGTAAATCTGGACATTATTTCTGTGGTAGCATCTCAATACTAGAAAAAATCATCTGACATGGACAACTGAGTTATAAATAATGTCTTCATTCCTCTGTACTGTTAACTAGCCATAAATGCTAATTAAGTCCTTCCTTAACTGGTAGAGTGCTAAATTATTTTTGGTCCTTAAAATTTGTTTGTGCATCTTTGCCTTGTAACAATTTATGGGAGAGTGCCAGTGGGCACTCTCCCATAAATTGTAACAAGGCAAATCCTAACAGATAAAATAATATCACTTCAAAGATAATATGAAGCACATCCACAGAATTTGAAGCCTTTAAATTGTGGTACCGACACTTCAGAATAAAGCCCAAATATGGTCTTCCAGCACTCTACCAGTTAACAACTTTATCTTACTGTGGTAAACAAGCTGTGTTTTGCTGGTAAAATATGACCCGGTAACCAATGTCTGGGGCAGAAGTCCTCTAAAATGGTCAACATTGGTATAAACAATTGGCAGGACCAGCCGTGATGGTGACTAGGGCGATTATGTCACCTTTCTAAGCCCAAAGTCTCATAGAAAAATAGTCGGGGTGATTGCTAGTCGCCCTCTAAAAATTGGCCAAAATGAGCAAAGGCTGGACAGTGAACCGAGTTATCCGAGGTTTACATAAAAACAATTAATTTCAAGAATCGAATATGCTTGAGTGTGATAAATGGGCATTTTCATTCGTCAAATAAGCGACCATTTATTTGAAATCACAGAAGAATCAATTGTCCATTCCTTCCAGGCAACCTTCTTACATCTGGTCCTGTTCACACTTTCAGACGTTGGAAATTATTAGCTTAGACTTTGGTGAAAGCTAACCACAGGAGGGTGCTGTGGGGATTGGCACAATGAAGAGGGGAGGGGTCATGAAGGAGAGGGTAGCAGTGGGGGATTTTCAATCAATAATTACTTTGTGATTTTTTAACCTGGCATAGATGCATCATAGACGACTGGACCTAGATTAATCGGGCATTAATGGTGGACCACCAGCTGAAAATATGAGGAGGTGGTACATAAATATTCTCAATTTTCTACACTTTCCTATGAAGTCTCCCTACTTGACTGCAGTCTCCCTATTTTTTCTGGAGGGAGACATGAAGTCTCTCTAAAATTCACCCCCTAAGGTTGGTCCCTGGCGGGACTTGACTTTATATCCATGTTGCAGTCACAGTTAGCCATTGTGCAGAAATATGTGACTTGAAACGCCAATAAATAAAGAACTTTGTCAGGTGGGTACCTCAGGCCCCCAGGGGCCTCTTGTTTTATTCGCTCACATGACTGAAAGTCAGGATGAGCTTTAGTGATCACTCACTGTCCGCCGTCCGGCACTCATCGTCCGTGAACATGGTGTTGCACATGTCCCTCCTAACCTGAACCAATTTTAGTTATATTGGAGGTGATTGCTTGTTCTGACATCACATTTTTTTTTTTCAAATCAATTTGCCCAACCTCATAGGGAGGGAGTGGGGAAAAATCCACCAAAATTCTTCAAATATCTTCTTTTCATGAACCAGTGGGTACAATGACTTAATATTTGGTATGGCGCTTCCTTTTGAGGTGTAGAATCAAGTTTATTGTCTCCCACTTTTTGAAAAAAAACGGGAGATATTAAATTTGGGGTGTCCTTCCGTCCTTCCGTGTTTTTCATTTCCAGACTCTAACTTTCCTTACAGTGACCGGATTTCGATGCAATTTGGGTAGTAGATCACTTTTTAATCAATTGTGGGTCCAAGTTCGAATATGGGCATTTTGCGCACATATTTAATTAGGTTGCTGAAATTTGATTGGCTGACGGTTTCCAGACTCTAACTTTCCTTAAAATCAACTGATTTCAATGAAATTTCATATATGGATTACTTTTATCAATACCTCGGTCAAGTTCGAATGTGGGAAATTTTGTACCAAAAATCTGTCTGTCTGCCCCGTGCGTCAACGCACCTCGGACTAAAAGCCGTATTTATGAACTGATCTTCACAAAACTTCTTGGGTATCTTTGTTATCATTGTGAGACCAGAATATGTGTTATGGGGTTTGGTCCAAAATTCAAGATGGCCACCAGTGGCCATTTTGTTCCAAAATTGGGTGTAATCAGTTTTTTGTACAGAACTTCTATATGAAAATTCGGATTTGAATAAATGTTTGTATGAATGTTTAGTAACATGCAATACATCACATATAGTACGGGTTTTGTTCTCGTGCAAATATTATGCAAATTAGGGAAACTTTGATTTATTCAGTGCCACTACCAATACACAGTAAGTGCATACCTTACGTGTTTTTCGTTTCCAGACTCTAACTTTCTTTACAGTCAGTCGATTTCGATGACATTTGGGTAGTAGATCACTTTCATCAATTGTGGGTCCAAGTTCAAACATGGACATTTTCCGCGCATATTTAATTAGGTTGCTTAAATTTGATTGGCTGATGGTTTCCAGACTCTAACTTTCCTTACAGTCAACCGATTTCAATGAAATTTCATATATGGATTACTTTTCACATCAGTTTAATGTAATATGTCTTATCATACAGTCTTAATTTTTAGTGAATCTCTCAGTTATACTCCACATCACTTTACTTGCTTTGACAGTGACCTCCTTGAAAATAAATCTGATAACCATTGTCTGAAGCACTGTCTGTTCTGTCTCTTCTAAATAACTTCCACTTGCAACTCAACTATATTCCACTGGATGCATTAATTCCCCTTGAAACTGTTGCCCAGCAGGAGACATGAATTCACTAAATTTGCTTGTTGAAACGAAGTTCGTGGATCAATATTTGCCTTTATAATGGGAGGGGCAAGATTTTTGGCCCTGCCCGAAATTTCTATTTTCTGAACCGATTGTCTGATTTGAACCAAATTTGATATGTGGTATTATTGAGTCATAAGTACTTGATTGATGCAACAAAAAAAATTGTTCCGTGTCCCTGTGAGGACCCCAGGAGCTAAAAATAGAAATATTTTCAAATGCACATATTTCCCAAACCGCATAGAACAATGAACTGTTATTTGGTATGAATCATCCTAAGGACCAGAATTGAATGGTAAAAAAAACCCCGCCATCGATTGTGTCAGGGTGTTCAATTTGGGGGTCTCATCGAAAAAATGCTGAGTCAGTATATTTGCAAAAAAATTTTCTCCACAACCAAAGATCAGAATCTTTTGATATTTGGTATTCAGCATCCATGGGGGGTCAGATACAAGTGTATTAAAATGAAGCCCCTTGGTTCATATTTGAGCTCAATACGGGAGCCCGAATTTTTATCTTAGGGCAGTATGTGGAATGATCTTTAAAAATCTTTTTCTTCAGATCCACCAGTCAGAATGCTTTGATATTTGATATGCAACATCTTTTTCTTTTTTTTTGGGGGGGGGGGGGAGGGGGGGGGGTAGGGGGGAGTGTGTAGGGGGGGTCAGATTCAAGTTTGTTCAAATCGAGTGCCTGGGTTAATATTTGTGCTCCCTGTGTTTGCCCAAATTTTAACTTGGTGCAATATGAGGGAATTTCTTTAAAAAACTTCTTTAGATCCGCCAGTCAGAATGCTTTCATATTTGGTATGCAACATCCCTATGGGGGTGAGATTCAAGTTTGTTCAAATCATGTCCTTAAGTTAATATTTGGGATCCCTTTGGTAGCCCACATTTGAACTTTGTGCAATATGAGGGAATTTCTTAAAAAATCTTCTTTCTGACCGCACCCTCCCTTTAGCTAGAAGGTAGCAACAGTGACTGTTTGGCATATGCCTTTGAAGAAGTACAAAGAAGTTTGAAATTAGTATGCCTGGGTAAGCCCTACGTTCTAACTATACAATAATATGAGCAACAGTGACATTTTGGCTTATGCCACTGAAGTATAACAAAGAAGTTTGAAACTAGTCTGGCTATGTAAGCCTGTGTTGTAGCTACACAATAACCTTTGAATTTTTAACCTCCATGACTCCAACTATATCCAGACACAAAATTTGCGGTGAACAAAATTTCCATTTGCCTATCATTTGCATAAAATAAGACAAGGTGAATTGTAAATTGTTCACCATGACTCCATTAGGGATGAGTGATCCATCATGAATATATGTTCAGACAAACTGCAGTGTATGAGGCCGACATCTCATTCTTAATAATTCTACTTCACTGTTAACATTATCCTTCGAATTACAGTCTCTGTTATTCAGCAGTGTGACATAAATGTAACTTCAGTCCTCAATATCAGCATTTTTTATGCTCCGCGTAAAAAGTTTGTGAAGCATACAGTCTCAGGTTTATCCATCCATCCATCTGTCCATCCATCTGTCCATCTGTCCGTCCATTTGTTTCAGCATTGCCATTTTTCCCATTACACAAATCTGGAGTCAAAAAGAATTGTTAAACTGCTCCTCCAGTGCCAGAAATTACATTGTAGGAAGGTAAAAGATCATTCTTTAACCCTTTACCTAACATGAAAAGCAGACGACACTTGTCAAAAAAAACGCTTGAATAACTAATTATACCCCCCTTTTATAAAATGGGGAGGGGGGGGGGGGGGGTATATAGTAAACACTTTGTCTGTTCATCCTTCCATCCGTTCATCCATTCATTCATCCGTCCATTCGTCACACTTGTTTCCAGGCAAAAACTTTTGTTCCATTGGTTGCACATACTTAACAGGTAGGCTGCTTGTAAGGGATGCTGATTGGGATAGCTTTTGGGATCTGTAGGTGAAAGGTGAAGGTCACTGTTACTATAAATAGATTTTTGGTTTTGTGCAATAACTTTAGTTTTCTATTGTGTACGAAGCTATAACTTCATATTGTGATTGCACTTGAAGTGTCGATTGTTGCATTGCATTTGGGGTCAATAGGTCAAAGGTCAAGATCGCTGTTGCTATAAATAGATTTTTGGTTTCTGTGCAATAACTTTAGTTTTCTTTTGTGTATGAAGCTATAACTTCATATTTTGATTGCATTTGAGGTGTCGACCATTGGGATTTCATTTGGGGTCAATAGGTCAAAGGTCCCGGTCACTGTTACTATAAATAGATTTTTGATTTCCATGCAATAACTTCAGTTTTCTTGTGTGTAGGAAGCTATAACTTCATATTGTGATTACATTTGAGGTGTCGATCATTGGGATTGCATTTGGGGTCAGTAGGTTAGAAGTCAAGGCCACTGTTACTAAAAATAGATTTTCATACATTTTTGGTTTCCATGCAATAACTTTGCTTTCTTTTGTGTTCAAAGCTATAGCTTGATATTGTGATTGTATTTGAGGTGTCGATCATTGGGATTGCATTTGGGGTCAGTAGGTCAAAGGTCAAGGTCACTGTTACTACAAATAGATTTTTGGTTTCCATGCAGTAAATTTAATTTTCTTTTATAGTAATGAGCGGTGTCCATCTTTCCGTCCATGCATCCATCCGTCCATGTATTGAGACGCCCCATCCATGTGGAGACGTCCGTCCATCCAAAACACTTTGCGCCTGAATTTCAACTTGAGTTTGGGTGAATTCATCGTATCCAAATTTGATATATGGGTTACTTGGAAGGTAATGCAGGTTAAGTTTGAAAATGGACATGGTCCATTGATTTTCACCAGAGTGATGGTCCTTTTTCAACTTCGAAAACACGTTTTTTGTGTTATTCAAATTTTGACTTGAGTTTGGTTGAATTGATCGTAACCAAATTTGGTATAGGGCTAACTTGTTGAATATAATTTCCAAACACAAAACCATTTGCCATACCTTCAGTAGAGATTTGACCTGTTAATTGCACATGCAGTAGAGTATACTTCTGTTAATTGAATAAATAAAGCTGCAGTATACATCAAGAAATTACCCTGACAATCACCAAAGTCCCCTTGTTTATAAATCAATTTTGCCTCAGTAATTCAAATACTGGTATTTAATCTAATATGTCTGGTTTGACAGAGCTCCTTGAGCTCTGTCAAGCCAGTTATAATAGAATAAAAGTTCAGTTTGTCTCTAAAATATAGAAATATGACTAATCCTGCTAATTGAATACTCCTGTTATTGGAATAATTTTTACTGGCAAAGTGCTTATTCAGTTAACAGGGCTCCACTGTACTGACAACAATCTGATATCCCTTCACCCATTGCAGATGACACTTAGAAAATAAATTCTTGAGTAACTATAAAAAAAAAATGCCGATAGGATCAGTGATCCAAAGTCGAGTTGTGACAGCACAAAAGTGGCTTTTATCAACTTATCGACCGGAAACCAGTTGATTACAATTTACTATGTGAAGGGTCACTGCGACCTTGACCTTTGACGTAGTAATTCCAAAATAAATAGGGCTCTTTCTTGCACCAATACCAACCTACCTATGAAGTTTCGTGAATGTGGGTCAAACCATTATCAAGTTATCGTCCGGAAACCAACTGTTTACAGATTTACTATGTTGAAGGCCACTGTGACCTTGACCTTTTACCTATCGAGTCCAACATAAATAGGGTTCTTCCTCTCACTGATGCCAACCTACCTATAAAGTTTCATGAACGTGAGCCAAACCATTATCAAGTCCGGAAACCTATTGTTTATGATTTATTATGTTCAAGGTCACTGTGACCTTGACCTTTGACCTAGCGAGTCCAAAATAAATAGGAGTCTTCCACTCACTTAGGTCAACCTACCTACGAAGTTTCATGAATGTGGGTCAAACCATTATCAAGTTATCATCCGGAAACCAACTGTTTACGGATTTATTATGTTGAAGGCCTCTGTGACCTTGACCTTTCACCTAGCGAGTCCAAAATAAATAGGGTTCTTCCTCTCACTGATGCCAACCTACCTATGACGTTTCATGAAAGTGGGTCGAACCATTATAAAGTTATCATCCAGAAACCAATTGTTCTGATTTACTATGTTCAGGGTCACTGTGACCTTGAACTTTGACCTAGTGAGTCCAAAATAAATAGGGTTCTTCCTCTCAAGAAGGCCAACCTACATATAAAGTTTCATGAATGTGGGTTCAACCATAGTCAAGTTTTCATCCGGACAACAATTGTTCATGATTTAGTATATTCAAGGTCACTATGACCTTCACCATAGACCTGGTGAATCCAAAATAAATAGGGTTCTTCTTCTCACTGATGCCAACTTATCTATGAAGTTTCATGAATGTGGGTCGAACCATTATCAAGTTATCATCCGGAAACCAATTGTTTTGATTTATTATGTTCAGGGTCATTATGACCTTGACCTTTGACCAAGCAAGTCCAAAATGAATAGGATTCTTCCTCTCACCGATACCAATCTACCTATGAAGTTTCCTGAACATGGGTTGAACCATTATCAAGTTATCATCTGGAAATAAGAGCTGTGCGGTTATGAAATTTTGCCTCGGTTTCGGTTTGATTCGGTTTTTACAAAAATAGTTGAGTATTTGTTTCGGTTTCAGTTTTTTTGGGGTGTATTGATTTAAAGGCCGAAAATGAACAAATATAAGGGATTCTGACCAGTGAATAAGCCACAGGTGTGTGTAAAGTAAAGGAGTGGTAAAGGTATAGGTGTTGGATTGATATTTTCGGGACGCAAACTTGAGTTGACACAAGGTTAGGTGAGCTTTTCTGACCCGGTGGCCAGTGATGGTACCGGTAAAAAATTTTTTGCAAAAAAAGAAAAACCCAAAGAATAATACTTACTGGGGAGTATATTGGAAGAATTGTTCCTCAATAAGACATATTTTGATATGCTGTCATTTCATAAACAGAACGTTTCCAAAAACTGGAGGATAAAGACCTGAAGGCAAACTTGGTATCAGCTGTTCAAAATATCTGCTGCACATCAAGGGAGAGTACTCAAAACACACGTGGTGGAAATGATGTGACACACTGCAAACAAAAACAAGATTTTTTGCAAAGCTGTTGAACTCAATTTAATATAAATAGCCTATCGATTTTAACTGGGGCGATATCGTCTCAAGCTCTGTTGACATGTTGGAGCTGATAAATATTTATTGCCTGCTGTCGACTGTGGTATTTTGTGTGAGGCAGGCAATTTGGGTCCGCAGGGAATCGCTTGCCTCAAAATGACAAGCCTGTACCCCAATCAGAAATTCTCCGCCGTGTTGAACAATGTTGACGCAATGAAATAGTTTATAAAAAGGTTCAAAAGTCTTCAGAAAGTTGGAACAAAAAAAACACCATCCACATACCGAATGTTGGTACTCGGAGGAAAAGTTGTCCGGTTATTTAAAAAAAAAACGAAACCGACCGAATTTCTGTTAACCGCACATCACTATCCGGAAACCAATTGTTTATGCCTGCCCGCCTGCCCAACCACCTGAAAACCACCCACCCGCCCACCATTCATCAAACTATAAGTCAAGTTTGACTTCGTCACAACTCGACTAAAAATTTGTCAGAAAAACATAACTTTTTACCCCTCATTGGAATGAGCTCAATAAGCTTGTTCTAATGAGGATTCTTAAGCTTGTTTTTGAGACAAAAATAGAAAACATAATAAAATTTGAAATTGAACAGAGATTTTTGTATAATAATGCTGGCTGGCTGGCTTTGTCCATTTTGTTGGATAAACAGTTAATTGAATCACCTTCAGATGGCTGAACAAGAAGGGGGTATTAATCGAGAGCTCCCGGTCACTTTGTTTTTATTTTTTGTCTCAAAAACATAAGTTATGACCCCTCATTGGAACAAGCTCGATGAGCACGTTCCAATGAGGATCATAACCTATGTTTTTGAGACAAAAAATGAGAAAATAATTAAAATTAATTGCCAATTTTTGAGAATAATGCTTTCCGGTTTTGGCCGTTACGTTCGGTAAAAGGTTAGCCATGATCTTCCAAAGCAAAACTACTACCATGCCTTATTGGAGAAAACTATTTTCTGTTGACCATAACTATTTTGTTTGCCTCAATTTCAAGATGTGGTATGTTACTTCATTATAAAGTTACTTGTTTCTGCACCATCTTCAAAGATTATGACAAACACAAAACCTGACCATCCACTTTGTGGTTTGAACAAGCTTGACTTTTTGTCGGTTTTATTAATTTTTTTGTTTATTTACTTTGACACTTTCTCAGTTTATTGGTAGAGACTCCTTGAGCTTGTTATAATTTAGAGCATCAATTTTTGTTATTATGAAGATGCATTTATGTTTGTTATTCATGTACTTTTGAAGATTATTGTGTAAGTATGGGAAATTCTTTTCAGGTAAACATTACAGAGAGTCAGATAACAAGACTAGCTTCAGATTTCACTCAAAATGAACTAGAACTCTTCAAGAAGATGGTAATACTTAGTTTTTTTTCCCAGTACATTGAATATCCATTTTGCTAGTGAAAATTATTCAATTAACAGGAGTATACAATTAACAGGGATTTGGTCAGTTTCCTGTGTTCTGAATGTAAACTGAGCATTTATTCTATTATATCTTGTTTGACAGAGCTCATAGAGCTCTGTCAAACAAGATATAATAGAATAAATGTCTGTATTGGATGCAGTGAGGCCAAAAAGGTTGATAAATAAGGGGAATTTGGTGCATGTCACAGTAATTTTTTCGACCTATTACAAAAATTTATATACAATAAACAGGAGTTTTCTCTACAACCCATATGCAATTAACAGATCAAATTTGTGCTGAAGGTATGGTAAATGGTTTTGTGTTTGATAATTATATTCAATTAACAGGGATATGCAATTAAGAGATATCCAATTAAGTGGGCTCCACTGTATATATTTAACATTTTAGCAAAGCAGTGCCTTGTCAGAGAGTTGAGATAATATTTTATTACATGCCTGTTCTATGAATTCCCCATCTACAGCATCACTAAACCATGCAGAAAATGAAAATCTGTTCTCCACATATGTGCCGAACGAACATCATTGACAGACTATTTTTATAAAGAAGCGAACTTTCACTGGAATCTTTTACAAATGATGAATCGCAATTACATTTTGAATCACCAGCAATAGCTAAAAATCGTCCCCAGAGTTTAAATGTGTTCTATGTGCCAGTAGGGGACAAAATAGTAAGTAACACAGGTTCCCCTCGTAAATTTGGTTGGCGATAAAATGTGTTCTTTTTGTTGATAGTTGTCAAATGAATTGCTGAGTATCCTTCTAATAATGTTTTTTTTATAGACATGATGGCATGTAACGAACACAGAATGACAAGAGTGTGCGAATGAGTTCTTGTGCCATTGCAGAACGATGAAACTCGAGGCCTGTGGCCTTTTGTTCTATCCCTCTGCACCCACGCGTGCCATATCAATTAACCCATTCACACACGCATGTCATTCTGTGTATTTATGGTACTAATGAGAAATCTGAGACATCATTAACATCACTAAAACAGTTGATGCATTGCTTTATCTGTTTGTGTTTTAATGGTCCGAGATTTAATATTATATGACTGCAATGGAAGAATATTAAAAAACCTGTTTTTGTCTCAAATCACAGCTCCAAATGACTCCATGTTTCATACAAGCCACTTGGATCATGTTTAGAGCTGTCATGAATGTTCCATATTTCAATATTGAAGTAATGGAGAAAACATAAAAAAAACTTCTTTTTCCAGACCACTGCTTTGAATGCTTTCATGTTTAGCATGGGGGTATCCATTTATCTGCAAATCAGTGTTCAAATCAAAACCCTGGTGTCATGTGTTTGATGGTGTTTGGTAGGCTGGGGGAGGTAGGATGGTGCAGACATTTCAACACACTTGATAATGGGAACAACATTAAAAAAAACAACTTTTCTTACAAACTTCTAGTCTGAAGAATTTTATTTATGGCATATATTTTTGTCATGATTATTTAAAAGTATTTAGAAATTAAGTCACCTGGGGCATTTTGAAGGTTGTTTATTCCCTTAATCCCCTCTCCCACTTCCCCACCCGCACCCTATCAGTGACCTGATTGATAAGGGAGAAAAATTAAGAACCTTCTCCCAAACCTTATCATTTTGGAATTATATAATTATATGTGTCTTAAATATTGAGTGGCCGATTAGTTTTATGAATCCCTAAATCTCTTGGTGAGGAGTCGGTGATTTTTGTCAGGTGTGTACTTAAGTTCTGTTACAGGAATCCATCGGAATCCAATATACATGTGGACTGTAATCAAAAGATTCAGGAATTGGGCCAACCATTGTTGAAAATTTAGTCCCAGAAATGCTATTTTTTTTCTCTGAGCTGGATTGGTCTTATATCAGCATTGTTCCAAAGTTATGCAGTAGATGAGATTTTAACCAATTCTAAGATGCATCCTGTGAATCTCAGCATAAAGAAATTCTTACATCCTTTACTTCTATTGGCATTTTTAGTCATTCAGTTTTGAAAAACTCTCGTGTCCTGTATGTCACAAGCTTTTCAGATTTGTGTGCTTGATGTTTGTGTGAAGGGTTCCTTGTACCACCTCTATGAACCATTTGTGATTGGAGAATAATGTTCATTCATTGCTTATTAATCGCAATGTATATTCAGTTGCCAAATTTAATTGGCAAAAAAGTTTCAAATGATGGCCTCTTGTTGTCAGTATTGTCAATATGGTATAAAAAACATAAGCATACTGATAAATACAAATGCACTTGGCAAACCAATGCTGCCAGTTGGATCAAGAAACAAAGTGTCTTGATGCCATCAATGGCAAAATTGTATGTGTGCTTCATTTGACAGATGCCATCAGTAATGCCAATTCTGACAATGTCAAGGGACAATCATGCCTGGGTAACGTCATAATCTGCATGCCATGTGGCACCAGAGCCTTGAAATCTTAAAAAAACAACTTTTCTTAAGATTTGTCACATTGTTTGTCACCTGTTATTAAAAAGGATGGGAGTATTATATTACGGCACTGGCAGTGCACCCACCCATCTGGACACCAGTCTGTCCATCCATTAACTTTTTTTTGTCTCCAGGCTATAACTTTTTAATGGGAATTGATATCTGGATGAAACTTACACAACATGTGTACTTCCACCAGACTGAGCATCACATATAGAACTCAAGATCATAAATTTAGGTCAACAGATGGAATCAGCATGCTCTTCAACTCTTTAGTGGAAAGAGATATCTCAATTGAACTTACACAACATATGGAAGAACACTAGATGGTGTGTCGCATACAAAAATTCATGACCGACCAACCAGACTCCAACAAACCAGACTCCATTCTGGACATAACTTTTAGTGAAAGGAGATATCACAAGCACATTTACACAACATATGTACCTCAACTAGACCATGTGTCACATATAGAATTCACCACTGATCCACCTAGATGAGGGCACCGATAGAGTTTAACATATGGAATCAGCATGCACATCAACTTCTTCATATCTGGGTCATAATGTTGTAGTGAAAGGAGATATCAATGAAACTTACACACAATATGGATCAACACTAGATGTTATGACATGAACAACAAAATTCAGAGCCTAAGCACCAAGGTCAAAGTCACAGAGAGAGGTCAGCACATCAATTCAGCATTAAAATCAAATTTTTTGTGTCCAGGCCATAACGAATTTCGTGACTGGCCTATCATGGTCAAGGTCACAGATAGAGGTCAACACATGGAATTAGCATGCACATCAACTTTTCATCTCAGGCCAATAACCTTTTAGTGGGAAATCTCACAATGAAATGAATCTTCTTTTTAACCGATGGGTACAGTGACTTGATATTTCGCCCTGAGCTTCCTTTTCAGGTATAGAATAAGTTTGTTCAAAAGAAGTTCATGAAACAATAATTGTCTTTGTAATGGGAGTGGCAAGTTTTTTGGCCCCACCCAAAATTTCTATTTTCTGAACTAATGAGCAGATTTGAACCAAATTTGGTATGTGGTATTGTTGAGCCATAAGTACTAGCGAGATTCATGAAGAAAAGCAATTCTTGTATCCCTGTGGGAACTCCAGGAGCTAAAATTAGAAATATTTCAATTGCCCATATTTCCGCTAAAACTGCACAGAACAGAGATCTGTTATTTATTAGGAAGCATCCTTAGGACCAGTAGAATGGAATGGTAAAAAAAAATTGCCATCGGCTCTGTCATAAGTGTATTGCAGAGGGAATCGAAAAATTATTTGGTATACAACATTTGGTATAGGGGGCAGATTCATGTTTGTTCAAATCATGTCCCCAAGTTAATGTTTGGGCTCCCTATGTGAGCCCAAATTTTAACTTGGTGCATTATGAAGAATAATCTTTTAATGTTTAGTATACAGCCCCCTTGGGGAGGTCAGATCTAAATTTGTTCAAACCATGTCCCTGTGTTAATATTTGGGCTTCCTATTGGAGCCTGAATTTAACTTGGTCCAATATGAGGAATAACCTTTAAAACTATTTGTCTCCAACACCAGTCATCAGGATCTTTTGACATCAGGTATGCAAAATTCTTAAAGGGATTGGATTCATATTTGTTCAAATCAGTTAATAACTGGGTTCTCTAGGTGAGCCCAATTTTTTACTTAGTACAAAATGGGGAATAATCTAATCAAATTTTAACTTGGTGAAATATGAAGAATAATCTTTAGAAATCATCCTCTTCAGATTCACCAGTCAGAATCTTTTGATTTTTGGTATACAGCATTCTTTGGGAGGTCAGATCTAAATTTGATCAAACCAAGTCCGTGTTAATATTTGGACTCCTTGTTGAACACCAAATTTTAACTTAGTCCAGTATGAGGAAAAATCTTTAAAATAGAATCCTTACAGAGGTTGGATTCATATTTCACCAAATCAGTCCCATTGATGTATAATTGGACTCTCTGTGGGAGCCTGAATTTCAACTTAGTGCAGTAGGGATCTTCTTCTTCAAATCCACCAGGCAAAATCTTTTGTTTGCGATACAGCCTCCTTACGAGGGTCTGTTTGAAGTTTGTTCAAATAAAGTCCTTCGATTAGTATTGTGATATATATACAGAACCACACTTATGTTTGAATGGGGTTAACGATTACTGGACGAGAGCGAGTGGCGAAGGGATACCACGAGAGCCGGTACACACCCAACCATGAAAATGAATTCACTGCAATTAATCGCTAATTTAATTAAATAGTCGACAATTTGAACGGTTGAAAGAATTTTAGAGAGAAACGAGCAATTTTGTCAGAGAACCAGTCTTAAGTCTTTGACCTTGCCACCTGTAGAATCGCTGTTGATTCATTTTATTCGCAAAAAATATGTCGATCCAAACACTCAAAACTCGGAAGATTGCGTTCAGCATATCAGACGTCACAAATTATGAGGTATCAAATGTGTTTTCAAAAGTGTGTGTGCAGGCATCATTATATCTGGAGGATGGAAAATGTACAAGGATTTTAATTCGAATACGGTGCGAACTGGCTGCTCTGTTTAAATTTCGTGCTTTTTAAACTGAAAATATAAGTTTGAACTCGGCTTGACGATACATGCACTACTGCCACTAGGCTATCGCATGTGGACATCGGTCATTTCTGTTCTGCACTGTAACAAAAGTACCTTACACACCGAATGAGAAAAGACATTTTGTGCAATAATTAACCTTCCAGGGCATTCATTCGATCGTTTGGAGTAACTGAGCCTGAGACAGTTTGAAATTCCATTCTGACTCTGACTCTGAGTGAACTCTGCAGTCTTGGTAAGTTTGCACTTTATTTTTCAACATTATAAAGTTTCTGACTTGAAATTTAGCCTTCTTTTCATTTTACCTCAAGTCTTGATAACCTTTGTTTGAAATGGGCTGCACTTACAAATAAAAAGCGTTAGATTGTCCACATAATACTACAGATATACAAAGGGAGAAATATATTGCATGGTAACTGCAAGAAAATGTCATGTCTTGTCTCCACAAGTAATTTAGTTTGTACACCTTTTTTACAAACCCCCCACCCATCTATAACCTGACAGCATTTCTCGAAAGCTCACGAAATGAGTATCCAACAGTCTTAGTCAGAGGCTGAAAGAGAAATAAGTGTGTGTGTGGAAGGGGGGGGGGGGGGGCGGAAGGGTTGTTCTCACCAGTAAGCTCCAACTTATTTTGGTTGATAATATTTTCCAAGATTGATTAATGTTTACATTATTTTGTACTAGTACTATACTTCACCAGTTTGTTATCTTGATATCAGGTTCAAAACAAAATAATTTTTTATGTGTCTGCTCCAATATCTTGTCAATCTTGAATTTAGAATTTGGTATTCTGAATTTGCATTTAGTAAGTAGTTTTAAAGAGGACTGATAGAATGTGGCTAAAATGATAGGCTTTTGGAGAACATTTTCTTGGAGATGGGGGCTGACCAATCAAACTGCCCTGAACTTTTGTTTTAAAATCAAAATGCAGGGCCTTGCCTCGAATTTGCCTATGAAAATTCTCTTCCCATTGCCTGGATATTTGCCAAACTTATAAAAATACCCCCTCCCTCTGAACAGTCTGTTCTGAAAATACCAGTCCCTTTCAACGAAAATTGCAAAATTGACTGCTTATTGGTGAAGGGGGAGAGTGCCTCAACCCCCTCCCCATCCTATACACCAATGTAGCTAAGTCACATAGGTGGCATTCGGTTTAAGTTTTGTTGCTGAGAATTAAAGCAAAATAATATCCTTGTATAAAACGGAAATACTAGCAAAAATCCTTAATTAGTCATTTAAAAATACACATCAATCTGTGTTTGGAAAATATTGTCATATTGTCTATGTTTTAAATATTCTAATAATTATTTTTGAATTTCATGGAAGTCATCTCATAAAATTGACAGTATACTGCATTCATCAGACCACATGTATTTACCACCAATCCCCTCTTCATGGTCTCATTCCCACCCTACTCAAGACCTTTCAGAATTTCTGTAGTGGGTAGCTGCTGACTTTTAATTTCCCCAGTACAAACTCCAGAAAGTCATATTTTAGCAATATATATCCTCCTTAAAAAAGCCCTTCCCCTGCCCCCACAAAAAAAATTAAAAAAAATAAACCTATTGCCCAAATACCCACTAGCAGTAGCATGTAAAAAAACATTGGTTCTGCAGATGTAAACTACCGAGTTTTTCTTATAAAACCAGGCTTTTCATTCTTCCAAATTTTTCTTTATTCGGCTAGTGTGGGGGGGGGGGGGGGGGGTGGTCATCTAGTAAGGGTGGAAGTGGAGATAGTTAATTAGTAACTGCGTATACTAGATGTCAAACATCTCCAGGCGCTGTCGGCGTTTAGCCATCTGTTTTTCCGCTTCATGCTAACCAGTGTTCAAGATTCATTTAGTCTTGCTTCCTGAGAACTACTTCAACTTAACATGCTCTTCAAAGTATGTTTGCGTTGGCAAACATGCTACTTCATTGCCGAAGTGTGAATCGAATATCATTACAGTACACAGTAGGCCTCGTGTCGACAGCATGCAGCGGTGAGGGCAACATTGTAACAAAGTTTATATAGGAACTGTACTAGTGGCTGGCTGCAATATCGAACCCAATTGGACTTTTTTGCCCTAAAATTAATTAAGTTTTCCTCAATTTTCAATAACGAAAGCAACGGTTGAGTTTCACTGTTCAATTTCTTGGTAGAGATCATGTGTCTTTCATGACTTTCAACAGTTTTTAGCATAGTTGTGCATCAAACATTTTGTAATGAGTATCGGTAATTCCGACAGGAAAATATAGCCGATGGTTCTCATTGGTTATATTCCACTGAACGCTGCAAACTATAAGAACCAGTCTAACGTGAGAACTTGTGCACGTGAAGGGTACTTTTTATCGGATTGCACTAGAGCTTTCTGGTTAAAATTACCGCATGCCCCTAAAATCCATGTGATCGTGACAAATACAGTTACGGGTGTGTAATAAATGGTATACACCATCCATAGTGGAGTCGGATACAAGTCTTAAAAATCACGTCTTAAAAATTAAGTCTCCTGGGTTAATATTTGGGCTCTTTAACTTAGTCCAGTATGAGGAATAATCTTTGTAAATCTGTTTCTTGAGATCCAATGGTTAGAATCCTGATTAGGGGTTTGAGGGGGGGATGCCTAGTCAGTTCAAGTTTGTCTGAATTAAGTTCATTGGTTGATATTTGGACTCCTTATCTTCCATTACTGAAAATCTAGGCATTATTTGTCTGGTAGCATCTTAGTACCAGAAAAAAATTATCTTACTGGGCAGCAGAGTTTTGAATAGTACATGACTTTATAGCTGTGTAGTGTTTTCTGGCTGTAGATTGTAATTAAATCCTTCTTTAATCAACTTTGGCTGGTTAGCTCCTCAGTCCCCATGAGGCTTCTTGTTATGTTTATTATATGGGTTAATTTTGAGAGAAGATTTCACATTCCAGTAATATTTACATTCATCAGCAGTTGATGGACCTTTATATCATTGTAAATGCTATACTTCTAGATCCACTCAAGACTCTCTACCCTAGTTTGCCCATTCTATCACTTGCATTCCCGAGACTTACCAGGTAAACATTCCTGTCTGGATGAACTTTGGTCTTCATGAAGGCACACCCATGGCTGAGATGTTTTTATGTACACTGGTTTTTACCTTGAATAGTCTGTCTGACTCCTTACATCAGAATATTCAATCCACCTTCAATCCAATGTGTTCAGAGAAAAGAAGATCATCGTCTATTAGTGTTCAATCTCCTTTATCAACCTTTTCTACTTCATTACACCCTTATTCAGGATTTTCTTCATAAGGTGTCTGACGGTTTGCATTTATTTAGGAAGATCAAGTGTGCTGCATCTTATACAGAAGCACTTTTTGTATGATGTTTTAACTCTTAGAAGACGGGAGTTGAGTTTTCTTGACTGTGATGTAATACGGAAGGTAATCTGTCTGTGACAGTTCGGCTATCTTTGAGCTGGGGGAGAATTAAACACTGAGCAGGTGCTTCTAGTCAAGTGTCCAGGCAGTCGACACTTGACTAGAAGCACCTGCTTTACTGTAAGTTTTTCGTGTCATGTCATGTTCAATAAATTCATTCTGATTCCCTGGCTTCTAAGAGTTAAGAGAGTGCATTTTTAAAAATGCCTCTTACTCTGGACATTGATGCTGCTACACCAATATGTCCATTTCAAATTCATTTTATGTGCCTTCAATGATTTTAGAGACTGTCCTACATGTATATCTCTTACCTTTTCAGTATTGGATCTCAGGTAGCAGCCATTGTCTCGTGAGTCTCTGATGTGGAATGTGTGGATGACATGTTAACTGGGAGGGTGCTAAATTCTTTTTGGTCATCAAAATTTGTCTGCACATCTTAGCCTTGTTAAAATTTATGGGAGAGTGCCCACAGGCACTCTCCCATAAAAGTAACAATGCAAATGCTTAAAGACAAAATAATTTCGCTTCATGGATAATATGAATTACATCCACTGAATATGAAGTCTTTGAGATGAGTTACCTGCTCTTCAGATTAAAGCCCAAATATGAACTTTCAGAACTCTACCAGTTAACTCCCTTCAGAAATCTATCTTGATGTACAAGAATAGATTTCTTTATCTAGCTATTTACATCGCCAATCTGATGGTTATGCTAAGAGTTCTTTTATCACTTCCAGAATCTTAGCTTTGTTATCTCTGCCATCTACTTTTCCAGTTCTTTCTGTAAGAAAGTTGCTGTTCAGTGGACTTACTCATAATTTGGTCTGAGAAAGCGTTCTTAATTAGTCTCATGTTCTACTTTTACTGAGACACTTGACTCTTAATTAGACATACCATTGACCAGTATTAGGAGATATTATTGTTGTCCTCCGAAAAAAAAAAAAAATTGGGGGGAACTATTAAAATAGTCGGCATTGGCCGGTCGGCCGGTCTGTCCGTCCGTACATCCATCTGTCCCCGATGATAACTTCAGTTATAGTTGACCAAATCAAATGAAATTTGGTGTGTAGGCATATCAACATAAAATACTGGTCAAGTTCAAATCCGGTTGCAGTCTGACAATTTTTGCCAGAGTTATGCCCCTTTTTTGACTTGGAGAACTTTATTTTTAAAGTTTACAACCAGTAGCCTAAGCTATAATTGACCGAATCAAATAAAATTTGTTGTGTAGGTGTATCAACAGAAAATACAGGTCAAGTTCAAATCAGGATATGGATAACTTTTTTTCCAGAGTTATATCCCTTTTTCAAATTTTGAAAAAAAAAGTAAAGAATATTGCCTATCAACCTACCTTGCAATTGTTTACTACAGGCTTGCACTACAGTGGAAGAACCTAACTCGGATAAAATACTCTCTATTTTAATCTTTCCCCCCCGACTCGACCACATCTGGTGTGAGTTTATACCCCCTCCATGGGGGATGTGCAGCTCCTCCTGCTCCCGCGGGGGGTGGGGAATGCTGTCGTTTTGGGCCGCCCGACTCGACCACGTCTGGTGAGAATTGCTCCCCCTCCGTGTGGGATGTGTAGCTCCTCCCGCACCAGCGGGGGGTGGGGAACGCTGTCATTTCGGGGTTTCCCGACTCGACCATGTCTGGTGAGAGTTATTCCCCTTCCTTGGGGAATGTGCAGTTTTTTTTACCGTGGTGGATACTGCGGGAGCTGTTGGATTTCTGGTGAAGAGATGCCTGGTTCCGGGAATATGCGCCCTCTCCAGTCGACATCTCAGGCTGTCACTAGGGTTGTGACTCCTCCTTTGGAGGCCGAGCTAGGTGGCTCTCTCCACTTTTCTGTCAGCTCCTGTCATATCTGCTGCTACTGCTGTTCCGTCTACAACATCATTGGGCACCGTTTTTAGCCGGCCTCGGCTTATCCCTGCAGGGGTCTGCAGGGATGTCTGTAGTGTGGTTGTGGGGTATCGGCCTCAGCCTTCCCCGACTTCAACTCGGCGAAGTCGGACGTGGCTGCCAACTGAACCACATACTGTGTCCTCTCAGCCGTTGAGCACAGTAGTATTATACCTGCAGTGGTCTGCTGCGGTGTCTGGGAGTGTAGACGTGGGGATATCGGCCTCAGCCTTCCCTGACTTCAACTCGGCGAAGTTGGAAGTGGCTGCAGGCCGGACCCTCTACTGTGGTCTCTGCGCCATTGAACACCACAGTTGTGTCATTGGTTTCGGATGTTCTTATTGGGGACACTATGAACTCCGTGGCATTTCCGTCCACTCATTCTGGCCACACGACCAGTTTTGGGGGACGAACGTCTTTTGTGCAGCCTGGACCTTCTGCCCCACAGAGGTCCGCGGTGACTCTCATGAGTTCCCGCCATGTTGATCCTCGGGGTGTGTCGTGCCCCTATGCACGTCTGCCTTCAGACGTTTCGGCTGCCGCCCGTCGTCCAGCATCGGGTGTTTTGGAGGATCGTGACCCTTCGCTGGTTAAGAGGGTCAGAGCTAAAAGCCACTTTCCGGTTCGTTCCCCAGTCGAACCGGCCAGTACGGGCAGTGAGCTTAGGGAGGCCCTCTCCTTACTCACTCAGGTTCTGTCAAAGAGCCTTCCTGTTGCTTCCAGCGAGGCATCGAGTGGTTTCCAGGCGCCCCTATGGCGCCGCCTCCCGGGATTGGAAACAGGCCGCTTTCTGATCCCGCTGGTGTTCCGACACCATGGGAGGCGTCGGCTGGGGGAGAGTCAAACATGCTTGATGTCGAGAGCCTGCAGTCTTTGGACTTGGTGGCAGCTCTTGATTTTGTGTTTGGGTTCCTTCCGGATCTCAAACCATCAAACCAGCCAACAGTGTCAGCCAGGCCGCAATCATCGGTCGCGCGCCAACAGCCTGCTTCTGGGCATCTTCGACCGTGCCAGTCGGTACAGGTGGTTGAAGCATTTTCAGCCTTGGACTCTAAGCTGAGTTCCAAGGCTATGAAGGCTCCGTTCTTCACCAGGGTTGACACCTTTTTTTGTCTCCGCCGTGTTATCGTTCCTACAATTCCGCCAATCCGTCAGTCTGCCAGACTTAGACGGTTTTGGATCAGGACTCCAATTCCCCCGAGCTTTCCAAGCCCAAGTCTGCCATCATTCCGATGACAACTCTGGAGTCCACGTTAGGCTATTCGAGAGAGATGCTTAGTATGCTTTCTCTCTCAGATCACGTCGTCTCAGCTTTAGCTGCTTATCTGCCTTCAGATAAGTTTGACGTGGTACAGGCTCCTTTGCGTGTGCTGTCCAAGGCGCTCATGCATCTTACTCACACGCATACCTGTAACACGGCTAATCTGGAATTAGTTCAAAGGGACTCTGGGCTGGACACAGGCTGATCTCTTCCTGAGGAGCAGCGTGCTACTCTTCGATCTGCTTCTTTGGCAGGTCCGCAACTTTTCCATGGTTCCGTGTCGACGGTCCGGGATGACATCCTACATCATTCCAAAGATCAGCTGCTGTTTCGTCAGCTTGATCAGCCTTCTAGGGTAGGCAGGGGCATTCCAAGCCTAACAAGTACCCTTTTGCTTCCTCTGCGAAGCAAAAGGCTGATCCTTCTGCCACTGCTTCTATTTCTTACTCAAGGGGTTAGGGTAAGTGTCGGCAGACTAGAGGGAAGTCTCAGGATTCTTCATTCAGTAGAGGAGATGGTTTCTCCTCTCGCGGGCCTCGTCGGGGCTCAAATTGAAAGTCCTCACCTCGACTCGTCCCTGGTTGGAGGAAGGATAGCAGAGTTCGCAGACCGTTGGGCCACCATCACATCCGATCCTTGGGTGTTAGATGTTGTTCGGTCCGGGCTGCGAATATCCTTCCGAAGGCACCCCACTCTGTCCAGGGTGCCTCTTCTAACCAGAGTTCCTTCAGACGTTTTACGTCGGGAACTTTTGTCCACGGAGATGGACAATCTCCTGACAAAGGGGGCGATCGAGATCGTCAAGAACATTCAGTCAGTGGGGTTCTATTCCCGCCTGTTCTTGGTGCCAAAGAAGGACGGCCGACTCCGACCGGTTATCGATCTGAGTATCCTGAACCAGTCTATCATTGCTCCCAAGTTCAGCATGGAGACTTTCAGGTCGGTCCGCTGTTCAATTCTCCAGGGAGATTTCGCTTCCAACATCGACCTGCGAGATGCTTACTTTCACGTTCCGATTCATCGGGCATCACGGAAGTATCTCAGAGTCGCTTTTCTGGGGCAAGTTTACCATTCAAGGCCATGCCTTTCAGCCTCAACCTGGCTCCTTGGGCCTTCACCAGACTGATGTCGCATGTGATAGCTTCCCATTGCACACAGTCCAGGGTGACTACTTCGGCATATCTGGACGATATTCTCCAGAGGCATTCCAATGCTGCCTTACTGGAGTCGGATGTTGCCACTCTGTTGAGCTTGCTCACGTCACTAGGATTCAGAGTCAACTAGGAGAAGTCAGACCTGGTCCCTTCTCAGTCGTTTTGTCATCTGGGGATGGCTTTCCGCACCCAATTCAATTTGGTGGCGGTTCCCCAGGCCAAGGCTGTGATTCTCTCAGCTTTGCTCTGACTCTGTCCCAGTCGACATCCGCGACAGCACGGAGTATTCTCCGGCTGATTGGTCTCTGCGGTTCGGTGACGGATCCCATTGCTCTAGGTCGGCTCATGTCAGACCTCTCCAACACTTTCAGCTCAGTCGTTGGAGGCCGAATGTAGATTCTTTGGATCTGGTGCTTCAGTTTCCAGAATCTCTTTATCCTCACCTTCTCCTCTGGACGAATGTCCAGTGGCTTACGCAGGGTGTTCCGTTGGACTTACCAATGCCCGATCGCGTTCTGAAGGCAGATGCCAGCGATCTCGGATGGGGTGCGATGTTGGATCCTCGAGGTCTTTCCCTTCAATGGATGTGGGACCAGGATCAGGCAGCTCTACACATCAACCAGAAGGAGCTTCTTGCTCTTCTGAGTTTCAGGCAGTGGATCCCTCACCTGTCGAATCGCCAGGTCCTTCTGTTGTCCGACCATTCGACGGTGGTTGCTTACATTCGGAACCAGGGCGGCACGCACTCGGTTCCAATGTACAAATTGGCTCGGGATCTTCTACTGCTCGCTCAGGATGTCCATGCCGGGGTGTTTGTTCGTCACATTCCCAGTCGTCTGAACGTCCTAGCCGACGGGGCAGGGGCATTTCCACCGAGTGGATGCTCCACATGATGGGTTACATCGATCTCTTTGCGACTCATTGGAACCATCAGGTGGACACTTTGTGTCCCCGTGTCCAGATGCTCTGGCTTTTGCCGTGGACGCTCTGGCCCTCCTTTGGGACGGTCTTGTCGGCTACGCCTTCCTGCCGGTTCCGATTCCGCCTCAGGTTCTCGCCCAGATATGAACGTGCAGTCGTTGAATCCTTTCGATCACACCCGTCGCCTCGGTTTGTGTGGATCAATCTGCTTCGCTGTCTGTTAGCGGCGGTTCTGGAATGTCTCCTTCTACCTCTCGACTTTCTTTGCCAAAGTCGCCCGAGGAGGTTTCACGTTGACCCGACTTCATTGTGCCTTCGCACATGTCTTTTATCGGGTCCTGTCTCCTCCGTAGTGGTTTTTCGAGACACGCAGTGCAGTTGCTTTTCTTCTTCAAGGAGGCACTCACTCCAATGGTTTAGCCTCTCGATGGTGTGCGATCACTCTGTTGCTTCTGTCACTCCTTCGATCACACCACTTGCGGAGTTTCTGGTATATGTTTGTTTCTGGGGGTCTCCATCCATGGGTACAAGTCCATGCTTTGGAGACCTTTTTCAGCCCTTTCTGTCTGTGCGTCGCACTTCACCATATGCCTCATCTTTCATTGTCGTTTACTAATGTTTGTGATGCTATGCTTTGATAGGCCTAGGGCTCTCTTCCTCTGTCCACGGTTCCAGTGCTATTGAGTTATGTGTGGTTTGGTTATGTGATTCCCTCCATCCTATTGTCTATTCAGCCTGTAGTAAACAATTGCAAGGTAGGTTGATAAGAAATATAAATTTTATAGTTAGATTCCTTTCTTATTATACCTACCGCAGTTGTTTACATGGAGGCCCTCCCGTCTTCTTATTTGGGTAAGAATCCTTCCTCCCCGATGATCACATAACTCCTGTGTTGTCAGAATAAAAAGAATGATGAATTGACGCACTGCGCATTGGTTTACAGAAGCCGTGGATTTGTACTATGGAAGAGTGTCCCATACTGGGTGTGCGCTGATGGAGCTTGACCCAGTTTTGCCTTATTTTTTTGTGGTGTTTTTACACCACTTTTCTTTCCCAAATCTCTTGGGAAAGATTAAAATAGAGAGTATTTTATCCGAGTTAGGTTCTTCCACTGTAGTGCAAGCCTGTAGTAAACAATTGCGGTAGGTATAATAAGAAAGGAAATTTACTATAAAATTTATATTTCCGGGCCGAGCGTCCTTTTATTGCAATACCAACAGATTTTTCCCTATATGGAGATCTCTGGCTAGACCCTGCTCTATTCCTAGACCATTTTGGAAATCTTTTCTCAGATTCTAAGAAGGAAGGAAGAATTTTCTCCTTCAGTAAGCCTTGTCTTGTTACCAATTGTTTGATTTCACCTCAAACTACTTTCTGTAGGAGGTCGGATGGCATAGTTTTATAGGCAGTGGACTCAAATTTGTTAGTCCATTGGATTTATTGGTTAGTTCATCACAGATCCTTCATCCTTTCAACATATTCACCTCTTACTCGCAATCTGATTCTGTCTTCTGTTACCACAAATTTAGTTTGTGCTTCTCTGTTAGACACTGAGATAGCTCTACCTTCTCATAAGGAAGTGATCGAAGTTGTTTTCAATCTAGAGTCGTCAGGGATATTTATTTATTTATTTATTGGTGTTTAAGGTCACATATTTCTGCACAATGGCTTACCATGACCATGACAGTTTTACGGGTGGAGGAAGACGGAGTACCCGGAGAGAACCACCGAGCAACGGCGAGCAACTGTCAGCTCCCCAACATACCAACTCCACACAAGCAGGGTTAGCATTGGTTGAAAACAGGTGCACCATCGACGTGCAGTACGCCTTAGTACACAGCGTCACCGTGCCCCCACGTGGGCAATGGGGGTGAAGTGTCTTGCCCAAGGACACAACGCGGTTGCCGCAGGTGGGATTCGAACCGTCAGGGATATACAATGCTCTCTTTCTGATGTAGAAAAATGAACACCTTATACAGATGCAGACTTGAGCTTTTAGCCCGACTGTTTAAGTCATTAGCCCTACTGTTTCAAATCAGGTTACAGTCATGACTTTTGTCTGTCCATCTGCCTGTCTGTCCATCCATCCGTCTGCCTGTCCATCTGTTAACATTTAGAGTTTTGGTTAAACTTTGTGGTTAAAGTTTTTTAATGAAGGTTAAAGTTTTTTTTCTTTTTAATTAATATTAATTACTATTGATTGTATCATTCTCATTATGTTTCATGTTATTTTGGAAAATATTTAATCCTTTTTTGCAGTCAATTTAACTTAGAACTTTCAGTCTAAAGTTTTTGGTTAAAGTTTTTTGTTTTCAAAATTACACCTTTAAATCTTCAAGCAGTTTAGTGGAACGTCATTGTTTCTCATTTGGGATAATGTCTACTGTCTACTGAAGCTTTGTACACTGATTTTAATTAATATTGGCATGATTTCATCCCCTTTTAAACATGTTTTCAGACTTAGTTTCTTTTGTATTTGAAATTAGGCTTTTACCACATACTTTGTTACTTTACTTCTTGCATGCTCAATACAACTTAATGATTGCATTTACATCAATGATTTCTTTTATCGGTTTTAGGAAATATTTAACGCTTTTTTGGCAGTCAATTTTACTTAGTATTCCCAGCTTAAAGTTCCGGATTAAAGTTAAGGTTGTACCTTTAATTCTTAAAACACTGTGTTACAACGTCTATGTTTTTTCATTTGGGCCTTGGTCTACTGAACCTGTACAGTGGTTTCAAATAATATTGGCATTAATTTAAGCCTTTTCAAAACCGTTTTCGAACTTAGTTTCTTTAAATTTGAAATTAGGCTTCTACCACATACTTTGTTACTTTTTATCCCCCCACAAGTTTTTTGTATAGCATAACTTGAACAATAGTTAACAGATTTCAATTCTATTTGGAATATGTCTCAATAGCAACAATGTCTACATCAAGTAACCAAATATCACTTTTTTTTGTATATAATTCTTTGGGAACAATGTCTATCTTAGGTTCGATGACCACCATTATCGAATGAAAATTGTTATTGCCCTGACCCCCCCCCCCACACACACACACAGACACACACACACACACACACACACACACACACACACACACACACACACACACACACACACACACACACACACACACACACACACACACACACACACACACACACACACACACACACACACACACACAGTCTTGTCTTCCCTACATACCGAGGTACCCCATTGTTTGTCCTTTGTGTGGACTAACGGTTTCTACCTCGTTTTGCCAGTACAGTTCTGGGAAAACAACCGAGGTAAAGGGTTTCTTTTGTCTTTTGTACCTCGGTAAGGCGAAACACGCAAACTCTTTTGTCTAGTTACCTCGTCAAGTTGGTAAGACAAACCCACACACACACACACACACACACACACACACACACACACACACACACACACACACACACACACACACACACACAGTCTTGTCTACCCTACATACCGAGGTACCCCATTGTATGTCCTTTGTGTGGACTAACGGTTTCTACCTCGTTTTGCCGGTACAGTTCTGGGAAAACAACCGAGGTAAAGGGTTTCTTTTGTCTTTTGTACCTCGGTAAGGCGAAACACGCAAACTCTTTTGTCTAGTTACCTCGTCAAGTTGGTAAGACAAACCCACACACACACACACACACACACACAATCAGGCAATTTTTTTTTCTTTGCTTCAAAATCCATTTGAAGGATTAAGAGTGATTATATGCGGAAAAAAACATTGACTCCTATAACCCCCTCCCCTGGGTGCTTGTTAGGCAATTTTTTTTCTTTTTGTTCCAAAATGCATTTTGAATGATTTAGAGTGTGTACATGCAGGGAAAAAAAATTATTCCTATCACCCCCCCAACCCCATGTCAATTAGGCATTTTTTTCTTCTTTGCTCAAAATTGCATTTTGAAGGATTTGGAGTGAAACAAAAATTGACTCCTATGCCCTCCCCCACTCCCTCCCTCTGTCCTGACAGGCCTCAAAAAAAAAACATTTTCTCCAAGATCAGTTTGGCCGGATTTAGAGTGATTTTTATGTTGGGGAAAAAACCCACTATACTCCCCCTCCCTAATTTTGGGGGTGCATGGGGGATTAGCAGAGCTTGGCGTTGCAGGCCTCTTGTTGTTCTTGCATGATCAATACAACTTCAGTAATTGCATTTACAGACATGATTTCTCTTACTTGTATGCAGCCTTTTTTTTTCGTTACCTGAACTTCACTGTTTGAAATATGAAGAAATGCCTTCTGCAGATACTTCTGTTGCTTTTAGAAAAAAAACAAAACAGATGAGAAGGAAATGGGAGTTAGGGACTTTGATGTTGTCTCCAAAACTTCGGGGGAGATGGTAGAATCAATACACCCCTCTCTCCTCCCCATATTATCCAGAAGATAAATCCAGTTCTAATTATACGATTCTCTTTAAATTTTGATATTACTTTTTTCAACAAAAAAACACAGGTACACTTTGAATTTAAAGTATAGGCTTTTAAAAATTAAACCATATATTTTATGTTAAAAATTCCAACTTATATTGACTGCAGTTATATTTCCTAATCAACAGAGCTATGCAGCAGATGATCTAACTACAAATTTTGTTGACCTTTTTCAGAAAACACATAATTTTATACTTTCTTTCAGAAAGATGAAAAAAGCAGAATATTTTTCTTGTCACTTTTTACCAAAATTATTTTTCAGTAGTATCATAATAGAAGATTTTAGAAAGAGATTTTTTTATGTACTGCATCTTTAACCCATTACCTAACACAAGTTGAAGCCAACAGTACAAATTATTTTTCTGAAATATCAGATTTTTTCATTTTTAGCTCAACTTTTGACGTAAGTCAAATTTGAGGTTATGCCATGGCCCGTCGTCCATCTATCCGTCAACAATTCAATATGGCTCAGGCTAGAGGCTGTATTTATGAACCAATCTTTACAAAACTTCTTGAGTACCTTTGTTATCACCGTGGGACGAGAACGAGTGTTTTTGGGTTCGGTCCAAAATTCAAGATGGCCACCAGCAGCCATTTTGTACTTTTAGTTTGTGCAATCAGTTTATTGTACAGAACTTCTGTATGAAAGTTCTGATTCGAATAAATTTTTGTCTCGGTGTTTGGTAACATGAAATACATCACATGTAATACAGGTTTTTTTCTCGGGCAGAAATTCTGCAAATTAGTTGAACTTTGATTTATTCAGTGCTACTTATACACAGTAAGTACACATGTCAATACGGCTCGTGCTAGGGGCTGTATTTATGAACCGATCTTCACGAAATTTCTTGGGTACCTTTGTTATCACCTTGGGACGAGAACAAGTGTTTCTGGGTGCGGTCCAAAATTCCAGATGGCTGCCAGTGGCCATTTTGTACTGAAATTAGGTCCAATCAGTTTTTTGTACACAACTTCTATATGGCTCAGGCTAGAGACCATATTTATGAACCGATCTTTACCAAACTTCTTGGGTACCTTTGTTATCACTGTGGGACGAGAACGAGTGTTTTGGGGTGTGGTCCGAAATTCAAGATGGCCACCAGCAGCCATTTTGTACCAAAATTAGTGCAATCAGTTTTTTGTACAAAACTTCTGTATGAAAGTTCTGATTTGAATAAATTTTTGTATGAATGTTTAGTAACAGGGAATACATCACATATAATACAGGTTTTTTTCTCATGCAGAAATTATGCAAATTAGATGAACTTTGATTTATTCAGTGCTACTTATACACAGTAAGTGCACATGTCAATACGGCTCGGGCTAGAGTCTGTATTTGAACAAGTGCTTTTGGGTACCTTTGTTATCACTGTGCTTTGAGAAAAAATATTTTGGGGTTCAGTCAGACCCACTCTGGGACTAAGATTTCTTTTCCAGTTTAGCATCTAACTGTCGCCCACCTTTACAATACTTTACCTATACATTTGTTACAGGCTACGGTCAGCATTTATGTACAGACCGTTACAATACTTTATATGTACCTTTGTTATCAGGTCATTGCCTAGATGTTTGTCATTGCTGTGTCACATACTATACATGTACATGTACCTTTGTTATCAGGTCATTGCCTAGATGTTTGTCATTGCTGTGTCACATACTATACATGTACATGTCTTACACAAGTTGAGCTACAGTATCATTGACACTTTCATTTACTTCTAACCATTGCTTATTAGTCCTTATTGGAACAGGCTCATCAAGCTTGTTCCATTAATAGGTCATGAGGTATGTTTTGGGGTAGAAAAATAAAAAAAATAAATTTGAATAGCAATTTTTTGTATATCATGAGTGCAGATATGGCAGATTCGTAAGGTAAATGGTACCTTTGGTATCACCGTGGGACGAGAACGAGTGTTTTTGGGTGCGGTCCGAAATTCAAGATGGCCGATGGCAGCCATTTTGTTCAAAATTAGGTGTAATCAGATTTTTGCACAGAACTTCCATATGAAAGCGCTGAGTTGAAAAATTTTGTGTGTGAATGTTTAGAGTACCATGGGATACATCACATATATTACGGGTTTTTTTCTCGTGCAGAAATTATGCAAATTGGATGAACTTTGATTTTTTCAGTGTCACTTACACACAGTAAGTACACATGTCAATACGGCTCGGGCTAGAGGCTGTATTTATCAACCGATCTTCACGAAACTTCTTGGGTACCTCTGTTATCACATTGGGACGAGAACGAGTGTTTCTGAGTGTGGTCCAAAATTCAAGATGGCTGCCAATAGCCATTTTGTTCCGAAATTCGGTCTAAACAGTTTTTTGTACACAACCTCTATACAGCTCAGGCTAGAGGCCGTATTTATGAACTGATCTTTACAAAACTTCTTGGGTACCTTTGTTATCACCGTGGGATGAGAACGAGTGTTTTTGGGTGTGGTCCGAAATTCAAGATGGCCACCAGCAGCCATTTTGTACCCAAATTAGTGCAGTCAGTCTTTTGTACAGAACTTCTGTATGAAAGTTCTGATTTGAATAAATTTTTGTATGAATGTTTAGTAAAATGGAATACATCACATACAGTACGTGTTTTTTTCTCGTGCAGAAATTATGCAAATTAGATGAATTTTGATTTATTTAGTGCTACTTATACACTGTAAGTGCACATGTCAATATGGCTCGGGCTAGAGGCTGTATTTATCAACCGATCTTTACGAAACTTCTTGGGTACCTTTGTTATCACCTTGGGACGAGAACGAGTGTTTCTGAGTGTGGTCCCAAATTCAAGATGGCTGCCAGTGGCCATTTTGTACCAAAATTAGGTCCAATCAGTTTTTTGTCACAACTTCTATACAGCTCGTATTTATGAACTGATCTTCATGAAACTTCTTGGGTACCTTTGTTTTCACCTTGGGACAGGAATGAGTGTGTTTTGGTGTGCCTTTGTTATCACTGTGCTATGAGAACAAATATTTTGGGGTTCAGTCAAACCCACTCTGGGACTCAAAGATTTCTTTTCTAGTTTAGCATCTGACTGTCACCCACCTTTACAATACTTTACCTATACATTTGTTACAGGCTACAGTCAGTATTTATGTACAGACCGTTACAATACTTTATATGTACCTTTGTTATCAGGTCATTAACTAGATGTTTGTCATTGCTGTGTCACATACTATACATGTACATGTCTTGACAAGTTGAGATACAGTGTCATTGACACTTTCATTTTTCATCCCAATAGATGTTTAACGGAGTCAAGTCGATATGTTACTGGGAACTTTGATGTATTTACACTGAATGGATTAATTAGCTTGTTGTTTTCTCAGCAGTAAAAATTAGAATGATAGCTTTTAAAAAAATGCTCATGTTAAAAGTCACCTTGGAAAAATAATTTAGTACTCAACCAGTTAAAATCAGGCCTGCAAGCATGATTGCATAAATTCAAAAGCCTGCACTTTGCAGTGTTCTGAATAAAAAGAAAGATACGCACATAAATACTACCAATAAATGTCCTCTACAACCCTTTGTTGCCTCTTCTCATTTGAACAAATGAAAAACAGATTTCAAAATTTGATCACTGAAATTTATGGAAATCCTGTCGGTTGTTAATTTTTTATGGGAATCAAATTAAAAATTAGGCCTGTGTGCATAAAAGTCATTTAACAGCTCTCTAAAGTTAATTGAGTTTAACCCTCTGCAAATTGATGTCAAAATACCAAAGTTTTCCGCAACGAATTTTTCCCACAATGCAACTGAGAATTTAAAAAACTATATCTTGTTTGACAGGGCTCATGATATAATTTGTTAAATTTTTCATGCTACAAGGGAACATGGAGTCAATGACGAAAGTTTGGAAATACTTCCAGAGTGCTAGGAGTTTGGCTACAATTTTTTCTTAACCCTTAGGTGCCTATTTCCAAGTTTAATAAACATTCTGGTTTCAAAATATGAACCCTACCATCTAGCCTTGAAGAAGCTTTCCAGACAAGAATAAACTTACCCTGGCAGTGGTTTCTTGTCAAGTCTTGACTTATACAGACAGCCAAGACTCAACCAGTAATTGTTATATTGCTGCTAACTAACTGGTATGACATTGTATAAATTGAGGATTATCCAAGCCCTTGGGCTTTAAAGCAATTGTCCAAAGAGAATTCTTTCAATTAAGAGATGGTAAATATGAACAAGACATTGCCTTAGAATCATGAAAACAAAAACTGGGTTTTTTTTCATGTTGGCAAGATTTTTAGAAGAAGTTAATATTTGGGTATAGATACATCAGCTTATCAATTTCTGTGCCTGTTGGAAACCCTGGGAAGTGAAGCAGTGCTTGTTTAGTGTGGTAAACCAGCTCCATTTTACTGGTAAAATAGGACCCGGTCACCAATGCCTGGGGTGAAGTTCTCTAAAATGGGCAACATGGCTATAAACTATTGGCTGGACTTGACTTTATATCCATGTTGTGGTCACGATTTGCCATTGCGCTGAAATATCTGACCTTTAACACCAATAAATGTATAAATTAAGAAATGTCTAGTCTGGTTGCTATTTTTATCAGTACTGCAGTTTTGTCTACAATTAAGATACTGGTAGTCCATGAAGACTCTAATTGCATTACATGTACCTGCAGAAATAAGCTGTAGAATGACCAAAAGAAAAAAAAAAAAGAAGTTACCTCCCTTTTCTTAATTGATAAGATCAGCATCTGACATAGATTTTATTAACATAACTCCCTGACAGAGTTTTCAAAGAAACCATTTTAGGGTGGTCATTTTCATTATACAAATAACTTCTTTTCTATTGGCTCTCTTGTACTAACTTCCATTGTCATCGCATGGAGCATGGGCAATGAACTTCAAACTGAAAGGTTGATTGCTCGGAGGTTCTATCTGCGAATAATGGCTCCCTCCACCTGTAAAACTGTCCAACATGTTGTGACTCAGCTGTTGAGTGTGTTGTTAAACCCCAGTAACATAAAACACAAAGTTGCATGGGACTAAAATAAAATTTAGCCTTAGTTTACTAACTTTTGTCTACCTTACATGAATAGAGACGACACTTGCAAAAAAAAATATTAACCCTTTACTTAACATGAAAAGCAGACGACACTTGCAAACAAAATTCTTGAATAACTATATTTTTATACTGTACCAATGACCCAGACATAGCTGGTGCTAACTCTTAAAATATAGGGCCAAACACAAATTTTGCCCCCCAATCCCCAAAATTTGCATCTAAAACTAAAGAAAACATGTCCTGAAAGGCCCTCCACACTTCGCCCCTACTGCACATGCGCAGTGTCAAGGACGTTCCGAAATTGGCGCCATTAATCATTCTAAGTTTGGCCCTTCATCAGTTAACATCTGACTGATCTTTGTGCTTATAAATCTCAGTTTAAATGATGCCAGACACATAAATATTAGTGAAATGGTGATTCTAAGGAGGATAGAGAAGGAGGAGAGGAAAAGAATGTGTGACAGAATATTATCAGGGCTGTAACTTAAAATTTTTTAATGAAATTATGTTAAGTTACCTATTTTCAAGGCAGCAGCCATTTTGTTGTCATTCTGATTATTTAGTTACACTGTTTTTTAAGTGTTTTCCTCTCTCCCTGTCCTTTAAGTTCCCCCTTGCTATTCTCCCATGCTTTTGGCATAGTTTTTGTAATTATTATTACTAAATTTTCTTGGGAGTTTTAGCTGAATAACAGAATGAATTCTGTTCTTTCCCCATGTTTACGTCTTCACCTACGGGTGGTTAGGCGTTGTGTTCTGCATCTACCATCTGATGTTCTGCAGTTTCTTCCCTGGAAGTCTCTGTTTTGCATCAGATAGTGTATTTTTGGTAACTGATTTCGGGCCTGGGTGCCTGTAGTCTTATTTTAGTGTTTTTACACTCATTGTTTACATTTACAACAGCCCTCTGTGTGAGGGGGGGATTTCTAAAAAATAATGTCTTGATGTTATTTTAATCATAACTAGATACATTATTATTGTTCGTAAGTGTTGAATAAATTGTTTAAAATATTTTTAAAATTTTTGTCCACACTTAGGCTTGGGATCCATTGGGGCTCAACGTTACTTTTCAGAAACTTGGGCTGTTCTGAAAAAATATTTTTTCAAAATATTTTGATTTCAATTATTTTTTCTATATTAATGGATCATATTATTATTATGTATTTTGATTGCCAGGGGTTAGTGCGAGTACCAGGACTTGTTTTCTTTTCACATTGAAAGGATATTGATCAATTGTTTTAAGAGGAAGTCTTCCTCTGACTTTATTATCATTCTATATGTGGTCAGTGTACTCGCATTAACTCCTGTTCTGTATCGTATGATTTCGATGACAATATGGGAAGCGTATGTCACGGTATGTTGTTGGGGATTTGGACACTCTGGTCCTTTCCCCGCAGGGTCACTCTACTTTATCAATTTCTATTTCAGACGATCAAGATTAGGGTGATGTATCTGTGATGTCTTCCAACAGTGTGCCTCCGTCGTCACAATTAATGAAGGGCTAGCGGAAAAGTGCTCATGTAAATACGCCAATTGCCTAAGAGGACCCTAGTAGGTTCGACGGCCTTTGACGTCCGCTAGCTCGCCCGGTGTAGCATCCATTCACCGAATGGTTCGGCAGCCGGGTTCGTCCGTTGCGGTCTAGAAGGAATTTTGGGGTGATGCGAGCACTATAAATTAACCTAATGCACACCCAGTGACGGTGGATCGGAGGGAGAACGCAGGAAGCCTTTTAGTCCAGTTCATAGCTCGTTCCGGTCCATCCGGACGGCAAGCGAGAGAGGCCCCTCTCTCGTTCAACAACATCTGGCCCCAGATGTTGTGGTACAAAATGTGTCGCAAGCGGAGCATACGTCCGCCGCTCGGGACGCTCCGTTGCTGAGACTGCTAAGGCTTCCTCTTCTCGTCAGCGCACACGACCGCACCTTGGCTGCGTGACCGCCGATATATTACCAGCTTCGCCGATCAAGGATTCTTCGGCGACCAGGTCACACCATCCGGTAGCCATGGACACGAGGCCTGCAGACTCCGGACGTTCGCATAGGAAGTGTGCGGGAGTCAACGTACACGGAGCTTCCGGTGGCAATGCATCGTAAGACCGCTACTGCACAGGCCTCGGGAACGGACGTGCTTTCCTTAATAGCACAGTTTATCGCAGCATCCCAGCATCAACTGAATCTGTCGCATATATTTTATCCGACGATGCTGGGTCGGGACGCTCCGCGGAAGCGGGTACGGACGTCCGAAAGTTTCATCCGGTCCGACGGGATACCGAAAGGGATTCGGAGGATTTCGAGCTTTCCCTTTCGGAACAACATATGCTGTTGTGTATGTCATCTGACTTGGTCTTCTACAGCTTCTTTCGTCGGACCAGAATGCTGCGATGCCGGATAAGAAACTGATAGCGTCGGTGGACCTAGAAATTTTTGGTTCAGTTCAGGGACATCGTCCCTCAGTTCCGACATAGTCCAATAATGTCACACAAACTTTCGAATTATTGAACGACGCTATATATATTATTATTTTATGCTTGCTAACCAAGCATTTCTGGTTTCTTGTTCGAAGAGTTATGGAGATGTCTTTCAAAAGTGTGCCTCTGTCGTCATAGTTAATGAAGAGTTAGCGGCAATAAGTGCTCATGGAATATGTCTATCGCCTACGGAGTGACATTCGCTAGCTCACCCGGTGTAGCGTACATTCATCGAATGGTTCGGCTGCCGGGTTCGTCCGTTGCGGTCTAGGAAGGAGATTTGGGTGATGCGAGCACTTTAATTACTTTAGTACTCACCCAGTGACGGCAGATTGAGGACAGATCGGAGGAAGCCTGTTAGTCCGGTTCCTGGCTTGTCCAGGTCCGTCTGGGCTGTGAGCGAGAGAGGTCCCTCTCTCGCCCAACAACATAGGGGACCGCATGTTGTGGTTCAGATATTTTACATTCGGAGCATATGTCCGTTGGTCGGGACGCTCCGTTATATTGACAGTCCGAGAGACTGTCTTTAATGCTTCCTCATCCTCACAGCAGGGCACACGACCGCACATTGGCTACGTGACCTCGAGTATCCGATCAGTTTCGGCATTCAGTGATTCCACGGCGAATAGGTCGCGCCATCCGGTAGCCAAGGGACACGAGGCCTATACACTCCGTTCGCTCGCATATTGGTAGTATGCACGGGGTAACAATCACGGAGCTTCCAGCGGCAATGCATCGTAAGACCGCTTCTCCTCAGGCCTCAGTGACGGACGTGCTATCCGAGTTAGCACAGTTGTTTCGCAGCATCCCAGCAATTGACAGTTTCTCGGTCGAATCAGGAATTATCCGACGGCGCTGGGTCGGTGCGGTCCGCGGTTGCATCAGCTACGGACGACCGAACGCTTTATAGGGTCCGACAGGATGGCGAAAGGGATTCGAAAGATTTCGAGTTTTCCCTTTAGTAGTATCGGAAGATGCCCTTCATATCTTCTGGCATTATCTTCCAGTGATTATTATTTCGGACTTCATTGCTGCGATCTTGGATAAGAGACTTATAGCGTCATTGGACTCGGATTTTTCGATCGGTTCAGGGACATTGTCCCTGACTTACCGACGCAGTCCAATATTGTCATTACAACATGTGTTTTATTTTTCGACGCTATATATATATATATATACAAGCCTGCTACTAAGCATGATAGTTTAGTTTCTTGTCCGCGTTGCTCATTTCTGCCATTTTATCATTTATACAAATAGTTTATTTTGGCAGAGCAGGGCATACCGAGAGTTCATATGCGTCTAGACGGTGTGATTAAAGACTGCATATATTCTTTTTCGCCGTTTATGTCTTTTCCAATTTCAATGTTGGGAACGACATTATGTATAGTAGACTTAACTTAGACGCTTTTTTATACGTAATCCGCCTTACTGAGGCGTTATCATTACGTCTTCAAGAAAAGATTTACGGGATATTATTCTCAATGTAATTTCTTTTGAGGGCAGTAGTTTGTTCACGTATAACTCCGCCCTTCAGTGGCTGATTGGAGTTAGTTAGACGTGACGCAGCCCTAGCTACATCCACACGCGTGGATAGTAAGGTGAAGAACTCTCTCAGAGTCGCTTCGTTCTCGGAGGAGCTTCTCTTCGACGGCAACTTTTCGGCAATCCATGAATTGCTCGATTTACACGTTCTCTTGTCTATCTAGTGTTACAAGAGATTCAGACTGGGGCAAACATTCGGTGGTTGACTCAGAGAGTGCCGCCGCAGTTGCCGGACCCGAGTGTGGCTGTTATGACGGTTGCCAGTCAAACAGATTGGGATATAATACTGATCCCTACGGATTCGAAGTGCCAGGGTCTTTGGGTTCCGCAGTCTTTTAGCAATCAGTTTAACTTCCATGGAATAATGTTTTTTAGGCTTGCTTTATGTCATTGCATGAACATTATTCAGAAACGCATGCCCAAATTCCTGTCCTTTAATTCGACAGTAGTGGCGTATCTCCGGAACCAGGGAGGCACTCTTTCGTTTCCGTTATTCAATTTAATGGAAAGAATCCGTCTGTTGGTTATAGTACACCAAGTTCAGTTTTGGTCCGTCATATTCCGGGTCGTCTGATTGTTTTATCGGACTCCCGTTCTCTTACGGGTCGCTTGTTGCTGTCAGAATGGACTCTCAACAAACAAGTATTCAATCAGATTTGCTATCTATGGGAGCGCCCAATGATGATTTATTTATGACACAGCTTGCTAATCAATTGCAGACGTATGTGTTGGCTTTTCCAGATCTCTGAGCTAATATTGTTAACGCTCTATTGATCTATAGGACGGAATGATAGGATACGCGTATCCTCTGGCGCTGTTGTTTTAGCAGGTATTGCTAAGATAAACAACCACAATACATTTCTGTTGATAGCATCTCTATCTTCACAGAGATCATGAGTAATTTACTCTCTTGTCTACTGTGGGTCTTAACGTGAAATCTTCCTCTATGTGAGGATCTTTTTCACTGGGTAAATCGTGTCATCTTTATCACAACCAGCAAGGTCGCAACCTTCATGTATTCCGTTGTGTGGTCCGTATTGCATTGTAAGCACTGTACTGGACGAGCTTTGGACGCGATTTCTTACTATAGGAGATCCTCTTCTTCGCTATTCTATGCGGCTAAAGTGGAGGCTCTTCCGTCGTGGTGTAGGGATCATTATGTTCATATTGTTGATCCCTCCATACTACTCATTGCTATTTTTTAGTATACTTGTTTCACAAGATCTACTGCAGCCTGTTATTATTTAGGTTATAGGTTTATGTTACCTCATACCTATGCACTCTACGATAGTTTACAATTGTGTCTTTTGTCTCTTTATCTAAGTCAGTTAGTAACTTTTTGATAAATAGACTTAGAATCTTTAGATTAAATTCCTATACGGATTTTAACTTCGGTTCTTATTTAGCTAAGTAATCATTTGAGCCTCTGGAAACAGTAGTTTTCAAATTCTGACCTTTTAGACAGTAATTCTGTTGGTTTCTCTTTTACTGTAGAGTCAGTGAGTTTCATGCACTATCGATGGATGATTTTCACTTTCATAGTTTCGGAATCAATACTTCCGTTACTATTTAGGTTGGATTGTTGCATAAGAGTTAGGCTCCTATTATCCGGAACCAATTATTTTAAGGTCCTTCCGTCTTCGTATGGGCATAGGCCTTTACTCTTTCTGGGTACAGTTTATGTATTTATAAACAGATATCTGTTTATTACAAAGGGCGTAAGCTTCTTCTGTCTTTGATGTCTAGTAGAAGGACGTTACGCTCCATTTTATTGTTAATGGATTCTATTAACTATCGGTACTGCTTATGGTATATCAGTGACTTAGCAGTTGTGCTTAAGATTTCGGCTCATGAAGTAAGAGTTCTTCTACTTCTTGGGCTTACATTAATAGTGTCGCTATTATAGATTTTTGAAGGCCGCTCATTGCACTCAGCCATCCACATTCATGAATTTTATCTTAGAAATATCGAGTCCATTTCTGGAGGCCTCTATTGTTAGGTCTATTATCTACTGCTCAGAATGTCTTTCACTTAACAGTTGCTACTATAGCTAGGTAGGCTGTCTGTTTCGGCAGTGTCTCAGTTCGGCTGCCCTCTTCGCTCTGGGCTATTTGACCCAGGGCAAGAAAAAGGGGGGGGGGGGGGGGAGGGTGTTCCCTTGGGTCACCTGTTTTACTATGAAAACAAGGGGATACCTCCTCCGGAGTTAGTAATTCTGAGCTGTTATTGGGATGGTTGTTTAGTGAGAAGTTTAGGTTTTTAAAATTCATTCAAGTCTTAGTTTTTAAAGTATAGCTTTTGAATATTGCATATGTCAACGGACATGATTATGCAATCCTCAGACACTTTTAGGAGTATAAGAGTCTCTATTCTCTAGACTTACTTTATTTATTGGCTTACTTTAAAAATTATTAGTATAAGGATTATATTGGATATTAATAGAGTACATGGATGTATGAAGCTCAATTTTGGAAGGTGTTGTATCTTTCTAATTTATCATAAATAAGAAAGATACATGTAAGGCCTATTACTTCTTTTTCCCTACAGGGGATGACTCTATTTTATTTTATTGAGCGTATTCCATTTTGCTCTATGTCCTTGGCCCTCCAGCCTTTTTACTATTCAGCTATGTCTGGGTCATTGGTACAGTATAAAAATGTTAAAAAATTTATAGTAATTTATATATTTTTTATACTTACCAATGACCCAGACGGGGATGGCCCTCCCAGGAGTTGGGAACTCTTGCCTCCCCGCTGAGTACATAGCGCTTACCAGGCACTGGTTATTAGAATGATTAATGGCGCCAATTTCGGAACGTCCTTGACACTGCGCATGCGCAGTAGGGGCGAAGTGTGGAGGGCCTTTCAGGACATGTTTTCTTTAGTTTTAGATGCAAATTTTGGGGATTGGGGGGCAAAATTTGTGTTTGGCCCTATATTTTAAGAGTTAGCACCAGCTATGTCTGGGTCATTGGTAAGTATAAAAAATATATAAATTACTATAAATTTTTTAACTTTTTTTAATTTTTAGCTCAACTTTGACGTAAGTCAAATTTGAGCTTACGCCATGGCCAGTCGTCCATCTGGCCGTCTGTCCGTCAACAATTCAATACAGCTCGGGCTAGAGGCCATATTTATGAACCGATCTTTACGAAACTTCTTGGGTACCTTTGTTATCATCGTGGGACGAGAACGAGTGTTTTGGGGTCCAGTCCGAAATTCAAGTTGGCCGCCGGCAGCCATTTTGTACAAAATTAGGTGCAATCAGATTTTTGCGCAGAACTTCCATATGAAAGCTCTGATTTGAAATTTTTTTTGTATGAATGTTTAGTACCATGGGATACATCACATACAATACGGGTTTTTTTCTTGTGTGTAAATTATGCAAATTAGACTAACTTGGATGTATTTAATGTTGCTTTCAGCACTGTAAGTGCAAATGGCAATACGGCTCGGGCTAGAGGCCGTATTTATGAACTGATCTTTATGAAACTTCTTGGGTACCTTTGTTATCACCGTGGGACGAGAACGAGTGTTTTTGGATCCAGTCCAAAATTCAAGATGGCAGCTATTTTGTACAAAATTAGGTGCAATCAGATTTTTGTGCAGAACCTCCATATGAAAGCGCTGATTTGAATAATTTTTTGTGTGAATGTTTAGTACCATGGGATAAATCACATATAATACAGGTTTTTTTCTCGTGCAGAAATTATGCAAATTAGATGAACTTTGATTTTTTCAGTGCTACTTACACACAGCAAGAGCACATGTCAATACGGCTTGGGCTAGGGGCTGTATTTATGAACCGTTCTTCACGAAACGTCTTGGGTACCTTTGTTATCACCTTGGGATGAGAACGAGTGTTTCAGGGTGTGGTCCAAAATTCAAGATGGCTGCCAGTGGCCATTTTGTACCGACATTAGGTCTACTCAGTTTTTTGTACACAACTTCTGTACGGCTCAGGCTAGAGGCCGTATTTATGAACCGATCTTTACGAAACTTCTTGGGTGCCTTTGTTATCACCGTGGAATGAGAACAAGTGTTTTTGGGAGTGGTCCAAAATTCAAGATGGCCACCAGCAGCCATTTTGTACCAAAATTAGTGCCATCAGTTTTTTATACAGAACTTCTGTATGAAAGTTCTGATTTGAATAAATTTTTGTATGAATGTTAAGTAACAGGGAATACATCACATATAATACAGGTTTTTTTCTCGTGCAGAAATTATGCAAATTAGATGAATTTTGATTTATTCAGTGCTACTTATATACACAGTAAGTGCACATGTCAATACGGCTCGGGCTAGAGGCTGTATTTATGAACCGATCTTCACGAAACTTCTTGGGTACCTTTGTTATCACCTTGGGACGAGAACGAGTGTTTCTGAGTGCGGTCCAAAATTCCAGATGGCTGCCAGTGGCCATTTTGTAACGAAATTAGGTCCAATCAGTTTTTTGTCACAACTTCTATACAGCTCGTATTTATGAACTGATCTTCACGAAAACTTCTTGGGTACCTTTGTTTTCACCTAGGGACAGGAATGAGAGTGTTTTGGGGTGCCTTTATTATCACTGTGCTATGAGAACAAATATTTTGGGGTTCAGTCAGACCCACTCTGGGACTCAAAGATTTCTTTTCTAGTTTAGCATCTGACTGTCGCCCACCTTTACAATACTTTACCTATACATTTGTTACAACAGGCTACGGTCAGTATTTATGTACAGACCGTTACAATACTTTATATGTACCTTTGTTATCGGGTCATTACCTAGATGTTTGTCATTGCTGTGTCACATACTATACATGTACATGTCTTAACAAGTTGAGCTACAGTGTCATTGACACTTTCATTTTCCTTAAAAAACATAGGTTATGACCCCTCATTGGAAAGATCTTGATGAGCTCGTTCCAAAGAATGGTCATAACCTATGTTTTTGAGACAAAAAATGAAAAAAATAATGAAAATGAATTGGTGATTTTTGTGAATAGCGTTGACCGGTTTTGGCTGTTACGTTGGATAAAGGGTTAAATCAATTTTTTCTTTTGGGTCCCAAAATAGCTAATGACCCCTCATCAGAATGTGCTTGTTGAATCTTAGACTATGTCTTTATGAAAGTAGCTTGTGCAATTTGACCAATGCACCCCCCCCCCCCCTTCCACCCCCCCCCCCCCCTCCGTGTCATACCAACCATCAGAGAAACTCATTGTTACCTTACACAACAAGGTTGTGGAACAGAATACCAACTGAAATTGGATCAAATAGTTTGTTTTCTAACTTCAGGGCATATCTAAATAGAAATAACCTCAAGGTCCCAAACCTTAAATCAAAGAAAGTTCCAGTCTTCCATTACAGGCTATGACTGCACTGTCGTAGCCTGATCTACCTACACAATAACTTTCTCACACAAAACATTACATATGTTTGTGGGGAATGCGAGACAACTGATCACTACCTGTTTCAGTGTCCACCTTACGACTACATAAGAATAGACACTATCGGTAAACTTCAGCATGTGGTGAACAAGAACATTCTCCTTTGTGGAAACAAACGTAATATGACCGAAACAAACAGAAACATTTTTGAAACTGTTCAAGCATTTGTCCTTTTATCAAAAAGATTCAATCAGTCAACCCATGTTCTCTTTGTCATATAATACATAAGCATCTCCACACGGACACCATCCTCTGGAATCTCACAAAGGGCACGCTAGCACAGTCTGCCACATGAACTTGTCCTGATCTGAAACCGGCCATTTACTCAGCTTAGCCTAATACTGATTCCCCCTGTGGCAAATTAACAAACTAAATTAACAAACTAAACAAGTATACGGTCTCATTTAATACCTGCCTCAAGTTAACTAGATGAAGAGGGTCAATCCTTTCTGGATATTTTTCCACCTTGACTAGTCTCACACTTGATGAGCAGACACTCCCTCACTATTTCTTTCTTTCTCACTGTGTCTCTTTTGACTTTTGTTTATTTTTGTTCATTTTCACAACTTGCCTACTTGCTTCTTTTATCATGTTTCTGTTATTTTATATTATAAGCATGAATGGTTTAACATTAAGAGATCATCTCAGCGCCATGTTTTTCAACCCCAAAACCTGAACAATCAGAAATTTATACCCCAGTGACTACTTGGGTCTTTTGTTCCTCAGACCTTTGACTGGCTATGCTCTGAGAAAGTCCCTGTATTGAAATAAAGCACCAATTGCTATTGTTCATTGGATAAGACGGCAGCACTGAAATGTTCTCGCGGTAAGTTACTTCTGGTATCTGATTCATGTCAAATGTAGCATTATACGACAATCGTGTTTGTCAAATGTAAAAGTTTGTTGTGATCAGACTTATCCCATGGAGACACCGTTGAATAAACTCTCAAGCTTGCTGCTGAATGTTTTCCCATCAGTTATATGTTATTAACAGTTACTCCCAACTGTACCATTCACAATTATTTTGAATTAAATACGACTTAAACGAAACTGTTGTTGGCATTGGTAATAATGTGGCTAAGATACCAAGGCTTTCATCTGAAAGTAAACTATGTGGCAAAAGAACTATCTTTGGAGTAATTTTTTTTTTTTTACTGTTGGAGTATTGGTACATTTTATGCAATCTCTGTTGGATCAGGAAAATAAATATCCCCAGACAACCTTTGAAGCTTACCTAGTTAAAATCTGGAGAAGTGGTAAAAAATTCAATAAACTTCTTTAGAAAGGTTAAGCACCAAGAGAATGATTTATGCCTTTCCGTACACAAGAACATTCATAAGGTATGTTTTGAGACAAAAAATGAAATAATAATAAAATCTGAAGGACAATTTTTGTGAATAGCACTGGTCAGTTTTGACGGTGATAAAAAGTTAATCCTTTACCTAACATGGCTACCCATGGGAACCCTGGGAAGCAGACATGATAACTCTACCGGAATGCCCGTAAATAAAGTGTACTTCTTGGTCTCCCAGAAGGGAATTAGTTTTAGACAAAAATCCCGGAAAATTGTGCAGTAAAAAATTTTTCCATTTCTGGACGTTCAGTGTCAAACCATAGGCATTCAATGCTCTGATCATAACAAATAAAGCAACAAAATATTCATACAAGTGAATTATATTTAATAAAAGAGTCCTTTACTATAAATATTTAATTTATATCCACGTATTTTTCTCTGTTTTATTCATTTCAATTTGGCTGCGTGGTCAATTTACGAGTGCAGAAGCGAAAATAGATGATTTAAGTACATCACCTTTTAACATCCACCTTCATTTAATTAATGATTCCTGGTGAATAAAATAAATGAAAAAGAATTCAAGAATATATATTTCTTTATTTGGTTCAAACATCCATTGAGTTTTAATTCAATTATCCACTTGATTTGTAATCCACTTCGACAATGTAGAAGAATACAGTTTAAAATGGGTCAATTTTGTGGGGAGACATACACCTTGCTTCAGTGAATGCCGAAAAATTACAGCTTAAAATCGATACACAACTGACGTATTCTTTAATAGTCAATAACACTGATCATTGTTCTGCTTCATGACTCACAGTTGAGTCGTCTATTCCTGGAAAGCTCTGAAAGCTATTTGCACAGTTCAAAACAGAATTATGAATTACTGGTGATGAGAAAAAATCTCGATCCCAAAGGCCAAAATGTCCCCTCACTGAAACTGGTGCATATAAAGAAACACCACAAACAACACTAAATAAGAGGAAGTTGGATCAAATTGTGTGTGTCATGAAAAATGGAATTACACTTTATTGCCCTTTCCAGAAGGGAATTATATAACTGCATTTTGGCCAAATTGTATCCACAGGTGGTGATGGTGGTGGTGTGCGTGTATGTACGTGTGGGGGTAGCAGATAAGGGGAGGGTAAAAAAAAGAGGGAGATGAAGTATTTGAACCAATGATTTTTGTAACATGACATAACGAGCATCATCAAATTTTTAGGCTATGAACTACTGGGTGCAACCTAGTGCCAGTGGTGGTCCAAGAGCTGAAATTTTGTAGTTCTTATGTATATTGTTCGCACCCGTATGTTTCCCTGAAATTCATCCAATTTCCCTGAAAATCACCCTCAAGTTGCCTGAAAAAATTTTTCTCAGGTTAACATGTCTGATGGGAAGTGAAATGGGACCCAGAAACCAATGCTTGGGGTGGAAGTCCTCTAAAATGGGCAGTATGGGTATAAGCGATTGGTTAAACTTGACTTTATCTCAGTTTTGCAGTCATGGTTAACCATTGTGCAGAAATATGTGACAAACACCACTAAATAAGTAAATAAATACCAAACATGACCATAAAACAACTTTTCTTTTAAACCTCATTTTTTCACTTTTTGCTTCAAAACATCGATTTTGTTCCCCCACTGGAATGAGCTTCACAGATTCATTCTAATGAGGGGTTCATAAGCTATGTGGTGGAGGCAAAAATGAATAAAGATAAAATTTGAATGACAATTTCTGTGCATAGCACTAGTTGATTATGGCTGATATGTCAGGTAGAGAGTTAACCATTTCTAATAATGCAGTAAATCTTCAAGAATAGTTTCTATGTGAACATTTTGTTTATCTTTGCGTGAAGAAAAATTTGGTAGTGGACGAGCGGATGATATAAAGAGCAAAAAGTCTGAAGCAAGGCTCAGTAATAATTTAATCCAACAGTTCCACAGAGCTGTTGGAGTAAATTATTACTGAACCTCCCAACAAACCAGGATGGTTTCGCCCATTTCGACCTTGACAGTATTGACTGAACTGATACCTTCCAGGACGCCAGTGTTGAATGGGTTAAAGCATGCTTATCTTTGAACATGATTTGTATCTGCTTTTGGCAGATGGAGGCAGTGGTCAATGCTGAGGATGGTTGTGTTGGTTCTACAGCTGTATTGAACATGACAGAAAGCTTGCAAAAGAAAATTGGAAAAGATAATGCTGAATCATTCCTAGAACGCATGAAGGCAGGCAGGTGGATAAATATGGTGAGCCACATTTTTGAATTTATTTTTTAGATATATCTACTCTATGGCTGAAGGAGGAGGCTTTTTTGCCTCATACTTTAATACTTTGATACCTAGTAGAGGTGTGTTCCCATCTCTTTTTGGAAAAATATAACTCTATGAATTGCTAGAGGGCTAAATTATTTTTTGTCATCATAATTTGTTCACATTTCTTTGCATTATAACAATTTATGGGAGAGTGCTTGTAGGCACTTTCCCATAAATTTTAATAAGGCAAATCCAGACAGACAAAATAATATCACTTCAAAGATGATATGAAACACATCCACAGAATATAGAGCCTTTAAATTGTGTACCTACACTTCAGATTAAAGCCCAGTTATGCCGGCACTCCACCTGTTATGGCCAGATTGCTAGATTAGTTTTCAAAAATGATTTGTAACCCAAGTATTTAGTTTTTAAAGATACCATACTACCTCCAAGGGGTAGTATGGGATCTTTAAAGGATGGGTGGGGGGGGGGGGAGGATGGTGGTTCAGTCGTAGACTGTTGGACTTCTATGCTAGAGGTCCCGAGTTCGATCCCCGTCTGGGTCGACCCATGTTGTGTCCTTGGGCAAGGCACTTTATCCTGGTTGCCCGCATGGGTGCACGATGACACTGTGTACTAAGGCATACTGCACGTCGATGGTGCACATGTCTTCAACCGCTGTAACCCTGCTTGAGCAGAGCTTGAACAGAGTTAGAATGTTGAGGAGCTGACAGTTGCTTGTCAATGCTCAGTGGTTCTCTCCGAATACTCCCATTTCCTCCACCCGTAAAACTGTCACGGTCATGATTAGCCATTGTGCATACGTATGTGACCTTAAACCCGATTAGCAAGATTTTGTTCATAAATAATTTTTTGGTTAAAATTCATTGCAGAATGCATGATGGTAACAAAACAATCTTATGTGACCATTTTTTTTCTACCTCTGAACAAATAAGCTGATGCAAACAGTGTAGAGCCACTAAAGTGGTCTTCAGCTCTTTTCAGTGAAGCCATGATAGTGGCTTCATGCACTCAACCAGATAATACTCTTGTCCTCCTCTTGTTTATGATATTTCTTATTGTCCAACCCTTTTAAGGTTTTCTCAAATCAAATCATTGCAGCTTTCAAATTATTGAGAGTAGCAAGCTTGGAAAATTCTTAGATCATCATGGAATATTTTAACATGTATTGCATTGATCAGTATATAATGCCATTAAAACAACATAAAAGCTTGTTACTAATTGCGATACATGTATTATTGGTCACTGTAGAAAAGAATTATGCATGACGAACTACACATGTACTGCGCTTACTTTCGGTTTACAATTTTAACAGGCAGTGCATATAATAAACTGCCTTTTATAATTCTGTCTCTGATTGGCAATCACTTCCAACACAACAATACCCAGCCCTTCAGTTTTGGAAACCAGCACACATGCTTTGTTTAGTGAACATACTTTAACCCTTTACCCAACGCAGACGATATCAAAATTTATTATTTTAAATATCATTTTTTAAAAATTTTCAAAAATGTCAACAAAACCATGTCATGTGACCTCTTTTTGGAACGAGCTCGACGAGTTCATTCCAACGAGTGGTCACATGATATGGTTTTGTTGAAATTTTTTTAAAAAATAATATTTTTTCAACTGCTGAATTTTATATTACGCAGGCGGATGCGGGCGATTCGTTGGGTAAAGGGTTAAATCTTGCATGTACTTTTTTGGTGAGCATTTTCTAGGGTTCCATATTTTAAAGTTTGTTTAGCTTGCCTTTCTAAAGAACAAAAAGATTGATTATACACACTGATTTGGTGTTGTTTTTATTTAAATCAATTCCCCATGTTTTCATTTACTGTCGACCAGAAGACGAGTATTTGCAACATGTACAAAACATTACATTAAGTCTGAAAGTGTGTCAAATCACCATCTTGGGAAATCTCTGCAAGTCTTACAGTTCAGTGTTGTATGACTTCCAGTCCACTTCTACATTTGTAAACTAAACATAGGTTACTGTTGATTCCAACAAATTGTGCATTGAAAGGTGTTCATTTTGGACCATGTTAACCCTTAAGCCCCCATATAGCCCCAAACCGCCACTTTTATATTGCACTGAAGCAGGTGCTCCCTTGTGTAGTCTTTTTTATTACTCTTGTGTGTAGACTGAATTTTCCCTGGCAGTGGTTTACATCACTGCTGGCTGCCTGTATAGGCAGCCAGCAGTGATGTAGAACCACTGCCAAGTCATCAATAACTATGTAAGCAGAAAAAGGCCATAAATACTTTAAAATTAATCTGAGGACTTAAGGGTTAAGGATAAACATAAATTTTCACAATTTATTATTCAAAATTTTCACTCAAAAACTGATGATAAACATATTTATCCACCATTACCACTGTCCCAGACATGTTCAATACTCAGTTTGACAGAATTTAGGCTAAACACTTAATTCTGAACTCCCCCCTCCCTCCCTGCATTCAAAGAAAAAAAATTAGACCAATTAAAAAAGAAAGAGTCCTCAATGGCACTCCATAGATATGATGGCTGCCCATGCACAGAGGTCCAGGAAGTGACCTCCAATCCCCTCAACCATTCTTTTGTTTGGCTTGTGTGTAACCAGTTTTCAGGAAAGATGAAGTAAAAGACATATATAGAGTCTAGGAAGGATGGCAGACAGAAACAATTCCATCAAGAAAGTACTTTTCTAGAAATATTTATTTTTAGTATCCTGTGTCACCATAGGTCTTTCCCTTATGTATAATTTATTCTAATTCATTTAGTTAATTATGTCTGCTCACTATTACCTTCCCCTTTCCTCTGCCCCTATCATTTCCACTTTTTTCTGGCATTTTTGGATTAAGGACACCAGTTCTTGGGTACCCACCTGTCTCAGGTGCTATATGTATCTTTGTTTTAAAATAAAAGGGCTTGGAGTGATTTTTATGCAAAAAAAAAAACATTCACCCAACAGAACCTACCCCCCCCCCCCTCCCCCCACACACACACACTTTCCTTTACTTGAATTATATAAACAAGATTAACATGTAGAACTGAATGTGACCGCGTAACCCTTTACCCAACACACGGGATATCAAAATTTAGTATTTTAATTGTTGCTTCTTCATTTAAAAAACAATTTCAACAAAACAATATCATGTGACCACTCATTGGAACAAGCTCATTGAGCTTGTTCCAATGAGGAGTCGCATGATATGGTTTTGCTGAAATGTTTGCAAAAATATATTTTTTTAACTGCTTAATTTGTAAATTGTGCAGACGGATGAGGCCAATTCGTTAGGTAAAGGGTTAAACCCTTGCAGCCTAGTGGTTATATTTTTTCCTTTGTTAAATGGTTGACTGCTGGAAGTCCAAACTTGGGTTCCATTCTAATGTGCAGGTACCACAACTTAAAGGTTTCATATTTTGTGGATGTGGTTCACATTATCTTTAAAATGAATTTATTCTGTCTTTATGTCTTTGCCTAGTTGCAATTTATGGGAGTGCACCAGCAGTGCAAGCCAGTGAAAGCATTTATTTGGGGAGGGGTCTGTTTCAGTGAGGGATTGCTGAAGAAGCAAAATCTTTTTTGGGGGCCTCACAATTGTTGCATGTATGATTTTCAAACTAACCTTGACTGTAATGTTTGAACGAAGCAACACAGCAAGGCTTCTGTTGATATTTAATGTTTGTACAATAGTTGTCTCTAGCATGCTATGCACGCTACCACAATCTTTGTGAGATAGACATGATATTAATTTGGAAAACTTGTGAATCTCATTTTCTGGCAAACCAGAATTAATAAGGTGAACCACAGTGATATTGCGGTGCTGTTCAGGTTGTCATATTACGAAGTGTAGAGATCTAAGTTTAAAGTTTTCTTCTGATTTCTTTTCAGACAGAAGAAAATAGTGAGTGCAAAATAAACTTTTTTTTTGCAGATTATGCATGTATATCTGTACAATGGAGCCCACTTAATTGAATATCTCTTAACTGAATAACCTTGTTAATTGAATATAATTTCTCAACACAAAACCATTTACCATATCTCCAATACAAATTTGACCTGTTAATTGAATATAGGTTATAGAGTAAACTGTTAATTGAATAAAAAATCTTGTAACCTGTCGAGAATTTACCCTGACTCTCCCCAGTTTTCCTTTGTTTATAGACCTATTTGGCCTCAGTACATCCAATACAGGCATTGAATCTATTATATCTTGTTTGACAGAGCTCATGGAGCTCTGTCAAACAAGATATAATAGAATAAATGCTGAGTTTATCTCTGGAATAAAGGAAAGTGACACAATCCCTATTAATTGAATACTCCTGTTAATTGAATAATTTTCATTGGCAAAGTGGCTCTTCAATTAACAGGGTTCCACTGTATCTACAAACCCCATACACTTCCCAGATACTGATTTGTATCCCAAGCCCTGATACATGATAGATACCAATGTAAGATAAACTTCTAAATTACTTTACCTCTGAACCACAAAACAAAATAGTGAAAAACATTTTTGTGGTCAACACTGTCTTATTATTTGCAGGACTATATGTAATGTTTGTTTTGCTCAGGTCAATGGTAAAATTAGTCTTGGAACAAGAGCACTGTTAGAGCTTGAACAGCACATTTTAGATATGTATCCAGAGGCAGCAGTACGGTGCAACATGTGCAATAAGCTGTGTTTAAAGGTAAAGTATTTCTTTGCTGAGTTAATTATAACCTAAACAGATATATTATCACCATTAAGTTTATGTACAAAATGTTGTAATAGTGTCAAACTCTTGTTTCTAAGGCCATATCACGATAAGTCGAGATATAGTCTTACAAACAAGAGTGAGAATCTGCTACAACATTTGTATGTTGTGGATGGTGATAATAGATTTATCATAAATTTCTCAACTGTAATAAGTTGATTAACCCTTTACCTAACAAATCAAGGACAAATTAGCAGTTGGAAAAACTTTATTTTTCCAAAAATTTCAACAAAGCCATATGTTGCCCCTCATTGGAACGAGCACGATATGGTTTTGTTGAAATTTTTGGATACTTTTTAACAAAAACAAATTAAAATACTAAATTGTGATATCGTGTGTGTTGAGTAAAGGGCAGCATTTTATTTTCAGATTTAATTTTCAGACTAATAAAAATGTTTGTCAGTTTGGTTGAGTCTGTAGGTGGCTGCATCAAACTTTTGCGATCCTCTGATAAACTTATTCATAGATCCTGAATGATTGTCAAAATATATGCGAACAAGTCAAAAAAGGAAGGAATATTGTAAGATAAATGGGTTATTACCACCAAGTGGTTTCTAAGGTGGTGTATTGAAGTCAAGACCTTGTGACTGGGCATATATCAACAAGTTCGTTGGGATGAGTCAATATGTGACCCAGAAGCGAGGTCGAGACTTCAATACACCATCTTGGAAACCCACTTGGTGGTAATAACCTATATACCTAACATTATTACCATCATGCTTATGTACACAATGTTTTATCAGAATCAAGCTCTTGTTTCTAAGGTCATATCTAGACAAGTGGAGGTATAGCCTTAGCAACAAGAGCTGGACTCTGAATTACATAAACATAATGTTGATAATAGATTTATCTTACAATTCTCAACTGCAGTAACTTGATTAACACTTTACCTAATGTAATGAATCAGGTCACATCCTCTCACATAATTTACAAATTGAGCAATTGAAAAGCATTATTTTTCTAATAATTTCAACAAAATCACATCATGTAACCCCCTTAATGGACCAAGCTTGACGAGCTCGGTCCAATGAGGGGGACACATGATATGGGTTTGTTGACATTTTTTTTAAATAATTTCATTTTCAGACTAATTAAATTGCTTGGTTTTTTTTTTTTAGCTGAAACTGTCTGCGACTGTCTTGATTTTTTGCAATTCTCAGATAAACTATTGTGCACATACACATTCCACCTTCTGAAAAGGCTGTATAACTGCATGTTGTTCTAGTGATCCAGTTACAAAAGCATAAAAGTGTGGTTTTATAATTTAAGAATTATACGTTTGAGATGTGTTTTTTTCTCTTTTTGTATATAGAAACTTGTTTTGAAAACTTATAATGTTCTATAAATAGTAATGTAAACAAATCGTAACCAATCAGGCACTTGTATTAGGCAGTTACATGGTATAGATTTTGTATCAGAGGCCCCTGTTACATGATGTTTTCCAGTAATTACAGACTCAATACATACTTATTGATTGTAAGATATATGTATTTATATACCATATGTAGTAAACAACTTGTGACAGATATTATTAGCATGTATTTATCTGTCAAATGGTATATTTTGAGGATTCTCAGTGATAGTGTAACTATTTCTTTGGTATTTTGCATGGCAAATTTTTGTGGAGCCCATTTAATTAGTTATCTCTTCGTTGAATAACCCTGTTGAATATAACTTCCAAACACAAAACCATTGAACATATCTTCAGTTCAAATGTGACCTGTTATTGTAGTATTGCAGTACAAAATATTTGTATCAGCATATTTTGTTGTTAAGCCTACTCATTAGATATATCTTAATTGAATAACCCTGTTTATTGCATATCTTTATTAAACACCAAACTATTTACCATTCTTTTAGTACAAACTTTTAGTGCATTATAGGTTATACAGTGAACTCCTGTTATTTAATTTAGTTTAGGCCTAAAAAAATAAAAAATCTGTTTCTCAGGCCCTCCCGCATGGTCCTTTTGGCTGCCGCATGCTCTCTTTTTATAACCAATTTAAACTTTAAAAAAATAAAAATTAAATGGTTTATGTCTGATATTTTACCCAAGATGAAAAAATTGATGAATTTGTCCCTTGAGTGCAAGAAGGCTTTGCAATGTCTTCTTGCACTCAAGGGATGAAATACACCAACTATGCTATTTTGTAGATTATGACGCCTAAAACTTGAACCAAGAACATGAACTTTTGATGGCAAAAAAGTAATTACTGAAATAAAAAATAAAATAAAAAACTGCTCGCCCTCATGCAATTTCACAAATAATGGCCTGAGAAACAGAAGATCTACTTTGTGTGGCCTTAAACAATATTTTTTGAACAAATTATGTTTTCTGTATACAAAACGGAATACTTACACATAACTCAATATGACACAATAATATACAGCATAACAATAGAGAAACTACATTTTGAAGGAGGGATTCGACAGAAAGCATAGAGCTTATTACTTATACCTGTTACTTGAATAAAAAGGGATACATTTAAACCTGCTGCTGCAAGTTTATTTAATTCATGCAGTTTTGCTGAAACACAAAAACATCGTACAATACAAAACAATAAAGACATTGCATGAAAATTGATGTGACTGATCGCTTTAATATAACTAGCTATGATTTTAAAAAAAAAAACTGAGCATACTTGTCAGGTTTGCTGAATTTTGCACTGTGGTCAAAATTGAATGCAGCACTTGCAATAAATCTCCTATTCAGAACTTATGTTTAACCCTTTACCCAACGAATCGCCCGCATTGCCCGCGTAATATGCAAATTTAGCAGTTGAAAAAATATTATTTTTTTATACTGTACCAATGACCCAGACATAGCTGGTGCTAACTCTTAAAATATAGGGCCAAACACAAATTTTGCCCCCCAATCCCCAAAATTTGCATCTAAAACCAAAGAAAACATGTCCTGAATGGCCCTCCACACTTAACCTCCACTGCACATGCGCAGTGTCAAGGACGTTCCGAAATTGGCGCCATTAATCATTCTTAGTTTGGCCCTTCATCAGTTAACATCTGACTGATCTTTGTGCTTGTAAATCTCAGTTTAAATGATGCCAGACACATAAATATTAGTGAAATGGTGATTCTAAGAAGGATATAGAAGGAGGAGAGGAAAAATGTGTGACAGAAAATTATCAGGGCTGTAACTTAAAATTTTTTAATGAAATTATGTTAAGTTACCTATTTTCGAGGCAGCAGCCATTTTGTTGTCATTCTTGTTATCAAGTTACACTGATTTTTCAGTGTTTTCCTCTCTCCCTTTCCTTTAAGTCCCCTCTTGCTATTCTCCCATGCTTTTGGCATATTTTCTGTAATTATTATTACTAAATTTCTTGGGAGTTTTAGCTGAATAACAGAATGAATTCTGTTCTTTTCCCCATGTTTACATCTTCACCTATGGGTGGTTAGGCGTTGTGTTCTGCATCTACCATCTGATGTTCTGCAGTTTCTTCCCTGGAAGTCTCTGTTTTGCATCAGATAGTGTATTATTGGTAACTGATTTCGGGCCTGGGTGCCTGGAGTCTTATTTTAGTGTTTTTACACTTATTGTTTACATTTACAACAGCCCTCTGTGTGAGGGGGGATTTCTTGAAAATAATATCTTGATGTTAATTTAATCATAACCAGGTACATTATTATTGTTTGTAAGTGTTGCATAAATTGTTTAAAATATTTTTAAAATTTTTGTCCACACTTAGGCTTGGGATCCTTTGGGGCTCAACATTACTTTTCAGAAACTTGGGCTGTTCTGAAAAAATATTTTTTCAAAATATTTTGATTTCAATTATTTTTTCTATGTTAATGGATCATATTATCATGTATTTTGATTGTCAGGGGTTGGTGCGAGTACCAGGACTTTGTTTTCTTTTCACATTGAAAGGATTTTGATCAATTGTAATAAGAGGAAGTCTTCCTCTGACTTTTATAATCATTCTATATGTAGTCAGTGTACTCGCACTAACTCCTGTTCTGTATATGATGATTTCGATGACAACTTGGGAAGCGTATGTCACGGTATGTTAGTGGGGAATTGGACATTCCGGTCTTTTCCCCGCAGGGTCACTCTACTTTATCAATTTCTATTTCAGACGATCAAGATTAGGGTGATGTATCTGTGATGTCTTCCAACAGTGTGCCTCCGTCGTCACAATTAATGAAGGGCTAGCGGAAAAGTGCTCATATAAATACGCCAATTGCCTAAGAGGAACCTAGTAGGTTCGACGGCCTTTGACGGCCGCTAGCTCGCCCGGTGTAGCGTCCATTCATCGAATGGTTCGGCAGCCGGGTTCGTCCGTTGCGGTCTAGAAGGAGTTTTGGGGTGATGCAAGCACTATAAATCAACCAAATGCACACCCAGTGACGGCGGATTAGAGGGAGAACGGAGGAAGCCTTTTAGTCCGGTTCCTAGCTCGTTCAGGTCCATCCGGACGGCGAGCGAGAGAGGCCCCTCTCTCGTACAACAACATCTGGCCCCAGATGTTGTGGTACAAAATGTTTCGTATTCGGAGCATACGTCCGCCGCTCGGGACGCTCCGACATATAGTCAGTCCGGAGAGACTGTCAATAAGGCTTCCTCATTCTCATGGTAGCGCACACGACCGCTCTTGGCTACGTGACCTCGGATATCCAGTCAGCTTCGCCAGTCAGAGAGTCATCGGCGACCAGGTCACACCATCCGGTAGCCAGGGACACGAGGCCTGCAGACTCCGGACGTTCGCATAGGAAAGTGTGCGGGAGTCAACGTACATGGAACTTCCGGCGGCAATGCATCGTAAGACCGCTACTGCACAGGCCTCGGGGACGGACGTGCTATCCTAAATAACACAGCTTATCGCAGCATCCCAGCAACAACTGAATCTGTCGCATAATGTATTTTTCGACGATGCTGGGTTGGGACGCTCCACGCAAGCGGGTACGGACGTCCGAAAATTTCATCCGGTCCGACGGGATACCGAAAGGGATTCGGAGGATTTCGAGCCTTCCCTTTCGGAACAACATATGCTGTTGTGTATGTCATCTGACTTGATCTTCTACAGGTTCTTTCGTCGGACCAGAATGCTGCGATGCCGGATAAGAAACTGATAGCGTCGGTGGACTTAGAAATTTTTGGTTCGGTTCAGGGACATCGTCCCTCAGTTCCGACATAGTCCAATAATGTCACACAAACTTTCGAATTATTGAACGACACTATATATTTATTATTATATGCTTGCTTTTACCAAGCATTTCTGGTTTCTTGTTCGCAAAGTTACGGAGATGTCTTTCAAAGGTGTGCCTCTGTCGTCATAGTTAATGAAGAGCCAGCGGCAATAAGTGCTCATGGAATATGTCTATCGCCTAAGAGGTCCCTTGTAGGATCGACGGAGTGACATTCGCTAGCTCACCCGATGTAGCGTACATTCATCGAATGGTTCGGCTGCCGGGTTCGTTGCGGTCTAGGAAGGAGATTTGGGTGATGCGAGCACTATAATAACTTTAGTACTCACCCAGTGACGGCGGATTGAGGACAGATCGGAGGAAGCCTGTTAGTCTGGTTCCTGGCTCGTCCAGGTCCGTCCGGGCTGTGAGCGAGAGAGGTCCCTCTCTCGTCCAACAACATAGGGGACCGCATGTTGTGGTTCAGATATTTTACATTCGGAGCATATGTCCGCCGCTCGGGACGCTCCGTTATATTGACAGTCCGAGAGACTGTCGATAATGCTTCCTCATCCTCACAGCAGTGCACACGACCGCACATTGGCTACGTGACCTCGAGTATCCGACCAGTTTCGTCATTCAGTGATTCCACGGCGAACAGGTCACGCCATCCGGTAGCCAAGGGACACGAGGCCTATACACTCCGTTCGCTCGCATAATAGTAGTATGCACGGGGTAACGATCACGGAGCTTCCAGCAGCAATGCATCGTAAGACCGCTTCTCCACAGGCCTCAGTGACGGACGTGCTATCCAAGTTAGCACAGTTTTTCGCAGCATCCCAGCAATCGACAGTTTCTCGGTCGGATCAGGAATTATCCGACGGCGCTGGGTCGGTGCGGTCCGCGGTTGCATTAGGTTCGGACGACCGAACGCTTTATAGGGTCCGACAGGGTGGCGAAAGGGATTCGGACTATTTCGAGTTTTCCCTTTCGGAACATCGGAAGCTGCCATACATTTCTTCTGGCATTATCTTCCAGTGGTTGTTCCTTCAGACTACATTGCTGCGATGTTGGATAAGAGACTTATAGCGTCATTGGACACGGAATTTTGGATCGGTTCAGGGACATTGTCCCTGACTTACCGACACAGTCCAATAATGTCATTAGAACATGTGTATTATTTATCGACGCTATATATATATATAAGCTTGCTACCAAGCATGATAGTTTAGTTTCTTGTCCGCAGTGCTCAATTCTGCCTTTTATCATTTATAGGAATAATTTATTTTGGCAGAACAGGGCATACCGAGAGTTCATATGCGTCTAGACGGCGTGGTTAAAGACTGCAAATTATCTTTTTCGCCGTCTATGTCTTTTCCAACCACAATGTTGGAAACGACTATGAGGTCTAATAGACTTAACTTGGACGCATTATCATACGTAATCCACCTTACTGAGGCGTTATCATTACGTCTTCAAGAGAAAAAATTTCCTGGATATGATCCTCAATGTGATTTCTTTTGAGGGCAGTAGTTTGTTCACGTATAACTCCGCCCTTCAGTGGCTACCTGGAGTTGGTTAGACGTGATGCAGCCCTAGCTACATCCACGCGTGTGGATAGTAAGGTGAAGAACTCTCTCAGAGTCGCTTCGGTCTCGGAGAAGCTTCTCTTCGACGGCAACTTTTCAGCAATCCATGAATTGCTCGATTTACACGTTCTCTTGTCTATCTAGTGTAGCAAGAGATTCAGACTGGGGCAAACATTCGGTGGTTGACTCAGAGAGTGCCACTGTAGTTGCCGGATCCGAGTTCTTTAATTATGACGGTTGCCAGTCAAACAGGTTGGGATACAATATTGATCCCAACGGATTCGAAGTGCCAGGGTCTTTGGGTTCCGCAGTCTCTAGGCAAGCACTTATCTTCCACGGAATAATGTTTTTTAGGCTTGCTTAATGTCATTGGATGAACATTATTCAGAAACGCATGTCCAAATCCTGTCCGATAATACGACAGTGGTGGCATATCTCCGGAACCAGGGAGGCACTCATTCGTTTCCGTTATTCAATTTAATGGAAAGAATCCTTCTGTTTGTTATAGTACACCAAGTTCTGCTTTGGTCCGTCATATTCCGGGTCGTCTGATTGTATTACCGGACTCCCTTTCACTTATGGGTCGCTTGTTGCCATCAGAATGGACTCTCAACAAACAAGTATTCAATCAGATTTGCTATCAATGGGAGCGCCCAATGATAATTTATTTACGACACAATTTGCTAATCAATTGCAGACGTATGTGTTTACATGTCCGGATCTCTGAGCTTATGTTGTTAACGCTCTATTGATCAAATAGGACGGAATGATAGGATATGCGTATCCTCCTGCGCTGTTGTTCCAGCAAGTATTGCTAAGATAAACAACCACAATACATTTCTGTTGATAGCATCTCTGTCTTCACAGAGACCGTGGGTAAATTTACTCTGAGGTCTACTATGGGACTTAACGCGAAAGCTTCCTCCATGAGAGGATCTTTTTTCGCTGGGAAAAATCGTGTCATCTTCATCACAACCCGCAAGGTCTCAACCTTCACATATTCCGTTGTGTGGTCCTTATTGCATTGTAAGCATTGTACTGGACGAGCTTTGGACGCGATTTCTTACTGTAGGAGAACCTCTTCTTCGCTATACTATGCGGCTAAAGTGGAGGCTCTTCCGTCGTTGGTGTAGGGATCACTATGTTGATATTGTTGATTCCTCCATACTAGTCATTGCAACTTTCTAGTATACTTGTTTGACAAGATCTACTGCAGCCTGTTACTATTAGGGTTATAGGTTTATGTTATCTCATACCTATGCACTCTATGATAGTTTACAATTGAGTCTTATGTCTCTTTATCTAAGTCAGTTAGTAACTTTTCGATAAATAGACTTAGAATCATTAGATTAAATTTCTATACGGAATTTAACTTCGGTTCTTATTTAGCTAAGTAATCATTTGAGCCTCTGGAAACAGTAGTTTTCAAATTCTGACCTTTTAGACAGTAATTCTGTTGGCTTCTCTTTTACTGAAGTGTCAGTGAGCTTCATGCACTATCGGTGGATGATTCTCACTTTCGTAGTTTCGGAATCACTACTTCCTTTACTATTTAGGTTGGATTTTTGCATAAGAGTCAGGCTCCTAATAATATCCGGAACCTATTGTTATTAAGGTCCTTCCGTCTTCGTACGGGCATAGGCCTTTACTCTGTCCGGTTAGAGTTTACCTATTTATAAACAGATTTCTGTCTTTGATGCCTAATAGAAGGACGTTTCGCTCCATTCTATTGCTAATGGATTCAATTAACTATCGATACTGCTTATGGTATATCATTGACTCAGCAGTTGTGCTTGAGTTTTCGGCTCATGAAGTAAGAGTTCTTCTACATCTTGGGCTTACATTAATAGTGTCGCTATTATAGATTTTTGAAGGCTGCTCATTGCGCTCAGCCATCCACATTCATGAATTTTTATCTCAGAAATATCGAGTCCATTTCTGGAGGCCTCTATTGTTATGTCTATTATCTACTGCTCAGAATGTCATTCACTTAACAGTTGCTACTATAGCTAGGTAGGCTGTCTGTTTCGGCAGTGACTCCGTTCTGCTGCCCTCTTCGCTCTGGGCTATTTGACCCAGGGCAAGAAAAAGGGAGGGGGAGGGTGTTCCCTTGGGTCACCTGTTTTACTATGAAAACAAGGGGATACCTCCTCCGGAGTTAGTAATTCTGAGCTGTTATTGGGATGGTTTTTTAGTGAGAAGTTTATGTTTTAAAAATTCATTCAGGTCTTAGTTTTTAAAGTATAGCTTTTGAATATAGCACGTGTCAACTGACGTTATTATACAATCCTCAGACACTTTTAAGAAGTATAAAGAGTCTCTATTCTCTAGACTTACTTATTTATTGGCTTACTTTAAAAATTATTAGTATAAGGATTATACTAGATATTAATAGAGTACATGGATGTATGATGCTCAATTTTGGAAGGTGTTGTATCTTTCTAATTTATCATAAATATGAAAGATACATGTAAGGCCTAATACTTCTTTTTCCCTAGAGGGGATGACTCTATTTTATATATTGAGCGTATTCCAACTTGCTCTATGTCCTTGGCCCTCCAGCCTTTTTACTATTCAGCTATGTCTGGGTCATTGGTACAGTATAAAAATGTTAAAAAATTTATAGTAATTTATATATTTTTTATACTTACCAATGACCCAGACGGGGATGGCCCTCCCAGGAGTTGGGAACTCATATCTCCCCGCTGAGTACATAGCGCTTACCAGGCACTGGTTATAAGAATGATTAATGGCGCCAATTTCGGAACGTCCTTGACACTGCGCATGCGCAGTGGGGGTTAAGTATGGAGGGCCATTCAGGACATGTTTTCTTTGGTTTTAGATGCAAATTTTGGGGATTGGGGGGCAAAATTTGTGTTTGGCCCTATATTTTAAGAGTTAGCACCAGCTATGTCTGGGTCATTGGTAAGTATAAAAAATATATAAATTACTATAAATTTTTTAACTTTTCAAAAAATTTCAGCAAAACCATATCTTGTGACCCCTCATTGGAATGAGCTCATCGAGCTCGTTCCAACGAGGGGTCACATGATATGGTTTTGTTGAATTTTTTTGAAAAATTTTAAAAAATTATATTTAAAATGATAAATTTTTATATCGTCTGCGTTGGGTAAAGGGTTAATGCTTAGTGATAACAAAATTGTAACAAGTTATCATAAATGGAAATAGTGGAAGTTTCGAGAGTACAGTAATGAATGCACTTGTATTCATAATAACAAAAATTGTAACAGGTAATCATGAATGGAAATAGTGGAAGTTTCGAGTGTCCAGTAATGAATGTACTTGTATACATAATAACAAAATTGTAGAATGTAATCATAAATGGAAATAGTGGAAGTTTAGTAATGAACGTACTTCTATTCCTAATAACAAAATTGTAACAAGTAATCATAAATGGAATTAGCTGAAGTTTAGTAATGAATGTACTTGTATTCATAATAACAAAATTGTAACAAGTAATCATAAATGGAAACAGTGGAAGCTTAGAGGGTCCAGTAGTAAATGTACCTGTAGTTATAATTTTAGATATATATGTTGGGTTACTGTTACATTTTATATATTCATTGGAGCTCATTTAATTCTATATCTTTCAATTGAATAACTCTGTTAATTGTATATGACTTGCAAACACCAGACAGATTATCCTAAATTCAGTACAAATATGCCCTGTTAATTGCATACAGGTTATAGATTAAACTGCTATTAATTGAATAAAAAATCTTGTAATCTGTTGAAGAATTACTCTGACATCCACTGAATTACCTGCATTTACAGACATATTTTTATACGATAACCAATGGCCCAGACTAGCTAGTGCTAACTCAAATTAATCCAGGGCCAAACACAAATTTAGCCCCCCATTCCCCAAAATTTGCCAGCAAATCCGAAAAAATCAAGTCCTAGATGGTCCTCCATACTTTTTAGATCTGCGCATGCGCAGTATCCAGGAAGGTACCTAAATTGGCGCCAACCATCATTCTTTGGCCCTAAAGTCAGCAACATTCAACTGACATCTGTGCTTTTAAATCTCCTTTTTTGAGGATGCCAGACACAAATCAATGGTACAATTGGTGGATCTAAGGACATAAATGGATGATGGAAGTGAACAATGGTGGTTAGAAACATTCAGGGCTGTAACTTTATAATTTTTATAAAAATTATTTCATGTTTCTCAATTTCGGGACATGCACCTGACGTCATCATTCTTGCTAATGATTTATCTACTGTTTGTTAAGTGTTCCTTCCCTATCCCTCCTTGAAGCCCTTCTATTAAACTCTCAAGCTTTTTGGCTTATTTTTATCGAAGTTTTTTATTAAATTTCTTTGGAGTTTAACGTGTGTAACAGAATATTTATTCTGTTTATCCCCATGGTTACATCCTCACCCTAGGTGTGTTGGGTCGTTTGGGTCATGCATCATCTATCCGATGAATCGTTTTTTCTTCATTTGAAGATCTTGCTCTACATCTTGTAGCTTTAAAATCGGTTACTGACTTTGGGCCTTTTTTCTGTGCCTTATCTCTTGTTTCCTGTTTTTTCCTTGACGTTGTTTACATTGGCAACGTCCTTAAATATATGTAGTATTTAGTTATTATTATGGTAGGATTGTTGTAATATACATTAATTAATATTCCGGTAGTGTAGCAATAATTTTTGGAATTTTGTCCACACTTAGGCTCTATCAGGATACCCTTGGGCTCTTCATGTTCCCTTTGGGAACTTGGGCTTTTGTCAAAATTTTTTTCAAAAAATTCTTGGAATTTAATTTTTCGATTTCGATTTTGATTGTTGTTTATTATGTATCTTTATCATATATTTATTGTGGAGTTTGTGGAAGTATGCGACTTAGTTTTGATCAATCATGAAAGCTTATTGCTCAAAATGCAAGGCGAGGAAGTCTTCCTCAGATTTACATGCATGTTGCCTTGCCTGTAGTCGATGTACTCCTGCAGATTCTTGTCCTACATGTATCGATTGGGATGACAAACATTAAAAGCGGGTGTCACGGTACATTGTTAGCGGTGAGAGGCCTATCCCGGTACTCTCATCGCAAGGTCATTCAAGTTTTTCATTTTTTTTTCAGAGGAACAAGAACATGGTGATGGTAATGTGACACCCACCAAAAATGTGCTACCATCATCGCGCTCTGATGAGCAAACAGAGCTAGCTGCTAAGGTGCTCATGAATATTAGGCAAGGGATAAGGCCACTGGGCGGTGGTCTTAATCCTTTGCCAGCAGCTAGCTCGACCGGTGAAGCAGTTACTCCGTCCAGGGAGCCGTAACACTGGGTATGTCCATTGCGGTCGAAGGAAGTGTAGTGGGTAGAGCAAGCACCCTAAAAACAAAGCTCTCCCAGCGACGACGGAACTAGGGAGGAAGCCGGCAAGTTTCTTGTCGGGAGGCTCGGCGAGGTCTGAAAAGGCCGCGAGCGGGAGAGGTCCCTCTCTATCCCAGCAACATCGGGGGCCAGATGTTGTTATGAGAAACTTGCGCAGGCCAGGCCATAAGTTCACACCTGCCGCTCGGGATGCTCCATCTAGACTGCAGCCGGCCTCGGCTACAGTTACGGCTTCTTCCGCTACGATAACTAAGCACACACGACCGCATCCTAGCTACCTGACTTCAGATATCCAGCCAGCTGCACGAAGAAGGAACCACTCTTTGCCCGTGAAGTCGGACCATCCAGTAGCTAGGGAACCATACCTTACCAGAGCTATGGCGCAAAGTTTCAACGGGAAGGAATTTGAGGACGTGTGTACCTCGCTTAGAGTTCTTTCCAAGGCAGTCATGTATGCCACGTATAACTCTGCCTTGGCAGTGGCTAATCTGGAGTTAATTAAATGTGGTGCTGCCCTTGCGTCGTCATCACTTATAGATGACAAGGTGAAAAGCTCTCTCCGGGTCGCTCCGGTCTCTGGACATACTATCTTTGACGCCAAGCTTTCATTAGTATATGAACAGGCTACTAAGAAAGCGTCCAGTGCTCTACTCTTGAAGTCGGCGTCTCAACAACCCACTTTAGCAGACCGGGACAAGCGAGGATGTTCCAAATCAAAATCATCAAAAGGGAACTCCTCACAAGGGTACAAGAAACCCTCATACAATTACTCCGGAGGTCATCAATACAGCGACTCAGGAAAGGGGCGTAGGTCTGATCGGGATTAAGCTGACGAGGCAAGGATCTTCGCGGGGAGGATGTAGTTTCTCCTCCCGTAAGCCTTGCAGGTCCTACAGGTGATGGTCAAAGCCTCTATTGCTTGCCAGTTTGCGGAAGGTTATCAAACTTCATGAAAAACTGGATAGCCGTCACAGAAGATAAGTGGGTGAGAAGTGTAGTCTCGGACGGCCTACGACTATCATTCCGAGCGAAACCCATACTAATGAGATGTCTGCATTGGACAAATCTTCCGGCAGATCCTTGCAAAAGAGAGTCTCTCCTAGCGGAGGTACAGGCTCTCTTATTAAAGGAAGCAATAGAGGTCATCGAGAATCAAAATTCTCAGGGTCTTTACAGTCACCTGTTCCTCATACCTAAGCCAAATGGCTCATTCCGACCAGTAATAGACTTGAGCTGGATAAACAAGCTTATCGTGGCTCCAAAGTTCTATATGGAAACCATTTTGTCGGTAAGAGCGAGCATTCGAGTGAACAACTATGCGGCAAGCATAGATCTAAAGAACGCTTACTTTCATGTCTTGGTACATCCGGCATTCAGAAAGTACCTGTGGTTTGCCATACAAGGGTAAGTTTATCAGTTCAGAGCAATGTGCTTTAGTCTGAACCTGGCTCCCTGGGCATTCACTCGAATAATGAACTCAGTAATGTCATACTTCCGAGCTCATTCGTCTGCAGTAACGTCGGCTTACTTGAACAACATTCTGCAGAGATAAGGCAACAGAATTATACTTCAGAATGATGTTCAGATCTCTGCTTCTATTGCTCCGACGTCTCGGTTTCATCGTAAACGAGAAAAAGTCGGATCTAGCTCCGTCCAAGTCGTTCACTCACTTGGGAATGAGCTTAGAGACTCACAACAATCTGGTTCGTCTGCCGTTACCCAGAGCGAAATTAGTCAGTTGTTATGTTCGTTTTTGTCTACTCTCAGATGCATTAACAGTGAGGGAATTCATGCGACTGATGGGGGTGTGCGGAGCGGATGCGGATCTTAGTCCGATGGGCTGCCTGCACACGCGTCCCCTCCAGATATTCTTTACTCAGAACTGGAGTGTGAAGACACATTCGCTCGAAACCAGTATTGTTTTAACTGACCTAGTAAAACAAAAGGTTCAGATTTGGGCAGATCTTCAGTGGTTAACTCAAGGTGTACTGCTGCTGCTGCCGGATCCGGCTTTCACGATTATGACGGACACGAGTCAGACGGGCTAGGGTGCCACCCTAAGTACCGCTGACTTGAAGTGTCAGGGTCTTTGGGACTCTCGATTCCTAGAGAAGCACATAAACATCAAAGAGATGATGTCAATATTACTAGCACTACAATATTGGATTCACCTAATAGCGAATGTCCTCGTTCAAATTATGTCGGACAATTCGACAGTAGTTGCTTACCTCAGGAACCAGGGCGGCACTCACTAGATTCCATTATGCAAATTAACGGAGAAGATTCTCCTATATGTCATGAATCATGGCGTTCATCTCTCTGTCCGTCATATACCGGGTCGTCTGAACGTTTTAGCAGACTCGCTCTCTCGGAAAGGTCGCCTCTTTAGCATTCGATAACTTGAAAAATATTGCTTGGATTGTCAAGTTACTTTATATTTGTGTTCAGGTTACTGATGTGCCGAGCTGTATAGTTTTTGGTGTAAATCTGATAATTTGATCGTGAGATATTAACTCTTTATCCTTCAAATTGAGAATTCTCCCAATCCCTTTGGCATGAGATAACTCAGAAAATATCAATCCAATTGTCATGTTACTTTATATATATCTTCAGGTTACCGATGTTCCGAGCTGTATAGTTTTTGGTGTAGATCTGATATTTTGATCCTGAGATATTAACCCTTTATCCTTCAAATTGAAAATTCCTCCAATACCTTTGACATTTGGTAACTTGAAAAATATTGCTTGGATTGTCAAGTTACTCTATATTTGTGTTCAGGTTACTGATGTGCCAAGCTGTATAGTTTTTGGTGTGAATCTGATAATTTGATCCTGAGATATTAGCCCTTTATCCTTCAAATTGAAAATTCCTCCAATCCCTTTGGCATTCGATAACTTGAAAAATATTGCTTGGGTTGTCAAGTTACTTTATATTTGTGTTCAGGTTACTGATGTGCCGAGCTGTATAGTTTTTGGTGTAAATCTGTTATTTTGATCCTGAGATATTAACCCTTCATCCTTCAAATTGAAAATTTCTCCAATCCCTTTGGCATTCGATAACTTGAAAAATATTGCTTGGATTGTCAAGTTACTTTATATTTGTGTTCAAGTTACTGATGTGCCGAGCTGTATAGTTTTTGGTGTAAATCTGATAATTTGATCGTGAGATATTAACTCTTTATCCTTCAAATTGAGAATTCTCCCAATCCCTTTGGCATGAGATAACTCAAAAAATATCAATTCAATTGTCATGTTACTTTATATATATCTTCAGGTTACCGATGTTCCGAGCTGTATAGTTTTTGGTGTAAATCTGTTATTTTGATCCTGAGATATTAACCCTTTATCCTTCAAATTGAAAATTCCTCCAATACCTTTGACATTTGGTAACTTGAAAAATATTGCTTGGATTGTCAAGTTACTCTATATTTGTGTTCAGGTTACTGATGTGCCAAGCTGTATAGTTTTTGGTGTGAATCTGATAATTTGATCCTGAGATATTAGCCCTTTCTCCTTCAAATTGAAAATTCCTCCAATCCCTTTGGCATTCGATAACTTGAAAAATATTGCTTGGGTTGTCAAGTTACTTTATATTTGTGTTCAGGTTACTGATGTGCCGAGCTGTATAGTTTTTGGTGTAAATCTGTTATTTTGATCCTGAGATATTAACCCTTCATCCTTCAAATTGAAAATTTCTCCAATCCCTTTGGCATTCGATAACTTGAAAAATATTGCTTGGATTGTCAAGTTACTTTATATTTGTGTTCAAGTTACTGATGTGCCGAGCTGTATAGTTTTTGGTGTAAATCTGATAATTTGATCGTGAGATATTAACTCTTTATCCTTCAAATTGAGAATTCTCCCAATCCCTTTGGCATGAGATAACTCAAAAAATATCAATTCAATTGTCATGTTACTTTATATATATCTTCAGGTTACCGATGTTCCGAGCTGTATAGTTTTTGGTGTAAATCTGTTATTTTGATCCTGAGATATTAACCCTTTATCCTTCAAATTGAAAATTCCTCCAATACCTTTGACATTTGGTAACTTGAAAAATATTGCTTGGATTGTCAAGTTACTCTATATTTGTGTTCAGGTTACTGATGTGCCAAGCTGTATAGTTTTTGGTGTGAATCTGATAATTTGATCCTGAGATATTAGCCCTTTATCCTTCAAATTGAAAATTCCTCCAATCCCTTTGGCATTCGATAACTTGAAAAATATTGCTTGGGTTGTCAAGTTACTTTATATTTGTGTTCTGGTTACTGATGTGCCGAGCTGTATAGTTTTTGGTGTAAATCTGTTATTTTGATCCTGAGATATTAACCCTTCATCCTTCAAATTGAAAATTTCTCCAATCCCTTTGGCATTCGATAACTTGAAAAATATTGCTTGGATTGTCAAGTTACTTTATATTTGTGTTCAAGTTACTGATGTGCCGAGCTGTATAGTTTTTGGTGTAAATCTGATAATTTGATCGTGAGATATTAACTCTTTATCCTTCAAATTGAGAATTCTCCCAATCCCTTTGGCATGAGATAACTCAAAAAATATCAATTCAATTGTCATGTTACTTTATATATATCTTCAGGTTACCGATGTTCCGAGCTGTATAGTTTTTGGTGTAAATCTGTTATTTTGATCCTGAGATATTAACCCTTTATCCTTCAAATTGAAAATTCCTCCAATACCTTTGACATTTGGTAACTTGAAAAATATTGCTTGGATTGTCAAGTTACTCTATATTTGTGTTCAGGTTACTGATGTGCCAAGCTGTATAGTTTTTGGTGTGAATCTGATAATTTGATCCTGAGATATTAGCCCTTTCTCCTTCAAATTGAAAATTCCTCCAATCCCTTTGGCATTCGATAACTTGAAAAATATTGCTTGGGTTGTCAAATTACTTTATATTTGTGTTCAGGTTACTGATGTGCCGAGCTGTATAGTTTTTGGTGTAAATCTGTTAGTTTGATCCTGAGATATTAACCCTTCATCCTTCAAATTGAAAATTCCTCCAATCCCTTTGGCATTCGATAACGTGAAAAATATTGCTTGGAATGTCAAGTTACTTTATATTTGTGTTCAGATTACTGCTGTGCCGAGCTGTATAGTTTTTGGTGTAAATCTGTTGTGTTGATCCTGAGATATTAACCCTTTATTCTTCAAATTGAAAATTCCTCCAGTCCCTTTGGTATTCGATAACTTGAAAAATATTGCTTGGATTGTCAAGTTACTTTATATTTGTGTTCAGGTTACTGATGTGCCAAGCTGTATAGTTTTTGGTGTAAATATGATAATTTGATCCTGAGATATTAACCCTTTATCGTTCAAATTGAAAATTCCTGCAATCCCTTTGGCATGAGATAACTCAAAAAATATTAATTCGATTGTCATGTTACTTCATATATGTGTTCAGGTTACTGATGTGCCGAGCTGTATAGCTTTTGGTGTAAATCTTATAATTTGATCCTGTGATATTAACCCTTTATCCTTCAAATTGAGAACTCCTCCAATCCATTCTTCGCCATGCGATAACTCAAAAAATATTAATCCGATTATCAGGTTACTTTATATATGTATTCAGGTTACTGATGTGCTGTGCTGTATAGTTTTTTATGTAAATCTATTAATTTGATCTGATGATATTAACCCTTTATCCATCAAATTAGACACTCCTCCAATCCATTTCTGTATGTACCCATACCATGTATGGTGTACATAATGTGGGCATCCGGGGAGGCCCTCCGCCATACAACTTTCTACTAGTTGCACGTATGGGTACACATCTGACGATTTCATCGGCCTATTTTTTATACTTACTAATGGCCCAGACGGGTATGGCCCTCCCATGAGTGGGCACTCATACCTCCCCACTGTTTATAACATTTAACAGGCAATCTGTAGAAAGAATGATGGTTGGCGCCAATTTCGGTACCCTCCTGGATACTGCGCATGTGCAGATGTAAAAAGTATGGAGGACCATCTAGGACTTGATTTTTTCGGTTTTGCTGGCAAATGTGGGGGATTAGGGGGCAAAATTTGTGTTTGGCCGTAGATTAATTTGAGTTAGCACCAGCTAGTCTGGGCCATTGGTAAGTATAAAAAATATACAAATTACTTAAAATTTATCATTTTTGTCCTAAATGCATTCAATATAGGAATTTAATCTATTATATATTGTTTGACAGAACTCAATATTTCTTTCACACAAGATATAATAGAATAAATGCACAATTTATGACTAGAAGATAGGAAAATGCCCCAATTCCTGTTAATTGTATATGTATTCTCTTGTTAGTTGAATATATTCCCCTGGCAAATGTGTCTATTCAGTTAACTGGTAGAGTGCTAATTATCCCTGCATGTTTGAAAAAAAGCTGGGAATCTGATACTGTGGCGATTTCTGTCCGTCCCATCCGTACATTCGAACTTCATATCTCCAAGAGTGTGTACTTTGAAACATTTAAACTATTTGGAGGTGTTAAGATAGCATCTATAGCTGTGCATAAAGGTTTTGGAATTTTAATTTGGCCCCTAGTGGTTCCAGTGGAACCACTTTTTTTATCCCTGCATTTTCAAAAATGTGTGGATATAGTGATGATCTCCTTCTGTACATCTGTGCGTTCATTTTTTTTAGCTATAATTTTGAAACTTACTATACTTCTTAAGCATGGTATAGAGATGACAAAAATAGGTTGGGTTTGAATTTTTGTCACCGGGTGGTGCTAGTGGTGCCACTTAAAGACTGAGCTAAAATACTACTTTTTAATGAAATGCTCCTGGGATACGTAATTTTGATCATTCAAAGTGTGTTCATATATTCCGGTAGGATGTCCAGATGTGCATAAAGGTTTCGGAATTTTGATTCTGCACCATGTGGCGCCCATAGCGCTACTTTTGCCATCAGTGAATCGTTTTCTGGTGAAAGGCTCCTAGAGGTTTTAATTCGAAATGTTGAAAGTGTGTTCATAGTAGGGACTCTAGATGTGCATAAAGGTTTTGGATTTTTAATTCAGCCCTGTGTGGCACCTGTAGTGCCACTTTTGTCGTTAGTGAATCAGTTTAAGGCGAAAGGCTCCTAGGGGTTTTAATCCAAAACGTTGAAAGTGTGTTCATATGTTCAGGTAAGGTGTCTAGATGTGCATAAATGTTTCAGATTTTTTATTCAGCCCTGTATAGTACTCGTAGCACGACTTTTGTCGTTAGTGAATCAGTTTCCAGCTAAATGTCATCAGTGAATCGGTTTCTGGCATAAGGCTCCTAGGGGTTTTAATTCAAACCATTGAAAATGTGTTCATATGTTCCAGTAGGGTCTCTAGATGTGTAAAAAGATTTCAGATTTTTGATTTGACCCTGTGTGGCACCCATAGTGTCACTTTTGTTGTTAGAAAATTGGTTTTCGGGAAAAGGCTCCAAGGGTTTTTATTTTGAAGTATTGAAAGTGTGTTCATATGTTGCAGTAGGGTCTCTAGATGTGCATAAAGGTTTCAGATTTTTTATTTGGCCGCAGATAGCACCTGTAGCGCCACTTTTGTTGTTTGAGAATTTGTTCCTCGCAAAAGCTCCTTGGGGGTTTTTATTTGAAATGTTGAAAGTGTGTTCATATATTCCGGTAGGGTGTCTAGATGTGCATAAAGGTTTCAGATTTTTTATTAAGCCTCATGTGACACTCGTAGGACTACTTTTGTCGTTTGAGAATCTGTTTCCAGCAAAAGGTTTCCAGGGGTTAAAATGAAAATATGTAAAGTGTGTTCAGTTACGGTCTCTAGATGTGCAAAACGGTTTTGAATTTTTGATCCTGCCCCATGTGGCTCCTGTCATGCTACTTTTGTCATTAGACAATAGGGACACATTTGTCATTAGAGAATCAGTTTCTTGCGAACGGCTCCTGGTGGGGTTTAATTCAAAACATTGGAAAGTGTGTTCATATGTTCAGGTAAGGTCTGTAGATGTGTATAAAGGTTACAGATTTTATATAATACCTTTTCATTTCTGTCTGTATCAAGCATTAACCAATAATCAAGCATGCAAATGCGGTTGTGTCTTAAATAGTAGCTGTACCTGGCACAAACACATTGAACAAATTAGCTCTAGAGCGTTAGTTTGGATCAATGCCATGAGAAAGTTTAAACTTATACTTGATCATAGCGTGCTTTAAAAAAATCTATTTTGCATTTATCAGACCGTTACTCGAATATGCTGACACTGTATGCGCAAATTGCACGGAGGCTGAATCTGATGAGTTAGAGAAAATACAAATAGCGGCTGCACGTATTGTAACAGGCGCAACCATGAATTCAAGTAAAATTAGCTTATATACCAAAACTTGCTGGGAAACTCTTAATGCCAGGCATACTAAGCACAAACTAATTCAGTTCTTTAAAATGTTTCATAAATTAGTACAAGCTCACATTGCCAACAAAGTAACCCCATCAGTCTCTGTGAATGAAACCTACAATCTTCGCACAAGTAGCAACCTCAGGATTCCTATGTGTCACACAGATAATTATAAGTCATCCTTTCTGTCATCAACAATCAAATCATGGAAAGAACTGCCCACTCAAGTTAGTGAAGATTCTAACCTTGCTCATTTTAAAATGTATCTTAATAGAAACCTCTGTTGCCCACCTGCATTCTATTCCAAATCCAAATCTTGTTTAGGGCAAATTTATCACTGTCGACTACGTCTGAATTGTAGCATCTTGAATGCCCACTTGTTATTATTATTATTATTATTTGGTACCTTCTCCTCTCTGCACTTGCAGGGCGGTTCAAACAACAGAACATTTTCTTGTAAACTGTCCCATTTTTACGGACATGCGTTGCAAACTTTTTGGAGTTCTAATTGATTGCCTGGAATGCGATACACTGATCCTTGGGTCTGAATTTCTTACTAGTGATGAAAATTGTTCAGTTTTTGAAATAGTCCAAGACTATATTCTGGCTACAAAGAGATTCTGTAATGACAGGTAGGTTTGATCACCTGCCATTTTAGTTACTGTTTGACACTGTACTATCCGAAGTTTTTACCTGTTTTACTATTGGGTTTTGGCACAATTAATCGTTGGATTTATTCTCCAAAAGTGATATTCAGTGCCTACACATGTATCAGTGGACTTGCTATACTCGACCTCCAATGTTAATGTTCCCCAAATCGTTTATGCACTTCCCTATAAATTCACGATATTTAGGAATCGATGTGACGCATTCTCGGAAATGAGTCCATTACTACATTAAACTTCTATTGATTTTGCAACTCTGAAATGAACTATCTGGTACCAAAATATGCTCTTCAGAGTCTGGATGCAACCAGCGGCAGTCGTGGATGCCTTCTTTGGGCATGTCCTTGGTCGATGTCTGAGCTTAGTCAAACAAGGTATATTTGATTACATATCAAACTGCATTGTCATTATTATTACTGCATTATGAGAAATATTGGCTGCGGAAAACTTTGCCATTTTGACAGAAGAGTGCAGAGGGACAAGGCCTGATGACTAGCAGCAAACTCTTACACTATATCTTTCTACATAACTAAAAGTTTTTAATTTTGCTCTCGAAAAATAGTGTATGACCTCCTTACAGGAATGAGTTGAGTTCACATGGCTTGAAGGGGCATGAACTGTGTTTTGGAAACAAAAATTGGAAAAAAAAAAATTTGAATAACCCCATTTTTGTGTTTGACATAGGGTAGATTTTACTGATACATTCATTAAAATGTTAACCCTTAACCTAACTCGAATAAAAGATGACACTTGAAAAAAAAAAAAATTATAAAACAATTAACAACTGAAAAATGTCAATTTTTTTCTCAAAATATAATTTACGCCCCCTTATCAGAATAAGCTGAATGAGCAGATTTTGATGAGGGGTCATAAGGTATGTGTTCAAGGCAAAAATTCGAAAGAAAAAAAATTAAATTGATAACAGACCCGTAGCCAGGATCTCAAAACCTTCCAGCATGGTGGGGCGAGAATTAAAATTTTCCTACAGTGTTCCCAGGTCATTGACTGTTGGTAGCAACTTGAAACCTAATGCAATATCCTTCTTTAACCCTGTACCTAATGAATTGACTGCATCTGTCTCAGGCCTTTGAAAATTGCACAAACTAGTGTTTAGTTCGTGCACCGTTCCAGCAAACGTCCCATGGATTAACCTTTATTCCGTTTGTGCAAGTTCTTTTGTGTAATGTAAAACATCAATTGAAAAAGTGAAATGGGTTAAGAAAAACAAAATGGGGTAAACCAATTTTTTTTGGCTTACCCGAATTTCGGGTTAAGCAAATTTTCAATTTTTAAAGTCCTGTGCCTGTTTAATTTATAAATTGAGCAATAGAAATTTGTTATTTGTCAAAAAATTTCAACAAAACCATATCATGTGACCCCCTCATTGGAACATCCTCATCATTGAGATGTACTCATGACATTTCTTTTTTTTAAATTATGGAAATATTTTTAAAAAAAAATTAAAATAATTAAATTTTTTATATCGTGTGTGTTGATAATAGACTAAAACAATAATAAATGAAATAGGTTGTAAGCATTCATTTATTATTATTATCAATTTAAAGAATTACTTTCCTTTAACGAAAGTAATTCCTTAAAATAATTATAATGCACAAATGTTTTTAAAGTACACGGCTACTTGACCGTCAAATACTTACAAAAAGCACTTTCATGCAAAATATATTTAAAACATAAGGGTATTTTGCATAATGAAAATTATGATTCCACCAAATGGTCAGCTCTTTTTCAACTTAGCGGCTTTCTGATAACTGGCAGGATATGGCATTACATAAGGTAAAAGGTTGATGTTAACTAAAATAGATATATACATTTGATTTCAGGGTCAGAGCTGTATAAGTTGTGGTACAAAACTCCATTTACATTGTGCACACAGACTTTTCCAAGGACAAGAGACACCAAAATGCCCATTTTCTGATTGTGGTGCTTCTTGGGTTCATGAAATTCCAGGAAGGCCAGGTGAGTGTCACCCTATAGTGGCTACAGTTATATATATGGATGATATTGAATAATGGTGTTCTTTCGAGTGCAGACAGCTCAGTCACAACACCATCAATAAATATTGTTTTAACAATTTGGACCAAAGAGTCTACTGTTCTGGTGCAGGACCTTGATATGTCATAATTTTATTAAGTATGATGGCTGCTTTGTCAATGTGTGGGGTTTAACAATCAATATTTTCAACATGCATTGAAAATATTAATTGGTCTAACCTCAAATAAAGAATGTGTTCTCATCCAATTGCTGTTTTTGAACTGATGAGGACGATACCATTATTGGCTTACCTACGATAGTTGTGTGAGCCTATAGCATAACCCTCATGTTGGTGTCGTCGATTCATACATTTTGAATTTTTGCGTGCAGGTTTTGATTTTTTGGGGTGGGGGGGGGGATTTTTTTTATGTCGGCATGCTTTTCAGGGATAGTAATATTTTATTTAATATTTAGCTATGTTTATTTACTTTAATTTTGGAATTTTGTGTGCAGGTTTTTGACTTTTCTGTGCAGGTTTTTGACTTTTGTGTACAGGTTTTGATATTTTTTTAAGTGGAGTTTTACCTCACTGGCATGTTGCCATGGTGGTTACTGTAACATTTTCAGGGTATTTTTCTAAATTTTAACCCTTTGAAACAAATGTGATACTTTTTTGACTTTTATGTGCAGGTTTTGAGGTTTTTCGTTCTTTTCTTCCAAGTGGATATATTTTTATACTGTACCAATGACCCAGACTTAGCTGGTGCTAACTCTTAAAAATATAGGGCCAAACACAAATTTTGCCCCCCAATCCCCAAAATTTGCATCTAAAACCAAAGAAAACATGTCCTGAATGGCCCTCCACACTTCACCTCTACTGCGCATGTGCAGTGTCAAGGACGTCCCAAAATTGGTGCCATTAATCATTCTTTGTTTGGCCCTTCATCAGTTAACATCTGACTGATCTTTGTGCTTGTAAATCTCAGTTTAAATGATTCCAGACACATAAATATTAGAGAAATGGTTATTCTAAGGAGGATATAGAAGGAGGAGAGGAAAAATGAGTGACAGAAAATAATCAGGGCTGTAACTTAAATTTTTTAATGAAATTATGTTAAGTTACCTATTTTCGAGGCAACAGCCTGTTGTGGTCATTCTTGTTAATCAAATTACACTGCTTGTTCAGTGTTTTCCTCTCTCCCTTTCCTTTAAGTCCCCTCTTGCTATTCTCCCAGGCTTTTGGCATATTTTCTGTAATTTTATTACTAAAATTTCTTGGGAGTTTTAGCTGGATAACAGAATGAATTCTGTTCTTTTCCCCATGTTTACGTCTTCACCTATGGGTGGTTAGGCATAGTGTTCTGCATCTACCATCTGATGTTCTGCAGTTTCTTCCCTGGAAGTCTCTGTTTTGCATCAGATAGTGTATTATTGGTAACTGATTTCGGGCCAGGGTGCCTGGAGTCTTGTTCTAGTGTTTTTACACTTATTGTTTACATTTACTACAGCCCTCTGTGTGAGGGGGGATTTCTTGAAAATAATATCTGGATGTTAATTTAATCATAACTAGATACATTATTATTGTTCGTAAGTGTTGCATAAATTGTTTAAAATATTTTTAGAATTTTTGTCCACACTTAGGCTTGGGATCCATTTGGGCTCAACGTTACTTTTCAGAAACTTGGGCTGTTCTGAAAAAATATTTTTTCAAAATTTTTTGATTGCAATTATTTTTTCTATATTAATGGATCATATTATTATGTATTTTGATTGTCAGGGGTTGGTGCGAGTACTAGGACTTTGTTTTCTTTTCACAATGAAAGGATATTGTTCAATTGTAATAAGAGGAAATCTTCCTCTGACTTTCATAATCATTGTATATGTAGTCAGTGTACTCGCACTAACTCCTGTTCTGTATGTGTTAATTTCGATGACAAAATGGGAAGCGTATGTCACGTTATGTTAGTGGGGAATTGGCCATTCCGGTCCTTTCCCCGCAGGGTCACTCTACTTTATCAATCTCTATTTCAGACGATCAAGAATAGGGTGATGTATCCGTGATGTCTTCCAACAGTGTGCTTCCGTCGTCACAATTAATGAAGAGCTAGCGGAAAAGTGCTCATGTAAATACGTCAATTGCCTAAGACGACCCTAGTAGGTTCGACGGCGGTTGATGACCGCTAGCTCGCCCGGTGTAGCATCCATTCATTGAATGGTTCGGCAGCCGGGTTCGTCCGTTGCGGTCTAGAAGGAGTTTTGGGGTGATGCGAGCACTATAAATCAACCAAATGCACACTCAGTGACGGCGGATTAGAGGGCGAACGGAGGAAGCCTTTCAGTTCGGTTCCTAGCTCGTCCAGGTCCATCCGGACTGCGAGTGAGAGAGGTCCCTCTCTCGTACAGCAACATCTGGCCTCAGATGTTGTGGTACAAAATGTTTCGCATTCTGAGCATACGTCCGCCGATCAGGACGCTCTGATATATAGTCAGTCCGGAGAGACTGTCAATAAGGCTTCCTCATTCTCATGGTAGCGCACACGACCGCTCTTGGCTACGTGACCTCGGATATCCAGTCAGCTTCGCCAATCAGAGAATCATCGGCGACCAGGTCACACCATCCGGTAGCCAGGGACTCGAGGCCTGCACACTCCGGACGTTCGCATAAGAAAGTGTGCGGGAGTCAACGTACACTGAACTTCCGGCGGCAATGCATCGTAAGACCGCTACTGCACAGGCCTCGGTGACGGGCGTGCTATCCCAAATAGCACAGCTTATCGCAGCATCCCAGCAACGACAGGATCTGTCGCATCATGTATTATCCGACGACGCTGGGTCGGGACGCTCCGCGGAAGCAGGTACGGACGTCCGAAAATTTCATCCGGTCCGACGGGATGCCGAAAGGGATTCGGAGGATTTCGAGCTTTCCCTTTCGGAACAACATAAGCTGTTGTTTATGTCATCTGACTTTATCTTCTAGAGGTTCTTTCGTCTGACCAGAATGCTGCGATGTCGGATAAGAAACTGATAGCGTCGGTGGACACAGAAATTTTTGGTTCGGTTCAGGGACATCGTCCCTCAGTTCCGACATAGTCCAATAATGTCACACAACTTTAGAATTATTGAACGACGCTATATATATTATTATTTGCTTGCTATTAACAAGCATGTCTGGTTTCTTGTTCGCAAAGTTACGGAGATGTCTTTCAAAAGTGTGCCTCTGTCGTCATAGTTAATGAAGAGCTAGCGGCAATAAGTGCTTATGGAATATGTCAATCGCCTAAGAGGTCCCTAGTGGGATCGACGGAGTTGACATTCGCTAGCTCACCCGGTGTAGCATCCATTCATCGAATGGTTCGGCAGCCGGGTTCGTCCATTACGGTCTAGGAAGGAGATTTGGGTGATGCGAGCACTATAATAAACTTTAGTACACACCCAGTGACGACGGATTAGAGGACAGATCGGAGGAAGCCTGTTAGTCCGGTTCCTAGCTCGTCCAGGTCCGTCCGGGCTGCGAGCGAGAGAGGTCCCTCTCTCGTACAACAACATATGGGACCGGATGTTGTGGTACAGATTTTTCGCATTCGGAGCATATGTCCACCGCTGGGGACGCTCCGTTATATTGACAGTCTGAGAGACTGTCGATAATGCCTCCTCATCCTCACAGCAGCGCACACGACCGCATATTGGCTACGTGACCTCGAGTATCCGGCCAGCTTCGTCATTCAGTGATTCCACGGCGAACAGGTCACGCCATCCGGTAGCCAAGGGACACGAGGCCTATACACTCCGTTCGTTCGCATAATAGAAGTATGCACGGGGTAACGAACATGGAGCTTGCAGCGGCAATGCATCGTAAGACCGCTTCTCCACAGGCCTCAGTGACGGACGTGCTATCCAAGTTAGCACAGTTTATCGCAGCATCCCAGCAATCGACAGATTCTCGGTCGGATCAGGAATTATCCGACGGCGCTGGGTCGGTGTGCTCCGCTGTTGCATCGGGTTCGGACGACCGAACACTTTATAGGGTCCGACAGGGTGGCGAAAGGGATTCGGACGATTTCGAGTTTTTCCTTTCGGAACAACGGAAGCTGCCATACATATCTTCTGGCATTATCTTCCACAGGTTGTTCCGTCGGACTACATTGCTGCGATGCTGGATAAGAGACTAATAGCGTCATTGGACACAGAGTTTTGGATCGGTTCAGGGACATTGTTCCTGACTTACCGACACAGTCCAATAATGTCATTAGAACATTTGAATTATTTAACGACGCTATATATAAGCTTGCTACCAAGCATGATAGTCTAGTTTCTTGTCCGCAATGCTCTTCTGCCTTTTATCAATTCTAGGGAATAATTTATTTTGGCAGAACAGGGCATACCGAGAGTTCATATGCGTCTAGACGGCGGGGTTGAAGACTGGGAATTATCTTTTTCGCCGTCTATGTCAATTCCAACCGCGATGTTGGAAACGACAGCGATGTCTAATAGACTTAACTTAGACGCTCTATCATACGTAGACCACCTTACTGAGGCGTTATCATTACGTCTTCAAGAGAAAGAATTCCAGGATATGATCCTCAATATGATTTCTTTCAAGGGCAGTAGTTTTTCCACGTATAACTCCGCCCTTCAGTGGCAACCTGGAGTTGGTTAGACGTGACGCAGCCCTAGCTACATCCACGCGCGTGGATAGTAAGGTGAAGAACTCTCTCAAAGTCGCTTCGGTCTCGGAGAAGCTTCTCTTCGACGGCATCTCTTCAGCAATCTATGAATTGCTTGATATACACGTTCTCTTGTCTATCAAGTGTAGCAAGAGATTCAGACTGGGGCAACATTCGGTGGTTGACTCAGTGAGTGCCACTGCAGTTGCCGGATCCGAGTTTTATGATTATGACGGATGCCAGTCAAACAGGTTGGGGTACAATATTGATCCCAACGGATTCGAAGTGCCAGGGTCTTTGGGTTCCGCAGTTTCTAGGCAAGCACTTATCTTCCAGGGAATAATGTTCTTTAGGCTTGCACTATGTCATTGGATGAACATTATTCAGAAACGCATGTCGAAATCCTGTCCGATAATACGACAGTAGTTGCGTTTCTCCGGAACCAGGGAGGCACTCATTCGATTCCATTATTCAATTTAACGGAAAGAATCCTTCTGTTTGTTATAGTACACCAAGTTCTGTTTCGGTCCGTCATATTCCGGGTCGTCTGATTGTATTAGCAGACTCCCTTTCACGTAAGGGTCGCTTGTTGCCGTCAGAATGGACTCTCAACAAACAAGTATTCAATCAGATTTGCTATCAATGGGAACGCCCAATGATAATTTATTTGCGACACAACTCACTATTCATTTGCAGACGTATGTGTTTGCATGTCCGGATGCCTGAGCTTATGTTGTTAATGCTCTATTGATCTAATAGGACGGAATGATAGGATATGCGTATCCTCCAGCAAGTATTGCTAAGATAAACATCCATAATACAATTCTGTTGATAGCATCTCTGTCTTCACAGAGTCCGTGGGTAAATTTACTCAGGTGTCTACTGTGGGACTTACCGCGAAAACTTCCTCCATGAGAGGATCTTCTTTCGCTGAGGAAATCGTGTCAACTTCATCACAACCCGCAAGGTCTCAACCTTCACGTATTCCATTGTGTGGTCCTTCTTGCATGGCAAGCATTGTACAGGACGAGCTTTGGACGCGATTTCTTACTGTAGGAGAACCTCTTCTTCGCTATTCTATGCGGCTAAAGTGGAGGCTCTTCCGTCGTTGGTGTAGGGATCATTATGTTGATATTTTTGATCCCTCCATACTTGACATTGCAACTTTCTAGTATACTTGTTTGACAAGATCTACTGCAGCCTGTTACTATTAGGGTTATAGGTCTATGCTATCTCATATCTATGCACTCTATGATAGTTTACAATTGAGTCTTATGTCTCTTTATCTAAGTCAGTTAGAAACTTTTCGATAAATAGACCTAGAATCATTAGATTAAATTCCTATACGGAATTTAGCTTCGGTTCTTATTTAGCTAAGTAATCATTTGAGCCTCTGGAAACAGTAGTTTTCAAATTCTGACCTTTTAAGACAGTAATTCTGTTAGTCATCTCTTTTACGGAGGAGTCAGTGAGCTTCATGCACTATCGGTGGACGATTCTCACTTTTGTAGTGACGGAAACACTACTTCCTTTACTACTTTGGTTGGATTTTTGGTTAAGAGTCAGCTCCAAATAATATCCGGAACCTATTGTTATTAAGGTCATTCCGTCTTCGTACGGGCATAGGCCTTTACTCTGTCCAGTTAGAGTTTACGTATTTATAAACAGATATCAGTTTATTAGTACGGATGTAAGCTTCTTCTGTCTTTGATGCCAAATAGAATGACATTACGCTCCATTCTATTGCTAATGGATTCAATTAACTATCGGTACTGCTTATGGTATATCAAAGACTCAGCAGTTTGTGCTTGAGATTTCGGCTTATGAAGTAAGAGCTCTTTCTACATCTTGGGCTTACACTAATAGTGTCGCTATTATAGATTTTTGAAGGCTGCTCATTGCGCTCAGCCATCCACATTCATGAATTTTTATTTCAGAATATTGAGTGCATTTTTGAAGGCCTCCATTGTTAGGTCTATTATCTACTGCTCAGAATGTCATTCACTTAACAGTTGCTACTATAGCTAGGTAGGCTTTCTGTTCCGGCAGTGACTCCGTCCTGCTGCCCTCTTCGCTCTGGGCTATTCGACCCAGGGCAAGAAAAAAGGGGGGGGGGGGGGGGGAGGGTGTTCCCTTGGGTCACCTGTTTTATTATGAAAACAAGGGGATACCTCCTCCGGAGTTAGTAATTCTGAGCTGTTACTGGGATGGCTTTTAAGTGAGAAGTTTATGTTTTAAAAATTCATTCAGGTCATAGTTTTTAAAGTATAGCTTTTGAATATATCACGTGTCAAACGGGCGTTATTATACAACCCTCAGACACTTTTAAGGAGTATAAAGAGTCTCTATTCTCTAGACTTTATTTATTGGCTTACTTTAAAAATTATTAGTATAAGGATTATACTGGATATTAATAGAGTACATGGATGTTATGATGCTCAATTTTGGAAGGTGTTGTGTCTTTCTAATTTATCATAAATAAGAAAGATACATGTAAGGCCTAATACTCTTTTTCCCCTAGAGGGGATGACTCTATTTTATATAATTGAGCGTATTTCAACTTGCTCTATGTCCTAGGCCCTCCAGCCTTTTTACTATTCAGCTAAGTCTGGGTCATTGGTACAGTATAAAAATGTTAAAAAATTTATAGTAATTTATATATTTTTTATACTTACCAATGACCCAGACGGGGATGGCCCTCCCAGGAGTTGGGAACTCATACCTCCCCGCTGAGTACATAGCGCTTACCAGGCACTGGTTACAAGAATGATTAATGGCGCCAATTTTGGGACGTCTTTGACACTGCGTATGCGCAGTAGAGGTGAAGTGTGGAGGGCCATTCAGGACATGTTGTCTTTGGTTTTAGATGCAAATTTTGGGGATTGGGGGGCAAAATTTGTGTTTGGTCCTATATTTTTAGCTTAACTTGACATAGTCAAGATAAGCTATAGCCATCACGCGTGCGGAAGTCTGTTAGTCTGTGAGTCTGTGACGTCTGTTCACATTTTCCTTTAGCACGGGCTACACCCCGCAGTTCTTGTCTGATCATCACGAAATTTCATATGCAGGTTTGGGGTCATGTCTAGATGAGAACGTCCCCTTTTGGTCGCGATCGGGCAACCGGTATGGCCGCCCGAGCCCAAAACCCGAAAACCATTAGCACAGTCTACAAGTCGTATTTATGAAGGGATTTCATTGTAACTTGGTAGGATGCCTCTGTATAGAGCCTAGATGAGAACGTCCCCTTTTGGGCATGATCTATCAACCGTGATGGCTGCCCAAGCCCGAAACCCAAAAACTTTTAGCACAGTCTGCAGGTCATGTTTAATGTGGAGGGATTTCATTGTAACTTGGTAGGATGACTCCTTATGATGTCTAGATACGAATTTCCCCATTTGGGCATGATCTGCCAACCGTGACGACTGCCCGAGCCCAAAACCCGAAAACCTTTAGCACAGTCTACAGGTCATATTTATTGAGGAATTTCATTGTAACTTGGTGGGTTGATTTCAAACAATGTCTAGATGAGAAAGTCCCCCTTTGGACGTGATTGGGCAACTGTGACGGCTACAGGAGCCCAAAGCCCAAAAACCTTTAGCACAGTATAGAGGTCATATTTATGAAACGATTTCATTGTAACTTGGCAGGATGACTCCAAATAATGTCTAAATGAGAACGTCCCATTTTGATTGTGATCATGCAGCCTTGATGGGTGCCCGAGCCCAAAAACCTTTAGCATAGGCAAAAGGTCATATTTATGGAAGGATTTCATTGTAACCTGTTAGGTTGACTCCATATAATGCCTAGATGAAGACATCCACTTTCGATCGTGATTGGTCAGTTGTGATGGCTACAAGTGCCCGAAGCCCGAAAACCTTGAGCACAGTCTACAGGTCATATTTATGAAGGGATTTCATTGTAACTTCTTAGGATCACTCCAGATGATGCTCAGATGAGATTGTCCCCTATGGTTGCGATCATTCACCCATGATGGCTGCCCGAGCCCGAAGCCCGAAAACCTTTAGCACAGTCTACAGGTCATATTTATGAAGGGATTTCATTGTAACTTGGTAGGTTAACTTCATATAATGTCTAGATGAGAACGTGCGATCATTCACCCATGATGGCTGCCCGAGCCCGAAGCCCGAAAACCTTTAGCACAGTCTACAGGTCATATTTATGAACGGATTTCATTGTAACTTGGTAGGTTAACTTCATATAATGTCTAGATGAGAACGTCCCCTTTTGGACATGATTGGGCAACTGTGATGGCTAAAGGTGCCCGAAGCCCGAAAACCTTTAGCACAGTCTACAGGTCATATTTATGAGGGGATTTCATTGTAACTTGGTAGGATGACTCCAAATAATGTCTAGATGAGAACGTCCCCTTTTGATCGCGATCATTCAGCCTTGATGGGTGCCCGAGCCCAAAAACCTTTAGCATAGGTAAAAGGTCATATTTATGGAAGGATTTCATTGTAACCTATTAGGGTGACTCCATATAATGCCAAGATGATGACATCCCCTTTTGGTCGTAATTGGTCAGCTGTGTTGGCTACAAGTGCCCGAAGCCCAAAAACCATTTGCACAGTCTACAGGCCATATTTATGAAGGGATTTCATTGTAACTTCATAGGATCATTCCAGATGATGCCCAGATGAGATTGTCCCCTTTGGTTGCGATTATTCAACCATGATGGCTGCCCGAACCCGAAGCCCGAAAAACCTTAAGCACAGTCTACAAGTCATATTTGTGAAGGGATTTCATTGTAACTTGGTAGGTTGACTTCATATAATGCCTAGATGAGAACGTCCCGTTTTGGACATGTTTGGGCAACTTTGATGGCTAAAGGTGCCTGAAGCCCAAAAACCTTTAGCACTGTCTGCAGGTCATATTTATGAAGGGATTTCATTGTAACTTGGTAGGTTGACTCCAAATAAGGTCAAGATGAGAACGTCCCATTTTGGCCGTGATCATTCAGCCTTGATGGGTGCCCGAGCCCAAAAACCTTTAGCATAGGCAAAAGGTTATATTTATAGAAGGATTTCATTGTAACATTGTTAGGTTGACTCCATATAATGCCAAGATGATGACATCCCCTTTTGGTCGTGATTGGTCAACTGTGATGGCTACAGGTGCCCGAAGCCCGAAAACCTTGAACACAGTCTACAGGTCATATTTATGAAGGGATTTCATTGTAACTTCGCAGGATCACTCCAGATGATGCCCAGATGAGATTGTCCTCTTTGGTTGCGATCATTCAACCATGATGGCTGCCCGAGCCCGAAGCCCGAAAACCTTTAGCACAGTCTAAGGTCATATTTATGAAGGGATTTCATTGTAACTTGGTAGGTTGACTTCATATAATGTCTAGATGAGAACGTCCCCTTTTGGACACGAGTGGGCAACTGTGACGGCTTCAGGGGCCCAAAGCTCGAAAACCTTTAGAAAAGTCTACAGGTCATAATTATGAAGGGATTTTATTGTAGCTTGGTAGGATGACTCCAAATAGTGTCCAGATGAGAACGTCGCCTTTTGGTCACGATCATTCAGCCTTGATGGCTGCCCGATCCCAAAAACCTTTAGCATGTCTGTAGGTCGTATTTATGGAAGGATTTCATTGTAACTTGTTAGGTTGACTCCATATAATGCCTAGATGATGACATCCCCTTTTGGTCGTGGTTGGTCAAATGTGATGTCTACAGGTGCCTGAAGCCCGAAAACCTTTAGCACAGTCTACAGGTCGTATTTATGGAGGGATTTCATTGTAACTTGGTAGGTTGACTTCATATAATGTCTAGATGAGAAAGTCCCCTTTGGACGCAATTGGGAAACTGACGGCTACAGGGGCCCGAAGCCCAAAAACCTTTAGCACAGTCTACAGGCCATATTTATGAAGGGATTTTAATGTAACTTGATAGGATGACTCATTTTGGAATAATTTCATTGTAATTTTGTTGATATATGTTAACTGTGAGGGCCACATATATTAACTGTGAGGTCATATTAACCCACCCCTCAGCTCTTTAGTACAGTGTACACCTCATATTATTTTTATCATAAACATAGCACACAGGGAACAGAAATGAACATATTCCCAATTATCACAATTCTTGTCTTATTTCATAATCCTTTCATAAACATTGAACATTATCCTTTTCATCAAACACAACACACAAGTTAAGCTACAGTGTCATTGACACTTTCATTAAGAGTTAGCACCAGCTAAGTCTGGGTCATTGGTAAGTATAAAAAATATATAAATTACTATAAATTTTTTAACTTTTCAGGTAGAGTTTCACCTTAAGGGCATATTGCCATGGTGGTTACTGTGACATTATCAGGGTACTTTTCTCAATTTTAAGCCATTGAAACAAATGTGATACTTTTTTTTTACTTTTATGTGCAGGTTTTGAGGTTTGTCTTTCTTTTCTTTAAAGTGGAGACTTACCTTGTAGCATATTGCCATGGCTCCTATTTTATGTTAGCATGCTTCTTGGGACTATTACATTATTTTAACCCTTTAGCTGCTTATTTACTTAAATTTTTTATTTTTGTGTTCAGATTTTGGACCTTTTTTTTTTTTTTTTTTTTACTCCAGCCACCTCTTTACATTGGCCACCTGTTGGTGAGTCACAGGGTACTGATACCCATTCTAGTATTAGGTAAAGGGTTAACAGAATAAAAATGAGATCCATCAAAAATAAAAAAAAAATCAATTGACAAGTTTCTCCTATACATAAGTATGAGACATTCTTGGATACATACTTTTGTATTTTGATATTAGAATCTTATAACATGTGAAATATGCACAAGTTACAGGCCTAATTCCTACTTTGGTCATTTTTACTGGCAAAAAACAGGTGCCCTAGTTTGCAGTCTTCAGGTAAACTTTGCTAGTTACATTCTAAGTACCTTGGCAGTTGTTTCTAGGCAAGTCTTGGCTGCCTATATAGGCAGCCAAGACTTGCCTAGAAACAGCTGCCTGTCAAGAGGATGTAGAGTGTCACAGTAATGCAAATTGTATAAAAATCTTCAACTTTTTAAGGGTTAATTTAGAAATCGTTGATGTGTATTAAGTAGACCGCAAAATTATTGTTTTATTTTCAGGTTATTTTTTTCATAAGATTAATGGTTACCAGGGTTTTTGCTTGAGAGGAATAAGGATATACCTATCCTCTCCACTATCTATCTCACCTGAAATTTCAGCTTATAAAGGGAATCAAATCCAAAAAAGCCGCCACACTAAATGTGGCTTACATTGCGATGTTTTTTGTTATTTTAAGATATTTCTCTGGTCTAAGTAGCAGGTTTCTATCAAGGCCAGAGACCTTTTTTGTAAGCTATCAAATCCATCTCCGTGATCGAGGTGAATAGGCAGCAGATTAGAATTTTAATAAATATACTTCTTTGCACCTTCCATTCACTTTCTATGTGCCTTCCACATGCTCTGTGTTGCCTATTCATTTGTTCTTCAAATTCCAAAAATCCATATCATAAACATGAAAACTTGCCAACTTACAATACTTTTTAATGGAATACTATTCAGAAAAAAATTCTGTTTGATGGAATTATGTCTATATAGCCCTTGTGTACTGAAAAAACCCCCAGAAAACACTGGGCTCTAATATTTCTGATATTTCAAAGCTATACCAAACTTTCTTCCTTTTTTAGCTCACCAACTTTAGTTGTGTGAGCTTATGGCATGGCTCGATCGGTCGGCGTCGACTTCAGCGTACGTGTCCAATAATGTTAAAGTTTCTGTTAAGGTCACTTATTCGCCCTATTTCCATATCATGGCTTTTATAATGCTGCTATATGATGATTATTATCATTTTACCATGATTTAACCCATCATACCCTACATTTTATACATGTTCCTCAGTATCATTGTTCCATGATTAACCCCTCATACCCTGCATTTTAAACATTTTTCTTGACATTTTTACTTGCGTTTAGTTTTCTGTTTAGCTCGGAATTTCATGTTTAACTTAGTGTTTAGGTCAGCTGCTGTGATTCATCTCTTTCCATGGCACTTATATTCATTATACATGTTCCTCAGTATCATTGTTCCATGATTAACGCCTCATACCCTGCATTTTAAACATTTTTCTTCACATTTTTAGTTGCATTTAGTTTTCTGTTTAGCTCAGAATTTCATGTTTAACTAAGTGTTTAGGTCAGCTGCTGTGCTCCTTCTGTTCCCATGGCACTTATATTCATCATACATGTTCCTCAGTATCATTGTTCCATGATTAACCCCTCATACCCTGCATTTTAAACATTTTTCTTGACATTTTTAGTTGCGTTTAGTTTTCTGTTTAGCTCGGAATTTAATGTTTAACTTAGTGTTTAGGTCAGCTGCTGTGTTCCTTCTCTTCCCATGGCCCTTATATTCATCATACATGTTCCTCAGTATCATTGTTCCATGATTAACCCCTCATACCCTGCATTTTAAACATTTTTCTTGACATTTTTATTTGTGTTTAGTTTTCTGTTTAGCTCAGAATTTCATGTTTAACTTAGTGTTCATGTCAGTTTCTGTGTTTTACTTTTAAGAGGTTGTGTTTAGGTAAGCTTTGTCGCATGTTATGAGCCTGTTTGATACAGTTCTTGTGTTTGCCAAAGTTACTATCAAAGAGGAATGTTGGTGAACTATAGGGCATTGGCGTCCTTCTTGTTTTACTTTTTTGGGCTTTTGTTGTTTAGAAGGGCGGGTGGGTTAAGTATTTTCTATGTGGAATGGTGTGAAAACACAATATACCTTAATCTACAGATTTTTGATTGTCTTTCTTGATTTGCAGTGGACTACTTTTTAGCCCGACTGTTTACAGTGAGGGCTATAGTCATGACTTTTGTCCGTCTGTCCGTCCATCTGTTAACATTTAGAGTTTTGGTTAAAGTTTATGGTTAAAGTTTTTTACTGAAGGTTCAAGTGGTTTTTTTTTTTTCCTGTTTAGTCATGACTTTCATCTGTCTGTCTGTTAACATTTGGAGTTTTGGTTAAAGTTTGTGGTTAAAGTTTTTAAGTCAACCTTAAAGTTTTTGGGTTTTTTTTTTTAAAATTAATATTACTATTGATTGTATCATTCTCATTATGTTTTTTTTTTATTTTTCATGTTATTTTGCGAAATATTTAACCCCTTTCTGTATGGCAATTTAACTTACAACTTTCAGGTTAAAGTTTTTGGTTAAAGTTTGTTTTATTTGGGTGGGGGGGGGGGGGGGGGGGGTTGTTTTAAAATTACACCTTTAATTCTTCAAACAGTTTAGTGGAATGTCACTGTTTCTTATTTGGGACAATGTCAACTATCTACTGAACATTTCTAAGGTGATTTTCATTAATATCAGCATGATTTTAACCCCTTTTAAACATGTTTTCAGACTTACTTTCTTTGTATTTCAAATTAGACTTTGCCACATACTTTCTTACTCTAATTCTTGCATGGTCAATACAACTTAATGATTCCAATTACATCAATGATTTCTTTTATCGGTTTTAGGAAATATTTAACCCGTTTTTGCCAATCAATTTTACTTAGTATTCCCAGCTTAAAGTTTCGGATTCAAGTTCTGGTTTTCAAGGTTCTACCTTTCATTCTCCAAACACTCTGTTACAATGTCATTTCTTTTTTTCATTTTGGGGCAAGGTCTACTGAAGCTGTACACAGTGGTTTCAAATAACGTTGGCATTAATAGAACTCTTTTCACAATGCTTTTCAAACTTAAGTTTCTCTAAATTTCAAAATATAGCACAGAGCTCGATCCGTCCATCTATCTGTCAGTCCGTCCATCAGTCCATCCGTCAGTCCATCAGTCTTTCCATCCATCCGTCCATCTGCCTGAATATTCTTTATGCCATAACTTAAACAAAAGTTAACGGATTTCAATTCTTTTCAGTACATATCTCTACGTCAGGTTTGATGACCACATTTATCCAATGAAAATTGTTGAAGTTATTGCCCTGCCCAGCCCCGTGAATTAGGCATTTTTTTTTCTTTCCTCCAATATGCATTTTGAACTATTTACAGTCACTACATGCAGAACTTTTTTTAAACTCACGTACCCCCGAGGCCAATTGGGCACTTTTTTTTTCTTTCGTCAAAAATACATTTTTACAGTTTTGCTTAAAGTTTGTGGTTAAAAACCCAGACAAACATTCCCCCCACCCCCCCCTCCCACCCCCCCTCAGTGCCAGTTAGGCATTTTTTTTCCTCTTTGCTCAAAATGCATTCTGAAGGATTTAGACTGACCACATGCATAAGAAAAATGGACTCCCTTAACACCCCCACCTCCTCCTCACCCAGGGCCATTTAAGCAATATTTTTTCTTTGGTACAAAATGCATTTTTAGCCTGACTGTTTACAGTCAGGGCTATAGTCATGACTTTTGTCTGTCCATCCATCCATCCGTCCGTTGGTTCATCCATCTGTCTGAAAACAATTGGTTTCCAACCGATAACTCCAGTTTGGATTATTTGATTTCAACCAAAGTTGATAGGTGTATTTTCCAGCTAGTAATACAGGCCAGGTTTGAATATAGGTTCCACAGCTCCCTACACCCCTCCCCCCCTAAACTTTGACACATGAGGTCTTGGTCCATTGATGTCATTGAAATGCGGCCAGCTGACAATCGGATCAAGAAAGAGACTGCATTTACGTTTACTCTTCTGTAATACACTTTTTGAACTGAAACCTTGTCTGACATTCTGTGTTTTTTCATGAAGCTGTAAATGAAAGTGTATATACATTCATGATTTACTTCATTTCAGGAAGAAGAAGAGGTATAAGAGTATCTCAAGTATTCTTTGTTATCTACATACAAATTCCTTTATTAATTCTTAACCCAACAAATTGCTGTAATTCTTCGTAAAACTACTCCACTAATACAGAAAAAAACATTCTTCTTGTATTTTCCAATATGCCATGCCAGTACAATATTCAGTTAACCCTTTAACCAACGCAGACAATATTAAAATTTATTATTTTAAATATCATTTGTTCAAATTTTTCAAAAAATTTCAACAAAACCATATCATGTGACCCCTCGTTGGAACGAGCTCGATGAGCTCGTTCCAACGAGGGGTCACATGATATAGTTTTGTTGAAATTTTTTGAAAAACAATATTTTTTCAACTGCTGAATTTGCATATTACGCGGGCGGATGCAGGCGATTCGTTGGGTAAAGGGTTAAGGACTCTTCCAGATTTTAAAATAGAGGAGTCGCCCAAAGTTTAGTTTTGGGAGGAACTATAAAATGCATTTTTTTAGCTTACCTGTCTGAAAGTCAGGGGAAGCTTGAGTGATCACTTTCTGACCATTGTCCATCCATCCGTCGTCTGTCTGTCTGGCAGGAACTTTACATTATCAACTTCTCCTCATAAACCACTAGGCCAAATTGAACCAAATTTGAGAAACATGTTCCTTATCATATGTCAGTTCAAGTCCGTTCAAATAAAGTTCCCACGCTCCATGGGGAGGGGATGGGGAAAATGCTCCAAAATTCTAAAATCATCTTCTCATGAACCAGTGGGTACAATGACTTGATATTTAGTATGGAGCTTCCTTTTGAGGTGTAGAATTAAATTTGTTCAAACGAAGTTCATGGAGCTATATTTGCGTTTGTAATGGGAGGGGCAAGATTTCTGGCCCCCGCCCAAAATTTCAGTTTTCTGAACCAATTGTCCGATTTGAACAAAATTTGGTATGTGGTATTATTGGGTCATAAGTACTTTATTCATGCAATAAAAAAAATTCCCATGTTCCCTGTGGGAACCCCAGGAGCTGAAAATAGAAATATTTTCAAACGCCCATATTTCCCAAACCACATGGAACAGAGAACTGTTATATGGTATGAAGCCAGTAGAATGGAATGGTTAAAAAAAAGCCATCGGTTATGTCAGGGTGTTCTGTAGGGGAGGCATCAAAAATATGCTGAGTCAGCATATTTGCAAACCTTAAACAAATTTTCTTTTCCTGAACCACAGATCAGAATCTTTTGATATTTGGTATACAGTATCCATAGGGGGTCAGATACAAGTGTGTTCAAATTAAGCCCCTCGGTTCATAATTGGGCTCAGTACGGGAGCCCAAATCTTAACTTATGGCAATATGAGGAATAAACTTTAAATATGTTCTCCTTCGGAACCGCTTGTCAGAATCTTTTAATATTTGGTATACATCATTGTTACCAGGGTCAGATTCAAGGTTGTTCGAATCAAGTCCCTCAGTTAATATTTGAGCTTCCTATGGGGCCCCGAATTTTAACTTAGTGTAATATGGAGTTTAATTTTTAAAAATCAATTTCTTCAGATCCACCAGCCACCAGTCAAAATCTTTTGATATTTGGTATACAACTTCTCTCCGGGGGGTGGGGGGTCAGATTTCAGTTTGATCAAAAATCTTCTTCAGATCCACCCGTCAGAATCCTTTCATATTTGGTATACAGCATATCTTGGGGGTCAGATTCACGTTTCTTCAAATCAGGGGGGAGGGGGGGGGGGGGGGGGGGGCTCAGATTAAAGAAATTTAACCCAGGAACTCGATATGAAGAAACTTGAATCTGACCCCCCCAAGATATGCTGTACACCAAATATGAAAGGACTCTGATGGGTGGATCTGAAGAAGATTTTTAAAGAAATTTCCTCATATTGCATATCTCATAGGGAACTCAAATATTAACCCAGGGACCTGCTTTGATCAATCAAACTTAAATCTGACCCCACCCCCCGGAGAGAAGTTGTATACCAAATATCAAAAGATTCTGGCTGGTGGATCTGAAGAAGATTTTTAAAGATTATTCCCCATATTGCACTAAGTTAAAATTCGGGCCCCATAGGAAGCTCAAATATTAACCTAGGGATTTGATTCGAAAAAACTTGAATCTGACACTGGTAACATTGTTGTATACCAAATATTAAAAGATTCTGACTAGTGGTTCTGAAGAAGAAGATTTTTAAAGTTAATTCCTCATATTGCCCTAAGTTAAGATTCAGGCTTCCACATTGAGCCCAATTATGAACCAAGGGGCTTAATTTGAACACACTTGTATTTGCCCCCCCCCCCCCCCCCCCCCCCCCTTCCCCATGGATACTGGGTACCAAATATCAAAAGATTCTTATCTGTGGTTCTGGAGAAGAACATTTGTTTAATGTTTGCAAATATTTACCTTAGTGCAATATGGCGAAATTTCTTTAAAAATCTTCTTCAGCTCCACTTGTCAGATTGCTTTCATATTTGGTATACCACATCTCTAGGAGGGTCAGATTCAAGTTTGTTCAAATTGGGTCCCTGGGTTAATATTTGGGCTCTCTATTGGAGCCCAAAGTTTAACTTAGTGCAATATGAGGGAATTTCCGTAAAACCAAAATTGGCACAAAGGATCATTCCTTTGTTTGGCCCAAATCAGTAAACAACTGAACTGACATCTGTGCTGTAAAATCTCTTTTTTCAAGATGCCAGACACTAGTCATTAATGGATATGGTGGATTCAGAGTTGTAACAGGATGCTGGAAGGAAAATATGGTGGTTTTGGACGTTCAGGACTGTAACTTTAAAATAATGATGTAAAATTATTCATGTTTCCCAAATTCGGGATATATGCCTGAACGTCATCATTCTTGCTTATGATAAAACCTACTGGTTGTTAAATGTTCCTTCCCTCTCCTTCCATGAACCCTCCTGTTAAACTCCCAAGCTATTTTGGCTTTTTTATCAAAATTTTGTATTAAATTTCTTGGGAGTTTAACATATTTTTATGGAATGTTTATTCCGTTTATCCCCTTGGTTACGTCCACACCCTAGGGGTGTTTGGATGGTTGTGGTATTGCATCTTCTACCAGATGCATTGTTTTTTCTTCCTATGAAGATCTTGCTTTGCATCAGGTAGTAATTGAACGGTTACCGATTTTGGGCCTGTTTTGTGCCTGTTGTTTAGTTTCCGGTTTTTCCTGTTGAAGTTGTTTTCATTTAACAACACCTTAAATATGTTTTATTTCAGTAGTTAAGTACAGCACAGTTATTGTAATTATAGCAGGATACATTTCATTTAGTATTCCAGTAGTGTAACTTTGATTATGTAGTGTTTGTCCACACTTAGGCTCTATCGGGATGCCCTTGGCCTCTTGAGGTTCCCTTTGGGAACTTAGACATTTTCGGAAAGAATATTTTTTATTTATCTCGAATAAATTTTGATTGCCAAATTATTGTATCCTTATTATATAGAATTATATGTTATGTTTATAGGAGTGCAGTGGAATTTGATTTTGGCTTGAAATTTTAATTTTGAAAACTTTTTGCTCAAAGTGTAAGGCGAGGAAGTCTGCCTCGGATTTACATGCTTGTAATCGCTGCACTCCTAATGATACATGTGCTACTTGTGTACTTTGGGATTCCAAACGTTGGAAGTGGGTATCACACTATGTCGTGCGCGGTGAAGTTCTGATGCCGGAACCATCACCACAGGCTAATTCTTGCTTCTCAGTTTATTTTTTCAGAGAAACAAGAACATGGTGATGGTATATCGACACCCATCCATAATGTGCTGCCGTCATCACGCTCAGATGAGCAAACAGAGCTAGCTGCAAAGGTGCTCATGAATATCAAACAGGGGTTAAGGCCCCTTATTCCTGTACTAGCAGCTAGCTTGACCGGTGAAGCGGTTACTCCGTTAGTGGGAGCTGTGACACCAGGTAAGTCCGTAGCGGCTGAAGAGAGTGTAGATTTGGGTATAGAGAGAGCACCTCAAAAATAAAAGCTCACCCAGCGACGACGACAAAAGGGAAGAAGCGTACAAGTTTCTCGTCGGGATGCCCGGCGAGATCTGAGGTCAGATCATGAGCGGGAGTGTCTTCTCTGTCCTGTCAACAGTCAGGGTCGCAGTTGCGAGAAACTTTACGGAGTCAGAGCTAATGTCCTCACTGGCCATGCGGGATGCTCCTTCTACACTGCAGCCGAGGTCGGCAGCAGGTACGGCTTCTTTCTCAGCTCCGACAAAGCACATTAGACCGCTCACTAGCTGTCCGACATTGGATGCTCAAGCTGTTCTGCGAAGATGCTCCCAGTCTTCGCCACCAAAGTCGGCCCATCTGATAGCTATTGGTTCGAAGCTTGATAATGCGTGCCGCTTGTCGAAAAGATCTGGAGACAGTTCTCCATCTCGCGAGCAGCATGCAGTGAAAAAACAGAAGACCGCTGCTCCGCAAGCCTCAGTTATGGACCTGCCGTCGCAGATTCGCAGCTTCCCAGGAAACACAGGTTCGGCCATCAACAGACTCTGGGAGTGAGCTGTCGGACGGTGCTGGGTCGGTCCGGTCATCTGTTCATTCAGATAGAATTGACCGTAATTCACAGTTGGACCAGTCGGATGGTGAAAGAGAGCTGGAGGAAGATTCTCCGTCCCTTTTGGAACAACACACGGAAGATATGAATTTTATTCATCAGTTTTTTCCAGATCTTGTTCCATCTCGTCAACAAGCTGTGTCAGGTAGGCAGAAACCGCTATCGTCCCTAGATAGGGACACCCTGCGGAGGAAAGACGATGTTCATTCCTTCCCAGGTCAATCTGTTCATGTGTCGGAGGTCTTCGGCCAGATTGACGACTCAATCTTTAGCCTAGCAAATTCAAGAAGAAAAAGCACTTTCTTATCTTCATCCTCTATCCATATACCTTTTCCTGAACCACGATACTTAAAAACGGTAGAGGGAGATGTTCAGAGAGCTCCTCTGCGCCTGGATGAGTTGGCTTTAGATCTAGATATCCTGTTACCTGCATCATTCAATGTCTGCTCCGACATGTTGGAATGTTTCATTGATTCTAGTCAGGGAGTTCTGGACGCTATGTCCTACGCAGACCATATCACCAGGGCTCTGGCTCAGCGTCTTAGCGTGAAAGAATTCAACGATATTAATCTGTCACTCAGAGTTCTTCCTAGGGCAGTTTTGTATGCTACATATCACTCCGTCCTTTCAGTGGCTAATATGGAGTTGATAAGACGTGATGGAGCCTTAGCATCGTCATCATTAAAATAGACAATAGAGTGAAAAGCTCTCTCAGAGTTGCTCCGGTTTCCGGTCATACCTTGTTTGATGACAAGCTATCATTTGTGTATGACGAAGCTACCAAAAAAGCTACCAGCACTTTGTTGCTCAGGTCAGTTTCCCAGCAGCAGTCGTCTTCTGGACGTGGTAGGTTGAGGACGCTCCAATTTGCAGTCGTCGAAAAGGGGTCCCTCACAGAGTTCTAAGAAACCCTTGTACAGGCACTTTTGAAACCGTCAGTATAGCAACTCTGGAAAGGGTGTAAGTGTTACAGAGACTTTAAGTCAGATGCCCCTAAGCCGATGGCACGAAGTGCTTTACATAATTCAGGACATAATTTCTCTTCCAGAAAGCCTAAAAAATCATTCAGGTGATGGTCTAAACCTCTATTTCTCTCCAGTTGGCGGAAGGTTATCAAACTTCGCGAGAAACTGGATGGAGATAACGGAAGATCAGTGGGTAAGGAATGTAGTCAGAACATGTCTTTGGCTATCATTCCGATCAAACCATCCACTTTCAAGAAGTCTGCATTGGACAGATCTTCCAGTGAATCCTTCAAAAAGAGAGTCTCTTCTTGCAGAAGTTTAATCTATCTTAGTAAAGGAAGCAATAGAGGTCGTGGAAAATCCAAATTCTCCGGGATTTTACAGCCAGCTGTTTCTTGTGCCGAAGCCAGACAGCTTGTTATGACCGGTGATAGACTTGAGTTGGATAAACAAATTAATATTAGCTCCACAGTCCTACATGGAAACCATTCGGTCGGTAAAAGCGAGCATTCGAGCGAACGATTTTGCAGCAAACATAGACCTAAAGGACCCATACTTTCATGTATTTGTCCATCTGGCTTTCAGAAAATATCTGTGCTTTGCCGTCCAAGGGAAAGTTTACCAGTTCAGAGTGATGTGCTTCGGTCTGAACCTGGCTTCTTGGGCTTTCACTCGAATAATGAACTCGGTCATGTCATACTTCCGAGCTCATTCTGCAGTAGTAACATTGGCTTACCTGGACGACATTCTTCAGAGATGTGGCGACAAAATCGCACTTCAGAATGACGTGCAGAGTCTGCGGCTGTTACTCCGATGTCACGGTTTCATTGTAAACAAGAAGAAGTTGGATTTAGCTCTGTCCAAGTCCTTCATTCACTTGGGAATGAGCTTCGAGACTCGCAACAATCTGGTTCGTCAGCCGGTAACCAGGGCGAAATTAGTTGTTATGCTCGCTTTTGTCTAAACTCTCTCACAGTGTCAGCGAGGTAGTTTATGTGACTGATGGGACTGTGTGGATCAGCTGCGGACCTGATTCTGCTAGGTCGTTACTCATGCGTCCTCTCCAGATTTTCTTCACTCAGAACTGGAGTGTCAAGAGTCAAGACACATTAGCTCGAAACACAGATTGTTTTAACAGACCTGGTAAAACAAAAGGTTCACATTTGGGCGGATCTCCAATGGCTGACTCAGGGAATTCTGCTTCAAGATTCGGTCTTCACTGTTATGACGGACGCGAGTCTGACGGGTTGGGGTGCATCCCTGATTCCCGCAGACCTGAAGTGTCAGGGTCTTTGGGACCCTTGGTTCCTAGAAAAGCACATAAACATCAAAGAGATCATGATGTCTATTTCACTAGCATTAAAACATTGGATTGCTCACGTAGCAAACATCCATGTTCAGATTCTGTCGAACAATTCCACAGTAGTGGCGTATCTCAGGAACCAGGGTGGCACTCATTCAATTCCTCTATTTGAATTGAGGGAGAAAATTCTCCTATTTGCTCTGAGTCATCACGTTCATCGCGTGTTGCATCAGAGTGGATTCTCAACAAACGAATATTCAGGCAGATTTGCTACCAGTGGGGTCGTCCCATGATAGATCTCTTTGCTACGAACCTGAATAATCAGTTTCTGATGTTCGTTTCGCCGTGTCCGGATCATCGAGCGTACGCAGTAGACGCTCTATCGATCTCATGACAAGGGAATACCTCCTCCAGTTTCAGTAGTCCAGTGTCGGTGCTTGTTAGTTTTGATCTGTAGCTCAGTGTGAAGCAACAATTATGTCACATTTATGTATTGTTTTTAAAGTGTAGCTCATTGTGAAGCATATGTATATGTCACGTGTCATACAAGCGTATATATAACATCCTCGGACACTTTTAAATGAGTATAAAGCATCTCATTCCCTGGACTAGCTTTATAATTGGTTTCCTTCACCAAATTAGCATAATGGGTTATGCTGGCATTAAATGGAAAATTTAGTGTGTATTACTCCTGAATATTGATGGTGTTAAGTCGTTCTCCTTTTTTAACAAGAGTAAGACATATGTAAATCCTCTGTCTTCTCCTATTCTCCTGTAGGAGCTATTCTTTAATGTGGAGTACCGTAATAGAGATATTGTATTTCCTCTAAGTCATTGGCCCTCCAGCCTTTTTACGATTCAGCTAAGTCTGGGCCATTGGTTTTTGTATAAAAATATGATAAATTTAAAGTAATTTGTGTATTTTTAATACTTAACAATGGCCCAGACGGGGATGGCCCTCCCATGAGTGGGCACTCATACCTCCCCGCTGATTTATAACATTTAGCAGGCACAACTAGAAAGAATGATGCTTGGCGCCAATTTTGGTACCTTCCTGATTACCACGCATGTGAAGTACACAGATGTATGGAGGACCAGATAGGACTTTTATTTTTCGGATTTGTATGCAAATATTGGGGATTGGGGGGGTTCAAAATTTCTGTTTGGCCCTGGATAATATCGAGTTTGCACCAGCTAAGTCTGGGCCATTGGTAAGTATTAAAAATGTACAAATTACTTTAAATTTATCATTTTTGTGGGTTTCCCAGTGATAACTTTAGATACAGTTGGCCAATTCAGATTTGGTATGTAGGTGTATCAACATACAATAGAGGGCAAATTCGAATAGGGGTGCTGTCTGACAATTTTTGTCAGAGTTATTCCCCTTTTTCGACTTTGAAAATTCATTTTTTGGGGTTTCCCGATGATAACTTTAGTTGTTGACCGAATCAATGTGTATCAACATAAAATACAGGATAAGCTCAAATCAGGGTTTGATCCGACATTTTTTGTCAGAGTTCTGTCCCTTATTTGACTTCGGAAAATTCATTTTTTTTTCAATTACCTCATTACACACTTTTTTTTCGGGGAACATGAGGCCGAGTTGCCTTTTATTTTAAACTAGCTCCTGCACAGAAAACATGGGGTCCATTTTTTGCTCTCCAGAAAACGTCCAGGAGCTTTTCATTTGCTTTCATGTAGAGATCTGGATCTCTCTTGCATCTCCAGTTTTAGATGAAGGTGGACACTAGAGAGGAAGGGAAGTCAATCTATGAATCAAGTAAACAAGGTAGGATAACTCATGGAAACCCTCTGTCTGAGTTTGTTTGGTCCCATTTCTTAAAGATCTCCCAGAGATCTTCTGGACAGAGCAGTAAAATGCATCCCTAATGATAGAAGAAGAGTTCAAGATGAACACTTTGTAAGATTTTGAGAGCATCTCAACTATTTGAAAATTTCCAAATCAACATGACTTAAATCAAATCAAATTATTGGAATAATTTCAAATAGAATTGAATATTTCGAAGTTATGCAGGGCCTTACAGATGCTCTTTATGAGCCTGGAAATAAGCAGAATGTCATCTGCAGAATGAGGTCCCCAGAGGGTGAATTTGGTTATGTTACCCTGCACAGCAGGGTAGCATCACTAAATTTACCATCTGTGAACATCAATCTGAATCAAGGTTTCAAGTCTGAACAGAAAGAGGTACCCAGAGAATACATTGGCCCACTGTATGGGATACCATCAGCAAATTCACCCTCTGGGGTCTTCATTCTGGAAATGACAGATTGTTTATTTCCAGGCTTGTCTCTTTATTGATGGCCAAGATGGAATAGAAACCAGTATTGTGATAATTCATTTTTTGGGGTGGGGACATCTTCACCGAAGATTCTGATCAAGAGCACTTAATTTTAGACAAAATATAAAAGCCTAAAAACACTAAAAAGTCCTTTCTGTTCAGTTTGAGTGGTTGTAGCATCTTGGGAGGTCAATATTCAATGTATTTCACAGGTGTGGCACTGGTATGCCATAATAGGTTTTTCAGAATTGGAGTTGAGGACCAGCATCATATGATAGTGGAGACCTGATGATCTGGGATTATCTTGGTTAAAGTGGATAAATACAGATGTGTCTCGTTTATATCTGGTGTTCATTGATACAGCTGTTGAATTATCTTTTGGTTTCGGCGATATATTATTTACTGCATCTGTGTTGTATTAATTAAGTAAATGCAGTACTGGAATTATGTCATCCTTTGTACTCTTGGGTATGCTTGGTTGCACCCCTATAGGTGAGAAATTGTGTGGGATGTATTTCTCTAAGGAGAGTGTTTTGGATTTCCAGATTTAACACATGGATACATAATTTCTCGGGTCTTTCTCTGGAAGGGTTTCTATGTTTTTTCCACCTGGATTGAGTGTGGTATTGGAAGCTTTGGTTGGGGTGACTCGGTGTTTAGGTCTGCATTCTGTTGGCAATCAGGCTTGATGACAGTTAGCACTCGCCACCCCCCCCCCCCCCCCTCACCTCCCCCCCCCCCCCCCATCCCATCAGTTTTACAAATTCAGATCAACATACTGACAAAGTAAACTTGGGTGAGGAGGGTTTGTATTTACACTGTTAAACTGGCATCTCCGAAGAAATTCCTATAAAATTGTCTCATTTTAACCTGCAAAATTCCAGCTCACAAACAGGTCTGGGTGAGACATTCAGCATATGATTTTGACCCCACAACTGAAATGCATGTACACAGTTTGAATCAACACCAACAGCAGATTATTTTGACCATATCATCATTAATGGTCATTTTTAGCTCAACTTTGACGTAGCCAAATTTGAGGTTATGCCATGGCCCATCATCCATCTGTCCGCCTGTCTGCATGTCCATCTGTCAGCAATTCAATACGGCTTGGTCTAAAGGCCGTATTTATGAACAGATCTTTACGAAACTTCTTGGGTACCTTTGTTATCACCGTGGGACGAGAAAGAGTGTTATTGGGTGCAGTCCGAAATTCAAGATGGCCACCAGCAGCCATTTTGTACCGAAATTAGTGCAATCAGTTTTTTGTACAGAACTTCTGTATGATAGTTCTGATTTGAATAAAATTTTGTATGAATGTTTAGTAACATGGAATGCATCACATATATTACAGGTTTTTTTCTTGTGCAGAAATTATGCAAATTAGATGAACTTTGATTTCTTTGTTGCTACTTATACACAATAAGTACACGTGTCAATACGGCTTGGGCTAGGGGCTGTATTTATGAATCGATCTTCATGAAGCTTCTTGGGTACCTTTGTTATCACCTTGGGACGAGAATGAGTGTTTCTGTGTGCGGTCCAAAATTCAAGATGGCTGCCCCATTTTGTACCAAAATTAGGTACAATCAGTTTTTTGTACACAACTTCTGTACTGCTCGGGCTAGAGGCCATATTTATGAACCAATCTTTACGAAACTTCTTGGGTCCTTTGTTATCACCGTGGGACGAGAACAAGTGTTTTTGGGTGCGGTCCAAAATTCAAGATGGCTGCCGGTGGCCATTTTATACTGAAATTAGGTGCATTCAGTTTTTTGTACAGATCTTCTAGGACTACGTTTGTTATCATCATGGGATGGTAACGAGTGCTTTGGGGGCTCAGCCAAAAATTCAAAATGTCTGTTGGCAGTCATATTTACGGGAATTCTATGTATTACATTTTTTTGTACAGAACCTATAAAGAGGATTTTTTTATGTCAGTAATGTTTGCTATAAATTGATTGGGTGCCTTTGTTATCACTGTGCTATGAGAACAAATATTTGGGGGTTCAGTCAGACCCACTCGGGGACTCAAAAAGGGAGATAATTAAAAATCTTTCCAAAAACACCAGACAAAATAATGTTTCTTGAATTCAGCATCGCTAGAATGTGTATATTCAAATGTGTTGAAGCCAAGTTCCTGTGTTAATATTTGGTGTTGTTTGGGGAGGGTAAACATTATTAGCACAACCCAATTTTCTATTTACAGTGAGAAAAATAAAAAAATCTTCACCCGTGGGAATCCTATGAGCTAAAGATAAAAAAATTCAAATACCTATATTTTAAGAAGGACTGGACAAATATTTATTAATTAGTATGAATCAACCTTAGAAGGGTTTGAATATCAAACAGGCCAAAACAATTGCTAACATTTGGCTTATGGTGTGCCATACAAGGATCCCCATTGTAACATTAACCCCATGAATATTTCTTTTTCTAGTTTAGCATCTAACTGTCTCCCACCTTTACAGTACTTTACCTATACATTTGTTACAGGATATGGTCAGTATTTATGTACAGACCATTACAATACTTTACATGTATCTTTGTTATCAGGTCATTATTTAGATGTGTGTCATTGCTGTGTCACATACTATACATGTACATGTCTTACACAAGTTGAGCTACAGTGTCATTGACACTTTCATTTACTAAATCCGTGCCATCTCAAAATAAAATAATAACCCAAATGGCCGTTTGGCTGAGGATATCCAATGAACTCGGATGTGAACATGTAATAGGAAACAAGACTTTAAAATTATGTGAAGTTAAGTTTATGTCCAGTAATTTTCGAAAGACTACTTAAACTTTATTGTTTTGGTATGCTTTTGGAACGGAGCAATCTATAGTTCATTCTAGTTCATTCTACATGTAGATGTGAGTATAGGTTTTGCAGTGTGTTTGGACTTTCACTGGTAGGTCAAGTTAAAATGGCTACATACCACAGTTGAACTTTGCCATCTATGTGTGTGTGTGTGTGTGTGGGGAGGGGGGGGGGGGGGAAGGGGGTTAGCAGTAGTATTTAGTAAGTGGTGACAAGCCATGTTTTTTTTAAGGATGATCAAGCTGAAGGCTCCTGACCGAGATGTCGGCAGTAGCTGTTGTCGAGTGAGATTGTCCTTTACATTATTTCACCTTTGTTTTATTATCTGATGTTTATTGCTGATTTTCTAATGTTAATAATGGCATGGGATTTATTGTAATAAAATATAATAATAATAATATGAGAGATAACCTCCCCCACCTCACCAGTGGAATTATTCTCTTATTGAGGAGTAACGATAGCATGTGTCTACATAGCAGTGAGGGTGCTTCCTTAGTGGGCTTATCTTTTGGACCGATTTGAAGCAATGTTATTCACAAGTCCACATGTTAGTCAGAAACTAAACGAAGAAGTTGACAACCAGATCACGCAATCACCATAGCAACCAGAGGGTGCTTCCTTAGTAGTGGTCTAACTAATGGATCAAATTCTGTCCGACAATTCGACAGTAGTAGCGTATATTCTGAACCAAGGAGGCACTCATTCCATTCCGTTGTTTAACTTAACGGAAAGGATCCTTCTGTTTGTCCTAGAGTATCAAGTTCTTCTGTCGGTCCGTCATATTCCAGGTCGTCTGAACGTTCTAGCAGACTCCCTTTCTCGGAAAGGCCCCATGTTGCCGTCAGAATGGACTCTCAACAAATGAGTATTCAATCAGATTTGCTACCAATGGGATCGTCCTATGATAGACTTATTTGCGACGCATCTCAACAATCAGTTGCAGACGTATGTGTCGCCATGCCCAGATCCTCGAGCGTTTGCAGTAGACGCCCTCTCGAACTCTTGGGATGGAATGATAGGATACGCGTATCCTCCAGCTCCGTTGATTCAACAGATATTGCTAAAAATCAAGCAATCTCACTGCAAGATTCTGTTGGTAGCATCTCTGGCACCCCGGAGACCATGGATAAATCTACTCAGGTGTCTGTTGTAGGACATTCTGCAGAAGCTTCCTCCATGGGAGGGCCTTCTTTCGCAGGGGAAATCACGCACACTGCATCACAACCCGCAACGTCTCAACCTTCACGTATTTCCGAATCCTCGTTCACATTCGATTCGAGATTCGATTCGAGACAAAATTTGATATTCGCAGGTCCCTAATATATTTGGATACTTCAGAAAGAATAAACAATTTTCGATTCCAAAATATCCTTTGGTGAAGAGCATATGCTATGAGGAGCAAAATCAGCTTTCTTGTAACTTTTTCTTGATTTTTGCCTCATAAACAAAGGCAATCATTGAGCTCATTTCAATGAGGGGCCAGAATCTGTGTTTTTAAGGCTAAAATGAAAATACACATGTATCTAGTTTTTCAACAAAAGTGTCATTTTTAGTGGTGTTGGTAAATTTATAATATAAATCCTATTCCCAATGTACATGATATCAATATATGTTATTTTAATTATTTTTTTCAAATTTTTCACAAAAATTCAACAAAACCATATCATGTGTCCCCTCATCAGTGGTCATTCAAATGAGGGGTCACATGATATGGTTTTGTATTGTGTTTATATGTTTTATAATGTTTTGAAAAAATGACCATCACCTTGGAATTTGCTTGATGAACACAATTCATTCAGGAGTCATAAGCTATATTTGAGATGTGAAAATGTCTTTCTCAGTTAATTTGAAATAGTAATGGCTAAAGTCATTTGTTAATTGTTTTAATTGAAGGCCAATCCATTCTTTTATAAATCATTTGGATACTCCTGAAATATATTTTAGGGACCTGCGAACCTTCGATTATTCGATTCGATTTCGAATCCTTGCAGCTATTCGATTCGATTCGATGCTGGTGTCATGGGTTCGAAATTTTCGAATCTCGTCGGACTAGGTCGGGAAAACTTTTTTCACGCCACTGTGCCGATACGTGTGTTTCTGCTCCGATAATAGGCTTGCAATCACGTTCGTTTATCAGTTAGTTAGGCGCGTGCATCGGAGTAGCACCCCCACCCACCCCCATCTGGTAACATTCCCGTTATAATATAACCTCGCAACTTGGTCTTAAATCGGCATGCTCGCATGATCGCATCGTATATGCATTATGCACACCACTGCGTGTTACGGGAGTTCGAAGAAACCAGCATGTTTTACAGTAAAGTGCAGTATAATAGAATTACCCCCCTTACATTGCAATTTGCAATGAAGCGGTCACGCGTTTACATAAAGACGCCGACACGGAATGTATATAAAACGGAGAGGTCAATGTGCATTTATATGCGTCGTGAATCACTCGTGATTAAAGATCAGGGGAAGTTGGTAACAGCAGTTATTGTCGATACATGTGATGACCCAATGAAGTTGAATGAACGTACCAGAACAAGCTAACTTATATGATATACCAGGCTGCAGAATTGCGTTTCGTTTAGTTTGAATGGTTTAATTTAGCTTTCGATATTTTAATTCGCGCGTGACGTGTGTTTTCAAAAGTTCAGTATGGCCAAGTATGTTTCCGTTTCCCGCCAGTTATCACCGCCGGTCTATTATCCAAAAATGCCAACGATCCTACGGCACCCGAAACAACAATTGTCAGCATATACACGACCACTATTCGATATTCAAGATTCGATTCGATTCTAAATCCTCGTTCACATTCGATTCGAGATTCGATTCGAGACAAAATTTGATATTCGCAGGTCCCTAATATATTTGGATACTTCAGAAAGAATAAACAATTTTCGATTCCAAAATATCCTTTCGTGAAGAGCATATGCTATGAGGAGCAAAATCAGCTTTCTTGTTTGTTAACTTTTTTCAGTGCCAGTAGTTTTGTTGGTATTACATGTAGGGCACTAAATAATTAAATGAGAGACATCTGACATGAAAAGTGGCAGTTGAAAGTGATGAAATCTACAAAAATAAACAGTATTGAACAAAGTAGATTGTTTTAACACTTTACCCAACGCAGACGATATCAAAATTTATTATTTTAAATATCCTTTTTTTAATTTTTTCAAAAAATTTCAACAAAACCAATCATGTGACCCCTCGTTGGAACGATCTCGATGAGCTCGTTCCAATGAGGGGTCACATGATATGGTTTTGTTGAAATTTTTTGAAAAATAATATTTTTTCAACTGCTGAATTTGCATATTACGTGGGCGGGTGCGGGCGATTCGTTGGGTAAAGGGTTAAAGAACTATTGAAGAATCGTATTCAATTTTAGCACCAGAAGAAAAATGCAGTTAACGATGTGTGTTGGGAATTCCCAGAAAATTTGTGAATATGATTGATGTACAATGATATCTTACCCGCGTGGGGGCACGATGACGCCGTGTACTAAGGCGTACTGCATGTCGATGGTGCGCATGTCTTCAACCAATCTAACACTGCCTGTGCTGCAGTGCGGAGTTAGGTGTTGGGGAGCTGGCAGCTGCTCGTCGTTGCTCGGTGGTTCTCTCCGGGTACTCCGGCTTCCTCCACCCGTAAAACTGTCACGGTCATGATTAACCATTGTGCATAAATATGTGACCTTAAACACCAATCAATAAATAAATAAATATAATGATATCTTACTGTCCCCTTGTGTATTCCCTCACCCCCTGGAGAAGATAAACAAGGGTGAGAGGAAAAATCCAAGTGGTTAAGATATCGCAGCTCCCAGTAAAAGTTTATCTCTCCCCTCCCCAATCCCCTTTAGCTTAGGAGTGTGTTGGGGTGAAGATAATCCAGTTTATCTCCCCTTCACTTAATTATTTTCTCTCCATTCCCACCTCCCCCCCCCCCCCCCCCCCAATTTTTTTTTAACCTTTCAGACACAATATGACCCTGGGTGTAGATTGATGTGATGTTAAACTGCAATAAATAAATAACCTTTCCATATAATCAGAGTATTTTCTTAAGAATTCCATTTGGTACCACCCTGTGATATATTGAAATAAAATGCCAAATAGGGCACAAATGAAAACTTGTCAAGGGCTACAAATCCACAAAAAAAATCCTTGAAAAGTTAAGTTTCTAGGAAGATAATCAACATTTTTGTTCCGTTTGAATGGATGCGAATAGATGCTTCACCCCATGATTCATACTTTCAGGTACAAATGCTAAAGTTGTGTAAATAAAAAAAATTAGGTTGGTTACAGGATATTACAAACTGCACAACATCCCCACCACCAGAGATATGAGGTCATGAAAAAGATTTTTTGTTTCTCAGATATTTACTTTGATAAGAATTTCATCAATATTTTCCATTTTTATTACCTCACTGATAGGAATGAGGTGATAGAGCAAATAATCTTATGGCCATTAGATTGTTCATTTGTCCATCCTTGCATGCAACTATCCATCTGTCACTATCAATGCATCTATCTGTCTATCCATTCTCCATCTGTTGTCAAACAAAAATCACCATAACTCGAATCAGTTTAAGGCCAATTGTAAAATGTGATACAATAATACACATCAACAAAATAAAGAGGTAAAGCTCAATTAAAATCACCAAAACTCAAATTAATTCATGGCTAATTGTTATGAAACATAATACAATGGTGTTTACTGATACGAGGAAAGGGATATTATATTTTGGAGTTGGACAGTAATCAAAAGTGGCCACTGTCGGCCATTTTGTTCCAAAAATAGCAATTGCACTTTTTAAGCAACAAAAACAGTGATTTTGATTTTGCTTATTTTTCAAATGATAAACAGCTAACTAGCACAATATGCATAGCATAGTATGCAGGATTTTCTCTTGTGCATAAATTTTGCAAATTTGCTATCCATCTTGTCTTTCAAAACTGTCCATCTGTAGACAAAAAAACTAAAATGGCCCAAATCACAAAAACCCTATTAATTCAAGGGCAATTCTTATTAAGCTTAATTCAGTGGTGGTTATTGAAAAGAGTTTGTCTCTCTGCCTGCCTGCCTGCCTGCCTGCCTGCCTGCCTGCCTCATATAACTATGCATCCATCTCTGGGTGCCCCAGTGATTGTTTACTGTGGTAAGCAAGTTTTGCTTTACTGGTAAAATATGCTTCAGTAACGAATGCCATGAATAGAAGTCCTCTTAACTGGACAGATTGAATATAAATAATTGGTTAAATTTGACTTTATACTTGTGTTTTCCTCATGATGTAGCGCCATTTTTGTTGAAAATGACCTTGAACACTAATAAATCATTTTAAACTATCCATTCATCTGTTTGTCTGTTTAGCACACTTTTGTTCATACGATAACCCAAGTCATAATTGAATTTCATTAAATTTTTGTTTTCTGCCTTAGATTAACCCTTTACCCAACATAATGGCCAAAACCGGCCATCACGATTCTCAAAAACTTTCCAATTAATTTTCATTATTTTTTTCATTTTTTGTCTCAAAAACATAGGTTATGAGCCCTGCCTCATTGGCAGGGCTCATAACCTATGTTTTTCAAACAGAAAATGAAAAAAATTAGGTTATTCAAGAATTTTTTTTTGCAAGTGTTACCTATTTTCATGTTAGGTAAAGGGTTAAAAAAAATTTGGACACATTCCAAAAATGCTGTTATTCGTTGAAAATCAAAGCAACAATTTCCCTTTATTTACTTTTTCTTTTAATTTTAATGTTTATACCATACAGCAAACAATATTCATCATAGGTCAGTAAATTTGGTATCCCATGGGAACCCTGGGAAATGGAGCAGTGCTTGTTCACTAACGTAAACAAGTATTTCTGTTTTACTAGTAAAATAGGCCCCATAGACTAACACCCGGAGTGGAAGTCATCAACTAAAGTGCTCATTAAAGGGTATAAATGATAGGTTAACTTTAACTTCATACCAATGTTGTGGTCATGATATAGCTAAAAATGCTGAAAATGACCTTAAATTAGAGTAAATTTGGTTTATTGCTTCATTTTGACACATAGTATGTAGAGACAAGTTTGAAAACCCTTAGAGTTATTTCCCTTAGTTCACAACACTTCATTTGAAATTGTTGTCTATGGCCAAATTTGTGCAGTATTTAGTTGTCATAATGGAGTTCTGTTACTTTATTTATTTATTTATTTATTCATCTATTGGAGTTTAACAGTTCTTTCGACAGCCAGGGTCACCTCGTGTCGGATTCTGTTACTTGAACTGTCATATTGTCAGTAACGCTTTCAGATTGTAAGGATATCCCATTGACAATTTCTTTGTAAATTTCATATTTTCTAATGATAAAAAGAAATTTAATTCTTTTTTTTTATTATCTTGTTTGACTGAGTTCATGGACTTAAATGCTTGAATTCTTCAAATTTGATACCAAATTTTGGTTTTTAACCCTTAAAGGCACTCTGTGGACCCCAGAACATGGAGATGTGTCCTGTTTACTGTAATAAACAAGTTTCACTTTACTGGTAAAATAGGATCTGTTTACCAACACCTGAGTGGAAGACCTCTAAATTGGGCAGCACAAGTATAAATGATAGGATAAACTTGACTTTATACCTTTGTTGTTGTTGTTGTTATATTGCCATTGATGCTGGAAGGGACCTTAAACACCAATAAATGAATAAATATCCCTTAGAGGCCTTCTTCAGATTTTAGTCAATTTTTACTACCTCAGAACAGGTGACTCAACATGCAGTCTGTGGTAAACCTACAAGTTACATTGTAAGTATATAGGCAGTTGTTTCTAGGTAACCCTTGGTTACTGGTACAGACTGCCAAGACTTGCCTAGATACGACTTTAAAGACAAAGAACACAAACAGTCATAGTGTAGCAAAATGTATGACAAACCTCCATGCCTTTAAGGGCTAAATAAAACTTGGAATATATGTTTACTTATGAAAATTACTGATAAAGGAATGACAAATGTGAGAAAAACACTGTGGTGATGAATTCTCCATTTAAACAATTTTGTAATTTCAGATAAAAGCAAAGCAAATGTGCACAAATATTTAGCCCATAAGCCACTGTCTTGTTCCCAGTAGTCTATAAGCTGAAAGGTTACTTATGGTTCTTGTATCTTTTTTCAGGACTTTCAGTTGAAAATCTTAAGAACACCATCCCCCCCCCCCCCCTCTTCCCTTCCTGCCTGTGCTTTTGTTGTGTTCCACATCTGCTTTGATAAATTCTGCTGTATCTCTCAAGACAAAGTCGGCATCCTGTGCATAATAATAAGTCCTTGAATGTGTAGATAGAGATTCTTTTATTTGTTACTGTTCAACATGGTCATCCTCCATGGGAAGTGAAGCAGAGCTTGTTTACTGTGGTCAACAAGTTCTGCTTTAATGACAAAACATGACCCTGTAATGAACACCAGGTGTGAAAGTCCTTTAAAGCGGGCAGCATGTGTATAAACGATTGGCAAAACTTGACTTGATACCTATGTTGTGGTCAAGAGATAGCCATAGATGCTGAAAGTGACCTTGAATTCCTCATGGGAACCCTGATATGTGAAGCAGTACTTGTTTACATTGGTAAACAAGCTCTATTTTACTGGTAAAATAAGAACCAGTCACCAGTGTTTGAGGTGAAAGCCCTCTAAAATGGACAACATGTGTACAAACGAGTGATTAAAATTGACTTTAACTCCATGTTGCGATCATGATTAACCATTTTGTGCAGAGATATGTGACCTTAAACACCAATAAAAAAATAAATAAATATGGACACCAATGAATAAATAACTGTCTGAAAATAAGTCATTCTGATACATTCATTTCCAGAAGCTTGTCTGTATGTTGTAAAATTTAAATATTTAATTAATTCAATTGTAAAGAATATTTTTTAGGGAACTTATTCTCACTGTTGTGAGGTACAACCTCTACAAAACCAATGTCAACAGTTCTCTCTTTCCATGGTGTATATGAGCTGAAATCAATATTATTGATATATTGTCTCTTAACTGGTAGAGTGCTAAGTTATTTTTGGTCATCAGAATTTGTTCATGTCTTTGCTTTGTTACAATTTATGGGAGAGTGCCAATAGGCACTCCCCCATAAATTGTAACAAGGCAAATCCTAAGAGACTAAATTATTTCAGTTCAAAGATAAAGCAAAGCACATCCACTGAATTTGAGGTCTTTAAATTATGGTAACTGTACTTCAGAGTAAAGCCCAAATATGGGCTTCCAGCACTCTACCAGTTAAAAGAAATAGGAGTGAAAGTTTGGTAAATATGCTAATGAAGCTGATGTAAATAGAAAACAGCCAACTTGTTGCATGTTGGGATGAAGGTTGTCTCAATAAGTATGGAAGGCAGTAACAATCAGAGACGTAATCCAGAGTATGTTTGTCCCAAATACCCAAGACAACCACTGCAGGAACACAATAATTTCATGGATGGCAGTCTCTATTGTTTGAGATACCTCTGTGATTTTTTTCAGATAACAATCTTCTTGTTTGGATGTGATGCAACTCATACAATTGTGATTACATAGGGTCCTTCGAATTGGACATTGTATGGATGAATCAAATCTCGATTCAAATCAGAATATGATATCAAATCAAATCTCAAATCGAATCATATAGTCTGTGTCTTCAACAAATGTTATTGCATTGTAAGCCACTATCATAACAACTTTACTGAATACTGCACTCGTAAACTGTTGTTTTTTCATAAATATATGCAGGGTTGTGAAAATAAATTGTTGTGAGTTTATTATTCCCTATAAAATACTTTATTTCATATACGTTTGGTTATATTATTGCACAAGAAGAAAAGAATAGCCCAAATTTCCACGATTTAAAAATACACGAATCGACAGCCCGATTCGATATGGAAATCGAATTCCATAGCTGATATTGATATTGAATTGAATCTCGAAGCTTCACAGGGCTCTGTGATAACATTTAAAAAAAAGTGTCATCTAGAGTACATAATGTTTGACTGTAATGAACTAGAAATATAAAAATATTACATAACATTTCTCGTTCAATACAACTGGTTTATTTAAATGGTATTTATGTGTACACTTACCATGCTGGTTGAAAAATAAAATTTATTCAGATCACATTTCTGGGTCATATCTGAATGTTCCTTAGATTAGTCATTTTTAATATAATGATACTTGTACTTAGGTAAACACTGTCATTGAAAATATTATTGACTGAAATGACCCACCATACTTCCTAGATGAAAGCTGTTCACCTTACCAGCTTGGAATATTTTGTTTACATCAACTTCACTAACATATTTTCACAACTTTCAAACTTTGTTTCTTTGGGGCATAATATATCAAATTTCCAGGCCTCAGCTCATATACACCACAAAAAGACACCCTTTGATGTTGGTAGAAAAAATATTTTTTAAAGTGAGTTTATTAAATGTTTAAATTATTAAAAACAAAACGGTAGCTTTCATGATATATTATTTATTGTATAGAATGTAAATGAACTGAGAATACATCACAAGCTGGAATTAACAACCCTTTATTTCCCAGTATGCTTACTATTTGGTGATTTTCCTCATATTGTTTCTGTGTACATTCCCCTGAAGATTCAAGTTTGTTTAAACCAAGTCCCTAGAAGCAAATTCTGGCATGGGATTGGACAGCGTGATAATATGCTAAAAGTTTTTCTCATGAACTGGGATATTATTTTATTATAAACACAGACAGTGAATTTTAATTGTATCATGAATCTGTTAAATTCTGTGTACTCTTTCCTTCCCTTAACAACATATGTAATTGTGAGGAATTGACAGTAACATGATCCGAGGTTTGCGGCTCAGAGTTTATGTTTGAACAAGAAGATGCTGAGTGTCGAGTTGAACATATGCTCTGAGCCACAAACCTGAGACCATCAGTTCATCACAAAAATGTGTATCTTCCAATAGGATTGAACCCATTGTGAAATGAACAAGGCAGCTTTTAATGATAACAAGTTTAGTAAATAAACCTCTTGTGTATAACACTGGATAAATAATCAATAAATCGGATAAAGGTTGAGGCCACACCATCTTAATTCGAATCGTAATCTTATTTGTAATTTAAAATAAAGCTTCAATGAGAACATCATCTGCTGCATGTGAAAAATATAGACAATTCAAGCAGTATGGAAGTCACTCCAATGATGAAATAATTATGAAACAGGAAACCTCATTTCAAATATTTTGTGTTGTGACATCAAATGGGAAAAAATGCTACTGAATCTGTAAACATAGAAAAGATTAAACAAGCTCTTGTCCAATCAGAGGGCAAGGATTTTAGACTTATTGCAATATTGTAGAACCTCATCTGTTGAAAATGAAATTTGAGTACAGTGAATCACAGATACTATTTTTGCCATGATCAAATTTCCAAGGTGAACTTCAAGGCACGGATGTCATAGAAAACAACTCTGGGGGTGTGTTCAGTCTGTGATAGGAGTGGTTTAGCTTCTGGCAATTAGAGCACACTAAGAGTGAATTTACCTGAGATTAGATTTCGGTGCCGACTGGCTCTCAGCCAATCAAATTACACGTTCTGAAAGAACAACAAGGTCAGATTTATCTAGTGAATTACAGTTATGAAATCTTTACCTACAGATATAAGTGTGTTGCAAGACTACTCATTCTATAACTGTATACAGTATGTGAAGAGTGGACTGTAACTAAATCACCCATGGAGTGGAGTTATCACCCAAAGTATCACTTTAAGATTCTGTACGTATGGACAAAAAACACGAGCAGTATTTCTGCCAATGGACCTCTGGGTTTAACCCAGAGGTCCATTGGCTGGAACTTTGCTTGCTCTTGTTATGTTTTGCAACAAATTTACAATTATTGCTTGGGTGGAATTTCCACTCTACACGTGTGATTTAGTGATAATACACTCTCCACATACTGTAGGAGTACAGTGGAGCCCACTGAATTGGATATCACTCAATTGAATAACCCAGTTAATTGAATATAACTTCCAAACACAAACCATCTGAAATATCTTCAGTACAAAATGAAATGTGACCTGTTGCACATAGATTATAGAGTAAAGTCCAGTTAATTGAATAAAAATCTTGAAATATGTCAAGATATTACCCTGGTAATCAGCAAATTTATGTTTATAGACCTGTCTGTCCTAACTGCATCAAATACAGGCATTTATTCTATTATATCTTGTTTGACAGAGCTCTTAATGAATTTTTTTTCGGCCTTATTTACCTCAAAAACATAGCTTATGACCCCTTTATTGAATGAGTCTTTACAATGAGGGATGAAAAGTTTTTTGCTTTGGGTGGGAAAAAAATGTACAATTTCAGTTATTCATGACATTGTTGTCATCTCCTAATCGTGTTAAGTAGGGATTAACAAGCTTTTTCCTGTGAGTGATTTTAAGATGTAGTTGGTAACAAAACCTCTGAAGGATTAATGCCTAAAAAAGTTAAAAATCTCTTTATCAGGCCCTCCCAAAGTGTCATCAAACCCCATTAAATAAATAACTGGTTGAGTGCTAGAAGCTACTATCGGGGCTTTCAAAAAAATGAGGGTACCAGAGCAAAAGTCAACATTTTCCTTGCTTACGTTTCATATTTAGTCAAATGCAAATAACATTTTGTTTTATATATAAATTTGTTTTATCACAGAGATATTGAAGAGTGCATGTGGGCACTATTCAATAATTTGTAATAAAATAAATTTTGTTGGAACATTTTCAGACCACCAAAAATAATGCAGCCCTCAGCCACCTTGCAATGAAAAATATTAAATTAACCAGAGTATTCACTTGACAGGAATTTGGTCATTATCCTATATTTCCTTATAACTACACTGACAACTATGCATTTAATCCTTTAACTAGCAAGCCAATCCATCCCAGGACTGGTAGCCCCTCCTATGCAATGGAAAATTACTAGTTGCATTGCTTATCAAGGAAAATAATCGGTACTTGAATTTCTAACAGGAAATTCAAGCACTGATTATATTATACGCCCGTTTGAAAAACGGGGCATATTATGTAAATGGTCTTGCTGTCCGTCCGTCTGTCCGACCGTCCGTGGACACATTTCGTTTCCGGACGATAACTTTAGTTATAATGGTTTGAGCTGAGTTAAATTTGGCTTATGGATTTAGTACAACAAAATACATGTTGTGTTCGAATTCCGTCATTCGCAGCCCATTTTTAGTAGAGTTATGGCCATTTATTTATGAGAATTTTGCCCAAGTTCTTGTTTCCGGACGATAACTTTAGTTGTAATTGTTTGAGATGAGTTCAATTTGGCGTGTGGATTTAGTACAACAAAATACAGGTTTGGTTCGATTTCTGTCTTTAGCAGCCCATTTTTATTATACGCCCGTTTGAAAAAACGGGACGTATTATGTTATGGCGTTGTCCGTCTGTCCGTCTGTCCGTCCGTCTGTCCGTCCATCCGTCCGTCCGTTTGGTTTCCGAACAATAACTTTAGTATTTGTTTTCCGAGCGGCTCCAAATGTGGTATGTGGTTTAATCACAACAAAATACAGGTCAAGTTCGAATATGGGGTCGGTCCGAACATTTTTCGCCTGAATTATGGCCCCAGTTGGACTTAGAATTCGTCAAATATTTGGTTTCCGGATGATAACTTTAGTATTTGTTTTCCGATTGGCTCCAAATGTGGTATGTGGTTTAATCACAACAAAATACAGGTCAAGTTCGAATATGGGGTCGGTCCGAACATTTTTCGCCTGAATTATGGCCCCAGTTGGACTTAGAATTTGTCAAATATTTGGTTTCCGGATGATAACTTTAGTATTTGTTTTCCGATCGGCTCCAAATTTGGTATGTGGTTTAATCACGACAAAATACAGATCAAGTTCGAATATGGGGTCGGTCCAAACATTTTTCGCCTGAATTATGGCCCTTGTTGGACTTAGAATTCGTCAAATATTTGGTTTACGGATGATAACTTTAGTATTTGTTTTTCCGATCGGCTCCAAATTTGGTATGTGGTTTAATCACAACAAAATACAGGTCAAGTTCGAATATGGGGTCGGTCTGAACAATTTTTGCCTGAATTATGGCCCCTGTTGGACTTAGAATTTGTCAAATATTTGGTTTCCGGATGATAACTTTAGTATTTGTTTTCCGATCGGCTCCAAACTTGGTATGTGGTTTAATCACAACAAAATACAGGTCAAGCTCGAATATGGGGGTCAGTCTGAACAATTTTTGCCTGAATTATGGCCCCTGTTGGACTTAGAATTCTTCGTCAAATATTTGGTTTCCAGATGATAACTTTAGTATTTGTTTTTCGATTGGCTTCAAACTTGTTAGTCTTTTTCTCAAATGACCGTAACATATATATATATGCCAGTATAAATTTCTCGCACTCTAAAAAAATTGCAAATGTGTTAAAATGGTACAATTTGAACAGTTCACGGGCGTATGATGCAATGCCCAGCGGTGCTCTTGTTTACATATGTTCTCACTCTCTTGGGCAGAACTCAGTCAAAAGTTCTTACATTTCAATAATATTTGTTATGGTTCACCACCTAGTCTCCTTGCTGTACAAACTGAGGAACAGTACCCTCAAAATACATGTCAAGCTGTATTTTTATTTTGTGTATCCCCCATTACATGAGATACAGCACTTGGCACTGTCAACAGTGAAATGGAACCCTGTTATTTGAATAGCCACTTTGCCAATGAAAATTATTCAATTAATATGAGTATTCAGTTAACAGATTTTGGTCACTTTCCTGTATTCTAGAGATAAACTGTGCATTTATTCTATTATATCTTGTTTGACAGAGCTCATATAGCTCAGGCAAAAACATATAATAGATTAGTTGTCTGTATTGGATGTACTGAGGCCAAATATGCCTATAAACATAGGGAATTTGGTGATTATCACTGATTATCAAGGAAATTTTTCGACATATTACAAAATTTTCTTTCATTTAACAGGAGTCTACTCTATTACCTAAATGCTATTAATATGTCTAAATTGTACTTGACAACCAAAAAACAAACGGGTATATTTTACCACGCCTCAGCAGTGCTCTTGTCTCCCTTGATAAGCAATGCAACTAGAAATTGAGTAATTGTTTCATTGATCTCGAGTGTTTTTAGCTCACCTGACTTTCAGTCAGGAGAGCGAAAGTGATCACTCACCGTCCGTCATCTGTGAACATGGTGTTTGCGTCTTCTCCTCCCAAACCGCTGAACCAATTTAATTGATATTTGAGATAATAGTTTGTTATGAACTTTCCTATATTTCAGAAACAGCTGACACCAGTCAAACAAGGCAACAGCCAGGCACAGTGCCGCGCAAAAGAAAACATCAGACATGAGAACAAGGGGTTTTTAAGTGCTCAGAACTTTTCAGAAGAGTATAACAGTATGTCCAAGATGTAACTGTTCAGACAGCAATAAAAAACATTAGTTATTAGCTTTGTAACAGTTTGGAAAAGAGAGTGTGACATTCATGTACCTAAGATGACAGCTTTATTGAAGATGCAGCCAATGCATGTCACTGGATATATACTGTATACAGAGTGGAACCTTGCTAACCCTTTATCTAAGAAATCTGCCACATCTTCCAGCATAATTTTACAAATTGTGCATTTGTTTTAAGCTTATTTGTATTAGAAGGATTGTCGAGCAAGTTATACAACTTACGTTAAAGCCTCTCCTTGGCGAGAGTATGTGGGATGACCTCTGTAGTGGCACCTTCTTGGCCTTGCGCTTGTCGAATAATATGAAGGAATCTTTAGCCTGCATAGAGTGTGTAGAGTGTGTCTCTCTCCGCGCAGAGGACAGCCATTTCACATCCTTACCCAATAAGATGACATGCCGTGGCAGCCTCAACCCCACTTTTGATACTGACAGAGAGTATTTGGACACTTCGAGAACTTCAGAACTTTTCCCGACCGAGGGTCGATCCTGGGACCTCTGGCATTATAGACAGCACACTTATCCACATGGCCACCACTCTCTTAAAATTTGTTTTTTTAAAATGCCAATAAAACCGAACTCACCCCAATGAGGGGGTCACATGCAAGTCAGCAAATAAGCAGACTGTCATCTGCGAAATGAGGTCCCCAGAGGGTGAATTTAGTGATGCTACCCTGCACAGTAGGGTAGCATCATTAAATTTACCCTCTGTGAACCTCAATCTGAATCAGGGTCTCAAAACAGAACAGAAAGAGGTACCCAGAGGATAATTTAGTCAACTGTTTGGGATAGCATAATCAAATTCACCCATTGGGGACCTCATTCTGCAAATGTCAGACGGCTTATTTTCAGGCCTGGTCACATGATCTGGTTTTGTTGACATTTTTTTAAAACTTTTCAATGAATATAATTACAATAACAAATTTTAATATCGTGTGTGTTTCGTAAAAGGTTAATTGAGTAGCCATTCTGCAAGTTTAAAATATTCAGTCAGCAGGAATATTCAATTAACAGAAGTTTGAACATGTTCTTGAATTCTAGTGACAAAATGACCATTTATCCTATAATATTTTGTTTGACAGAGCTCGATGAGCTCTAGCTGTCAGGCGAGATGTAATAGATTAAATGCCTATATTGGATGTGCTGGGGCCAGATATGTCTATAAACTTGGTGAATTCAGTTGTCAGAGTTATTCTTCACCAACTTTTGCCTTGAAAACGTAGTTCTGATTGGAATGAGCTCTTTCCAATGAGGGGTCATAAGCTGTTTCTGAGGCAAAAAATCAAAATGTTTAGTTATTCAGAAAATGTTTTTTTGTGCAATTGTTCTTTACTATTTGTATTGGTTTAACCCTTTACCCAACATAACGGCCAAAACTGGCCAGCGCTATTCTCAAAAATCTCCAATTAATATTTTTATACTGTACCAATGACCCAGACATAGCTAGTGCTAACTCTTAAAATTCTAGGGCCAAACACAAATTTTGCCCCCCAATCCCCAAAATTTGGATCTAAAACCAAAAGAAATCATGTCCTGAAGGTCCTCCATACTTTGCCTCCACTGCACATGCGCAGTGTCAAGGATGTCCCGAAATTGGTGCCAATTATCATTCTTTGTTTGGCCCTTCATCAGTTCACATCTGACTGATATTTGTGCTTGTAAATCTCAGTTTAAATGATGCCAGACACATAAATATTAGAGAAATGGTGGATCTAAGGAGGATATAGAAGGAGGAGAGGAAAATGAGTGACAGAAAATATTCAGGGCTGTAACTTAAAATTTTTTAATGAAATTATGTTAAGTTGCCTATTTTCGAGGCATGGGCCTGTTGTTGTCATTCTTGCTATAATGTTTCACTGCTTGTTCAGTGTTTCCTCTCTCCTTTTCCTTTAAGTTCCCCCTTGCTATTCTCCCATGCTTTTGGCATATTTTCTGTAATATTATTACTAAAATTTCTTGGGAGTTTTAGCTGGGTAACAGAATGAATTCTGTTCTTTTCCCCATGTTTACATTCTCACCCATGGGTGTTTAGGCGTAGTGTTCTGCATCTACCATCTGATGTTCTGCAGTTTCTTCCCTGGAAGTCTCTGTTTTGCATCATATAATGTATTATTGGTAACTGATTTCGGGTCAGGGTTATCAGTGCCTGGAGTCATGTTTCTGGTGTTTATACACTTCTTGTTTACATTGGCAACAGTCTCTGTGGAGGGGGATTTTTTGTCTTTGTACTAGTTTAATCATTACAAGATACATTATTATTATTCGTAAGTGTTGCATTAATTTTTTAAAATATTTTAAAAATTTGTTGTCCACACTTAGGCTTGGGATCCATTGGGGCTCAACGTTACTTTTCAGAAACTTGGGCTTTGCTGAAAAAATATTTTTTCAAAAAATTTTTTGGATTTCAATTATTTTTTCTATGTTAATGGATCATGTTATTATGCATCTTTGTTTTCAGGGGTTGGTGTGAGTACTAGGACTTTTTGTGTTCTTTCCACAATGAAAGGATATTGTTCAAATTGTAATAAGAGGAAATCTTCCTCTGACTTTCATGATCATTGTATTAATTGTAGTCAGTGTACTCGCACTAACTCCTGTTCAGTATGTATATATTGGGATGACAAACATTGGAAAAGGGTGTCACGGTATGTTGTTAGCGGGGAAAAGGCCATGCCGGTCCTTTCTCCGCAGGGTCACTCTAGTTTATCAATCTCTTTTTCAGAGGAACAAGAACAGGGTGATGTTTCCGTGATGTCTTCCAAAAGTGTGCCTCCGTTGTCACAACTAAATGAAGAGCTAGCGGCAAAAGTGCTCATGGAAATACGCCAATTGCCTAAGAGGTCCCTAGTAGGATCGACAAGTTGACGTCCGCTAGCTCGCCCAGTGTAGCGTCCATTCATCGAATGGTTCGGCAGCCGGGTTCGTCCGTTGTGGTCCAGGAAGGAGATTTGGGTGATGCGAGCACTATAAATATACAAGGTGCACACCCAGTGACGGCGGATCAGAGGAGAGAACGGAGGAAGCCTATTAGTCCGGTTCCTAGCTCGTCCAGGTCCATCCGGGCTGCGAGCGAGAGAGGCCCCTCTCTCGTACAACAACATCTGGGACCAGATGTTGTGGTACAAAATGTTTCGCTTTCGGAGCATACGTCCGCCGCTCGGGATGCTCCGTTATATAGACAGTCCGGAGAGACTGTCCAAAAGGCTTCCTCATCCTCTCGGCAGCGCACACGACCGCACCTTGGCTACGTGACCACGGATATCCAGCCAGCTTCGCCAATCAGGGATTCCACAGCAACCAGGTCACGCTATCCGGTAGCCAGGGGCACGAGGCGTGTAGACTCCGGACATTCGCATAAGAGAAGTATGCAGGAGTCAGTGTACATGGAGCTTCCAGCGGCTAAGCAACGTAAGACCGCTACTCCACAGGCCTCAGTGACGGACGTGCTATCACAAATAGCACAAATTATCGCAGCATCCCAGCAAACGACAGAATCTCTGTCGGATCAAGAATTATCCGACGACGCTGAGTCGGTACGCTCCGCTGATGCGTCAGGTACGGATGACCGAGAACATCATGGGGTCCGACAGGATGGCGAAAGGGATTCCGAGGATTTGGAGCTATCCCTTTCGGAACAACATAAAGCTGCCGTAGATTTCATCCGGCATTACCTTCCACAAGTTGTTCCGTCGGGCCAGACTGCTGCGATGCCGGATAAGAGACTGATAGCGTCATTGGACACAGAATTTTTTGATCGGTTCAGAGACATCGTCCCTGAGTTTCTGTCACAGTCCAATAATGTCATAAGATCATTCGAATTATTGAACGATGCTATCTATAAGCTTGCTTCCAAAACAGGCAAGGCTGGTTTCTTGTCCGCTAATGCTCTCAATCTGCCTTTCATCAATTCAAGGAATAAATTTGAAATGGCAGGACAGGGCAGGGCATACCGAGAGTTCCTCTGCGTCTAGACGACGAAGCGGAAGACTTGGAATTGTCTTTCCGTCGTCTATGTCTATTCCAACCGCGACGTTGGAGATGACAATAATGTCTAACAGAGCTAGCTTAGACGCTTTATCATATGCAGACCACCTTACTAAGGCGTTATCATTGCGTCTTCAAGGGAAAGAATTCCAGGATATACAATCCTCATTAAGACTTCTTTCAAGGGCAGTAGCTTATTCCACGTATAACTCCGCCCTTTCAGTGGCAAACCTGGAGTTGGTTAGACATGACGCAGCCCTAGCTACATCCACGCGTGTGGATAGTAAGGTGAAGAACTCTCTCAGAGTCGCTTCGGTCTCCGGAGAGCTTCTCTTCGACGGCAAGCTTTCAGCAATCTATGATAAGATAACTAAGAAAGCTTCGGATTCTCTGCTATTCAAATCCGCTTCTAAAAAGTCGGATACAGCAGAAAAGAGTAAGACAGGCACTTCTGGGACAAGTATGCCCAAGAGAAGTTCCTATAGAGGTTCTTATACGTCCTCTAGGTCTTATTCTAGAGACCGTCAAGGCAGCGACTCACGTACGGGACGTTATTCTGGCCGAGACAACCGGTCAGACATTCCAAGGTCGACGGGATGAGGTGCGGGTCTTGGAGGACGTAGTTTCTCCTTCCGCAGGCCTCGCAGGTCCAGGAAGTGATGGTTTGAACCTCTATCGTGTTCCGGTAGGCGGAAGATTATCAAGTTTTATAGACGAGTGGGTGTCGATTACGGACGACCCCTGGGTCCGAGGAGTAATTTCGGAAGGACTAAGAATATCCTTCAAACAAAAGCCTCCATTAACTCGAAGTCCAAAATGGACTCAGCTTCTGTCAGATCTGCAGAAGAGAGATGCTCAGCTCTTTTATCAGAAGTACAGTCTCTTCTGATGAAGAACGCGGTAGAGGTCGTAGAAGACCAGGAATCACCGGGCTTCTACAGCCATCTGTTTCTGGTTCCGAAACCAGACGGCTCATTCCGTCCAGTCATAGATCTGAGCTGGATAAACAAGCTGATCGTCGCTCCGAAGTTCTATATGGAGACGATTCGGTCAGTCAGAGCGAGTATTCGGGTGAACGACTATGCTACAAGGATAGATCTCAAAGATGCGTACTTTCACGTCATGGTACATCCGACATTCCGAAAGTATCTACGCTTCACAGTCCTAGGAGTGGTTTATCAGTTCCGAGCGATGTGCTTTGGCTTGAACCTAGCGTCCTGGGCTTTCACTCGAATAATGAACTCGGTAATGATACATTTCCGAGCTCATTCGTCTGCGGTAACGTCGGCCTACCTGGACGACATTCTTCAGAGGTACGGCAACGAGTTAACGCTTCAGAACGATGTGCAGAATCTGCTTCTATTACTCAGACGTCTCGGTTTTATTATAAACGAGGAGAAGTCGGATCTGGTGCCGTCCAAGTCATTCACTCATCTGGGAATGAGCTTCGAGACGCACAACAATCTCGTTCGTCTGCCGTTAACCAGAGCGAAATTAATCAGTTGTTACACTCGCTATTGTCTTCACTCAGACAAAGTCACAGCGAGGGAGTTCTGTGCGGAGCCGCTGCAGATCTCATTCCGATGGGGTGGTTACGCACTCGTCCTCTCCAAATTTTCTTGACTCAGAATTGGAGTGTAAAGATTCATTCGCTCGATATTGACGTTCTCTTGTCAAATCAAGTGAAACAAGAGATTCAGACTTGGGCAAACATTCAGTGGTTGATTCAGGGAGTCCCACTGCAGTTGCCGGATCCGGGTTTTACGATTATGACGGATGCCAGTCAAACTGGTTGGGGTACAACATTGATCCCAACGGATTCGAAGTGCCAGGGTCTTTGGGATCCGCAGTTTCTAGGCAAGCACATAAACATCAAGGAAATGATGTCAATTTGGCTTGCATTACGTCATTGGATGAACATTATTCAGAAAGCACATGTCCAAATCCTGTCTGACAATACGACAGTAGTAGCGTATATCCGGAACCAGGGAGGCACTCATTCCGTTCCGTTATTCAATTTAACGGAAAGAATCCTTCTGTTTGTGCTAGAACACCAAGTTCTACTTTCGGTCCGTCATATTCCGGGTCGTCTGAATGTATTAGCAGACTCCCTTTCACGGAAGGGTCGCTTGTTGCCATCAGAATGGACTCTCAACAAACAGGTATTCAATCAGATTTGCTACCAATGGGAGCGGCCAATGATAGACTTATTTGCAACACAACTCAACAATCAGTTGCAGACGTATGTGTCACCATGTCCGGATCGCCGAGCATATGCAGTAGACACTCTATCGATCTTGTGGGACGGAATGATAGGATATGCGTATCCTCCAGCGCCTTTGATTTAGCAAATATTGCTAAAGATAAAACAATCTCAATGCAAAATTCTGTTGGTAGCATCTCTGTCTCCACAGAGACCGTGGATAAATCTACTCAGGTGTCTGCTGTGGGACTTACCGCGAAAACTTCCTCCACGAGAGGATCTTCTTTCGCAGGGGAAGTCGCGTCAACTTCATCACAACCTGCAAGGTCTCAACCTTCACGTATTTCCGTTGTGCGGCCCTTCTTGCACGGCAAGCATTTTACAGGACGAGCAGTGGACGCGATTTCTAACTGTAGGAGGACCTCCTCTTTGCTATACTATGCGGCTAAGTGGAAGGTCTTTCGTCGTTGGTGTAGGGATCATTCTGTTGATATTTTTTATCCCTCCATACCAGACATTGCAAACTTTCTAGTATACTTGTTTGACGAGATCAAACTGCAGCCTGTTACTATTAAAGGTTATAGGTCTATGTTATCTGATACCTATGCACAACATGATAGTTTACAAATTGGATCTAATGTCTCTTTATCTAAATTAGTTAGAAACTTCTCGATAAATAGACCCAGAACTCTTAGATTAATTCCTAAATGGAATTTAGCTTGGGTTCTTCTTAAACTGAAAGAAAAGCCATTTGAGCCTCTTGGGACAGTAGATTTCAAATTCTTGTCTTGTAAGACAGCATTTCTCTTAGCTTTCTCTTCTGCTAGAAGAGTCAGTGAGCTTCATGCACTATCGGTGGACGATTCTCACTATCGTAGTGTCGGGAACACTATTACCTTTACTACTAATGTTGGATTTTTAGCTAAGAATCAGGCTCCTAATAAATATCCGGAACCTATTGTTATTAAGGTCCTTCCGTCTTCAGACGGGCGTAGGCCTTTACTCTGTCCTGTTAGAGCTTTACGTATTTATAAACAAAGATCTCAGTTTATCAGAAAGGGACGAAAACGCTTCTTTCTGTCTCTGATGCCTAATAGAAAGGACATTACGGTCCATTGTATTGCTAGATGGATTCAATTAACTATCCGTACTGCTTATGAGAGTTTATCTTCAACTCAGCAGTCTGTGCTTAAGATTTCGGCTCATGAAGTAAGAGCTCTTTCTACATCTTGGGATTATGCAAATAGTGTTGCTATTACAGATTTAATGAAGGCTGCATATTGGTCTCAGCCATCCACATTCACGAATTTTTATCTCAGAAATATTGAGTCCATTTCTGGAGACCTGCATTGTTTAGGTCCGTTATCTGTTGCTCAGAATGTCGTCCACTAAACAGTTGCAACTATAGTTATACAGGCTTTCTGTTCCGGCAGTGACTCCGTCCTGCTGCCCTCTTCGCTCTGGGCTATTTGACCCAGGGCAAGGGGAAGGGGGGGGGGAGGGTGTTCCCTTAGGTCACCTGCTTTATAGTGAAAAGCAAGGGTATTCCTCCTCCGGAGTCACTAATTCTGAGTCGTTACCAGGATGGTTTTAAAGTGTAAAATTAATGTTAAAAATTCATTCATGTCATATTTTTAAAGTGTAGCTCGGTGTGAAGCATTTGTATATGTCACGTGTCAAACGGGCGTTAATATACAATACTCGGACACTTTTAAATGATTATAAAGAGTCTCAAATCTCTGGACTAACTTTATTTATTGGCTTACTTTAAAAATAATTAGTATAAGGGGTTATACTGGATGTTAATAGAGAACATGAATGTTATTATGCTCAATTATGAAGGGTGTTGTGTCTTTCTAATTTATTATAAAGTAAGAAAGATACATGTAAAGCCTAATACTCCTTTTCTCCTCGAGGGGTTGACCTATTTATATAGTTGAGCTTATTGGATTTTCCTCTATGTCCTAGGCCCTCCAGCCTTTTTACTATTCAGCTATGTCTGGGTCATTGGTACAGTATAAAAATGTTAAAAAATTTATAGTAATTTATATTTTTTATACTTACCAATGACCCAGATGGGGATGGCCCTCCCAGGAGTTGGGAACTCATACCTCCCCGCTGAGTACATAGTGCTGACCAGGCACTACTTGTAAGAATGATAATTGGCGCCAATTTCGGGACGTCCTTGACACTGCGCATGCGCAGTGGAGGCAAAGTATGGAGGACCTTCAGGACATGATTTCTTTTGATTTTAGATGCAAATTTTGGGGATTGGGGGCAAAATTTGTGTTTGGCCCTAGAATTTTAAGCGTTAGCACCAGCTATGTCTGGGTCATTGGTAAGTATAAAAAATATATAAATTACTATAAATTTTTTAACTTTAATTATTTTTTCATTTTTTGGCTCAAAAACATAGGTTGTGACCCCTCATTGGAACGAGCTCGTCGAGCTCGTTCCAATGAGGGGGTCATAACCTATGTTTTTGAGACAAAAAATGAAAAAAAATAGTTATTCAAGAATTTGTTTTGCCAGTGTTGTCTGCTTTTCATGTTAGGTAAAGGGTTAAGCAATATTTAAGTATCCTATATGTTACAGGATTGAACACCAAAAAAGTGACAGTATATATAGTGAACATCAAAAATATAACATCTACTAACAAAAGACCATATTGGTATGTAAGGGTGGGATCTGACAGAAAGCTAGGAGCTTATGTTACTTATCTCCCTAGGTCATTCAGTGGTTAGAGCATTGGTCTTTTAACCCTTTACCTAACATGAAAAGCAGACGACACTTGCAACGAGGGGTCATAACCTATGTTTTTGAGACAAAAAATGAAAATATTTTGAAAATTAATTGGCGATTTTTGAGAATAGCGATGGCCGGTTTTGGCCGTTACGTTGGGTAAAGGGTTAACTGAAAACTATTTGTATTACGTAAACAGTTAATGAAAATTTTTTCTGTGATTAGCTTTTTGATGGTGGTTAAGTGATAACTAGGAATTTTACCAATTCAGTCATATTTGACAGTGCTGAGTTGTGAAACAAGATTTAATTGTTTAAAACCTTAGTTGCATTATGTTAATATTCACTGTTTGAAGTTTTGGTAATTTGACATCACCATGCAAAGAGTTAAAGGTTCAGATAGTAGGTCATAAGCTATGTTTTTGGAGGCAAACATTGAAAGAAAAAATAAAGTTTGAATGTCAAATTGTGTGTATAGTGATAGGTGGATATGCAAAACAAAGACAATGAATTTGTTACCATTGGGCGAGTGAGAGCCATTAATATAAGTTGTGTAACTTGCTTTGCTTACCAATCCTTGTAAAATGATTAAGCTTAAATAGAAGTTTACCAGAATTTATCTTGGAATATCATAGATTCCTCCCCAGGAGAATAATTGAAAGTTCAGCAGTGCTTGTTTATTGTGGTAAGCAAGTTCTGTTTTACTGGAAAAAATATGACCCGCTGTACTGCTATTATGTACATCTTCCCCTCCATCTAGTTTATTTTCCCCACCTGAATTTTCTCTATGTTCCATTTAATAACAGAATTTTTTCCAGAATTCGCTTCTGTACCAAGTGCGCATTGAAAATCTGATCAGTCAGTGTGAGAGAAGGCTATATATCTTAACCCTTTTCCTAACAAGAAAGGCAGACGACACTTGCAAACAAAATAAAAAAGGATTTTCTTCATTTTTTGTGTCAAAAATATAGCTTATGAATCATAATAAATCATAATAAATTCCAATAAAGAGTCATAAGCTGTTTTTGAGATGAGGAAAAGAAAAAATATTGAAAATTGAATGATGATTTTTGTGAATAGCACCAGCCAGTTCTGGCCGTTATGTTGTGTAAAGGGTTAACAGAAAGAAAAAAAAGATTTTTGAAATTACCATTGTGAGAAGAATTTCATCTAAACTTTCCTTTTTCAAGACTCATAAGCATATGTTATTAACAAAGAAAATTCTTGGGGGTGGGGGAGCCGAGATAAACTGTTACTGTTACAATAATGGTAACCAATACCTGGGGTGAATGACAAAGGTATAAATGATGGGCTAAACTTGACTTTACACTAAAGTTGTGGTCATCAATATGGATGCTGAAGATGACCTTGAATTCCAATAAACAATCACAGATTCCAGTTTCAAAATAAACAGTGTAGGAACTCTTTTGGTGTAGTATACATAGAGTGGATTATCACTAAAACATCTGCAGAATTGAGTTTCTATCCAGAAAGTAACTTCAGTTGCTCATAGCCAATGTGCATCAGCAGTGGACAAGATTAGATTGCCACCCGGGACCAAACTTAGGTATCACTCTATTCCCATACATTGTTAAGTATTTTTGGTGGCCAGTTTCATGTAGATACCTGGATTTCATGGCTCTGTTGACTTATTTTGTCATGGCTCTGTTGACATATTCTCCCAAGAGATGCCACTCAGGTGACCTTCCCCACCCCGCAATGAACTGCCCCTGATGTTCATGTATCTCTTGATTAACTCTTTGCATGCTTCAGTTCCTGTATAACAAAATTTAGTCCTCTGAATGTTTTCTGGGCTGCAATTGTTTGAATTTTTCATCAAATACAGTAGAGACGGGCAGTATTGGAATTTTGAGTTTGGTATCAGTTTGGGTATTTTAGGGTATACCTCAGTATCAGTTCGGTATTCAGTATCTGACTTGACTGAAATTTTCTGATAGTACAAAAGAGGAATTCACATTAGGAAAAACCGAATAAGTTGTTGTAGTATTATTCTACCCCAATGCTATAAATGACACTGCCAATGAGCTCAACAGTGACATTCTTTTACGACTACAAATCATATCTTCAGTAGTTTTGTGACTTGTTCTAAGCACACCTTAATTGTTAAAGACTTATTTCAGGCTTTTGCAATCTCAGAGCAGGTGCCCTGACTGTGCCATTTTAGGAGGTCCTGCTGACAATAGACAAAACACCTGGGCAGTGATTTCTTGTCTGGTCTTGGCTGCCTGTAAACAGGAAGCCAAGACTTGACTAGAAATCACTAATAAGCAAATTGACATGTACAGGTTGTACTCTAGTAGGAATTCAGGACAGTTGCCCAGTCCTTGAGGGTTAACAAAACTGAAATGAAAATCAGTCACTTCTTTCATGAAAATGAACCTTTCAGCAGTTATCAAGCCTCAGCAGGGACTTATAAATAGTGAATGTAGGAAAATTTGAAAATTCAGACGGTATCAGTCTTCAACGATTGGTTTGGTCTGGTTATTTGGTATCCCCATGATATTGGTACGGTTTTTTGGTATATTGCCCATCTCTTAAATACAGTAGCCATGACTGTATTCTATCCAAAAATTCAAGAAATACTCAACAGGACAAGAGTGAAACCCAGAGGTTTGTTGGCTGAAACTCACTTCTGTTTTTTTCACAGGCTTTCCTGGTTTATGACCATGGAAACTCCTCTTCATGGATGTTTTTATGATAATCCACTCTCTTGCATGTCTCCGATGATGAAATCTATGAACACTTTTCACCATAACAATACCCTTCACCCAACGAATCGGCCGCATCCGCCCACGTAATATGCAAATTCAGCAGTTGAAAAAATATTATTTTTCAAAACATTTCAACAAAACCATATTATGTGACCCCTCGTTGGAACAAGCTCGTCGAGCTCGTTCCAACAAGGGGTCACATGATATGGTTTTGTTGAAATTTTTTGAAAAATTTGAAAAAATTATATTTAAAATAATAAATTTTGATATCGTCTGCGTGGGGTAAAGGGTTAACATGAATCTGTGCATAAAGATTGAAGAGCATATATTATGGAAAGATTTAGGCCTTTAGATACATATCATATAGGAGTGTGGTAAACCTTGCCTCTAGAATTAATTTGGCATATGAGATTATTGTGACTCCTGCTAAATTGTGAATATGTTTCAGTTCAGCTGAACTTAAATGTGAGAGGGAAGTAATATTAGCATGTTTTGTTGCTAAACGTAAAAATTGTGATAAAATGGGATGTTTTTAGACACCAACAGCACCCAAACGATATACCACAGAGAAAGGGGCCTTCATTTATCGGACGCAAAATTGATCGGAAAATATTTTTGAAAGTGGTAAGGGTATTCAAAATTTGACGTCTTAACCCATTTTGGGATGGTTAAAGAGACATACCCATTAAAATCTTAAAATACCCGTTTTCTGTGGATTTCTCTAACAACATCTTGTAGGTTTTCAAGAAAAATCGGCTATTTGCAGGTCTTGGTGTGACATTACAAGTCGCATGAACAAAATATTCCGGTCAGCATTAGTTAACCCTCCCCGGGCTGCTGAAGGTCAAAATTGCGATAAAATGGGCTGTTTTTGCACACCAACAGCACCCAAAGGGTACACCACAAAGAAAAGTGCCTTTTTTTATCGCGCATACAATTTATATGGAAACATTTTTGAAAGTAGTAAGGGTATTCAAAAGTCGACGTCTTAACCCATTTTGGGCAGGCTAAAGAGAGATATCCCTTGAAAGCTTTAAATTCCCATTTTCTGTGAATTTCCCTAACGGTAACTTGTAGGGTTTCAAGACAAATTGACTATTCGTAGGTCTTTATGTGACATTAAAAGTTGCATGGCCAAAATACTCCGGTGAGCGTTTTTTAACCATCTACAAGCTGCCAAGCATCGTAATGTTGTTAACATGGGACTGTTTTCAGACACGCACATCACCTAATGTATATATGAGAGATAAACATAATCTCCTTTGTTTGAAGTGAAATTCACAGAGGACCATTTTTGTAAGTAATAAAGGTATTCAAAAAGCCAAGCGTTAACCCCTGTTGGGGACGTTAACAGGGATATCCATCAAAAGCTTAAAAAATCGTTTTCCCTGGATTTCTTTACAAACATTTTGGGGGGTTTTCAAGAGAAAATGGCCGTTGATAGGTCTTGGTGTCATATGACCAGTTGCATGAATCAATTATTCTGGTAGGCATTTGTTAACCCTTCATGGGCTGCTAAATGTAAAAAAAATTGAGGAAACAGTCTGTTTTTGGACACCAAGAACATCAAACGGAAATGCCACAGAGAAACGTAACTTCTTTTACCGGACGCAAAACTGATAGGGAAACATTGATATTGATATTAACCCATTCTACCATTAATGATGGGTTTTACCTAAACATTTTTTTTATCAAAACCAAACCGAATCATTTGAGACTACTTTACTCACCTTTCTCATAACATCAATGAAGGAACTTTAGTGAGACAGTTAAAAACAATTCATCAGACACTGTGGGGGTCAAGAAAAATCATGGAATCTAATTGGTGTTTAAGGTTTGTAAGTAGTAAGGGTATCTAAAAGAATGAAACTTAACCCATTTTGAACTGGATAAGGAGAGATGCCCCTTAAACGCTTAAAATTTACATTTTCCGTGTATTTCGCTAACTGCTTGTTGGGGATTTTCAAGAACAATTTGACATTGGCAGGTCTTACAAATTGCATAGATAGAATATTCCGCTAGTCGTTTGTTAATCCCTCTACAGGCTGCTAAACGTCAAAATTTTAATAAAATCGGCTGTTTTCGGGCAGCAAAATGGGTATGCAATAGATAAACATGACCTCTTTTATCAGACTTAGAATTCCTGAGGGATAATGTATGATAGTATTAAGGGTATTCAAGGGAGCGTGGTGGCTCAGTGGTAGACTGTTGTACTTCTATGCTAGAGGTCCCGAGTTCGATCCCCGTCCGGGACGACTCACGTTGTGTCCTTGGGCAAGGCACTTTGGCCCGGTTGCCGACATGGGGGCACGATGTCCCGTGTACTAAGGCATACTGCACGTCGATGGTACACATGTCTTCAACCTCTGTAACCCTGCCTGAGCGGAGCCTGAACAGAGTGAGAATGTTGAGGAGCTGACAGTTGCTCGTCGATGCTTGGTGGTTCTCTCCGGGTACTCCGGCTTCCTCCACCTCTAAAACTGTCACGGTCACGATTAGCCATTGTGCAGAAGTACGTGACCTTAAACACCAATAAATAAATAAATAAATAAATAAATAAATAAATAAATAAGGGTATTCAAAAAACCAAGCCTTAACCCTGTTTTGTCGGATTAAAGACAGACAGCCCATGCTGTGTACGCTGCCTACATTACTTGTAAAATCGACACCCCCCACTAAATCTTCTGCGAGGTGCGGTTTCGGACCCGACCACCTGACGGTTCTGACCACATCAAATAACACACCTTCGTTGTATTTAGCAGCAAGAAATTTCCCCAAGAAGCAAAGACAAAAATACGTCTGCGGAAAATGATGGCAAATATTTTATTTAGCCTGTATTTTGTCCGTATAGAAAATTTCTCACCCACATATACCTAAAAATGATTCAATGATACAATTGGACATATTTCTCTCATAAAACGTGAAAAAACACTTGATTTATTGCATTTTAGGATTGCGCATGTAAATTCTTAGAAGATTCTCTGTCTGTTATTAAACTACGGCGTGTCTTTGATCTCGTTTGGGACGATCAGTGATTAGCACCTTTTCGACAAGAGCCATCGAAATTGAAAATAAAAAAAATAATCAAATTTCACTAAAACCTTTTACAGAATCGTGTTTTTCAGAAAACGCTTTCGCGATTGCGTGTGTCGTTTCCAAAATTCGGATCAGTAAGCACGAAATTATAAATATGTTGTTGTCAATAACAAAATTGAAAGCATGTCGGTCAAACTTGCATGATGTCAGAACTCGACTCGGGTAAAATATTGCGGTGTAGTGAAAGTACGAGAGTAAGAAACGCTGATATCGCAGTAGGCTTTAAAATGTCCATGGAATGGTCCTAAAATCAAGTTTATATTTGCAGCTTTATTGCAAATAAGTTTCCCGTTGTTTCTTGTTGAAATGTTATTTCCATCAAGGCCAAGTACCAGTGGGATAGGACACCTGCCCCATGAACAACTGCCTGCTATTAAAATTAATTAGCGGGGACATCCCCCCCCCCCCCCCCCATGCTGTTTATTTTACCTAGGACACCTGCCCCCTGCTGATTGTTTACGTAGGACACATGCCCCCCCCCCCCCCCACACACACACACCTACTGTTAGATTAGATTAAACATATTTTATTTGCCATTTGACAATGCAAATCAGGATTGGAGGACAAGTGCTTACCACTTAGAAGCCCCTCCGTTCCTGTACGGTGACTATGACTAATAATTTACAATATGGCAGAACGTATTCCATAAATAACATAATCTAGCAAAATCTAAATATTATAAACATTATAGACAAACACAAATTAAACTGAGAGAGAGAGAGAGAGAGAGAGAGAGAGAGAGAGAGAGATCAAAAAAATAAATAGAATATAAAGAAAACATGAAATGGCCGTAATGGGAGTCTAAATTAACATCTTGATTACAGCCACTGAGCATAGGTTTTCACTTCTGGGGATGTTCACACAACTGTTTTTTCACCAAGTACACCTGCCGTGCACCTGTTTGTTTGCTAACGGGCCCCTACTCATTGACCTTTCTATTTTTAGAAGCACCCGGGCCGACGGGGAGAGGGCGTTGTTGGGAGCATGGCTAGATTTTGCTATAAAATGGGGTTGAAGGAAGGTACTCTCAAATCTGGGGCGAAAGTGGCGAAAATGACAAAAGGCTACTTCAACGTATAGTAACGGTATAAACTACAGTCGATCTGGGCGATGTACAGACGAAAAATCATACCTTGGAGCCGGTTAGGCAATTTGGCACAAAAAACTCCGACTTCATGCTCAATCGCTGCTCTACAGTAGTTTACAACAGTCCTCAAGTCCATTCCAAACTGATAGAGTCGGGACGAATAATACTCTCACTTTCCACGCGATGCGTGGTGTTCTTCACGTGGCCTCGACACTCGCAACAGATGCCAAAATGTCGGCCAGGGTGTGTAGAACAAGTTCTGAAAATTAGATGTCGCTGCCTTCAGCGATCTAGACACGCTTCATGTTTGTGAGAAGTGCAATTTTAATGTCTAATTGGCAAATTTTCGTTAATCGTTACCCGCCAAAAAACCTACTCACCGCCGATTTCTTTTCACTTCAACTTCTGAGGATTATCTAAGGTTTAAAGATAGTGTCAGGATACCCCTCCCCCGCCGCTCTTTTGGGGCTGGTTAGGCAATGTGGCACCGAAACCTGGGACGTTATGCTCAATCGCAGCTCTACAGTCGTCTACAACACTGCCGGTGTCCATTCGAAACTGATAGAGTCGGGACGAATAGTACTCTCACATTCCAAGCGATGCGTGGTGTTTTCCACGCGGTCCGGACACTCCAAACAGATCCCAAAATGTCGGCCAGGGTTCGTAGAACAAGTTCTGAAAATTTCAAGTCGCTGCCTCCAGCGGTCTGAACACCGTTCGTGTATGTCTGAAGTGCTATTTTAATGTCCAATATGCAAATCTTCGTCAATCTTTTCCTGCCTGCCAGAAACCCAATCACCACCAATTTCTCTTGACTTTAAACTTCTGAGATTCTCGTAGGTTTAAAGGTTGTGTTGGGGTCCCTGGTGGCTGTCTTAAAGAAGCAACTTCCATTTACAGTCAACTCTCCACCAGTCATACACAATTGTAACATTTAAGTGGACTTACTCCAGCGAGGAGGCACTGAAGGATTCTGCGCCCATTCCCGACGTCTTTTTTCGAACTAGCTTGAAAAGGAAGGACCAAATTCAAACAATTACCTCCTCTCTCCAAAACACCCTATCTCAACCAATTCTAGGCAGATTTCCATGAAATTTTCACTCCTTGTTCATGAATAGTTGTGGCATCACTTTCCATGAAGAGCGACATGAATGTCGCATTTCGTCACGTTGAATTGGAAAAGAGCATATGCGCAGGGATTTCTCTGAAAACATCTTGGAAGATTTTAAAGAAAAAATGGCCATTTGCAGTTCTTAGTGTGACATTACAAGTTGCATGGAAAAATATTCCTGTTAGTACTTGTTAACCCTCTACAAGCTGCCAGACATCAATATTTTGGATGCATTTGAGATAAAATGGACCATTTTCAAATAGACACAGCACTCAGTGGGTATGTGTGAAACAAACATAACTCCTTTTGTGGGTCATTAACTTGTCGGACGACGATATTGATATTAGCCCACTCCACCGTTAATGATGTTTTTTACCTAAACAATTTTCTTATCAACTGAGTCATTTGAGACGAACGAAATGGTTTGACGCGCCGAAGGCGCGCAGGGACGATTTGGAGGACAAGCCCCTTTCGACCCTCGTTAGCTGTTTGTTGTTGTTGTAGGACGTCAAGGCGCGGTGGAGGAGGAAAAGGAAGGAGGGAGGTGGCTTAACCCCATCTAGGCTTCTTCCGGCTCTTTTTCTTTGGAGTTGGTTGAGATTGTGATGTGGAAGTCGACGATGTTGAGTTTAGTGTTGAGTTTGGTGAATGGATTGCGTCTAATTTCTTTTTGAGATCTGCCTTGGATTGTTCCCTGAACTCGTGGGTTTCGGAGGCGATTCGGTTTCCCATCTCAACTGCTCGCCTTCCCATCTATATTATTCTCCTTAATTCTTCGGCGGTGACTGCAGACTTAGGTGGCTGTGTTGTTGAGATTGACACACCCGGGCTGTCCGGTAGAGAAGGTAATGAGGAGTGAGTGGTGGAAGGTGGTGAAAAGGCAATCTCCGGTTCCTCCTCGGTCTCCACCAGACGTTCCTCATCCAACAGTACCGGCTCAGGAGCTGGCAGTTAGTTGGGTGTACTAGTGGGACTAGGACGGGAACTGGAAGCTGCCTCCAGGACCTCCATCCTCTCGCTCACCTCTTTCTTCCTATTCCGGAAGGCCTCCAGGCGCCTGGAATCCCGGCGCTTGGTGGACAGACTCTTCTTCTTCTTGCTCTTCTTCTTTTCAGGGCCAGGTCCACGCTTCTTCGGGTGAGGACCAGTGTGAGAGGGGTTCCTCTCACAAAAGGTGCTACCTCTCCCCGAAGAAGGTGTGGCGGTGTTGTGCTCTTCAATGACGAACTCCAAGTTCAGATGGACTCTCTTGCCTGTCTCCCGGACAGTCCAGGTGACAGGGCAAGAGATGCCCAGAGCTGCTATTGTTCTCTTCAGTCGCGCTGGTAATTCCAGTGTTTCCATAATTATGGTGTTAATTAGGATCGAGCCAAGTCATTTGAGACTACTATATTCACATTTCTCATAACATCAATGAAGGAACTTCAGTGAGACAGTTAAAAACAATTCATCAGACACTGTGGGGTCATGAAGAATCATGGAATCTCATCGGGAAAAGCCATGATTCTCCAGAATCATAAAGTCTAGTTCACAACTAATGTTACTTTGCTCTGATCATAAAAACCAACTGAAAATTTGAACCAATTGGGATCTGGTCAAAATTTACTGTTAGGCTTTTGTCATCACAGCATATAATTTGTGAATTGTAGTTTGTATGGACAAGAGACCGAATTCAAAGCTTGGAAGGTGCTGAATTGTATTATGTATATAATGGACAGTGTATCATTTTTGATAAAGACATGAAGAGATGTTACTTTCCAGAAATACTCTCTGAATGAGTTTCATACTGCTTTTGCTTGTATATTTCATGTCCTGATGGCAATAAGTCATGGTGTATTTTTCGAGAAAGTATTTGTTATAGTGCTCTACAAAAGTTGGATTTTCTGAGATGAAGGCATAACAATGCACTTAACCCTTTACCAAACGAACCACCCGCATCCGCCCACGTAATATGCAAATTCAGCAGCTGAAAAAATATTATTTTTCAAAAAATTTCAACAAAACCATATCATGTGACTCCTCGTTGGAATGAGCTCATCGAGCTCATTCCAACGAGGGGTCACATGATATGGTTTTGTTGAAATTTTTTGAAAATTTTTTGAAAAATCCTATTTAAAATAATAAAATTTGGTATTGTCTGCGTTGGGTAAAGGGTTAACCCTTTTGAAGTGAGGTTAAGTGGAAGCACTGTCACAGACCCCAAATTTAAAGACCTGCTTTTGTCAAAATATTTTCAAGAGTGGAGTTTTGAAATATGAATAATTTGCATATTGTTTTTTACCCCATCTCTTTCAAGCTCTTACAAGTAAAATACAGTCTGAGATGTATTACAGTACTGTGATTGCACAAGTGGACAGAGAATTTTGGCCAAGCACAACTGAGTTGCGATCCGGTCGAAATTATGTGCTTTTATTCTCCCCACAGAACAAGAGAGTGTAACAACCCAGGTCCGGGACCCCAAATAAATTTTCTTGATCGGACTCAATAAACGGACAAAGGGTTACAAGTTTGATGGGTGATCGGAACTCCCCCAGGTTCTAGGCTTATTGTTTGTTCTGTTTCCCTCTCTGAAATTTCTACGAAAGCCTACAACAACACTCTCAAAGAAAAACTGAACAAATATCCAACAATCTCCACTCCCAAAATTTTCATCCAACTCTTAAGTATCAGGCCAATCCCAGGAACAACACACAAAGGCTCCAACTCAGACCCACCAACACCCGGGTCAGCAACAAGTGATCTCTCTCCCTGTAGATACATGGGTGACAGACATAACAAATGAGACAAATAATTTTAGAGGAATATATAATAATTTTATTTATCATGCATCTTCCTTTTTAGTTATTTATTTTTCTTCTCCTTTTTTCCATTTATCATATCAAAAAGCTCATCTGTGGTACACTAATAATTTTTAATTACCCTGTTATAATACAATGGAATATATTTTAAATCGTCCAAAGATAAGCCGCAGTGGACGTTCACACATCAATTCCGGTTCCCCAATAAATAATTTGGAATATTGAAAACACCCACAATGGTCACTGACACACCCACAGGCCAATCACATGGACAATCAATGCAGGACAAGAGTCGCAACAATTACAGAAATACTTTCCATCAATAGTCCAATTGTTTATACACTTGGGTCAACTAACAAAAGTTCATCAGAATGCTTTGTTCAGCTGTGGTGATATGATTTTGATGAAATCACATCTCAACGTCTGAGCAAATTAATCTATCAAAAGCCAGGTCTGATTCAAAACACAATTAGTAGGCATATTTCAGAATACTGAAACACACAATGGTCACTGAGACACCCACAAGCCAATCACAGGGACAATCAATGCAGGACAAGAGTCGCAACAATTACAGAAATACTTTCCATCAATAGTCCAGTCGTTTTTATACACGTGGGTCAACTAACAAAAGTTCATCAGAATGCTTTCTTCAGCCGTGGATATTTGAATTCGATGAAATCATATCTCAACGGTTGAGCAAATTAATCTATCAAAAGCCAGTTCCAATCCGATCGAACGTCAGTTGTATTACAAAACACAATTTGTAGGCGTATTTCGGAATACCGAAACCCACACGATGGTCACTTACTTGGTTTAGTCCTTGTGAGCGGGATCGATTCTCAACCTGCCACGGATCAGTATGTCTGACAAACCGTGAAAATCTCCCATTTCGCTGCTTATCAGCATACCCTCACGCAATACTGTCAAAGTTATCCATCCATTAGCCACAATTAGAATATTTCCATTTTGACCATCTAACTCACGGGCCCCGACAAGAATTTATTCCAGCTAGAAACTTATGTCCTGCCAACTCGACGAATCCCTGGTATCTGACCAAAAACATCAACCAATTCTCTCCCTCAATGATTCAAATCGCACGAGCAAACCAAGAAATTGCACCACCGCTAACCTCTCATGCTTGTCAACTCATTCATTCCATTGTTACAATTTCATGCAACAAGTGTTAGCCTTTTAATTAAACCATCGACATACTCCAAATGTCGTATAACAATTTCAGATAAAATAACATGTTAACCCTCAGGACCGTAGAGAGTAAGGACAATTTCCCAAATTGTCACAAAAGTCTCTCCCATCAGAAATAAAATGTGAGAACTTCAGATCTCAAATGCATTGTCGAAGTGCCTTGCGATTACTCGAATTTTGAGTCGAATCTCGAGTCGGAATCAAAATCAACTCGACTTGTCTCCCATTCGCAGATGTCCTTTTTATGTGTACCCATACTATGTATGGTACACATAATGCCGGTATCCGGGGTGACCATCCGTCGTTCGTCCATCCTTTGTCCGTCCATCTGTCCGTCCGTCTGTCTGTCCGACGTCCATATCCATTTCTTTGTCATTCAATAACTTGAAAAATATTGCTTGGATTGTCAAGTTACTTTATATTTGTGTTCAGGTTACTGATGTGCCAAGCTGTATAGTTTTTGGTGTAAATCTGATAATTTGATCCTGAGATATTAACCCTTTATCCTTCAAATTGAAAATTCCTCCAATCCCTTTGGCATTCGATAACTTGAAAAATATTGCTTGGATTGTCTAGTTACTTTATATTTGTGTTCAGGTTACTGATTTTCCGAGCTGTATAGTTTTTGGTGTAAATCTGATGATTTGATCCCGAGATATTAACCCTTTATCCTTCAAATTGAAAATTCCTCCAATCTCTTTGGCATTCGATAACTTGAAAAATATTGCTTGGATTGTCAAGTTACTTTATATTTGTATTCAGGTTACTGATGTGCCAAGCTGTATAGTTTTTGGTGTAAATCGGATAATTTGATCCTGAGATATTAACCCTTTATCCTTCAAATTGAAAATTCCTCCAATCCCTTTAGCATTTGATAACTTGAAAAATATTGCTTGGATTGTCAAGTTACTTTATATTTGTGTTCAGGTTACTTATGTGCCAAGCTGTATAGTTTTTGGTGTAAATCTGATAATTTAATCCTGAGATATTAACCCTTTATCCTTCAAATTGAAAATTCCTCCAATCCCTTTGGCATTCGATAACTTGAAAAATATTGCTTGGATTGTCAAGTTACTTTATATTTGTGTTCAGGTTACTGATGTGCCGAGCTGTATAGTTTTTGTTTTGGTGTAAATCGGATAATTTGATCATGAGATATTAACCCTTTATCCTTCAAATTGAAAATTCCTCCAATCCCTTTGGCATTCGATAACTTGAAAAACATTGCTTGGATTGTCTAGTTACTTTATATTTGTGTTCAGGTTACTGATGTGCCGAGCTGTATAGTTTTTGGTGTAAATCTGATGATTTGATCCCGAGATATTAACCCTTTATCCTTCAAATTGAAAATTCCTCCAATCCCTTTGGCATTCGATAACTTGAAAAATATTACTTGGATTGTCAAGTTACTTTACATTTGTTTTCAGGTTACTGATGTGCCGAGCTGTATAGTTTTTGGTGTAAGTCTGATAATTTAATCCTGAGATATTAACCCTTTATCCTTCAAATTGAAAATTCCTCCAATCCCTTTGGCATTCGATAACTTGAAAAATATTGCTTGGATTGTCAAGTTACCTTATAATTGTGTTCAGGTTACTGATGTGCTGAGCTGTATAGTTTTTGGTGTAAATCTGATAATTTGATCCGGAGATATTAACCCCCTTTATCCTTCAAATTGAAAATTCCTCCAATCCCTTTGGCATGAGATAACTCCAAAAATATCAATTGGATTGTCATGTTACTTTATATATTTATTCAGGTTACTGATGTGCTGTGCTGTATAGTTTTTTATGTAAATCTGATAATTTGATCCGGAGATATTAACCCTTTATCCATCAAATTAGATACTCCTCCAATCCATTTCTGTATGTAACCATACCTTGTATGGTGTACATTATGTGAGCATCCACGTGGCCCTCCGTCATACAGCTTTCTACTAATTACGCGTATGGGTACACATCTGATGATTTCATCGGCCTATTTTTCTCAAGTTGATTCAGTACCGATAAACAACAGAGTTTTCATTGTGAGTTATTTCTTTAAACGTTGCAATAATCCAGTTTGGCCACGAAATGAAATAGGAAAATATGTTACAAAACCCTATTCGTATCACTGTTAAATGATACCAACACGATTTACTGACGCCTCAATGCGGCCTTAGTAAAGTCGGCATTAAACATAAGTTGTAATGGGATTCATCATCTGAAGATAAGGCTTTGCTCTCAAGGTGAAACACCCAATAGATGGTAGATAACTCTATTTGTGTAGAATGAAGTGCACTCTGAGCATTCGACTCTGTATACTTCCGTTCAACGAAAGTATACGGACTCGGCTGTTCGGAGTGCACTTAATCTGTTATTGGTGTTTTGACTGCATGAACAACCCAATATGCCGTGCCAAATTTGGAAAACGTGTTAAAACTTGTCAAAATTGTTACTTGGAGGTTCTAACAGGCAAGAAAGGTTGGTAGCTTGTACCAAAATATGTATACATGGAATAGCTGATTGAAAGTCACATTTACGCGATGAAAGAACATTAAATCTCCCTCTGTTGAGAAGAAAATCGGGCTCTCGGTTTTATAAGAATCGACTCGAAAAATGACTCGACTCGCGAGTTTTAAACTAGAATTGAATCGAGAATCGACTCGAACTAAATAAAATATTTGATTCGCAGGGCGCTACATTGTCCCTTTGTTTTTCGTGATTGATTATAATTTCATTGAATTTTATTTATGAAATCTCAACCACTAGTGTAGGGTGTGCAATGACTCTGTGGTTAGAGCATTGGACTTTAACTCTTCACCTGCTGAATATTTTCAAGATATTTTTCATCATATCTACTCATGGCTGCTCTGAGGCAGCCATCGCTAGACTTGATGAAAAATTCATCTAAATTAAGTTTAGAAATCTTTGGTGAAAAAGTCCATTCAGTCTACAAGGGGAAAATCTCGTTAAAAGTGTCCAAATGATACTTATTTCAGTGGCAAGAGAAATCCTGTCCTCAGCAGGAATATCTGCCAGCAGCATACAAGGAGTTAAACTGAAAGATTGATGGTTCGATCCTGAGCAGTTGTAACAGTATTGTGTCATTGGACAAGATACTCATCTCCATTGCCCATGTGAGGGCATGGTGTGCTGTATACTAAGGCATACTGCACATCGATAGTGCACTTGCCTTCAACCACTGCTAATTCTACTTGTGCAGAGTTGACAGTTACTCACCGCTGCATGATGATTCTCTCCAAGTACTCCTGGTTCCTCCACCCATATAAAACTGTTGGGTTCGTAAGTTAGATACACCATCAGCTACTCACCGTTGCTCAGTGGTTCTCTATGAGTACTTCGGTTTACTCCAACTGTGAGACTTTCTCACACATTGTGACCCAGGCTGTTGTATGTGTTGTTAACCCCCTGCATGCTGCTGGCGGATATTCCTGCCCAGACACAAAATCTCTTTCCATTGAAATAAATATAATTTGGGTATATTGAACTAAAGTTTTCTCCTGTAAATTGAATGGACTTTTTAACCAATGATTTCTTTAGTTAAATTTAAATGAATTTTTCATCAAATCTAGTCATGGCTGCTTATCAGCAGCCATGACTGGATTTTATGAAATATATTTTGAAAATACTTAGCAGGTTAAATATACCCGGCGGGTTAAGAGTTAAACCCCAATAAACAAACAAACAAACCTTGTGTGTACGTGTGCCACAGTTGGATCATGATTTGATTAAGAAAAATACCAGTTTTGTGATCTCTACTATAGTCTTCCTTGCCCTCACCATCATTGTAAAACCATCCTACATTTCCAAATTTCTTGGCCTGTGTTCTTGAAATTTATTTGCATCGTGGTATCATATTTGGGTTTGCCCAAGCTGAGGCTAATTTCAACATTGCATTACATGGAAAAAGTTGCTGAGTCTCTTTTTACCATGGTATTACATGAAAAATTACAAAGCCTTTTTCATGAACAATTGTACCAAATACTTTCATTTAACATGAGATAAATGCTCAAGGGAACCTCAAGAAATGGAGGAATGCTTGGTTGCTGTGGTAAACAAGTTTTATTTTACTGGCTCAATAGGGCTTAGTAACCAGGGTTCCCATCAGACCTGTTAACTCTCCCGATTTCACTGAAGCACTTCCTACTCAAATGAAAAGTCCTTGAATTTTGGCCCTTTCCTTGAAAAGTCCTTGAAATTGTTTTCTGTTCTTGAAAAGTACTTCTTTCTATATCTGTAACATCTGAGAAAGACTTTATGATAACCAATCCCATATAACCACAACAATTCAGCGGCCAGCCAAAATGTTATTATTATATACATACAGTGTCCCAAAATCGGTCTGGAACCACATCTCTTTGCTCTGTATATTGTGTCTTAAGGGTAATAAGGCACCATCTGCAATGCTTCAGTATTGCAGATGGTGCCTTGTTGCCCTCAAGGGATGGTATATATCTAGCTAGTTGGGTTTTCCAGACATCAGGTCCTTAAGGTTGAAATTATTTGTGTTGTTCAAGGTGCGGTAAGTTTATATGATAATCATAAGCAAGCCTGGAAATAAGCTGTCAGTCATTTGCAGAAGGAGGTGCCAGAGGGTGCATTTGCTGATGCTATCCCATACCTCTTTCTGTTTAGGCCTGAGACCTTGATTCAGATTCAGGTTCACAGAGGGTAAATTTGGTAATGCTACCCTGCTGTGCAGGGTAGCATCACCAAATTCATCTTCTCTGTGGGGACCACATTCTGCAGATGACAGTCTCCTTATTTCCAGGCTTGATTTTAAGAGTCCTTGAAATTGTGGTCTGAGTCCTTGAAAAGAACTTAGTGTTTGAATTTGCTTCCCTGATATCAGTGGGAGGGCTGGTAAACAATACTTTGGATGTGACTCCTCAAACGTCAGCAGCATGTGTATAAACGATTGTCTAAACTTACACTTGTTTTATACAGTCTTAACATGGTCATAAATGGTGAATGGGATGTTAACTGGTAGAGTGCTAGAAGCCCATATTTGGGCTTTACAGGTGAAGGTACTGCAACTTGAAGGCTTCATACTCAGTGGATGTGCTTCATATTATCTTTGAAGTGATATTATTTAGTCTGTAGGGACTTGCTGTAGGGACTTGTCTTGTTACAATTTATGGGAGAGTGCCTTTAGGCACTCTCCCAAAAATTGTAACAAGGCAAAGCCCTGTGAACAAATTTTGATGGCCAAACATAATTCAGCACTCTACCAGTTAAACACCATTAAACGTGAGATATGATATGTTCAAGCCAAGCCCACAGGGGCATATTCTTGGATGGAGTGGCATTCATGAAAAAAAATCATTTTAAAAATTTTCTCACAATTCTCAAACTCCTGGCTCAAATGCTCATGGATTTCATGTTTAATTGAATTTCTTACACTACAAGTTACAGCTTTGCTAACCTTTTACCTTACACAAGCAAAAGATAAATAATTTCAGAATTTTATTTTTTTTCTTCTTCCAAACAACAGCTCATGGTTCCTGATGACACAATAAACCAATATTGAAAATAAAAAAATAACTTTTCTTTAGCACTTATCCAACCAAATACTGTTGAATGCTGTTAACAGGTAGAGTGCTAAATTATTTTTCAAAGCTGATTTGTAACATGAGATTTTTTTCACAGAATCCACTCAACCAGCAGGTGAAGGGGCCTTAGTTTCACAAACGTTCGTTCATAAATAATAGTTTTGTTACAATTTATTGGAGTTGCCTGATGGCACTCTCCAATAAATTATAACAAAGCAATTTCATACACACTTGTTTCCACTGACAAGATAACAAGTTACTATATGCAGTGTAAAGCCACTATTGAAATTTTCAGGACTTTTCAATAGAGCTGCAATAGTGGCTTATAGCACTCAACCAGTTAATTGAATAGCCTCATAGCCAGTGAAAAATATGAATTCAGTTGAGTATTCCATCAATAGGAATATGCTCATGTCTAGCTCACCTGACTGAAAGTCAGGGTGAGCTTTTGCATCACTTGATGGCCGTCATCCAAGCCTGAAAATAAGCAGACTGTCATCTTCAAAATGAGGCCCCCAGAGGGTGAATTTGGTGATGCTACCCTGCACAGCAGGGTAGCATCACAAAATTTACCCTCTGTGAACCTCAGTCTGAATCAATTCTCAGGCCAAAACAGAAAGATGAACCTAGAGGATAAATTGGCCTACTGTATGGGATAGCATCAGCAAATTCACCCACTGGGGACCTTGTTTTGCAAATAACAGGTTGCTTATATTCAGGCTTGCCGTCATCCATCATCTGGCATCTATTAGCTTTGCATATCAGTCTTCTCTGGAACCACTGGACCAAACTTGAATAAATTATCTTTGAGGGATGACCTTCCAAGTTTGTTCAAAAGAAGTAGCTAAGCCCTGTGGATTGGGGACAGTGCCAGAAAGTCCGAAATTATTCAAAAATCTTCTTATAAACCACAAGTCACAATGCTTTGAAATTTGGTATGCAGCTTCATTATGCACTCAAGATTCAAATTTGTTCAAAGAAAGTTTGTCAACCAATATTTGGGCTTGTTCTGGGAGGGGCAATATTTTTATTTCCCGAACCATTTTGCCGATTTCGGCCAAATTGGGTGCATAGTAGTATTAGGGACATGTACTTGATTATAATCCCCATGAGTTGTGAAGGAGTATACTGGAATCATCTTGTCTGACTCTGCCTGTCTGTCTGTCAGTCAGTCCATCCATCCATCCATCTGTCCATCCTTCCATCTGTCTGTCCATCCATCCATGTGTCTGACTGTCCATCCATCTGTCCATAGTTATAAGTTTGTCCAGAGATTTTTTTCCGATGTTTATAGGCCAATTACTTGGTATGCGTGTTCAGCGCCATGGGAACCTGTGCACCTGTGATTTTATTTCTGGCCAAACTATTTTTGTCATAGTTATGCCCCATTTTGACTTTGAATAATTTTTAATTTGTTTAAATCAAGTTTGTGGGTTCATATTTGGGTTCCCACTGTGAACCTGAATTTCAACTTGTGCAATATGAGGAAAATTATTCAGACAAATGTAAATTGACTGATTCTTGTTTGCACACATATATTTATAGACTCGAACAAGACTCTGTGGCATAGATTAACCAGGATAAGTGCTCAACATAAATACACATACACACAAAAAATGACAAAAACCTTTTCAAATACACCTCACACAATCTTTTGATATTTGGTATATATCATAAAATTTGGTCAGATCATGTCTGTGGGTTCATATCTTGGTTCCTTTTGAAAAGCTGAATTTTAAATTTGAACTTAGTGCAATATGAGAAAAATTATTAGAAAATCTTCAGATCCACCAAGCAGAAACTTTTCATATTTGGTATTCAGAACTCTTGGGTTGGGTCAGATTCAGATTTGTTCAAACCAAGTCCCTGGGTTCATATTTGGAGCCTAAATGTTAACTTATATCAGTATGAGGAATATTCTTTAAAAATCTTCTTAAGATCTACCATTCAGAATCTTTTGATATTTGATACACAGCATCCTTGTGGGGATCATATTAACGTTTTGTTCAATTTAAGACCATGGGTTTATATTTGGCCTCCTTATGGGAGACCAAATGTTTACTTAGTGCAACATTAGCAAAAAATTTTTTCAAATCTTGTTCTTCAGAACCACTGGTCAGAATTGCCTAATATTTGGGGGTGGGGTGGGGAATCAAAATTAAGTTTGTTCAAATCAGGTCTATGAGTTCATATTTGGGCACCCTATTAGAGCCCAAAGTTCAACGTAGTGCAGTATGAGGAATATTTTTTTAAAATGTTCTTCAAATCCACCGGTCAGAATCTTTTCATATTTCGTATGCAGCATCTCTGGGTGGATCATATTCAAGTTTGTTCAAATTAAGTCCATGGGTTCATAACCAGGCGTATGGGAGCCCAAATTTCAACTTAGGGTAATATAAGGAGTATTCTTTAACATCTTCTTCAGAACCACCAGTTAGAATCTCCTGATAGTTGGTACACAGCTTCCTTATGTGGCTAGATTCAAGTTTGTCCCCGATTTCATATTTGGTCTCCTTAAAAGAACCCAAATTTTAACTTGATGCAATATGAGGAAAATGCTTTAATTTTTTTCTTCTGATCCACCCAGCACCATCCTTGTGGGAGCAGATTAAAGTATGTTCAAACCAAGTGATTCAAATCCGTGGGTTCACAGTGCAATTTGATAGCTGTAAGAAAACATTTTATTTCAATCAAATGTTCTGTTTTCATTAATAATTACATTTCTTCATGCGTGTGTAAGGTCACATAACCAGAAGGTCACAATTTGTCAAAAAAAAAAAAACACCCCTATGTCTCAATCATGTTCTTTACTCCATTTCTTCACGCAATTAGCGGCTTCCAGAAACACAATATTTGAACGAATTTCAACCCAAAATTTTAACCAACCTCGGTTGTCTTTTCAGAAGGAATCCCTTCTGTCGTTTTTTTGACATAATCTCAAGTCTAACATAGGATATGTGCTAGGAGTAGGGGTTGAAAAATACACAGCAATTTTCAGAGCCTTTTAGGTGACAGTCATTGCAGTATGCACACATTTACAAGGTGACACTTCCCTTTTGTCTCCATCTTTTTGATCCCTCAACAATAACACACTTATTTCTTGTAGACAACTTTATCCAGGTGAGTGGTTTAGGCTCTCATGTTTATGTATTGTAGTGATAAACTAAGAATTATTTCTATTATATCTCATTTGATAGAACTCATAGATAATATATATTAAATATTTATATCTGGAGCATGGTGGCTCAGTGGTTATGGCATCAGACTTCATACCGAAAGGTTCACGGTTCAATCCCCATTGCATTGTGTCCTTGGTCAAGGCACTTAATCCTGATTGCCCATGTGGGGGCGCAGTGGTGTACTAAGGCTCACTGCATGTCAATATTGCACTTGTCTTCAACCAATGCTAACCCTGTCGGAACAGAGATAGTACATTCGGGAGTCTGGCAGTTGCTCGTCTCTGCTTGGTAGTTCTCTCTGAGTACTCTGGCTTCCTCCACCTGTAAAACTGTCTGACTCAAGGTGACTGGCTGTCAAAAGTGTCATTAAACTCCAATAAAACAAACAAATATTTATATTGGATTATTGGTCTGTGAATGTGTAGAATTCAGTGGTTGTCAGAGGTTTGAAAGATCTTTTATTCAGTTAACAGGAGTTTCCCCTGTAGGAACTCTGGGAAGTGGAGAAGTGCTTATTTACTATGGTAAACAAGTTCTGTTTCACAGGTAAAATAGGATCTGGTGAGGACAACATACTTGAACAATTGGCTAAATGATGTAGGCATAGTGACCTTAAACACCGCGAAATAGACAAATAACAGGAATTTAATCTATTACCTATGCAGTTGTAAGGTAAAATTTGTTCTGAAGTTATGGTAATTGTTTGGTGCTTAGAAGTTATGTGCAGTTAACAGTGTTATTCAATTAAGTGGGTCCCACTGTAGGGAAGAGTGGGACACGGTGGATCACCAATCTTTTCAGACATCATATCTTGAGTGCTACAGGATCCCAGGAAAAGGTTTAATGTTCAAATTATAGCTGAGTGTGTACTCTAATATATACTCGCCCAAAAAAGAAAGTGTGCATTGCAGAAATTGATCAAACTCCAAAAAATAATTTCGTGGGTGTAAAGAGTGTTAACCTGTTCATGAATAAGTTATATTGAACACAAAAACAGCTTTCCCCGTTAAAATTGCATTAAATGACGTGCTGCACGTTTGTGAAAAGGCATGTTTTGCACTTGGAGAGTCTGAAAATCCATGCAGCAGTGTGAATCCTTGGGTATTTAAACACTAAAGTAAGGCCTTCCTATCGTTCACATTCAAACTTGCTCTGCTGTTAAAACGACTCCACATTAGCATGCCAAGATTGACAATGAATCAACGTCTCCTTGCCCTGGGTATGATTAGAGCTGGCAGAACACACAGAGAGGTTGCCCAGCATTTGAACTGCCACCGTAACACTATAGACAGGCTAGTCCATCGACATGCACAACATGATGACGTTCGAGACCGACCCCGCTCCGGGAGACCCCGAGTTACCACCCCTGCACAAGATCGGTATATCCGTGTCGTCCATCTCCGGAACCGGCAACAAACGGCAACGACGACAGCCAGGAACATCCCTAACCTAAGACGGATACATCCTCAAACAGTAATCAACCGGCTGAGAGAATATGGCTTACGTCCTCGAAGACCTGCAATTCGTCCGATTTTGACGTTACGTCATCGTCGTGCTCGACTGAAGTGGTGTAGACAACATCCCAGGCATCCCTTACACTGGTGGCGACGTGTTTTATTCACAGATGAATGTCGTTTCCATCTTTCATCATCAGATGGCCGCCAGAGAGTGTACAGACGTCGAAACGAACGCTACGCAGATCCATGTGTCGTGGAGCGAAACCGTTATGGGGGAGGGTCTCTCATGGTGTGGGGTGGCATCACTGCCCGTAACTGAACTGAGCTGGTCATTATTGATGGCAATCTCAATGCAGCCAGATATGGTGATGAAGTGCTTACACCTGTTGTTGTTCCATTTCTGCAACGTCACGGCCCCGACGTCATTTTACAGCAGGACAACGCCCGACCCCACGCAGCTCGTGTTGTTCAACAGTATCTGCAGCAACAACAAGTGGATGTTCTTCCCTGGCCCGCAAATTCGCCCGATATCTCACCCATTGAGCACGTATGGGACGAAATGAAGCGTCAGCTACGTCGGCTTCCCCATGCACCGTCAACGCTTGTGGAACTCCAAAGACAGCTTATCAGAATATGGAACAACATCCCACAACACTTCCATGCTACCTTGTTCGCTTCCATGAGGCGTAGATGCACAGCAGTAGTCGATGCAGACGGAGGTCGTACCAGATATTGAGTGTGTGACTTTTGTGTTTGACCCTTAGTGTCTTTGACTCTCCATGGCACCAAGAGTATTCGTCGTAGCGTAATGAAATTTCTCGTGTTGATCAGAAATTGATTCATCTGTGATTGAATAAAATTTCCATGAATGAAAATGATATATATCTTTTTTTTAGTGTTATTTTTTAGCATGCACACTTTCTTCTTTGGGAGAGTATACAATTTAACCATTTGGACTCGGCTGTTTACAAAATTACAAAATCGAGTTTGAGAGGTCTGAACATTTTTTTTTTCTTGATCCACTCTGTCCCGATATTGGGGCAGAGTGGAACAGTGCCTGTGGTTAAATGGATCAATCTATGGAAATCATTATATTAGATATAATGGAACTGAAAAAATTAATAATGGAAATGATACAATTGTATCAAATTTAAATGGAAACATCTGTCCATGGGTCTCAAATACTTAACCCTTTACCCAACGCAAAAAGAAGACGACAGTTGCAAAGCAGTTTCAATTTTCGTCTCAAAACATAGCTTATGACCCCTGATTGGAACAAGCTCAACGAGCTCGTCCCAACGAGGAGGTCATAAGCTATGTTTTAAAGACAAAAACAGAAAACATAATACATTTTGAATGAGATATTTATATATGGCGCTACCCGTTTTTATCAGTTACATTGGGTAAAGGTTATCCAGTCAAGGGAAACATTTGAACTTCAGCGCAGCAGAGTTGAATATGGCACCAGATCAACATTGAACATCATATGGCGAGCCACACGAGCTGTTCCACCACACTGGGTCGGCTCTGGCATATCTTACCCACAACATCGTCGAAAGGAACATTGCAAACATCATCAACATTTGGAAAAACAAATTTAAAGGCCTTTTGTTCACGTCGCATAAACTTAATTTCGAACGAGATATTTCCCTCGTCATCACCATGCCGCTGTTGTATCTGACCAATATACATGAGCTTTGCTTTATCCGATTCAAACTTAACTAAAACAAAATCTTAAGGCTTAAGGGAATCAAAACAAGGTTCCTCGGCTTGCATCAACTGAAGATCTTCATCAGAGTCGCTAAAATCAGAATTGTCATCGCAGAGTGCCGACACATCTGGCTCTGAGTCGCTCTCATCAGCATTGTTATGTTTAGTTTGAAGCTTGAATTTTTTTGTTTTGAAAAATAGTTCAAATTTGGGTAATCTGCTGGGGGGACTGGTCTTGATTGAAGTTGATTCGGTTAAAATTACTATCTAATAATCCATGTGTGCCTCCTCCTATATAAACAATGTAGAAATACTGCATTAGGCATTCGTGTAATAAGAAAAATGTCCTATATTAGACTTAAAATACATTGATAAAGCATGTGGGGTACAGTGGATCACTACTCACGTTGATCCACTGTGCCCCTATCCACTCTGCCCCAACGTACACCCTGCATACAAATGGGTCATCCCCATAGAATGGTTATATATTAGTAGCAAGACATGCATCTAAAAACTTTGTCAATATTGCCTCTAAACAACAGTATAAAGTGTAAAGTTTGCACAAGTTTAGCTATTCAACAGAACAAAAGTTCTGGTGTCATAAAAAATTTACTTTTGGTATCTTAAAACATACTTTACCTTGTAAAATCTGTAAAAGCCTTGGAACTTGAATTGTTGATCAAAATTTACATTTGGTGTTTCTGTGCACTTATACTGATGACATCACATGGGTGTTCCCCCCAAGCTGTTTCTAAAAAAGTCAATGATCCACTGTGCCTCGTGATCCATCGTGCCCCACTCTCCCCTACGCTAATATTTTACTTGTAACATCCTTGTTTTGACAAGTTACAAGTTTATTAAGACTGAAACCCTGTGTTGATATTTTGGGATACACGGGATTACTTATTTCAAGACTGTGCTGTGGGGGGGGGGGGGGGGGGGCGATATGACACCAAACAGCTTTTTAGAAGAAGTTTGTTCCATGTACAGCGAACCTGGCTACAACTTTTTGTGAACTGACTGTCATTGCCATTCAAAATGTTGAAGATAGCGGTACACGCTAAAAACTAAAGTGTTAAAAACTACACTTGAAGTGCTGTATTTAACACTTACTAAGTGCTGAACTACCACTTTGTTCAAGTGTAGATATCCCAGAACTTGACAGGTGTTACAATAATACCACTTGACAAGTGTAATGTCGCGACACTTAAAAGGAAACAACGCAGATGACGCGGATCAGGCTCGAACTCTCGAGCCTGATCCGCGTCATCTGGGTTGTGTCCTTTTAATTATGTACCCACCAAGCGCAAATCAAATTATGGACGATTCTCGAAGAACCACCAATGCTAGACACATGGGAAGTGCCATCCATTCAAGTTTCAGATGTCTGACGATTGTAATGTCTAAGTGCATAAAGCATTGCACTTTGAGTGTTAAAACCAAACCCTAAGAGTAAGAATGGGTTTAACACCTTGAAAGTGTCAGTTTTTAACACTTTAGTTTTTAGTGTGTAACAACGTGAAAAAATTAGTTTTTTTGTGATAATTTCCTTTACCTTCAGAGATTGTGTCAGGCCAAGACGTTGCTCCTTTGGGGGAAAGCTCTCTTTGAGAGAAGTCTCTTCATCTGAAAAACTGACGCACGATAATTTATTATCAGAGGTTATTGCAGCTGATATCAAAAACGGCATGGGAATATGTTAGTGTCACTGTGACATGATGCACATATACAGGGGCATGGGAGCGCATTTCCTACGGGGTGGGGGCACGGCCATAGAAGGGCACGTGCACACTGATATATACTAGTGGAGGCACATATGCCTTAGTGGCCTAGTAGGACTATAATACGCGAAGCTGTTTGGGACAAACACAACCCTGCAGTGAGAAACATGCACATTTTTGGCTCCATATTTAATAGGAATCGTCGGTCACATCTTACGAGTAAAGAGTCTGTGCATCCCCTTCCTGCTAATTCTCACTAACATTACAATGATGGGAACCCAAATGAGAAATATTAGTTTGAGCTGCATGCATTTTAGTCGTGTAGGACACCCCCCCCCCCCCCCCCCCCCCCCCGCCTCCGATTTTCTCTTGGGGGCGGTTCGACGATTTACCCACACCACCCCATAGATACCCCATAGAGCATCACAGATATCCCATAGAACATTAGTGAAGTGGTCCCCATGTAGTCTTAACATTCATGCCCCCCCCCCCCCCTCCGCTTACACACTCACGCAGGAGTATCGTGAACACGGTAGAATGGGCATGTCTTGATGTTGGATTAAAATTGAATATATTTGGTAATTTAGTTGTGGATATATCATATATATAATATAAACCAGTTTTTCGTTATTTGTACACGCTCTGGTTCACTTTTCCGTCTTATTCCACCGACTCTACCAAGTGAAGTAACTTCCGCAACTGTCACTTGAAGGGTGCGATAATGTTTGTGTATGGCTCCATGATGTTCTATGGGATATCTATGGGGTATCTGTGATGATCTATGGGGTATCTATGGGTAAATCGTCGAACCCCTTGGGCCTTGGGGGTATTATGGTGTGAAAATACATTAGTAGTATGTCTCGCACGTTTGAGGTATAGTTTGGATGACCTCGGAAGTGACGTCATGTCACGTGACCCAGTGGCGCCATGTTGTGTTGTCATGGTAACCCGCGTGAGCGGCCATGTTGTGATCCCTTTTTTGTCGAATGTGGCCATGAGGGCTATGTAAAAGCCCCCAATGAGGCCCCATTTACTACGACTCTTAGCCTCATTTCAGTATTTGAGGATACCTATGGCCTGGTATTGTATTATTTGGGGATACCTATCGAGGATACTTTCTGCAGAATCCCTTTTTTGTTGTATGAGGCTATGAGGGCTATGTAAAAGCCCCCATGAGTCCTCATTTACTATCCCTCATAGCCTCATTTTTTGAGGCCATGAGGGCCATGAAAAAATCCCTCAATGAGGCCTCATTTACTACGACTTTTAGCCTCATTTCAATATTTGAGGATACATATGGCCTGGTATTGTATTATTTGAGGATACCTGTCGATGATACTTTCTGGAGAATCCCTTTTTTGTCGTATGAGGGCCATGGGTAATCCCCCATGGAGGTTTAATGTAGTCTTACCAACCGCCTCCATCTTTTCTCCAAAGCCTCAAGGCCACTTCTTGTCTATGGTCTATCTGTCCTATCATCAGCTTCTACAGCAGGCTTGGGAACATGCGTAGGTAGACGAAAACTATTGCATATATAGATCGAAGCAGAGAATTCTGAAAGAATTCGAAATAGTACAAATTGTCGGGTTGTTCTTAGTAATTCTCTGAATCGGGAAATTACTCCTATTCAATCGAACATACCCGCAGAACATACCCCTATCTTGTAGACCTTTGGGTAACATAGCAAACACGTGTTACCATAGAAACCAAGATGGCGGCCTCCGGTATACAAAATGGACGACGGAAACACGTATCACCCTGACAACACGCGCTGAGCATGCGCACTCACACCACGTATCACTATGGGGATGACGTCACAACATGGCCGCTCACGCGGGTTACCATGACAACACATGGCGCCACTGGGTCACGTGACATGACGTCACTCCGAGGTCATCCAAACTGTACCTCAAACGTGCGAGACATACTACTGACATTCTCTCTCTCTTTCTCTCCTCTCTGAAAAGACTGATTTATAAAAAGCACAAGGATGGTGGGAAGTCGTTAGCGTACAAAGACATTCAGTGTTGTTGACGATAACTTGATTTCCATCGTTCACTGATTAACAACCTAAAAAAGACTCAAAAGCAGGCAAACAAACAACGTTAATTACAGCCCGAGGTCATGATCTCGCGTTACTTTAAAACCTGAAGATAAATGTCATTGTCATTCAGCGAGGCGTCAACCCTCACAAGTTCGACTTAGATGCGGCTGTGGAACCCTAATAATTAAAAAGTCCATATATTTGTAATCTGCGCAGCGGCACGAGCCAGGATTGTGTGCAAGACATTACGATTACACGTCGTGTACAGTCATGACCCACTGTAGTTTTGGGTGGAGATTGTTCTGTTAGAGCGAGTGCATAATAGGCACTCTTAGTCCGCAAATATTCTTAGTAAAAGGGCTGCATAAACACGAGAGAGCAGTATGAGGCAGCTAATAGAGTTCGGGAAACCTAAAAGCCTGTACTGTTGGAACGTGTACATGTAATGCGTTACGAAGTCTGGTATCCGTATCAAAGAAGTACATCCCCGTGGGAACCCCGGAAAGTGAAACGGCGCTTGTTTTTCGCGATAAGCAAGCTCTTTTATTGGTCAAATAGGACCCTGTAACCAGTGCCTGTGGTGGAAGTCCTCTGCCCACTGCTGTGTGGATTTCACTGATTTCTTGTGTGATTGATTTTGGAATGATCGACTTTCTTCAATGCAACAAGAAGTGTCAACAGCTCGACCTCCACTAACGATGATAATTTCAGACCTACAACGATGAAACTACGGAGGTTGAACAATATACATCTACCAATAAACCAAAGATTCTTATCAGTGCACGGACACTTCAGTGGGTGCATGCATGCAGGAGGAAGATCCGGACGCGTGGGAAGAGCCACTTCAGTTTGTTTTGGTTGGAGAAAGGACCCAAAAATGTGGCAGAGCTAGTACCCGCCGTAACTTTGATAATGAACGCACAAAAGGAAAGTGAGAAAACCTAGTGGGAATCGTTCAGTCCCCGAAATTAAAAAAAACCCAAATAAATCCCCAAATGGGTTGGGATTTAGGAAAATTATGCTTACCTGTGGGAAGAAAGCAAATGTGATGATAAAATGTAAAAATTATGGTTGTGTAGGATATGACCTATTAAAGAGAAGCGTTAATGTCTTTAAAAAAAATTGTCATAAACCTCTACAGATCGGCGAACTGAAAGACGGTCATGCACCCCAACTTTCAAACGTATTGCTAGTACAGAACATTAATGTCAGAATATTATAAGTATTTTGACAAAACAGTTTTCAACTATATAAACTGCCCTGAGGAGGAAGTGTTTACAACAGGATGTTATTTCACACATCCTTGTTTGTGATGAAATGTTTTGTCCCCGCGAACGATAACACTGGGAGTAAAGGCACGGTCAGACTTCCTCATTGCTCTAATGTTAACCATTTCACATATAGTGTAAATTGACGTTAAATGTAACCTTAAAATACCCCCAAAAGCGGTATTTTGGGCATATTTTTCAAAACAGGATGAAGCACCCCCTTCTGCATCTCCATACCTTCATCCAGGCTTCAGCATCGTTATATGCGGCGGTATGTCAAGCTGGGATCTATCAGGGATGCCCGTGCCCCGCACCGCGAAATATAGATTGATAGCTACGCATCTGCTTGCAAAAATAAAAATAACCCACAGTCAGTTACATTTATCACAAGATATAGCACACATGCAGAGTACATTATTTTCGAATGAGAACAACATCTTTTGTGGCTTTTAATTAGGTAAAGAAATGTAATGTGATGCACTATTAGAAAAAAATGTCAGAGGCATTTGAAATTTTTTCAACATTCCAATAGACTGTCAAATATATAAACAGCAAATCACCAGCTTTCCGAAGGAAATTCCAGAAATAATCTCTCATTATCTGTAGTCAATGTCTAGTCATTGACAATAGAACTGCGCAGTCATTTACTACCGCAGCCTAGACCCCCCCCCCCCCCCCCCCCAACACACACACACACACACATCAGGCACGTAGTCGGGTATCTATTTTTTATTATTTTTATTTTTTTATTTTTTATTTTTTTTTTTTTTTTGGGGGGGGGGGGGGGGCTGTCAAACATTTTTATGCTGCAGGTATATCACGACATTTGAAGCCTTGATTTGGTGAATGGGATGGTGGTTTGGTGTCCCTCTCGCGTTGTTGTGGCCCGGGGTATATTTTTCAAAAACTTGAAAAAATATGCCCCAAATGGCACTGACCATTTGGAGACATTTTGAGGCTCGAAAGAATGTCAGTTTTCCCCCAAGTGTATTATGTCATCTGCAATTTCATTAGTTGACGCCACATTCAGATTATTTATTTTTTAGCTCAACTTTGGCGAAGCCAAATTTGAGGTATTGCCATGGACTGTCGTCCGTCTGTCCGTCCGTCGCGCCGTACACACGGCTCGGGCTAGAGGCCGTATTTATGAACGGATCTTTACGAAACTTCTTGGGTACCTTTGTTATCATTGTGAGACGAGAACGAGTGTTTTGGGATCCAGTCCTGAATTCAAGACGGCCGCTGGCAGCCATTTTGTACAAAATTAGGTGCAATACGATTTTTGCGCAGAACTTCCATATGAAAGCTCTGATTTGAATAATTTTTTGTACGAATGTTTAGTACCATAGGATACATCACATATAATACGGGTTTTTTCTCATGCGTAAATTATGCAAATTAGACTAACTTTGATCTACTTAATGTTACTTTCAGCGCTGTAACTGCAAATGCCAATACGGCTCGGGCTAGAGGCCGTATTTATGAACCGATCTTTACGAAACTTCTTGGGTACCTTTGTTATCACTGTGGAACGAGAACGAGTGTTTTCGGGTCCGGTCTGAAATTCAAGATGGCCGCTGGCAGCCATTTTGTACAAAATGAGGTGCAGTCAGATTTTTGCGCAGAACTTCCATATGAAAGTGCTGATTTGAATAATTTTTGTGTGTGAATGTTTAGTACCAATGGCTACATCACATATAATACGGGTTTTTTTTCTCGTGCATAAATTATGCCAATTAGACTAACTTTGATCTACTTAATGTTACTTTCAGCACTGTAACTGCAAATGCCAATACGGCTCGGGCTAGAGGCCGTATTTGTGAGCCGATCGTTACGATACTTCTTGGGTACCTTTGTTATCACCGTGGGACGAGAACGGGTGTTTTGGGGTGCGGTCCGAAATTCAAGATGGCTGCCGGCGGCCACTTTGTACCAAAATTAGCGCAATCAGTTTTTTGTACAGAACTTCTGTATGAAAGTTCTGATTTGAATAAATTTCTGTATGAATGTTTAGTAACATGGAATACATCACATATAATACGGGTTTTTTTCTCGAGCAGAAATTATGCAAATTAGGTGAACTTTGATTTATTCAGTGCTACTTATACACACTATAAGTGCAAGTGTCAATACGGCTTGGGCTAGAGGCTGTATTTATGAACCGATCTTCACAAAACTTCTTGGATACATTTCATTTTGTTATCACCTTGGGATGAGAACGAGTGTTTCTGGGTGCGGTTCAAAATTCAAGATGACTGCCAGTGGCAGTACCGAAATGTGTCTTTGTTATCAGGTCATTACCTAGATGTTTGTCATTGCTGTGTCACACACTATGCATGTACATGTCTTAAACACGTTGAGCTACAGTGTCATTGACACTTTCATTTTTTTTCAGGGGTGGGGGGGGGGGGTGAGGGGAAGGCTTCACAGCCCCTGGCTTTGTCACTGACGCACATTTATACACACACGCACGTAGACACAATCCTGGCGTCTTGGGGAGGAGATGTGGGCCGCTTCCCCTTCATCCCTGGTTCCGAGACCCGTTTAAGAGAAAATTGCAACACCATGCATGCACTGCTTCCAGGTTTCATTCTTTTTGATTTTTAGCTCCGCCTGACAAGTGTCAGTGGAGCTTTTCTGTTAACGATTTGTCCGTCGTCCGCCCGTCGTCAACATTTTGTTTGTCCGGGCCAAAACTTCTTAACCACTGAATATTTTTTGACGAAACTTTATAAAAATATGTATTATCAAAAAACAGTGTGTCGCGAATTATAATATGGTATGTGCCCCTCAAGGTCACGGGCCCTATGTTAAGGTCAGAGCTCGAAAAATTTTGATATTTCACTGTCACTTTTGTCCGGTTCATATAACTTTGTATGATTGATATGTCTTATTCATGGCTCAAAGATGTGTCGCGACTTTGATCCAAGGTCATAGCATCAAGGTCATAGGCAGCAACACTTTGATATTGTTATACAGCCCTTATCCGGTCCATGTAACTTGGTAAGATTGACAGATCTTATTCATACTTGGCACAATTATTGCTCACGACTCAAAGGTGTGTCGCGACGTTGATGCAAGGTGATATCATCAAAGTCAGTCAGGGTCACAGGCAGCAAAACTTTGATACTGTTATACTGCCCTTGTCCGGCCCATATAACCTAGCATGATTGACAGATCTTATTCATGGTTGGTACAATTATTGCTCTTGACTCAAAGGTGTGTTGCGACTTTGATCCAAGGTCATATCATCAAGTGAATGTCACAGACAGTAAAACTTCGATATTGTTATGCAGTCCTTGTCTGGCTTGTATAATTGAATCTATGTGACAGATCTTGTCCCTTCTTCACACAATTGTTACCCATAACCTATCGTTTTGTCACGACCTTGACCCATTTTTCATTTCATCAAGGTCAAGGTCACAGGCAGTAACACTTGGATTCTTGTCTTGTATTTAGCGTCCCCTATAAGCAGTGACCATGAGCGGAACTGCCTTGGCGGAGAGGCCTCTTGTTTGTTTTGTTTTGAGTTGCTCGCTTTAATTAATTTACGCGTGTTTCTCTTAAAGACATAGTGTTAGCATTGGCAACCACAGTTTACTCGAAAAAAATTTTAACCAGTATGCGATTCCAGTAGGTGCGCTCTAATGAATTGTCTCTTGGTACTTCACTATAGTGCCTTGATATGGTTCTGGCACTGAAACATTTAACATACGTCAATGTAGGTTTAACAATATGACTTGCGCTTCATCCCTTTCATCTCCGTGAGATTGGCTACGAATTCAACTATAAAGGTCTAGTACGCCCTTGTGGAAGCTTGGCCCAACGGGAGAAATTGTACAAAACAGGAAGTTGCATACTACGAATCCATACGACGTTATTTTCTGTTAGAAAATTTATAAGATCTCTCCAGGTCCCTCCTGCAGGGCCGGCGGAAGCAGCAAAGGGCAAGGGGGGCGAAATTTTCTGATGAGGGCAAGTGCACGTATATCGCCTAAAAATTGGGAAGGGACGCCTCAGATGCTGAAGGCATCTGCACCGAGTGCCGAAGACACGAGGTATTAGAAGAGGGGGGGGGGGGTGGAGGGGTTTTCCCCCCAGTAAATTTTTAATGGAGCTCTCAAATTGTGCATTCTGGTGGCCTTTGGCCTGAAATTCCTCTTGTATTTTTATAATAGAAAAAAATGATTTTTTTACAGCCGGAGGCCGGACCCTGGAGCAGTTGCCCTGCTTACCTACCCCCTCTCGGTGCTAGTATAAGTCTCGGATTATCTAGTGCCATAGGCTTCGAACCAGTTTTGTTGTCGACAAACTCGGCTTTTGGCCATCTAACTAATGAAACAGTCAGGCTGAACAGGTAGGCAAAATTTGCTGATTCATAGGCCTACTATCCATTGAATGCCATGCCCATGGGCAATTAACCCTTTACCTAACACGAAAAGCAGACGACACTTGCAAAAAAAATTCTTGAATAACTAATTTTTTTCATTTTTTGTCTCAAAAACATAGGTTATGACCCCTCGTTGGAACGAGCTCGACGAGCTCGTTCCAACGAGGGGTCATAACCTATGTTTTTGAGACAAAAAATGAAAATATTTTAAAAATTAATTGGCTATTTTTGAGAATAGCGCTGGCCGGTTTTGGCCGTTACGTTGGGTAAAGGGTTAATGTATACATATACATCCATGCCGGAGAATTGGTTATTCAAAGATACAACTGAATAATAGGCTGATCAGTATGATCCTGCTTTTTTCTGATGGTTGATCAATAACAATGCTAATTTTTTATTTTCGGACACTTTCGCCCCCGCTCGCCCCCGTGGGCGAGGGCAAGGGGGCGACCGCCCCCGTCGCCCCCCTTCTTCCGCCGGCCCTGCCCTCCTGGATGTCTGAGAGTTCTGCGAGCCCCTCAAAGAAAAGTGGCATGGTTCGTCTTGGAATTGAACAAAAATATCGTGGTATGTTGTTTGGGGACAATACATGGTATACACTGGTATTTTTTAATAAGGGAATATCAGGTGTGTCCACTCCCATCCGGATTTCTCTAATTGAGAGTATTAGGAGTCGTCCTGATTTAGGACGAAAACTTTGTGACAACAAATGTCAAGTTAAAAATGGGATGGCGCTCTTAACGAAAACAAAACAAAAACTCAATTGCCTCACATTCATATGCAATTAGGAGCGTTGTGACTCAGTAGGTAGAGGTGCAGCAAGCCGAGAGGTTCTCGGTTCGAATCTCACCTGCGGCAACCGCACTGTGTCCTTGGACAAAACACTTAATCCCAATTGCCCACGCGAAGGCACGGTTGCTGTTGTGTACGAAGGCGCACTGCACGTCGACGGTGCACTTGTCTTCAACCAATGCTAACCCTGCTTGTGTGGAGTTAGTAAGTTGGGTAGTCTGACAGTTGCTCAGTGGTTCTCTCTGGGTACTCAGGCTTCCTCCACCCGTAAAACTGTCCGGCACGAGGTGACCCTGCCTGTCGAAAGCGTCGCTAAACCCCAATAAATTAATAAATAATAGTATATGCAATTTGAAAAAATGGGAAAATTGTAGAAGGGGCGAACACCGGGCTTGGTCCCACCTAGTTCAATAACATTGCCAAACTAATTTATATTTGTGTTTTTATGGATGTTTGGCGCCGTCAGTTGTGTGTCATGTACCCGGACAGGCCGCATTGACAGTGAATCGGGTAGGTCCTCGGAAGTGACGTCATGTCACGTTACTCAGTGGCGCCATGTTTGGTTGTCCTGGTAGCCCAAGTGAGCGGGCGTGTTTTGACGCCATTACCATAGTGTTATGTGGTCTCAGTGCGCATGCGCAGCGCATATCGTTAGGTTGACGTTTTCCGTCGAACAGTTTGTATATTGGAGGCCGCCATCTTGGTTTCTGTGGTAGCACGTGGTTGATATGTGACCCATTGGTCTACAACAGGGCGCGGGTATGTTTGGAGGGTAAAGTTCGATTCAATGGGAGTAAATGTAATTACCCAAATAGACCTGACAATCCCTCCAAATCATCAAAAAACACCCAAAACCACCGAAACGTATTTGGTACGGATCTCCCCATTTTGGGCATATAGAAGTAGTATGTAGTGCCTTTAGGCGCTTTTCTTTGAATAAGAGTCAATCTACCCAACAGACCCGACAAGTTTCCCAAATCACCTAAATCTGTCTAAAATCACCGAAACGGACTTGGTGAAGTCCCATTTTGAGCTCATAAGAGTAGCACGGAGTGCTATAAGGCGCGTTCTATTAAACTGGAGTATCCTCGCTGGCTAGAAATTTCCCAGAATCACAATTTTTCTACCTAGTACAGACGATATTCTAGCTGCTCTAACCCATGAGTTCAGTTCATCTAGTCCTAGCTACTCTTGACTACCCATTGTTACGACCTCCGCCCTCGTCCAAGTCATAATCATCAGTGAGATTGCTTGATTTCCCATAAATCTGTACCTAACCACACAGAGTTTTCTCTCTTGTATACAACAAAGTCTCTATGATTCTCTAACCCAAAAGACAGCCGACCAGGGATAGGTATTACTCGAATCTTCTCGAGCAAATAATCTATCGAGCAGTTACTAAAAAAAGTCGTTGCTTGAACCTCTTGAATCCCATCGAGCAAATGAGCTGTCGAGCAATTGCTCCACATACAGCTCTACGACTCATCTCGGTTTTGAGGATACCTATGACATGGTATTGTACTATTTCTGATTTCAGGATACCTTTTGAGGATACCTTTTGCACGATGTCTCTCTGAAGATAGTTATGGTCCATAGTGCCCGTTTGTCCCTGGCGGCGTCTCGGCCACTGCTACTGACTTGTCCATAGTCACTACCATCTTGTTTATGACCAACTTCCATTGTATTCACCTTTAGTATGGTGTTTACCGACATTGTAGTCTTGTACCATTACTTCCTTGTACCATTACTATTGGCTACCACTATTCTCTCCTTGTCTCAACCATTACTAATTTGTGGCACTACTACAGCTCTTAGTACATTAATGCTGCTACGGTCCCAGTTCACATCACTAGTAATAGTTGAGACACAGGACAGAATAGTGGTAGACAATAGTAATGGTACAAGGAAGTAATGGTACAAGACTGCAATGGACAAGTCAATAGTAGTGGCCGAGTCGCCGCCAGAGACAAACGGGTAGTATGAACCATAACTATTTTCAGATAGATATGATGCAAAAGGCACGTGGAGTCACTCGTTCGAGCAACTGCTCGATGGCTCATTTGCTCGATGGGATCCGAGACAATGACGTTCAGTAACAGCTCAACAGCTTATTTACTCCATAAGATTCGAATAATACCTATCTTTGCTCGATTGTCTTTTGGGTTTGAGAACCATAAAGGCCTTTGTTGTACACAAGGGAGATAAATCTGTATGTTAGGTAGATTTATGGGAATCAAGCAATCTCACTTGTGATTACGAGGGCTGAGGTCGTAACAAGTTGTAGTCAAGAGTAGCTGGGACTAGATGAACTGCTAGAGTTAAAGTAGCTAGAATAGCGTATGTAATAGGCAGAAAAATTTGGATTCCGGGAAAATACGAGCCAGTAAGGATACTCCAGTTGAATAGAACTCGCCTTATAGCACTGCGTGCTTCTCTTATAAGACTAAAATGGGGCTTCGCCAAATCTGTTTCGGTGATTTTAGACAATTTTTGGTGATTTGGGGAAATTGTCGAGTCTATTTGGGTAATTAGATTGACTCTTATGCAAAGGAAGACGCCTTATAGCACTACGTGCTGCTCCTATATGTCCCAAATGGGCGAATCCGTACCAAATAAAGCCCGTTTCGGTGGTTTGAGGTGTTTTTTGATGATTTTGAGGGATTGTTGGGTCTATTTGGGTAATGCGATTTATTCCCATTGAATCGAACACACTCTCCGAACATACTCCCATCCTGCTGTAGGCCACTTGGTCACATATCAACGACGTGCTACCATAGAAACCAAGATGGCGATCTCCAATATATAAAAATGGACGACGAAAACACGTGTCACCCTAACAAAACGCGCTGCGCATGCGCACTGCGACCACGTATCCCAATGGTGATGACGTAACAACATGGCCGCTCACGCGGGCTATCATGACAACCTAACATGGCGCCACTGGGTCACCGGACAAGACGTCACTTCCGAGGTCCCGCCAATGTGGCCTGTCCGGTTTAATAATACTACTGCCGTCGGATATTCACCAAATATAAACATCCAAATTTATATTATTTTGGCGAATTTTGCGGTTTAGTGTCATTGAACTATGTTCCAAGAGGACTAAAATCCTCCTCTGATTGGACGAGAGCTCGCTTAGTATATTCTGTGGTTACGGCTCAAGTGGCAAATGTTACCGTCTGACGTCACAACGCGAAATATTTGAAATGACGTCGCCCGTTTCGTAACTGCTTCATCAACAGAGTGACTAGCAAGTCGCTTCATTTTTCTGGATGTTTCACGTGTGCAGCAGACTGTGTTCCGGATGAAGTGCTGTTTAAATAACAAACCGATTTACGAACTGAACTATGATGAAATGGGTTTATCTGGTTTATTGTTTATTTATCAGTGTCGTCGTGGATACACGAGTGGTTTATTTACTAAACCTGTGATCGTTGAAAGTTGCTTCGAACAAGGCAACTTTTAACCACAGGAGTCTGAAATTCTATCAGTATAGCTATAATTCACTTTCAACGTGATATTTACGTTCCCAGCGTAATCCCCTTCTGAAGAAAAAACGCTTGAAGCTGAATGTCAGAATATGAAACGACTTGTTCAGTTTTGGGTATGACAACTTTGCAACTTGTACGGCTTGTCTGGAAACCTGTTGGGCTATTTTTAGCCTTTTTTTCATTCTGTGCGGGTCGGCGATCTATGACGTCAGCCAATGGTTTCCCCTCGCCAAGTTGAAACTGACGGTCTCTCAAATTAACCCTACGATATAGTATTCTCGGGAGGGGGATCCAGCGGATATGTGCCCACATGTGTGTAGATAATACATTTAATGTTCGATCGGCGAAGTGAGAGAAGGAAAGTCAGGCGGTAAATAAAGAAATTCTCTCGATTTCGAACGAAGACGTTGAGAATGCTCACTGATGGCATTTCATTAGGCTTTCCCAGTTTGGGAAAGACTATTGTTATTCTTCTTTTTCAAAATTTTTCTTCTCTATTTTTTTTTTTTTTTTTTTTTCCTCCCTGAATTTTGTCTGTTGAACTGCTCGAAAACAAGTTGTACGATTTTGACCAAATTTGGCACACTTATGTAATGTCATAAAATCTCGTGAAATGCGGTATCGTCATATCTGTGAAAACGCGTATTTTCAAAATATTCTGCCAAAACCTTCAAAATTTCACCATTTTTCGAATGTCTCAAAATTGTTTACAGTTATTTCGCTCAAATTTTCCACACATTTACAGCATAATATGATACACCACAATCACCACTCAAATCTTTCAACATTAACCCCTACTGGCCAAAAATGACATGAATATAGATTTTTTCTTCAAAATTGATCAACTTCAAGGGCAAATTTCTCTAATAACAAGGTTGTTGTAACAATTATTTTGGTTTGGATAGATGCAACAATGATTGCGGAATAAAGTTACTGTTTACTTTTTAATCTCAGATTTAACCCTCAAGCACAATGAGGGCGAGGATAAGAGTACCGTTTGAAAATGCCAAAATTAGCCAACTTTGGTTGCTTTCTCTATCATTTTGGAAAGGGTTAATTTCAAACACTTTTCATGTTCGTATTCACAATTGACTACCGAGCATATTTGCTGTTGTAAGTTTGGTTGTAAAGTTTAACCCTATCCCATTCTGGTTGCATAAAAGTAGGTACCGTCCAAAAAAAAATCCAATTTTTTCAGAATTTGATAAATGTAGGTGGCGATTTACTCCATTTTTAATTGCTTGAGCTCTGAATGTTTTCTGTAGCTGCTTGCAGCAGTCAAAGTATGACAAATTTTGTTCTATATGTTATTATTAAATGTTTAACCCTTGGCAGATTTGAGACTTCCAATAAGGGTATTGTCGGAATAATTGTTATTTTCGCCAACTTCAAGGGCAAATTTCTCTAATTACAAAGTAGTTGTAACAATTATTTTGATATGGCTAGATGCAACAATTATTGTGGAAGAAAGTTACTGTTTGCTTCTTAATCTCAGATTTAACCCTCAAGCACAATGAGGGCGAGAATAAGAGTACCGTTTGAAAATGCCAAAATTATACATCTTTGGTTGCTTTTTTCTATCAATTTGGAAAGGGTTAATTTCAAAAACTTTTCATGTACGTATTCACAATTGACTACCGACCATATTTGCAGTTGTAAGTTTGGTTGTAAAGTTTAACCCTATCCCATTCTGGTTGCATAAAAAAGTAGATACCTTCCAAAAAACTCCAATTTTTCAGAATTTGGTAACTTTAGGTGGCGATTTACTTCATTCCTAATAACTTGAGCTCTGAATTTTTTCTATACCTGCTTGCAGCAGTCAAAGTATGACAAATTTTGTTCTATATATTATTATTAAAAGTTTAACCCTTGGCAGATTTGAGACTTCCCATAAGGGTACTGTCGGAATAATTGTTATTTTCGCCAACGTTTACATGCACTTTCTCAGCACTGGAGCCATAGTGTCTCAAAACTTTTTCCATGAGAGGATTGGGCCTTTATCCAAGAACAATTTTGCTGTTATATATTTTATTCAAAGATTTAACCTTCACCCAGTTTTCTGGCCTTGAATTTGAGTGCCCTAAAATTCTTCATAAAATTGGCTAATTTGGAGCTCAGTTTTCTTCCATTTTCGAAAGGAATATCGAAAAATGATTTACATGTTCGTATTTATAATTGCCTACCGAGCATATTTGCTGTTGTAAGTCTAGTAGTAAAGCTTAACTCTATGCTCGTTCTGTTTGCATAAAGATAGGTGCAGTCCAAAAAAACTATTGTTTTTCAGAATTTGGTAAGTTTAAGTGACGATTTACTCCATTCCTAATTGATTGAGTGCTGAACGTTTTCTATGGCTGTATACAGTAGTCATAGTATGACAACTTTTGTTTTATATGTCATTATTAAAAGTTTAACAGTTGGCATATTCGAGACTGCCCATATGGGTACGGTCGGAATAATTGATATTTTCATAAAATCACTGAATATTGATAAGCGTGCAGTGGTAGTTTGGAATAGAATATCTGAAAATGCTTTCGAAATTCGGATTCACAGTTCAATTCCAAGAATATTTTCTGTTATAAGGTTGCTGTAAAGTTTAACTCCATCCCTGTCTCAAATGCATAAAAATGGTGCCGTCGAAAAAAAACTCTCCTTTTTTTCAGAATTTCGTCGGTTTAAGTGACAATTTACTCCATTCCTAATTCATTGAGCGCTGAATGTTTTCTATTCCTGCATGCAGCAAGCATGCATGACAACTTCTGTTTTTTCGTTATTATCAATAGTTTAACCCTTGGATATTTAGGAGTTCCCATGTGGATATAGTCGGAATAATTGTTATTTTCGTAAAATCAATCCCTGAATATATTGGTAACCGTGCAGTGGCCTTTCGTTGGTGCTACATGAAGCCGCAAATAATTAAGGTTGAAAAGTTCATCAAATAGACAGATATAATGCCTTACTCAGTCGGTGACAGGTAAATAATGAATGGAAAAGTCGTTGAATTGAGAATAAAGTAGGCGCGAATCGTGCCTTCGGTTTCCACCTGATCCACGGTATTTCCACGCGCGGCACTTGACAAAGATACTAAATTGTCGGGCAGGGACAGTAGAAAACATTCTGAGAATTTCAAGTTGCTGCCTTGCATGGTCGGGACATAATTGGAGTATATCCGACATTGTAACTGTTCAATTTGACTGTTAAATTAGCCAGATGACGGCTTTTTCTCCACCGGATAATCCCACCTGCGGCAACCGAGTTGTGTCCTTGGGCAAGACACTTCATCTCCACTGCCCGCGTGGGGGCACGGTGGCGTTGTGTACTAAGGCGTACTGCACGTCGATCGTGCACTTGTCTTCAACCAATGCTAACCCTGCTTGTGTGGAGTTCGTATGTTGGGGAGCTGACAGTTGCTAGCCGTTGCTCGGTGGTTCTGTCCGGGTACCCCGGCTTCCTCCACCCGTAAAACTGTTGCGGTCATGATTAGCCAGTGTAATTAAATATGTGACCTTAACCACCAATAAATAAATCAATAAATTCTCCACCGGATCGAGTTGTTAGTTTCTGCCGGAACGGTCTAAAATAAGCAGTTTAACTCAAAACTTTCTGTCCCATATGAATGTGCAAATATTTAAAGCTAGACAGTTCATGAAATAGACAGAAATAATGCCACACTCGACTGGTGATAGGTAAATAGTGAATGGAAACGGCATTTCATTGGGAATAGAGTAGGGACGAATTGTCCCCGCAGTTTCCACGGGATCCACGTTGTTCCTACGCGGTCACACCACTTGACAAATAAATCCAGTACCAGTTTTGCTCGTACAAATATTAGTACCGTCAGACAAAATTCATTTTCTGATTAATTTCGTACTTTTCTGTACTCACCTTCCCTGAGTAAGATTGGTATATCTTTTCAATCTCAGATTTAACCCTCAAGCACAATGAGAGCGAGAATAAGAGTACCATTTGGAAATACCTAAATTATCCAACTTTGGTTACTCTCTACTATCATTTTGGAATGGGTTAATTTGAGACACTTTGCTTTGCTATATCCAGAGATGTTTAATCAATAAATCCGGCTTTAGTTATGTTCTGGGACTTAATGAAACATGTGCTTTGGTCACTTAAAAATAGCACTGTCTGCAAAAAATGACTGAGTGAATACTCACTTGGCCAAAAACAAAAAGGAAAGAACTCTTTGAGCTTTCCATAATAGCGGGGGAGGAATTCGTCACATACAGGTGAATTGTGCACTTGGTGATACCTTCTTGAAATTTGGCACACTGTTAGTGTAGGCTATGAGGTTCTCAAAAACGATCGGCTACAAGTTGACACCGACCGGTGGCGACCAGTAGCGGCACAATCCAAAATGGCCGCCAGCGGCTGAAGGGAACCTCCTTTTCGACGGTCTACCGACTATACATCCGATTGTAAGGGCGCGAAAGTGAACTCTGATCCACGCACGTGTTGGAAACAGACGTGGGAGATGATGTAGAATAAAACGAGATTCTCTATACGGACGCATCAATTTCTTGGAACTTGAAAAGAGCGTTGTTTCTCCGGGATCAGCGTCATTCAGGCAAACCTGAATGACGCTGATCCCGGAGAAACAACGCTCTTTATGAAGCAGTCTCTTTGCCATACAATCTCTTGTTTGGCGTAATTCCGCAAGCAATTCTGATTTGTCTGTCGAAATTAATTCGAGAACGCGATTGTTCACAAAAATCATTCACAGAATGAGTGAGAATCCTCTTCGTGTACGGACTAGTACTGACTGGGAACGTTGTTGCTTTTGCCAGCAAGACAGTTCCAAGAAATTGATGCGTCCGTATAGAGAATCTCGTTTTCATGACGCCTATAAAGCTATTGAGGAAGACATAACGCGCTTCCTAGATAATGGCGTTGAGCTTCCATATAATTTGACCATTGATTGTTTGATGAGAGAGAGTGATGAGTGTATGTCGATGTCACTGTTGACGAATAAGGCAATATATCATAAGACATGCCGTGACAGTATTCGGACTCACATCGTACAGCGCGTGCTACACAAGCGAGAGCGAAATGAGGCAGTGGCATCCTGCTCCACGCTGAGTCCTAAAAGAACACGGACAAGTTTTGAATCTGGCTGTGACAGGAAACTGCCCCAGTGTGTTTATTGTCACAAACGCGAAGGTGACAGCAGTGAGCCTATTTGCAGATCAATGTCTGATAACAATAAACTCAAAATTATGGCAAAGGAAGCCGAGAACTGGGTTGTTTTTTCTCGGGTCAATGCAGCATTTGATTCCGCTGCTAGTGATCTTTACTATCACAAAACCTGTTATTGTAAGCTTGCCAATGAAGCACGAGCGGCTAAATCTAAAAAGTCGAAGAACGCCGAACATTCCGCGTCAGGCCTGCCCTATGACCCTCTCGTTATGGCAGAGCTCATAACATTTGTTGAACACAACGATTCCGCGATGAAGCTTGTCGATCTCAAGAATCTGTACAGTCGGAGGTTGAAGCAAGTCGGTTCTGATTGGCTTAGTGAAGAAATACATTCCACTCGATTCAAAGAACATTTGTTGCAGAAATTGGGCGATGGCTGGGACGCCTTCACACAGGGTAGAGATGTGTTTATTTCAAGTAGGTTTCGAGTTGGCTCCTTGTTGTCCGAATCTTCAACTCGTATAGTGTCTGAGGAAGAGGCAAAAAAGATAGTTGATGTGGGTCTTCTTCTGCGTAAACACATACTCATATCTCAAGCTCCTTTCACGGGATCATTTTCATCTTATTGCTTGAGCGAGCCTGTACCCAACTCACTCCTGACTCTTCTTAGAGTTCTACTTGAGGGCACATGTAGTATACAGAACTTAGGCGATGATGAGACTGTTAATGCCAAGACTCGAGTGGCTTGTACTATTTCACAGATGTTGATCAGCAATTCAGCGAAACGCTCCGAACATGCACAAAATGTTCACCAGAGACGTGACAGAGAAACTCCAATGCCTCTTTATGTGGGTTTGAAGTTGCATGCCCATGATCGTATGAAAAATCTTATCAGAGATTTTCATCAAATGGGACTCTCTGTCTCTTATGATCGCGTAATGGATGTTCGCAGGAGTTTCGCGAGAGCTGTTTCACTGCGGTTCAAGAACGAAGGTGTTGTAGTCCCAGCTAACTGCAAACGTAATGTTTTCTCGATAGGAACCACTGATAACATTGATGTATCTGGTAGATCTGATATGCATGGTACGTCCATCACACTCATTGGTCAACTGAGCAGGGACAATGTGGGTACTGATCCCCCACCACTGAGTTTAGATGTTCCAGAAGACACACAAATTGAACTCCCAGACGACTATGCATTTGTTCCTTTCGTTGAAGACTTTGGTGGGGACATCAGGCTTGAATCTCCAGATGAATGTAATGTACGGCCCAATGAATATGCAGATTTGAACGTGGGAGAGAATGACTGGTTGTCTCATGTGTCACAGATCAGCAATAAAGGGAAGGTTGATGGCAGCTGGCAGCTTGATGAAGTCCCTGTGACCTTTTCAGGCTTCTTTTCAAAACATGAAGATCAAGACAATGTCAAACCTCGTGCAGTTATTGGGGTATTCCCTGTTTTCAGTGAGCAGAAAGCGGACTCACTCAGTATGCAGAAGCATGCTATGTATGTGGTCAGGGAAGCTACTGCTTTCGTAAACCCCGGCCAGATACCTGTCATTGAAGGTGACTGTCCGTTGTATGCCAGGCAGAAAAAATGTCAATGGCTGTTCCCAGAGGAGATAGGTGAGGATCGAATGGTGTGTATGATTGGATTCCTGCATCTTGAAATGTGCACCCAAGAAGCTGGTGGTAAGCTTATGGGTGGTTCTGGTTGGGAGCGAATGTTTCACCTCGCAAAGATATTCACACCCGGTGTAGCATCATCCCTACTTGGTGGGAAACATGTCAAGAGGACGCGACAGGCATATCTTCTCACTCTAGCTTGGCTTGAGATCCTCAGAAAGAATGCTTATGAGATTTACTGTCAGCAGACTGGGCCCCATGAGTCATTTGAAATGTGGGAACAGAGGATTCTTTCACAATCTCCAACTGCGCGCTATTGGGGTGAAATCGTTCGGAACTTTCTCTTGACAAGCTGTCAATTCGTTCGGAACCAACGAATCGGTAACTGGCCTGGTACACTGTGTTCTATCGATGAGTTGTGCAGTTACTTTTTTGCCCTAGGACATACAAATTATTGTCGGTGGGTCCCCGTATTTCTGAGAGACATGTCTCAGCTACCCAGGCGGCATCCTTCAATCCACAACAAATTCATGGAAGGCCATTTTGTGGTCCAGCGTAGTGAGAGGAAGTTCAGTATGATGGGTTTAGATCAGAGCCAAGAACATAGTATCCAACTACTCAAAGAAGACAGTGGTCCAAAAGGTCTCTATGGCCAGGCTGAAGAGAAAGTCGTTATTGAGCTTTCAAGGTCAGAAGTTCTGCGTGTTATAGATGAGTATGAATATGCAAGTTTCCACACAACATCATCAGATAACACGGAACACCCGGAAAGTTCGGTATCAGAGCAGAAAAAATTTCTGAATCAATTGAAATCTCTCCTCGATCTGGTGAATCAGGGACTCATTATCAACCCTTATGATGAAACTAGTGGTCAGCTGGTGACATTAGATACTGGTGAATATATGGACCCCGAAGTTAGTAAGAGTTTACGGTCATTACCCGAAAGGGGCAAGCATTTATATTCCACTTTCTTGAAGGAAAGGCTTGTGGAATGCACCGTACCCCTGAATGATGTTATTCCCAAGGCAAATATATATACCTTCCTTAACCCACCCCCAGCCAACCTGGACAAAGGCCGAGACAAACTCATGTCAAGTAAAGCAACTGCCGCAATAGTTACCCAGATGTTCGTTTCACTGCAAGCCCGGCCTGATTCAAACATGGATGAGTTTTTCATGCACGAGAATGCACGTGATCCGCCAGCATTATCCGATAGAGGTAAGCTACGGAGTGGGACAAAATCTCAAATTCTCAATTGTTTACCAGCTATTCCTGCACAAGGGAAGAATTCAGCAGCTAGACAAGCTTCAGTTGTCATCTTGGATATGCCTGCTGTAGTCCATGTAATCAAACCACAGAAAGCGGATCTGTTTGGAGAATATGCTCGATTGCAATTATTGCCATACATCGAATCTCTGATTAACACGAACACCACAAGGGTTGATGCGATCTATGACTGTTACCCCGAAGGCAGTTTGAAGAATCAGACGCGAGCAAAACGCCTCGGTGAGACAGCAGTTAGGTTGATACGGGTGTCCGAGAACGTCCCTTTACCTAAAGGGAAGAATTGGCAGGCATTCTTGAAAGTTAGTGAGAATAAAGACGAATTTTTCAAGTTCCTGTCTGCTGAACTGCTGAAATTAACATCAACATCCGAGTACCAGTTGTTAACGACATCAGGAGAATATGTACTATGCAATAAGGATGTTAGCTTATGTGACATATCTCCATCGAACCACGAGGAAGCAGACACGCGCATGATGCTTCATCTCAACCATGCAGTCTCACAAGGTCACAAAATAGCTTTTCTTCGCACGGTTGATTCTGATGTCGTCATTCTGTCTTTGCACCATTTCGCAACATTCCGTGACCTTGGACTCAGTGAGCTGTGGATTGGGTTTGGAATTGGAAAGGCATATAAAGATATGCCAATTCATGAGATAGCTTCACAACTTGGACCTGATTACTGTAAGGCCCTGACTTTCTTCCACGCCTTCACAGGTTGTGATGTAACATCCAGCATGCTCGGCATTGGGAAGAAGACAGGATGGAATGCATGGATGAATTTTCCCGCATCAACTGAAATGATGATAGAATTGACTGAGAATCCGCAAGTCTTTTCAGAGGATTCCCCTCATATGCAGCATATCGAAAAACTCACCATACAGATGTACAGTAACAGTTGTGTCAGTACACGTGTCAATGATGCGAGACGGCATATGTTCACACATGGCCTTAAGTCTATGGAAAACATCCCGCCCACCAAAGCAGCTCTGTATCAACATGTAAAAAGGGTAATTCTTGTGTCATCTTTCATTTGGCATCGTGCTCTGCAGAAACACTTATGTGTGCCAGACCCATCACAGTACGGATGGGAGTGGAATCCACGTCTCAATATTCTGGTCCCATTTTGGACTCACCTAGGAGACGCAAGTGCTGCATGTGCACTGATGCTCCACTGTAGTTGTGCCAAGGCCTGCAAGGGCAATTGCAAATGCTTGAAAGCTGGATTAAGGTGCACACCTTTGTGTAAGTGTGAAGGTGGCTGTTGTAACAATATTGAGTAGTATACTGTCATGTTAGGACCAGTCATCTCCTATTCTGGTATTTTTTTTTCCATTTTCGGCCAGTTAACACATGTCATGTTTCTAGTTGAGTTGATTTTGCTAACAAATGTTCATCCCATGTGGCTTGCTACATTGTCCGGGGTATAGGAATACAGTTTTAGATTTCGGAAAATAGTCTGTTATTTACTGCACAAGACGGTGTTAATTCATGCATAGCATGATACAATATCCCCAACTATTTTGCCTCTGTACAACAGTTGATACCTTCGTTCACCCGTGTGTTCATCTATGGTATCCTTGTCTTTCTCTGGCCATAGGCCACATGTGACTAGTCAGTTCCTACTCCATAGCAAATCAACTTGGAAATCCTTCATCTTGTAGCGCACTCATGTCTCAATGAATCCATACCTGAGTTGATCTAATAAATCTAACGTAAGGTATCAAATTGCCATACCGGATCATATTTCGATAAGTTATTCGCTAAAACATTTCGACCACTCATCGACATCAAAGGTCATGTTTTGGCTCCCAGTGGTGGCTATATCTCTATATCCCTGGTAAAGTAGCATACCATGAGGGATGGGCATTAAGTGTCGGCAACATTAATCCTGACTTGGAACACACCACATCTTAACTGGCCGAAAATGAAGAATACTACTTGTAGTCAAAAAATATTCCTGTACCTCGAATGACTGCAAACATACACTCATCCCTTCTAGTCCCATTTTGCCAATGTTCTATACTGGCAAGATAACATTGTATAATTAACAACGGGAACTAATGCATCCCGAGTTCATTCCAGCACTGCCCTTGCTGGCAGACGTGTCGCTATGGTGTTGAGATTGAACCAGAACTCCTCTAGAAATTTGATAGTTTTATTTTCTTAGAAAATAAATCTATCGAAAATGCCGGAAGTTGAGAATAGACTGTCACTTTAATTGGATTATCAAATGTCCAAGTATCCCCACTGCTGCATACTATCGAGTACCCTTGTTCATGTGTTGACAGGAATCTCTCATACCATGTTCATTTGACCATTGCATTCCCGAGAAACATTCAACACTAATTTATCTACGGACGGACGATCATACTGACAGTCAGACACACAGACGCACACATCGACGGAAATTCTGATCCCATTATCCATTAATCTTCCCCCCAACTTGTTCCAAGGGCTTCACTCCATCATTCACATCAATTACAGCACATGTATGGTGTTAGGTTTGGAGCTTCAGTTGTGCGATCGGCGAAAATAGCTTTTTTTCGATCCGCTTGGCGGCCATTTTGGATTTCGCTGCTAGTGGTGGCTAGAGGATGGTGCCAACTTGTAGCCGATCGATTTTGAAATCTCTGATGCCTACCCTTACATCATGCCAAATTTCAGGAAGGTATCACCAAGTGCACAATTCTAGCGAATTCCTCCCCCGCTATAACTGCTTTCAAAAATCAATGGGGAACAAATTTTGTGTTATATGTTTTGGTGTTCCGTGTTATCCAACCCCAGTTTGGCCGTACAAACATGAATACCGCCAGGAAAGAAAGCACATTTTCTCAGTGATAGACTGTTTGACTTCTATGATAGAGGTCCCGAGTTTGATCCCTGTCTGGGACGACCCACGTAATGTCCTTGGGCAAGGCACTTTATCCCGGTTGCCAACATGGGAGCACAATGATGCCATGTACTAAGGCGTTCTGCATGTCAATGGTGCACATGTCTTCAACCTCTGGCACCCTGCTACAGAGGAGCTTGAACATAATTAGAATGTTGGGCTGACAGTTGCTCGTCTATGCTCGGTGGTTCTCTCTGGGTCCACCGACTTCCCCCACCCGTAAAACTGTCACGGTCACGATTAGCCATTGTGGATAAGTATGTGACCGTAAACACCAATAAATAAATACCGTCAGGGAAACCCTCTGTGAAATCCTTCTGTCAATAAATAGCCAAGTAGTAATGTAATGCAAGAAATATTAACAAGCTGTTCAACATCCCTTTAATCAACTCATTTTGACTTGAACTGTACCTATCACTGTGTATACTAGCTCTCAAGATGATTTAAACCATATCAAATAAACAACTAATTTGTGTGTGACAGTAACTCATATTACATGTATTTCATTGTATCTGAAACAGATATGTTGGAAAAATTGGGAAATCATGGAGTAGCAAGCTTACCCTCGTTTGTTGACAAATCCCACACATTCACAAACAGATAGAATGATAGAGAATAAATTAATTATTGATATTTAAGGTCACATTCAGCATCTTCAGCTATACCATGACCATAATATAGGTATTTATTCAAGTCCAGGTATTCATTGCATAGGCGTACAGGACTATTTTTCAGGGGGGGGGGGGGGGATGAACCCTTTTAGCCCGAAAAAGTTTAATCTCGGGAGGAAATGCCAAATGCGGGGATGGGAGAGGGGTGACTCAGACTCCCCGACATACTAACTCCACAAAAGGAGGGTTAGCATTGGTTGAAGACAAGTGCACCCTCAAAGTACCCTTAGTACACATCGCCATCATACCCCCCCCCCCCCTCACCGCCCCCCCCCCCCCCCTCCCACGTGGGAAATTAAATTGGGATGAAGTGTCTTGCTCAAGGACACAATGTGGTTTGCCACAGGCGGGATTCAAACAGAGGACTTCTTGGATTGCAACAATCATCTCTACCTTCTGAGCCACCGCGCCCCGTAATATCTAGTAATAGAACTCTTTATATGTACTTGTGTGATTATAAATGAATAATGTTAACGTGGATATGGCTCCACTGAATCAACTTGTACAGTATAATGGTCAGTTTACTTGCAACTTCAAAGTGCTGAGGTAGGAAAACAACATTTCGTGTGGAAAACCAAAATGTTTTGTGGTCATTTCTGGCAACTAAATTGTCCGAAATTTTCTGGCATAGTAGCTGAAAGATCAGTTCCTCCCTGACTCAGGAGTGGGTTGGGGCACAGTTCTCCGTGAAACCCCGGCCCGTACGCCCATAATTCCTATGTACTTATTTTTTTCAAAGCAGAAAGGACATCGCTTGTTTTGCTTTCTATGAAAATATTCTGTAATTATTGAAGAGCAAATTTTGTGTTAAATGTTTTGGTGTCCTGATGTATCTCAAATATCTTTTTTGGCTGCATAAAAACTAGCAGCATCACAAAAACTTTGATTTCCACTAAATTTTCTGTTTTCAAAACTGATCGATAGTTTTGTGTACAATACAGTATGCCTTTTCACATTAAAAAGTTGGGAAAGCCCGTAATTTGTCCAACAAATTACAATTCTCTAGTTCATTGTGTTTTTTCTTCAGAAGGGGATTACGTTGGGAACGTAAATATCACGTTGAAAGTGAATTATAGCTATACTGATAGAATTTCAGACTCCTGTGCTTTTAACGATCACAAGTTTAGTAAATATGCTTCTCGTGTTTCACGATATAGGTTTTAGACTATGGGTAGTGTCTTATTGGAACATATACATTATTGTGATAAGCTTCGCGTCTCGGTTGAACATAAGCTCCAAGCCGCAAACCTCAGACCATGTTACCGTCAATTCATCACAATAATTTATAATGTCCCACCTGAATCGCCACTGAGCTGATAGGGTTTTTTTAGCGTTAATGGGCCATTTTGAAAGTAAAACAGTTCCTGAAAATTCCAAATTTCCGCACAAATTCCCAAGTTAAGGAGCAGCCGCCTCTCGCTCACCCTTGTATATTTCCCAGCTACTAGAAGGTTTTTTCAGCTGCTATTCTTCACAAGTGTGTGTGTGGGGGGGGGGGGGGGGGGGGGAGGGGTCGTTAGAAAGAATGCAGAATAAATTAGTTAAATTGTCACCAAAAGGGATTTTTTTAAAAAGCACGGAAGTCAATTGTCACGACTGCATGGTGAAAGGCGTCTACTTCCTGGAAGTTCATACAGTTCAAAAAGTTTATACGATATATACACACAAATAAGATCGCCAGTCAACTATTTAATATATGTTCACCATGTGACGTCTTTGCTTGATTGTTTTTGTGCGGTCAGTTTATTTGCTCATTTATGTACTTCTTCGTTCATTTGGATCATGGTTGGGTAGGGGGCTATAACTTATAACATTTTCCAAGACTTGGCGAATATAAATTAATGAGAGGGCCTCTCATTAATTTATATTCGCCAAGTCTTGGAAAATGTTTTCATGGTAAGTCATTGTTGAATGAATCAATAAATGTATATATAGCAGTGTATGAAAGTCACATGCCCGTAATAAGCGTATACCATACCTTCCACTATCTGTCCAGAGTATGCAGTGATCGACATCAACAGCTACGGTCCTTGTCCAATAATATAGTCCACTGGTTTATACGGTTACTAGTGCTGTGAACTTCCAGGCTACTTCTGTCCTATATTATAACTAGGAGCGTTTCTCTACTGCGGAGACTGTCTGGAGGGTCATGGTTCGAAAGGTGTGACCCTTGAATTTCCAACTGTACCCCCACCCTGGCTGCCGAACATTCAACCCTTAATAAACCTCCACCATCCATCCACCCACCCCCGAGTGAAAATTTTCCAAATGCTATTTGGGGGTTCAAGAATCTAGAAAGGGTCTCTCGAGTGAAACTTTCTGTAATTCTTTGGCGACTCCTCTGGAAATTCGAACAATCGTCGAAGTCAAAGGAATAGAAGCCCGACTCAAAAACGCAAACTTCTAAGACTCTGCAAGTGATTTATGGAAATTTGCCTTCGATATATCGTCGCCTGAGTGCTAGAATGTTCTATGTCCCATAGGGGACATAGAACATTCTAGCTCTCAGGCGACGATATCAGTATACAATCAGGATTCTAAAATACGCTGCTCTCTTTGATGCAGTGGCGCAGAAAAAAAAAAACATTGGCCCAATGCAACTTTGACATAACGCAGAGGCCTTAAATGGTTTACAATATAGGGCTATACGGGCTACAAATGCCCCAGATTTTTTCTTACAGAGCACTGAATTTTGCACACAAAAAAATCGGGGGTGGGGGGGGTGGGGGGGCTTGGTCATAAGTAGGGCCTTCCGGTCTTTACTCCCTTCAGAGAGGTGGGGGAAAGACGCGAAAGTCCTAGTGAGGACTAGAGGATGCCTCCGCCCACCCCGACACCACCACAAAGGTTTTCCGAATACGATGTTTGAAAAAACTGGCCAAGGAACCCCCTATTATAGAATCCTGATTACGCGCCTTCTTTGATAGACCATTTCTTTGTGCATTGACGTGATGGAATGGAATATTTTGGTATTTTTCGTTTCTTTCGTGATAATTCGTCCCGCTCATTCGATCTTGGTTTCAATAAGAAGGATTGCTCTCAACCATCTCTACTTAAAGTTCATTGATCTAGGCTCGGTGACTCCTCTACTCGTGTATAGAATATCTGGGTTATTCAACACATTGAAGTGAGATGATTTTTTGGAGGGTATGGTTAGGGTAGGGTAGGCTTTTATGAAGTAAAAAAATCACCCAAATTCACACACACACACCAGGGGGTTGCAGCGGCAGGGTGATGGTTAAAGCAGACGAGACACCGCTCTGATGCGGTTACCTTCTTGTGTAGGAGGGAACATATGTGCCCAATGAAACTGTGACAAATTATTAAGGTGTAAAACATTATTTAAATCAGCCAAAACATGTTGTTTTATAAATGTAGATTTGCAGTTCTTTGTTTTAGGGAGTGGAATGTGCGTCATATCCAGTCTTTGAGCACAGCAGAACTGTCGAACTTTCTGACCGACTTTTTAAAAATAGTTTATGCACATTAAACACAATGCATCGAACTTTTGTAAATACTAGTCATAGCAGGTGACTTCTTTGAAGCACTTATACCTCGGGGTTTAACACTTTACCCAGCGTACGCGATATCAACTTTTTTTTTACTTTTTGAGTCTCGAAAAACCACATCCTGTGAACCCTCATTGGAACGAGCTCGGTGATTTCGTTCCAAAGAGTGGACATATGATATGGTTAGGCTGAAAGTTACGTTCTTTTAAACTGCTCAATTTGTAAATTGTAAATTACGCCGCCAGTTAGTCAGGTACGGGTATAATCAAACTTTTGTTAGTTGTTACGGTACCATAATTTGCAATGCCAACGAAAGATTTCCGGTAATTCGATCAAAAAATAATAAATTCGGAGCACAGGCGAAGGCTAATATTATTGGACTAACAACTACGAGGCTTTGACACTTCATTTTAGTTGTCAAATGTTATCGATAACTGTTAGTCTGGGAGCCTGTTTACATTTTCCTTTAGCACAGGCTACACACCGAAGTTCTTGTCCGATTGTCCCGAAATTTCACATGCAGTTTTGAGGTCATGTCTAGATGAGAACCTCCTCTTTTGGTCGCGATCGGTCAACCTTGATGGCTGCCCGTACAAAACCCGAAAACCTTTAGCACAGTCTACAGGTCGTATTTATGAAGGGATTTCATTGTAACATGGTAGGATGAATCTGTATAAACTCTAGATGAGAACGTCCCCTTTTGGTCATGATCTGTCAACAATGACGGCTGCCCAATTGTTATCTTATTGTTAGGGTAAAGCCAGACTAAAAGGGAGGTGGGTGGCACTCTCCCCCGACATTCAAGTTGAGATATATGTAGCTATTCCTTCCTTCCTCCCTTCCTTCTGTGTTCTAAACACACATGTTTTAATTAGATAATTGGCCTTAGGCGAATCACTGTGGGGCGGCCCATTGGCGTGCTACCAGTTTCAATGTTATCGTCGGTCAATTAATCTAGCAGTGACTTAACTTTCAGTCAACAAAATTTACTAATTTAACCCTTTACCCAACGTAACGGCCAAAACCGGCCAGCGCTATTCTCAAAAATCGCCAATTAATTTTCACTATTTTTTTCATTTTTTGCCTCAAAAACATAGGTTATGACCCCTCGTTGGAACGAGCTCGTCGAGCTCGTTCCAACGAGGGGTCATAACCTATGTTTTTGAGACAAAAAATGAAAAAAATTAGTTATTCAAGAATTTTTTTTGCAAGTGTCGTCTGCTTTTCACGTTAGGTAAAGGGTTAAATTACCTAAAAGGTGCGCAGGATTAACAGATTCACTCTCCTGAGCTGCAAATCAATTCCAGGGGAGGTCTTCTGAATCCCCACCAATCAGAGGGGACATCCCCTTCGTGCTCTCCCCAACTTTACCCCGTGGCAGTCGCGAGTGACATTCGGTCGTCGAGGGTGCATAGAACTCAGATTAATATCTACCCTTTAGAGATGGGAGGTACTGGAATTTTGAGTTTGGTATCGGTTTCGGTATTTTTGGGGTACACCTCGGTATCGGTTCGGTATTCGGTATCTGATTTGATTGAGATTTGCTGATAGTACCAAAGAGGAATTCACATCAGGAAAAACAGAATAAGTTGGTGAATTATAATTCTACCACAATGCTATAAATGACACTACCAATGAGCTCAACAGTGGCAATCTTTTACGACCACAAATCACATCTACAGTAGTTTTGTGACTTGTTCTAATCACACCTTAATGTTTAAAGACCTATTTCAGGCTTTTGCGATCTCAGAGCATGTGCCATGGATGACCGTGTCATCTTCAGGAGGTCCTGCTGACAATAGACAGAACACCTGGGCAGTGATTTCTCATCAGGTCTTGGCTGCCTAAATAGGCAGCCAAGAACTGACTAGAAATCAATGCTATGCTACTGGACATGTACAGATTGTAGTCTAGTAGGAATTCAGGACAGTTGCCCAGTCCATTGAGGGTTAACAAAACTGAAAAGAAAATTTATCACGTCTTTCATGAAAATGAACCTTTCAACTGTTATCAAGCCTCAACAAGGCCTTATAAATAGCGAATGTTGGAAAATTGGAAAATACCGATGGTATCGCTGTTCAAAGATTGGTTCGGTTCGGTTCGGTTCGGTTTTTCGGTATCCCAGTGATATCGGTATCGGTTTGGTTTATCGGTATACTGCCCATCTCCATCACCCGGAAAAATCCTGTTTACATCCCTGAATTTTCTAACCTATTTGAAAGTCATTTGCAATGTATACAACACCACGATCGTTTAAACTTTTGACCCAATACCCAGTTTATCTGACCTGGAGTTTTTTTTTCGATGTGTTTTCATTTCTAAATATTTCAGTGAGTGCAAGCTTAGATTCGATCCGGTTTCGTTTTCAAATTCTAGCACTACTGATTAAGCCATGTTGGGTTATATTGACAGTCACGCTGCCAAAAAGTAACGAACGTTAGCGTGAGGAGCTGAGTCATACTGATTCTGCACTGTCGAAGACCAACAAGGGTGAACTATCACAAAGGCTATCCGGTGTTGGCAGTCGGCAATGCCGCATTGTTTTCTAGTGATGTTAATGGAGGGGTCGGGAAAAGGATAAAGGAGTTGCTCCACAATGAATTTGTCAGATTTCAAAGTGTTCTGCCAAATGCTTTTGATCTAATCGTGATTTTTGAAGATCTGACGATACTGACTTGAACGAGGGTGTACAGCTTTGGAAACGCCCCGAGCGCCGATAACTTTCTTGCTTAACCCTTTACCCAACGTAACGACCGGGGGCGCGGTGGCGTTGGGGTAACCGGTTCTCGTCAGATCACAGAAGTTAAGCAACGTCGAGCCCGGTTAATCCTCGGATGGGTGACCGTCTGAGCGATCGATTCGGGCTCCCGCGTTGTGTCCTTGGGAAAGGTACTTAACCCCACTTGTCCACAAGGCGTACTGTACGTCGATGGTGCGTATGTCTTCAACCAATCTAACCCTGTCTGTTCTGAACAGAGTGTGGAGTTACGATGTTGGGGAGCTGACAGCTGCTCGTCGTTGCTCGGTGGTTCTCTCCGGCTTCCCCCACCGTTAAAACTGTCACGGTCATGATTAGCCTTTGTGCATAAGTATGTGACCTTAAACACCAATAATAATAATAATAATAATAATAATAATAATAATAACGTAACGACCGAAACCGGCCAGCGCTAGTCACAAAAATTGCTATTCAATTTTCATTATTTTTTCATTTTCTGCGTCAAAAACATAGCTTATGACCCCCTCATTGGAACGAGCTCGTTCGTTCCAATGAGGGGTCATAAGCTATGTTATTGACGCAAAAAAGGAAGAAAAAAAATTATTCAATAATTTTGTTTGCAGGTGTCGTCTGCTTTTCATGCTAGGTAAAGGGTTAACGCTGTTTTGCGCAAAAGCATTTCATTGTGGTTGAACCGTCTATAGTTTCGCACTATTCCACAGGGGTAAAATTCTAAATATAGGGCATACGTTGAAACTGATACCATATAAATAGGAGATATATTTTTAGTAGGCTTATCAGATGTATAATTACATTAGGCTAATTGTTGGAAAACAGAATTTGAAATTTTGGTCACATGCAGAGTTTGAGTCTGATTCACAGGGAATTATGAGAAAAAATGGCTTCGAAAAATTAACTATTATTTAAAATGTCATAGTTGTTACCGGGCTTGTAACTAAAAATGAGACGGAAACATATAGTTTTTTGGTCACATTTTGGAAACAGAGGGTTATATACTCCAGGGTAAGGTTAATGGGTGGTAGTGGGAAAATGCTGCTTTCGAGACTGCTGGGTGGATGAAAATTACTGGTATCGGCATTTTTCCATGCAATTTTGCAGGTTGAAACCTTGCATTTAACAATAAACTATTTCACCCACATTCAGATTGTTTATTTCTACTTAGTCAGATAGTGTTATATGTTTTTAGTGGATTTGGAAAATGTAATACACACCAATAAATAAATAATAAATAAATGTAATACATGTTATGGGTTAGATAGCTAAGTTAAAGAATATTCGCATTTGAAGAGAGTGTATGGCATGTCATTTTTGGAAGTGCCTGGAAAACTGGAGCGGATCCTTAACGCTGTTTTGTACCGAAGCATTTCATTAACGTCACCCCAGATGCGTTACGTCCAATCAGATGCGTTCTTACGCGTAATCCGGATTCAACGCGTGGTGGATCTTGCACATTTTCCAATGTCTATATTGTGACGCTGAATACGCACAGTCGTGGTATAAAATCTTCCCCTGAGGTCCCATATGTTCTATGTGCCAGTAGGCACATAGAACACATTGGAACTCGGGGGTCGAAATGGTAATTTCCATTCACTCGAGATTACTAGATTTTCCAAGAACCAAGTGCAATTGACAAATCGCTGAAAAAGATAAAAAGTCGGTTAGCTTTTTATTAATAATATTTGGGTGGTACGAGAACACGTTCTTCAGATTTAATCACCATAATATTATCCAGTTTAGTTGATTAGGACTGACTTTGAGCGTCAGCATACATGTGCGCAGTGTTAAGCGCGTTTTTTATTGTCATGTGATCGAACGAGGAAAGTAAACAAAATAGTATGATATTCATTAACCTGAATAATATATATGTCGCGTGATCAAAACATGCTAACAATAACAAATAGAAATCCATCAACTTCCTTATTGAATTCAATTTGAAAGAAAAGCTGTGCTCCTCAGAAGTAAACATGCAATATTTCGAAAGAGTAGAGGAATTTGGTATATGTTAACCCTCTCATGGCTGGAAACAGACATGAGTACGCTATATTTTATCTCTTTAAATCCTAAATAACTAGAAAAAATTCAATTGTTGTCTCCAAAACATAGTAAGTGACTCTCGCATTGCATCGATCTCGTTGTCCTCGTGCCGTCATATGCGATGTTTTCTAACAAAAATGGAATTTTTAGTCATCCATGAAACGCTTTTGCAAGTGTCGTTTTCTAACCACGCAAGGTGAAGAGTAAAAAACTATATATTCCCATGAGCGCATTTCATGGAGAGCATGAGAATGAGACACACCTTAAAATCAGTTGGGTTAAAAATCAACCCAAATCAACTGGGTTGAGTGACTATGAACCCAATTGGGTTCATAGTCACTCAACCCAGTTGATTTGGGTTGATTTTTAATCCAACTGATTTTAGAGTGCACTTGTACCCCCTCCACCCCCAGCCCCTTTGTTTTAATTTAACGGCTGTGGATCTGTGTGAAGCACTCGCGTTAAGGTCGTTATTGTTGAAAACTGAAGTGTTCCCTACTCCGAAGCCGACATATGCCATTGTCAAAGGCTTGGAACATGTAAGGGGGACTCTTGCCTAGGATATTTCGATGGCTATCACCACCTCTCATTCAAATGGAGAAAAGTGAGAGGAAGGGGTGACATCCAGAATTTCTAGTTGGGACTGTTGGGGAGGAGAGGTGGCACCGGAGTCTAGTGAGGTCAGTATCCTCCACCATATTTAGCCTGGAAGCAGAGTCCGGATTTTCTAAGTTTCGTTTTTAGCTCACCTGAAAATCTTGGTTCTTGCCCCTCCCTTTACAAAGTCCTCCAAAACCGCTGAACCGATTCAGTTAAATTTGAGGTGATTTCTTGTTCTGACATCGCATTTTTGTTTTTTGTTCAAATCAACTTGCCCAACCCCTTAGGGAGGGGTTGGGGAAAATGCTCAATATTTAAAAGAAATCTTCTCATAAACCAGTGAGGACAGTGACTTGGCTTTTGGTATGGAGCTTCCTTTTGAGGTGTAGTATCATGTTTATTCAAACGAAGTTCGTGGAGCAATATTTGCCTTTGTAATGTGAGGGCAAAGATTTTTGGCACCGCCCGGAATTTGTATTTTCTGAACCACTGAGCCGATTTGAACCAGATTAGATATGTGGTATTATTGAGTCATAAGTACTATAATAATAATAATAATCTTTATTGTCGAAAGTTTCATGACAGTGGTACATGACAATTTAAAACAGATAAAAGTGACAGATAAGCATTAACAGACTAAAGACGAAAAAATAACAGTGACACTCAGACATTGAACAATCGCACATGCACGCGCCCATGCATGCATACATTGGCAGTCATATGCATTCGCAACTTTTCCTTATACTTGTTTTTCTAACTAATTTTGAGGACTGAGTTATGGTAAAGACAACAATGGCAGCTATGGGGAATCGGCAACACCACACCTCCGCTGATAGGCATCATGTGTATTCACCATGAACGGGGTAATATCGCTGTCAAACATCCCCAAAAGAGTCAGTAATTATTTCGGTTCTTTCAGCTAGAAAGACTCATAAAGTATAGGTTCCAGCTGGGGTTTGAGCCATTCTGGTTCGTTACGATATAGTGAACAATACAGGAAGCAGGCCTGGCATTTTCAGGAGAGCGATTTATTCGCTCGCCTACTGTTCGCCTTTAAAAAAATAAGGAGAGCGAAAACTAGCCCTCCTGGCCTTAGCAAGTAATGGTTACCATAACCGCCTATGCCTAAAACCCACATCTTTTAAGATCTCTGCTACATGTAGGTTAGTGGTCTCTGTAATACGGTCACACTGCCCCTCCCACATCTCCGGGCCTTGGCAAGGCCCGGAGGTGTGGAAGGGGCAGTGTAGCCGTCTCACATAGACTACCTTGTTAGCAGCACCAAATAAAATGTACAAAGCCCACTTGGCGGAATTCATTACCAGTAAAACTTCATTTTGCAGTTATAGCTTTTGTAAGCTGGAATAGAGCTTATCGCAACAAGTTGGGCATCGCCTGTCCTGTCTCGGGATCAGGGGCCTTTTATATCTCCCCGCTTCTATGCCCAAACGATGAGCACTGATGCGCAGACGTACAAAACTGTTTTTGACTGCCTTATTCAACTTGAGATTCAAATAGTTTTCAAACTCGATAAACTGTTTTATTGTGGAGAAAAAGTTCAGTTTGGGAGACTTTGAGATTTTACGTGTCCACCAATTCGTCTTTAAGCTTTTTGTCCAGTGCGCAAATTAGTTTATTCGAGTCAAAGGTCGTTCTCGTAATCCAGACATTGTCGAAACCTAAACTATGGAGGACATTTTTCACCCCCACGGCCCAATTCGAATCCGAGTGCATTGAACAATCTGATAAGTGCTATTGAACAATCTGATAAGTTCAGCAAACGCATCCAGAATTTTATAACCTGTCTGATTATGTAGATGCCTAGAGGAAATTCTAACATTCCTCTGATTGCCAGGGTACTCATGAATTTCGTCACTCCAAGTATTTGTTTTAGGAACTTAGATTGGATTAGGTCAAATTTCATTTTGTCATATCTATCAAACAGTTCATCTCGGGCAGTTCGGTTGTGTAGCCTAAGGGATTGAATGCCCCAGACATCACAACCATACGTCAAGATGGGCAGAATGAAAGACCTGAATAATTTCATACATAAGTCAGGCTTAATTCTGTCTGACGCTAACTTTTGCTTGAGAAGGTATTACCAGTCGACGAAATGTTTAGTCCGAGATATTTATATTCTTTACATATTTCAAGGTTTTTCCGTTATAGATGAATGATTCTTTTGTGCGTGTGCCAGACTTGCTGAATACCATAATTTAGTCTTGGATGTGTTGAGCTCCAAGGCCCATGTTTCTAGATATTGGTATAACTTATTTAACCCTCTCTGGAGACCTTTTTGACTTTCCAAGAGGATTACAAGATCGTCAGCATACATTAAACAACTCAATGGGAGCCCGTTCACGTAGACTGGATCACAGGTGGGGTTGAAGATTTCTGGTAGGTCATTTATATATAAGTTAAACAATTTGGGGCACAAAACACAGCCCTGTTTAACCCCTAGGTTCGATGGGAAGTGTTCAGTGATTCCATTGTTCAACTTAACACAGAAATTTACTTCTTTGTACATGTCCTGGATTGTTTGTAGAAACTTTCCACCAAGTCCATATTTTTTTAAGTTTGAAGAAAATGACTTCACGGCGGACAGTAGTATCAAATGCCTTCCGAAGGTCCGCGAAACATGCGAAGAGCTTTTTGCCTTTCTGCATGAAACGATCGATAATATGATGGAGAGTAAAGATATGGTCCGTAGTTCTACAATTCGGTCTAAATCCGATCTGACATGGATTTATGAGGTTATTATTTTCAAAATGTTCTTGGAGCCTGTTGTCGAGTATTTTACAAAACAGTTTACTTATGCAGCTGGAGATAGCGATTCCCCGGTAGTTAGACGGGTCATCAACAGGACCACCCTTGTGGAGAGGTTTGATTATGTTATATCTCCATGATATAAGAACTTGATTCATGCCAAAAAAAAAAATCTTGTGTCCCCGTGGGAACCCCAGGAGCTAAAAATAGAAATATTTTCAAATTCCCATATTTTCCAAACCGCGCAGAACAGAGAACTGTTATTTCGAATGAAGCATCCTTGGGACCAATAAAATGTAATTGTAAAAAACATTGCCATCGGCTGTGTCAGTGTAAGGGTGTTCTCTAGGTGGGCATAGAAAAAATGCTGAGACAGCATATTTGTAAAAAAAAATTAAACATTTCTTCCCCAGAACCACAAGATATTTGATATACCAAATATCTTTTGATATTTGGTATATAGCATCCACAGAGGGGTCGGATACAAGTTTCTTAAAATTAAGCCCCTCGGTTCATATTTGGGCTTAATATAGGGGCCCAAATTTTAACATAGGGCAATATGAGGAATAATCTTTAAAAATCTTCAGAACCACATTCAGAATCCTTTAATATTTGGCATACATCATTGTTACGAGGGTCAGATTCAAGTTTGTTCAAATCAAGTCCCTAAGTTAATATGGGGGCCCGAATTTTAACTTAGTGCAATATGGGGAGTAATCTTTAAAAATCTTCTTCTTAAGATCCACCAGTCAGAACCGTTTGATATTTGGTGTACAGCATCCTTAATGGGGTTAGATCTAATTTTGTTCAAGTCCCTGGGTTAATATTTGGGCTCCCTGTTGGAGCCTGAATTTTCACTTAGTCCTATATGGGGAATAATCTTTAAAACTCTTCTTCTCCAGAAACACTAGTCAAAATCTTTTGATATATGGTATACAGAATCCTAGCAGGGCTCGGATACCAATTTGTTTAACTCAAGACCATCAGTTAATAATTTAGCTCTCTTTGGAAGCCCGAATTTTAAATTAGTGCAGTACTGGAAATAATCTTAAAAAATCTTCTTCAGATCCACCAGTCAGAATCTTTTGATAGTTGGTATACAGCATACCTAGGGAGGTCAGATCTAAGTTTCTTAAAGTCAAGCCCCTGGGTTAATATTTGGGCTCCAATATGAAGAATAATCTTCAAAACTCTTCTCCAGAACCACAGGAGGGAATCTTCTGATATGTGGTATACAAAATCCTTACAGTGGTCAGTATCAAGTTTGTTCAAGTCAGGTCCATCGGTTAATAACTGGGCTGTCTGTGGGAGCCCGAATTTTAACTTAATGCAATGTTGGAAATAATCTTTAACAATCAAATTCTTCAGATCCACCTCTCAGAATCTATTGATATTTGGTATACTGCATCCTCACGGTGATCAGATTCGAGTTTGTCCCAATGAGGACCCACAATTTCACTTAGTGAAATATGAGGAATAATCTTTAAAAATCTTCTTCTTCAGGTCCACCATTCAGAATCATTTGATATTTCATATACATCATGGTTAGAGGAGGTCAGATTAAAGCTTGTTCAAATCAAGTCTCTGGCATAATGTTTGGGTTCCCTATTGGAGTCCTTATTATACCACCCACTTGAAAAGTGGGTGGTATATAGTGTTCACTATGTCCGTCCGTACGTCTGTACGTCCGGCCGTCCGCTTTAGGGGGCTTTAGGGGGGTACACATCTGCTATCAGCAACTTCTCCTAAACGAGTGAACGGATTTCATTGAAACTCTCAGACATTCTTTTACATACATTGCAGATGTGCACCTCCTATTTTCTTTTCAGACATTTTCATATTTACAGTTCCCCATATTAAGAAATGGTCTCTGTCAATTCAGGTTTTAGTAGGGAGGGGTATAGATCTGCTATCCGCTACTCCACTTAAACCATTCAACCAACTCCATTGGAACTCTGAGACCTTCTTTTATATACATTGAATATGTGTACCTCCTATTTTTCTTTCAGATATTTTCATATTTCGATGTCCGTCCGTCCGCCCATTCATTACGCCTTAGGGATGTACACATCTGCTATCCGCAACTCCTCTTAAACCAGTGAACGGATTCCATTGAAACTCTCAGACATTCTTTTACATACATTGAAGATGTGCACCTCCTATTTTGTTTTCAGATATTTTCATTTCTACAGTTTCCCATATTGAAAAATGAACTTTGTCAAATTCAATTGACATTCTATACAGATCTGCTATCCACAACTCCTCTTAAACCATTGGACAGATTTCATTGAAACTTTCAGACATTCTTTTACATTTAAGATGTGCACCTCCTATTTTCTCTTCAGATATTTTCATATTTACAGTTCCCCATATTCAAAAATGGTCTTTGTCAATTCAGGTTTTAATAGGGAGGGGAAAGGATCTGCTATCCGCTACTCCTCTTAAACCATTGAACAAACTCCATTGGAACTCTCAGACGTTCTTTTACATACACTGAAGATGTGCACCTCCTATATTTCTTTCAGATATTTTCATATTCCGACATACGTCCATCCATCCGTTATGCTATAGGGGTGTTATGCTTTGGGGAGGGGGAGGGGGGTACACATCTGCTATCCGCAACTCCTCTTAAACCAGTGAACGGATTTCATTGAAACTTTCAGACCTTCTTTTACATATATTGAAGATGTGCACCTCCTGTTTTGTTTTCAGATATTTTCATTTTTAGGGTTTCCCATATTTAAAAATGGGCTTTGTCAATTCAAGCTTGCGTGTGGTGGGGCGGGGGGGGGGGGGTTATTGACATTTGCTATCCGCGCCCTCTTTTAAACTAGTGAATGGATTTCAATGAAACCTTCAAACATTCTTTTACATACAGTGAAGATGTGCACCTTCTATTTTTGTTTTCAGATATTTTCATTTTTACAGTTTCACATATTGAAAAATGGGCTTTGACAATTCAAGCTTCGGGGTGGAGGTGTGTGTGTGTGTGTGTGGGGGGGGGGGGGGGGGGGGGGGTTATCAGTGTTTGTGCTCTCTACATTAAACACACTTTTACTGTTGTAAAATGTTTCTTGGTGGGAGTGGGTGGTATCATTTAGTGAGCAGTGCTCACAGTTTTTCTAGTTTTAACTTGGTCCAATATGAAGAATAATCTTTAAAACTCTTCTCCAAAACCTCTAGTCAGAATTTTTTGATATATGGTATACAGAATACTTACAGGTTTCAATTTAGTCGTAGATGCTAATTAAATCCTTCTTTAAACAATTTTGGTCAGGTGAGCCCTTCAGGACTCATGGGGCCTCTTGTTCACCAGAGAGACAAAGTTGCCAATTGATGGGAGTGTTGTGTCTTTGAATCTGGTGGTGGTAAACTTTTAAAAGAGTTTGAGAGGTTATTAGCGGCTATCAAAGACCCTGGGGTAAAAAATTTCTCCGTTTTTCACCTCATGTCAGACATGGAGGAAGCCGGAGTAGCCGGAGAGAACCACCGAGCAACCGCGAGCAACTGTCAGACTCACCAACGTACTAACTCCACACAAGCAGGGTTAGCATTGGTTGAAGACAAGTGAACTATCAACGTGCAGTATGCCTTAGTACACAGCGCCACCGTGCCCCCACGTGTACAATGCGGATTAAGTGCCTTGCCCAAGGACACAACGCAGTTACCCCTGGCGGTGATCGAACCATGGACCTCTCGGTTTGAAGTTCAATGTCGCAACCATTGAGCAACTGCGCTCCCAGGCGTCATAGTCCTATACACAGGGCCTGAAATGTATGATTTGACATACCAAGCATCTGGTGAAGTTGTCGCGCTTTCTCGTTTCAAAGTCCAGAGAAAAATTAATAATATTTCGGCTAATAACAACATCCCAACACAGTCTAGTAGCCCACTTGACCTGAATTGAGTTCAAAATATTTACTCAGTGTCTATCTCCAATTTTCACCTCATATAGCCTTTAACACTCTATTCCCCTGTGCGTGCTGCATAGGGGAATATAGTGTTAAGCTCAAACAACCAGAAATCTACTCTCGACAGTGCCGTAACTAAAAAAATGTGGGAGAGCATCGGTGCCCGACGGCGCGATCATGTCACCAAACAGCTTGGAACATACATGGTTGCCTTTTGTCAAAGACTTATGTGCTCCATATATACTTTCCATTGATAAAATACTTACGTGACAGGGAATTAAAGGCGTTTTATGACAGTATTGTCAATTTCACACCAGCTAGGTGGAGGTGTCCAACCATCTGGGTCATGGTCATAAAAATTATTTGTTATCAGTTTCTCTCTCCATGGATGTGGAATTCTACCGATGTATGCCTACTAAGTCGGGCATTTATTTCACTTTCTAATCTGAGCGTATTTTTTGTCGGGCAAAAAAAAAAAAGATTTTGCCTAACTGAGTACTCTAAAGCGTGCATATATCTTTATATTTTCGTCGGACAGCAAAGGTGCTAACCCAATTTGGTATTTCTAATTTCTTGCACAACCTCTGTCCGACAAAACCCGTGGTCGGGAGATTTTTACCCCCTACTACGCGAAGTAAGGGTAACACTATTTCTATACAAACTCACAACCGCAATCAATTTCCACAAAGGCATTTACACACTAAACGCGACACCAGCAGTTCGAGCGTTGTGATAAATTACAGCCGTGGGCGGTGACAGTGCAGACGCTGTCATTTTCAACCGTTCTGAAAGGAACTTACTTGCTTTGGGAACTTGCATGAGATTGAATCACAACCTAACGGGGGAATTTTTTATTTATTTATTTATTTATTTATTTATTTATTTATTTATTTATTTATTTATTGGTGTGCAAGGTAACATTCAGCATCTATGGCAATATTCTGACATTCAGCATCTATGGCAATATTCTGACCACAACATATTGGTATCAAGTCAAGTTTAGCCACTCATTTATATACAAATGTTGCCCGCATTTAGAGGACTTCTACCCAGAGCGTTGGTTGCTGGGTCCTATTTGCTGGTAAAGCAGAACTTATTTACGAAAGTAAACAAGCACGCTTCACTTGCTGCAGTTCCCACTGGGGGTGGCAGGCAATGTTTTAAGATCATATGCCAACCAGCCTGGTTGGTCTGGATCTCTTAGTAAATCTGTCATTTTCTGAGCTATATAGGGGTCGTTTTTTTCCGAGCTCGACTCCCGCTCTTCTCTCTCAGTCTGTCACAGGTGTAATTGAACTGTCCTGTTCTGAGGTCTCGCGTTCTTTTATGATGATAATTTCAGGTAAATGAACTGTTTTGTTTTATTACCATTTTCCACCATATTTTTTTTTAAATCCCAAGACTGGCGAAATTACTCCACCTATATATATAAGGGGGAAACGTCGCCGCATAGTCAAGTTCGGAAAGGGTCGCAGGAACTCGCTGTTTAGATATAGTATACAGTGACGGCGCCAGAGTTATAGAAGTGAGGGGGTACAGTTGGGTATTGCCTGCGCGCAGGAAGTTGAGAAATTTTTTAAAACTTACGTTGTAAATGGTATTCTCTGGAGCATTCTCAGACAATTAAATTAAAACAGTTTTATCCTTTTGAAACTTATTGGTTAGGTCTTTCAGTTATAGAAAACGTCGTACATGGTGACATTTTAACGGAAGAACGCTGTTGTAAAGTGCGAGCACAAAACACCAAACCGACACTCAAATCAAAAATGAAAGTAGGCTGCATTCCAAACGGATGCGTTGCACGCTCTCGATTCTAGCATTCCTTGAATACTCTTAAGCGGTATGTTTCAGACCGTCTGAACGCGGCACGCCTTGCTGCAACCTGGGCACTCGACTCTTGTTGATTGTTTGCAGCTAATGTGTGTGTGTGTGGGGGGGGGGGGGGGGGGGGCTAGGGGGGGGGGCGGGGTACACACAAACATAATTTAAAAACTTCTCTGATTTAGTGCACTTGGGAATATGAATTAAGCATACCCACCACTACACCGCAACGTTCAATACAAAAATTCAAATGATAGTATTTTTTACTACGCTTGGCGAAAAAAAGTGGAGGGGTGAGTACCCCCATCCTCCATACCCCCCCCCCCCCCCCCCCCACCATGGCGCCGCCACTGATAGTATATAGTCTACATTCTTCGGTTACAAATTATGGACTCCCCTGACGTCATCTTTGCAGAACTTCTGGGATAACGTGCACAGGTCAGTAATTCTTCCAACGGGAGCGCAGTGGCTGTCGAACTTGACGTTATTTATTTATTTATTTTATTTTTTTTATTTGTGTTTAAGGTCAGATATTGCTGCACAGTGGCTAAACATGACCGCAAGATGGATAAGTCCAGCCAATCTTTTATACCCAGGTTACCCATTTTAGCGGACTTCCACCCAGGTTTTGGTAACCGGGTCCTATTTTACCAGTGAAACAGAGTTTGTTTACCACAGTAAACAAGCACTGCATTACTTCCCGGGGTTCCCACGGGGAAAGAATTGTCGTTAAACTCCAATAAAAGTAATAACTCCGTTGATCGGTTCCACTGGGGCATGAAAATTGTTGAACTTGCAGTTTGCACGATGAAATGGTCAAATTTATATCTGACTGGCGTAAGCCACCACTGGAAGGCGATGGAGCAATGGACGAAAAAAATATGAATTTGTCTTGGCCAAAACTGGTCAGCGGACCGGTCCGAAGTTCGCTACTGACTGAAGACCAATGAATGGTAATTTTATGATCTTGTGTCTCAGCAGTTACACGGAGCACGGTACAATGTTTTGTTGAGTTCTCTTGATATCGCACTAGAGGGAAATGTATCGAAAGTGGGCTTTGGCATGCAGGGACGTGGCTAGAGGTTTCCGATTGGTGGGGTATAGGGTAGTGAATTTCCAACTAGGGGGAGGGACCGGGGGGTCGGATTCTAGTAACTGTAATACCAACACATTTATAACAGAATTATCAAGTTATTATTTGGTATTCTTCTGGGAATTGAATATGTGCTAAACAAAATGCTCAAGCTAAGAACTAAGCAATTCACACTGTCCTAACATTAAATAAGATCTTATGCAGGACTGATCAGTTATCAATGTTTCATCATTTTGTAACTGTGAATGGTGGAATTAACTCAGAAGAACGATTTTACATGATGCAATTTTCTTGAAGTTCATTTCGAGGATTATTTTTTTTATTACGATAAGTAAACGTACTACAGAAATCTCGTACCGACTGACATCATGCATACCTATGAAGCTAGCTCGATATTGCGTACACTGTAGTTGTAAACAGCAACAGTTAGAACTTTTGTCGATTTGAAACAGAGTTGGAATTTTGGGAAGGAAAGGAGACATCAGTTTCACCAAAGAAGCTCTAAAATCCCGATAGATGGAATTTCCAACTATTCCTGACTTGCCCTCTGAATTTCCAACTATAGGAAATTTTGGCCAGGATTGGGGGTGACACATCTAGAGGTGACACGGTTAACCGATTAATCGATTGACCAGTGATCAATGTCTTGATCGATCAAAAAGTAATTGATCGAATAACCGTTCACAAAGGAACAAACTTGCTCCAAAATAGGCAAACATTGTCACACTGACTCACATCAATTTTTTGAGGCAGAATAAAGCATGCAAATTACGGGCTGACATACCTGTTCACTTGCATTATCATTATTCTGTATCAGTAGCTGGAAATGGTCATTCTTAACTCTTTCCCCAGTGCGGGTAGCAGACGATACTTGCAAAATAATTTCTTGAATTACTCAAATTTTCAATTTTGGTCTCAAAAACATAGCTTATGTTTTGCATAAGCTATGTCTTTGAGGAAAAAAGTGAAAACAATAAAATCAAGAATTTTTTTTGCAAGTGTCGTCTGCTTTTCATGTTAGGTAAAGGGTTAACGGGAGAGTTTTGAAAATAACTCTGGTTGGCTTCGTTCGTTACGTTGGGTAAAGGGCAAATGCTGTAAATGATCAACGGTACGGCAGTTATTCACCTACCTATTAGGGCAAGAGATTAATCGGTTAACTAAGGTTAATGAATGCGATTAATCGATCAAGAAAATCCTTTAACCGTTTCAGCTCTAGACCCCCCCCCCCCTCCCCCCCCCCCCCCCCCCCACATACACACACCCTGTCGCTACGTTCCTGTTGGCATGAGGTGGGAAAAAAGGGAAAAAAACATTCCCCTCCTCTTTCGTAGATTCGGATAGCTCAGAGTGCGAGGCAGAACAAATCATTCAAAGTAGCAATATAATGAGTAGTAAACGAAGTAACATGCACGCCAGCTTTCCTCCACATATTTCGAACTCAATGTCTCTGACCTTTGACAGTCTGCACCGAAATGTTCCCCCACTTATTTTTGTAACAGCTTATTTTACGCAAGTCGATCTGTTGTTTGCCAAACGGTAACTCTTTACGCAAAGGCTAATAAACCGCACTAAGAATAACTACAGTTTTGTCTGCGCAGAAAATATGGCACGTGTACAAAATAAACAAATTCAAAAGCCAGTAACTCTACTTTCTTGACGTTACACAAGGCCAATATAGTTAGTTGTATACGTAAGTCAGGTGTGCTGTGTTTAAACCTCATTCAATCCGCTGTTCTAGTAAACAATTCTAATGGGGTAGAATTCAGACGCGTAACCATATATCTATATTGGGCTGGGGGTGGAGTGGGGCGCAAGGTATATATATATTAGCTCACCTGAGTGAAGTTGAAGGGAGATTTAGTGATCACTTTCTGTCGGTCGTCCGTCCGTCCGTCAGGCCTGAAGGAGTCATATTTGGGCTCACTATGAGAGCCCTAATTTTAACTTAGTGTAACATGGGGAATATTTTTTTAAAATCTTTTTCTTCGGATCCATCAGTCAGAATCTTTTGACATTTGGTATGTAGTATCCTTAATGAGGCGAGATTCAAGTTGGTTCAAATCAAATTCCTGGGATCATATTTGGGCTCCCTAAGGGCACCCGAATGAATTTTAAGTTAGTGCAATATGAAGAAGTTTATTTAAAAGTCTTCTGCAGATCTACCAGTCAAAATCTCTTGATATTTGGTATACTTCATCTTTTTTTCGGGGGGGGGGGGGGGAGGGGAGGGGTCAACATGAAGTTTGTTTAAATTGAGTCCCCAGAGTCATAATTGGTCTCACTGTAGGAACCCGAATTTTATCTTAATGAAACATTAAGAATATTTTGTTCAAATCAAGTCTCTGGGGTTATATTTGGGCTCCCTTTGGGAACTAGAACTTTAACTTAGTGCAAAATGAGGAATACTCTTTAAAATCTTCTTCAGATCTACCAGTCAGAATCTTTTGATATTTGATATGCAATTCAATTTTGTTCAAATCAAGTCCTTAGGGTCATATCTGAGCTCCCCTTTGTGGGTGTTGTTATGCCGTTGGATAAATCACGAAAATTTAAGTTTTGAGTCGGAGAGAGGTGTGGAGGTAGGGTCCCTCTCGTGTTGTGGCTGATGAGTATATTTTGTCCACACATTCATACCAGAGTTATGGCCCTTGTAGTACTTAGACCCGTACGTCCGTCTGTCCGTACAAACATTTTCTATTATAACTCTGGCATCGGTTGTCGGATTTTGATGTTCTTTGGCATTATGATAGACCAGCATAGGGGAAATAATATCCACGGTAGTGTATCATGTTGTGAGAGTTCTTCCTGTGCTGGACCTCGGGCAGAATCTCCTGGGGGAACCTAGTGGGTGATGTCGGAAGCAGAGGTCTGAGGAAGGTGAGTGATATTAGAGAATGGGTCAGTATATGCACGAATACTATATTATGCAACGATTTGCACAGTGATGTTTGTGTGTGTATAACTATGGGTATATAATATGGGAATATGATAGAAAATGATGGGGAAGGTGCGAGTTGTTTTAAAAAACCTTTTTCGGCGAAACGGTTGACATTGTACATAACGACGAGATGTAATTTTGCCCACGCGATCCCTAACCGCCACTGTCTTCCGTGCACAAGTCTCTAAAGTTACAAATCAATCCTAAAAACAACGACTGCCTTCAGTTCTAATAATCTCCAAACTACCACTGTCTTCTGTCCACGAAGGGTCGCCAAACCACCGCGTTTAGGCCCCAACAGTCCCCAGATCAACACTGTCCTCAGTCCCCAAGTCCCCAAACCATATGATCCTGGCTGGTAAAAGTGTCGCTAAACCCCAATAAACAAACGTATAATCATATTCTATCACATATCCATACTATATACCCAAAGCCATGTACATACATACTGTGATAACACTTTGGCCGGCCACTGATTTGTCGCGGTTCTCGGGCGAGAAGGCCTTGGTTACCCCTGTGTTCCCGACTGCCTCCCTATTCCCACGCTTCTTCTCTCCTCCAAACACTCGGAGACAAACTGCTTGATGACATCCTTTGCTCCATTCTTCCCAATCTCTCCGATTAGCATATTAACCCTCTCCTTTGAGTCACTCACCAGCCACATGTCCTTCATTCTCCCATCCCACTTCCCCATTAAACTCCCAGTGAATATTATTCTTTTAGTCTGGTATTTTGGGCATTCTAGAAGAAAGTGTTCCAGGGTCTCCACCACGCCTAAATTACACATCTGGCACCCCTTTTCACTGTTTTTCCCTCAGCTCCAGGGACCGCTACCTCAGCTTGAACAACAGTGACCCCCCCCCCCCCCTAAAGGTGCCATCAAGGTACACTTCAAAACCAGGCTTCTCTTTATCACGCAGGCCACCCAAAGACCTCTTTGATTTGACCCCCTCTCGCCAGTTGAGGTTACCATCCTCCATGGCCCTTTCTCTGACGATTTTTTTACCCTGGGTTGCCCCTACGTCTAGGTCCGAGATCTCCAATGAGTAGTTCTCTATTAGCTCCCTCACTTGGACCATCCATCCTGTCTTGATATCTGAGATGAAAATACTCTGGAACATTACTTTACACCACCGGGTGTCGGAGAGATTTACCAAATAATTAAGATAACCGAGTTTCAACAGGTCTATCCTGTCCTTGATCCTCATCCACCAAGCTCACCCCTGATTGGTTCTAGTGCTGCGACATTACTCGACCCAGTTATCCATCGGCCTGCACCGTTCTGCGGGGTTTCCAAGCTCTTTACAGCCGTTTGGTTTAGGAGTACCACTTCCGTACCATATGTTATACTTGGCAGACCCACCATTTCCCAAATGGTTTTTCCCACGAAAACCTTATTGAAACTGTTTCTACCTATAAGTTTCATTTGGTTAAGGATTCGCCTCCCCTTCAGAATCAATTTATTTGTGTGATTTCGGTAGATGCCTCTTCCTGTGATGTTTATATTTACCCCCAGATACTCGTAGTCACCTGTCTCTCCTACACTAAGAAGTTTGCTGCTACCTTCCGGAATACAATCCTCCGCTCTCCACCTTCGAGTTGGGTCCACTTTACGGCCCATGGGTATAACTTTGCTTTTGTTTTCATTTAGTTCGAGTCTCCATTTGTTCCCATATTTCCCAACAATTCTCAGCATTTTCGCTAGCCCCTCTTCGCTTTCTGACACTAGCACCATATCGTCTGCAAAAAAATAGCAAAAAATAGCCCTGGGATCTTCAAGTCCCCAGCTGCTAAACCTTTGATGCACAATGCAAAAAGAATTGGCGAAAGGATACACCCCTGTTTTAGGCATATTTCCATAGGCACACATTTTGTTGTTATGTTACCCAGGCTAAGTTCGCTATGTACGTCTTTATATAGTGCTCCATGCTCTATCGTATGCCTTTTTAACATCCAAAAAGGCCATAAACATCTTTTTCTTTTTTGCTTTCGCGGATTCTATCATTTGCGATAACGTGAAAAGATGGTCAGTGACTCTCCTTCCCTTCCTGATGCGATTCTGAATCTCTCACAAAAAACCCCTTCTCCTCAATCACACCTCTAATCTCCCATACAGAAAACTTTTCCAATGTTGCTACTGACGGAGATCCCTCGATAATTATCCAAAACGTATTTCCCTCCCTTTTTGTGAATAAATGTCATTTTGCTTCCTCTCCACCCTTTTGGGACCTCTTGTTTTTCTATGGCTAAATTAAATAGGTCAGTTAGGCTTTCACAGAGTGCCTCTCTCCCTTTTTTGAGAAACTCGTTAGGAATTTCACCTGCCCCTCTCGCTTTTCCATTCCTTAATTTTGAGATCACCTTTCGCACCTCCTCGGTTTTAATTTCGCTGCACACGAAGTTCGATAGATTTTCCTCGCCCTGGTTTGGACACTCCGGTGGGTTCCCCATGCCCCATCGCTTATCGTTTACCTTTTCCCAGTGCTTGGCTAGTTCTGATGCGATTTGATCTTGGTCGTCTGAATCTCTGCCATCTACTTTAATACTCTGTGGGTTACTTCCTGTGTTACGTTTATTCACCCATTTCCAAAATACGTTCGAACTCGACACACCCCCCCCCCCCCCACCCCCACCCCTGTCATTCTTATCGTTCTAATAAGACTGCTATTTCGCACTCTCCGATTATCGTCTTTAATCTTATTTACTTTATTTCGTGCTTGTTGGTATTCTTCTTGCTACCATGGCCTCGTTGCTTTCCGTCCCTTGAGTTTTCCATTTCCCCTGTATGCAGCACATTTAGTTTTTCTACCCTTTATGGCCCTTTTCAGTTCTTCGTTCACTCTGTACCCAAGTTCCCATGTTGGCACCCTAATCTTTCCTACACTTTCCTTTCCTGTCTCCACCAGGCTCGCAACTATGGCGTCGGCCATTTTCTGGACACTGGCCCTCTTGTCGGTTGTAAGCTTTGGTTTCAATTTTTCTTCGTACTTAGCCCAGTCAGCATCCTTTTTTGAATTCTCAAATCTCCTTAAAGCTTCCTTTGCTTTTTTATTGTTTTTTTGCCCTGATCGTCACTGTAATCAAGTTGCGATCACTATCCAACTCCCTTTTACCCTCATCATCCACTTCTACCCCTATTACCTCCCTCCATAAAGTAATATATGTGAGAATATAGTCGATTGTTGATTTTCTGTCGTTCCTCTCCCGGGTCCATTTCCCTTTACACCTCGCGTCTCTTTTCAGAATCTTCAGACCGAGCTCATTTGTGAAGTTCAGCAGCTTCCTTTCATTCCTGTTGACTTTCTTGTCCCCGCCCTCTAAGCCTTCTTCCTGATCACATGTGTGTCCATTGAAGTCACCCATCAAAATTATACAGAGCCCCCTGTTTTCTAGTTCTGTGATGTTGGACCTTAGTGTTGAGTATATCGAGTCATTCCACTCGGGTTTGCTTGTCTCCACCGCACAGTACACAATCCCAATGGCAATACTTTTGTTTTTTAGATTGATCTTGACCCATCCAATTTCCTTCGCTACCTCAGCCGAGGTGCTGACATCTCCCAGGTCTTTGATCAGCGACGGTTTTAAATCCTCTTTACTGTACTGTAACATACATCACTGTATATGCCAATTCATGTTAAACTATATATGAAGTATGTATATCTCAACATGATATACTATATTTACCCCTTCACCCAATAGTGTGCCTTTCATCAACCCTCTTCTTTCCCACCAAGTCCCCATGAATCCTATCATTTGGCGGCCATTTGAGGCATTACATCAACATAACATACTACTTATCTTATTATGAGAACTTGACTGTCTTATTAGAGCAACTTAGCTATCTTGTTATAATAACTTAGCTATTTTGTTACAACAATTTTGCTGTCTTTTGCGGTCTTTTCATAACAACTTACATATAGCTATCTTGTTATAACACCTTAGCTGTCTTGTAACAACTTAATTTAAATTATTACGTGACGTTAATGCGCAGCCGTACTTAAGAGTTACAACCGATCTGTATTCATCAACAAGAAGTCATCGAGTTACGTTTTATATATATATAAAAAGCATTCCAGAAAAGAACAAAGACAGAACTGTTTCAATGCAAGAGTCATTAATCATTGGTTCCAATAGTTTACAAAGCTACTTCGTCGAGGCCAAAGATGTGAGAAAATTTGATAGACGGATTTGAGGGGGTGCACACACACACTCAACAATTTGTTCTGAGAAGTATGACGAACATGTTCATCTAAACAAAACCTTTCGATCTTCGCCATGGACAACTGCGTTGTGTCCTTGAGTAAGGCACTTAATCCCGATTGCCCACGTGGGAGCACGGTGGCGCTGTGTATTAGGGCGTACTGCACATCGGTGGTGCACTTGTCGTCAACCAATGCTAACCCTGCTTCTGTGGAGTTAGTACGTTGGGGAGTCTGGCAGTTACTCGCCGATGCTCGGAGGTTCTCTCTGAGTATTCCGGCTTCCCCCATCCGTAAAACTGCCTCTGACTGTCGAAAGTGTCGTTAAACACATAAATAATCAAAACAAAACCGGAAAGACAATTAAGGGTTGAGACACGAACTCCTACGATAGCGAGACGAATAAAGAAAATTGGGGGTGGTCTTCACGCGTGAGGCACAGAATCTACGTAGTGTATATGTGCGTATTTCACCTCTACCGACAACATGTGTGTGAGTTCATAAACATAAAAATACCAACCATATATGTACTAATAGCCCTATACGCATATGGATATAGATGACATATTCATTTATATTTGTATTTATATATTTATATATATAACACGCATTGGGCCTACTCATGTATTCGAGTGACTGCATGGAAGCTTATATATATGTCCGTATATACGACACCCATACGTATGCATTCGAGTGGGTGTATGGATGCTTATGAAGCGAAACCTTTGGGTTTGGGCAAGACTTAGATATGTAGGTATGTAGTTGTAGTATGTATCTGTTGGCGTTTATTGTAGCCCCAGTAGATTCCAAAACCTGAGCATTACAAAAACTAGTGACCATTCGCTCAGAGGCGTCGTGAAGATGACCGATTGGGAGGGGGGAGGGTTAACCCAATTTGTCAAGTCCCGACTGATTAAATATTCCAGCTACACCATGTGCAACTCGTCCACTGAGTTCCAATGCGTTCTATGTACCTACTGGCACTTAGAACACGTTGGAACTCAGGAGACGAATTGTGTTGTGTCCTTGAGCAGGGCACTTATTCCAGACTGCCCATGTGGAAGTATGGTGGCGCTGTACTATACCAGGGTGTGCGGCACGTCGGTGGTGCACTTGTCTTCAACCAATGCTAACTCAAGGCAAGGTGGGGGGGGGGGGGGGGCGAGGCACGGTGGCGTTGCGTTAACCGGTTCTCGTCAGATCACCGAAGTTAAGCAACGTCGAGCCCGGTTAATCATTGGATGGGTGACCGTCTGAGCGATCAATTCGGACTCCCGCGTTGTGAACTTGGGCAAGGCACTTAACCCCGATTGTCAACATGGGGGCACGATGACGCCGTGTACTAAGGCGTACTGCACGTCAGTGATACGCATGTCTTCAACCAATCTAACCCTGCCTGTGCGGCAGTGCGTAGTTACGATGTTGGGGAGCTGGCAACTGCTTGTCGTTGCTCGGTGGTTCTCTCCGGGTACTCCGGCTTCCTCCGCCCGTAAAACTGCCACGGTCATGATTACCCATCGTGCATAAGTATCTGACCTTAAACACCAATAAATAAAATAAATAAATAAATTTGTCCCTATATCCCAATAAATTCTGTCTTTTGCTTGGTCAGAATGCCTTGGACAAATAGCCATGGCAAAGGATGCACCCAGCGTCCAAGGTATATGAGAGCGTGTAACATCCCGAGTATAAGCACACGCGAAACATCGGGGGTATATGGTTTAATCGAACGCTTTATGCTTTTGCTCGCCTCAAAATAAAAATCGAACCAAAAAACCCGAAAATAGTCACAAATATCATCAGATTTCCGACAATTAAATCCTAAAAATAAAATAAGAGCACATAATTCGCCCCCTGAGTACCAATGTGTTCTTTGTGCCTAACGACCCAAGGGACGCAACTCTGTCTGTTGTCTTCTGCGATTATAAAAACAAAATAATTATCACGAATTTGGTCCAGGTGATTGTGGAGTTGAGAAAAGCGTCCAAAAATATATTTCCACTATGTTTGAATTCTTTTCAAAAGGGACAAAAACGTTATCTCCGCCAGCATGTATGGTACATGGAGATTTAATACCTGGATGTCTCATTTAAACACCTCGCCTGCGGCTCGGTGTTTAAAAACCGACATCCAGGTATTAAATCTCCATGTTTCATACATGTTGGCGGAGATAACTTATAATAACTCAAGACAGTGCCTTGGTGATGTTGCTGGAATACTTGTTAGTCGGTATAAAAGTTCAAAACACAGGTAATTTATTTGTGGATAAAAACGTGTAGTAGCCGTGACACGTGGACTTCCCTACTTATTTAATTAGCACGTATCGGATTCAAACTTGGTCATGCTGGGACCGAATCGGCCACAGATCCCAATTTGCATGGGACAGTGGGTGATATAGCAAATCTAGTAGGAAAGTATGTGATTACATCTAGAGAACACTGAACAACTTATGGGTGGCCATTTAGAATATGCCCTCCCCCGGTGGTAAACTTTCCGATTGGTGGCCTCAGAAATTCCAAAGTTAGCGCATTCTGATTGTAGCCTACCATCTCTCAATCTCGTCCCCCTAGATTTGTAGGTTAGATATCTTCAGACTAATAATAATAATAATAACACTTTGGCCGGCCGCTGATTTGTCGCGGTTCTCGGATGAGAAGGCCTTGGTTACCCCTGTGCTCCCAACTGCCTATCTATCCCCACGCTTTTTCTCCCCTCCCAACACTCGAAGACAAATTGCTTGATGACATTCCTTGCCCCATTCTTCCCAATCTCTCCGATTAGCATATTAACCCTCTCCTTTAAATCACTCACTATATGTCCTTCATTCTCCCATCCCACTTCCCCATTACACTCCCAGTGAATTTTGTTCTTTTAGACTGGTGTTTTGGGCATTCTAGTAGAAAGTGTTCCAGGGTCTCCACCACGCCTAAATTACACATCTGGCACTCTTTTTCAATGTTTTCCCAATTTCCCCTCACCTCCACGGACTGCGACCTCAGCTTGAACAACAGTGCCCCCACCACCCCTGGTGCCATCAAGGTACTCTTCAAAACCAGGCTTCTCTTTATCACGCAGGCTACCCAAAGACCTCTTTGATGTGACCCCCCCCCCCCCCCTTCACCAATTCAGGTTACCATCCTCCATGTCTCTTTCTCTGACGATTTTTTTTTACCCTTGGCTGCCCCTACATCGAGGTCCGTGATCTCCAATGAGTAGTTCTTTATTAACTCCCTCACTTGGACTGTCCACCCTGTCTTGGTAGTTGAGCTGAAAATACTCGGGTACATTACTTTGCACCTTCGTCTGTCGGGGAGATTTACCAAATAATTAAAATAACAGACTTTCAATAAGTCTATCTTGTCCTTGATCCCCATGCACCCATGCTTCCTCCATGATAGCCGGGTGATTCTCCTAAAAGCGTATAATTTGCTTTCCAAAAAATAATTTTCTCAAGTTGCTTCTTGGATGACAGTTCTTTCCTGCTACAAGGTCTGAGACGTGAGTGGTTAGAAAATAGTAATAGTACATTGAGCGGAGTCCATTCTTCTAAAGTAGAGATTTTCTAAATTACTGACTCCCGCACATAGTGTCAGTGATGTTACTGCACAATGTTGACCCATAACACACTACCCTGAGTGAGATACGCATTCGTCCATTTTATCTGCATGTAGGTTTCTGGTTTGAAATAGGAGTCACCAGTCCAGTTCTGTTGTGTGCCAACCGCGAAAGCCTCAGATTGCATCAAATCCTCAACCGGGAGCAAATTAGTCAAAAGAAGGAACTCCCAGCATTTTGAAACCATTGGGGATATCAAAGCCATGTGGGATGTTATCTGTTTATATATACTATTACTATATGGTCTGTATGTGGGCGGAAAATGTTCAAAAACATGTGGCATTGGAACTTGTGATCGACGTTTTATTAGTGATAACACCACTGACCACGAAGTAACACCATTGACTCCCAGGTAACACCGCTGACAATATTGATCAGTTTTAACCTTTTTGACATAGTTATTTACCATCAAATTCGGATCGAGTCGAGTCGTAACTGCTCGATAGCTTATATGGGGAACTTGGAATAGGCATATCTTGTGGTGGCCTAGAAGGCTGGACAAAACAGATAATATTAACCACAACTATCTTCAGATAGATATCATGCATAAGGTATCCTGTAAAGAGTATCCTCAAATGGTATCCTGTAACGGTATCCTCAAATAATACATCACCATGTCATAGGTATCCTCAAATACCGAAAGAGAGTTGATAGTCGTATGTGGAGTCACGAACGAGAAATTCCTCTATAGCTCATTTGCTTGATGGGATTCGAGTCGTTCGAGCAATGTCTATTCAGTAACTGTTCGATAGTGTAACCCCAAATGGTATCCTCAAAGGGTGTCTTATAAAGGGTATCCTCAAATGGTACCCTATAAATATATCCTCAAATAATACACCACCATGTCATAGGAATCCTCAAATACCAGGATACCAGGATAAGAGTCGTATGCTCAATTGCTCTATACCTCATTTGCTCAATGGGATTTGAGTCGTTCAGTAACTGCTCGATAGTGCATCCCCAAAATGTATCCTAAAATAGTATCCTGAAATGATATATCGTCATGTCATAGGTATCCTCAAATACCGAAATTATGGGGCATCGCCAAGTCCGTTTCGATAGTTTTGGGTGGGTTGTTTTTGGTGATTTGGAGGGATTGTCGGGTTGTTTGTGGTAATTCTGTGAAGTAAACGAATCGGGAAACTACATCTATTCAATCGAACATACCCTCCGAACATACCCCTGCCCTATAGTAGCCCATTGGGTCACATAGCAACCACGTGCTACCATAGAAAATAAGATGGCGATCTACAGTGTCCAAAATGGACGACGGAAACATGTACCATCCTAGGAACATGCACTGCGCATGCGCACAGAGATCACGTATCACTATGGTAAACTACGTCACAACATTTCCGCTTACAAGGGCTACCATGACAACTCAACATGGCGGCACTGGGTCACGTGACTATGACGTCGCATGAGATCCAGCAACTTATACCTCAAAAGCCCCTAACATACTACTAATATCAATTCGCTCTTGCTGGTGATCATACACTTTTTTACGGGACTACACATTTTTCTTGCACTCAAGTCATACACGCAGTTGGCCTGATGCAAGGAGAGGTCTTTTGCTGATTGTGGGGTCGGGGTGCCATCATGATCAATTTTGAGATTTTGTGTCTCTTACATGCTTATCAAATAAGAGGTTGTGAAACTCACATGAATTTATCCACTGCGAAACCAGCATATAAAACGCCATGCAACGCTTTTAAAGATATTGAAACTGCGAATACTTCACCTGATGCGTGTATAAAATTATTGAACAGCATTGCTACCAATAACAATGACTGATGGTGCTTGGTAACGAATCTAATCATAACTCTTTTTTAAATTTAGTCGTTTTATTATTGGGGAAGTGGAAGTGCATGTAATGAAATTAATTAATAACATTTTGCAGGATGTTCCAGAGGGGGGGGGGGGGGGTAGACTGGAGGGAGTGAGGGTTCCCCACCCAGAAAATTTCCAATCGAGACATTATCATCTGGATTGAAATCTTAAATATCTATTCGCTACTCTGGTAATCATTTACTTTCTAAATTCTTACGGAACTACATATTCTTCTTGGACATATGTCAAACATATGTGCTAATTAATTTGTAACCTGGCAATTTTGCTGTTTTTGCCATCGTTTCTGTACTAAAAAAAAAATGAATTAACCCTTTACCCAACGCAGACGATATCACATTTGTTATTTTAAATATCATGTTTTCAAATTTTTCAAAAAATTTCAACAAACCCATATCATGTGACCCCTCGTTGGAACGAGCTCGTTCCAACGAGAGGTCACATGATATGGTTTTTGTTGAAATTTTTTGAAAAATAATATTTTTTCAACTGGTGAATTTGCATATTACGAGGGCGGATGCGGCCGATTCGTTGGGTAAAGGGTTAACTCAAATCTTGTGCTTGTATTTCGTCGATTATTTAAATAAACTAGATAAATTAGCCTACATAGAAAAACATTATCTTTTTCACAAAACGTTCTGGGAAAAGGCTGACGGCCAATGGTATTACCTATTGTTCAGTGGTGTTACAGAATTAACACCACTGACACGGTAACACCACTGACTTTTCAATATTTATTTATTTATTTATTTATTTATTTATTTATTTATTTATTTATTTATTTATTTATTTATTGATGTTTAAGGTCACATACTTATGCACAATGGCTAATCATGGCCGTGGCAGTTATACGGGTGGGGGGAAGCCGGAGTACCCGGAGAGAACCACCGAGCAACGACTTTTCAATAACATTTGAAATCAGCTCCCCTGTATAATCTATAGTGAGGTCGTCTGACTTCATTAAATTAGAAAAATAAACTCCCAACTACATCATTTACTGTTGTTTTTGTCCAATAAATGTGATGGGTTGTGGCATTATTGTGATTAACACCATTGACAGAAGGTATACATTTTTTTATTCACCCGTTTGGCGTCTTTTTTATAGTTTTTCTCTTGAAAGTGACAAGAAACAACACCATCACATTGGAAAGTCTCTGCTGGAGAGTCGCTCAAAGGTGACTCACTCCACTCTCCTGATCTTGAACTGAAGTTGCACTCTGTTTTCTTTTGAAAACACCACTGACCAATATTCCAGCTGCAGCTATACCACACGACTAACAATGAAAAATATAATCTTCTTTGATGTACCCTTATTTTTGGTGAGAAACCATAGATATCGGATAGATAGTGTTCTATCCGATATCAATGGGAGAAACAGGATGTCTTCGATTCACTTTCACAGCAATTTCACGAGGTATAAAACTCGTTTTATAGACTAAACAGTGAGATTGATATGAAGAAGACCTGTCTGCACAGGTAACCAATCGGTGGGTTGTATAATAATAATAACACTTCAGCCGGGCGCTGATTTGTCGCGGTTCTCGTATGAGAAGGCCTTGGTTACCCATGTTCTACCAACTGCCTCCCTATTCCCGCGCTTCTTCTCTCCTCCCAACACTCGGAGACGAACTGCTTGATGACATCCCTTGCCCCATTCGTCCCAATCTCTCCGATTAGTATATTAACCCTCTCCTTTGAGTCGCCCCCTAACCACATGTCCTTCATTCTCCCATCCCACTTCCCCACTATACTCCCCGTGAATCTTGTTCTTTTGGACTGGTATTTTGGGCATTCTATAAGAAAGTGTTCCAGGATCTCCACCACGCCCAAGTTACACATCTGGCACTCCTTTTCACTGTTTTTCCCAATTTTTCCCCTCAGCTCCAGGGACCGCGACCTCAGCTTGAACAACAGTGACCCCCCAAAGGTGCCATCAAGGTACTCTTCAAAACCAGGCTTCTCTTTATCACGCAGGCCACCCAAAGATCTCTTTGACTTGACCCCCCTCTCGACAATTACGGTTACAATCCTTCATGACCCTTTCTCTGACGATCTTTTTGCCCTGGTTAGCCCCAACGTCAAGGTCCGAGATCTCCAATGAGTAGTTTTCTACTAGCTCCCTCACTTGGACCATCCACCCCGTCTTGATATTGAGTTGAAAGTTCTCAGGAACATTACTTTACACCATCGGCTATCGGGGAAATTTACCAAATAATTAAGATAACCGAGTTTCAATTTGTGATTTATCAAAATAAGGTCACATTAATCTGAGAAAAGGGTAACGTATTTTATTGGCTGGAACCACCTTTTGTTTCGAGAAAATCGAGATAAGTATCGGAATTGGAATTGGTTTACTATTGTTGGCTAAAAATTGGCTGAACACAAAATATACCCTTTCGGCTGTTTTCTGGAGAATCACCCAGCCAGTACCAGCTAATAGATAACCCTTTACCTAACATGGAAAGCAGTCGACACTTCAAAACAAAATTCTAGAATAACTAAGTTTTTTTCATTTTTTATCTCAAAAGCATAGGTTATGACCCCTCTTTGGAACGAGCTCGACGAAGGGTCATAATCTATTTTTTTTTAGACAAAAAATGATAAAAAAGAATGAAAATTAATTCGCGATTTTTTATGAATAGCGCTGGCCGGTTTTGGCCATGACCGTTACGTTGGAAAAAGGGTTAACTAACTAGGCATTAAGCCTATTGTGAAAGAGTTCTGTTTTTCGCTCTAGCCTACATTTGTGGCCCGATTAATTGGAGATCTAGGCCTAAAACTGGAGTTAGCACACCCCCCCCCCCCCCCCCCCCCCTCCTCACTGGACGCTTTCACAATGTAATATCACGAATTGCTAGTAGTCCATCTGAAATCTTGTGGTGTTTTACTACAACTTCTCGTCATTCATTAATACCAATTATTTCGTAACCATTTGGACACACGTTGTATTAAATGATTGCAAGTGACTGTGTCGACAGTCGCTGTTTCTGGATTATTCCACTGAGCCTGCGCAATAAGAAAGGAAAGGGAATTTCTTTTCTGATGAAATTGATCGCCAGACTATTTATACATGTGGTGTTTCCCCGCAACGTCATATTTAAAAATAGCAATTTCCTTGGAAACTGCAGTTTATATCAGCACTTTTTCTTTCTTTTGTGTGTTTTTTTTGCAAATTTTATAACAATATGCCTGAAATATTACACAAAAATGCATTGTTTCAATGCAATGAAGCTATCTATTCTTTCTGTTCACATTAAGCAAAGACCGTATTCAGAATGTTTCATTTCTTTCTTTGTTTCCACGCCAGTGGTTTTCCAAAGCGAAGTTCAAGGTCGAATGTAAAATGGTGGATGAGGAGAGTGATTGCGATGGATGTGATATTTGAATTGGAAGGAATGCAGGTAAAAAATTATTTTTGTTCCAAGTCTTTTTTAATTTTTCAAGTGAAATCGTATAGAATTCACAGAACCTTAATTGAACGGCAGTCACCAAGTAGGAGAGTCGCTATTTTGTGTTTTTAGTTGAGTCGTCCATTTTATTGCATTCGCGGATGTAAACACGCCACACAAACATAAATAAACCCGAGGTCATCATGTCGGGTCACGTAACGATGACTCATGATTACACGTAGATTTGTATTTTTTTTCCGTTATATAAAGTTGGCATTTGCTGACGAAACCAACATACTTGTTGAGGGATCAGAACAGAAGGGTAGACATGGAGTAGAAAGGCTTGGCCATTTACCAGCTAGAGTGGAGGGAATCGCGGAGTCGAGAGAATGTTGACATGTTATGAAAGGTCACCTGAGCTGTTTGGCGCTTTGATATTGAAACGGATTGTTTACAAATATCGAGAATTAAAATTCAACAATTTGAAGGAAGAAGAACGAAACGAAAGGAATTATTTGAATTAAAAATGGTTATTTACAGTCAGAATTCTTTGAAAATGTTTGATCAGGCGGTGAGTTCATGATTTTTTAAAATTTGTTAAAATTTTTTTTTTGTGTAAATTGATTTCCAGTCCTGCTACTTGCGGAGTTGCGCACCATAACTTAAGACTATAAAATAACTTCTTGTGTGGTACATCCATCCCACAATCCATAACAATAGTCTATTACTATTAGACCTGGGCAGTAGACATGCACCATAAATACCTCATGGTATTATACACAAATTACAGACAACTCGGACCACAGACAACTCGGACCAACTTTGAAGACAAGTGGGCCCAATTTTCAGGACAACTCGGACCAACTTTAAAGACAACTCAGACCAACTTTGAAGACAAGTCGGCCCAATTTTCAGGACAACCTGGACCACTTTTGAAGACAAGTCGACCAGCTTTCTAGGCAACTTGGACTGACTCGTTGAATAATTCGGACCTGAATAGTGGACAAACACAGATTTGGGGTTGGTGGGGAAAGACACAGAACAACCAGTCACGGTTTAAACGATTTATTAAAAACTGAGGCATGACAATCAAAGACATGAATAAATGAATGAATAAAAGTTCACGTAAAAAAATAATGTCCAGCACATATTTTATGGGAACGCTCCAGTAGTGAGCGAAGGGGAGCAACCCAGCAGCAAGCTTGTTTGCTCCGTGGGATAGATAACTTGACACCAAGTTTGCGAATTCGACACACTGCCATTTATTGTTATACATAAACATGGATTTTATGGATACATGTACGAGATTGGTTTACATAATGAGCAGTGTGCCATGATAAAAGTTACAGAAATATGTACAAAACAAAGCATGTTTCAGTAGCCTAGAGCAAAGGTTGGCGATGATCCGCCACTAACAGAAATGAATGCTGTAAACATGGAGGATGATGGGGCTGGATGGAGGGGAAATTGACTGTGTTTAACCTTGACTCGACTGTTACAAGTTGTACTTAGATGACGCTGGAAAAAGGACGCAATTTGCTTGTCCTACTCCTTATATACTTGAAGTACTTTGGCTGACCTTTCCGCTAGTGTTGCTAATTATAGCACAAAGACAAAGAAATTGCAGACTGGCCCTAATTATTTGGCAGTAATATGATAGGACCTTGATGATAACAGTGCGTATTCTTGCGCCGCAAACATGTGTTAAACTTGACCGGAAGTTTGCGACCGGGTTGCGCAAGTCGCAAATGGCACAGGGCGTAATCATTCGAGGATACGTCTGCAAGGCAAATCTATTCTTGGCTGGTCGATATAACTTAGAATTAATAAATTTAAGGCTTGGATCGTTCCCATAAATGTGGCTAATAATTAACATTCTTAGCCCCGTATTTATGGGAACGCTCCAGTAGTGAGCGAAGGGGAGCAACCCAGCAGCAAGCTTGTTTGCTCCGTGGGATAGATAACTTGACACCAAGTTTGCGAATTCGACACACTGCCATTTATTGTTATACATAAACATGGATTTTATGGATACATGTACGAGATTGGTTTACATAATGAGCAGTGTGCCATGATAAAAGTTACAGAAATATGTACAAAACAAAGCATGTTTCAGTAGCCTAGAGCAAAGGTTGGCGATGATCCGCCACAGATGGCACCCACACAGCATTGAAGTCCCATAACCTCAATGAAGTGGGGGTGCCATCCCGCCAACCCGCAGCTGCTGGAGGAAAGTGTCCCCGAGGAGAGAGACCAGGGAAGAGATGCAAAAATGTGAACTCCCAACATGTACGGGTGGGAAAGGATGGAGATAAAGACACCACCATTGTGACCATGTGTGGCCTACCACTGAAATAAACAAACTTCATAACAAATCAAACGGAATTAGACAAGTATGGAAAAAAGTGCCACTGAAGGGGAAGTGGTAGAATATGCTAGGAACTCACCATGCAGCAGCCTCATCTGCGGAAAGGAACTTACAAGGTGAGGGTGACACCGTAATGCATCCTGAAGACTCCATGCTTGAAATGTCCGAATCTGCACCTAATCTATCTGTGGTGAATGACACTGGCAGACCACCATGAACCACCGTTGAGTGTCCCGAAACGAAATGCCTGTAGTCCATACTGTCCATGGGACCCACGGAGAAATGCGGCTAAGACGACACAAACTATATTCACTATTTATGTACAGAGTCCAGAGAGAAGAAAAAATTCATGACACAACACAATATGAAGGGTGAAAAATTCAGTCCAGAAAGACTGGCTGGTCACTATACACTATGTACAATATACCACAAACGGAAGGTGAAAGGTACATGCCTCCCCCGTATAGAGGGAAATGAAAAGTTTTTGCAACTTGTGAAGAGGTTGTCTGTAGATCTCCCAGTAATGCTGAAGGTCAAAGTCTAAAAAGGCAGTGTGCGGGATGCCAATGGTGGTGTCATTGTGAGAAACAATCGGGTAATCATCGAGAAAACATCGGGACTACAGGTGACTGCCATCATCGGTGCCCACTCTATGATTACCCGAAAGTTAAATTGCAGCCCAACTGACAACCCACCAATTATTCATAAACGCGTACAAGCCCAAGCCTGTATGAAGGGAAATTATCCCAGGTCCAGCCCAAGCCGACCCAGGTGAAGCTGTGTGTACCCCTTTTCTTATTTTGTGAGAGTGACCTACGGTTGTCAACGGTGTCGATAACATGTCCAGCCCAAGCCGAGTGTGATCGATTTGCGGATTTGTTTGTTGTAGGCCAAGCCCAAGCCGGCCGATCGAGATAATAGAGTAGCAGCCCGGCCTATGAAGAACCCAGTTAAAAAGCAATGTAACTCGCCCCACCCATCGGGTTAAAAAATGGTATAGTTGTCCAAATACAGCCTCCCAGGGGTACACTGGTATATTATAAGAATCGAGCCCAAGCCCGAGTTTATGAAAGAGAAGGGGCACGGATATAAGTCCTAAAGGCATTGGAACGCCAGCGACCCATTTGCCTTATCTGTGCATCACTGTAGTTCCTGGAGGCCGCTAAAGTAGCGGCTCCAATTCGGAAACTGTGACCTTTGAAAAAGGTGGGGTCAAGACCGGAAAACGTCAAGCACTGATTCAAGGCCCGGGTGAAATCTTTGCGGAGGATCGGAGAACCGTCCGGATAAGCAAAAAGAGGACCCATAGTGGAACCCCTGAGTGCTAGAAATGCACGCAGAAGCCCAACCGGGCAACTGGGTCCCCCAGTTGCCTGAATTGTCATTATGTGCGGTTTTCTGGTGATGTTATGCTTGAAATCGCGATAGGTCAAACTAACCGACTGGGGGGCAAAGGAAGCATCCGCATACTGCAGTACCTTGCCTGCCTCTGATGTCTGGGAGGGACAAAGTTCGCCAATGCGCGCAAAAGAGTAGAAGGCTGTGGTAAACAGGGCACGGAAGAGGCTGCACTGATAGGCACTGTGGGAACAGCTAGGTAGGCAAATCAGCAATTGACCAAGAATAGGTTCTGATATTGGCATCCGTAGGTCGGAAGTGGGTCGTAGACGCTGGACTCCCGACAAAAGCTTGCGCACTAGAAATGCTTGTGTGGGGTCAGGTAGCGCCTGAAGTTTATGATAATAGGAAAGACCTGAAAGCATTGACGTGATTGATTTGGAAGAATAATTTTCGTGGAACAAGTGAGACACAAACAGGCAAATGAGATGAACGCCGATGGGCCACTGGACAGCGATACTGAAGCGAGAACAAAACTGATAAAACTTTTCCTTGGTGTGTCTGTAAAATTGACTGGTGGATGGAGCGAGAGCATTATCCAACAAGGTGGTCATGGTACTAATAAGGTCTGAAGTTCCAGTTCCGGTGGGATTGGTGTTGGTTCTGGATCGCATGTTGGTGCAAGGACCTTGAACGCTGCCACCTGTGAACGAGAAAGATGATCGGCCATCACATTGGTCTTGCCTGGAATGTGCTTCGCGCGGAAAAGCACATTGTTGCGCAGGCAAATAAGTACTAAAACACGGAGGAGTTTGAGGAGATCTGGATTCTTTGAAGTTTGGGAATTGATGACCGAGACCACAGCTTCATTGTCGGATAAGAAGGAGATGCGTTTGTGCTGCATGGACCCTCCCCAAAGGTGGAGTGCCAAAACGATGGGATAAAGCTCCAGGATCGCAATGTTCAAAGATCTGAGGTGTGGGGGCCAAGTCCCATGAAACCAATGGCGACCAAATATTCCCCCAAACCCACAAGAAGCAGCAGCGTCTGTATAAAGAGACAAGACGTCGTTCTGCATCCACTGGTTTTCAAGAAAAAGAGTCTTACCATTATAGAAGGTCAGAAAGTCCAACCACATCTGCAAATCAGCTTTGACTTCTCTAGTCAAACGGACACGGTGGTGGGCATGGGTCAAACCAATGGTGAGATTAATGAGACGGCGAAGAAAGACCCGACCAGGTAAAATGACTGTGCAGGCAAAATTAAGCAGCCCAATAAGTCCTTGCAATTCGACCAGTGGGGCTTTTTTGCGCTGCAAAAAATTACGGATTGTGACTTCACATTTCGTTAATTTGTCGGCTGGAAGGCGGGCACACATGTCTTGGGTATCCAATTCAATCCCCAGGAATACCAAACACTGGGAAGGATGGACCGTCTTATCGTCAGCGATGGGGACCCCCAAAAAGCTGCACAAAGCAAGAAAACGGTCCAGATACTGTTGACACAGGTCCTGGGTTGGTGCAGCAAAGAAGAAATCGTCCAACACATGCAGGATGTCGTGAACTTTAAATTTAGTTTGGGCCACCCAATGGAGCGAGGTACTGAACAACTCAAAAAGCTGACATGAAGAGGAACAACCCATTGGCAGACATTTATCATAAAAATATTGTTCTTGCCACCGGAAACCCAAGAGGGGCTGATCAAGAGGATGAATAGGTAATAAGCGGAAGGCAGATTTAATATCGGTCTTCGAAAGAAAACACCCTCTCCCCAGGCGACAAATGATGGAAATGGCATCCTGAATGGTATCATAATAGACCGCCGACCACTCGGCTGGAATGTGATCATTCACAGAGAAACCCTTAGGATATGACAGGTGCTGTATCATCCGAAATTCCCCTGGGTTCTTTTTTGGCACCAGACCTATGGGTGATAAGACCAAATCTGGAAAAGGGGGGTGTCGAAAGGGACCTGCCACCCTCCCCGCTTGAACCTCTTTCATAATTTTTTCATGCATAACGTCAGGGTAGTCGCTCGCTGACCGTAAGTTGGAAACCTTGCGGGGGGCGGGGCAACCTTGTATACCTAATCGAAAACCATGTGAAAATCCCTGGATTAGTGTGCTGGCCAAAATGGGGTCATAACCGTGAAGAAATTTATTGAGTCTGTTTACCTGGATTGGAGTGACTGTGTGAACTGGAGGAGGAAGGCTGTCCAAAACGACCACGGCCTCTGTAACCATTCCCTCGAAAGGAGGCCTGACCCCCTTGGTATCGAAAGGAACATTTCTGGAAGCTGTGGGCCTGTTGGCACTTGAAACATGTATGGGAAAATTTACAGGGCCCCTCACAGTTACCGCCTTCATGAAATCGAAAGCAATAACCAGCAGGAATGAAACGGCGCCCCCTCCGTCCAGATCCACGATCCTTAGAGGCTGGGACCTGTGACTTCTGAAATTTGGGAGCACTGCCACCGGGAGCTGCTCTCATGTATAGCTCCCAATGGAATTGGTCCCACTGGAGCTGTGGCTGCTGTTGTCTAATCAGCCTAAACTGCTGATCGTAGAAAGACCAGTCAAAGCCAATTGTGGCGAGATGGCGAATATTTGACTGGTACTTTAACAAAGCTGCAGCTTCCTGTGGAAATTTTTCAATGCGAACGGACATAAACACTTCAAAGGCACTCAACCACTGAGCCACAGATGTGAGTGCCTTCGGTGCCTTGGGGACCCACATGATGGTGGGGTTGCCTTGCGAGGCATCCACAGATAGTGCATAAGAGGAATCTATCCCCGTGGCATGCTGCGGAAGCAGGGCAGCCAAGGTGACAAATTCCCCAGCCCAAATCTGGGCTTTAAGTTTTGAACTCACATTCGCCGCCAATGGCAGCGAGGTGGAAATGAATTCCGGAACAGGCCCTGCTGGGCCTGCAGGAAGCATCTCCTGGGTATCAGGGGTGACCTGAGGAGGGCCAAATGTATTGGTGTCGACATTAGTAGAAGTAGGAAAACCCTGCGCATGGTTATTACCTTGGATGGTGGGAACCTGCTGAAGGGCATCCCGCACTGCCTCTGAAACCTGAGTGCCCAGGGTGGTCGCAGATCGCAAACTGGCTGGGATATGAACTGTCACTGTGATTGTGTCCCCCGCCGGCGTGGTATCTGAAGCTGAAATCTCTGGTGGTGGAGCGGCTGATGTAGAGTCTCTTGTCGGCGGAGGGACAGGTAAAGTTGAACTGTGCCCAGAGGGTGGAGTGGTCCCTGTGTTGCGGGCAGATGACGGACGAGGTGTCCTTTTACTAGCCCTTGGTTGATAGGAGCTAGAAAGGCCATCCTGAAGTTGACTCCTTTTACGTTTTGGTGGCATGACTGAAAGAGAAAGCAGAGGACCACGGCATGCCGTGGAGGTAAGGACCGATAGTGATAACGGAGAAGAACCTGCCGAACAATAGGGAGGACCTATATGTGAAATGGTGGGAGGAAGCAGGCCGAGCACCCAGTAGGTGTGGTAATGAAAAACAGCAAAAATGGCTGTGAATTGTAATGGTCAGGAAAATTTAGGGCACATGCTGTAAGGCAGTTGACCCAAACAGTCCTCGCTGTTATTCGGCAGGTTGAAACACGATTCACGTTTACGAAGGATGCCAAAGAATAATGGGGTGATCAAACGAGGATGTATGATGCCATCCGGTAAGACTTGGGCGGAGGCAGACCAGGTTATGCCAAAAAAGCCAAGTAGGAATGGGAGGTCCAAGGCAGCGGTGTTGAAAACGATCCAGATCAAGAAGACATAAGCCCAGCCAGTCCGAACACAACGGGCACAAAACAAACTGCTGGCCAGGAATAAACTGCTGCCCACACCACGACACTTCCTCACAAGTAAGAGGACACGTAAGCCCACTCCAGAAGAGAACACCTGGGCTGATTATTTTTTTTTTTTTTTTTTGTTTTTTTTTTTTTGTTGTTGTGAGAGATGAATTACCCTCAACAGTTTATAAAGTGCCCCAACGATGAAAAGATACATAAATATTACGTGTTATTGTGTAATAACGAGAGACACCTGTGCAAAAAGGGGCAGCAGTATTAATCACGACACCGTGGTGGTATACCTCAGAATATGAGCTCATTGCCATCCCAGTGGGAGTAAAAGGACAATATAAACCTGACTGAAAGTCAGGAATGAGCCGACTCATTCGACGTACACCCCAGAAGATCACCTTCAACACCGGACCCAAGTGTGACCCCCCAAATGTGGGCTGTGATCAACATATATCTACAAAGATTATTAAAAATGTTTTTTTTTTTTTTTTGTTTTTTTTTTTTTTTTTTTTTTAATATATCGTATGTTGGTAGCATTCGGTTTTGTTACGGCTGCCTCGTTTTTTTTTTTTGTTTTGTTTTTTTTTTTGTTTTTGGTGTTTCGTTTTGTTGTGGTAAGGCACATAGGCCTGAGAAAGCCTTTTCCTCAAGTTAACATTTGGAGAGAAAATTGTTGAGGAAAAAGAGGATAGCACCCCTTACACTACGACAATATCTTTCCAAGCCACGGTCATTAAAATGAACACCATCGCACAAATAGTGCGATGCCACACTGTGGAATTTACGGTGCTTCCAGAAGTGAAAAGCCGGTGAAGTGGCTGGGAGGACGTGTTCCAGATACAGGTTAAGTTTGTAGACACGCATGTTGAACTCAGGCACGGACATGGCGCTAACACGACCATGGGCAACTGACACTTTGGTTCGATAAAAGGCCTGACAGACAAACACCGACCGGACCCCGAATTCCGATTGCAATTCGGAGGCCAGATCGTCGATTGAGCTGCCGACCGTTTCCGCTGGAATACCAGCGAGATCATTGGAACCAATCTGCAACACAACCAATTCCGGCTTAAATTCTTTAATAATGTGCATATCCAAAGATCTTAATTTTTTTACCGTCGAACCGCCCCTGCCGTGGAAGCGACAATGCACCGGTCGGCCATGAAACGAGCTCAACCTAAGTGACGGGGCAAAGTCAAAGGCGGACGGAAACCGCACATCCCGCCTTAAGTAACGCCCCAGCCTGGCAGTAAATGAACTGCCCAGAACTAACACTTTAATGGGAATACCATGTTCCGCCATAATAATAAATAATGCTAAAAAAAAAATATAATGGAACAAACTCACCGGACTTCGGAAACGTGAATACAATAAACGTGGAAACGAAAGTGAAACCGAAAGTTGAAACGAAGTGAACTAGGAAAAATGGAAATTGACTGTGTTTAACCTTGACTCGACTGTTACAAGTTGTACTTAGATGACGCTGGAAAAAGGACGCAATTTGCTTGTCCTACTCCTTATATACTTGAAGTACTTTGGCTGACCTTTCCGCTAGTGTTGCTAATTATAGCACAAAGACAAAGAAATTGCAGACTGGCCCTAATTATTTGGCAGTAATATGATAGGACCTTGATGATAACAGTGCGTATTCTTGCGCCGCAAACATGTGTTAAACTTGACCGGAAGTTTGCGACCGGGTTGCGCAAGTCGCAAATGGCACAGGGCGTAATCATTCGAGGATACGTCTGCAAGGCAAATCTATTCTTGGCTGGTCGATATAACTTAGAATTAATAAATTTAAGGCTTGGATCGTTCCCATAAATGTGGCTAATAATTAACATTCTTAGCCCCGTATTTATCAAACTATATGTACAATATATATGTATTGGAATTTAAAGTCACAATTCTTCAAATTTAAGTCTGTATGAACATCTGCATTATTATCCGAATGATATATATTGGAACGGACGTGATTCGCTCGTTCCAATGAAGGATCATAATCTATGTTTTGGAAACAAAAAAATGAAAAAACTGTATGGCTGAACTGATCAGTGAATTAACTCAAGAGTTGTCAATTTTCACCTGTAATTACATTGAATATTATCCCATGACTGAGTCTCTATTGTTATATTTGAGGTGTTTATTCTGACTCTTCTGTGGTGATTGGTGGCTGTTCGACTTTCACACATTATTTCTGTGTGATTACTTGTTTAGTTGCAATGCAAACATTCATCGCATATCAAAGTTCGTGGTGAGAAGCATTTTCATTTTACAGAATAACTTCAAAGACAACGCAAGCTGCACTGGAAAGTGTTCCATCGTATCTATTGAAGTCTTTGAGATCACATTTAATTATTTTCGACATCATTCTTTTCTTCACAATTGGTCCAACCTGTCTTGAAAGTTGGTCCGAGTTGTCTCCAAAAGTGGTCCGAGTTGTCTTGAAAGTTGGGCCGAGTTGTCTTGCAAGTTGGGCTGACTTGTCTTCAAAGTTGGTCCGGGTTGTCTTCAAAAGTGGTCCAAGTTGTCTTCAAAAGTGGTCCGACTTGTCTTGGTCCGAGTTGTCTTTGGTCCAAGTGTTGTCCCGATCCCTTATACACATACATGTACCACAACTGAACATGCTGAAGGAATGAAACATAAATGTTACACTGTTAGTTGAAAGAAGATAAGTTAACCCTTTACCTAACATGAAAAGCCGACAACGCCTGCCCAAAAAAATTATTGAATAAGTATTTTTTTTTCATTATTTTGTCTCGAAAACATAGGTAGTGACCCCTCGTTGGAACAAGCTCATCAGGCTCGTTCCAACAAGGGGTCATAACCTTTGTTTTTGAGACAAAAAAATGAAAAAATAATGAAAATTAATTGGCGATATTTCAGTTAAGTGCTGGCCAGTTTTTGGCGTTACGTTGGGTAAAGGGTTAAAAGAACGTTACCCAGCATGGCTAACAAGAAAAGCCTGTAATTGAGCTGGGAGATTTTGATTTTTCACATTTGGTTTCAGTTTTGGTTTCCATTCAGTTTTTCTTTATGTTAAGAACAGATAGAAAATAGCACCTCAGACTGTTTAACTGGGAAAAATCTGCAATAATTTGTATGACGCAACTCAACACAAATGCCCTGTCTGCAAAGTATCTTGACTGGGTTCAGCTTAACTTACCTGTAATCCTTCTTAGAGGTTTTAGGGGATGAGTTGAGAAGCTCATTCTGTCAGAAAAAACATAAATAAATGTGACAAATGAATAAAGTTTGTTGTATCTATGGTGTGGTCTCATTGTCACATTTTCTCCCTTATTGACTTGTCTAGTGGATGAGGCAATAAGACAGAAATGTGACAATCAGATCAGAACACAACTTATTCACCCCCTCTGCCGGATAGACTGAGTGGTGAGAGTCCATAGTGAGTCACTAGTCCAGTTCCTTCCCAGTATGATAGTTTGATCAGTTTATATACAAACACAGTAAAAACGTTTGGTAGGTTTGTATGGTTCTTTTTTTTGTTTGACACAAAACCGGAACCGATCTGGAGCACCCAGCTCTAGCTAATGGACTAATCTTTTCCACAGGTTCTCACCACCGATCATTATTTATAACCAAAATTCTGAGGAAAAGTGCCCCATTGGCTTATACCGGGATATTCTCACAACTTTATATTAAGTACATCAAATGACTGATGGAGTGTGTCCCTGTGTAATTTTCCATGTATTGACAATACATTCATTATTCGTTAAATCTGCCATGACTTACCATCCTCATGAGCAAGCCTGAAAATAAGCAGACTGTCATCTGCAAATTGAGGTCCCCAGAGGGTGAATTTGATGATGCTACCCTGCATAGCAGCAGGATAGCATCACAAAATTTACCCTCTGTGAACCTCAGTCTGAATCAAGGTCTCCAGCCAAAACAGAAAGATGTACCTAGAGGATAAATTGGCCCACTGTATGTATGGGATAGCTCAGTAAATTCGCCCTTTGGGGACCCCATTTTGCAAATGACAGGTTGCTTATATTTAGGCTTGCTCATGAGTCTGTAGTTGAATATGAGCATTGAGCATTCTTAATCTCTTGACTTCTATAGAATCAGGGGTATGTCCCAATTCCAGCTTGAAAATTCTGACCGTCTTGCCCTAAACCATTAAAACTTGTTACACATAGCTCATGTCTGATAATTATGCATTTTTTCGATCAAAAAACAACAAATTATTCTTCTAAAATTTCTTTTTATTCATAACAACATGACATCTGATACATCAAGACAACAACAGGTGTGCAGATTTCAGAAATTTGTGGAACCTGAAAACAGGTTCCATGTATTTGATGTCTGGGTACCCTGCAGAACCTACTTTTGAGTTCCAACAAGGACTATCAGGGAACCTATTTTTATTTCTTATTGAATGTGTACCCATTTTCTTATCCTGATCTCCAGTTTTAGACCTTCAAATGTTTATGAAGGACCTAGAATATGAAGTGGATTGCCATAGATGAGAGGGTGAATACATTTGATCAAATGAAAAATAAAAAACTGAAACAAGTTATCAGTATTTTCATTTGTTTATTTTGTGTCCAGCCCTTGAACACTCATTTTACATGTATTTGCGGCAGATGAACAGAGGCAATCATGACTCAGATGAGTGTGTACAGTATTACTTGCCAGTGAAAAAGATGACAAAGAATGATCAATCATAACTGTAGGACAATGAAATATTCAGATATTTTGTTTTTTCTTTGAAGTTGAGCAAATAAAAAAATAATTTAAATTCTTTGTGCATTCAGATTTGGGAGGCGCAGATTGTCCAAGTGCGAAACGTCACGTTTAGGAAGGTACCAATATTGAATTGATTGGAACAAAATTTCTGTAAACCTTGAGTATAAATAAAGCTTGAACACACCCCTTCTTGATTCTGCATGTAGCTGTGAAATTGGCAGAACATATCTTGCATTTTAGAAAATACATTTTTGCCTCATTGTAAGCTTTCAGTGATAAAATGTGATTTTGTTATTGTTGTCAATGATGGGGTTTGGTGTGTTCAGCTTCAAGTGGTTTTGTTTTCAAACATGCTGTAATTGGGTGCAATCGATTTTAGTAATTAAGTATCAGAAACTGTTGGCAACATGCTACTAGTAGCTCAACAATCTGAATTGACTGAGATTGTAAAAACCAAGTGCACTGTTGATACTGTTACAAATCGGATCACTGTTTCAGCACTATAATTAATAATACAATTTTAGTCTGCGCAGAGAACATATAGCATGTTTTAAGTGCCCTCTGATGAAAAGCAAAATGATAAAAATTTCTGGGAACCTGTTTTTTGTTTTTGCGATTTTGGCCAGACAGAACCTGCACAGAAATGGAATGAGTGTTTCCGTGAAATCTACATGCCAACTATGAATATCACTCAAAATCATCATTAGAAATTTATTTTCCCAATTTGGACCTTCACAAAATTAATTTTTCACAATTCTAGAGGCCCAGCCCCATTACCAGGCCTGGTCTTTTGAGGGGAGCTATAGGTCCAGCCCTCCATGGCTTCTGCAAAATCAATTTAAGGAGAGCCGTAATTGCTCTCCTTAAGAGCTCTAATAGCTCTCCTCAAATCTTCAATTTCCTCGTTAATAACTGACTTAAGAAAAGAATAGCTCTTCTGGCACAGGTTTCGGCGAGCCGTAGTAGCTCCCCTTGATTTTCCAAAAGTAAAGGCCTGCTTTACCAAAGGACCCAGAAACATCCTTGACTACTCCCCAAAGTGATTATAAATCATTCAGTTCATTAAATATTCTGTGAAAGCGTATGTTCCTTACTTCTGCAGTAGTGTGTCTGACACAGTTTTTGTCTGAATGCTGGAAGATGAGGAAGGAGAGTGAGATGGTGAGAAATAAGCTTACAGGCAATGGCGCCCCCTTATTAGACGACTGGCAAAATCAGCAGAAGGCCCAAGAATTATTATTATTACATTGGACTTTAAATTCTCCCAAAATTGAAGAGATGTCCAGATTACAAGAACATACCCAAATTTGGCAAAATATAGATATGGCCGAGAATTTGACTTTGGTTTCCCCATGCTTTCTTATCTAGTTTCATCAGAAGCAGTGTGCAGAATTTAAAAAATTACTCTTACTTTTATTATTTATTTATTGGTGTTTAAGGTCACATATTTATGCGCAATGGCTAATCATGACCGTGACAGTTTTACGGGTGGAGGAAGCCGGAGAACCCGGAGAGAACCACCGAGCAACGGCGAGCAACTGTCAGCTCCCCAACATACTAACTCCACACAAGCAGGGTTAGCATTGGTTGAAGACAAGTGCACCATTGACGTGCAGTACACCTTAGTGCACAACGCCACCATGCCCCCACGCGGACAATGGAGATGAAGTGTCTGGCCCGAGGACACAATGCGGTTACCGTAGGTGGGATTCGAACCGAGGACCTCTCGGCTTGCAACCTGCATCTCTACCTACTGAGCCACCGCGCCCCCACTCTTACTTTTAACCAACTGACCATTCACGTGGGTTGGATATGGCTAACCGAATGCTTGGCTATGTAAAAATTCTTCAGAAACTGCATTTTTATCATTAACAAGTATTCATATATTGAATAAAATTGAAATATATATATAGCCTTTTTACATAGCCTCTCATGTCAAAAGTCTAAAAATCAATCAAGACACAAAAAAGGCTGCTTAACTTGTAGAGTGCTAGAAGCCCATATTTGGGCTTTATTCTGAACTGCAGGTACCTAAAGTTAAAGGCTTCATATTCTGTGGATGTCCTTCATATTGCGTGTGGATAGGAGCTGGGCGAACTGAGGGTCAGAAACGGGGTGGGGGTGTTGGCATCTACGCTAAAGAGGAATTACAGCCCTCATTGATTACAGATCTCACAGAAGCAAGGACTCAGATTCCAGTATCCAACGAAATAGTATGGGCAAAAATCAAGTTAGGAAGCAGGAGTGTTGCCGTTGGTGTTGTATACTTAGCAGTGGAGGGAAGTAAGCCTGAGTGGAATGATTCAATATATACAACTCTTAGATCGAATATCACAGAGCTTGGAAGCAGAGGGTTCAGTATTGTCCTAATGGGGGACTTCAATGGGCACATCGGGGATAAGGAGGAGGGCATACAGGGAGGTGATAGGAAAATTAACACGAATGGGAGGAAGATGTTGGACCTATCAAAAGAGCTTGGTTTAAAGATCCTGAACAGGGATGCGAAATGTAAGGGTAAATGGACCTGGGAGAGGAACGATAAGAAAACAATAATTGATTATATACTCACTGACATTAGCGTATGGAGGGAGGTTATAGATGTAGAAATAGATGACGAGGGAAAAAATGACTTGGGTAGTGATCACAACCTGATAACAGTTAAGATTATGGGCAAAAAGACGAATAGAGACAGAAATACCTTCAAGGAAGTTTGGGGACTAAAACAAGGAACCGACTGGAAGCAGTTTCGGGAAAAACTAAAACCAAATCTTGAATGTATACCTAGGGATGCAAATGTCCAGAGTATTTCAGATGGCATAGTAAATAGCCTAACAGAGGCAGGGAGGGATTGTATAGGAAGGGTGAGGGTCCCAACGAGAGAACTTGGATACAGGGTTAACGAGGGACTGAAAAAGGCTATAAAAGAAAGGAAGGTAAAATGCGCTGCTTACAGAAGAAGTAGGAAGCTTAAAGGGGTGGATAACAATGACACGAGACTAATGAAAGGAGAATATGAACTGGCACGGAGAAAGGTGAATGAGATAAAGAATAATAATAGGAATGAGCACAATTGCTGTCTTGCCAGAACAATAAAGAAAACGGGGGGTTCGAGCTCAAACGTATTTTGGAACTGGATAAATAAACGGGGGAAAAGTAGTGTGCAGAGTATCAAAGTGGATGGGGAAAGTACAGAAGATAAAGGCCGTATCGCTTCAGAGTTAGTCAAGCACTGGGAAAAGATAAACGATAGGCGATGGGGCAGTGGGTCCCCACCAAAAAGAAATACACTGGTGGAGGAGAACCTATCCAATCGTGTATGTAGCGAAATAACGGCAGAAGAAGTGCGGAACGTGGTCTCGAAATTAAAAAATGGTAAAGCGGGAGGGACTGATGAAATTCCGAACGAATTCCTCAAAAATGGAGGGGAGGCACTTATTGAAGTCCTGACAAACCTTTTCAACCTGGCTCTGCGAAAGCAAGAGGTCCCCAGAGAGTGGAGGGAAAGTAAGGTGTCGTTCATACACAAAAAGGGGGATAAGGAAGTTCTAGATAACTATAGGGGGATATCAGTTAGTAGTAACATCGGAAAAGTATTCTGTAAGGTCATATACGGTAGACTAGAGGAAGTTATTGAAGAGAAAGGTTTTTTAGGAGAAATTCAAAATGGTTTCAGGAAAGTACGAAGAGTCACTGATCACCTATTTACACTCACCCAACTGATAGAATCAACAAAGGCTGAAAAGAAAAAGGTGTTTCTGGCATTTCTAGATGTGAAAAAAGCGTACGACCGAGTGTGGAGGGAAGGTATATGGCGAAAGCTCGAGGGCATCGGACTGGGGGGTGACTTTGTGGGAATCATGAAAGCACTGTATACAGATGTGCAAAGCCAACTCAGTCTAGGGAGTATCACTACAAAACGAGTCCCTATGGATATAGGCCTCAAGCAGGGGTGTATCTTTTCACCGATTTTGTTTGCATTGTATGTTAAAGATTTAGGGGACAAACTAATTCAGAGTGCGGAGGGGGTAAATGTTGGAGACATAAAGATACCAGGCTTATTCTTTGCGGACGACATGGTGTTAATGTCTAGAACTGAACAGGGGCTAGAGAAACTGCTGGAAATTGTTGGTAGATATGGGAACACTTGGCGGCTCGAACTAAATGAAAATAAAAGCAAGGTAATACCCGTTGGACGCAAGGTAGATATGACGAAGAGATGGAGAGTGGGGGAGTTCTCAATCCCCGAAGGGGAAAGCAAACAAATCACTGTAGGAGAAACGGGAGAGTATGAGTATCTAGGGGTAAGCATAAATATAACGGGAAGAGGGGTGTACAGAAATTACTCAGCCAAACTGATTCTGAAGGGGAAAAGAATTCTAAACCAACTAAAACTTTTAGGGAAAAATAGTTTCAATAAGGTCTTTGTGGGGAAAACACTGTGGGAGAGGGTGGGTTTACCAAGTATAACGTATGGCACGGACGTGATTCCATTAAACCAAACCGTTATTAAGAAGTTGGAAAGTACTCAGAATGATGCCGGCAGATGGATAACAGGGTCGAGTAATGCTGCAGCTTTGGAAGCAGTAAGGGTGGAGCTTGGGTGGATGAAAATCAAGGACAGGGTAGATTTGGGAAAACTGTGTTACTTTAACTACTTGAGAAACCTGCCTGACAACCGGTGGTGCAAATTGATGCTCGATACCATTTGGAATTCTAATATAGAAACGGGGTGGTCAAAACATGTGAGGGAACTAATGGACAATTACTCTATAGAGGTCACAAACATAGAAGTAGGAATGAAAGAAGGCAAACGGTTTGTCAAAGAGAGAGTCATGGAAGACTGCAATCGAAACTGGCGAGCAGGGGTTAGCGTGAAAAGATCACTGCAGGGGTTACAATATAAAGAAAAGCCAGCTTTTGAGAAGTACCTAGATGGCACCTTTGGAGGGTCACTGCTGTTCAAACTGAGATCAAGATCACTGGAGCTTCGGGGAAAAATTGGGAGAGATGGGGAAAAGGGATGCCAAATGTGCCACTCTGGAGTAGTGGAGACCCTGGAACATTTTCTCTTGGAATGCCCACAGTATATACCTCATAGAATAAAATTTACTGGAAGAATAATGCAGAAGTGGGGTGAAGAAACAAAGGATAGATGGCTGAAGGGGGACACGAGGGAGAGGGTAGGAATGCTTATTGAAGAAATTGAAAAAGAGGAAGTGAGGGACACTATTAAGCAGTTTATATCTGAATGCTGGGAGGAGAGGAGGGGAAGAGGGGGTGGGGTGCAGGGGGAATGATGGCCTTCTCTTATGAGGACCGCGACAAATCAGCGGCTGGCCAAAGAGTTATTATTATTATATTATTTTGTAACTAAAATTACTTCATGTCTATATTTATTTGTGTGCGACACATCATCAATTTTGGCTTTATTCTGAACTGCAGGTACACTAAGTTAAAGGCTTTATATTCTGTGGATGTCCTTCATATTATCTTGTAAGTAAAATTACAGTGGGCGCGGTGGCGTCGTGGGACCGGTTCTCGTCAGATCACCAAAGTTAAGCAACGTCGAGCACGGTTAGTAGTTGGATGGGTGACCATTTCAGTGACTGATTCGTGCTCCCGCGTTGTGTCCTTGGGAAAGGCACTTAACCCTGATTGCCTACATGGGGCACAATGACGCTGTGAACTAAGGCGTACTGCACGTCGATGGTGCACATGTCTTAACCAATGTAACCCTGCCTGTGCCGTGGTGCAGAGTTCAGAGTCACGATGTTGGAGATCTGACAGCTGCTCGTCGTTGCTCAGTGGTTCTCTCTGGGTACTCCGGCTTCCTCCACCCGTAAAACTGTCACCGACACGATATGACCCTGGCTGTTAATGTGTCGTTAAACCCTAAGAAAAAAAATGAAAATTACTTCATGTCTATATTGATTTGCATTGTTACAATTCATGAGAGAGTGCCTATAGGCACTCTCCCATGAATTGTAACAAGACAAAAATGTGTGAACAAATCTTGAGGCTGATAAAAAATTTAGCACTCTACCAGTTAAGTGACACAGACTTTCCCATTCATGATGCATCTTTGGGCCAACCGGTTATCCATTCGCATATATTTAAATTTGCGTAGCCACCACGCGAACGAAACGAGCGTTGTCATCAAATTTTGCACAGTGAGAAAGGAATTTAATGGCTAATTTTAGGTAGGGTCAAAGATTTATTTTTCTAACTAGAATTGGTTCATTGGAGAGTACCTCAAACTGTTTTGTGCCCATTCAGTTTGCTGTTCTTTTCTGCAAAAAATTCTTAAATATGTGGATAGGATTTATATTTTTTTTAAAATGATGCATAAATACAATTGAACACCAATGTATTTGATATTTCTGCACTAACGATTTGAATTCTAAATTTTTCTTGCTTGCAAAAATTTGTTCGTATGTTTTTGCCTTATTACAATTTACATGGAACTTTCCCATAAATTGTAACAAGGCAAACCCATATAGATGGAATATACTCACTTCAAAGATAAACAGGAACCACATCCACAGAATTGAAACCTTTAAGTTGTGGTAGAGTGGAGCCCACTTAATTGGATATCTCTTAACTGAATAACCCTGTTAATTGAATATAATTTCCCAACACAAAACCATTTACTATACCTCCAGTACAAATTTGACCTGTCAATTGAATATAGGTTATAAAATAGACTCCTGTTAATTGAATAAAAAATCTTGTAACCTGTCGAGAAATTACCCTGACTCTCCCTAGTTTTCCTTTGTTTATAGACCTATTTGGCCTCAGTACATCCAATACAGGCATTCAGTCTATTATATCTTGTTTGACAGAGCTCTGTCAAACAAGATATAATAGAATAAATACTCTGAGGTGCCAAATAACAGTGATGGCTCAGATTTTGGTCTGAAAATAATAACAGTGATGGCATTTTTGCTCTATGTCTCAATACCAAATAACAGTGATGGCAAGGAATTTTTCAGCAAAATTAATAAGCATGTCGACACTCTTATTTGGCACCTCGGAGTACTGCATTTATCTCTAGAATACAAGAAAATGACATGGTCCCGGTTATTTGAACACTCCTGTTAATTGAATAATTTTCATTGGCAAAGTGGCTAGTCAATTAACAGGGTTCCACTGTACATGTACTGTGTGACACCTGCACTCAAGAATAGAGCCCAAATATGCACTTCAAGCACTCAACCAATCAACTTGCAAAAATGGTAAAACATTAACTAACAAAAACTTGTAAGAATTGTAAGAATGAAAATAAAAGCCTCCCTTCCTGACTGATTTTAAAAGTTAATTGCTTGAGAACCAAATATATTTTTATGTGTCCTAAGTAGTCTTGGGTTTATGCATGAGGTTAGAAAAATCAAAAGGTTTTCTACCTTATCTGAATTGAGAATGAAGTGTGACATGAATTTTCACCTTGATTTCTAATTTGTTTGCAAGGTGTTAAAGTTCCCTGGCAGGAAGCCAGCTATTAATTCAGGAAACTTTCTCGGTATGCATTCTTGGTGGTACAGAAATAGTAAATTTCATCAGACAAATTGGAACATACATTAGATACCTTAGTACTCAGTGTAACAGACAGACACAACTATCACATAAAAAAATTTCACCATGTCTCAGAATCTCAACCAAGAAAACGTTTCACCGCATTTCACATTGAAAAATGACAATAACAGATAATGCATTGTACAATACTACAACTATGCTGCTTCATATACTCATCTACATGTAGTTGCAAATAAAAATAACAGATAACATTTTTTTTCATATTTATGTTTCTACACAGTAAAAAAACTATTCGGGCTTGAAAGAACAAAAATAAGGATATTTGATTCTAATCCCCTTACTTGAAAATCGTCTGCTGCAAAGCTTTACAAATATTTTTCTTACATTTATTCCAATGTTTTTTCTTAATAGAACGCAAACACAGTGGAACCCTATTAAGCAAAGAACCAGTTTTGCATAGAAAATTATTCAATTAACAAAGTATTCATTTAACAGGGATTTGGTCACTTTCCAGAAATCTAGAGATAAACTGAGTAGTTCATCCATTATATCTTATACAGTCGGCTAGAGTCCCCCAATTTATTCTCTGGGTACCTCTTTCTATTTCGGCCTGAGACCTTGATTCAGACTGAGTTTCCCAAAGGGTAAATTTGGTAATACTACCCTGCTGTGCAGGGTAGCATCACCAAATTCACCCTCTGGGGACCTCATTCTGTACATGACAGTCCGCTTATTTTCAGGCTTGATCCTGACAACAGTTTTAGTAGTGTTTGTTATCAATGTTGAGGGGTTTAATTAACGATTTAATTTGTAAATAGAATGTTTTTTTCACCAATGATTTCTTGTGCTACATTAAAATTAATTTTTCATCAAATATAGTCCATGTCTGCTTTAAAGCAGCCATGACTAGATTTTATGAAAAATATCTAGAAAATACCCAGCAGTTTTAGAATTAAACACCCATGGAGCAAGATTTCATAAATGAAGTATTGTGATATCAAGACCAAAACCCCCCAAAAATAAATGAAAGTAACATCCTAGATTCAATGTTCTTGCATTTCTTTTCCTGCGATTTAAATTTGAATGTTCTTCTGACATTCTATGGGTTGTTGGAAGAAAAGTGGGCAGATAATTTTGACCAGATCATGACCCAGTCCACTTTTGTGATCACAGTACTGTAACAGGTGAAGTGACAAGACTATTTAAAAATTAAACTTGATGTGAAGGAAACCATTGTTCGTAATAAGAAAGCTCCTTCTAATACTCAACAAGACAGTTGCCATGGGCTGGTCGTAGTACACACATGGGCAGTGATGTGCTTCATTAAGTAAATTTTTTATGATTATTCCTATAATTTGTGTTTGGAATAAAATATTATTGTGTTCCTGGAAATATTGCCCACATGTGGAAAGTGATCAGTCCACAGCAGCTGTAACGTAAAATCATCTGAATGTCTTGTCATGAGTATCTTGACCCAAAAGATTACAATAAAGGCTTTGAAAACTAATAATAATAATAATGCTATTTTATTTTTCCCTTGATTGATGTTCACTGCCGTTCAAGTATCTTTTTTTTCATTCAAGTTGACATATCTCTATGGGTAATGTAGAGTTCAGAAAACAGTGAACAATTGGTAAATCAATGAAAATTGTGTTGTGCCCTTCAGAAAATTATAAATTAGTTATTGTACCAGCTGAAGTAAATGACTGTGCCAACAAATGCTCTACCAACACTTTCCATCCGAATCCAGATACAAGTTTCTAGTTCTCAACAAGTTAACCCTTTATCTAATATACATGTAGTAGCATAAAACTGATTAGGGCTGTTACAAAAATTAATTGTCAAGTTTCATTATTTTTTCAATGTTTGCCTATAAAACACAGTTTATGACTCTCTCATTGGGGGTGTGATGGCTCAGTAGACAGAGGCACAGACTGCAAGCCAAGAGGTTCTTGGTTTGAATCCCACCTGTGGCAACCAGGTTATGTTCTTGAGCAAGACACTTCACTCCCATTGCTCAAGTGGGGGCACGGTGGCCTTTTATTCCATAGCACACTGCATGTCGATGGTGAACTTGTCTTCAACAAATGCTAACCCTGCTTGTGTGGAGTTAGTATGTTGGGGAGCCTCTCTGTTATTCATCATTGCTCAGTTATTCTCTCCAGGTAATCTGGCTTACTCCAACCGTAAAACTGTCCAATACAAGGTGACCCTGGCTGTTGAAAGTGTCATTAAACCCCATTAAATAAATAAATAAATATGACCATCTCATTGGAATTGGGTTTTCAAGCCCAAATAACAAAATTTCAAGCAGCAATTTTTTCCCATAATGCAACTAGGAATTTATCCAATTCAATCTTGTTTGACAGAGCTCGATGAGCTCTTGTCAAACAAGATTAAATTGGAATATGGTTAAATTCAGAGTTGCATTATGGGGAAAACTTACAAAGTAAAATTTTAGATTTTTATCATCCGTGTACAGAAGCTTAGTTAAGATATAAAAAAAAAAATAAGCCTGGATTATATAATTTGATAAGATAGATGTTCATGGAAAAACCCTCAATCAGAATGTCACTGAGTGGAAAAACAAAAGGGGAATATTTGCAAACTGAAAGTATTTGATTGGGAGATTCCCATTTTCAGGCGAGTCATCACTTGTAAGTTATTGTTTTGTGATACATTCTATCATAGTAAGGTCAGGGTGAATTATAAGGGGAATTCAGGGTTAGTTTTCTATAGAGATTATGCAATAGAGAAGTGTGGAGGATGTGTGGAGGCTCTCAGTTTCACCTGCAGGTTGATATATTAATTTATTCCCAAGAATATTCTATCCTTTCAGTGCAATTTGAAATAAAGTAGTATGATAACAGGAGGAAAAGTATCTAAAAAATTATTTCATTTGTTCCTTGTTCATGAAGATAGTCAGAAGAATATCTCAAATTGTTTTCATTTGTTCATTGCTCAAGTTGTGCCAGACATTTACATTCATTTTGTCAGTGAGAAATTATATTCAATGAACAGAATTCAGTCAACAGGAAATGATCACTTCTCTATAATATTCTACTGAGAAACTGAGCACTTATTCAAGCATAATTTTTTATACCCCCCGAAAAATTTTTGTTTGTGTGCAGACAGTGTTTGGCATTTCCATTGTCAGTCCGTTAGGAAGATTTTCATGTCCGCACCATAACTCTGAGATGCATTATTGCATTTTGTTGAAATTTGGCATACATATTGTTTATGGCGAGACGATGTGTTGTGCACAATTTTTTTTTTCAATGGAGATCAAGGTCACATATCAAGGTCATAGTTCGAGGGCATTCGTGGCCGTATGGCCACTGTTGTCTTATTGTATTCTATTACCTGGTATGTCTTGTAGAGCTGGGTGGTTTTTCAATTGGTTTCGATTTGCTTCTGGTTTTTGTGGCAAACCAGAAACTGAACTGCAAGATCCAGCATAAAATAGCCAAACTTTTTTGCAGTGTTCATGTATAAACTGATAAAACTGTCTTACTGGGAGGGAACTGAACTAGCGACTCATATGGACATTCATCACTTGGTCTATCTGGTAAAGGGGCAAACGCATAATGTTCTCATTGTCACATTTTTCTCCCTTATTGACTTGTCCACCGGACAAGTCAGTAAGAGAGAAAAGTGACAATGAGAACACAACATGGATTAGATGAACTCCCTTCATTTGTTACCCAAATTTATGTTGTTTTTTTAAAACTCAATGGCCTTTACAACAGATCCTCCCCCCCCCCCCCCTCCAAACCCCTAAGAATGAACAAAGGGCAGTTAGGGTGAACCCAATGGAGATACTTACATATATTATTTATTTATTGGTGTTTAAGGTCACATACTTATGCACAATGGCTAATCGTGACCGTGACAGTTTTACGGGTGGAGGAAGCCGGAGTACCCGGAGAGAACCACCGAGCAACGACGAGCAGCTGTCAGCTCTCCAACATCGTAACTCTGAACTCTGCACCGCAGCACAGGCAGGGTTAGATTGGTTGAAGACATGCGCACCATCGACGTGCAGTACGGAGATACTTACAGACAGGACTTGTTGTTATATTGGTTTTGTACAAACTATTGCAGGATTTTCCAAGTTAAGGAGCCTGAAATGTTTACTATATCTTCTTAACCCTTTCTTTACCTAACATGAAAAGCAGATGACACTTGCAAAAAAAAATTCTTGAATAATTTTTTTCATTTTTGTCTCGAAAACATAGGTCATGACCCCTCATTGGAACGAGCTCGATGAGCTCATTCCAAAGAGGGGTCATAACCTTTGTTTTTGAGACAAAAAAAGAAAACATAATGAAAATTAATTGCCGATTTTTGAGAATAGAGCTGGCCAGTTTTGGCCGTTACGTTGGGTAAAGGGTTAATACAGAAAAGCTAAACCGAAACCAAGGGTTTTTTTCTGAAGCCAAACCGAAGGTAAATCTGAAAAAAATCCCCCCCCCCTCTAATATCTTGCTCGTCAAACAAGATATTAAGATTAAATGCATTCTTTTATACAGTGGAATGTCTTTCCTGCCAGGTGATCTCTCAACACAAGTTTCATTCATCGATGTTAAGACACATAATTAATAAATTAAAGACCCCAAAAATAATAACATGCAATTAACAGATCAGATTTGAACTGAAGGTTTGGTAAATGGTTTGGTGTTAGTAGTTATATGTAATTAACTGGGTTATTGGTCAATTGAGAAATATCCAATAAAGTTGGCTCCCTTTATCAGCAAATAAAAATACGAGAAATTATCTTAGTTTAATATAATATCATGACATTTACAGTGTAGTTCAGCAAGTAGTGTACCATTAAAAATATCACATACACTCTATTGCAAAGAGAATGGTATCATTAACCCTTTCTTCAAAATAATTAACAGTCTGACTCGTCCTGTACTGATCTGACCTAATAAGTTTACTTTTTTGAGGGTTCAAGATTAAAGGTAGGCTTAATTCCACTTCGGGGTCATAACCTGTGTTTTTGAGCCAAAAAAGTAAAATTAATGGACGATTTTGGGGCTCATTTGACTGTGTCAAAACAAGAATTACAAGATTGGATTGGTTAACTGGTTGAGTGCTAGAAGCCACTATCAGGGCTTTTAAAAACAAGAGGGTTCCCGAGCAAAATCCAACATTTACCTTGCTTATGTTTCTTACTCGGTCAAACACAAATAATATTTTGTTCATATCAATTTATTTTATTACAAATTATTGGAGAGTGCCTTGTGGCACTCTCCAATAATTTGTTATAAAATAAATTTTTAATACCAAATTCAGACCACCAAAAATATTCTAGCACTCAACCAGATAAATTCCTTGTTGCATTATGGGAATAATTTACTTCTTGAAATCTTGGTTTTTCGACATCAGTCTGCAGAGATTTAACTGGATGGGTGTTAAATTAATTTTCAAAGGTAATTAGTAAAGCCTAATATAGATAAAAATCTGTTTCTCAGGCCCTCCCGCTTGGTCATTTTGCCGCATGGTCTCTTTTTATAACCAATGCAAACTAAAAAAAATAAAAATTAAACAGTTTGTAAATAACAAGTTAATGCATACAGTGTGTAAAGCCACTGAAGTGGCTTTCAGCACATTTAAGAAGAGTCCTGATAGTGGCTTCTAGAACTCCATCAGTTGAATAGTAAGCTGGCTTTGTGCAATTCAGTCTGCATAGTCAGTTCTGCATGAAAAACAATTGATTCAGTTTTGAGTGTTGTTTTTACCTTATTCAGTTGCGCATTGTAAACATTGTTTGAGATTGTTGTTTTTTTCTTAACAGTAAAAGATTAAAAACAAATGGATAAAATCTAGTAATGTTCTATTGTCCTTATTGTAATCATAAGTGAGCATTTTAACACCTTGACATTCAGTAGTTACTTTAGAAGATTAACTTAAGACAAGTAGCTGCTTTGTTCTTATTTTAATTACTCTGCTTCATGTTTGTGATAAGAATATCACACCTGCTACCAACTAATACTATTTAGAGAGGTTATATATAATATGGCTTGAATTTGTTGAGTTCAGTGTAGTGCTCAAGAAGCTCTCCAAGAGGGAAGGTCATTCACATACCACCAAAGGAGTTGTCAAGCTACTGTACTACCTGTGTGTCATTTCTGGTCATTCTTGCTTTGCTGTGAAAACCTTTCTAACTGAAGTTTGTGAAACTAGGTTGAAATGAAATGATGCACCTTTTGCAAGTGGTAGGTACATATGCAGTTATTTTTACAGGACTGACTGTGATCCAAAAGTGGATAGAGAATTTTGATTGGATTGCAACTGAGTCCAACAAGGAGTAGTTGATATGGTTTTGGTGAAATGTTTTAAAAAATTTGAAAAAATAATATTTTAACCCTTTACCTAACATGAAAAGCAGACAACATTTGCAAAAATAATCTTGAATAACTAATTTTTTCCATTTTTGGCCTCAAAAACATAGGTTATGACCCCTCATTGGAACAAGCTCGGCAAGCTCGTTCCAATGATGGGGTCGTAACCTATGTTATTGAGACAAAAAATGAAAATTAATTGGAGATTTTTTAGAAAAGCGCTTGTCGGTTTTGGTCATTACATTGGGTAAAGGGTTAAAAAGATAAATTTTGATATTGTGTGCAACAGTTTGAATAAGTTTGATAACTGAAAATAATTTTGATTTCATTTTTCTTGGAAAGTTCCAAAACTTCAATGATTTCCGCCAAATTAATTCCTTTTCATTGTAATCACTGCCTGCAGTCAGCACTGACTTATGGGCAGTCTGGAGGACACTACAACACTTGATATTTAGAGATAGTGAGGATGATAGCATGTGTGTTAGTCTCTCAAACTTGATGACATGGGTCATTATTTCTTTTAGTTTGGGGGTGGTGGGGGGTTGATTTGGTTGTTTTAGGCATTTTGTTAAAACTAGATGCAAATCTCAGACTGATGGTTATTTGTCATCAGAAAGTTATTCAATACTTATGGTTCACACTCCAGTTTAAAATCATGTTGAGTTCCAGACATAAGAACAGATTTGGGAAAGAGCTTATACCGAGTTGTTGTTCATGGGTGAAAGCAGAATTTCTAGGCATCAAGAGTAACAGAAATTATTCGGTATGTTGTTTTGTCCAATTGATACAGTCTTTCTTTCCAGGATATTTGTGGGTATGCTGTTTTCTAGTTTCTTATTTAGCTGGTTATGATGGAAATTCAATACAGTTGAGGTGTATTCCATAGTGGGCCTGAAAATTGACTTATGGGGTCTCTCTTTTGTGATTTCATGTGTTATTATAAGGTTTCTCACACAATATGGTTTTGTTAAAATGTTTGGAATTTTAATTTTTTTCAACTACAGTGGAGCCCACTTAATTGGATATCTCTTGACTGTATATCCCTGTTAATTGAATATAATTTTCAAACACAAAACCATTTACCATACCTTCAGTACAAATTTGATCTGTTAATTGCATATGGGTTGTAGAGTAAACTCCTGTTAATTGTATATAAATTTTTGTAATATGTCGAAAACATTACTGTGACACGCACCAAATACCCCTCATTTATCAACCTTTTTGGCCTCACTACATACAATACAGGCATTTATTCTATTATATCTTGTTTAACAGAGCTCCATGAGCTCTGTCAAACAAGATATAGTAGAATAAATGCTCAGTTTACCTCCAGAACACAGGAAACTGACCAAATCCCTGTTAATTGTATACTCCTGTTAATTGAATAATTCACTGGCAAAATGGATATTCAATTAAGAGGATTCTACTGTACTAATTTTTTGTAAATTACTTAGGATGCAACCGATTTGTTATGTAAAAGGTTAAACCAGAGTCTTATCTAGAGTTCTACAGTTTTCAGTTGTAGGGCTGAAACGGCTCATTTTCGCAACTGACTAACTGAGAGCTATAACCAGATGATATCCGGTTTTCCATGGCCATTATTTCTCCGAATATGGGATCAAAACTATAGGAATTGGAAAGCAGTATTCTCAGAAACTATTCCGTAGTGTGTATACAAACAAACGTCCAGTTCGCGACAATGTTCGTTTGTATATATACTATGGAATAGTTTCTGCGATTACTCAGTACTCACAGAAATTGCTGATCATTAACAAAGTCTTGATTATTTCTCAATATATACAACGTGGCTTTGAGATGTAATCTATCACCAATGAGAAGCGGCAGATTTACTACGTTTTAACTATGGAATGATGATCACTATTGATATTTAGGATAACCTGTTGACGTTTTTTCTAAGCGGTTAGGTAGGCAAGTGGTTACAAACTGGATATCCGGTTAACCATTTCAGTACTATTCAGTTATGCTTTAGGAGAATGAACAAACTTTAGAAACATCAAGTGATACCGTTTTTTTTTTTTTTTACAAATTCATCTGCATGTCATTCAACAAGATAGCAATCTTCTTGGGTAATGTAATTTCAGATTAAGAATACATCTGGGAAGAAGAGTAGTGGGGCCACCCGACCTGACAGTTTAGTCATGGACGATGTGCTGATGCTTGATATTGAGCAGCAGTTGGGGGATCTTCAGCTTGAGCAGAGCTTCAGGCCAAATAAGAAGAAGAAGAAGCGAAGAGCTACTGAAGTTCCAGAAAGAAAATTTGAAGGTTTGTTAGCAGTTCAGATTCATTAATTCATACCCATCATCAAATTTGTTTCCCCACAAACCCCATGCTCAATTTCACAAATAATTTGCATATGGAATATTTTTCATATCCCATGTACATTGTGCCCCTTACCTCTGCAGATAGTTTACACTCAGTAGGCTCAGTAGTTAGAGGTGAAGGCTGCAAACTGAGAAGTCCTCGGTTCGAATCCCACCTGCAGCAACGACATTGTGTCCTTGGACAAAACACTTCACCCCCATTACTCACATGAGGCACAGTAGCATTGTATACTAAGGCATACTGCCAGTCGACGGTGCACTTGTCTTCAACCAATGCTAACCCTGTTTGTGTGGAGTTAGTATTTTGGGGGAGCCTGATAGTTGCTCGTCATTGTTCAGTGTTCTCTTTGGGTACTCCGGGTTCCTCCACTCGTAAAACTGCCTGACACGAGGTGACCCTGGCTGTGTGTCATTAAACCCCAATAAAAATAAATAAAATAAAATAAATTATTTCCAATAAACCATATAGTTTCTTCAATCAAGTGGAAGCAGTTTTTTTATATTCCTCCCATTTTAGTGATGATAAACATGACTATTCATGTAAATTGTGCCCAAACTATAGTCTCTGAAAAAAGTTCGACCCAGATTTGCGATGTTCTCATACCGTAATCAATAAACTCTGTCAAACAAGATTGAATTGGTTAACTGGTAGAGTACTGGAAGCCCATATTTGGGCTTTACAATGAAGTGCAGGTTTCCCAGCCTGAAATCTTCATATTCACTAGATGTGTATTATATCATCTTTGAAATGAAATTAATTTTCTCTGTATGGATTTGCCTTGTTATTTACTCTTTGTGGATTTGCCTTGTTACAATTTATGGGAAAATGCCTATGGGCACTTTCCCATAAATTGTAACAAGGCAAAAACATGAACAAACTTTGACGCCCGAAAATAGTTTTGCACTCTACCAGTTAAATTCATTATGGGAAATATTTACATGTTGAAATTACAGTATTTAGACATAAGTCTGCAGAGGGTTATGTTTGACTATGAATATATTACTAGCCAAAATAGGTTTTTGGATAACCACAGAAAAACTGTGATCATATTTTTCTCTGGTGATAATTTCAACACTTGAGAAATGATGTTGGAATTGTCAACACAGATAAAAGGGAGCAAATTTTGTTGTTATCTTATTTCATCCGATAAACTGTGCGTGCTTTCATCTACTACAATGCTAAGATGATTAGTAGAGAGAATGTATTAGGATTTATTTTTTCTGCTGACAAAGCTGACCAATATATCCTCTCTTGTCATGCATTTAGTAATCTGTTTACTCAGTTAATTAATAGTTAATTAATTAGGATTCTGCTCTTCACAAATTATTTAACCCTTCAGCTACCAGAGTGGAAGAGGGTGCTTGCAAAATAATTCCTTCATTAACTACATGTAACTGTTTTCATTTTTGACCGCAAAAAAAAATTGTTTTACACTCCATATTGAAGCAAGCTCAATGGTTCATAAGCTTTTGTCTTGATGCAAAAAATAGTCAAATTTGAATGGGAATTTTTGAGAAGAACGCTACTTGTTATGGTTCTTTCATTAGGTAAATTTAAAACTGGTACTCTCAGGTGCCAAATAATAGTGATGGCTGAATAACAGTGATGACTTGCATATTCATCAAAAATTAATAACAGTGATGGCGTTTTTGCTCTATATCTCATTACCAAATAACAGTGATGGTTGGAATTTTCCTCCAAAATTAATAACAGTGCCGACACTCTTATTTGGCACCTCAGAGTATATTGCTGAATAAATTTGAGAAGACCTTATATTTCATGCATTAAACATCTCTTTGCAATTATTAACCCTTTTTATAGCAGCGACCAAAAATGGCCAGAAAATTAACCAGAATAAATGTACCACAACTTAAAATATCTTGGGAGTTTACCAATAAAACCATACAAATATGGATATCATTAGAACCAGCTCATTGAGCTGGTTCTAATGACATCCATATTTGTATGGTTTTATTGAAAAATTGTGAAATTTGTTTTCGAAAAATGTGAAATTCAATTTATTTTTTTAAAATACTGTGTTAGGTAAAGGGTTAATACAGTTAACTTACTTTCAATCTCTGTTAACCCTTTACGTAACATAGTGGGAAAAAAACGGCCAGAAAATTAACCAGAATAAGTCTATCACAACTTAAATATCTCAGAAGTTTCTCAATAAAACCCTGCAAATATGTATGGTTTTATTGAGCTGCTTCTAATGCTGTCCATATTTGTATGGTTTTATTAAGAAATTCTGGAATTTGTTTTCGAAAAATGTGAAATTTATTTTTTTCAAATACTGTGTTAGGTAAAGGGTTAACTCTTTACATGCTGCTGGCGGATATTCCTGCCCAGCACATGGTTTCTCTTGTTTCTGAAATAAGTATAAGTAAAGTATATTTAATCAATTTGCCCCCTGTAAATTGAATGGATTTCTTCTCCAATGATTTCTTGAGCTACATTTATAATAATTTTTCATCAAATCTAGTCATGGCTGCTTAAAAGCAGCCATGGCTAGATTTGATAAAAGATATCTAGAAAATACTCAGCAGGTTAAGAGTTAATACAGTTACCTTAATTTCAATCTCTGCAGGGCTCCTGGAAGAGGGTGTAGTGCTAGGTTATAATGGTAGGCAAAGTTCTGTTTCGGTGCTGGAGCATGAACATATCTCTGGTGGACATTTCCACGTGTGGATAATACCCCATTCCTGGTGGGCAGACGTTTCCCCTGGCATCTTTTTTTAGAAAAGTGGACATTTCCCCAGCATGTTCTCTGTTTTAATTTGTTTTGGTTAATTTTTTTGAGTTTTTGTTTGTTTTGTTTTTATAGCAATTCCAAATATGTAACCACAATGTAGGGAGTTACATCTTTTGTTTTCAAGCCAAAGTTTATGCAGGGATTAGAATTGCTTGCTTTGTGTACCATCGACGTTGTTTGTTGACAAAAATGTATACAGTACAGCTAAAGAAGTTGGATTGCATTTTTTCTGTGTTGATAAAACTAGGATCTTGTATCATTTGCACGAATACTTTTTGAGAGAATGTTCCAAGGACTGCTACCGGGACCATGCCTTTTTGAGAGAATGTTCCAAGAACGGGACCTTGTTTTATCAACATAAGAAATTGTTTCTCTTCTCCGTCACTCTGATAATTAATTTAACTTTGAAAGTGTTGTTTCTATCTCATAATGTCTTCCATTCTATGAGGAATGTCTGGGGTAATGTTTCACCCTCACCAGGGAAATGCCTACCCACACCAGTGAATTGTCTGCTGGGGGAAACATCTGCAGGGAAAACTCCTGCATTCTTCAATGCTATAATAGGATCTGGTACCAATGCTTGAGGTGTAAGTTCCTTAACCCTTTGCCTAACACAAAAGGCAGATAGATGACATTTGCAAAAAAATTCTTGTATAATCAATTTTTTTCTTTTTTTTGCATCAAAACATAGCTTATGACCCCTCATTGGAACGAGCTCATTCCACTGAGGGTTCATAAGCTATATTTTTGAGACAAAAATAATGAACATTGAATGGTGATTTTTGTGAACATCTCTGACTGGTTATGGCCATTGTGTTGGGTAAAAGGTTAAAGTGTGCTATTACTTATAAAGAATTGGTTGAACTTGATTTCATATATGTATTATTGTCATGATATGGCCATAGATGCAGAAAATGACCTCATATTTTAACGAAAAAACAAACCTTAACGCTTTACCTAACATGAAAAGCAGACAACACTTGCAAAAAAATTCTTGAATAGCTTATTTTTTTCATTTTTTGTCTCAAAAACGTAGGTTATGACCCTCGTTGGAACGAGCTCGACGAGCTCGTTCCAACAAGGTGTCATAACCTATGTTTTTGAGACAAAAAATGAAAAAAATAATGAAAATTAATTGGCGATTTTTGAGAATAGCGCTGACCGGTTTTGGCCGTTACGTTGGGTAAAGGGTTAACCTGTTACCTAACAGCTGACACTTAAAAAAAAAAATTGTATATAACTTCTATATTTATATTTAACCCTTTACCCAACGTAACGGCCAAATCCGGCCAGCGCTATTCTAAAAAATTGCGAATTAATTTTCAAAATATTTTCATTTTTTGTCTCAAAAACATAGGTTATGACCCCTCATTGGAACGAGCTCGTCGAGCTCGTTCCAACAAGGGGTCATAACCTATGTTTTTGAGACAACAAATGAAAAAAATTAGTTATTCAAGAATTTTTTTTTGCAAGTGTCGTCTGCTTTTCATGTTAGGTAAAGGGTTAACTGAAAAAAAAATCCATTTTTGCCCCCAAAACACAGCATATGACTCCTCATTGGAATAGGTTTCAGTTTCTAGAAATTCTAACCTTTTCAGAGTGTAGCTTGCGGGTTAAATCTGTTATCAACCCATTAACCCCCACCTCACGTTTTTTTGAAATCCGATCAGAATTATACACAAAGTCACCATATTCAAATTCTGTTTTCCAAATTTGTTTTTGTCCAAAACATAGGTTTGACTCCTCATTTGAACTATCTCATCAAGTGCAATGTTTAGAAGTGCTGAAAAATGAGTTTTTAGAAAGAAAGGATAAAAAAACCCATTTCAAGTGATGTCTGCTGGATGTGTAAGGTACATGGTAAATGGATTGATTCGGGAAAATGTGTATTTAAATCTTTACCTCACAAAGTCACCAGTCAGTGTTGTTCATAAAAATCACTTTGCAGATTTTTCTTTTTGCCTTGAAAATGGCTTATGACCCCTCATAGGAATGATCTGGGGCCAAAAAAACGAACATTTGTGCTTATTGAAGAAATTTTTGTGCTGTTTGTGTTCCTTAAGAAAAAATTCTGTGGAGTCGACTTAATTGGATATCTCTTATATGAATAACCCTGTTAATTGAATATAACTTCTGAACACCGAACCATTTACCATACCTTCAGTAAAAATTCGACCTGTTGATTGCATGTAGGTTATAGAGTAATCCACTGATTATTAAACAAAAAAGTTTTGTGATCTCTCAGTGATTTACTCTGACAGGCATGGAATTCCCAATAAAAAAGCATTTAATTTACTATATCTTGCTGTAAACATGATGCAGTAGAATAAATGCTCAGGTTTAACACTAGAATACTAGAAAATGACCATATTCCTGTTAAATGAATACTCTTGTTAATTGAATATTTTTCACTAACAAATTAGCTATACAATTAACAGGATTCTAGTGTATATGAATATTCCATTATCTGTCAGTGTGAAGTGCACTGCACTTGGGATTTTCTTACTGTATTCAGCTGCTGCATTCTCAACACCAGATCTTGAGTCATGCTACCAGTGACAAGTACTGTTGTTAAGAACTTGCCATGTTGGCAGTGTTTACGTTGTGCTCTAATCTTCATTATTATAAGTCACTCCACGTTTGTCTGTACATCTGGCACACATCAGATCATGTTGAGTCATAATCACAAGAGTATTACTAATATCTTTTGCAAATGGCAAATTATTTTTTAAGATTCTGAAGCCACCTGTGACCTGGTCAGGTGATCTCAAGTGTTGACAGAAAAAGCTGGCGTGCATTTGGTTTCAACAACATTTTAACCCTCTCAGTGCTGTGTCTTGCTAGTCAACTCTAGAAAATGGAACAGTGCTTGTGTACTTCAGTAGACAAGTTTTGCTTTGCTGGTACAATGGGACTTGAAAATAGACTGGCTTGCCTGATGAAGAATTAGATTAACCCTTCAGCCAACATGAATAGAAGATGACAGAGACAAAACATTACTTGGATGACTAAATATTTTCAGGTGTTGCCTAAAAAACGTAGCTTACGACCCTGCATAGATATGTTTTTGAGAGAAAGAAAATATAATAAATTTTATGCCACAGAAAAAAGTAATTGATTCTCTTTTCTTTTTTTTTCGAAGTCAGTGAGGGAGATAAGGTTTTGTTTTTCATTTTTGTTATTTTTTCTTTTATATAATGAGGATGGATGAGAAGCTTTTGTTGCCTTTTCACACCCAGATGACAGAATGTGCATAATTGTACAAATTAACTCCTTAAACAGATGATCTGAAATGTTGTTTGCTGGGAGACTTGAAAGTTCATTCTAAGTGCCTTCCTTGACAGTCATTTCTAGGCAAGTCTTAGCTGTCTGTATAGTCAGTCAAGGCTTGCCTTGGATCAACCACAAAGACACAGGATGGGGACTGTTAGTTATTATCTTCAGATTTCAGTTTAAACACACATCAATTAAAATACATAAAAAGTTTTGAGTCTCCTGAGTTTGTAGAAATATTGGCAATATACTGAATCACAATAAAAACGTCCAATGATTCAATTTCATTGAGTGATTTCCTGAGAATGAAAACTGTTTTTTTCACCTTATAATAGCACTTGCTATTCCTTTCCATTTTGTTAGGTAAAGGTTTTTTAATTTTTGTTTTGTCACAATAGTGTATTGAGGTTAAAAGTTACCCTCTAAGCAAGAGAGAATAAATATTCACTTTATCTCTAGAATACAGGAAAATGACAAAATCCCTGTTAATTGAATACTCTCGTTAATTAAATAATTTTCACTGGCAAACTGGCTATTCAGTTATCATCCTTCCATTGTAATACTAACCTTCTTGATCAGAGTTTGTTTACTGTATGTAAAACAAAAAAATCAAACCCTTGTTGGTACCTTGGGAAGCAGAGCAACGCTTGATTACAACTGTTTGACTGATATAATAGGACCCTATAACCAATACCTGGGGTAAGAGCCTTCTAAAGTGAGCTGCACAGGAAAAATGATTGGCTCAGCTTGTCGTCAAATTGTCAGGAACTACAGACCTGGAATAATGACATAGCCTGCTCGAAATTAATAGGTTTTGATGACCCAGGTGAGGTTAGGTCTGCACGGTATTTCGATAAACGGATATTTTCCGGTATTCAAACCAATATCGATTGAATAGCAGTGTAATTACAAAAATATCGGTTTACCGTCATTATTTATCCACATTTTAATTTTCAAGATGTCTTGAGTTTTAACTGGAGCCCCAAATGAATGGCATTATCCCTTTACCCAAGGAATCATTTGCATGTGCCCGCGTAATATACAAATTGAGCAGTTGAAAAAATAAGTTTAAAAAATTTCAAGAAAACTACATCATATGACCCCTCATTGGAATGAGCTTGATGAGTTGATAAGCGTGTTCCAATGGGAGGGGGGGGAGTGGGGGGGGGGGGGGGTTATATGATATAGTTTTGTAGAAATTTATGGAAAAACCTGATAAACTAATATTTCAAATAATAAATTTTGATACCGTCAGTGTTGAGTAAAGGTTTTTCGAACCGCATCATCAAGGCATGCTAATTCATTCCGACTGATGCCTCAAGTCTCGATTGTGGTACTTATGTTCAGATATCTGAACAGTTTTCGATATACCGGTATACTGCAGTATTTTTTTGAACACCGATATCGGTATTCATTTTTGAATATCGTGCAGCCCTAAGCGAGGTCCTTCCTATATCACAAAAAAGGTCCTCTTTCCAATTTCAGTGTATAAAAGCCTGCTTATGTTTCAATGTGAAGTGACCTGTCATTGGTGAGGTCTTTGTGCATTTATTTTTTTTTAGTGGCCTGATATATTCCTTATCTGAAACGAAAAAATTTGACTTGAGTTATTGCTTAACATGCCAACTGATATATTCTTTCTTTCAGATTTCTATCGTCCTACGGGTGAAGTTTTGGGTCAGGGTGCCTATGCTTCTGTGAAAACATACGAGCATGTTACCACTCACCAACAGTATGCAGTGAAAGTAAGTTAAAACTTGTTTATTCTTTCTCTCTGGGATTCTTCTGTTCTCTTTGGTAAAGGGTCAAGGGCCCATGCAATTGAGAGAATCCCCATCAGGAAGGCTCCAATTAAGAATTCCTTTGGGAGAAGAAACACAAAGAATAAGAAATGTTACCTTCATATTAAACTGAGAACATTAATATAGAAGCTACTACATGCAGTGAGTTTTATAAACAGTTGCATGAAAAAATGATCAGTCTCAGAAATCGCTATTAAATACATTGTTCTTATACTATTAAATGATGGAGATATTAATGCATTTTGCTACCCTTCAGTAGTCGACATTCGGTCGCATCGTGGTTGTGTCTAGGCAAGTCCAGCCAAGACTTGTCTAGAAACAACTGACAAGATTCTTTGGGTGTAACTTGCGAACATATCGAAAAACTGCCTGTTGAGACACCTGTTTTGTCACAGTAAAATGTGATGAAAGTCAAAATTAGGCCCTCAAGAGTTGAAGAATGGTTAAATTTTTATTTGAATGATTGTGAGATTGGGAAATTTTTTGTTTGAATTGGGGAAAAATCATGCCAAAATACTCTTGGGAATGGGTCTCATATTTGTCCCCTGTAAGCACCCAAAAGAATCCCTGTCTCTGTCAAGATTTGATGCTTCTGCCATTAAAAGACCAGGTAGGAGTGACACAATTCCACTTAATACTAGTTTATAAAACTACCCTGCAAATAGAATATCAATGTCAAACACCTTTTTTACTTTTAGTACAAATATGGCTTATTGATTGCATATTAACTCAGCTTGCTGGGTACAGTTTGAATATCGCATAAAATTTAGTTATGGCTCATCATTAACCCAACAAAATAAGCTGGCTCCATCCACATAAGATACAAAGAAAGTAGTCGAAAAAAAAACAAATTTTGATATTGCATGTTTTGGGTAAAGGGTCAATAAATGGATGGGTCCAATTTATGTGGATATGGTTAGAAGAAAAGATCCTGTATTGTACCTATTCCAGAATTGGGCATATTGCATCCAAGGAAGGATATTCCTACACCATTCAAGAATTGACCACTTTGCCAATGGAAATTATCCAATTAACAGGAGTATTCAATAAACAGGGATTGTGTCACTTTCATGTATTCTAGAGATAAACTTAGCATTTATTCTATTATACCTTGTTGGACAGAGCTCCGTGAGCTCTGTCAAACAGGACATAATAGATTTAATAACTGTATTGGATGTACTGAGGCCAAATTGATCTAAACAAAGAAAACAGGGGTGAGTCAGGGTAATTTCTTGACTGGTTTCAAACTTTTTTATTCAATTGACAGTAGTTTACAATATAACCTATATTCAATTAACAGGTCAAATTTGTACTGAAGGTATGGTAAATGGTTTTGTGTTAGGAAATTATAATCAAGTAACATGTATACACAATTAAGAGATATCCAATTAAGTGAGCTCCGCCGTATTTGTGTTTATTTTCTTCAAAATATAAGAGATATATTTATATATAAACACGTTTTTTCTACTTACAGGTGATTAAAAAAGATTGTACTCACTCCAGGAGCAAAGTGTTCAAAGAAGTAGAGATTTTTCATATTTGTCAAGGACAAAAGAATATCCTACAGCTTGTTGAATACTTTGAAGAGGAGGAAAAGTAAGACTCGAACTTGTTACATTCAACTGCAAGTCATATAAATTTGATACCATAACTTTGCTCTGGCTTACACTTGTAGGATATATTAGTTATGGGCCTCTGAAAATAGGAGTACATATTTTATAATAATAATAATAAATACAGTTTATAGCCATGAATCCACATAAAGTGCTCTCAGGCTTTACAAAGTGGGGAAAAATGTATACATATATACATAAAACACATACTCAAGTGAAATATGTCTTTGATAAACAATATGAATTCATTCAAAGGGGACTGGTTGTGGAAATGCATTTTGAAAAAGATAAGTTTTGAGACACTTTTTGAATGACGTGTCTGGAAGTGGTGACTTCAGGTGATCAAGTAAAGTGTTCCAGAGAAAAGGGCCTGCGACCCAAAAGTCTCAATCGCCTGTCGTTAAAAGATTACCAGGGTTGTAACAGAGTTTATTGGAAGAGGATGATCTCAGAGATCTGGAAGGAGTATAATGCTTGAGTAGGTTACAAAGATACATTGGGGCCAACCCATTAAAATATTTATAAACTAAAACAAGAATTTTGAATATGATACACTGTTCAACAGGAAGCTAATGTAGGTGGTATAACAAGGATATAATGTGACATGATTTCCTTCTTAGAATGATCCCCCGCAGTGCAGTTTTGATATATATATTTTTTTATACTCTGAGCATTTTTTATTTAGAATATGTAGTTCTGTTGTCAGGGAGTCTTTCCATCAGAATTAACCTGAAAACATATTATACCATTAAAAAACTCATGATCGTACAGGGTATCCTGGGTTGCTCATCTTTGGTAGAGCTTTAAAACACTTGGTATTTTCAACCTACAGCCGAACTAAGTAAATTGGCTTGCTTCACAAATACATTTGTCTGTTGGATGTTTCTTAACCCTTTACCTAACATAGCGGCCAAAAATGGCTGGAAAATTAACCAGAATAAGCCTACCACTGCCTAAAAAATATCACAGAATTTTATCAATAAAACCATACAACTATGGATATCATTAGAACCAGCTCGTTGAGCTGGTTCTAATGATATCCATATTTGTATGGCTTTACTGAAATATTGTGAAATTTGTTTTTGAAAAATGAGAAATTTATTTTATTTTTTAAAAATACTGTGTTAGGTAAATGGGTAATAACAGAATAAACCAAATCATTTGCCGTACCTCTAATACAAATGCGTCATGTTATTTAAATGTATAGGTTGTAGAGTAATTCTTGTTAACTGGTAGAGTGCTGGAAGCCCATGATTGGCCTTTATTCTGATGTGCTGGCACTGCAACTTGAAGACATCAAATTCAGTGGCTGTGCTTCATATTATCTGATATTATTTAGTCTGTTAGGATTCTCTTTGTTACAATTAATGGGCGAGTTCCCACAGGCACTCTCCTATAAATTGTAGCAATTCAAAAACATGTGAACAAATTTGGATGGCCAAAAATAATTTAGCACTCTCCCAGTTAACAAATAAAAATATTGTAATCTTTCAAAATATTCAAAGACCTCTTTGGCCTTTTTTTTTTCCAATATAAACATATATAATCTGTTTCTGCTTGTGTCAAACAAGATATAATGGAATAAATATTCAATTTATTAGCAGAATAAATCAGTGCTTCTGTTAATTGAATATTCACTTGCAAATAGCATATTTAGTTAACATGGCTCCACTCTATCAATAAACATAGAATATTATTTATTAAAAAACTAAGCTAATTTTATTTTTTGTTTATTTTAGATTTTACCTTGTGTTTGAGAAGATGCATGGTGGTAAGTTTTAAGAAAATTATTTTATAGTTTAAATATCTGTGGCCATTTATTGTTTGTTCATTACACTTTTAATGAGCTTTCTTTAGCCGCAGCATATTGTGTCATACAGTTTCATGACTGGAGAAAATCAGTGTGCTTGAGAGACCACCAAACCTTGACAAGTGACTACCAGACTTTCTTACTAACAGATTACAAGTTAACCTCTAGCACTCTGGTTGTGAAACAGAATTTTCTCCAATCCCTCTGTTTTTTCTTGTTAACTATAAATTTAACTAATTATATTCTTGTTTGACAGATCTCAGTGAGCTCTGTCAGACAAGGTATATTTGGTTAAATATCAAACTGCATTATTGGAAATATTTTCTGCTGAAAACTTTGCCATTTTGACATTAGAGTGCATAGGGTTAAGCTTGATCTTGATTTGCACTGGTTAAACGCATGTGTGCTATCAGCTTGTACTATGTCTGCACCACCTTATACTACTGTGGGAAAGGAACTAATGCGGCTTTCTTATAGACACAACAACATTGACTTTTTCATGATGGTATGGAAGATGTTATTCTCTACCATTGGGGATGGTTAAAGAAGAACAATGTAATATTGAATATCATTTTCATAGGTATATTGGGCAGTTTTAATTAAGTTTCACTCCAGTATAACCTACAAACACCATCACTTTCATATGAACTTTCTGTTCACTAAAATCGCCCTGAACTGAGGTTTACTGAGACTCAGATCAATTTTAGTGAACAAGGTTCAAATATTTCATGTCAAATCATGATGAAGTTGACATTTATCACATAATGTGTAATTAAAACTTTACCTAATGTAATGACAAGCCTGGCCAGTACTATTCATAAAAATCACCAAACGTATTTTATTATTTTTTCAACTTTTACTTTGAAAAAACAGCTTATGACCCCTCATTGGAAAGAGCTTGTGAGGTTCGTTCCAATGAGTGGTCATAAGCTATGTTTTTGAGGCCAAAAATGAAAATGTTTAGTTATTCGGGAAATTTCTTTTTGCAATTGTCGGCTGCTATTTGTCTTAGGAAAACAGTTAATGATTAATTCAATTTTAGTTCCGAAACCAACTAACTTACAGTGTTACGTCACCTCCATTGACTTCTGATGTCATTCTTGTATTGGATGTGTTTTGAACCATGTTTTCCATAATGAGCTGTGATTTAGTTAATTAGCTTATTTTAATTGTGAGGTTGGAGCAAGGGGTAGGAATGGAGCTGTGATCAATTTTGCCATAAAATTACTGGAACATAACCTGAGGTAACTTTCTCTAATACATGTAATTTAATGTGAACATGGGAATGCCAAGAATAAAGTGTTTTTGTTTTGTTTTATAGGTTCTTTGCTTGGTAATATTGAGAGAAGAGGTCACTTCAATGAATATGAAGCAAGCCTTGTTGTCCGAGATATTGCCACTGCCCTGAATTTCTTGCATAATAAAGGTATGGTTCTTTTCTACAAAAGTTATGCCAAATTAGGTTTTTGTGAAGTTTACATGTGATGGGACTGCTGTTGGTGCATAGCTTATTAAAATAACTGTTCTCTATTTCACTAGTAACTGAAGGCTCAGAAGGAACTAAAATGATTAAACCATTCCACATTCTGTGCTTAAGATAATTGAAATGTAAATGTTTTGAGGCAATTTTTTATTAAAGCATTCTTGTATACCATCCCAATGAAAATAAACGTCACATTACTAAATGTTTGATTTAAGTAGACAAAATTGGTAATACAAAGGTTGAAAAGTTTTGTTTCTGTATTACAGTTTAACTTTTTGCCTAATGTGACACTGGCTGCAAAAGGATTTTCTTGCCACGTACAAAAATACTGTTACCAATGGAGGCCTGTTAATGAAATGCAGACCACTATACATTAGAGTAATCCTTTTATCAATGATTTCTTGATGCAGCACTTTATTGAATTTATCATCAACTCATGGCATGGCTGCTTTTCAGCAGCCAAGACTTGATGTATAAGAAATTCAGATAATTATTACTCGACAAGATAAGAGTTAAAGAACTAATGTAGTGGAGCCCACTTAATTGTAAATCTTTTAATTGAATATGTTAATTGTATACAATGCACAAACACCAAACCAGTTACCATACCTTCAGTACAAATGTGGCCTGTTAATTGCATTAGCTTAAAGAGTAAACTCTAGTTAATTAAATAAAAAATCTTGTAATCCACCATTGAGCTCTGTCAAACAAGATATGATAGAATAAATGCTTGGTTTATAACTGGAAGATAGGATAATGATGACCCAATTCCAGTTAATTGTAGACTCCTGTTAATTGAATATTTTTCTTGGGCAAAGTGGCTATTCAATTAACAGCGTTCTTCACCAGCAGTTTTTATATTTATGACCATAATGTTTTGAGGTTTGAGTTCTGTTTGTCTTTTAAAAATGTGTGTGAAAGACCGAGAAGAAGAATTTTGATAAACAGTGATGAATGTTGGTTTACAATTGTGAAGTATACATGGAATGCATTTCTTAATGAGTTTGAAAAGCATTGTAAGATACAGTAGTTTCACAGGCCTTGCTATTAATTATACCCCCCGCAAACAGAGTTTTTTTGGGGGGAGGTATATAGGAATCACCCTGTCTGTCTGTCCGCCTGTCCATCTGTCCATCCTTATAAGCGCAACTCCTCCTAAACCGTTTGAAGAATTTTCATGAAACTTTACACAATGGAAGAACTCCATATGAAGATGTGCATGAAGCAATATAATTCCGTTTTGACAGGTGCGGGGGGTATCACTTTGTGAGCTTGCTCACAGTACCTCTAGTTTTTGACAGTTATATGTCCCCATCTTGACAATACATTCATACTTTTGAGCTACCTTTTGAAAGTTTTTCCCTCTTGGGAACCCTGGGAGGTGGTGAAATACTTGTTGACTGTAGCCATAGATTCTGAAAGTTAATTTAAACACCAATAATTAAATAAATAAATGTTGAAAGTTAAGTACTCGATTAATGAACAAGTTTGAAGCTCATGTCTGTCCATCTTTTCCATTAAGATTTTTAGAACTGTTAAATGGAATGGGCCCTGATTTATTGAAAAAATACTGAGACCCACTGTTACATTACTTTCGGTGTTCTTTTTTGAAGTGGTTTGGATGTTTGAATTGTATGAACAAAGTTTGTTATCAGAAATTGTACTTCCTTTGTGTTTAATGACAATTTTAGGATCTTTTCATGGCTTGAAAAATTAATACAGATGAAATTTTCAAACTTATATTCCCTGTCACTTTTTTTGCCTTTCAGAATGCATATGTAAACTCTGGTTCAGTGACAGCCAAAAAGTGAAGCTTAGTGTTTAAATTTCAAGCCAAATAGTGGATTACAGAATTTGTATAGATTACTCAATAGTGTTGAAGCTATTTAAGAAGTATTTATATTTTTTTTTTTTCATTTAAGGAATTGCTCATAGAGACCTCAAGCCAGAAAATATTTTAGTCGAAAATGCAAATGAGGTAAGATATAAAAAGATCCTTATGAAATAAACTAATCAGCATATGAACCTTTGGTACTTTGTTAGTTTTTGGATTTTGATATGAATTTTCTTTTTTTATACTCATTTTATTCTGAATAGTTTAACCTTTTACCCAACGCAGACGATATCAAAATTTATTATTTTAAATATCATTTTTTAAATTTTTTCAAAAAATTTTAACAAAACCATATCATGACATGATATGGTTTTGTTGAAATGTTTTGAAAAACAATATTTTTTCAACTGCTGAATTTGCATATTACGCGGGTGGATGCGGGTGATTCGTTGGGTAAAGGGTTAAGAATGAATTTATCAGCATTGTGATTTTTGAAGGTTTTTTTTTTTATCTGATTTCAGTTTCTTTTTTTTCTTACCCAACTGCAGATTTTGTATTTCTGTAAATTTCCATAAAAATTGTCTTCAGATCATTTTTATGTAAATTGAAAGAACTAAAATGCCACCAAGTGCATTTTTTCTGCAGAATATTAGCAATATGGGGACATAAAGCTTGATTTTGAAACGTTACCCTCTCTGTAAACAATATTTTTTCAGTTTATTTTATAAGAGTGTAATCACATCCCTGTTTTATTATTTAACATTAAAAAATATCAAGATGCATTTCCAAGCAGTTGATTCTAGTTCAGGAATAGGCAGACAACAACACTTGACTGGAAAGAACTAGTCAGGTTATAAGCAATTTTCTTTCCACTATTATGTAAACCTTCGCCTCCCATGCTGCATAGTATGCAAGTTATAAATAGCACGGAGGAAAAATAATTATTTTTCAAGCATTTTTAACAAAACTATATCATGTGACTCCTCCTTGGAATAAGCTCATTGAGCTGGTCCCAGTGAGCTGTCACATGATATGGTTTTATTAGCATTTTGCGAAACATTTGAAAAAAATGATTAATTTAAACTAAGCAATTTTCATATCATGTGCATGGGGTAAAGGGTTCATCCATGATAATGAACTATATAATATAAGAAAGTAAAATTAAAAAAAAAAAAAATTTAACGTTGGCAGTTGAAATTATTTCATGGAATCAGATTAAGCTTTCATGTCTGGTATTGATTTAATTATGTTTTTGTATTTTCTTAATGAATTCATCCTATTTCTGTTTTTTAGGTGGTGCCTATACGTATCTGTGATTTTGATCTTGGTGGAGGAACAGTGAATAATAATCCTCAAGATCCTGTTAAGACTCCAGATCTGCTCACACCGGTTAGTTTTCATGCCTTGTATTAACCATGAGATTGGGAAATTTGGGATTGAGAATTGTGAAAAATCATGTCCAAATGCCATTGGGAAAGGGCCCTATATTTGGCCCCTGTAGACACCTAAAAGAATCCCTGCGTGTTATATTTCTTGAAGTATTCATTCAAATTGAAGCAAGATTGATATGGAGTTATTTCTTGTTTGCATCCTTGCATGCTGCGGAGGGATATTCCAGCTCTGGACAGTATTTCTTTGGAAATGAGTAAAATTTGGACATATTTCGTCCAATTTTCCTGTAAATTGAAGGCATTTTTTCACAAATAACTTCTTAAGTTAAATGTAAATGAATTTTTCATCAAATCTAGTCATGGCTGCTTCACAGCAGCCATGTCTAGATTTAATGAAAAATATCTTGAAAATACTTAGCGAGTTAAGAGTTAATATCTGCTTCATTGTTACTTCACTAGTCTTCACTAGGAATAACAAATTATAAATAGAACATTTTGACCACTTGTTTTTTTTTGCGAATACAGTTGAACCCTGTTAATTGAATAGCCACTTTGCCAATGAAAATTATTCAATTAACAGGAGTATTCAATTAACAGGGATTGTGTCACTTTCCTGTATTCTAGAGATAAACTTCGCATTTATTCTATTATATCTTGTTTGACAGAGCTCCATGAGCTCTGTCAAACAAGATATAATAGATTAAATGCCTGTATTGGATGTACTGAGGTCAAAAAGGTCTATAAACAGAGGAAAACTGGGGACAGTCAGGGTAATTTCCCGACAGGTTACAGAATTTTTTTTTCAATTAACAGGAGTTTACTCTATGACCTATATTCAATTAACAGGTCAAATTTGTACTGGAGGTATGGCAAATGGTTTTGTGTTCGGAAATTATATTGAATTAACAGGGTTATTCATTTAAGAGATATCCAATTAAGTGGGCTCCACTGTAGTTGTCTGTATAACAGCATCCATTGTAAAAACTTGGAACGAGTTATAAACTTGAAGGGAGAAAGAAATATAAGTAATGGAATCGTATAGCATGATACAATTTCAGAATAAATTTTTTCAATGACAATATTGTTTATCAAAGTAAATGAAAAAAAATTCAGTTTTTGAATTCAAAAGAGAGCTTATGACTCCTTGTTGGAATGAACTTGATCAACTCATTCCATCTAGAGAGATGTGCTATATTTTGGATGCAAAAATTTAAAAAATACAATATTTGAATTTCATTTGTCATTTTTACAGCTGGGCAGATCAGATCGTGTGTTAGGTAAGGAGTTATGGTTTTGATATGTTGTTGTGAAAGACTCCCAAGAGTCTTTTCTAATAGCATCATATATGGATATTCTTTCTTTTTAGTGGTGGTAAAGATGATGTCACTGCTGTAGAATTCATAACTTTCGTAAAACTGAAGACAGAAATTTGTGGGCTAGTTAACCCTTTACCCAATGAATCGCCCGCATCCGCCCGCGTTATATGCAAATTCAGCAGTTGAAAAAAAAATTTCAACTACACCATATCATGTGACCCCTCGTTGGAACGAGCTCGTTCCAATGAGGGGTCACATGATATGGTTTTGTTGAAATTTTTTTAAAAATTAAAAAAAATGATATTTAAAATAATAAATTTTGATATTGTCTGCGTTGGGCAAAGGGTTAAATGCTTTACCTTACTAATACATCTGCCTACATAATTGAGCAGTTGAAAAAAAAGGTATTTTTTTCAAAATATTGAATAAAACCATATCATGTGATCCCCTCGTTGAGCAGTCTCATGATATGGGTTTTTTTCCCCATTAATTTTTTTCAAGTTAATTAAAATAAATATTTTAATATTCTCAGCTAACAAATTTATGATTGTATTACATGTAATTCTTTACATTTTCTTACAGGTTGGTTCTGCCGAATATATGGCACCAGAGGTGGTTGATGCTTGGGTCGGCGAGTCATTTAAATATGATAAAAAATGTGATTTGTGGAGTCTTGGAATTATTTTGTACGTACTTTAGTAAATCTTTTTATCATACAGAACTGCAGCAGAAATTTTAGTTATTTTTTTTCATCCAGTAACCGCAACTCGTGTGAATAAAAAGTTTTTCTAAGAGAAGCAGGGGGCTGGTGAAAGCATTACAGTACTATTCACATTTTATTTTTACCTCCAAACATCACACATGACACCCTTTTGGAATTAAGCTCATACCAATGTGAGGTCATAATCTATGTTTTCCAGCAAAAACTGAACTTTTATAATTATTCAAGAAAATTTTTTTCAAGGTTGTCTTCTAGTTGTGTTAGGTAAAGAGTTAAGCAGGTTCACCTGTATTTTATTTCATTGGTATAGCATGAAATAAAATATAAGCTTTACCCGAGTTCTTTACAGTTTCTCAAGTCTCTGCAAGTGCTTGAATTTTAGCTTTTTGATCCCTTAATTTTGATTTTTTTAAAACTTCAAACAGCGGCCTCCTAAATCATATCTTGGACTGATGTAAGAGATAGTTTTCAAAGAAATAAGATGAGATGCTAATGTAAAATATAAACTATCATGGTCTGATAGAAAAAAATTGTGAACTTATTTTAGCAGATACTGTAATGTATATAAGGTTCTTGGGAACTTTATTGTACAGTCGATGGAATGTATTTCAACACTTTAGGGTCTAATTCCAACTTTGACCCCGTGAACAGGCCAAGATTTGACTGGAAATCACAATTCTTGCAAGGAAAACACTGAGAATCAATTTTTTTGATTCTTGCAAAATTTTCATTTGATTCTAGCTGAAAATGTCCTTCAAGTCCTAGGGGATTTTTGCTGTTTGCTCCTTCATTGGGCAACAACACCTTAACGAAGCAGTGGGTGTCTGTTGAAGTCTTGGCTGCCTGTATAGGTGACCAATACTGCAAAAGAAACCCTTGATAAGGTACTGCAACTTTCATCAACAAGGTCAGGAATATTGGTATGTGTTCTACATGTGAGACAAAACTCCCCAACCTTGGAGAGTTAACTCTTAACCTGCTGAGTATTTTATAGATATTTTTCATCAAATCTAGTAATGGCTGCTGTAAAGCAGCCATGACTAGATTTAATGAAAAATTAATCTAAATGTAACAAGAAATCATAGGTGAAAACATCCATTCAGTTTACATGGTGCATGTATGTGCCCAACTTATACTTATTTCAATGACAAGACAAACCCTGTGCTGGGCAGTAATATCTTCCAGCAGCATGCAAAGAGTTAAACTGTAGAAAATATATAAATATGAGATTTGTTGTTTACTATGAAATGTGGCTCAGTGGTTATGGCATTGGACTTTAAACTGAAAGGTCCACAGTTCAATCCATACCAGGGGTAATGGTGTTGTATCCTTGGGCAAGGCACTTAATCCTGATTGCCCATGTGGTTGCACAGTGACACTGTGTACTAAGGCATACTGCATGTTGATAGTGCACTTGTCTTTAACCAATGCTAACCCTGCTTGTGTGGAGTTAGTCTGTTGGAGAATCTGACAGTTGCTTGCTACTGCTTGGTGGTTCTCTCCAAGTACTCTGGCTTCCTCCACCTGTAAAACTATCCGACACAAGGTGACCCTGGCTGTCGAAAGTGTTGTTAAACCCCAATAAATAAATAACCTGGAATATTTACTGGGTGCATTGACAAGGTTGTAATAGTATTCTCAAATACCAAGTTATTTAAGAAATGATTCTTGCATTATGAGTCTTTCCTTTAGCCCTCTGCACTCTGATGTCAAAATGGCAAAATTTTCAGCAGAAATATTTCCCATAGTGCAGTTTGATATTCAGACAAGATATAATTGGTTAAATTCATAGTTAAGCAAGAGCAAAACAAAGTGACTGTAAAAACTTATGCTGCACTACCAAAGTACTACTATGAATCAAAATCAATATTTTTGTGACGCTTCTAAATTTTACGGCCTGTAAATTTGTACTGCTTTGTAATAAGGCTTATTGAAAGTGTGTTCTTGTTTGTTTATAGGTATATAATGTTATGTGGTTATCCTCCATTCTACGGACAGTGTGGTCAAAATTGTGGATGGGAGAGAGGAGAAACCTGCAATGAATGCCAGGTATGTATTACTTCTTGACACTTACTTTCAACCTTTAACCCTTAAGCACCTAATTCCGACTTTATCACTTTTTCATAAAAGTGGATGACCAAGTATACAGTCTCAGGGTAAACTTGCAAGTTGTATTCTAACTAGGCTGACAATTGTTTCTAGACAAATGTTGGCTGCCTAAACTGGCAGCCAACACTTGTTTAGAAGCAATTGCAATACCACAGAATGTATGTATTCAAAGTCACAGTATTGAAAGGGGTAAATTCTGTAAACAAGCATAAGAGACACTAGCAGTGTTTCAGCCCCAAGGCTGCACGTTGAAATATTAATTGGTCTACCCCAAATAATGAATATGGTCTCTTCCAATTGCAGCCATTGAATCGAAATGGAATATACCTCCAGGGTTCAAAGGGTTAAGTGTTGGTGTGGGATACTTGTTTTACAATTGTCAAATGGTATGTACATGAACATCGGAGGTGATTGAAATAATTTAATGTGATCTGCCTGCTTGGAAAACCCCTAGAAAAGTCCAGGATATTTCTGGGTTTTTCTCTCTCAGGTCTGTATGAACCTGGGATTGTTTGGTTGAAACTTAATTTGCATGAGTTTTAATGTTAATCCACTCTCCAGGCACTGTATATTTTCCTGCCTTTCAGAAATTTGTGAGAATTTTTTTTTAAATCTCCAAAGTTCATAAGTATCTTAAAATTATTGAACTAGTATTTACTTCATTATATCTTATGTAGTGGGAACAAAATATGATCTGGAACATTCTCTATTATCAGTATATTGGAAATTTGGTGATGAGTCAGTCCTATTTTATTCAGATAGTTTGTTCATTTTAGTGAACATAATTCTGATGAAGTTAACTACATTGAAGGAAGGCTTTAATTGAGTTTAATCCTTTCCCCAACATAAGGGCCATAACTGACCAGCACTATTCACATCACTGGCCATTCAGATTATATCATTTTCTCAATTTTTGATGCACATAACTTATGACCACTCATTGGAACTAGTGTATGAAGCTTATTCCAAAGAGGGATCACAAGCTATGTTTTTGAATCAATAAATTAACATTTTTAGTTCAGTTTACGGTGAAGGGTTAACTGGTAGAGATTTTCTCAGATGTTTATGGGTTGATTCCTTTGAAACTTGGTATGGATGTTTGCCACCATCGGAACCTGTTCACCTGCGATCGGACCTTTTTTGCCAGAGTTATGCCTCTTTTTATCTTAGAATGTGTGAATATTGTCCTCAGATTTTCTAAAATGTTTATGGGTTCCTTTGAAACTTGGTATGAATATTAAATACCATGGGATCCTATGCACCTGCAATTATAGTTTTGATCAGACTTTTTTTTTGATAGAGTTACGCCCCCTTTCATCTTAGAATGCCTGAATTGCCTAGAATTTTGTCTGAAGATTTTCTCATATATTTATGGGTTAATTTCTTTGAAACTTGGTATGAATGTTTACTACCATGAGAACCTGTGCAGCCGCGATTATAGTTTTGATCTGATCTATTTTTGCCAGAGTTATGCCCCTTTTCATCTTAGAATTCGTAAATTTCATCCGGAGATTTTCTCAGATGTTTATGGGTTGATTCCTTTGAAACTTGGTATGGATGTTCACTACCATGGTAACCATGTGTATCTGCGATTATAGTTTTGATCAGACTTTTTTTTGCTAGAGTTATGCCCCTTTTCATCTTAAAATAATGGCACTGGGGAGTATGGACAGGCCCATCTGGGACAGTCACACCTCTAGTTTCCATTGGTCTTAATTTCTTTTATTTACTTTTTCAGGAAAGTTTGTTCACACGCATTCAGGAAGGACAGTATGACTTTCCACCTAATGAATGGAACAGTATATCCGATGATGCCAAAAGTTTGATTAATCATTTATTAGTCAGAAACCCAAGACAACGCTATTCAGCTGAAGAGGTTCTACAGCACCCATGGGTGAATTCTCCACCTGTGGCAACAACTCCTCTTGCAACTCCAGGCATTCTTACAAGGTATGTTGTTCACATACAAGTCAGAATTATTCTTTATCCGAAATGCTCAACTGGTGTAGTGCTGAATTATTTTTGATATTTAGAATTTATTGGTAATTCTGTTGTTCTAATTTATTGGAGAGTGCTACAGGCACTCTCCAATAAATTAGAACAACACATTTACCAATAAAATTACTGACAAATTAGGCCTAAAAAGTTAATAATCTGTTTCTCAGGCTCACCCTCATGGTCATTTTTGCTGCCACAAACTCTCTTTTTATAAACTAAAAAAAAATAAAAAATAAATGGTTTATGTCTGATATATTACCTAAGTTAATAAAATAGATAAGTTTGTCCCATGAGTGCTACAAGGCTTTGCAATTCTTTAGCATTGCAAAGCCTTCTTTTACTCAAGGGATTAAATACACCACCACCCATGCTATTCTGTAGATTATGAGGCCTAAAAAATACAACAAATCAAGAATTTCTTGAACTTTCGATGGCAAAGAAATAATCACAAAACTAAAATAAAAAAAATGCCTGCCCACATGCAGTTTTACAGAAAATGACCTGAGAAACAGATCTGCTTTGTGGGACCTTATTTCTACATTCACAGGGTATTACTGTGAAGCACATGCTGAGAAAATGAGAACTTCATTGTTTCTTTATCTATTCAGGCATCCTCTCTCATATTTGAATTGTTCAACAAATTGAATCCTCAACATCATTCCCAGTAGAAAGTGAGATTCACAAAATTTGTCCAGTAAATTAGGTCTCTACTTTTTGAAAGGCACAGTTCAGACCAGATGTACTCAATATAAATAAGGGATTAGGATATTAAAAAAAATTCTTGATTCTCAGACACCTCCCCTCATCATAGAAAATCTGTTTCATCACCTTTTTTGTGGGCGGGGGGGGGGGGGGGGGGGGGGGGGGGGGGGGGGGGAATATCTTCTGTGACACAATTTTACACTTGTAGGACAAATATTTAACCAACTACATCTTGTAGTTGGTTAAATTTTCAATTGCATTATGGGAAATTTTCACATAATAGTGAAAGTAGTTAAATGTCTGATTCCAACTATTTTCAGAACTGTTTTGTGAACATATAAAAAAAAAGGAAAAAAGCTTCCCCCATCCCTCATAAAATTTAAAAATTGCCTGAGAAACAAGAATATTTTTTATAGGCCTTGGTGTAGGATTGTAGCTGTTGCTTAATCTTGAGTGGCAAGTATTGTGCAACAGTAGTGTTTTCAGGAATAATGGGACTAAAATGACCCGTCCTGACCTTGGGAATATTATATTGTATTTGATACCTTTATTTGTTTGGAGATCCTCTCCAGTACTTAGAACAAAAAAGACCTTTTTGATTGAAATTATCTTTCTGTATTTATCTCATAGCACTGAAGAATCTCATCCATTGGAAAAGAAATGTGAGAACATTGAATTGGATGCTATTTTCATTTGTTTCTCGTTATTCGATCTTGATTTTACAATATTGTTATTATGAAAATCTCGACCCACTGTTCATACTTGAACGACGATCTGATTGTGATCTGATCAAGAACAATACCTCTTTTGTGACCACGTTATTGTCTAGGTATTTATTGCCGAGCTTTGTGTACCATTTATTGAGCACAAAAATTGTCCTGTTAACCCTTCACCCAATGCAGAGAATATCAAAATTTATTATTTTAATTACTATTTTTTTAAATTTAAAAAAAAATTTCAGCAAAAACCATATCATGAGCTCGTTCCAGTGAGGGGTCACATGATATGGTTTTGTTGAAATATTTTTGAAAAATTTACTTTTTTCTACTGATCAGTTTGCAAATTACGCGGACGGATGCGAGCGATTCGTTAAGTAAAGGGTTAATTGCATTTTGATTAAGTCCTGTTAATTGCATTTTGGTTTTAAATTCAGAGTAAATCTATCATTGAAGAAGAAACATATATGATTTATTGCAATTAATCTAACTGCCATTGAATTCCCTAGTTTTACAGACGTTTTTGGCATCAGTATATTCATCATTTAATCTGTTCCCTCTTGTTGATCAAACCAGATATAATGAAATAAAAATTAAATTCATCATGTTTATGTTGCAAAATGACCTATTTCTGGCTATTTAACAGTATTCATCCATAAAGTGGCTCTGCAGTTAATTGGTACTTCCTTATTAAATCAGAATATTATTCGTCACAAAATAAATTAATTTATTCTCTGGTATTTTTTTTTTTCAAATCAGAGAGGGAGGTTTTATTTTTCAATTTTAATTTTTTTATTTGCATACTTAGAATATATAGAAAGTGCATCATTATATAATTTAACTCATTATACCACCCACTTGAAAAGTGGGCGGTATATAGCATTCATGGTGTCCGTACTTACGTACGTCCGTACGTCCGTGACGCTTTGGGGGTACACATCTGCTATCCGCTACTCCAAACCACTACTTAAACCAGTGGGTGGATTTCATTGAAACTTACAGGCATTCTTTTCTATACATTATAGATGTGCACCTCCTATTTTGCTTTCAGGTATTTTTATTTTTTACTCTTTCCCAAAGGGCGAAATGAACTTAGCCAAATTGTTGTGATGCTTTAGGGGGGTACACTCCTGCTATCCGCTACTCCTCTTATACCAGTGGGCGAATTTCATTGAAACTCTCAGACATTCTTTTATATACATTATAGATGTGCACCTTCTATTCTGCTTTCAGGTATTTTTATTTTTTTTTTTTGGGGGGGGGGGGGGGGGGTGTCAGTGTTTGTGCTCTCTACATTAAACACACTTTTACTGTTGTAAAATGTTTCTTGGTGGGAGTGGGTGGTATCATTTAGTGAGCAGTGCTCACAGTTTTTCTAGTTTAATTTTTATCCTCAGAGGCCTTATTCCAACTTTGATTACCTTTCACTGCAACAGAACAGGTACCCTAATATGCGGTCTCAGAAGAAACTTACAAGCTAATTTCTAAATGCCTTGGCAGTTGTTTCTTGGCAAGTCTTGGCTGCCTATATAGGCAGCCAAGACTTGCCCAGAAACAACTGCAAAAGTCCCAGGATGTAGACCTTCTTTAATTAAGCTCTTTTTATTTCAATTTCCAACATCAATGAAAAAACATAAAACAAATTGGGTCTTCCAATTTTTTAGTAATATTGAAGACACTGCAAGGCAATGAAAACGTCCAACGAGGGCGTTCAATTTCAGTGAGGGATTGCCTAAAAATCAAAAAAAAATTTTTAACCTTAGCAGATTGTATATATTAATTGCAATTTTTAATCTATATTTACAGGAACAACAGTACCAAAGACCTGGAGTCGTTTGCAGGTACAGCTGTTTCTATAAATCGAATGATGCAGCAACACCTGATGCTCTCTGATGCCAGTTTCTTCAGTATAGCACAAGAGCGAAATGAAGAATTGCACAGAGCACTCTCACAGATAGATAATGATGATGATATCACCATTCCGGTTCCTACTCTCAAATTGTCTCCACCTGGTGGATCGCATTTAGCTAAGAGGCGTACAACAACAGTTCACCAGGAGAGTGGGTTAGGTTCAGATTTGAGCAGTGAGGAGTCGTCACTTCCAGGATCTCATACATCAAGCCAGAGTATTGGCTTTTTCGTATAAATCTGTTTTATATTGTTGCTATGTTACCTTCCAAGTGTTGGGCATTGTTAATATTTGAAAACAAGAATGCGTAGGTTTCTGGATAGTCACTGTCCACACCAAATCAAAATGGCTAACAAGGGGAGGGAAACATCTTATATGTTGGTTTTCTTATTACAAGTTCAACAAATTGACAAGTTCAAATTGATCTTGACTGGTGCCTTATTTTGTTGAATGTGAGCACTAAGTGTCTGTAATGGAAATGATGATAGCAGAATGTGTAATCGTTCCATGATTCTGCTTGAAGTTGCTTCCAAATGTCCGGACTTGTTAGTGAAAGCAACTGTTAGGCCTAAAAAAATAAAAAATCTGTTTCTCAGGCCCTCCCGCATGGTCCTTTTGGCTGCCGCATGCTCTCTTTTTATTACCAATTTAAACTTAAAAAAATAAAAATGAAATGGTTTATGTCTGATATTTTACCCAAGTTAAAAAAATTGATGAATTTGTCCCTTGAGTGCAAGAAGGCTTTGCAATGCTTTAGCATTGCAAAGCCTTCTTGCACTCAAAGGATGAAATACACCACCACCCATGCTATTCTGCAGATTATGAGGCCTAAAACTTGAACCAAGAACATGAACTTTTGATGGCAAAGAAGAAATTACTGAAATAAAAAATAAAAAAAAAAACGCTCGCCCGCATGCAATTTCACAAATAATGGCCTGAGAAACAGAAGATCTACTTTGTGTGGCCTTAGGACTGTTTGATTTAGTTTATGGTTGCTAGCTGATGTTATTGTGGACCTATGCCATATCTGTTGTTCAAGGGCGGGCAGAACCGAGTAACGGTAAAGGTCAATCAGAACAATAACTTTTTAAAGGTTGTTTTTTGTAACCATGTTCAAACTATTTAAATATATATATATGTGTGTGGGCGTGCATGGATGGATGGTTGTGTATGTATGCATGTACATGTATGTGTGTGTGTGTGTCTGAGTGAAGGTGCAGGCTTGCCAAGAATGCAATTTTTCCATGGAGGTCAGAAAATGATAAATAGAAGCAGGCTATCATTAATGTTGAAACAATTAATCCATTAAGCTGGTCCAAGCTTATTCTGGTTGCGATTTTCGTTTCCGATTAACCACTCACTTGTAACAGAAGTGTGGAAATCTTTTGTACAAGTGGTCTCTGACAATGGGAAATAAGCAGAACGTAACCATGTGATTCTTTCATAAAATACCCAGGCCTGATTATCACGCCCAATTATTTTATGTGAGATTTGCATAAGCCCCATTACGTGAGGCCTGAGTATTTTATTCAAGATGTACATAGATTTCATGCCGAGTTTTTTCTCATTGTGTGAATTCTTCAATACTGAATACTTTCATCTTGGTTCTTGCAGCATTTTCGCAGTTCAGTATCCTAGGCCTAGCATATGGATATTCTTTGTTCCTGAGTAATGTGTGGTTAATTGGTAATAGAATTGTCAAAACAAAATGATTAACTGGGTACAGGATTCCCCAACCTTTTCAGCACTATCTACAATAGGGGATTTCCTTGCTCTACTACAGTAGTGCTTACAATAGAGCTTGGGTAATTGAAGGGTTTTTTTTCTCACCAGTTAGAATTCAAATAGTACCAGAGAAAAATCAAACTTCATTTATTTAACCCTTTACCTAACACAGTATTTAAAAAAAAATAAATTTCACATTTTTCAAAAACAAATTTGACAATTTTCATTAAAACCATACAAATATGGATATCATTAGAACCAGCTCGATGAGCTGGTTCTAATGATATCCATATTTGTATTGTTTTATTGAGATATTTCTGAGATATTTTAAGCTGTGGTATGCTTATTCTGGTTAATTTTCTGGCCGTTTTGTTAGGTAAAGGTTTAAATTTCCTGTGAATTCATTAGAGCTGTTACCGGATCCCAAGACCACCATTAAATACTTAACTCCTGCTTTATAATGACAACAATGGAGATTGTCAGGGCATTCCATGGGAACAGAGCCTTTTCTGATTTGGTGTTGACAGTGCTTTGATAGCGACCAACTTTTATTTTCATAGTGTTATTGTTATTGTTGAACATTTTTTCCTTCACTGTTTGGTGAAAAATCAAAAACTTTTATCATCTGACTATCAAGAATCAATACAGAATGAAAAAAAAAGTAAAAAAAAAATTCTTGGATGTGGTGAAATTATCATTTTCAGACTCTCATGATCTTAAGTATTCATTTTTGTACCTCAGATTTCTGTTTGTTTTCATTCATATTTGAGACAATCATAATTATCATTCTCTGACCGGGTTTCGTTAGGAACCCAATCTGCAAGATGACTGGGTCCAAATGCATGCTATGGAAATTTGTCATTTTTACACTTAATGGCTGGCTCATCACAAAAAGCTTTCACTAACATGCACTGATTCTTGAGAATCTTGAATGGGCTTGAATTTTGAAAAATATTTTTTAAATGGACCTTCAATTAACATTTATCGACAGACTTTTGAAAATGGCTTTTAGTGAGTTACCATACGTCAATGCGGATTTCTTATTTTTCTAAAAAAAATTCTCTAAATTCATTGAATTGAATATAAACCACTCAACATTTCTTGATTTTTCATTCTTTCTCTTTCCACCAAAACAAAGCTCATGACCATTCCAATGATGGGTCATAATGTTGGTCATTTTGTGACAGTATCCAGTATTTAGTCCAGTGGACCCCATGAAGTTAAGCAATGCGTGTTTACTGTCACCATTGCTCCTTAAAAATGGGTATAAACAATTGGCTGACCTTGACTTTATCTCCATGTTGTGGTCACGATTAGCCATTGTGACGAAATATGTGTTAAACACCAATAAATAAGTAAATAATATTAATACTGCCATTTTCAACTTTGTAACCAATTTAGTCTTGTTAGACAGAGATCACAGAGCTCTGTAAAACATGATTGAATATTGGTATTTGGGCAGCAGTTTGCTGAGGGTTAATTTAAGGTACTTGTTTGTATTTCATCATCTTTTTCAAGGTATGTGGAGTTAAATGTCTGTGCATATTAAGTCCTTTCATGAAACTCATTTAAGATAATTCTTCTGGAACCCCAAGCAGGTTTTTGAAAGCCTTTTGTTTTGAATGTCAAATGGAAAAAAAATCTCATCACTCTATATCAGATGTCACAATCATTCCAGAATATCTTGGATTCATAATTGTAGTGCATTCCAGCTTTTGAATCGACACTTGACAAACATTATTTCTCTAATGTTCCATATATGATTGACGCTATCTCCAAAGAGAAATCCAAAGATGAAGAACAGGTGCATGCATTAGTGCTATCTAGACAATTATATGTGATGAAGAATTGTGCAAAAATAAAAACTCATTCTTGGATGAACAGTTTTGAGTTTTCTAATTCTCTTAAACCACAAATGGATGAAGAAAATATTCCACTCTGAAGACAAACCTGTTTCTTACTATAGTTGAACTTATATTGAATTTTATTATAAACTACAAAAGTGCTCCTCTTCTGGGGTAACATGCTCCTTTTCTGTTATGATAGAGAGCAATGTGTGATACGATTTTGTTTCTTTGACCAGTGCTATATTTTACCTACAGAATGCATATCCAAGATTCTCAGGTTTTTGCTAAAGTCCTGGAACTTAGAAATCCCTTTCCAAGGACCTGGAAAATCAATGAATATTGGAACTTTCCTTGAAAAATGATACAGTATGGCCACTGTGAACTGGTTACTTTCCACGAGTGGACAGTATTTCCACGGATGTAATAATATTAGATTCCAAACACTAATTATATGAATATTCATCAGAAATTTAATTAATGAAGCACCGGGTACTACCCAGTGCTTCATTAATTAAACTTATGCTGCTGATGATTTTTAGTACCTGGTATCACCTGGTACATCACTGCCCACATGTGGATTACAACCAGTCTACACCGACTGTACTTTACAAACTTAAATGGGCATGTTTTCATCGCAGATCATGAGTATATGTTGAAAATATGGACTTCAGTACTTTTAACACAACTAGTACCCAGATACGAAATGAAATGCAGGAACTTTATCACAATCGAATAAACTGCTGGATTAACCCTTTCCCCAACACATGCAGTATCAAAATTTGTAATATTAGTTTTTGTTTCAAATTTTTCTTAAAATTTCTGCAAAACCATAAAATGTGACTCCTCATTGGAGTGAGACTGACAAACTCATTCCAATGAGGGGGTTACATGATATGATTTTGTTGAAGTTTTTTTTAAAAAACAATTGTTCTCAACTGCTCAATTTGTAAATTATGCAGAAGGATGCTCCAAATTCATGTATGTACCCAGTTCTATTCACACAAATTTTCATTCCAAAAATACTATATTTTAATTTTTTGCACCAAAAGATAGATTACGACCCCAGGTCCCCTTATTAGAACAAACCTGTCGAATTTGTTTTTGAGGCAGAAAATGAAAATTTTGTCTTTTTCCAAAAACATTTTTGCAAGTGATATCTACCAACCATGTTGTAAAGGATTAACCCATCACCCAAAACACAGATATTTTAATTATTTTCAACTCTGTGCAAAATCAAATCATGTGACCCCTCAATGGAGTAAGTTCGTTCCAATGAGGGGTTCACATAACAAGGGCTGAAACAGTTGGCTCATTTTCACAACCAACTAACCGCGAGCTATAACCGGATAATATCCGGTTATCCGTAGTCATTATTTCACTGAATCTGGGATCAAAACTATAGGAATTTGAAAGCAGTATTCTCAAACTATTCCGTAGTGTGTATACAAACAAACGTTGTTGAGTACTCAACAACGTTCTTTTGTATACACACAACGGAATAGTTTCTGTGATTACTCATTACTCGCGGAAACTGCCGATCATTAAAAGTCTTGAACGCCAAAGTCGATCGTTCTCAAAATATTCAACGTGGCTTCGATGTGTAATCTGTCACAAAGGAGAAGCAGCAGATTTACTACGTTTTAAATGTGGAATGGTGATCACTATTGATATTTTGGTTAACCGGTTGACGGTTTTTCAAATCGGTTAGGTTAGTAACTGGTTTCAAACCGGTTATCCGATTAACCATTTCAGTACTACACATGACACAGTTTTGGTGAGTTTCTTTATCTTCTGCTTCAATTTGTAAATTACCCTTCTGTATGCATCCAATTCATTAGGTAAAAGGTTAACCCTTCACCTAACACAAAATGCAGACAAAAAATTTGTGAATAACTGAATTTTTTAATTTTTTGCGACAAAAAAATAGTTTGTGACCCCTCATTGGAACAAGCTCACTGAGCTTGTTCCAGTGAGGGGTCATAAGCTATGTTCTTGAGACAAAAAATAATGAAAATTGAAGGGTGATTTTTGTGAATAGCACTGGCCTGCTTTGGCCCATTACATTGGGTAAATGGTTAAAACAACTATCTGGTAACTATATACAAACTTCTGGCACTTTATCTCATTGGAATAAACTTTTTGGCTAAATTGGCCATGAGGCACGATATGCATTCTGAAATTGCTAAAGAATACACATTCACTGTGGTTACATTGAACAGCTTTCCAGGATATGGTGTTTCAAGTGTAAATCATCATCTAGTCATCCAGTTCTCAGACATTAATTAGTGTCGTATTTTGTTAAAAAAAAAAATACATCCTCCTACCATTTTATTGAGATTATTTTCATATTCATGATGTCTCCCTTCAGCTTTTTATTCATCACAGCCCTGTTCTACATGAATGTTGGAAAAATAAGCCTATATTTCTTCTGTAACAGTGATATATATGTTTATTTTTCTAATTCTCTCTCGTGTAATATGTATTGCAAGAAACATTTAACTTGTGTGGGCTGCAAGTAAATTTTTCAGGAATAATCCTCTTGTTCAGTTATTCCAGTCAAGTGGTGAAGGTGGTGGCATAGGCTTAACAAAATTCGTCTTCGATTTCGGAATTAAGCTTGCAAATTTTTTTAAAAATTAATTTATCTGTATAAGAATAGATCTCTCTTAGTTTTACAACCAACCCCTGCCCCCCCCCCCCCCAAGATAATAAAAAGCTTTTGCAAAGGTTAAACAAAGCTTATCTATTTATTCTTTATTTCAAAATCAAACTATCAAGAGTTACTTTAGTGAAAAATTATGGAGGTTTTTTTTACCCATATTTTGGGTGCAATATTACAATTACAGAGGAGTCCACTTAATTGGATATCTCTTAATCGAATAACCCTATTAATTGAATACAATCTCTGAACACAAAACCTTTTACAATACCTTCAGCACAAATTTGCCCCATTAATTGCATATAAGTTTTTGAGTAAACTCTTGTTAATTGAATAAAAATCTTGCCTTTGTTAATAGACCAATTTGGCCTCAGTAATCCAAAACAGGCATTTAATCTATTTATATCTTGTTTGACAGGACTCCATGTGACTTACTAAAGGGGTTAGAAAGATTATTTTAAATTTTGTTATGTCTTGTGATGTTCACAGACCTCTCCACAAATGAAGGTGAATGACACATCCCTCGTCTGTGAGGAGCCAAGAGACAAGAACTCATGCAAAGACTTTGTCTAATACAAGTCTTTGAAATAAAATTTTAATGAATTATGTAAATTTACATCCAAATCTGTTGAAAAAGCATGTATCGGATGCCTGTAGAACTAGATCTAAGACTTATTTGTGAGAATTCATGACTTGTAATTCTTTAATTGGAAGTGTTGCTTGGCAACTGATATCCCTGTATTTGTAAATGTATCCTAACAGAGAGCTCCAGATAAGATGCAGACCTTCAATAAAACAAGTTGTTTTTATCTGTGCCAAGCAGCTCTATATGTGGCATTGTCAGTTGGGTGGTCGTTCTGTCGGCCATTTTGTGACCACAAATTTCTAAACTCCATAACTTTTAAAGATTATTATGTCAGAGTTTTTGCCCTTTATGGATTTGGAATTTGTTTCAATCTGATCATCAGTGATCACCATGGGAACCCCAGAGAGTGAAGCAGAGCTTGTTTTCTGTGGTAAACAAGTTCTGTTTTACTGGTAAAGTAGGACCTGATAACAAGTGTCTGGGGTGGAAGGCCTCTAAAATAAGCTACGTGGGTATAAGCAATTGGCTGGACTTTACTTTATCTCTATGTTGCGGTCAGATATTCCTGCCCAGGACAGAATTTCACTTGCCACTGAAATAAGGATAATTTGGGCAGATTTAATAAAATTTTCCTCAATTGAATTGGATAGATTTTTTCACCAATGATGTCTTAGTTAAATTTAGATAAATTATTCATTATTTATAGCAGCCATGACTAGATTTGATGAAAAATATCTTGAATTTACTCGGCAGGTTGAGAGTTAAACATCATAAATAATAATAATTCAAATTCAATTTTACCATCCGTCGCAGCTTACATGCAAAGTTACAATTTTCAACAAAAATGAATTGGCAATAATTTTGGGGTGTACAAATACACTTTGAAAAAAAGCACCCCACATTGATAAACTAGAGCACTCTCTCGTTTTGACAAAGAGCACACCCATTTCTGTAATAACAGGTACAGAATTAATAAAAAAAATGATCAAATATCAGTTTTTCAACTTCTCAAATTGTGCCAAGTACTTGTGATGAAAACAGCTAAATTGATACATATGGGGCACATATCCCCCAATCCCCACCCCTAACTACAAATCCTGAATTCTACAAACTGCATGTCAACTAATGAAAGTACAGATGATGTACAATGCTTGATGAAAATTGGAGTTCTTTTGAGCCTCAGAATATCTCCTGATAGTGCCTGGGCCTCCCCAAAAGTTTTTTTTTTTTTTTACAAAAATGTCCCTCTCCTGGTCACACCAATGCAAGAAGAGGGACACCACTTTCATACCTTACCCAACTTAGATTTCTATATTCAAGATATCTCTTCCCGACCCCCCCCCCAACCCCCCAACCCCCACCCCCTGCCCCCCTGTAATATAGATACCTGGCTGAAAATGACTTTGCAGAAGTTTAGAGGGATAAAATAACATTGCAAGAAAAGTCATAGGTCAGTACTCTGTATACCAAAATCTTATTTGGAGCTCTGTTTACCACATGAAGGACCAGTTTTATGATGGTTTTTCCAGCAAAGCAAATTCACAACTTGGTAGAGAATTGTTGAAACATGTCATGTCAATAACTGACAAATTTTAATGAATTTGAATCCTTTATCTCGTTTGTTAACTGCACATTGGACATGGGTGGTTTTTGTCATGTTTATTGTTACCACAACATCTTTTTAAAGTTTACATGATTCTACAAGAGAAATATTTCCTGTATTATTGACGATGAATTAAAAGATTGAATGAAATTCTTGTGTGTGCAATTTGTTATTTTAGTATAGACAGTCTCACAAAAGTTGTTAAAAAGAAACAAACATGTTTTTACCCAAGATCAACATACATCGCTACCTGAATTATTTTTCAAAATATTTTCTTGAGGTTCAACTTCATTATTTTTCTCTCACGCTTCCCCTGGGGGACCCAAGGAAGTGGAGCAGTGCTTGTTTATTGTGGTAACCAAGTCTTGTTTTACTGATGAAATAAGACTGTAACCAATGCTCGGGTGGAAGTCGTCTGTGATATTAGCCCTGTAACCAATGCTTGGGGTGGAAGTTCTCTGATACAGCCATAACTGACCATTGCTATTCACAAAAATATCAATTCAAATTTTTTTCTATTTTTGCCTCAAATACATAACCTTATGACCATCATTGGAACAAGCTTATTGAGCTCATTCCCTTAAGAGATCATAAGCTATGTTTTTGAGACAAAAAATTAATCAATTTAACTGCACAAGTATTTGACATTTCACCATCTTTTTTTGATAGTACAGTTGAGCCCACTTAATTGGATACCTCTTAACTGAATAACCCTGTTAATTGAATATAATTTCACAACACAAAACTATTTACCATGCCTCCTGTACAAATTTGACCTGTTAATTGAATATAGGTTATATAGTAAACTCCTTTTAATTGAATAAAAACGTCTTGTAACCTATCGCGAAATTACCCTGACACTCCCCAGTTTTCCTTTGTTTATAGACCTATTTGGCCTCAGTACATCCAATACAGCTTTGTCAAACAAGATATAATTGAACAAATGCTAAATTTATCTCTAGAATACAGGAAAGTGACAAAATACTCGTTATTACTCCTGTTAATTGAATAATTTTCATTGGCAAAGTGGCTATTCAATTAACAGGGTTCCATTGTACTGTTCCCTGATTCTATATTTTGGACAACACCCCAGGAAAGGGATAGTTTGTGTATATGATTTCATTGGATAGTATTATGGATGAACAGAGGGAAATGGACAGGCGCTTTCATTCAGTTGTGAATTGATTTTGTCTGATCAGTTATTTCTTTTTTCCTTTTTGTGTTTTTCTAATCAGCCCAGCAGATGATTGGTGTTCAGATCTGTCTGTAATTATGTAGAATAGTTTTTTTTCACATCTGCTCCAACATATAGTTTTCTGTTATGTGCATTTTTGTCCATTTGGGAAAATTGCCTGTTGTCTTTGCTGTTATAACAAGGGTTGTGATGATTTAAGTAGTGTTGTTCCTACTTTGTTCCAGTGTCAGACACCAGTTTTATAAACTCAATGAATCTGCCTCAGCACAAGGCACAAAAATCAACAATTTGTGTTTCTGTGGTGTTTTCTTTCCAAGACCATAGCTTAGAGCTTTAGAATTCCACTTGCTTTGACAAGTACACTTTCATGTAGGATAAGTGAAAAATCACATTCCTTTATTTGGTCAAACAATTTACAAATTACAGGATTAATGCCTGTGAAGTTTTCATTTTTGCGGGAAAAAAATTTCAACTGGTTACTTTATTTAAGATACTCACTAAAATCTATACTTTTGTTCCTGGTCGGGGGCCAATTGTGTGGAAGAATTTATAGTTTATTTTTATGTGGTAGAAAAATATTTGTGTTCCTGTTTCAAACAAAGACCAAGCAAATGTCTCTTTTTTTTTGTTAGCTTAATAAGGATTTTGTTAAAACAAAATGTTATATATAATGGGGCAAAAATTGCTATGGTTTTCAATATACAGTTAAAACTAGAAGTCCTGTCATGAAATGCACACAAATAGCATGTCGATCTGTGCGTTAATCTACACCTTATGACCATAATAATGCTATCAAATTCTGTATATGTGGCCTCTGCACAAGCAATGTCTCAGCCAATGGACCTCTGGGTAACCTGGAGGTCCATTGGCAGAAACATTGCCTGTGTTTGCTATGAGTAACCAGGAGAACCTGCCATGCTTTTGATGCCTTTCGATATGGCAGTTGCGCACAATTCATATGCACAGTTAAGCCTAGATAAGCACACAGTTCGTGACAGGACTTCTAGTTTTAACTGTACATGTAATCTAAAAATAATAGAAAATAAATATTGAGTTTATACCATAACAACATAGCGAAAAATAAGTTCAGAGAGTTTTAATGTAAACTTGGTTTTGAGTGGTCCAAAAAAATATAGAAAATCAGTCTTGAGCTCGACCATAGCAAGGTGGCATGGAAGATACTCAGTATAGTGGACCTGCCTCAATTGGATATCTCTTAATTGAATAGCCTTGTTAATTGAATATAATTTACAAATACCAACCTATATGCCATACCTTCAATACAAATTTGATCTGTTAACTGCATATTGGTTAGAGAGTAAACTCCTGTTGATTGAATAAAAAAAGCTTGAAATATGTCCAGAAATACCCTGGCAATCATCGTTTTTCCTCTTATTCGTAGATTTATTTGGCCTCAGCAGATCCAATAGATGCATTTAATCTTATATCTTGTTTGACAGCTCTCCATGAGCTGTGTCAAACAAGGTATAATAGAATGATAGATGGACAGAATTTAAACTTGACTGCCTATAGACTATAATATTCAAAAAGTTATAGCATATTCTGTTTGAGAAATTGAAAAGATGAATTTTCTTTTCCTTGTTGTTAATTGTTCTCCAATTATTGATTTGCACACTGTTGAGTAGTGGTATTTATATTTGATAAACAAAATAAAAATTTTGAGTAGTCTGAAATACCTTTGGGTCATAAAATTAGTTTCACAAATATGTTGTTTTTTTTAACTGGTTGATTGCTAGAAGCTGCTATCAGGGCTTTCAAAAAATGAGGGTACCAGAGCAAAACCCAACATTTTCCGTGCCCATGTTTCCTATTCAGTCAAATACAAATAATATTTTTTTTTTGTTGATATAAGTTTGTTCTATTACGAGTTATGGGAGAGTGCCAGTGACCACTCTCCAATAATTTGTAATAAAACAAATTTTGCATAAATGTAGACCACTAAAAATAATCTAGCCCTCAACCAGTTAATGTGTAACTGTGGGAAACACAGGAAGTAGAATTGTACCAATTCACAGTTGTACACAAATTCTGCTTCATTAATATAATAGGACTCGGAAACTGATGCCTGGTGTGGCCGTCAAGTGGGTAACATTATTATAACCGCATGGGAACCCCAGGAAGTGGAGCAGTGCTTCTTTACAGCAGTTTTCAAGTTCAGCTTTACTGGTAAAACAGGACCCAGAACCAACATCTGGGGTGGTAGTCCTCTAAAGTGTGCAGCATAGGTATAAACAATAAACTAAACTTAACTTCACACCTATGTTGCAATCATGATACAGCCAAATATGCTGAAAATGACCTTAAACACCAATAAATAATATAATTATACACATTGCACTAAACTCCACTTTATACATTGGTGTCCACTTAATTGGATATTTCTTAATTGTAAAACCTTGTTAATAGTGTATCATTTCCAAATACCAAACCATTTACCATATCTACAATACAAATTTGACCTGTTAATTGCATATAGATTATGGAATAAGCTCCTGTTAATTGAATAAAAATTCTTGTAATATATCAAAGAATTACTCTGACAGCCACTTAATTCAGTGTGCTGACACCGGGACGCAGTGGCGTTGCAGTAACCAGTTCTCGTCAGATCACCGAAGTTAAGCAATGTAGAGCCTGGTTAGTCCTTGGATGGATGGCTGTCTGAGCGATCGATTTGAACTCCCGCGTTGTGTCCTTGGGCAAGGCACTTAACCCCCATTGTCAACATAGGGGCACGATGCCGCCATGTACTAAGGCATACTGCACATCGATGGTGCACTTGTCTTCAACCAAAGTAACCCTGCCTGTGCTGCAGTGCGGAGTTACGATGTTGGGGAGCTGGCAGCTGCTCGTCGTTGCTCGGTGGTTCTCTCCAGGTACTCCGGCTTCCTCCACCCGTAAAAACTCACCGACACGATGTGACCTTGGCTGTTAAAGTGTCGTTAAACCTTAATAAATAATTAAATAAACAGTATGCTGATAGATGTATTTGACCTTAGTAATTCATTTTTGGTATTTAACTGGTAGAGTGCTGGAAGCCCATATTTGGGCCTTATTCTGCAGTGCAGGTACTGCAACTTTGAGGCTTCCTATTACGTAGAGGTGCGTCTTATTATCTTTTAAGTGAAATTATTTAGTCTATCTGGATTTGTCATGTTACAATTTTTGTAGGCATTCTCCCATAAATTGTAACAAGGCAGATAATGGCCCGAGATATGTGAACAAATTTTTATGACCAAAAATAATTTAGCACTCTACCAGTTAATCTATTTTATCGGTTTGATCGTGTCCAGTGATAACTACATTTTGTCCTTGGCAAGGCACTGACTCCAGATTGCCCACTTAGGGAATAGGCTGGTGCTCTGTACTGAAGTGTACTTTACGTTGGTGGTGGACTTTCCTTCAACCAATGCTAATCCTGCTTGTGTGGAGTGAATACGTTGGGCAGCATGACATTTAATCGCCGCCGCTTGTTGGTTCTCTCCAGATACTCTGGCTTGCTTCACCCATAAAACTGTCCGACACTAGGTGACCCTGTCTGTCAAAAGTGTTATTAAGAACCAATAAATAAATAATCTATTTTATCTTGTTTGACAGAGCTTCCGGAGCTCTGTCAAACAACATATAATAGAACTAGCAGGCTCTCATATCCCAGAGCAGGAAATCTCCCAGACGCGATGGAAAATTGTAGTGTTTTGGGGTAAAATTAAACCTGGTATCCAATAGCTAGAGTAAGAGTCTAGCCATGTACCATAGATGTTGAAAATGATTGTGCACTGCACTATCCTATTGGGAAGTGGGACCATGCTTATTTACTCTGATAAACAAATTCTGTTTTGCTGGTAAAATAGGACCTGGTAACCAATGCTTAGGGTGAATGTCTTCTATGGTGGGTAGAATAGGAATAAATGATTCACCAGACCTGACTTTATACTTGTGTTGTGGTCATAATATAGCCATGGGTACTGAAAATTACCTTGAACACTATTAACTCCTTGTATGCTGCTGGCAGATATTCCTGCCCAGGACATAATTTCCCTTCCCACTGAAATATGTATAATTTAGGCATATTTAATCCAATTTCCACCCTGTAAATTTAATGGATTTCTTCACATATGATTTCTTGATTTAAATTTGGATGACTTTTTCATCAAATCTAGTTATGACTTCTTCACAGCAGCCATGACTAGATTTAATGAAATATATCTTGAAAATACTCAGCAGGTTAAGAGTTAAATGTACAGTGCAATAAGCATAAAATCAGTGGTAACTTATAATTTCAATCAACATTGTCCATATTAGAAGTAGAAAGTCCCTTGTGGATGGCTTGTTTACTATGGTAAACAAGTTCTGCTTTACTTGTAAAATAGGACCTGAGAGCAGCACAGGTACAAACAATTGGCTATACTTCACTTCATACCTATGTTTTGGTCATCATTTGCCAAAGATGCGGAAAGATTAATTAGAAAGTGCCACTGAAAAAGTTGATTTTGCATTGTTCTCACAAGTAGTGCTCAATTATCTCTTGGCTATCTGACATTCTTAACTCGTTGAACCCTAATGGTGTCTTCCAAGTCTGTTCAATGACAGCAATTAGAAGAGTCCATATTCATTACCTGGTGGTAGACCATTCAGTATTTTCAACGTGCCGTCTTTGGGTTGCACATTGAAAATATTGATTGGTTACCCCACACATTCACCGAGCAGTCATCCTACTTCGTGAAATTATGACTTACCATCAGAAATGTGGCCTTTAGGGTTCAAAGGGTTAAGTCATTTCCCTCAGAATATGAAGCCATCTCCGTAAATATTGAGAAAATTATAAGCACATGTGAACATGATACTATTCTGTATTGTGTGGACTGCCCCATGGTGAATGCTTGAGGTCTTCTGTTGCCAATGGTGGTAAACAAGCTCTGTTTTACTGGTAAAGTAGGACCTGGTAACCAATGCCTAGGGTGGAAGTCCAATAAAATGGGCAACATTGGTATAAATGATTGGCTAGATTTGACTTATATCCATGTTATGGTCATGATTAGCCATTGTGCAGAAATATGTGACCTTAACCATTTACTCAATGTAACGGCCAAAACCTGCTGGCCCATTCTCAAAAATCGTCAATTAATTTTCATTATTTTTTCATTTTTGGTCTTAAAAACATAGGTTATGACTCCCTCATTGGAACGAGCTCACCGAGCTCGTTCCAATGAGGGGTCATAACCCACGTTTTTGAGAACAAAAATACTTATTCACAAATTTTTGTTTGCAAGTGTCGTCTGCTTTTCATGTTAGGCAAAGGGTTAAACAATAATAAATAAATTAATACTGTTGCCAATGAATCTGAATTGAGCTGTCAAGACATACGTGCCTTCAATGAAATGTTAAATAGGAAATAAATAAAACGTATGAAAAAGTAAACTAAAAGCAAATTAAAAATCTTATGAAACATGGTTCATGCCTGAAAGAAATAGGCAATGAGGAAGGAGACAGATCTGACAGCTGTGAGTCAAAGTTTTATTTTTGTGCTGTCATAATTAAAGACACAATTAAATAAGACACTTAATTTGTCTTTGTATTCATGGGATGCTAGCATTTGTGGGTAAGTACCGACGTGTGCTATTTGAACTAACAAGGTTGACTAGTACAGTGGAACGAACTCTCTTAAATGAATAGCCACTTTGTCAATGAAAAATCCTCAATTTCTGTAAACAGGAGGATTAATAGGGTTTTAGTCACTTTTCTGTCATCAGGAAATTCTTGACCTGTTATAAGCATTTTTTTCCCTGTGGGGACCCTGGGAAGTGAAGCAGTGCTGGTTCACTCTGGTAAACAAGCTCTGTTGTACTGTTAAAATAGGACCCAGTCAGCAATGCTTGGGGTGGAAGTCCTCTAAAAGAGGTAACGTGGGTATAAATGATTGACAAAACTTGACTACCTCCATGATGTGGTCATGATTGGCCATCATGCAAAATATGTGACCTTAAACACCAATAAATAAAATAAATATAAGATTTTTTATTCAATAACAAGAATTAGGATTTGTGAAACATTGAACACAAAGAATCCAAACATGTGCCTGAATTATTATTATTACTAAATATGGCATTTGGACTCCAATACAACTAATGCAACAAACAAAATTGTAATGTGCCAAATTTATTTTTTGGATTCATATTATTAAAAACTAGTTTTATAAAACTTCTTTAACCCGTTGCTCTCGGGAGGGCATCAGAATATCCTCCAATCACTCCATTTTTCTCTTGTTTATGAATGTAACCAATTATATCTTGGTCGACAGAACTTACTGACTGCTGTCAAACATGGCACAGAGGAACCCTGTTAATTGAATAGACACTTTGCCAATGAAAATTATTCAATTAAGTGGAGTATTCAATTAACAGGGATTTTGTCACTTTCCTGTATTCTAGAGATAAACGTAGCATTTATTCTATTATATCTTGTTTGACAGAGCTCCATGAGCTCTGACAAACAAGATATAATAGATTAAATGCCTGGATTGGGTGTACTTAGGCCAAATAGGTCTATAAACAAAGGAAAGCTGGGGAGAGTCAGGATAATTTCTTGACAGGTTACAAGATTTTATATTCAATTAACAGGAGTTTACTCTATAACCTATATTCAATTAACAGGTCAAATTTGTACTGTAAGTATGGTAAATGGTTTTGTGTTGGGAAATTATATTCAATTAACAGGGTTATTCAGTTAAGAGATTTTTTTTATTAGGGTTTAACGACACATTAACAGCCAGGGTCATATCATGTCGGTGACAGTTTATGGGTGGAGGAAGCCGGAGTACCCGGAGAGAAACATCGAGCTACGATGAGCAGCTCTCCAACATCGTAACTCTGAACTCTGCAACGCGGCACAGGCAGGGTTAGATTGCTTGAAGACATGCACACCTTCGACGTGCAGTACACCTTAGTACACCGCGTCATCGTCATCGTCACGTGAGCAATCAGGGTTAAGTGCCTTGCCCAAGGACACAACGTGGGAACGCGAATCAGTCACTGAAATGGTCAATTAAGAGATATCCAGTTAAGTTGGTGCCACTATATATTTGTTTAAATATCAGACTGCATTATGGAAAATATTTGCTGCTGAAAACTCTGCCATTTTGACATCACAGTGCCAGAGGGTTAATATTCCCAATTGATAGGTGGCATTAGAAGGTTTTTCGGTATTATTGTTTTATTCAATTACAACTTGCTACCTCTTGCAAAATTTTGGTCCTGAGATATATGTATACAAAAAATAATCTATACCAATCTCAGAGATACAGATTTTCAACTTAGCTGTGCATGATTTAATAGAAGTTGAATTATTTATATAATAGAGAAGGTCTGGAATAATATGATCTTTGAGATATTTTTCAGTCGTCCGAGAAGTGGTACTAAAAGCAGTTCCTCATCACAGAAAGATCAGCTTTATTGAAACTCAAATCACAAAGCTTCATCAAATAAACTATCCATTTGTTTCAAACATTTTTTGTTATATGTTCAATTTGTCTGTCAAAATATCTCTTGCTTCTCATACAAAAGAGCTTGGCATTAATTCTCCAATTTTTTTTGTTTTTGGAAAATAATTCTGGTGTAAATATTGTACAAGCTTATCCTTATGTGATGTTTTTGAACCTATATTTTATTAAGGGTGACCCCCTTACCTATATTGACCTTTCGTTAGCATGAAACTTTTTTCCATTAGTGTATTATGTAACATTAAAGTATCAGCATGAACAAAATTACACAAAAGTTCCTTTTCCAATTTCAAACGTGTGGGAACCCAGGGAAGTGGAGAATTGTTTGTTTATTACATGTCTGTTCTTTGGGAGTTCCCAAGCAACACTAAACCATGCGGAAAATGAAAATCCATTCTGCACATATGTGTGGGAACAGAAATCATTGACAGACTAATTTTAAATAGAAGCAAAATTTCACTGGAATTTTCTACAAATTGTGCTGCGCAATTACAGTTTGAATTGCTAGTGATAACTAAAAATCATCCCCTGAGTTCCAGTGTGTTCTATGTACCAGTAGGTACATAGAACACATTGGAACTCAGGGGACCAAATAGTAACAGGTGTTGCCCTCTCAAATTTGATTGGTGATAAAATGTGTTCTTTTTATTATTGATAGTGTCCTTCTGATAATTGTTTTTTATAGATAGGAAGGCATGTAATAAACACAACTACATGCACGTGTGAATGGGTTAATTTATATGGCACTTGTGTCATTGCAGAAGGATAAAACTTGAGGCATGTGGCCTCTCATTTTATCCTTCCCTGCTGGCACTCGTGCCATATCGATTAACCCATTCACACGTGCGTGCCATTCTGTGTATTTCCTGTGGTAAAGATGTTCTGTTTTACTGGAAAAATAGGACACTGTAACCAATTCATATGGTGGAAGTCCGAGAGTGAGCAGCATAGGTAAAAATGATTGGTTAAACTTGACTTTATAAATAAATAGTCACCGCTCACTGGAAGGAGTTTTTGTAGCTCATCTGAATTAGGAGTCATAAGCCATAGTTTGGAAGAAAGTGAGGTTTTTTTAGCTTAGGCCTATAAAAAAAGAATTTTTTTTTTCTCAGGAAATATTTTCTCAATTTTATGTGGGAGGGAGGCTTTTTTTTAATGTTTTTTTTAGGTAATACACAAAACAATCCTGGAAAATGAATTAGAAATTCTCCTCCCTACCACATTATGCATGCAGATTTTCAATGATGAGGGAGGTGCCTGAGAAACAAGAAATTGTTTTCCGATAGCTTAATCTGTATAAAAAACATTGCTGTCAGCACTTTCAGCTTGTGTTAACCCTTTACCCAACATAATGGCCAAAACCGGCCAGCGCTATTCACAAAAATAGCCAATTAATTTTCATTATTTTTTCATTTTTTGTCTCAAAAGTATAGGTTATGACCCCTCATTGGAACAAGCTTGATGAGCTCGTTCCACTGAGGGGTCATAACCTATGTTTTTGAGTGAAAAAAATGAGTTATTCAAGAATTTTGTTTGCAAGTGTCCATCTGCTTTTCATGTTAGGTAAAGGGTTAAATAGTGAGTTAAGTCCCGGAATTAACAAGAGGTGAATATTGCAGATCCTTATTTTTTGGAGTTTTAATGGGGAAGTGGTGAAAGCAAATGGTCTTTTAGATATACCGATAAAATTTTACGTATTTTTATTTTTCCTCTTCTGTTATTTTGTGCTGTTATATATGTTTTGTTGTTAGACCATTGACGTTTTTTGTACTTAGTTGGCATTCAAATTGATCAGACAGAGTACTTGAAAACTTTCAATTTTATATTTACATTGCTTATTTTCTTAAAGGCATACTCCATAAAAAAAATTACATTCCATATTGAATATCACAACTTAAAAGGACTGGTGCTCTTTAACCTTCTCACTTCAAATCAACTCTGATACACTTGGGGACCTCAGGAGATCAGCTGTGCATTCTTGAAGTGCTGGTGGCAATTTTCTAAAACTGGGTTGTGGTTTCTAGGCAAGTCTTGTCTGCCTATACAACAGCTTCCCAAGACTTAGCCAGAAACCACTGCCAAACCATCAGAAAAGCAAACTGGAATAGTTGATTCCTGAAATTTATTTGGGCCTCACAGGTTAATATACTACATAAAAAAAGTTTTGAATTACCCCCAACATTTTGGTGTAAACAACGGAAAAATTGAAACAATAATGAAAGACAATATAGCATATGAAAGTTATTATCCCCCGTCAAAACGAAGTTTGCCAGGTATATAGAAATGGGTTCCATTCATCCGTTTGTCCGTCCATAACAACTTTGGACCTTCATATCTCAGTCAGTGGCTGTTTGATTTAAATGATCTTTGGTATGCTGATAGATCACCATGGGGGAAAGGATATTCACAGGTAACAGGTTTTGTCCACTTTCTTTCTAGAGTTATGTGCCTTTTTCCGCATTTTTCAACTTATTTCATAATTTCAGCTCGGCAGGGGATACCTGTGGCCTTGCACCTTGTTCATTTAATGACAAATGAATTATCATTTCGGCCAAATTCTTTGAAGAATGTCTGTGGTATCAACCAATCATCACATGCATGGGTGGTTGGTATCCAAAAACGAAATTTTTACGCATCAGTATTAGGTCTGTACACCTCTGACTTGTAAATATGCTAGAAACCTCTGCCACATATTGTGAATGAGAGAATGAACTTGATCCTGACCAATTTTATCCCATTCCTGCATAAAGAATGTTACATCAAAATGTTTAGCCACTCTTCAAGCGCATACCAGGGCACATACCGGTACCAGTTTCATATTGCCCAAGCTTACAGGCTCTCTCCTCGCTCATGAGCAGATAATATTAAGACAAATTTCCAAGCATTTTTCATAAAATCTAGCCATGGCTACTTCACAGCAGCCATGACAAGATTTAATGAAAAATATGTAAAATACTCAGCAGGTTAGGCTAAAAGTTAAAAATCTGTTTCACAGGGCCTCCTGAATGGTCCTTTTGGCTGGCACATGCTCTATTTTTATAACCAATGCAAACTTAAAAAAATAAAAATTAAATGGCGTATGTCTGATATTTTACCCAAGTTAATAAAATTGATAAATTTGTCCCCATCCCCCACCCCACAGGAACCCCTGGAAGTGAAGTAGTGCTTGTTTATTGTGGTAAACGAGCTCTGTTTCACTGGTAAAATAGGACCCAGTCGCTAATGCTTGGGGTGCAAGTTTTCGAAAATAGGCAGCATGGGGGTATAAACGATTGACTGAACTTGACTTTATCTCCATATTGTGGTCATGATCAGCCATTGTGCAGAATTATGTGACCTTAAACACCAGAAAATAAATAAATGATAAATTTGTCCCTTGAATGCAACAAGGCTTTTGAATGCTTTAGCATTGTAAAGCCTTCTTGCATTCAAGGGACGAAATACACCACCACTCATGCTATTCTACAGATTATGAGGCTTAAAACAAATCAAGAACATGAACTTTTGAAGGCAAAGAAAGAATTACAAAAATAAAAAATAAAATAAAAAACCTCCCACCCACATGCAATTTTACAAAAAATGGCCCGAGAAACAGAAGATTCTACTTTGTGGGGCCTTAAGAGTTAAATAAAGTGAATGAAAATCACTTAATAAATAGATCTAACAATGAAATACACAGAGATCTCCTGCAGCACATGTTTCTAGTCAATTTTTGATTTTCAAACACTACCCCTGGCCTACTTACCAGTATTGGCCGATGTGGTGGTCAAGGGTGCATGTAGACCAAGTTCAACATTAATATTTATTTCCTTTTGAAACTATTGGGATTCATATCTTATATTTCATAAAACATAGGACCAAATTTTTTTTTTTTTTTTTTTTTATTAGGGTTTAACGACACATTAACAGCCAGGGTCATATCATGTCGGTGACAGTTTTACGGGTGGAGGAAGCCGGAGTACCCGAAGAGAACCTCCGAGCAACGACGAGCAGCTGCCATCTCTCTAACATCGTAACTCTGAACTCTGCACCGGTTAGGGTTAGATTGGTTGAAGACATGCGCACCATCAACGTGCAGTATGCCTTAGTACACAGCATCATCGTGCCGCCATGTAGGCAATCAGGGTTAAGTGCCTTTCCCAAGGACACAACGCAGGAGCACGAATCAGTCGCTGAAGTGGTCACTCATCCAACTACTAACCGCGCTCGACGTTGCTTAACTTCGGTGATCTGACAAGAACCGGTTACCGTGACGCCACCGCACCCCCTATAGGACCAAATATACTTTTGAAAAAATTAGGAAAACCAGGCTGGTTCAAAACTTTTTTGTGTCGTATGCTGCTATATTATTCCCATTACGGGTTTCATTTCAACAGAACACAAGGTAATAATTTATAGTCATCTTACATGATGTAAAAGATGTCACATTGTCTATTGATTTGATACATTTCCTGTGAGAACTCTGGGGAGTGGCTTCTTCCACGAATAAATGTCTGACACAAGGTAACCCTAGCTGTCGAAAGTGTGTGTTTTACTTCTCCATTCTCTGGCACAACCAAGTAACTTGTACCTAAGGTGAATGTTCCCTAGAGTGGGCAGCATCGTTAGAAACAATTGGTCACAGATGCAGAAAGTAACGTGAAACTCTAATAAATTAAAAACATTTTCACCAAGGCTGCTGTTTATTCAGTCCAGATTAAAATTATACTGTGTGGCAATTATTGCTGGTGTGAGGAGCATGCATTTTGTGTACCTTTCACGTAGCAAATCAATCAAATTCTCTGGATGTTCTATTGAAAAATTGGACTTTTTTTCTTTCTTTTTTTTTAACCCATTATCTTACGAACAGGACTACATCCGTCCACATATTTTACAAATTGAGCAGTTGAAAAAAAAATTATTTTCCAGAAAACTCAACAAAACCATACCATGCCACTCCCTCATTCGAACGAGTTCATCAAGCTTGTTCCTCCAGTGAGGAGTTACATGACTTGATTTGGTTTTGTTGAATTTTTAGAAAATTTTTTTTTTTTAATTATTAAAATAACAAATTTATAAATAGAGTGCATTGGTAAAGGATTAATTTTAATTTTGCATTTTTCAAAACTTAGCTTATGACCTCCAATTGGAACAAGCACATGTCAATAAGGTATCATGAACTTTGTTTTGAGAGGAATGAAGATTTTCAGAAATCTATCAATATATATTGTGAATGTTGTCTGTGAACTATGTTAGATAAAGTGTTAACCCTTTACCTAACATGAAAAGCAGACAAGGTCGTTCCAAAGAGGGGTCATAACCTATTTTTTGAGACAAAAAATGAAAAAAATAATAAAACTTGGCGATTATTGTGAATAGCGCCGGCCGGTTTTCGCCGTTACGCTGGGCAAAGGGTTAAAATATGAAATAAGATGGTGTTCCATTGTAAACCTCTGGACTTTTTATAGTGATTTTAACTAGTAGGGAGTGTTGTGGCTCAATGATTATGGCTTTGGATTTCAAACTGAAAGGTCCACCAGGGATGTTAAGTTCTTGGGCAAGCCTCTTAATCCAGACTGCCTATGTGGGAGCATGCTGGTGTTGCATACTAAGGACTACTGCACATCGATTGTGTACTTGTCTGCAACCAATTCTAACCTTGCTTGTGCCGAGTTAGTACTTTAGGGAGTATTGACAGATGCCTGTTGTTGCTTGGTGGTTCTCTTTGGGGACTCCGGCTTCCTCCACCCGTAAAACTGCCTGACAGAAGGTAACCATGGCTGTCATTAAACCCCAATAATAAATATACATTATCATGACCATGTTCATATCCTGTAATTGTCCCCCGAAAATTTTTTCAGGGGACAATAGAAATCAGCGGTGTCCGTCCGTCTTGGTGTCCCCCATGATAACTCTTGGTATGTGACCTTCTTAGATCAAACCACAGGTCAAGTTCGAATATGGGTTCGGCCAGATTATTTTTATTAGAGTTATACCCCTTTTTCGACTTAGAAATTTCAAGATTTGCGGTGTCCGGATGATAACTCCAGTTAGGATTATTTGATTGGAAAGAATTTTGGTCTGTACTCTCTGGGGTAACAATACAGGTCAAGTTTGAATATGGGTTCGGACAGATCAGTTTACTAGAGTTATGCCCCTTTTTCGACTTGTTTTTTTCTTTATATCAGATTCAAGGTCGTGTTTACAATCAGATCGCAACGAGCCCATCAGGATCTGTGATCCGATTGTAAACACGACCGAGAATCTGATACAAATTACAGGACATGCATTTGGTGTTTTTCAGTTTAAATTGTGTTGGAATTGGTCAAAATTTTGAATTTCATATTTTCATGCGTAATAACAATGCATATATGTGATAGTGTGGTGTTTACCGGAAGTTGAATCTGTCGGAAACGAGTCGTCTATATTATACAGAATCAGAATTAGTCGTCTATATGATACGGAATCGGAACATATTATGTGATACGTACTGTTTCTTGTGGTTTTCAGGCCAAAAATCTATATGATTGTTAGATAAAAAAAAAATTAACTTGTGATTATAGAAAACAGTATCGGTATCTGACATTGAATACTAACTTACAGAAAAATGACAATTTTATTGAAATATTCAAACAGCAAAGAGGGTTTTGTTGACAACTGCATCTTATAAGTAGTTTATTCTTAGAAATTATCTTTTGATAAGAATTAAGAGGTGGAGTATCCCTTTGCTTTTGTAGCATATTATTTTGATATATTTGTGGTTATGCTTGAAATCAACCCATCTAGACATTCTGAATGTTTTTTTTCTGTCTGTTTTTTGTTGATAAGGGACATGCATGCTGTGGAATCTTGTTAACTGGTTGAGGGCAAGATTATTTTTGATGGTCTGAATTCGTTATTCAAAATTTGTTTTATTACAAATTATTGGGGGGGGGGGGGGTGGCCCATGGGCACTTTCCAATAATTTGTAATAAAACAATTTATATAAACAAAATATTATTTACATTTGACTGAACATGAAACGTGAGCAAGAAAAAATAGGTTTTTGCTATGGCACCCTCATTTTTTGAAAGCCCTGATAGTTGCTTCCAGCACTCATCCAGTTAATTGAGTATCCACTTTCTTATTTAACAACTAAACACTCTACAACAATGTCAAAATACCAAAATTTTAGCTTAATGAACTCTCAAACATTATATAATGGTGGGAAAATTTGCAGGTTGAAATTTTGATATTTCATTTTCAGTGCAGAGGGTTAACAGTAATATTTATTTGGCAAGAATTTGGACATTTTCACACATTTTTGTAATTAATTGAGTCTTCATCTATACATTATAATTTTTTTGACAGTGCTCATGGACCTCTGGTAAAAAAGATATAATAGAATAAATACTTATATTTGAAATACAGCGGGCAAAGATATCAGCAAAGTTGGACATCCCTGTGAGGACCCCAGGAAGTGAGGCAGTGCTTATTTACTATGGTAAACAGGCTCTGTTTTACTGGTAAAATAGGATCCAGTTACCATTGCCTGGGATGGAAGTGCACTAAAATTGGCAACATGGGTATAATTGATTGGCTAGACTAGATTTTATATTCATTTCGTAGTCACGATTAGCCATTGTACAGAAGTATGTGGCCTTGAACACCAGTAAATAAATAAAGTTGGATACTATGAGAGTTGGACAGTATAATTCTTCTTCCCATTGGAACCCTGGGAAGTGGAGCAGTGCTTGATTACAGCAGTAAACAAGTTCCTTTTTTACAGGTATTCTTACTGATATTATTGGATATGGTAACCAGTGCATGGTGTGAGAGTCCTTTAATTAATTGGTTTATTATTATTATTATTAGGGTTTAACGACACATTAACAGCCAGGGTCATATCATGTCGGTGACAGTTTTACGGGTGGAGGAAGCCGGAGTACACGGAGAGAACCACCGAGCAACGACGAGCAGCTGTCAGCTCTCCAACATCGTAACTCTGAACTCTGCGCTGCAGCACAGGCAGGATTAGATTGGTTGAAGACATGCGCACCATTGACGTGCAGTACGCCTTAGTACACAGCACCATCGTGCCCCCATCTAGGCAATCGGGGTTAAGTGCCTTGCCCAACGACACAGCGTGGGAGCATGAATCAGTCGCTGAAATGGTCACCCATCCAACTACTAACCGCACTCGATGTTGCTTAACTTCGGTGATCTCACGAGAACCGGTTACCGCGACGCCACTGCGCCCCCTAATTAATTGGTAAAATGCTAAATTATTTTTTGTTGTCAAAATTTTTCCATGTGACATGATCTTGTTACAATTTATGGAAGAGTGCCAGAAGGCACTCTCCCATAAATTGTAACAAGGTAATTACATACAGACTAAATAATTTCATTTCAAAGATTAAATGAAGCACATCTATAGAAATATGAACCCTTTGAGTTATTGTACAAGTACTTCTAAATAAGCCCAAATGTGGGCTTCCAGCACTTTACCATTTAAAGTGGTCAGCATATATATAAACCATTGATTAAACTCGACTTTATACTTGTGCTGTGATCATTGTCATAGATTCTGAAAGTAACAGTCACCATCAGGAAGAACATAAATGAATGGTATAATTTGTCACAGTAATTCTTGTTCTCCCATGGGAACCCTAGGAAGCGAAGTAGTGCATGTTGAGTGTGTAGGCTTAGCTCTACTGGTAAAATAGGACCAGATAGCAAATGCGTGAGGTAGGAGTCCTCTAAAGTGGAAAGCAAAGGTATAAATGATTGTCTAAAGTAGACTTCATACCTATGTAGCAGTCATGATAGAGACATGGATGCTCAATGTGACCTTAAAAACTAATACCCCCCCACCCCCCAAAAAACAAACCAAAACAACAAAAACCAACAAAAAACAAACCAACAGGGATTTACCCCCAAAGCTGTATGCCATTTATGGATTAAATTTCTAGTAAAGGTATGGTAAATCGTTAGGTGAATGTTATATGCAATTAACACTTTTTACTTACAAAATATCCAATCAAGTAGGCTCTTCTGCACTTGATTTTTTTTGTGTACATGTTTTACCATAAAACCGTCATGACAGAAGTTTTACAATTTATGTCATCCTTTTGACATAAATAGCAGCAAAAAATTGTTTCAGTCTGTCTAGAGAAGTGAACAAAAATATGGGAAAATGCGTAATTCATATTTTTGCCATACTGCTCATTTTCTCAGAAATGTCATGTTTTGTACTTTTAAATTAAGATCATCATTCATTTTATGCCTTCTTAGTTCAGTGTTATCAGTGTTTCACATTGATGTCATTCCAAAAGAAGAAAAAAAATATAAAAAACTAATTTCATCAAATTAAAAAAGAACAATTCATTCTGAAATGTTACAAATATATGATAATTTTTGTTTTCTTTCATGAAAACATTGCTGATGAAATCGGACGCTTTGTACATTTTTGTACTGTTTGTAATGGATCTGCCATTTAGCCATATTATGACTTTTGCTGTTGATTTCTAGAAGCCACTGTCATGGCTATATTGAAAAGTGCTGCAAGACACTTCACTGTATGCATTAGCATGTTTGCTCAGCAGCAAGCCAGAAAATAAGCAGTCATCTGCAAAATGAGGTCCCTAGAGGGTGAATTTAGTGATGCACAGCAGGGTAGCATCACTAAATTCACCCTCTGAGAACCTCTTTCCAACCTCAGGGTTTCAAAACTAAACAGAAAGAGTACCCAGAGGATAAATTGGCCCACTGTATGGGATAGCATCATCAAATTCACCCTTTGGGGACCTCATTCTGCAAATGTCAGACTGCTTATTTTCAGGTTTGCTCAGCAGTAGTAAAAAATGTTCATAAACATTGTTTTGTTACAGTTTATGTGACTAGAGGCAGCCTCCAATAAATTCTGATAAAAGAATTATTATTTAGCTAATATTAAGCTCCCCTTGACAGTAATATGCTATCTTTGAAAAAATTTGCTTGTGTTACAAATCACCTTTGAAAAATACTTGAGCATTCTAGCAATTAAATGACTCTGTCTTCAGCCAATCTTATTTGATGACCCAGTCATCAGTATTTTGAGCAGTTTGCATTATTGCATTCTTGCTATCCATCCTTTGAGTGCTACATTGCAATTAAGAGTAAAGAGTCTGTGTACTCCCTTCCTGTTAATTCCCAATGTGATTGCAGTGGCAGGTTTTTAAAGATAATGTTATATCTCTCACTCTCTCTCTATCTCTCTCTGAAGAGAAGTGCTCCCAGATTCCAACGTCCTAAATAAACTCAGAAATGCAGCACAAATGGCACAAAGCGTCATTTCAACATACAAACTTTTCCAAATCCAATGTGGACCATTCAGTATATTCTTTTTTGTTTGGGCAATGTTTATATTCTTAATACTCTTAAGGGGTCACCTCAGTACGATAAGTCGATTATTATCAATTATCTTAGTCAATTAACTGATTTGGAAAATTGATAATCAGGACACCCGTATTTATTGAAAACACTTAAGAAGCAGCACCTAAATTATCTCACTTGTGACCGAGACAAATGGATATTTTCGCTCGCGAAAAATAAACATTTGTCTCGGTCACTCATGAGATAATTTTCGGTATCCACTCAAAAATGCTAGATATCTCTTTATCTCCAGGCTGAACGGTCCCCGTGGGAACCCCGGGAAGTAAGCAGCACTTGTTAACTGTGGTAAACCAGTTCCGCTTTACTAGTAAAATAGGACCCAGTCACCAATGCTTGGGGTGAAAGTCCTCTAAAATGGGCAACATGTAGATCTACGATTTACTAAACTTGACTTCATCTCCATGTTGTGTCACGATTAGCCATGGTGCATAAATATGTGACGTTAACCACCAACAAACCAGGCTGAACGCACCCTGAAGTGTGATCAAGCAGTAAAATTTCATCAGCAATGACAGAGCAACTTAAAGTTGAAAACCTGAGGAACATTAGTATCAGGCAGGTTATGGAAGAAGTAGGTTCTGATTTATGTGCTGCTTCTTAAGTGTTGCTGATTTCGCAGTTTTAACAAACATTTACAGCTCGGCTGAACAGAAAAATGAAGACTGCTTTGAAAATTGTATCAGAATCCACTTAAATAGTCATTGCTACCAATTACTAGAAACGTCAAGTGCTGAATGCAGGCCTAAAAATAAGCAGTGGACATTTGCAGAATGAGGTCCCCAGAGGGTGAATTTGATGATGCTATCCCATACAGTGGGCCAATTTATCCTCTGGGTACCTCTTTCTGTTTAGTTTTGAGACCCTGATTGAGATTGAGGTTCACAGAGGGTAAATTTAGTGATGCTACCCTGTTGTGCAGGGTAGCATCACTAAATTCACCCTCTGGAAACCTCATTTTGCAGATGACAGTGTGCTTTTTTCTGGCTTGGCTGAATGTGGAAATGTTCCCCCTGGAAATCATGGGAAGTAAAGCTGTGCCTGTTTTCTATCGTAAACAAGTTCTGCTTCACTGGTGCACATGCATCAAGTTAGTATGTAAATTTATTAATACAAGTGCTATGTTGTTGCATGAGTGGTTACATCCTTACCATTAGGAAGCCTAGTTATTTCTTCCTTGTGCAAGAAATGTAACCATTGCAAAAATGTTTCCTGCATAGAATTGCCTGGAACAAATGGTCGAATCCATTTGGAGTTTGTGTAGCGGTTCAGTAATAATGTGATCCTACAGCCCATTGGAGCTCTAGAGTTTTATTGTTACTGATTCTCTCAAATGATTTGTTGTTGCCCATTGTATAGTTTGTTTGCGAGCTTTCAGATTTTTAATTATATAAGATATTTATGTGTATCAAGTTGAAAAGGTTGAAGTGTTGGCTGGTGGATTGTTTGCCATCTTTCAGATTTTTAATTATGTAAGACATTTCTGTGTATCAGGTTGAAAAGGTTGAAGTGATGGCTGATGGATGTAAATTATTCCACGTGATGTGCAGAGTATGATGTGGAGAGTACCCGTAAAAAAAAAAAAAACGAAAAAAATGTTATAATAATGACAATAACTAATAAAAATTACCATTTTTTTTTTTATCTTGTAAACAAAGCTTATGACTCCTATTTGGAACCAGTTCACAGAGCTTGTTCCAGTGATGTCTCATAAGTTATGCTTTGGTTGCAAAAATTGAAAAAATATCAGATTTCCATAATAGTTTTGTGTGAATAGTGCTGGACTGGTATGGCCGTTGTGTTAGGTAAAGGCTTAACCCTTTACCTATTAAATCGGCCCCATTCACCCATGTAATTTTAACTGATTTTAACCCTTTGAGACTTTAATTATCCTTACGTTCATATGTCACTGGGAATTCCAATTTCTTCAACGCTTTTCAAAATGTGACGTCAAGCGTCGGAAAGTACAAATAACAAGATATTTTTCACATCAGTGATTAAATGGTTGAGGGCTAGACTATTTTTGGTGGTCTGAATTTGTTATTCAAAACTTGTTTTATTACAAATTATTGGAGAGTGCCCTCAGGCTCTCTCCAATAATTTGTAATAAAACAAATTTATATAAACAAAATATTATTTGTGTTTGACTGAATATGAAATATAAGCAAGGAAAGTGTTGGCTTTTGCTCTGCTATCCTCATTTTTTGAAAGCCCTGATAGTGGCTTCTAGCACTCAACCAGTTAAGAAGTCTTGACAGCAGGATTATATTAGTATTTTAAGCTGCAATAACATTTGGCTCAACGGTTGTCACTGGGCACTATTCGGGAGAAAATAGGAATTGGGGTTAAAACTTTTAAAAATCGAAAAATAATAACAAAACAAATGACCACCAAGTATCAATGCATTGTTTGATTTTGTACGTCATAAGATGTACAAAAGTATCAAAGGGTTAATATCTTGTGCATTGGGTAGCTGCTTAAACACCAATACATAAATAACAGCTCTTTGCCAGCTCCATGAACTGGAAAAAATGTGGACAAATCATGTGATAAGGTCCTGTGGTTGATTTTGAAGCCTCACCTGGCAGTAGAGTTTTAGTATAAAAATTCTTGTATTTGCAGGTAGTATGGTACACATCTAAATGTACTGCAGCAGAACCCCTTTTTAAACCAAGGAATTGTAGGGTTGTTTTGGACTGGGAAAAAATGGTGATTTTTGTATTTTCGGAATGATGTATAATTATGTGCAGGAGTTGTGAAATATTCATGTACCTACTATCCCATGAAGAAAAGTATGTCATGTGTTCAGTCAACTCTGCACAGAAATCTAATATGCATTATGTTATATAATGTGCAAAGAGGATGGTACAGTACAAGAATTCAATTGTGGAGTTTGTCTCAGGGGCTATTTATTTCGATGGAAAATATACAATGTATGAAGTTGTAAATTGTATTTTCCCATATGCGAATCATGAAATAAAGAATTTTATTTTAAAATATATGAGCCTTGTTTGTTTTTATACCTCTTTTTTCATCTGGTGACAAGGTATATTCAGCTCATATATCCATACACCTGGGTATGTATATGTGTATGTTATAAATTAATAACTGATGAATATAATCTGCACAATAATTTGTGATGAGTGTGTTCCACTGGGTGGGTGGATGGGGGGACATGTAGGAATGCCAAAGGGGTGGGTGGAATGGTGTAAAATGGGGGTTGAAAATGCATAAATCAATACATTTTCAAATTTACACATATCTTAACTGGAGCCCTGTCAGTCAATTATATAAAGCTGCAACAAAAGGAGCTTGACCATTTCACAGAAGTATGCAAAACAAGATATTAAATGAAAATAGAATGTGTTTTCATTTTTGGAATTCACTGAAACCCCCCCCCCCCCCCCCCCCCCCAGTGACATGGTATTAAGCTGAGTTTGAATAGTACTGGCCATTACGTTGGGTAATGAGTTGCAATAGATGAGATTATAGTGCACAGTGTTCATTACTCAGAAAATTAAATTTTTTTTTAACCAGAAAGTTTGACTAACCCTATGCATTACAATGTTTGGGGCTGTAAAAATGCACAGAATAAGTTATCTCCACCAACATGTATGGTATATGAACATTTAATACCTGGATGTCAGTTTTTAAAAACCGAACCGCAAGCGAGATGTTCAAATGAGACATCCAGGTATTAAATCTCCATATTCCATACATGTTGATGGAGATAACGTTTTTGTCCCGTTTGAAACACAACAGAAACATAGTGGAGAAAAATTTGTGGCCGTGTTTCTCACTCTCCGTAAAAGTTTGGACCAAATTTGTGAATAACTGTTTTGTTTTTACAAACACAGAAGACAACAGATAGAGTTACATCCCTTGGGTTGTTAAGGAAACAAACAGTATTTTGTTTTCATATCGTCCCCCAAGTTCCAATGTGTTCTATGTGCCTACTGGCACATAGAACACATTGGAACTGAGGTCCGGGACGATCTTTGCTCTTATTTTCTTTTTCTCAAGTTGTTTCATTTAATTATTTGATTATTATGTCTCCCCTTCCCAGAAGGGAGACATATTGTTTTAGTGCATATTCTTCTTCTTCTTCTTCTTCTTCTTCTTCTTCTCATACAAACTTTGTCCGGGGCATAACATTTTTGTCTTTTGACCTAGACCTTAGATATTTGGCATGTGGATGTATCACCATGAGCCGATGTGTCGCGTACCATAGTGACCTTCATGTGACCTTGACATTTGACCTGAAGATCAGATTTATGTGCTTTTTAAGGGAAACTTTGTCCAGGGCATAACATTTTTGTCTTTTGACCTAGACCATAGATATTTGGCATGTGGATGTATCACCATGAGCCGGTGTATCATGTACCATAGTGACCTTCATGTGACAGTGACCTTTGACCTGAAGGTCAGATTTATGTGCTTTTTAAGGGCAACTTTGTCCGGGGCATAACTTTTTTGTCTTTTGACCTAGACCTTAGATATTTGGCATGTGGATGTATCACCGTGACCCGGTGTGTCGCGTACCATAGTGACCTTCATGTGACCTTGACCTTTGACCTGAAGGTCAGATTTATGTGCTTTTTTAAGGGAAACTTCGTCCGGACCAGAACTTTTTTGTCTTTTGACCTGGACTTTAGATATTTGGTATGATTGTCAATATTATTCATGTATATATAATTTGCAGTGCATTAAATAGAAAGGAAGGGGAGGCATATGTTTTTGTGTGCTAAAACAGTTTCTAGTTTAATTTATAATGGCAAAATATGATCAAATTGTTGGAAATCTGATGATATTTGGCACTATTTTCATGTTTTTGTGTTCGATTCTTATATTGAGGCGAGCAAAAGTGGAAAGCTTTCATTTAAACCATATACCCCCGATGTTTCGCGTGTGTCTATACCCTGGATGTTTGCACACTCTCATGTACCTTGGATGCTGGGTGCACCATTTGCCATGGCTATTTGTCCATGGCATTCTGGCCAAACAAGAGACAGAATTTATTGGGATATAGGGACAAAGTTAGTTGGTTACATGTTGTTACATTGGGTAGGGGATTCAAGGAATTATTGGAAATACTTGTACTGGATTGTGGACATTTTAGCTCAACTTTGACGAAGTCAAATTTGAGCTATTGTCATGGCCCGTCGTCCATCTGTCCGTCCGTCCGTCCGTCCGTCTGTCTGTACGTCAACAATTGGCTATGGCTCGGGCTAGAGGTCGTATTTATGAACTGATCTTTACGAAACTTCTTGGGTACCTTTGTTATGACCGTGGGACGAGAACGAGTGTTTTTGGGTGCGGTCCGAAATTCAAGATGGCTGCCAGCCGCCATTTTGTACCGATGATGCAGAAATCTGTTTTTTGTACAGAACTTCCATATGAAAGCTCTGATTTGAATAATTTTTTGTATGAATGTTTAGTACCATGGGGTACATCACATATAATACAGGTTTTTTTCTCGTGCGTAAATTGTGCAAATTAGACTAATTTTGATGTTTTTTGGTGTTAATTTCAGCACTGTAAGTGCAAATGCCAATACGGCTCGGGCTAGAGGCCGTATTTATGAACCGATCTTTACGAAACTTCTTGGGTACCTTTGGTATCACCGTGGGACGAGAACGAGTGTTTTGGGGTCCGGTCCGAAATTCAAGATGGCCGATGGCAGCCATTTTGTACAAAATTAGGTGCAATCAGATTTTTGCACAGAACTTCCATATGAAAGCGCTGATTTGAATAATTTTTTGTGTGAATGTTTAGTACCATGGGATACATCACATATAATACGGGTTTTTTTCTCGTGCAGAAATTATGCAAATTAGATGAACTTTGATATTTCAGTGCGACTTACACACATTAAGTACACATGTCAATACGGCTCAGACTTGAGTCTGTATTTATGAACTGATCTTCACGAAATGTCTTGGGTACCTTTGTTATCACCTTGGGACGAGAACGAGTGTTTCTGGGTGCTGTCTAAAATTCAAGATGGCTGCCAGTGGCCATTTTGTACCGAAATTAGGTCTAATCAGTTTTTTGTACACAACTTCTATACAGCTCAGACTAGAGGCCATATTTATGAACCAATCTTTACGAACCTTGTTGGGTACCTTTGTTATCACCGTGGGATGAGAGCGAGTGTTTTTGGGTGTGGTCCGAAATTCAAGATGGCCACCAGCAGCCATTTTGTACCAAAATTAGTGCAATCAGTCTTTTGTACAGAACTTCTGTATGAAAGTTCTGATTTGATTAAATTTTTGTATGAATGTTTAGTAACATGGAATACATCACATATTCTAAGGGGTTTTTTTTCGTGCAGAAATTTTGCGAATTAGATGAACTTTGACTTATTCAGTGCTACTTGCACAATGTGAGCACACATGTCAATACGGCTCAGGGTAGAGGCTGTATTTATGAACCGATCTTCACAAAACTTCTTGGGTACCTTTGTTATCACCTTGGGACGAGAATGAGTGTTTCTGGGTACGGTCCAAAATTCAAGATGGCTGCCAGTGGCCATTTTGTACCAAAATTAGGTCCAATCAGTTTTTTGTCACAAGTTCTATACAGCTCGTATTTATGAATTGATCTTCACAAAACTTCTTGGGTACCTTTGTTTTCACCTTGGGACAGGAACGAGTGTGTTTTGGGGTGCCTTTGTTATCACTGTTCTATGAGAACAAATATTTTGGGGTTCAGTCAGACCCACTCTGGGACTCAAAGTTTTCTTTTCTAGTTTAGCATCTGACTGTCACCCACCTTTACAATACTTTACCTATACATTTGTTACAGACAATGGTCAGTATTTATGTACAGACCATTACAATTCTTTATATGTACCTTTGCTATCAGGTCATTACCTAGATGTTTGTCATTGCTGTGTCACATACTATACATGTGCATGTCTTTGTCTTGACAAGTTGAGCTACAGTGTCATTGACACTTTCATTTCAAGTGAATTCCAAAAATGAAAACATATTCTACTTTCAATTAAAAGCTTGTTGCAAATAAAAGCATTAGCATTATGATCCTCAATAGGTCTGGAGGTGGGTGGGGGAACCAGACAGGAGAATTGAAGAGTGTCTGACACAAGTCCCTTGAATGAGGGCTACATTTCGTTATCCGAAACACAATTCACCATGGATAATATTTTTGCCACCAAAAGACCAGATCTACATTATTTGTGTTCAAAGACTGCTTATATGCCAACCCTTAACCCTTTGAGACTTAATTATCCCAACGTTCAAACGTCACTGGGAATTCAGTTTCTTCAACATTTTTCAAAATGCAACGTCAAATGTCGGAAAGTACAAATAACAAGATATTTTTCACATTAGTGATTAACTGGTGGAGGGCTAGATTATTTTTGGTGTTCTGAATTTGTTATTCAAAACTTGTTTTGTTACAAATTATTAGAGAGTACCCACATACACTCTCCAATAATTTGTAATAAAACAAATTTATATAAATTTATATAAACAAAATATTATTTGTGTATGACTGAACATGAAATTTAAGCAAGGAAAGTGTTGGCTTTTGTTCTGGTATTTTTTGAAAGTCTGATAATGGCTTGTAGCACTCAACCAGTTAAGAAGTCTTGACAGCAGGATTATATTAGTATTTTAAGCTGCAATAACATTTGGCTCAATGGCTGTCACTGAGCACTATTCAGGAGAAAATAGGAATTGATGTTAAAACTTTAAAAAAAATCGAAAAATAATAACAAAACAAATGACCACAAAGTATCAATGCGCTGTTTGATTTCGTACCTCATAAGACGTACAAAAGTATGAAAGGGTTAAAAAAAATTAAACTTGGCATGTGTACTCAGGTCAGTCCAGAGAGTGTCTCCTCTCATTAAAGTTTCCATAATTAGGTAAGGACCAAAGGGTGGAAAGGATTGAAAGAAGAGGTGACAATGTGCAATTTGCTTCTAGAAATCTCTTTGATTACCCCCTTGATTTGCAATAGACTACATTTGAATTTTCCATCCATGAACATAGTGTCGAGCTGGTATATCTGAATTTCAGAGCTGAATCTGTCTTCAAGAAAACTTGCCATGAATTAACGCCTTACCTAACACAACCATTGGACAACACTTGCAGAAAATGTCTTAATCCTTGACCCAACGCAGATGATATCAAAATTTATTATTTGAAATATCATTTTTAGCTCACCTGGCCTAAAAGGCCATGTGAGCTTTTCTCATCACTTGGCATCCGTCGTCTGTCGGTCGTCGCCCGGCGTCCATAAACTTTTCCCATTTTCATCTTCTCTGTAACAGCTGAGCCGGTGTGAACCAAACTTGGCAGGAATGGTCTATGGGAGGTCCTCTACAAACGATCCTCATTTTGTTCCCGTCGGATGAAAAACATGGCTTCCAGAGGCATTCTTCGATTCTGGTTGGTGGAATATTTAAGAATCTTCTCCTCTGAAACTGCCAGGCCAAATGTTTTGAAACTTCACATAAATGATGACTGGGACCCCCTGTACCAACGATCCTCATTTAATGTTGATTGGGTTACAAACATGGCCGCAATTGTGGCTTATAGTTACTGTAGAAACCCTATGGGAAATCACATTTTCCTCTTCTTCTCTGGAAAAACTGAGGCGACGTGAAAACAAACCTGGCAGGGATAGTCCTCTACAAACGATCCTCATTTTGTCCCCGTGGGTTGAAAAACATGGCCTCCAGAGGCATTCTTTGATTCTGATTGGTAGATTTTCAAAAATCTTCTCCTCTGAAACTGCCAGGCAAAATGTTTTGATACATCATATAAATGATGACTGGGAGCTCCTCTACCAACTATCCTCATTTAATGTTGATCAGGTTGTAAACATGGCCACAATTGCGGCTTATAGTTACTATAGAAACCCTATGGGAAATCACATTTTCATCTTCTTCTCTGAAACTACTGAGCCGACATGAACCGAACTTCGCAGGAATGGTCTATGAGAGGATGGAAATATGTGGCCACCAGAGGCTATATTCTAATACTTAACCCAATGCCCCTCCTGTCTGCACAAAGATCGGTACTGTCAGCAAAATACTTGTTTTTTGAGAATCTGGTAAGTGTTGGTTCCAGTTTTCTACACTGAGAACTGGGAAAAAAAACAAAAATATTGTGTATACAATACAAGTCAAAATAAGCTGTAGCATAACTGCAATAAACTAAGTAAATTGCTGCTACTGCCCTGACAAGATCAGAATCTGATATTTTCTGGAAAGCTATCTTCTGGTCTTATCAATGTAGGAAGAGAAAAAGAAAAAGATACATAATTTTTGGATTATCCTACACAACTTATTTTGACTTTACTGTAAACCATTTTAACTGTACCTTGATATATGCATCATTAGTCTCCTGGGTTTACAGACACCTGTCAACTTAAATATTGAAGTAAAGTGTGTTTGACTGTAACCCTTTACCTATCCAAAGCTATTTTGAAAAGAGAATACTGTCTGAGAGAATTGTAATTTTCAAAATATTTAACCTTTTACTGATTTTTTTTTTTTTGTTGAAACAGAATTCATAAATGTGTGCATTTTCAAGAAAATCTTCTTTGAAACTACAAGGCCAAATGGTTTGAAAACTTAGTGTGACTGGTGACTGTAACCCCCTCTACCAATGACCCTCATTTTAATCTTCATCAGCTTGCAATTATGGCTGCAATTGTGGCTTATAGTTACTATAGAAACCATATGGGAAATCACATTTTTATCATCTTCACTGAAACTACTGAGCCAATGTGAACCAGACTTGGCAGGCATTGTCTATGAGAGGTTCTCTACAACTGTTACTCATTTTATTCCTGTTGCATGAAAAAACATGGCCACCAGATGCATTCTTTGATTCTGATTGGTCAATTTTGAAAACTCTTCTCCTCTGAAACCACTGGGCCAAACGTTTTGATACTTTGCATGGTTGGAAACAGGGACACCCTCCACGACATTCCTCATTTTAATTTGGATCGTATTGCAAACATGGCCACAATTGCGGTTTATATTTACTATAGAAAAAAACTATGGGAAATCACATTTTCATCTTCTCTCTGGAACTACTGAGCCGATGGAACCAAAACTTGGGAAGAATGGTCTATAGGAGGCCCTCTACAAACGATCCTCTTTTTGTTCCCGTTGGTTGGAAAATATGGCCATTCTATGATTTTGTTTGATGGATTCAAATGTTTTGAAACTTCACGTGATTGAAGACTGGGACACCTTCTTCCAATGATCCTCATGTAATGTTGATGTAATGTTGCAAATATGGCCACAATTGCAGCTCGTAGTTACCATGGAAAACCTATGGGAAATCACATTTTTATATGTAATTCCAGGTGATGCGATTACAAGCTCTGTAGAGCCTCAAGTTCAAATTTTTTATAAAATTTCAACAAAACCATATCATGTGACCCCTAGTTGGAACGAACTCGACGAGCTCGTTCCAACGAGGGTTCACTTGATATGGTTTTGTTGAATGTTTTTGAAAAATAATATTTTTTCAACTACTGAATTTGCATATTATGTGGGCGGATGTGTTCGATTCATTGAGTAAAGGGTTAAACAACTAAAAAAAACAAATCATCTTTTGTCTCATTTATTTATTTATTTTTCGGTGTTTAATGCCACATCAGCATTCAAGGCTATATCATGGTGGGAAAACGAGAGAAGAGTAAACAGACATTACCAGTTATGAAGTAAACTGATGAATTAAAAATAGAAAATGATTACAGTGGAACCCTATTAATTGAATAGCCACTTTGCTGATGAAAATTATTCAATTAACAGGAGTATTTAATTAACAGGAATTGTGTCACTTCTCTGTATTCTAGATATGAACTTAACATTTATTCTATTATATCTTGTCTGAAAGAGCTCCATGAGTTCTGTCAAACAAGATTTTATAGACTGAATGCCCATATTGAATGTACTGAGGCCAAATAGGTCTATAAACAAAGGAAAACTGGAGAGAGTCGAGGTAATTTCTCGACAGGTTACAAGATATTTTATACAATTAACAGGAGTTTACTCTATAACCTATATTCAATTAAAAGGCCAAATTTGTACTGCATGTGTGGTAAATGGTTTTGTGTTGGGAAATTATATTCAGTTAAGTTTTATCCAGTTAAGTGGATTCCAGTGTAGAATAGAATAACACTAGAAGCTTGGATAGTAATGATTGATGATACAAGGAGACTTTTTTGCCTCAAAAGCATAGCTTTCATAGCTCCTCACGGGAACTAGTCATTCCATTGAGGGATGGGTCATAAACTTTTTATTTTGAAGGTAAAAAATAATTAAATTTGAATGGTGATTCTTATTGGATAGTTCCCTGCTAGAGGCCACTATTCATGGCTGTGTTGAAAATTGGCTTTACATTGTATATGTTAACACGTTGTTTGCTCAGCATTAGAAGCCCTTTTTATTCAACAAACGTTATCCAATTTTTACCAGCTTTGGTCTGCGTGTTCTACTTGAGAATATCTTGGATGAGTTTGAAAACCAGTCCCGCCCAGAATGTTTTCAGGAGTTATGCCCCTTAGATTGTTTTCTTGTTTGAATTTATGACTTGTGGGCAGTGTCAGTACAATATCTTTAACAAGCCCCTCATTTTTGCCAAATTTGCGCTGTTTTCATAAAGAATGTCTCGGGTGCATTAAAAAATCTTTCCTTCCTGACTTTTTTTTCAGGAGTTATGCTTTTTGGATTGTTTTCATATTCGACTTTCTGACTTGTGGGCAGTATCAGCAAACTTAAACAAACGATATCCGATTTTTTAGCTTAACTTGACAAAGTCAAGATAAGCTATTGCCATCACATGTGCGGAAGACTGTGAGTCAAAAGTTTTTCACATTTTCTTTAGCACAGGCTACTCCCGTAGTTCGTGTCCGATCATCGTTAAATTTCATGTGCGGGTTCAAGGTCATGTCTAGATGAGAAAGTCCCATTTTGGAAATCGCGATGGCTGCGCAAGTTCAAAACTCGAAAACCTTTAGCAGAGTCTATAGGTCCTATTTATGAAAGGATTTCATTATAACTTGGTAGGATGACTCCGTATAATGTCTAGATGAGAGCGTCCCATTTTGGCCATAATCGATCAACCGGGTTCGAAGCCCAAAACCTTTAGCACAGTCTACAGGTTGGGCTGCCACTAAAAAGTGAAAACCGAGGCCGGAGTTGGTGTATTCAGAAATCAATTATTCAAATATCCTCTTAATGCCAAAGTGTTGACGAGATATTTTTATCTATATGTCATATAAACGCATCTTCTTTCGAATTAGTGAAAGAAAATCCCATTTTTTTTTCATTTTTCTGACTTGCAGCGTGAGAAATGTCTTTCAACTGTGATACCCGCAGGGACACGTGACCTAGATTCATTTAGCACAGTCTACAGGTTGCATTTATGAATGGATTTCATTTTAAATTTGTACGATGACTCGGTATGATGTCTAGATGAGAACGTCCTATTTTGGTCGTGATCGGTGGATCGTGCCGGCCGCACCGGTATGTGACCTAAATTTGTTTAGCACCGTCTACAGTTCATATTTATGAAGCGATTTCATTATAAGGATGACTCGGTATGATGTCTAGATGAGACTCCCATTTTGGTGACAATCGGTCACCCGTTACCGCCGCTTGGGCACGTGACCTAGATTCCTTTAGCACTGTCTACAGACCGTATTTATGAAGCGATTTCATTGTCCCTCGGTAGGAAGACTTGGTTTTATAACCAGATGAGACTGTCCTATTTTGGTTGCAATCGCCCAACTGTGACTGCCTGACAAGCATGTGACCTAGATTACTTTAGCAAAATCTACAAGTCATATTTATGAAGGGATTTCCTTGTAACTTAGTAGCATGACTCATTTTGGAATGATTTTAGTTAGTTTGGTAATTTTGGTTGCCATACGTTAAATGTGAGGACCACACCCAGGCCTCAGTTTTGTAGTACAGTCTGCACCTCAAATTATTCTTGTTGAAAACAAAGCACGTAGGGCACATAACTTAACATATTCTCGGTTATCACAATTCTTGTCTTATTTCATAATCCTTTCGTAAACATTGAACATTATCCTTTTCATCAAACACTACACACAGTCAAGTTAAGTTGCAGTGTCAATGAAACTTTGATTACAAAATTTCGTCTGTGGGTTCTACTCAAGATTGTCATGGAAGAACGTGAAAACTGGTTCTACTCAAATTATTTTCCAGGAGTTATGCCCCTTAGATTGTTTTCTTGTTTGAATATTCTGATATGCTGGCAGTGTCAGCATGATAACTTGAAAAAACATTGTCCAGTAGTTACCAAATTTGGCCTGTGGGTTCGAGAATGTCTTGGATGAGTTTAAAACCAGTCCTGCCCCTTTTTGTTTTTCAGGAGTTATGTTCCTTAGACTGCTTTCTTGTTAATGTTTGAATTTCTAACTCGTGGGCGGTGTCAGAATGATAACTTGAACAAATGTTATCTGATTTTTACCAAGTTTTCCCTATGCCTCTTCTTTCCTTGTTTCTGTAGTTAAGAAGCTAGATGCTTCCTGTTTAGCCACCACAACTTGACAACTTGGAGAGGATTTTGACTGTCTTTTTAAACACAGAAATATAGTGCATATTTATAAATACATTTTTAATTTGAAGAATAAAACATTCTTCTAAAAACAAACTGTAAGTACTGCAAATCAAAGACTTCATATTCTTTCGATGCTTTTCATATTATCTTTGAAGTAAAAGTATGTAATCTATGGGGATTTGCTTCATTACAAATTATGAGAGTGTATAGGCACTCTCCCATAAACTGTAACAAGGCAAACATATTGGAGGCGCAACTAAATAAATATGCATCAATCAAAAACTGTAAAAAGTTTAGGGTCTCTCTGAGTTTGTACCAATACTGAAAGACACTGAAGGGCAATAAAAATGTTCAATGAGGGGTTTCAAATTCAACGAGGGATTGGCCGAGAATCAAAACACTTATCAGCCTAATATATACGATATATTGCTTCGCAAATCGTGATGCGATACCGCTAAAATCGCCCGTGTGATGAGTTCATACATTTTGAATTTTGCCTCTAAAATAAATAGGACGAATGTGGACTGAAAAAATGAATGTGTCGCTGCCTGAGAATCAAACGATTATTTTTATTTAGCCTAAAAAATTTTAATTAATTTTTTTAAAACTTTTATTGCCTCTACACAATGATCCATGCTTAACAATTTAATTCCTTTGTCGAAGATCAAAGTCACAGAGGAATTAGATTTAGACTAGCAACATGTAAATATCAGGACATAAATTGGTGACTAATCCTTATGTACTGACTCGCAAAGGCAACTAAAAGTGGGGGTCAGATGTTTGCTGGAATTCCTGGAGACTTTGAATTTGAAAAAAAATTCCAGGCCTCTGTAAACTCATTGTTGTGTAGTACCGGCCAAACCTCCTTGAAATCTTCTTCACTTTTATCCCGTCTGTTGGGGATACTACGGCCCTATTAAATCATGCAGTCTACAAAGAAATATCAGCTAAAGTTAATTTAGTGAATTGTTCATTGTCTCCTGACATAAAGTCAAAGTACTATAGAAATGACCTTTCAAGTCCCACAGTTAATATTTGGGCTGTCTATTGAAGTCTGAATTTTAACAATAGTGATAACTTGGCAACTCTAGTTTGAATTTTTTTGTAATTTTCTACTGCACGAGGGGAGCTGTGGCTAAATAACATTTTCTTGTTTAATCGCTGTTAACTGTGAGAGAGACTAAATAGTATTCCAAAAGATAAAAAAATTGGGAACCCAGTTTTTAACCTGTGGAATACTGTACTACAGTACAAGTCAAAATAAGTTGTAGCATAGCCACAATAAACTAAGTATACTGCTGCTCCTGCGCTGATAAGATCAGAATCTGGCATCAATTTTCTGGAAAGCTCCCAGTGAGAGCTTTCCAGAAAATGATGTCATCTTCTGGTCTTATCAGTGTAGGAAGAGAAAGATACATGATTTATAGTGGTTATCCTACAACTTATTTTGACTTGTACTGTAGTCTTTCTCATAATTAACATCAAACGAATGAACAATTCATTGAGTGACTTTCATTAATACAGTGGAACCCACTTAATTGAAAATAATTATTTACTTGAATAATCCTGTTAATTGTATAAAACTTACAAACGCCAAACCATTTGCCATACCTTCAATACAAATTTGACCTATTAATTGCATATAGGTTACAGAGTAAATAGACGATAGTTCACTGCTCCAAGAAGAGTAATAATGTACTACAGTACAAGTCAAAATAAGTTGTAGCTTAACCACAATAAACTAAGTATACTGCTGCTCCTGAACTGATAAGATCAGAAACTGGCATCAATTTTCTGGAAAGCTCTCAGTGAGAGCTTTCCAGAAAATTATATCAGCTTCTGGTCTTATCGGCGTAGGAAGAGAAAGATACCTAATTTATAGTGGTTATCCTACGAATTATTTTGACTTGTACTGTAGTCTTTCTCATAATTAACATCAAACGAATGAACAATTCATTGAGTGACTTTCACTAATACAGTGGAACCCACTTAATTGAAAATCATTTATTTGAATAATCCTGTTAATTGTATAAAAGTTACAAACGCCAAACCATTTGCCATACCTTCAATACAAATTTGACCTATTAATTGCATACAGGTTACGGAGTAGATAGACGATAGTTCACTGCTCCAAGAAGAGTTTAAAAGCCTAAATATAAGCAAATATCACATCTATAACACTCCGTCGGCTAAGTGCTAGAATGTCCTATGTCCCCTATGGGACATAGGACATTCTAGCTCTCAGGCGACGACTTTACAATGTATTGCAACTGCAAAGCAACATATTTATGCTACTAGGACCATAAATGGGCCGTTGTGGAGTTGTTCAAAAGTCATACTGATGTGTTGTAACCTCATAACCCATTATTTCACGAACCTTTTTGACAGGTGGATATGAAGTAGAAGAAGTCATATTACATTAAGATGTGGATTCTGACAGGTGGAAATGAAGAAGCAGATTTTTAAACAATTCTCCTCATATTGAACTCAAATATGAACCCAGGGATATCAACAAACTTGGACCCCCCCCCCCATCCCCACTACATATGTTGTATACCAAATATAAAAAAAGTTTCTGACCAGCAGGGGAAGAGTGGGTAGCTGCCCTAGGACCAGCGAATCATATTCTGTATTCACTCCTAGATATTTCTCTTGCGCCCCCCCCCCCCCCCTCCCCCTTACCTTTGATATCCTGGCTACGTGCCTGGTGTAGTAGTTGTTGGTATTGTATTGGTCAATATTGGAGTCGTAGAATTTGTTACAGTAGTCGAAGAGGCTGGTGGTTCTGTCATGGTTGGTGTAGTAGTCTGGGATTGTTGATGTTGTTTGGTTGGTATTCTAGTTTGCGATCTGATAACTGTTGGTGTTGTAGTGATTGGTAAGTAGTTGCCAGCGTTGGTTCTGTAGTGACTGGTGTTGTGTTCTGGTGGTTAGTGTTCTCTGGGTTGTTGTAGTCATGATGATTGTGCTGTAAGAGTAATGATTCATTGTTTAGTACTGCTTGGTGTTGCATTTTTATTCCCCCGAAAAAATTCGGGGGAATCTAGCCGTGACGTCGTCCGTCTGTCTGTCCGTCTGTCTGTCTGTCCGTCTGTCCGTCCGGGCGTAGACGGAATTCGTGTCCGCTCCATAACTTCTTACAGCCTTCAAGGATATTAATGATACTTGGTATTATTATTGCTCACAACCAGAGGGTGTGTCGCGAATAATGTTGGAATGGCTATCAGGGCTTTTTTCGGGGGAATCAGCCACCCTTTGGTGGCCATCCTCTAGTTTTTTTTGGTGCTGTTAACGTTAGTGATACAGTTGGGCTTGTCGGTGTAGTGGTTACTATAGGTGTCATGGTAAGGCTGGTACCGTAATGATGGTTGTTGATGCTATATGGTCGCTATGCCAGTTTGTGGTGTTCTAGTGGTTGGTGTTACAGTGATTGGTTCAAGAGTTCTGGTTGTTGGGGTAGTAAATGAGAAGTTGGAGTTGTAGTTTTGGGTTTTGTAGTTTTTGTCTGGCGATTGGTGAAGTAGTTGCAGTGATTGGTGTTGCAGCAGTTACCGGGGTAGTGATGAGTTCAGTAGTTGTCGTGGCCCGTGTAGTATGTGTGGTTGACGATGTAGTAATTGGAATGAATGGTGTTGCAACGAATCCAAAGTAAATTTGAAAGACCATTCACTTATTAAATTAAACTCGAATACATCGTGAGCAAAGTATACTCGGATAGTATATCTCGTCATGAAAATGACTCCATGTGATTCTGCTGCAATAATAGATCTAACTTCTTTTTAATGTTACGTGCATGTCACTTAACTGGATAATATTTTCGTTGATCACACATTAACCAAATAAGGTGCGGGTCTATACCACCTGTGACCTGGCCTGAAAATAAGCAGTCTGACATTTGCAGAATGAGGTGCCCAGAGGGTCAATTTGATGATGCTATGCCATACAGTGGGCCGATTTGTCCTCTGCGTACCTCTTTCTGTTTAGTTCTGAGACCCTGATTCAGATTGAGGTTCACAGAGGATAAATTTAGTGATGCATCACTAAATTCACCCTCTGGGGACCTCATTTTGCAGATGACAGTCTGCTTATTTTCTGGCTTACCTGTCAATGATGTTTGCAACACAAACGTCTGAAAAATCCAACTATTTCTAATCTTTTAATAACATAACACTTTGTGTTTTGATCATTAGTCCACAGGGGTGGCGCCAGGGATTTCTCGACGGGGGGGGGGGGGGGGGGGGGGGGGGTGACCTCTCCGACAGGGGGGCTATAATATTTGACCTCCCAAACGAAGGAAAATGAGTGAAAATTGGTAAATTGGAGAACCAAAATAGAAGCAAATTGAGTATGTTTGTTGATTATTTAACGTAAATGACGATAACCGATGATTAGGTATGGAAGTAATGGAATGCCAGTTGGATAACAACTGTCATAATGCCCTACAAAGAAGAACCATATACCTCGTTCTTGATCGACACAAGGCGAGATATTTACATTCGATTGTCGGAAATTTCTCGTGAAGTCGGGTTTACGAGACTCTCTGACGGCCTGACTAAAAATTTCCGACGGGGGTGGGGGGGGGGGGGCTGGACCTCTCCGACAGGGGACTGTACCCCCCCCCCCCCCTGGCGCCACCACTATTACTCCAGGCAAACTAAGGTTTGACCTCAAACAAATAGCAATAGAATGTTTCTGTGGGATTCTACAATTTCAGTCAAGTTTTCGCACAATTAAGGGATATTTTTGTCCCCCGACTTTCGTCGGTAGGACTATAGTAATGATCCTTGTCCGTCCGTCCGTTTGTCCGTGCTCGCGTCCGTCCGCCCGTCACACTTGTGGGTACCATCATGGTGTAATCAACTCCTTTTACAGTTTTAGTCTGAGGTTTTTGAAACTGTGGGACATTGTTAAGTACATATCAAAGATGTGCAACATCTATATGGGGTTCGGCAATTATCATTTTTCTTAGAGTTATGACCCTTTTTCAACTTAGAAAATTTTCTACCAAAAATGCCTGTGGGTACCTTCATATATACTGATCTGCATACCCCAAATAAATGCATTCTCGCAGAAACATTTCTGTTGCTATTTGTTTGAGGTCAAACCTTAGTTTGCCTGGACTAATGTTGTCGGGGAACACTGTGCCGGGACCGGTTTTTATTGAGATATGTATAGTCATTAGAAGCTTGCTGAGTTACATCCCAGATCAGGCGACTGAAAACCGATCACCATAAATCCAATATAGTGGCCAAAATGGCTGCCTTCAACAGTTAAATAACTCTAACCATGAGAATCAAGGGCCCCAGGCAAAATGCGATTATCCAACTTTCATTGGCTATACATGTACACCATAATATGTATTTCGTTCATTTCTCAGCCAATCTTATGCTTGCCCACTCATACTAATTATCTCATTGAGATGACTCTAATAAGTCGTCAAACATAGGATTTGGTTGAGAGATGGAGAATTCAGATCGTGAAACTCGCGAAAATCGTTAAATTTATCCTGATGACATGTGTGGATATGGAGGATAGATACTATTTATATGTGGATGGTGCACATCATCAATACACTACCAATGCTCCAATTGGCAGCCTTCAGTTCGCTTAATGAAGTCTCAAATCAGTTGCACTAATCAAAGTCTAAATCAACTGGAGGAGAATTAGCACAACCCGCGCCATGACATTCCCCGCAAATGTCTGTGCAAAGGAGACCATGCTTGTGGCATGTGTACTTATTCGTGTTGCATTGTTTCTTACAGTTACATCTGAACATCTCGAGGAGATCCTTCGGTGCTGGGGGCTGGTCAGTTTGTCTCGGAAGATATCGTCCCTCATCAATGCACCATCCCCACTCATCAAGAGTCATGCTTTCCTCTAGAGTCCCTTTCCACTCCATAACCTGATAGAATACTCGCAAACTGTGATATCTCGCTGCGGCAGAAGTTGGTGGTAGGACATGTGGCTGTATGTGTGATGCGCTTGTCGTGAGTTTCTCACAGAAACGCCGGTATCGCTGATTATCTAGTCCAACATCTGTATCGGCACCAGCAGATCAAAGCCTTTTCACCAGCTAATTCTATCTGTCTCTTCTCAACATTGTTCGTTTGCTTAAACACCTCAGCCTGTTCCTGAAATTCCTCATTGATGTGTATATTCTTCAAGGTGAGACCTCTTCCCAGCCCGAATACGCGAGAGGTTGTATCACACCCCAATACAGCATGTACAAATAAGATAAATTGGCACACATCCTTCTCTAATGCAACCTTTGTCTTCTGGATGTCCCAAAGTCGTTTTTTCCGCGAGCTTGTTTTTATATTCCGGTGCAAAGATGACCATGTGAGATCGCAGGTCAACAAAGTGGATGAGAAGAATTAACAAGTCAGTATCATCACCAACAAGAACCGTATCTCTAGTACCAGCATATTCTACGGTTGTCCGTACAATGAGTACATCTGCATCACTTTTGGCATTGTAGAAAGTACACCCAGCATCTTGCCCCGCCAAGCAAATGAATGAAACGTTGTTTGCTGTCTTGATTGCAGGGGAATTCCTCCTTTTTCGAGGTCATTATCGTGTCATCAAAACAGTTAACTTTCTGTCCCACAACAAGCTCCCGTTCGTCTGAGATGGGTGGCGTCCTTCGTTGATGGACCATCTTCATACCCATCGAACACAACACCAGCGTTTCCATACTTCCGTGTAACATAGTCCACGTACAATGCACAAATGTCACTATAGGTTACTGCGATTGGCCATGGAATATGGTGCAATAGTGCACCCCCGTCCAAAACATACTGGACATTATCTGGTATTTCCTGTTGATCAAGCTTCGCATGTTTCCAGATTGCATCGGCTAGGGCTGGTTTGTTTGCTTGTTATGGTAGGGAAGACGCCTCGAATAGTGCTGCGGTATAGCTACATAGTTCATAACTGAAGAGCGAGAAGTTCACCAACACGATCACCAACAGCTACCAATCTCTGGAACAGTAGTTGCGGGTCAACCTGAACAGAGTCATCACATATCTTGATGGATAATCTTGTCCCAAGTGTGACTGCAATGCCTTGACTTCTTGAATGAATAGCCTTGCACATCCTGTCCGACCATGGATTTCAAGATCTCGGTACCCACACTCTTTGATTTCTCCGACGTCACAGAAGCTTCTGCCACAACACTATGTGCAATACTATGCAAACTCGTGTCTGAACTGAATGGATTCCGATCTCTGAGTTAACCGATGAGCTCAAGTGTGTCTTTGACATCTCTAACCCGCCTAGCATTTGACATCTCTTTGTGCTGCTCGCTGGTTTCATATTTCACGCCAGTAAGGTCTTGCATGGCATCATTCATATCACTTCCAAACAAGCAGGCATCGACATAAGCCACACAAGGCGTTGGGTTTCAGTCATGCCACGTCCTCTGGTAAGACCTCCGCTAGTTTTGACACTCAGCGTCACGACTGTTCTATGATCAAATCAGTTGACAAGCCGGCCCAAAAGCGATCTGTCCGACGAAAAACATGATATCCTTGTGTGAACTTCTCATAGACTTCTGGGTGTGTTTCTGAACATCATCTGAACATACAAATATGCAGACTTGGCATTGAGATTGTGCCAAGACGCAGCAAAGTATGTAAACATATCATGGGCAGCTTGGAGATGCAATGCCCAGTTCCCTGTTCTCTCAGCTTTCAAAAATATTCGCAAAATGTCTACCATTTCCATATACTGCAGCCAGAGAGTAGCTGTGTGGATTGCCATTGATTTCTTCTCAGTTTCAACTTGATTCACTGCTCTTTCGAGGACCTCTGCGGAAGAAGAGTCTTCGGCTGTCATGTTGTCTGTCATCAATCCTTCATAGAGTTCCCGCACCTCGCTCAGATCTGGTTCAGCAATGGTTGAACTGATCTTCTCTTCGGCAGTCTGCGCTCCGTCTGTTTCTGGTTGCTCCAACATATCTTTAGTCGGCACTGGCACATTGTACGCATCAGCTATCAAGGTTGTATTCAAAGCAGCATCAACAAGAAGATGTCCTCAAACTGCCCGTGATAACGTTTTACCACTTAACATGTGGGTAACAGAATTGCTCGCATACACAACTTCTAGAAGCTCTTTGAGACTAGAACCTGCCATTAAGTGGCCAATACTACCCAAAAAGCTCACCTCTGTATGTAGTCCCCCTAACCGTAGACCACTTTGTTCAGCTCACTGTTTGAAGACTGACATCGAATTATTGTTAGTGCTTTCCACCACAACGGTTGATCAAAAGTCAGAACAGCCGTGGTATCGTATCTGGCGCACACACAAATTTGAGTGTCGAGTAGATACATGAATTGTCACTTGGGTTCATGTCGATCATCGGAAGAAACTGGACACTTGACTTTCCTGGATGACTGCCATGATGAACCATTTGCATCGTGTCTGACCATGCAGGTCAAGATGAACATACTGACAGAGAATGTCTAGCATTACAGTAGGATCCTGCACATTTGGGTTCATGAGTGGTCGGTATAACAGACGACGTGAGATTCCACGGGGAGCTTTAAAGTACTCAATGTTGTTACGCCCCACAGCAGCAATATCCTCAGCTGTGGCATTGGCCTTTGCGATTCTTCTGGGAGAGTAAGATCCAGGCGTGATTGTACAAACAATGCCCATACCATGGAATGTTCCTGAACCATCTAGTATCGCAGCCTCATGATCTACATTATCTGCAACAAACTGTAAGTGCTTATCTGGGGTATAACCTTGAATGTCGGTACCCTCGTTCGGTCGCAGCACTGCGTTCATACCGCTTCACTTCCGCATATGAACAGCACACTCTCAGTGAGTTGAGGGTGTCAATCATGTATCGGGATGAGAAATGATGATGAAGTTGGATCCCGAGTCCAATGTGGAGAGGTACAAGTACGACTCTGGGCCTGACGGCTTGCATTATTGCTTGCCCAATCGACGTCAATTTCTGTTCAATGTCTTTTCCGGCGAACATTGTTCTCAAGAATAATTTCAGAGTGTCTGGTGCAAAGTCACTCGCCAAGTCCTTAGATGACAATTCATTCACACTCGGATATACGTCATTGTCCATTTTGACCGACTTGATATCGCACTGGATAAGTTTGGCGGCTGTCTGAACTATTTTTGTTACCTCACTGACCGAGTCAGCTTTCTTCTGATGAAATTCATAGAGAATCCTTTTCGCGTTGTCTCTGAACGTCACAGCATTCTTTTTTCCATTCAATTCAGTCACAATGATTCTGTCAACGAAGAGATCTTCGAGTTTCTGCTTCATATACACTGCAGAGTGTGGCTCGGCATCTGTTCCATCCAAATACTCCCCCATCTTCACCACAAGATCATTTATCGTTGTTTGTTCTTCATCGTTCTCTTCCAAGTATCGAGAAACATCCTGGAATCCATTGGATCTTAGGTCATGTGAAGGTCTACCTAACCTAGGTCTTTTCCCCTTCCCTCAACCGATGATGGCACTTGGTTTCCAGTCCGAAAGTTCACACTGCATGTCTGATGGTAGACAGCATCTGCCGCAGGAAGGTCATTCACAGACAGAATTCGACCATGAACAACCCGAGACCATTCATCGTTCCAACGTTCGCAGATTCTAGTAACCGTGTCCTGAAAATCCATAGTTCTGACCGGAATGACTTCAGATCCTCGCTTCGTCCCATCATACTTGGCCGCATGTTCACAGAACAAGCAATGCTCCTTAAAGATGAACTGTTGACTCTCAGATCGAAGATTGGTGTGATCTTGAACTGATGATGATGGTTGATTCTGTGACCTAATATAGGCGCTGATGGCATTCGGATTACAAAACACACGGCGACAATCCTTGTGAACACGCACGCTGTCCTGGAGTTGCTCTCACATCGCTTCCTCGTTGCTCGCTCGCTCGATTTATTCTGTCGCTTCCCTTTTCACCTAACTCAGATGTTTCTCGTCTATTATCAGTCAATTCATTGCAGATACAACACTTTTCCATGGCTAGCTTATGATCTCAGACCTGAACCGAGACGAAACTTCACAGTCATCTTAATTTGACAGCCATCTTGAAGATATGCTGATTATGGAAGACAGCAAATGCAATAAGTTAGCTGAAAATGTAGACTCAATGATTAATAAACGTATTTCATCGATTTATACTGCACTAAGTATGGTAAAAGTCGAATTAAATATGATGAACATGACAATACTGATTTTTTTCAGAAAATTGGCGGCTATCTTGGATTTATGCAGATTAGGTATATTTCCACCACTTGAACCGTTCTATACTTTTGATATGTTGTTCTTGAATCCTCAGAGAAAAGCAAGGTAGTGAAAATAATTCTGTTGCTATTTTTTTGAGGTGTGGCTCAAATTTTACTTAGATTTCCTGGACTACATGTGGCGGTGCAAGTTCTGGTCGCGGATTGTTGTGCTTCTATTTGTTTATCGTTGGAAGGTAATATAACGTCTTGGGTCTCCCTTTTGTAGCTGCTGGTAACAAATTTGGCGTATTCGTTGATGATACAGGTGAAATCTAGTTTGAGGCCCGCGAATATATGTCTTGATGGTATTCTGGTCAAGTCGTTCTATAAAGTCTACCATGCCGTGTCGTCGTTCGCCTTCGAATGTCGGGACGGTGGATTGGTCGTAGCAGGTGCGCTGTGGCTGGAGTGGTGAGAACCGAAGGGAAATCCTGGGTCAGATTGGTTGACTTCCATCTATCCCTCCAGCTCATCCGTGCCAACTGACCTCCTTGAAGAGGAGGTGCGGATTGGCGTGGGTGGAGATGGTGATGGAGATGGGTTGATGGGCGTCTCCATCTCTTTCGCCAGCCCGTCTCCTCTCTAGCCAAGCCTCCATGCGCCAGCGTCCCTGCGCTTGGTGGATGGACTTTCCTTCTTTTTTTTCGCTTCTTCTCAGAAGGTCCAGACTCTCTCGTGTGAAGACCAGTGTGAGAGGAGGTCCTCGTACTAGAGGTGCTATCTTTTCCGATACGAAAATGCCTCACCTCTAAGACAGTAGTGTTACATCGAGTGAATTCCAATGGAAGTTACCCTGAGGGGCTACAGAGGATTACCAAGAGAGGGGGGCAACCGGGAAATTCCCCGATGGTATATATGTCCAGTCCTGCTTTAAGGTGCCCGAACAGCCTGGTGAAAGTTTAAGGTTATTATAAATTCGAACGTCTGTAGCAGGATAAAAGGTAGGTGGCATACTATGATATCTATGAGGTTCTAGATATTATTCCTGGTGAACGAATCACAGTGAAACAGATGAACAAGTCGTCGCCTGAGTGCTAGAATGTTCTATGTCCCATAGGGGACATAGAACATTCTAGCACTCAGGCGACGAAGTATTACTGCAAACGTTTACGATATTTTAACATTTGATTTAGGTCGGTTCATGCCGAAATAATTATTTTATATGATGTTTGCCCAGGAACCTCTATGGGGGTGTTGCATCCTTCCCCACCCCGGTAGCGAAGGTCCGTATAATCACCTGAACTTAGTCCAACATCAGATATGGGACATATAATCATCGATTTATTGACGACACGGCGATTCTTATCGTCAAAATAATATTCAGTGTTTTTATGTTTCAATCTTCACTTTGGTCTCGTTGTAACTTTATAGTTGTTCTTCGCTGAGGGGCAACATGCAGGGCCGTAACTAACAAAATTATCTGGGGGTATAAGGCGTTGGCGTCCGACGGCTCGGTCATATCGTCCAATTATTTGGAACATAGATTACTGCTTTTATCAATGACTTGTACGCTACAAATACACTCTAAAACCAGTTGTGTTAAAACCAGCCCAAATCATCTGGGTTGAGTAAACATGAAACCAATTTCTAAAATTAATTGGGTAAAAAATCAACCCAAATGAACTGGACTGAGCGAATATAAACCCAACTGGGTTCATATTCACTCAACCCAGTTCATTTGAGTTAATTTTAATCCAACCGATTTTAGAGCGGGTACTTTCCATTGATTGTGACATTCTGAAAATTTTCGATGGATGATCGCAAGCTAACATCATTTGTGCTGCTTGATCTGTCTACAGCATTTGATACCGCTCGGTCACCAGTTTCTAGAAGAAAACCCGACTCAACTTACACGGTTCTGCTCTCAATTGGATAAGTTCTTATTTAAGCGATCACCTGCAATCTGTGAAATTTGCGATATCTTCTCTGAGTCCACTGAGATAAAATATGGTGTTCCCCAACGCTCAGTACTCGGACCCTACTGTTCACAGTTTATTCCTCACCACTCGATGATCTCATAAAGAGGCACTCTGTAAATTTTCATCTGAACGCCGATGATACCCAGTTGCATTTGTCTGCCGACCTCTCAAAAATAAGTGATTCATTAACAACACTGGAGGCATGCATCGAGGGTATTCAGCAATATGGTAGGGAGAAGTTTTCTCAAATTGAATCATTGAACGATGACAAGGCAAAATTTTTACAAATGGGTGCCAAAAATCAGTTAGACAAATCCCCGATCAATTGTCTGATAATAGGCGATGTCATTTTTAACCAAAGCGAAATTGCCCTGATCCTTGGTTTTATTTTTAGTAATATCTTCAATCTGGGTTACCAAATCACTAAAGTGTGTGCAACTTCTCCCAGATAAAAAAAAAACATCAACAAAATTAGAAATCTACTTGATCAAAACACACTGAAAACTGTTATATAGAAAATGGTTCTGTCTGGATTGGACTATTGCAACTGTCTTTATTTTGGACTTCCACTAAAAGCTATTAACTTGCTTCAGCACATTCAAAATACAGCAGCCAAGATCATTACTGTTGCCAAAAAATATTATCACATTACATCAGTCCTCAAATCACTGCATTGGCTGCAGGTTGAGTCTCGCATCAAATATAAAGTATTAATAATAAAACACAGCATCGTCCACGGAGATAATGCCCCTACCTACTTAAAACAGATTGTTAATTTACACAAACCGGAAACCGGTCTTAGATCATCTTTAGAGAATCTTCTTGCCGTGCCTCGAATAAGATCTACAGCAGATAAAATATCATTCCTTTTTGCAGCTCCCTCGCTGTGGACTGCACTCCCTCAGAATTTAAGGAAAACCTCCGGTACCGGTACTGAAAGTTTTTCAAAAAGGTTTAAAAACCCATCTCTTTCGGATAAGCTTTGACTGTTGAATGTTTCGTTTTAATTGTCGACTTATATTGTGAGCACTTTCGAGCAGAGTTTTGCTGGTAAAATTAAATTAGGCCTATTGTTATTATTATTATAAATTATACTCTCCCAAAAAAGAAAGTGTGCATGCTAAAAAATAACACTCAAAAAAGATATATATCATTTTCATTCATGGAAATTTTATTCAATCACAGATGAATCAATTTGTGATCAACACGGTAAATTTCATTACGCTACGACGAATACTCTTGGTGCCATGGAGAGTCAAAGACACTAAGGGTCAAACACAAAAGTCACACACTCAATATCTGGTATGACCTCCGTCTGCATCGACTACTGCTGTGCATCTACGCCTCATGGAAGCGAACAAGTTAGCATGGAAGTGTTGTGGGATGTTGTTCCATATTCTGATAAGCTGCCTTTGGAGTTCCACAAGCGTTGACGGTGCATGGGGAAGCCGGCGTAGCTGACGTTTCATTTCGTCCCATACGTGCTCAATGGGTGAGATATCGGACGAATTTGCGGGCCAGGGAAGAACATCCACTTGTTGTTGCTGCAGATACTGTTGAACAACACGAGCTGCGTGGGGTCGGGCGTTGTCCTGCTGTAGAATGACGCCGGGGCCGTGACGTAACGTCAAAATCGGACGAATTGCAGGTCTTCGAGGACGTAAGCCGTATTCTCTCAGCCGGTTGATTACTGTTTGAGGATGTATCCGTCTCAGGTTAGGGATGTTCCTGGCTGTCCTCGTTGCCGTTTGTTGCCGGTTCCGGAGATGGACGACACGGATATACCGATCTTGTGCAGGGGTGGTAACTCGGGGTCTCCCGGAGCGGGGTCGGTCTCGAACGTCATCATGTTGTGCATGTCGATGGACTAGCCTGTCTACAGCGTTACGGTGGCAGTTCAAATGCTGGGCAACCTCTATGTGCGTTCTGTCAGCTCTAATCATACCCAGGGCAAGGAGACGTTGATTCATTGTCAATCTTGGCATGCTAATGTGGAGTCGTTTTAACAGCAGCGCAAGTTTGAATGTGAACGATAGGAAGGCCTTACTTTAGTGTTTAAATACCTAAGGATTCACACTGCTGCATGAATTTTCAGACTCTCCACATGCAAAACATGCCTTTTCACAAACGTGCAGCACGTCATTTAACGTTAATGCAATTTTAACGGGGAAAGCTGTTTTGTGTTCAATATAACTTATTCATGAACAGGTTAACACTCTTTACACCTACGAAATTATTTTTTTGGAGTTTGATCAATTTCTGCAATGCACACTTTCTTTTTTGGGCGAGTATATTATTATTATTGATTAAATACTGTATTTTAAACACACAACAATCACACACCACATAGGTAAATGTTCCCGACCATCTGGGTGCTTTCAGCAGGTCATAATCATACAAATCATTTCGTCGCCTGAGTGCTAGAATGTTCTATGTCCCCTATGGGACATAGAACATTCAGGCACCCAGGCGACGATTTGTTATTGGTTACTCATTCCCTGGAAGTGGAATTCTACCGATATACTGAGTCGGGTATTTTTTGCACTCTCTAAAGTGTTTATTGTTTTGTCGACCAAGCAGGAGATTTTGCCCAAAATGAGTACTCCAAGGATGTGCATTTTTTCATCGGACAAGGAAGGACGTCTGCGCAACTTGATATTTCATAATTTCTTGCTCAACCTTTTGCCGACGAAACTCATGATCGGGAGATTTTTTTGTACCCTCTCATGATTTGCGAACCTGACAACATGTGTCTATTTGAATCGACTACAAAAATGCAAGGTTTTTCCCACTACAAGTTTCATTTCTGAAACGCCAAAGGTCTCCATTAACGTAAATTAAACGTATCAGGTTCCAGTCGTTCACTATTTTAAAATTGTCAACCTGCGAATTTGTCAACCTTGACCCATGGTGAATAAGCGGACAGTCGGCTGAAACGGAAACTGTGAGCTGTCCGGCAAGACTCACCTAACTGAAACGTCGGAAATTGAAAAAATTTCATGCGAGTTACCAGTCATTTTGGTGAGATTGTGTTTATTTAGTGGATGTACCCAGAAAATCCAGCCTACACACAGTGATTAGAATAGTTTACTGTTATTTCTACAACAAACTGAGGTCCGATTCTATGTGGATTTGTTTTTAAACGTAGAATTTGTTGACTTGACTCATGACAATATTTGTATTTTTCGCGAACGAGAATGTGATAAATGATACCGAAACACAAGACCAGTGGCATTTTAAATACGTTTGACTCTCAAAATGCTTAATAGAGTCACTTTCCACTTCATTGGGTCCTTCATACGGAAAATCGGTAACACATGAATCGTAACCCGAGCTATATCTGGGGTCACTGCAGTCTCCCTGACTGTACGACTAATTACTAACCGAAATGTACACAATATTTTTATTGCACCAATATAAATGTAAGAATCTCGGTATGTGTTGCAGTGCTTCTCTTTTTGCAGGGTTAGTCATGCCCCACTGGTAGAAAATTAAGTTATTAACTTCATAAACGCTAGTAATACATATTCCATCAACAGATTCACTGGAATCTTGGAAAATTCGGTAGTGCATATTTGCCAATATGAACCAGTCCTATCATATCGAAACAAACACGTGTAATATTTGATATTCAATCAACATATCAACATTCCCGGGAAACACAGGACTTATATTTCGGCGATTTTTTTTTTATTTAATCACGTGTTTTGTAACAATTCTCTTTCGGATTCTCCCCGAGGTGAACGAAATGTTCATCCTGGTTTACGAAAACGGTGTTAATAAAAGCTGATTTGTATTTGAGCACTAATTATTTGGATTTTTCTCTTTTGGGGTGAAAATGCAGGTGTGTAGTAGTAACCCAGTGGTTCATTGAGATCGTGAGGTGAAGATATTGGAGATGTGCAGAGATAAAGAGAAGCATGGAGAGATAAGAGAGAGAGACAGACGGACAGAGGAATTATGTAACTTTTGATCAATTTACCATGGCTGGATTTGTGGGGGGTGTGGTCAAGTATAGTCAGAAAATAATGTGGGCACAAAAGACACTTGTAAAAATAAGCCCATCGGGCCGCATCATCCCTCCCCACCTCGAGTCGGAAGGGGGTAGTGAATGGACCACTGTGTGATTTTAACTTTGCTTTAAAATTATTTTTCAAGGCCTTAGACAAATTTTGTGTCAGGCACATTCTTGCCCTATTGACCCTATTGGGTGTTGTGTGTGGGATAGGGTGGGGTGAGGCGAAGGTAATTTTTTCAGAACTTGCGAGGCATATATTGTTCAAAGTTTTGTTAGAGTGAAACTGAGGCTTGTTTTTTAAATACTGTGTTTTTGTGTAGAGAATATGTATTGTAAATGGCCATTGACACTGCAACTCAACTTGTCCAAGAAGAGACTCAACTAAATAGAAAGATCCAGCAATGCCAAGTCATTTAATCAAGTTTCTACAGAAAGGACACCACACCACCAACGCTATATATGAAACCCGAAAAAGATCAGGTAAGGGATTGAGACCTGTGGGGTGTACTAATGGAATTGTTGATAATTTATATGCCAAATTCAAGATGGCCGATGGCGGGCATGCTTTTGAACGAAATTCCGAAAAAATTAATAACTCCCATGCAGACAAGAGGCCGAAGGTACATATGGAATTTGAAACAAATTGGGTGAGATATGGAGCCTACTGGATATGCTAAATGAATGACAATTCATATGCCAAATCCAAGATGGCTAAAGAAATTTCCTTATATTGCACTAAGTTAAAATTTGGGCACCTACAGGGGGTGGGGGGGGGGGGCAAATATTAACCCATGGACTTGATTTGAACAAACTTGAATCTCAGCCCCACCCTCTCCACTAGAGGTGAAGATATGCAGAGATATGTAAAGATTTTATCTGAATCATGTACGAAAATCTTTAAACGCTCTTTACAAAAACCTATATCTGATTTCTTTGAAGATATTTTACTCCCAAAAATAATTCTCAGTAAATCAAATGTTGGAAATTCGGTGATGTAAATTCCAACAGCTGAAAATTCAATAATATCAATTTAATTTGCCCATATTATTTCGGTCAGAGCCAAAGTGATTTTCCAGTTTTCGATCAAATTCTACGACTTTTATAGTCAGCTGCCTTAATTTTCCAAAATTCTGACTCCAGTCTGTGACCGATCCGGTTGTTCGAAATCAGCTTTCCGTTTTTCAAACTCGGAATAGTCATTTTGAAAGAGTAGGTATTAGCTGAATAGCTGTCAGTCTATAGTCCTTGTGTAGCCTGGTCAGTGTAAGGGAAAACTAATGGATCCACCTGGGGAAAAGCATTTTTCTTGTGGATAAAATGACTAGATTTTTACCAGAGGGAGGCCTCAGAATCATTCTAAAGGGTTCAAAAATAAAAAAATAAAAAAACAAACCCTGCGAAGGATATACCCCCTCTCAAAATCTTCCGCAACTCCCCCCCCCCCCCCCCCCCCCCCCACACCTTTCTCTGGTTGGGGTGGAATTGTTTTTGTTAACCCCATTACAGAATGTAACGACAAGACCGGCCAGCGTTATTCACAAAAATCACCATTCAATTTTCATTATTCTTCTCATTTTTTTGTCTCAAAAACGTAGCGATCCTTCATTGGAACGAGCTCACTGAGCTCGTTCCAATGAGGGGTCGTAAGCTACGTTTTTGACGCAAAAAATGAAAAAAATAGTTCAATATTCAAGAACTTCGTTTGCATGTGGCTTCTCCCTTTCGCGTTTGGTTAAAGGTTGTTGAGGAAATATGTTACACATCGAGAGAAGTGTGGGAGGGCAGGCTGGAACCATCGATCATTTGCACACAAATTCGCCGATTTGCCACGAGACTAAGAGACGCGCTCCAGCCAGACTGGATTCATAAATGGACCTCAAATTTTGACCACTACTGTACAGCATAAGAGGAGGATTCAAAATCCACGATGACTTTCGGTTGTTTGGATAGCCTTCGTGTAGCTAGTTTGTCTTCTGATCTCAACGTCGTGAGTTCGATGCCTGTGTTCGCCTTGAATTTTTTTTTTTTTTTTTTTTTTTTTCTAAATCAGCAACAATTTAATTTTATTAATAAAAACTGTCTAGAGGAATAAAAAAATATGTACGGGCGGAAAATTCCCGGCCCCTTGATGTATAATGATACTATTTCTTTTTCAATGTTGTATATCATTTATATTAGACTTGATAAGTAATGTTTCTGATGAAATAAATAAGGCATTGTTCATGTGTCCTCGCGGTCTAGAGGTAACTACCTTGTCTTTGTGTTCGCATGGTCACGGGTTCGGTTCCCGTTAACGGCGTTTTACAAGGAAGGCAATGACAATATATTCCTTCAGTTCTCAAATATTTGAACATGACACACTTCAAAATGTTGATCCGCCCCCCCCCCCCCACCCCCTTCATTCACACTGGTTTATACAGAACAAAATACTTGTTTTATAACCCCGTGTGGGTCGGGGTCCATTTCAAAGCAGAATCACATTCTATGGATAGAGGTGAAAAATATTGACCTTTTTGCAGTCGAATGAACCTTTTGCACTGAAATTGCCATAGAATGTCCCAATAGGAGAATATTTAAATGAGAGATGTAGATTTCCTATCAAATCGTGACGAAAATTGATGTGAATATTATTACTATTTCATTTTAGTTTACAAGATAAAAAATTTATTGGGACGATTGGTAATAAATGATTCCCACAGAGCTGATGTCTGATATTATAATTCAGAACTGACTGGTCACATGTCATTTATGTTATTTAAAGTGAGAATACTAAGCTTAACGTAGTTAAGATAAATACATAAATGAATCGACGCAATGAATATATTCGTTGTTCATTAGTTCTTTCACATAAAACATCTTCGTTAAACGGTTTATTTCAACTTTATCTGTACGATCTATTTATTCCGTTCACGACTGTAAACCGAGACAAAGGATTTGGGGGAATCCAGACCCCAAGTGAGCAAATAGCGTCTCGGTATCAGAATTTTGCGATAAATTTGCTGGCTCCTTTTGATTTTAGGCTGAATACTCTCTAAACTTGCGTCAAGAAATGTCTTTTTGTTCGAATTTTTGTTTTGAGTTCTCTCCCTTCGTTCAAATCGTGATTTGGGTGATCGAGACTACTTATGACAGGGAAGCGCCTGGATTACCCCTAATAATTTCTTCGCCCTGAATGACGAGCGACTGAAAAGGATTATTCATTAAAATATTTGGTCTTATAATGTTTTATTTGTTTATACTGCTAACAATTACGAAAACAGAAGCTCCCATGCATTAAGAGTTCGGGGGTTAAATTAGTTTGACAATCAAGATGAAATTTAATTAATTTTACACAAGACAAACGAGGTATCCTTTAAAAACTTCAAAAAAGCTTGCAGTCATTCATGGCTTTTAAGCACTGGCAGCTCTTACATTTGTAGACTGTTTGTTATTTCCGTGTCAAATTTTTTGTCACAAGCGTTGAACTTCATAAAACGCTTGGTGCTTCGTCGAGGAATCGAACCCAGGACCCCAAGATCAAAAGACGAACACTTCAAGTTACCGCAGAGCCGATACAATGTACATGAATTTTTATTCAAAACATTGCCTGGCCAATATATTCACTAGCAAGCACAAGAAAATGCAATGACAGTTTACGGCAGAAGGTAGGAAATATTTTGAGTTTCACAGTTTTAAACAGATACTAGTCCCAAGAAACCATTTTTACTCTTCAGATATTAAATTTAACGAAGAAAAAACAAGTCCACTTCCATTTCGCAAATGAGAATCGAACACGGAACCTCTTGGTGGTGGTTACATTAAATTACCACTAAACCACGGGGCACCACAATCCTTTGTCCTCAGTTATACAATATATGCAATACTGCTGAAACACTTATTATTGGAAACAATTTGAAAGAGCTACAATGACAGCTTACGTCAGTGATTATTATTTTGCCTGAGTTTACAAGAGAACGGATTTAACAAGAGTATTTCTAACAAATACTCGACTCCACGCGATCAGGAAAACAATATTTACTTGGGCGATGTTTTAGAAGGGAACAAAATAAATCATCTAGAACATCATAAAGGGGAATCGAACTCGACAACTTTCGATCACAGGGCAGACTGATATACCTCTAAGCCACGAAGAATTACATCAAGAAAGCAATAATTATGTCATAGCCAAGTTACATTTAAACACATTTCGAATGGCCAAACTGTCATTGAAGACTTTTATTTAGCAGCAATGATAGTTTGCATCAGTGAGTTATATTGGCAGACAGACAGCCAATCTGTTTATGGCATCTCCGTGCTGTGTACATTTTATGTTATCTCACTGAACATTTTATAGAATTAATGTAATGTAATGTACGAGTTTGTATACAGCTAAAGAAAAATTATCTTTCTTAGTTTCACGGGTTCATGCAGATACTTGTCCCAAGAAATTATTTTTACTCGTCAGACATTTCACAAAGAAAAAGAAAGGTGATTTTCGCTTCACAAAGGTGAAACGATCACGGAATCTTTCGGTCGTGGTTTTATTAAATTACCACTGGGCCACGAAGCACTACGATTTTATATTAACAATATAACCGAAACACATTTTATCGGAAACAATCTGAAAAAGCAACGATGGCAGCTTGCGTCGGTGATTATTGTTTTGCTTGAGCTTAAATGGCAACGGATTTAACAAAAGTATTTGTAACAAATCATTTGACTCAGCTCCAGGCTATCAGGAAATCATTTTTACTTGTGAGATGTTTTTGAAAATAACAAAATAAAATAATCGTACACATCATGAGGGGGGATCGAACTCGCTACCTTTCGATCAAGAGCCGACTAAAATACCACTGGACCACGAAGTAGGCCTATTATACCAATCAATCATCAATGATATCGTTGTGAGTTACTAACAATGGCATATAATCACAGTGAATGGCTGAACTTTCATTCCCATCTTTCATTGATGAAACCGTGGTTGGTGTGGACCTTTACACCCCCCCTGAATTATTCGCCACTGATCCTCCGAACCCCAATGACCCTCCAAATTTTATAACCCCCCCCCCCCCCCAAAAAAAAAAAAAAATGTTTGCCCCCCCCCCCCCCCCTATTATTGAATCTTGGTTGCGCGCCTGCCACCTTAAGTTTTAAGCTTATTATTAAGGTGTTATATAAGTAATGGAATTTTGTTTATTTTGTAATTTCTCAGCTCTGATATTCCTTCAATTCAAATTAAATATACACAAAATGTACATCAAAATGAAGATTGAGATGTATAGGACACAAAACACGTGTGTGATCAACTTATACAGTCGACCGTGGGCACCACTGGTTCCTGGAAGTCTGCTACCGTATTCGTACCAGAGCTGATAATTTAATAATATTTCGCGAAAACAACTTGTGGTCAAATGTGCTTTACATATCCAAGAACAAAGCTAGGGTATCAATTTTTTTTAAAAACACAGCAACAGAGCTGCATGGGGGTAAATTCCAAAACCTTTGCTTTTGTTTACATAAAAAAATTACTTTCGATTTCTGGTGGACGTCATCGTATGGAGAAAGCATTTGTATACAACGCCGTCTAAAATCAAATAATGAGAAAGATCGCCTTAATACAGTATACTGTTATTAGCTAGAGACTGCACAGTTCCCAAATTCAATGCAAGGTATCATGATACCTGTTGCAATTTCTTAGAATTACGATTTTGTTTTTCGATGGAAATTCTTGGTATCGAGTGATTTGCACATGTCTGTCGAGCATGGAAACCATCTTCAATGAAAGTGTCAATGACACTGTAGCTTAACTTGTGTGTTGTGTTTGATGAAAAGGATAATGTTCAATGTTTATGAAAGGATTATGAAATAAGACAAGAAATGTGATAATTGGGAATATGTTCATTTCTGTTCCCTGTATGCTATGTTTATGATAAAAATAATATGAGGTGTACACTGTACTAAAGAGCTGACGGGTGGGTTAATATGACCTCACAGTTAATGTATGTGGCCCTCACAGTTAACGTATATCAACAAAAGTTACCAAGTTGCAGTGAAATTATTCCAAAACGAGTCATCCTATCAAGTTACACTAAAATCCCTTCATAAATATGGCCTGTAGACTGTGCTAAAGGTTATCGGGCTTCGGGCCCCTGTAGCCGTCAGTTTCCCAATTGCGTCCAAAGGGGACGTTCTCATCTAGACATTATATGAAGTCAACCTACCAAGTTACAATGAAATCTCTTAATAAATATGACCTGTAGACTGTGCTAAAGGTTTTTGGGCTTTGGGCTCTGGCAGCCATCATGGTTGAATGATCGCAACCAAACGGGGACATTCTCATCTGGGCATCATCTGGAGTGATCCTACAAAGTTACAATGAAATCCCTTCATAAATATGACCTGTAGACTGTGCTCAAGATTTTCGGGCTTCAGGCACCTGTAGCCATCACAGTTGACCAACCACCAAAAGGGGATGTCATCATCTAGACATTATATGGAGTCAACCTAACAAGTTACAATGAAATCCTTCCATAAATATGACCTGCAGACATGCTAAAGGTTTTTGGGCCCGGGCACCCATCAAGGTTGAATGATCACGACCAAAATATGACCTGTAGACGTTCTCTTCTAGACATTATTTGGAGTCATCCTACCAAGTTACAATGAAATCCCTTCATAAATATGACCTGTAGACTGTGCTAAAGATTTTCGGGCTTTGGACCCCTGAAGCCATCACAGTTGCCCAATCGTGTCCAAAAGGGGACGTTCTCATCTGGACATTTTCTGAAGTCAACCTACCAAGTTACAATGAAATCCCTTCATAAATATGACCTGTAGACTGTGCTAAATGTTTTCGGGCTTCGGGCTCGGGCAGCCATCATGGTTGAATGATCGCAACCAAAGGGACAATTTCATCTGGGCATCATCTGGAGTGATCCTGCAAAGTTACAATAAAATCCCTTCATAAATATGACCTGTAGACTGTGCTCAAGGTTTTTGGGCTGGCTTTGGGCACCTGTAGCCATCACAGTTGACCAATCACGACCAAAAGGGGATGTCATCATCTAGGCATTATATGGAGTCAACCTAACAGGTTACAATGAAATCCTTCTATAAATATAACCTTTTGCCTATGCTAAAGGTTTTTGGGCTCGGGCACCCATCAAGGCTGAATGATCGATATCAAAATGGGACGTTCTCATCTAGACATTATTTGGAGTCATCCTACCAAGTTACAATGGAATCCCCTCATAAATATGACCTGTAGACTGTGCTAAAGGTTTTCGGGCTTCGGGCACCATTAGCCGTCACAGTTGCCCAATCATGTCCAAAAGGGGACGTTCTTATCTAGACATTATATGAAGTTAACCTACCAAGTTACAATGAAATCCCTTCATAAATATGACCTGTAGACTGTGCTAAAGGTTTTCGGGCTTCGGGCTCGGGCAGCCATCATGGCTGAATGATCGCAACCATAGGGGACAATCTCATCTGGGCATCATCTGGAGTGATCCTAAGAAGTTACAATAAAATCCCTTCATAAATATGACCTGTAGACTGTGCTCAAGGTTTTCGGGCTTCGAGCACTTGTAACCATCACAACTGACCAATCACGACCAAAAGGGGATGTCATCATCTAGGCATTATATGGAGTCAATCTAACAGGTTACAATGAAATCCTTCCATAAATATGACCTTTTGCCTATGCTAAAGGTTTTTGGGCTCGGGCACCCATCAAGGCTGCATGATCGCGATCAAAATGGGACGTTCTCATCTAGACATTATTTGGAGTTATCCTACCAAGTTACAATGAAATCCCTTTATAAATATGACCTCTAGACTGTGCTAAAGGTTTTCGGGCTTCGGGTCCCTGTAGCCGTCACAGTTGCCCAATCACGTCCAAAAGGTGACTTTCTCATCTAGACATTGTATGAAGTCAACCCACCAAGTTACAATGAAATTCCTCAATAAATATGACCTGTAGACTGTGCTAAAGGTTTTCAGGTTTTGGGCTCGGGCAGTCGTCACGGTTGGCAGATCATGCCCAAATGGGGAAATTCTCATCTTGACATCATAAGGAGTCATCCTACCAAATTACAATGAAATCCCTCCACATTAAACATGACCTGCAGACTGTGCTAAAAGTTTTTGGGTTTCGGGCTTGGGCAGCCATCACGGTTGACAGATCATGCCCAAAAGGGGACGTTCTCATCTAGGCATTATACAGAGGCATCCTACCAGGTTACAAGGAAATCTCTTCATAAATACGACCTGCAGACTGTGCTAATGGTTTTCGGGTTTTGGGCTCGGGCAGCCATACCGGTTGCCCGATAGCGACCAAATGGGGACGTTCTCATCTAGACATGACCCCAAACCTGCATATGAAATTTCGTGACGATCAGACAAGAACTGCAGGGTGTAGCCCGTGCTAAAGGAAAATATGAACAGACGTCACAGACTCCCAGACTAACAGACTTCCGCACGCGTGATGGCAATATCTTATCTTGACTATGTCAAGTTAAGCTAATCAAACATGAAGACAGCGTTGTCCTTTTCCAACATGCAGTCCTATCGCTGCACTCGAAAGTGTTTTGGATGCCTAGCTTTGTTATTGAATATCTGAAGCACATTCGGTCACGAGTTGTTCTTGCGAAATATTATTTTATTGTCAGTTCTGGTACGAATACGATAGCAGACTTCCAGGAACCAGTGGTGCCTGCTGTCAACTCTATGAGTTGATGACATATGTGTTTCGTGTTCTATACATCCCAACCTTCATTTTGATGTATAATTTGTGTATATTTAATCTGAATTTAAGGAATATCAAAGGTGAGAATTTCAAAATAAACAAAATTCCATTACTTCTATAGCCCCCTAATAAAAACAAGCAGAAAAGTTAGAAGTGAGAGTTTGAGCAAAGGAAAAGGATTTTCCGAGTTTTGTACATTTACCAATCTCTTGGTGGAAGTACTGAAATTTCAAATGAATTGTGACTGAAGGCTCTAATAATATTGCACGCTCAAAAAGAAAATACGCTTGGGAACGCCTGATCTATTCGAGAAATCGGTCTCTCCATCTTTCAGTGAGCTCTATTTTTCATTATCTTGACAGAAGTGTTCAGTCAAATGCAACTTCCGATATAAATTGATGCATGTTCACTGATATTATACAAATATGCCATCCCATGTGGCTCAGTTGACTGAGTGTTGGTTTTGAATGTGTGCTAGATGTCGTGGGTTCGATCCTTCTCTGAAACCCTTCTCCCCCAGTCATTAATGATCAACAACTTTTCAAGTCTGATCTTTGAAACAACCTTTGAGTTTTGAAATCAAGTGTCCCAAGCTAATAGTGTGGCTTTAATACTCTTCTATAAATGAAAACTAATTGGAAACCTCGAGTTAAGGTACTATATAAGAAAATGAAATTTGTTTGAAATATTAACTACTGCCACTGTGTACCACTCCGTTGAGTTTGAAACAAGCAAACCCATCAGCCCAACCCGTAAAGCCACGCTGTGGTGTGTTTTGTCTTATTGTTAAGTGAAACTCAAGTCCCTGTCGACGTGGGTTCCTCTCTTGTATGATTCTTTGAAATACTGGTCTTCACAGAAACTTGCACATTCACTCTAAAGACAGTTTGGTTAAAAATTAACCCAAATCAACCAGGTTAACTCCATCCAGTTGATTTGGGTTGATTTTTTTTAACACAACTGATTTTAGAGTGATGATCGATTTACAAAAACATTCCTCTCCATCCAAGACAAACTCCATCTTTTCTAATTTGTTCTTAGAGCAAATCGATCATAGGAACAGAACTGGTTGGTCACATCTCATTTATGCTATTTGAAATGAGAACACTAAGTAAGATTAACGTGCGGAAGTTAAAATAAAGACATAAATAAATCTACACAATGAATGTATTCAGTTCTTTAACATAAAACATCTTCATTAAACGGTTTATTTCGATTTTATCTGTACGATCTGTTTATTCCGTTCACGATTGTAAGCAGAAACAAAGGATTTGGGGAATCCAAACCCCAAGTCAGCAAATAGTGCCTCGGTATTAACATTTCTCAGTCGATTTGCAACCTTTCGTCGATTTTGGATTGAATACTCTCTCAACTTGCAATCAGAAATGACTTTTTGTCCGAATTTTTGTTTTGAGTTCTCTCTCGTCGTTCAAATCGTGTAAATTCCTTAAATTCAGACTAAATATACACAAATTATACATCAAAATGAAGGTTGGGATGTATAGAACACGAAACACATATGTAATCCACTCATAGAGTCGACTGTGGGCACCACTGGTTCCTGGAAGTCTGCTACCGTATTCGCACCAGAACTGATAATTAAATAATATTTCATCTGAACAACTTGTGGCCAAGTGTGCGTCATATATCCAAGAACAAAGCTAGACATTCAAAACACTTTCGAATACAGCGATATGACTGTATTTTGGAAAAGGACAACACTGTCTGCATTTTTGATTGAAGATGGTTTCCATGCTCGACAGACATGCGCATATCACTCGTTACCACGAATTTCCATCGAAAAACAAAATCGTATTTCTAAGAAATTTCAACAACTATCATGATACCTTGCATTGAATATGGCAACTGTGCAATCTCTATCTAATAACAGTATACTGTATGAAGACGATCTTTTTCATTATTTGATTTTCGACGGCGTTGTTTTTACATTCTGTCCGATGACGTCGACCGGAAATCGAAAGTATACTCATACGTAAACAAAAGCAAAGGCTTTGGAATTTTCCCCAATGCAGCTCTGTCGCCGTATTTTGAAGAATTTTTATCCCCTAGCTTTGTTCTTGGGTATGGAAAGCACATTTGGCTACAAGTTGTTTTCGTGAAATATTATTAAATTATCAGTTCTGGTGCGAATACGGCAGCAGACTTCCAGGAACCAGTGGTGCCTACAGTCGACTCTATGAGTTGATTACACATGTGTTTCGTGTTCTATATACATCCCAACCTTCATTTTGATGTACATTTTGTGTATATTTAATTTGAATTGAAGGAATATCAGAGGTGAGAATTTTCAAATAAACAAATTTCATTACTTATATAGGCCCTTAAATCATTAAAGATATAATTAAATATAAAATTTATACACTTTTCATTACAATATTTCCACTAAAACGTAAAACAGGTAGCTGGATATACTTGGTGCTTAGGAAACTTTGAGTAGTATAATTGGTTTCACACAGACTAATAAAGAGAAAAAAAATTACAATTTCGAACAACCCCCCCCCCCCCCCCCCCCCACTCTCAAATTTAAATGATTTCACAGGTGCGATGGGTGGGTGGAACAAACGGCCTCATTAGCATCAGGTTTAATCTATATTACCTTGAAATGAAAATAATAAAAGAAGACATGCGTATTGCGTATACGATGTGAAGGAAATGCCCAATCATCGTTGGATTCTTCTATTTTTGGATAAAAATGTTGGTGTGTAGGAGTAACCACTGGGGGGGGGGGGGGGGGGGGAGGGGGGGGAGAGATGAGAAATTAGGTAACTTTTTCATCAATGGATGGATGTATGGGGATTGTGATCAAATAGAGTCAGAAAAGCAACGTCGACGCAAGAAGCACTTGTTAAAATAAGCCCACCGGGCCGCATCACCCCCTCCCCACCTCGGGTCGGGAAGGGGTAGTGAATGGGTAATTGAGTCATTTTAATTAGGCTTAAAATTGTTTTTCAAGGTCTTAGACAAATTTTGTGTAAGGCACATGCTTGCCTTATTGTGTTTTGTGTGCGGGGTGGGGTTGGGTGGAGCCAGGTCATTTTTCAGAACTTGCGAGGTATACGTTGTATATATATTGTAAATTGAATGGTCAATGACACTGCAGCTCAACTTGTCCAAGAAAATACTTGACTAAATAGAACGATCCAGCAATGTGAAGTCATTCAATCAAGTTTCTACAGAAAAGACACCACTCCAAAGTTACATATGACACACGAAAGAAGATAAGGTAAGGGAATGCGACCTGTAGGGTGTACTAGGTATCACAGAACTAAATATTTTCCCATGGGCGACCATTATAACGTTCAGGCAAAACAACAATTGAACGCATCCCTTTAATTTTGGCATTCAAATATCTTTGTCAAGTATTGCCCTTCAGACAACTTTTTTCTGACCCCAAAACAGGGGGTCATGCAACAAATAAGAGAGAAAAACTGACAGCAAGGGAAGTACCGGTCACGTGTACATATTTTCAGGGAATTCCCTACAAAAAATACCAAATGTAAATTGTATTTTTGAGGTCCAAAAGTCATCAGATCACCACCCTTTTCATCTGGAATATTCATCAATCATGCAAGATGTCAATAGAATGCTTCAAACGTTTGTTGAAACAATTTATTTTCACAGGGCTGTTTATTTTTAGAGATTGCATCACTTCCTAGGGCAACATTTCAAGGCGGGTATTTCTAATTCAAATATTTAGTCCAGTGATACCAATAATGGAATTATATATGTATATGCCAAATTCAAGATGGTCGATTGGCGTGCGTGCTTTTGATCGAAATTCGGAAAAATTTAATAGCTCCAAGTAGACATCAAAGGAAAGCTATATATGGAATTTGAAACAAATTGGGTGAGACATGTAGTCTGTAGGGTGTGCCAATGGAATGACAATTTATATGCCAAATCCAAAATGGCTAAAGAAATTTCCCCATATTGCACTAAGTTAAAATTTGGGCTCCTATGGGGCCCCAAATATTAACCCAGGGACTTGATTTGAATCTGCACCCCCCCCCCCCCCCCCCCACGAGGTGTTGTATACCAAACATCAAAAGATTTTTGACTTATGGATTTGAAGATTTTTAAAGTTTATCCCCCATATTGCACTAGTTTCAAATTCGTCCCCCACCCCCCAATAAGAAGCCCAAATATTAACTGAGGGACTTGATTTAAACATGCTTGAATCTGACCCACGTAATATACCAAATATTAAAAGCTTTTGATTAGTGGTTCTGGAGAAAAAGATTTTTAAAGCTCCTTCCCCATATTGTCCTAAGTCAAGGTTCGGGCTCTTGTATTGAACCCAAATGTGACCCAAGGGGCTTAATTTGAACACACTTGTATCTTGTATTGAGCCCAAATATGACCCAAGGGGCTTAATTTGAACACAATTGTATCTGACCCCCCCCCCCCCCCCCCCCCAAAGTTGTATGTCAAATATCTAGATTCTGATCAGTGGTTCTGGAGAAGAATATTTTTAAATTTTTGCAAAAAATGCTGATTTAGCATTTTTCGACTTCCCCCCTACAGAGCACCGACACAATCGATACCATTGTTTTATCATTCTATTCTACTGGTCCTAAGGATCCTTAACAGCAAATAACAGTTCTCTGTTCGGCGTGTTTTGGAAAATATGGGCATTTGGAAATATTTGATTTTCTATTTTAACTTCTGGGGTTCCCACGGGATAATTTTTGCGTGAATTAAATACGCATGACCCAATAATACCACATACTAAATTTGGTTCAAATCGCACTATGGGTTCAGAAAATAGAAATTCTGAGCAGGGCCAAAAATCTTGCCCGTCCTATTACAAAGGCAAATATTGCTCCATGAACTTCAAAAGGAAGCTCCATACCAAATATCAAGTCATTGTAATCGCTGGTTCATGAGAGTAGATTTTAAAAAAAATTGGCGCATTTTCCCCCACCCCTCCCTATGGAGCGTGGAAACTTTATTTGAAAAACTTTGACATATGATAAGGAACACGCATATCAAATTTGGTTTAATTTTGCTCTGTGGTTTGTGGGGAGAACTCGATAATGTGAAGATCGCGGCGGACGGCCGGAAAGTGATCACTTAAGCTTCCCCTGACTTTGTCAGGTGAGCAAAATGGGGCATTGGGTTGAGTTATTCTGTTCTATATGGTGCGGCATGTACACGGAGTTGGGTCTACAGGTGAGTTTATAAAAGAGCCAGTGGAGTTGGGTGGAGGAAGGCGTATTACGGCCATTTACGGCAAAGGTAACCTTTCCACATGGGGGTAACATTATTTATTGGTGTTTAAGGTCACATATTTCTGCACAATGGCTAACCATGACCGTGATAGTTGTAAGGGTGGAGGAAGCCGGAGAGAACAACTGAGCAACGGCGAGCAACAGTCAGCTCCCCAACATACCAACTCCACACAAGCAGGGTTAGCATTGGTTGAAGACAGGTGCACCATCGACGTGCAGTACGCCTTAGTATACAGCGTCACCGTGCCCCCACGTGGGCAATGGGGGTGAAGTTTCTTGCCCAAGGACACAACGCGGTTGCCGCAGGTGGGATTCGAACCGAGGACCTCTCGGCTTGCACCTCTACCATCTGAGCCACCGCGCCCCCATACGGGGGTGACAGAAGCGTACATTTAGTAATTTCGAACAATATGTTCATAAAAGAACAACTGTCGTCCCTTGTGTGCAACAAGGCACCATCTGCAATGCATCTGCATTGCAGATGGCACATTGTTGCATCCGAGGGACAATTGTGAAATGATCTTATACTACTAGCATACATGTTAAGGTCCTTGTTTTTGTAATCAAGAAAATGGAAGACAACGAGGTTACGCTAATTTCAGCAGAACCGAACTGTCAGCTAACCATGTTGAATCCAGATCTGTCTGTGGGTTAATATTAATTCCAAAAATCTGTGCCTTGTTATTCAAGGCCAAGCATCATGCTAATACACATAGTTTTATATAGTGATGGAAATGGTCAGTTCATAAAAAAGAAAAACAAATAATTAATGAAATAAGTGTTTAATAGCACTCCAATCTGACAAGAATGATTTACAGTATATTTATTAGCACTCTTAAGAATGATACAAGTAGGATCATAACCTCTGGGTAGGAGTGTCCCGACCCCACACATTTTCGTTGTCTGGCAGTTGACTAACAAAGTACTCTTGCCCATCACTACTAACAAAGTATTCTTGTCCATCACTATTCTGGCAAAGCAGCAAGCTTGTCTCTTAAGTCTTAAAATTTGACCAGATTTGTGATTTTTGAAAACTGCTGACGCAAGAATAAATTTTCATGTCTTAAAGAATTTAGTATTTGAGTGTACTGTTAAACACACCCTTGTGAGTACAACCCGTACATATTCCATAGTAAAAAAAAAATATCTCATATTATATTTACCCAAAGTGCCTAGTTCCAATTTCAATGTATCTCTTGTGCCACATATATTATTATTATTATCATTATTACATATATGTAAAACACATGTTCCAGCAACGGACCAACACACAGGCTGGTCTTGATGATGGTACATTATAGCACCTTGGCAGTAGTTTCTAGTGACAAGGCTCTTGCACTGAAATGAACAGTAAATTAAAGGACTTTCAAGGCCCTTTTCAACATATATTCATGGATTTTCAAGGACTGACAGAACCCCCAATTCAAGAACTTTCGAGGACTCGCTCCATAAAAACAATTACCATAAACAATTAAAAACAGTCACTCTATTAATAACCACACATGTTCGACCACATGGCCTTAATGAAGTGGAATACATCCTTTGGATGTATTCCATTTGATAAAGGCTATGTGGTCGAAAATGTGTGATTATTAATAGAGTGATTTTGTTTTTAATTGTGTATTAACTTCCCTTTGGAGGATATTTAATTTGAAAAATTACCATTTATATTGTAGTTTAGGCATCCCCTCATTACCGCATCAATGCCTCACAATTTTCAAGCACTTTTAAGCACTTTCTGGGTCTGATTGGCAGAATTAAGGACTTTCCAGTCTTTGAATCCTGATTTTCAAATTCAAGCATTTTCAAGGACCGCAGGAATTCTGAGTGATGTCTTGGCTTCCTATACTGGCAGTCGAGACTTCACTACACAGCACTGTTGGTCAAAGTCTTACCTTATTACGAGGGAGTAAAAAAATAGGTAGAATTCTCCAGGCCTTTAAGGACACTTTCAGAATCTATGACAAGAATCAAATGTGAGCATTTTGTGAGAATCAAAGTTGATTTACTATTTTATCTTGTGAAAATCATTTGAAACTTTATTTGCCGTATATAGATAACAAACAATTAATTACAAATGTAGCAAATGGATATATAGAAAAATATATACATTCGTCTTCCTGCTTTTCACTTATAAAAAGCAGAGTTACCTGGTGTAATGTGGATTTACATCATGGTAACTAAAGAGCTTGACAGATGTCAGACACTGGGCACTGTAGCGGTGTTGGCATAATCATCTCCTTATCGGCTTTCCTGTGGCTTTAATGCATTGCTACATCCATGCCCCGATGCGACTCAAAGCAAACAAAGCTCTCAGCCGATAACTGAGGTCCACATTCACTCTGCATCGCACCGCAGGGAGGATATAAGCCTTAAAGAAATGCAAGCTAGAGAACAAAGTCACAAGAACCTATACAATGAACTGTACGCTACAGCTACTTTCAGCTACCACTTGTTTACCCCTGTGCATTGGATCAAGTACAGACATTGATGCCATTTTTCACATACATTTTAACCCCTGTATGCTGCTGACGGATATTCCAGCCCAGGACAGAACTTCTCCTGCCACTGAAGTAAGGATAATATGGACTCATTTAATCACATTTTCCTCTGGTAAACTAAATGAATTTTTTCACCCATGATTTCTTGAGTAAAATTTAGATAAATTTTTTTTATCAAATCTAGTCATGGCTGCTTTACAGACTAGATTTGATGAAAAATATCTTGAAAATACTCAGCGATATTTTAAGAGTACGCCCTGTCTTCATTGGAACAGCTGGACAACAAAGCATTTGTTTTAAAGATTTTGTATGACAAAATCGAAAATGTGTCGGTTTGTTATATCAAATTCCAGTTTGCTGAATTATGACCAATGGAGCTCTGTGAAACAAGATATAATAGATTAAATGCCTGTACTGGATGTACATAGGCCAAGTAAGTCCATAAGCAAGGGAAATTTGGTGATTGTCATAATAATTCTTTGACAGATCACTAGATTCTTTATTCAATTAACAGAAATTTGCTCTAAAAACTCTATGCAAATAACAGGTCATATCTGTACTGAATATATGGTAAAAGGTTTTGTGTTTGGAGGTTATATTTTTACCAATGTTTTTATCATAAATAAATCATTACATTGAAATAACTGAGAAAAAACCTGCTGCAAACATCTTTAGTGTAAAATTTCTGTGGCAAGATTGTGTCACCAAGAATGTGATTAAATAATATAATAATGAAAATAATTAAAAATATGGTTCTCAAATAAAAATACAACAGACACGCCGACTTCTGAGATGTGTTAACACACTTACGACCAGGCATGTCAAAGTACTGCCAGTACCAACATAGCCGGTACCGAGATGGGACAGAGCCTGTACGGCTGAAACCAGTATCGGTACCGGCACAAGTCAACAATTGGGTGACATATCACTGTCACATGGGTGAAATTCGCATTTAAACTGATCCAGTCCCCAAGGTCGCGAAGACAAACATGGCATCGTATCAATTATTCTGCGGAGACATCAAAGTAATCATAAAGCACGAAGATCGTGCTTTATGATTACTCTGATGTCGCCACAGAATAATTTCTTAGAAGTAGCCGATGACAGAACTTTTATTGTCTTTGATGCCACATTTGGAAAGTCAAAATGGCCGGCTTTATCGAGGTTGTGGTGCAGACAGAACATGCACTTTTAGAGTGTTTAGATATGGTCATTCACAAATAAGCTGAAAGAATGTCGTGCGAGTGTGCCATACACGATTATCAGACCATTTAACATCGCTGAATCAGGAATTTCCCCATAAAATAATTTTGTCCTGGTACCGGCGGGACAAAAGCTTCTGTACCGGCTGCAGCATGAGGGAACCGGCGGTACCAGTGCCGGTACAGGTACCGGTTGACATGCCTGCTTACGACTCACCTTATTTGCATATGAAGAACACTTTTTCTTGCATTCCTAAAATATCAACAGTAGGATATATTTAAAAATTTCTGCACCATACTATAGACCTACCTGGGCTGTGAGCCTAGGCTGGCTCGAGGTGTGACATGGAAAGTATTAGATATATCTTACAATTGATATTTTACATGCACATGGGCTAAAGCACTGCAAGGACTTGTTGCACTCAAGAGACAAATTTATCAGTTTTATTAACTTGGGTAATATATCAGACATCAACCATTTAAATTTCATTTTTTTAAGTTTTCATTGGTTACAAAAAAGAGAGCATATGGCAGCCAAAAGGGCCATGCAGGAGGGCCTGAGAAACAGATTTTTAACATTTTTAGGCCTAATAAATCATTAAATATTATTAATTAGTGTTTAAGGTGATTTTCGGCACATATAGATATATTATCACTGCAAAACAAGTGTAAAATTTAGCCAATCGTTTATACCTATGCTGCTAACTCAAGAGGATTTCAATGGAGTTAGTGATTACAAGTATTTATTTATTTATTGGTGTTTAAGGTCAATATTTCTGCACAATGGCTAATCATCACAGCAATGATGGAAATTAAATCAAGTTTAGTCAACCGTTTATACCCACGTTGCTGATTTTAGAGGACTTTCACCCCAAGCATTGGTGAGTGGCTCATATTGAAAATACTGAAATTGGAGTATCTGCCACTTTATCAGAGTATGAATGTGGGATAAGATATGTAACAAACATGATACTTCCAGGCCTACCATTTGGAAAACCACAGGAAAGAGATTAATGTTCTCCGGGGAAAAGGTTAAGGAGAGCGACTGCCTCCATAGTAGTTATTCATGTTTAAGGTCACATATTTTCATAATCATGACTTCAATATGGATATAAAGTCAAGTCCAGCCAAATGTTTATATCCATTTTAGAGGACTTCCACTGCCAGTCATTGGTGACCGGGTCCTATTTTACCAATAAAACACAGTTTGTTAACCAAAATAAACATGCACTGCTTCACTTCCCTGGATTCCCATGGTGAGCCTCTATAGTAAAACAGTCATTTCACTGTAATGGGAAACACTGTACTGTTGGCTATCCTGTAATACCATCCATTGGGATGGCTAATAACTGCCAAAATTTGAGGCATAATATGATAGTCGAATAATCTTGCCAGTGGTTTCCAGTCAAGTCTTGACTGCCTAAAAGGCAGCCAGGACTTGAAAAGAAGTCACTGCTAAGTCACTAAACTTACAAGGTGTATTGTGTAGTGAAAAAAATCTGGAAAATTTCTCAGGGCCCTAAGGGTTAAAAGAGACTATATATTTTATTAGATTTCTTCGATTTTCGAATATCTTATTTTATAAAGGTTTTTATTGGTGGGGATTTACTGCTCTCATTATTTTCATATCATGCAAGCCATAAAGGGCGAGGACCACTGCTTGCCTCAAAACGACTGGCCTGGTTCTTCATACTAAACCTAACATTTCTCATCCCACATACATACTTCAATTAATTTTATTCAAATCCTTATTCTTCAATTTTCAAAGGTGGAGTTGCCATTTTAAGTCTATTTATTTTTGGAAATTGTGGGTAAAAAATACATTATCTGACTCAACATTTAACCCTTTACCAAACGTAATGACCAAAACCGGCCAGCGCCATTCTCAAAAACCACCAATTAATTTTCATTATTTTTTCATTTTCTGTCTCAAAAACATAGGTTATGACCCCTCGTTGGAATGAGCTCATCGAGCTCGTTGCAATGGGAGTCATAACCAATGTTTTTTAGACAAAAAATGAAAAAAAGTAAATTATTCAAGAATTAATTGTTTTTGCAAGAGTCGTCTGCCTTTCATGTTAGGTAAAGGGTTAACTGGTAGAGTGCTGATTTATTTTTGGTCATCAAAATTTGTTCACATATCTTTGCCTTGCTACTATTTATGAGAGAGTGCCAAAAGGCAACAGACTAAATAGTTTCACTTCAAAGGTGATATGTAGAACATCCAATGAATATGAAGCCTTTAAGTTGTGGAGCCGACACTTCAGAATAAAGCCCAAATATGGGCTGCCAGCACTTTACCAGTTAATACCTTAATGAATGAGAGTACTTGCATACACACTTTGTCCTTTTTATCTTAAAAACAGAACCTACTGTTTAAGAAGACAAGTATGATTAATTGTTTTGATCCAGCATATGCAAGTGATTAACAAGAACTACCCTGAACACCTGGTGCAGCTATGTTTAATTGCACTGCAAGACATGAGTACTTATTTTATTCACAACAGTTACAAAACATCACAACCAACTTTAATGACAAGACTTGCATCCGAAAAACAATGAACAGAGGTTGTACACTTTTACTGACTTCAATTCAGTGTGACACCACAGGTTACCTAACTTGTCGTGTACTCGACAGTTAAATTTTCATTATATTTAACCCTTTACTCTTTTACCAATACGAAAGGCAGACGACACTTACAAAACTTTTGAATAACTAATTTTCTTAATTTTTATGGCCAAAAACAGTTTATGGCACATCAATGGAATGATGACCTCAATGAGCTCAATCCAATGAGGGGTCATAAGCTGTGTTTTTGAAACAAAAAATAATGAAAATTGAATGGTAATTTTTGTGAACAGCAATGGCCGGTTTTGGGCATTACGTTGGGTGAAGGGTTAATTAACCTTCTGTTTATGGATGATAGAACAGGTTTATGTACATGCACTGTACAGCCCACTTAATTGGATATTTCTTAACTGAATAACTCTGTTATCTGCATCTAACTTGCAAACACTGAACCCTTTACCATACCTTCAGAACATATTTAACCTGTTAATTACAAATAGGTTAGAGACTAAATTTGTGTTAATTGGATACAAAATATTTTGATCCATTGGAGAATTACTCTGATAACCACTGAATTCCCCATGTTTATTTATTTACTGGTGTTTAAGGTCACATAATTTATACACAATGGCTAATCATGTCCGCAACCTGGAAATAAAGTCAAGTTTAGTCAACCATTTATGCCCAGACTGCCCATTTTAGAGGACTTCCACCCCAAAGTGGGTCCTATTTTATCAGCAGAACAGAAAATGCTTACCGCAGTAAATAGTGTTCAACTGATTACCAAAAATAGGCCAATGAAATCGTCAGATGTGTACCCATACGCGCAACTAGTAGAAAGCTGTATGACGGAGGACCACCACGGATGCCGACATTATGTACACCATACAAGGTATGGGTACATATAGAAATGGATTGGAGGAGTGTCTAATTTGATAGATAAAGGGTTAATATCTCTGGATCAAATTATCAGATTTACATAAATGAAAGAGTCAATGACTCTGTAGCTCAACTTGGATATGACAGGAATTAGTACTTGCTGTGACCAAGACAACTGAATAATGAATATGACAGGAATTAGTATTTGTTTTGGCCCAGTCAACAATAATAAAAGAATTACAGATTACGACCAATCATTGTAGATTATTATTTTTGTGTGGAAATTTTCAGTCCCAAACAAAATATTTTCAGACTAAAATTTTTTCTTCTTCTTCTTAAAATTGACCAAAATGCATCAAAACACAAAAAACTAATTTCCGGATTTTGGTCCAAAATTTTCTAAGTCCCACCCGGACCCCAAATTTTCAGTGTAAAAAAAAATTTTTTTTTTTGTCTTAAAATTGACCAAAACGCATAAAAAAACAAAAAACTAATTTCCGGATTTTGGTCCAAAATTTTCTAAGTCCCACCCGGACCCCTAATTTGCATAATTTATTCACGAGAAAAACTCTGTATTATATGTAATGTATCCCATGGTACTAAACATTCATACAAAAATTTATTCAAATCAGATCTTTCATTTGGAAGTTCTGCGCAAAAATCTGATTGCACTTAATTTTGAACAAAATGGCTGCTAGCGGCCATCTTGAATTTCAGACTGGACCCAAAAACACTCCTTCTCGTCCCACAGTGATAACAAATGTACCCAAGAAGTTTCGTGAAGATCGGTTCATAAATACGGCCTCTAGCCCGAGCCGTATTGGGATTTGCACTCACAGTGCTGAAAGTAACACTAAATAAATCAAAGTTAGCCTAATTTGCATAATTTACGCACAAGAAAAAAACCTGTAATATATGTAATGTATCCCATGGTACTAAACATTCATACAAAAAATTATTCAAATCAGAGCTTTCATATGGAAGTTCTGTACAAAAAACAGATTTCGGCATCGTCGGTACAAAATGGCTGCTGGCAGCCATCTGGAATTTGGGACTGCACCCAAAAACACTCGTTCTCGTCCCACGGTCATAACAAAGGTACCCAAGAAGTTTCGTAAAGATTGGTTCATAAATATGGCCTCTAGCCCGAGCCATAGCAGCTTGGCACTTACAGCTCTGAAAGTAACTCTAAATAAATCAAAGTTAGTCTAATTTGCATAATTTACGCACGAGAAAAAAACCCGTATTATATGTGATGTATCCCATTGTACTATACATTTATACAAAACTTTATTCAAATCAGAACTTTCATACAGAAGTTCTGTACAAAAAACTGATTTTTGCATCATCGGTACAAAATGGCCACTGGCAGCCATCTTCAATTTCGGACCACACCCAAAAACACTCGTTCCCATCCCAGGGTCATAACAAAGGTACCCAAGAAGTTTCGCAAAGATTGGTTCATAAATACGGCCTCTAGCCCGAGCCATAGCAGCTTGGCACTTACAGCTCTGAAAATAACACTAAATAAATCAAAGTCAGTCTAATTTGCATAATTTACGCACGAGAAAAAAACCCGTATTATATGTGATGTATCCCATGGTACTAAACATTTATACAAAACTTTATTCAAATCAGAACTTTCATACACAAGTTCTGTACAAAAAACTGATTTTTGCATCATCGGTACAAAATGGCCGCTGGCAGCCATCTTGAATCTCGGACCACACCTAAAAACACTCGTTCCCATCCCAGGGTCATAACAAAGGTACACAAGAAGTTTCGTAAAGATCGGTTCATAAATACGACCTCTAGCCCGAGCCATAGCCAATTGTTGACGTACGGACAGACGGCCAGATGGACGACGGGCCATGACAATAGCTCAAATTTGACTTCGTCAAAGTTGAGCTAAAAACTATATAGCACACCACATCAGTAACCTGAATAAATATATAAAGTAACATGACAATCGGATTGAAATTTTTTGAGTTATCTCATGCCAAAGGGATTGGAGGAATTTTCAATTTGAAGGACAAAGGGTTAATATCTCAGGATTAAATTATCAGATTTACACCAAAAACTATACATCTCGGCACATCAGTAACCTGAACACAAATATAAAGTAACTTGACAATCCAAGCAATATTTTTCAAGTTATCGAATGCCAAAGGGACTGGAGAAATTTTCAATTTGAAGGATAAAGGGTTAATATCTAGGATCAAATTATCAGATTTACACCAAAAACTATACATCTCGGCACATCAGTAACCTGAACACAAATATAAAGTAACTTGACAATCCAAGCAATTTTTCAAGTTATCGAATGCCAAAGGGATTGGGGGAATTTTCAATTTGAAGGATAAAGGGTTAATATCTCCGGATCAAATTATCAGATTAACACCAAAAACTATACAGCTCAGCACATCAAGAACCTGAACACAATTATAAAGTAACTTGACAATCCAAGCAATATTTTTCAAGTTATCGAATGCCAAAGGGACTGGAGAAATTTTCAATTTGAAGGATAAAGGGTTAATATCTCAGGATCAAAATAACAGATTTACACCAAAAACTATACAGCTCGGCACATCAGTAACCTGAACACAAATATAAAGTAACTTGACAATCCAAGCAATTTTTCAAGTTATCGAATGCCAAAGGGATTGGGGGAATTTTCAATTTGAAGGATAAAGGGTTAATATCTCCGGATCAAATTATCAGATTAACACCAAAAACTATACAGCTCAGCACATCAAGAACCTGAACACAATTATAAAGTAATTTGACAATCCAAGCAATATTTTTCAAGTTATCGAATGCCAAAGGGACTGGAGAAATTTTCAATTTGAAGGATAAAGGGTTAATATCTCAGGATCAAAATAACAGATTTACACCAAAAACTATACAGCTCGGCACATCAGTAACCTGAACACAAATATAAAGTAACTTGACAATCCAAGCAATATTTTTCAAGTTATCGAATGCCAAATGGATTGGAGGAATTTTCAATTTGAAGGATAAAGGGTTAATATCTCAGGATCAAATCATCAGATTTACACCAAAAACTATACAGCTCGGCAAATCAGTAACCTGCACACAAATATGAAGTAACTAGACAATCCAAGCAATATTTTTCGAGTTATCGAATGCCAAATGGATTGGAGGAATTTTCAATTTGAAGGATAAAGGGTTAATATCTCAGGATCAAATCATCAGATTTACACCAAAAACTATACAGCTCGGCAAATCAGTAACCTGAACACAAATATAAAGTAACTAGACAATCCAAGCAATATTTTTCAAGTTATCGAATGCCAAAGGGATTGGAGGAATTTTCAATTTGAAGGATAAAGGGTTAATATCTCAGGATCAAATTATCCGATTTACACCAAAAACTATACAGCTCGGCACATCAGTAACCTGAACACAAATATAAAGTAACTTGACAAACCAAGCAATATTTTTCAAGTTATCGAATGCCAAAGAAATGGATATGGACGCCGGATGGACGAACGACGGATGGTCAACCCGGATGCCGGCATTATGTGTACCATACATAGTATGGGTACACATAAAAATGGTTGCTGACTGATTACTGGTTATTTGAGCTCACGATAGGCTGATTCCGAAGCCGATTCCAATTGCATTACCGTGCACTACTGGACAAGTCAAGGCTAGCCAAGACCTACATTAAACATATTTTGCAGTGTTTACAGTTCATTCACTACTAGATACGTCGAGACTCGAAAGAACTATGTTAAACTGAACATATTTCACAGTGTTAAACTCTGTTGACTCAGGTCCAGTAAAATTACCAGTTGTGCACACTTGGGCAGTACACATGGCATATGGGTGTAAAACATGAAAAAAATATTCTGTGTGTACTTGAAAGACAAGAAACTCACAATTATTGGAACTAGGCCCTTAAAGGTTAAATTCAAGTAAATATACATCGCTAAGAGATTTGTTTTTTACAAAGGAATAATTACAGGTTGCACTCACAATGGTATAACAGTACTCTCAAATTCTAAATTATTCAACCCTTAAAGGCTTATTTCTGACTTTTATGACCTCAGAACAGGTGTCCTTAACATGCCATCATGTGGAGGTCCTGTGGACATCAGACAAATTAAGTAGACAGTGGTTTCTAGTCAAGTGTTGGCTGCCTGTTACAAGACTTGACTAGAAATCACTACTAAGCCAATGAACGAACAGAAGCTGTGGGCTGGTGGGAATTCAGGACACTTGTCCAAGCTCTTAAGGATTAAGAACTAAATAGTTATTCTTGCAACATGCGTTCATGAGAATCAAAACAGATTCACATGAAGCAAGACAAATTTTAAAGCCAGAAAACATTGTGAATTCAAGCCTGGAGGAAACAAACAAATAGAGCATCTGATGTTCAATGTTGTCACATTTATTTTTCAGCGGGAAGTTGCCGAGAAGATTTTTCAGTGTTGAAGGGGTGAAAGTGGATGAAGAATTTTTATCAGCTCACAATTCAGTCAAAATCATCTGTCCTCTATTGTAATCACAGTACAATAACATGTACATGTATGGAGTAAGTTATTTAATCTGCAAAGTATTTGACAGTTTGCCTTCACCAAAAGCATTGTGAACTTGATGTACATTATCTCTGAATCAAAGAATCTATTACACATTTAATCTGCAAAGTATTTGACAGTTTGCCTTCACCAAAAGCATTGTGAACTTAATGTACATTATCTCTGAATCAAAGAATCTACTACACATTTAAATAAAACATTTTGACCTGTAAAATGTATTTTCAATACAGAGGACATCACTTTTAACTCTTTACCTACCACGAAAGGCAGATGACACATGCAAACAAAATTCTTGAATAACTAATTTTTTTTCATTTTTTGGCATCAAAAGCATATCTTATGCCCCCCTCACCTGAACAAGCTCAATGAGCTTGTTCCTGTGAGGGGATCATAAGCTATGTTTTCGAGACAAAAAATAATGAAAATTGAATAAGGATATTTGTGAATAACGCTGGCCAGTTTTGGCCATTACATTGGGTAAAGGGTCAATTAAACAGGAAATATCAACCTATATCTTAACCATAGGTTGATTTGGTACTCAGCCACCTGGTGGGTGCATATGAACCCCCACCCTCACAAGCTAAACCAGAAGTAATCTGAAGACTCACCAAAAACTTTGCAGCTCATGCCCCACCAGGTACATGTAGATTACTCAGTAATCCGTGAATTGGAGAATTTGCTTATTAATTTATTGGTGTTTAAAGTCACACAGTTCTGCACAATGGCTAACATGGAGATAAAGTCAAGTTTAATAATTGTTTATACCCATGTTGCTCATTTTAGAATAAAACAACCTCAAACATTGGTGACCGAGTCCTCTTTTACCAGTAAAACAGAGCTTGTTTACCATAGTAAACATGCACTGCTTCATTTCCCAGAGTTGCCAAGGAGGATATGCTTGTTGGGTACTCGGGTTTCTACTGCAAATAAAAGCAGTCGGTCATAGTCCCCGCCAGCCTCAACTTGCATGTAAGACAGGCACCAATTTACTTGTGTCTGACATTAATTATGTCAGACACAAGTAAATTGGTACCTGCCTTACACACATAATGGAGATGAATACAAGTCTGTAACTTGAAATCATGTCCAATTTTTGCAGTCTTTACCACAACTAAATTCTTGATTATTATCTTCACTGGAAAGCTCTCAGAAAGAAAGCTTTCCAAGTCTTTCGATTTTGAGGCAAGCTGCAACTCTTGCATGCCATAACACCTGCCAGACATGATAACCCTTTACCTAACATGAAAAGCAGACGACACTTGCAGACAAAATTCTTGAATAACTAATTTTTTTCATTTTTTGTCTCAAAACATAGGTTATGACCCCTCTCTGGAACGAGCTCGTTCCAAAGAGGGGTCATAACCTATGTTTTTGAGACAAAAAATGAAAAAAATAATGAAAATTAATTGACGATTTTTGTCAATAGCGCTGGCCGGTTTTGGCCGTTACGTTGGGTAAAGGGTTATGCTGATGAATTGTAAAATAGTGAGATTTCTGAGCAAACATAGTGAGATTTCAATTTTTAAATGGCTCAAAGAGTAAAATTTATTGATATTAATAGTGTGATTCCGTTAAAAATTCCAATTTTAGCCTCGTTTCAACAAATATTTATGCTGGAAAATAGTGAGTCTCCCTCTAAAATAGTGAGCCTTAACATGTCTGACACCTGCATGTATTACTTCTTGCTAGCAGGCACTAGCATGGAGGGTTAACATAATAATCGGAGAGATTGGGAAAAATGGTGCAAGGGATGTCATCAAGCAGTTCGTCTCCGAGTGTTGGGAGGAGAGGAGAAGCGTGGGAACAGAGAGGTAGTTGGGAGTGCAGGGGTAACCATGGCCTTCTCGTCCGAGAACCGTGACAAATCAGCGGCTGGCCAAAGTGTTATTACTATTATGCCTCAGTTCCACTGAGCAAGCAATTAACTCTTAACTGAGTACTTTCAAGATATTTTTTCAAAATAACCAGTCATGGCTGCTATGCAGCAGCCATGACTGGATGTGATGAAAAATTCATCTAAACTTAACTCAAGAAATCATAGGGGAAAAATATGATTCAAATTACCTAATGAATAATCTGCATCTGCCGTGTAATACATGTATACAAATTGTGCAGCAGAATAAATATTTTTCAAAAATTTGAACATAACCATATCACATGACCCCTCACTGGATTGAGCTTGTTCAAATGAGGGACCACATAATATGGTTTTGTTGAAATTGTTTTACTAACTGGGAGAAAAAATTTAAAATAACAAAAAATTGATATCATGTGTTTTGTGCAAGGGTCAAAAGATGTTTGTGGGGAAATAGGCCAAATAATAGAATGCATGCACATAAGTATGAATAATACACCATGAATTATAAGCTGTAGCATTCCAAGACTTCAGGCTAATCCGACTTCACATTCCAAGAATTGACAAATAAAACAATTAAATTGGACGAACTTCAACAAAGGCCAGTAATTTATTTATTTATTGGTGTTTAAGGTCAGATACTTCTGCACAATGGCTAAAGAAAAGAAGATGAAAATGTGATTTCCCATAGCGTTTCTACAGTAACTATAAGCCGCAATTGAAGCCACGTTTGCAAACTGATCAACATTAAATGAGGAGCATTGGTAGAGGGGGCCCCAGTCAACAACCATGCAGAGTTTCAAAACATTTGGCCCTGTGGTTTCAGAGGAGAAGATTTTTCAAAATCCACCAATCAGAATCAAAGAATGCCTCTGGAAGCCATGTTTTTCATCCGACTGGGACAAAATGAGGATTGTTTGGTGAGGACCTCCCATAGACCATCCTGCCAAGTTTGGTTCACACCGGCTCAGCAGTTACAGAGAAGATGAAAATGTGAAAAGTTTACGGATGCCGGACGACAGACACCAAGTGATGTGAAAAGCTCACCTGGTGAGCTAAAAATGACCTCAGGACTTGATTTTGAACAATATTGAACTTTTGGCACAGGCAATCAGCATATCAGAATTTAATACTTTCAATCGAAAATTCATTAGTGGATATCTCTTAACTGGTAGAGTGCTAGAAGCCCATTTCTGGGCTTTATTCTGAAGTGCAGATGCTGCCACTCAAAGGCTTCATATTATCTGGTTGTGCTTCATATTATCTTTGAAGTGAAAATATTTAGTCTGGATGGACTTGCCTTATTAAAATTTTTGGAGAGTGCCTGTCTCTCCCATAAAATGTAACAAGGCAAAGAAACATGATCAAGTTTTGCCAAGCAAAAATAATTCAGCACTATACCAGTTAACTGAATAATCCTGTTAACTGAATATAACTTCCAAACACAAAACCATTTACCATACCTTCTGTACAAATTTGACCTGTTAATTGTGTACAGGTTATAGATTAAACTCTTAAATGAATAAAAAATCTTTTACTAGTACTAAGTGAAAAAATTACCCTGACAATCATTGAATTCCCCTTGTTTACAGACTGGTTTGGCCCCAGTAATCTAATACAGGCATTTAATCTATTATATCTTGTAAACAAGATAATGAAGATATTACAGGATAAATGCTCATTTTATCTCTAGAATTTTATCTCTAGAATGTAGGAAAGTAACCATATCCCCATTAATTGAATAATACTCTTACCGGTAATTGAATAATATCCACCTGCAAATTAGCTATTTAATTAACCCTTTACCTAACGAATCAGACGCATCCATCCACATAATTTTCAAATTTAGCAGTTGAAAATACTCTATTTTTCAAAAAGCTTCAACAAAACCGTAGCATGTGACCACATGATATGTTTTTGTTAAAAATTTTTTGAAAATATTTTAAAAACAGTAATTAAAATAATAAATTTTGATACCTGATGCATTGTTACAGCAGGGACCGATCAGGACTATTTAAAATACGCTCTAGCCTCGGAGCCTATTTTTTCAATTCATGCGCCAGATTTCAATTTACGGAGTCACACTGCTGTTTGTAACACACACTGCAAGTATGTGATAGCTCTCATCATTTTCATTTAGTACACTATAGCAAACATAAATCTTCACTGTGGTTTCTGATCAAGTCTTGGCTGCCTATTCAGGCAGCCAAGACTTGATCAGAAACCACAGTGAAGATTAAAGCTTGGTAATTAAGACTTGAAGTATTAACTTAAGCACTCTACAACAATGATAAATGATAATCATATATATAATACATGTAAGAGTGTCTCTCTCGATTATCCATCGAAAGAATATCAAAATATGATCTGAGAAGTTACGCACCAACTGAGAAGCCTATTTCTGAGATTTAAGAGCTAGGTCCTGATGTTTCAGGTAAATACGCACTGGCGCATGCCCAGGTCGGTCCCTGGTTACAGGGTTAACACGGTTCCTCTGTATCATATAGTACTGAAATGGTTAACCGGATAACCGGTTTGAAACCGGTTACCTTCCTAACCGATTTGGAAAAAAACGTCAACCGGTTAACCGCAATATCGATAGTGATCACCATTCCATGGTTAAAACGCAGTAAATCTGCCGCTTCTCCTTTGGGATAGATTACACCTCGAAGCAGCGCTGGATATATTGAGACACAATCGACTTTGGCGTTCAAGACTTTGTTAATGATCGGCAATTTCTGTGAGTGCTGAGTAACTGCAGAAACTATTCTGTAGTATGTATAAAACGAACTTGGTCGAGTACTCAACAACGTTCGTTTGTATATACACTACGGAATAGTTTCTGGGAATACTGCTTTCCAATTTCTATAGTTTTGATCCCAGATTCAGTGAAATAATGGTTACAGATAACCGGATATTATCCGGTAAAAGTTCGCGGTTAGTCGGTTGTGAAAATGAGCGAACCTTTTCAGCCCTAGTATCATACATGTAAACACTAAAAAACACAGACTATGACACTTTCCAGCCCGAAAATTTTAAACAAAAGGTGAAACAGTGAATAATTTACCAATCTCACCTGTCTAAATGAAAAAGTGGCATCAATTCACATAGCTTCAGCAATATTGGCACCTAAGTAGTCAAATGTAACTTTTAACCTCATACTTTTATAAGCTTTGGGAAATGAAGTAGTCGTCGACCAACAACCAGGTAAATGCGGTATTCATGCCAAGAATATTCCTATTTTGGCAACCTATCATTTCAGGCCTTGAAATAACCCATGAGCGATTGTTTTTGTTTTACGTTATAGGGGTTACTTCAATTGCAAAACAGTTCAACTTGCAAACTAACAACAAGTTATGACATAAATTAAATTCCTAATCGAACATGGCCAGTCAGACATGACAATCTTTCAGAACAAACTTGACTCAAAGGTTGCATATTGCATCCACATATTAATAGAGAATTTCTGCCAAAATAAATAGCAACTGCTTGCCGAAGCGAGATTGTGCATTAGTTGTTTCTATTATTGGGGTGAAAATTCTGTTAAGATGTAAAGAGCATGGTAGGCATAGTAAAAACAGAGAAGGCAGAAAAGCATTAGAACATTTCAGACCTGGCATTCTTCAGGAGTGCTGCATGCCTACTACACGCCTAGCAAAAAATTGAGGAGGGCAATTTTTTGCACCCCTTGATTTTTTGGAATGCCAGACCTGTTTGGGACTGCCTTTAAAATCTATTATCATTTCGTCCCTCAGTTCCAATGTGTTCTCTGTGCCTACTGGCACAGAGAACACATTGGAATTCAGGGGACGATTTGTCAATGTTGCATTGATTCGCAATAATTCATGACCCATTCTGTGTCACATCTCGATACATTTTGGGTGTAGAAGACAATCACATAAGAATTGAATGCAGCATTTTGAATTATGAGATGTGTGTGCAAAATTTTCCAAGATGCAGCTGAATGTAGTACAACTTTTTAGTCACAATATTAATACCTTGAAGTGAATATAACCAAAATAGCATACAAGTTTTTGCATTGAAAATTTCAGGTGCAATTGCATTCCCAAGCAATCTGAGGAGGGCAACTGTTTTGCACTCCATGGTTATCTGGATTGCCAGGCCTGACATTTATTTTCCCACAGGTTGCCATCATATAATATAGTGTAACCTCCTAACTGGTTACACTGTAAGCTCTTTTTAATAAATAAAACTTTTCTATTTGTCTGCATGAAAATGGTTTGTGGTTTATGCTTTTTGTCCATTTTCATAAAAAAAAAAATATTTAAGTCATTGGTGCACAAGGACGGTCTAAAATACTCTATATCCTGTTGCGTTCTAGTTTTTTCTTGCCAAGACTTGTCTAGAAAAACTGCCATGGTATTTATAATGTAACTTCAACTTTGAGTTTATCCAGAGACTGCGTGTTAGGACATATGTTCTGTTGCAGTAAAAAATGATCCAAGTAGGAATTAGGCCTCACAAAGTTAACGAGATATTCTCAAGACTCCAAAACAACCCCCCCCCCCCCCAAACCTCCAAAAATAAATCAGAATTTCAGAGATAATATTACAAAACAAATTCTTCAATGTGGCACAACGGCAACTGGCCTGGAAGGTTGGCGATATCCAAAAATTAAACTAATTTAGCCCTTTACCTAACATGAAAGGCAGACAACACTTGCAAATAAAATTCTTGAATAACTAATTTTTTTCATTTTTGAGACAAAAACACAGCTCAATGGAGCGAGCTCAATGAGGGGGCATAAACTATGTTTTTTTTAAACAAAAAAATGAAATAAATAATGAATATTCAATGGGGATTTTATTTTTGTGAACAGCGCTGGCCGGTTTTGGTTGTTACATTGGGTGAAGGGTTATGGACCTGTTATTTCCATGTCTGCAATTCTACTAATAGACATTCAGAGTGGCTAATTCAAAATTTCACTTGTGTCTGATTAACACAGCATTGTGATAAGACATATACCTGTGTGTTTTGTAGGTAAAAAATCAAAAATATCAAATTTGAATGGCAATTTTTGTTAACAGTTCTGCCAGATACAGCTATAGCTAGTATGTTAGGTTATGGGTTAAAAAGTAAGTTTCCATGTCTCACTATATTATTTTTCTAATTTCTTCACTTTTTTTTCTTTGCCATCTGAGCAGAAAACTTTTTCCGGGCAGCTTTTTTGCTTGATGCTTTCTGTTGATATTTTGCTCTCTTCTGTTGTTTTCTTCTTTCTTTAAGAATCTGCTCAGGTCTCTTGAGTTCATTTCTGGAACCTTTAAATTTATTTTTTCTTGCTGATACCCCAGGAATATCTTGTGATCCTGCTACATGCCATCTCCTACCCTTTGAACCCAGTACAGAAAACTTTTTACTTGATCTTTTACCAAGTTTATCATTCTCAGTCTCATCTCGCTCTTCCACCTTAGTTCTTTCCTTCCAATCTTTGTATGCAGATGATTTGTATGAAGCAGAAATCCAAGTTCCACTTTCTGTTTTAATCTTCTTCTTCTTGGTTTCACTTCCTAAGTCATCACCATGGATAAATTTCTTTTTCTTCCTATCCCATCTCAACTGATTATTAATTCTTTTAAACCCTTTTTCATCATCTCCAGTCAAGTCAAAAGTAGCCCCCTCTATATCTTTCTCAAATGAAGCCCCCACACTTAGGCCTTTTTCTGACTGGTAATCCATTGGTTTATAATGTAAATAGTTTTCTTCATCCAAAACTTCATGTTTTTTAATTGATTTCTGTGAAGAAATATCTTTCCATTTTCTTTTCTTTGATGACACAACTGTTTGAAAGACTTCATTCAAATCATCCTCTTGTTCATCATCATTGAATGATACATCATCTGACTCAGTATTAGTGAAATGTATTTTTTGTGTTATATTCTTTTCTATTTTTCCTCCATGATAAGCTCTTTTCTCCCGCATGACATCAAAGGCCTTGTTCTTTTTTGTGGAACTAATTTCAAAAACCGTGGTCTCTCCTTTAAAACCTCTAAGAGCATTTAAAAACTTGAGGCGTTCCTCTTCAATATCTCTATTAGGACCTTCAGCAAAAATGGGAAGATAACCAATTTGGGCTTCTGTTCTATCCAGCACCTTTGCACGCACTATTGATTCATGGGATGCCACAGGTCGTGATTTTATATACTGTTTATAAGCATTAGAACAAACTTTTGTCATGTTTTTTATATCAATGGATTCTTTCTCCCACTGTATAAGATTGTCATGATAATCATCAACAATAGTTTGTGGAACTCTTCCACAAAGTCCATTCTCATTTTTATTCTGACCATCCAAATCCATTAGTTTTACTGAACGCCCCAAGAATAAATGAAGATCTAACAAATATGCACTTTCATCAGATCCTACAAAAGTGTAAGCTGTTCCACTTCTTCCTGCTCTAGCCACTCGCCCAACTCGATGCACAAAGAGTTTTGGTTTGAAAGGAAAATTATAATTTATCACATTGTCCAATAAGGGGATATCAATTCCTCTAGCCGCTAAATCTGTTACAATCAAAACCTGAACTTTCTTATTCTGAAATTTCCCAACTGCTATTTTTCTTGCCGTCTGATCTAAAGAGCTGTATATATATGAACATGAAATACCAGCTTTCTGCAGTACTAAATTTAAATATTCAACATGGTGTTTAGTTGGTGCAAATACAAATGTTTGCTCTGTTGGCTTGATAACATTTTGCAGTAGATAAAGTAATGATGGCAACTTGCTATCATTGTTACATTTAATAAATGATAACTTCAATTGTTCACTGAGTTGCATATCAATGTCAAGTCTAATTAGAGTTGGATCATGTAAACCAGCTTTTGCAAATTCCACAAGAAGTTTGGGTAAAGTTGCTGAAAACAATAATGTTTGCCTGTTTTCTGGAAGCCTGTTAATAATTTCATGAAGCTGCTCTGAAAAACCCATTTCAAACAGTCTATCAGCTTCATCAAATACAACGTATTCAACTGACTTCAGCTGCAGTTCCATTTCAACCAGGATATGCAGCAACCTACCAGGTGTTGCAATAATTATATCTGGGTTCTGATGAAATGCTTGAAACTGGTCATCGATTTTATCTCCACCTAATATGACAGCTGCTCGTAAATCGGTGAACTTTCCAAGTTCTTTCGAAAATTTTAATGTTTGTAATGCCAGCTCTCTTGTCGGTGATAAAATAAGTGCTCTTGATCCAGATTTACCAGAATGTGTCTTCAACTTCTCAAACATGGGTACAAGAAATGCTGCAGTTTTCCCACTACCAGTTCTTGCCATTGCAACTATATCTTTCCCCTCAAGTATTAAAGGAATAGTCTTTCTCTGGATTGGTGTTGGAATATTGTATCCCTTTCTGATAATTCCTTTGTAGATTTTATAGCCGAGACCAAAGGATTGAAAACCACCAGATTTTTTCTTTTTACGATTCTGTTGCATCACTAGTTTTCTTGTCTCCTTTACTTCATCAAAATCAAATGGGTTATCAGAAGCATCATTTTCAGTCTTCAAATTGTCCTCACCTTTGGAAAGCACCCTGTCCACATAGTGACTGTCAGCTTGCGCAGAAGTACTGCCCGATACTATTTCTATTTCACTCGGTTCATTTACTGACCTTTTCCACTTTTTATTTTTCTTTTCCACTGAAGTATCAGAACGTCTTTTTCTCGTCTGTGGACAGTTACGGTTTTGTTTCCCATCGAACTCATCCTCACCACTTTGCTTTTTTCTATTTTTCGATCCTGTTTGAGAAGAGCGTTTCGCCTTTGAACTGTTTCTAAATTTGGGATTCTTCTTCTTATTTTTCATGATCTGACAGCAGGCTGTTGTCTTTGGAATTCAGTTCTCGAAATAAAGTCTAATAAATCGATTGCTAACTCTTCGCAAATGCGGTGTGTTTCGTGTTCATGGGCGCAGCCATATTTAAATTTTATAACATGCAGAGAACGTGTATTTAGAACCGGCCGACCGAGGCAAATTCTACAATTGGAGGAAGCTTTTTTGTTCGTGGTGATTTTTTGTCACAGGCCAATAGGGATTTCTTTGACGCGGGTCTCTGTTACACTAGGGGAAGACATTTCAATTAATTTCAGGTACCCCATGCGCTACAATGTTCACGAATTTGAAATCTGGTAAAGTGAACACATTTGGTAATGCGCTAAATTACCGTCTTCATAAAATCTCGGCTGGTGACATAAACATGGACATTATGGAATACACTGGCGGACCACGTACTGAGTCACCCAACGATCATAGACGCAAACATGCATCTAGGCCCATGGAAGAGTTCTTCATTCGAGCTCAGTTCAGGGTGTGGGGTGGGGGTGAGGTCACACAGGGGCACACACACTGCTATATATCAATGGTGGTCCATATCTTAGTGGCATGGTAGGAGTAAAATTCACAAAGCTGTGTTTGAGACTCACACACTTAAATTACATCGAGAAAAATGCACATTTTTGGCACCATATTTAACAAATTTCCATAGAGTAGCGATGGTGAAAATGTGCCCTTTTATCGACTTCAAGAGCCTCTATCTTTTTATCAAAATCAGTGTTCTGGTATTTTGCAAGGTTCCCTTACTTATAGTACTGTACTTAGCACAACGTTCTCTTACTATTCTAAATATCATAAGATACACTTATCTAATGATACTTGCAATAGTAATGAAACCTTGTTGATAGTTTTGAATGTAAGTGAGTACCGGTATTTTACAACGCTTCCTCATTTTTCTTAGTACAAGATAAAGGTGCACAATGTAAAAAAATCATGTAAATTTATTTATCAAAATCAGTGTTCTGGTAGTTTGCAAGGTTTCCTTACTTAGAGTACTGTACTTGGTGCAACGCCCCCCTTACTACTCTAAGTATCATAAGATACACGTATCTAATGATTCTTACAAAAGTAATGAAACCTTGTTGATAATTTAGAATGTAATTGAGTACCGGTATTTTACAATGTTTCCTTATTTTTCTTAGTAAGGTGCAGAATGTAAAAAATCACGTATTTTTTTATTATCAAAATCAGTGTTCTGGTTGAAAATGAATAAATACTTTTTTATATTATTGTTTTAGTTGTCTATAACCCCCTACCCCCACACCCCCTCGAAAAAGAAGTATTTTGGTCCGATGAGGTCAGAATGTGTTGTTTTTTTTGTTGTATTTCTAACGTCCAAAACACTTAGGAGGGCCGAAATCACCTCGTGGGATGTTGTTCCATTCTTGGACCAGCATGGCACCAAGCTCCTGGACACTTCTTGGCTGGATTGGACGGGCTGAAATTACAAGCTGCAACTCATTCCAGACATGTTCGATTAGACTGAAGTCAGGGGATCTTTCTGGCCAGTCCATACGCTCAATCCCCTCCCTCTGTCGGTACTCCCCGACAGCATGGGGAACATGAGGACGGGCATTATCGTCCATCAGAATGAATCTATCACCCACTGCACCTGCATGCAATCTGACGTGGACATCCAGGATCTCATCGATATACCGTTGTGCAGTCAATGTACCACGTTCAAGGACATAGAGCTCTGTACGTCCATCCCAGATGATGCCGCCCCAGACCATGATTGACCCTCCACCATAGCGGTCATGCTCAACAATGTTGGCTGCATGGAATCGCTCTCCTGGTCTTCTCCATACCCTAGAAGGCCTATCTGTGTGGTCTAGGCAGTACCTTGACTCATCTGTAAAAAGGACAGGTCGCCAATCTTCTCTGGTCCATCCAACGTGGTCCATGGCCCATTCATATCGTGCCTGGCGGTGGTTCTGGGACAGCGGAATGCGAATACATTGTCTTCTCGATCGGAGACCACCTTCGTGCAACCTTGCCCGGATAGTCTGCGTCGAAACATTTACCGCGGATGCATTCTGAAGGTCACTGCGAAGCTGGGTTGCTGTGGCAAAGCGGTTCCTACGGGCCTGAATGATCAAAAACCGGTCATCAGCTGCAGATGTTGCCCTGTCTCTGCCACCACCATGCCGTCTTAATGGTGTGCCATACTGCTGAAATCTTGTCCAGCTCTGATGATCACTGTATGGTGCACACAAAGGGCTTCGCCAACCTGGCGATGGGTAGCCCCTTGCTCCACCATCCCTACAGCCCGCCACATTTTTGCTTCAGAAAAATGTCTTCTTACATTTGAATTTGCCATATTCAATCATTAAATCACAAGGGTTTGTGTTGAAATGAAGATTGAATACCCTACACAATGTCATGGCATGTACATGTAGACAGTACACGAAAACATCATGAAAATCAAGGGGTACATGCTTTCTATGACTGTCACGAAAAGTCTGCCTGTCAAGAGAGCTAATGTAAACACTGGGCACCATCTCAATACATTCCTCAATCGTATCCACCAAAAATATCGCAAATATGTCGGAAGCAAATTTCACAATGATGTGTCAAATATTTGGTGCTTGAGGGTTCAGTACGTAAAATGTTTTGTTCCCACGATGAAATTGTGCCGCACACAGAATTAGTAAAGAGGACAAGTATTTATACTCAGAAACCGATAAACAGGTATTGAGCGATAGCAACCCCCACACACCCTTGCATCTATACTGTCGGTGGGTGGCACCAGAGCTAAACAACAGATTCGTTACTACATAGTTAATCGTGAGTTTGAGACTCTGCAATATACTCCACCCCACCACACTGTGACCAATAGCAAACACTATGCTTGTACATAAACAAATTAGGAGAATACGGTGGGGCACGTATAGTCTGCCACTTATTTGTAAGTGAATATACACGAGAAGTCTAAATGGGTTTGCATGCAGAAGAGTACATACCATTCAGTTACTATCTTTTACAAGATTGTTCCAACACAGTCAGACGACCATCAGCCATCAGCACCTCTAATAAGTCGGAAACACTGAATTAGTAAAGAGGACAAGTATTTATACTCACCAACCGATAAACAGGTATTGAGCTATAGCACCCCCCCCCCCCCCCCCACACACACACACACTTGCATCTATACTGTCGGTGTGGGTGGCACCAGAGCTAAACAACAGAATCGTTACTACGTTGTTAATTGTGAGTTTGAGACTCTGAAATATACTCCTCCCCACCACACAGTGACCAATAGCAAACACTATACTTGTATATAAACAAATTAGGGGACTACGGTGAGTCAGAATATGGTTAAAAAATCCCCCATGTTCTCGGACTGAAAGACTTGCCATTTATCTGAATGGGGAGCGGTGTGCTCCTGGTTCATACGCCCTACTCATGTTCTAAACGAAACGCTTTGTGTGTTATAGTATTACAAATCTAATTTTGTGAAACAATATAAGCAGTGTTCATAGTTTATGCCTATACAGAATAGGGGTAATACTTATTATTTTGAAATCACAAGCTAATTTCCAAAATTCGCTTGTGAATCCTGTGCAATCTTACTTGTCGTTGCTGATATACGCAAGGAATTGTATCCTACAGCAGATTATTGAATCTGCGTGACTTCCAGACAGTAGTACTTGCGTCCAACCAATCACTGCAAAAGTGTTTCTTCTGTCTGTCCCTTCTGTGATCGTGACTGTTTTTTCTCATGGTTAATTTAAAGTTGTAGTGATGACGCAATAAAAGTCTTACCTACTTCCAATATCTCGATTAAATATAGATCTTCTCATAAGTTACTTTAACTTGATTATTTCTCTGGTGGCATTTACTTTTTGAATGATTATGCTTAGATGGTATATATATATGTATGCGTGTGTTTAGGAAGATACATATGCCCTGGGGTATGTATGTTTGTGTTTACTGATATGTGTGCAGCGCATATGTACATATGTTATGCATACGAATGCATGTATATGTGTTAAGTAGTATATTCTTACAGATATGCTTGCGTTGATTTGCGCCTATGGGCGCTGTATGAAGCACATGCACATTATTACTTGGCACATTGTCTGTGCTTCTAATGGTGATCCTTGACCAGCCAGTGCCGACAACTACTGATTACCGTTCAAATCCATCTAATCGTGACCCTCTACATAACTAGACGGAGATATCCACTTCACAGCATTCGATGAACGACTTTTTGCAAGCTGGTTAAAATATTATTTTTTATTACCCCAGTATGTTGTATTTACTCTTCTTTATGTTTGTCTTACACCTCTTTCCTCACACTTTTGTTTCTCACCTCTTTAGTCGCGGAGCTGACTTGAACACAACATGTTTCCAATTTTATTTATTTATTTTTTGGTTTTTAAGGTCACATATTTCTGCACAATGGCTAACTATGACCGTGACAGTTTTACGGGTGTAGGAAGCCGGAGTACCCGGAGAGAACCACCGAGCAGCGGCGAGCAACTGTCAGCTCCTCAACATACCAACTCCACACAAGCAGGGTTAGCATTGGTTGAAGACAGGTGCACCATCGACGTGTAGTACGTCTTAGTACACAGCGTCACCGTGCCCCCACGTGGGCAATGAGGGTGAAGTGTCTTGCGTTTCCAGTACCAATACATAATGCTCTTGTTACCAATGAATGTTACTAACACCCGAGCACTGAACATATATCATCATCAGCAAGTTACATAATGAGTAGTATTTAGGTGCATCATGCTCGGATCGGTACATTCATCACAGCAGTTTACTGGCGCAGCCTAAAACATAGATTAACAAAACATGCATCCCTATGTACTTTATCGTACCTGTTCTGACGATTTAAAGGTGGTCAGCTACTTAAATGTTTTTTTCAATTCTGGCTGCCCTGTTCCTTCTATCCAACGTGGGATACAGCGCTACTGCTGAACCATCAAGAATTGGGCTCAGCTTGAATCTTGGTGCTCCACCATCGTTGCTGTTTCTCTCACCGGCAAACTCACCCAAGTACGAGGGGTCCTCGTTATTACCACGGTTTTATAAATTAACATCTAGGACTCGTGATGCCTACCTGCTGTTGCCTATAGCTACAGTCCTGACTATGATTCTGATTACGTCAGGCGATGTTGATACTAACCTCGGCCCAAGTTACGTAAGCCTAGCAAACATGTCGAATACATTAATAATCTTGCATCTCAACATACAAAGCCAAAATCCCAAACTAGACATCATACAGTGTGAATCATCAATAACGATGTACCAGCTTCCACCGAGACTTGGCTGCAAAGCACTGACTTAACATCTGATATTTTGATCCACGGGTTCCAAGAACCATTGAGGTTCGGTCGCTCGTCAAGGGGAAGTGATGTCGTCATTTATATTAAGGGCAATGTATGCTTCTGGTGTAGAAATGATCTTGAAATGCCAAACACGGAGTGCCTCTGGGCGGAAGTGTTTACAAAGCATGGGAGATCATTATTATTAGGTGTTTTCTGTCGACCACCCAATAGCCCCGTAGACATGTGGGATACTATCTCTGCTTCTATCGAATAAGCAAAAGATACGTCAACTTCGAATTTAGTTACAACTGGCGATTTTAACGATAACCAGAACAATTCTCTACGAAACCATTTCAAGGATATAACTGATTATTTTAACTTAAGACAGGTTATTCATGAACCGACATGCTTTACCGAGTCGTCTGCTTCCCTAATTGATCTCTTCGCTGTTAGCAGCTCCATCAATGTACTAGGATGTGAGGTGCTAGACCCAATAACCCCTTACCTAATTCTCTACCATTGTCCAATTTCTATTGAAATTGCATTTCAAAGCCACAGCCTCTAAGCTTATGATTGTATCCCCAAGGGAATTGCGAGGATTTAAACACGGACCTTAGTGACGCACAATGGGGCACAGCCTTTGATAAGCCATGTTTAGATACAAGTCTCCGACTCTACTGCTAAGCTAATTGAAACAGCATCAAAACACATACCAAAAAAAATCATTACGTAAAGATCAAATCAGCCTAAATGGATGCACAACGAGATACGCCTACTGATAACGCAGAGGAAACATTTATATCGTGTAGCTACGCGCTCGGGTCTACCACATGCCCGGGCGCATTATAAACACAAACAGAATGAAGTTTTATCAGCTGTTAGGAAGGTGAAAGCCGCGTATATATCAAAAGTTCAGAAAACACTAAACAGCCCTAATACCCCTTCGTCCATGTGGTCGAAAACCCTAAAAATATTCACTGGAAACAATGTCTCAGGGCTTCCGACCATTCACACCATTTGAACAAAATGTACTATACTAACGTAGAAAAAGCCGAAGTATTTAATGAGTACTTCTGTTCCATCTCATCTGTTGATGACTCTAATGCCTCCTTGCGAGGCTTCTCGACCCGTGTTCCACAAACAATTGATAGTATATGCCTTCAAAGTATGGAAATCCATGAAGCAATCAAATCTATCAAAATCTCCAAAGCATCAGGTCCAGATTTGATAAGTCCGCGTCTCCTAAAGGAATGTAGTCGTTCCCTGAGCGAACCACTCTTTATCCTCTTCAATATCTTACTGAATAGTTCATATTTTCCTTCTAAGAGGAAAAAAGCCAACGTCATACCCGTCTTGAAAACATGTCCTTCAAATATAGTTTCGAATTGCCGTCCAATTCACTGATTAGCTATGTTGGTAAAGTATTTGAAAAGTGCATTTTAAACGACTTTCGAAGTATTTGATTGAAAATAACATTCTGAGTCAATTCCAGTCAGGTTTCACTCCAGGCGATTCAACGGCCCTGCAATTAACAGATATTTGTGAAGAGGTCTGTCATGCTCTTGATGAAGGCAAAGAAGTGCGGGTTTTGTTCTGTGACGTCAGCAAAGCATTCGACAATTGCATGTCGGTCTTATCCACAAACTCGAGATGATAGATATTTCAGGAGATCTACTCCTCTTCTTGAAATCCTATATCTCCGATAGATATCAACGAGTCTTGATAGCCTCCGAGACATCCTCCTGGAGACCTATCAACTCTGGTGTTCCCCAAGGGTCAATCCTTGGTCCTCTGCTGTTTCTTATTTACATTAACGACATCACCGATAATTTACTCAGCAGTATACGTCTCTTCGCAGACAACACATCACTATATCTCATAGCTGAAAACCCTGATCGGGCTTCGATCTTGATCAACCGTGACATGGCAACAATTGAACATTGGGCTAAAACATGGTTGGTCGAGTTCAGTTCTAAAAAAACAAAAACTATGCTCATAACACGTAAAACCAAGCAATCAACACACCCACCCTTATACCTAGGGAGAAGCCAAATCTCTGAAGTTATTGAGCACAGGCACATCGGAGTAATCTTGAATAGTACTTGTACATGGAACAATTATATAGAACACATCAGCTCCAAAGCGTGGACTCGTGTAGATATGGTAAGAGTGCATAAGTTCACCCTCGATCGTAAGATTTTTGAAAAAATATATTTTGCATTTATTAGACCCCTCTTATAGTATGTAGGTTGTGTTTGGGATAACTGTTCATTAACTATAGCCGCAGACTTATAAAAGTCCAATTAGCTGCAGCAAGAATAATTACTGGCGCCATCACAAGTGCCAGCAGTTCCTCACTTTATACTGAAACATTTTGGGACACTCTCCAAGAAAGACACCGGAAGCACAAGCTTCTTCAAGTCTTCAAAATGTATCATCAGATTACACCCCAATACATCTCCAGCAAGGTCCAACCCATTACATCATCCATCAGTCAAGACCATGATCTTCGATCCAATCGAAATCACCGTATTCCGCTATGTCACACAAATCTGTGCCAGGCTTCATTCGTCTCACCCGTTACTAACCCGTGGAATAGCTTACCTGTTCCACTGAGAAATAACTCCTCCATTTTAAGAGTTTCTTAAATAATGGCTGCCGACGTCTACTTCGTTTTACTGTGGAGCCAAATCCCGACCAGCTCAAATATACCATTGTAGATTAAGATTGCGTTGTAGTCAAATTAACGCCCACTTATACAATAATCACACCCGAGCCTTCCCCTTCTGTCAGTGCGGTGAGTACGAAACAACTGACCATTTCTTATTGCACTGTCCACTGTATTCTGATGCTCGTAATTCCACCATTAACGTTCTGCCGTTCAACTTCGATCTCTCTATGCTTCTCTTTGGTTCGGAAAGGTTGAACAACTCAGAAAACGCCGAAGTTTTCAGAGCAATCCAAGACTACATATTACTCTGAGTGGACGCTTCCAGTGAACGTCATCGATTACATAACAAACTAATGCTTGATTAATTTTAATCATTACTTCCGTAAGGTACTAAATGACATTCTATGTCTTTTATCCGTGTGCTATCCAACCCGACAACAGATGCGGTCGGTGCTATTCTTTAACATGTGTCTTATTCTGTGGTTATACTTTTTGGAAAAAGCCTAAGTTAAGTCCCACCCGGCATACTTCCTTAACACGGCGTTCGGGTGTCCTCACCGGTCACAATTACTGTGGTCGTAATGCTACATCAGTGTGGTCTGTGACTGGGGTGTCAACTTGACGTTGCGCCGGGGATGTGTTATGATGGATCTAATGAGTGGATTAAACCAGTTTACAAACAATAGACATACAGACTGCGCTCGAACAAGTTGTATTTCTTCCAATGGAAACGTTTTGTGTTCAAGTATTATTTCAGTTCAGGTTCCCTCTCTCTCTCTCTCTCCTGTTCCATCTTCCATTTTTCTCTCGTCTTGATTTTGTTTTCGACATTCACTGTTGTGTGTATAATATCAATTTTTTGCTAAATAAATATTGTTTAAACTAATTTCCAAAGTTATTGAACAAAACACGGAACACACTAAAAAGTGTAGTCGGCAGCCGTGTCCAAATCGGAGAAAAGGTGTAGTCAGGAATTAAAAAATGATTTTCTCCTCTGTTTGTTTGTTCTTTATCTCGAAATTTGGACCACATATTCAGTGGGCAATATTCATTATATACAACGAGAAGTAGAATTTCCTACATGTAGGATCCATTTTATAGATTTTATATGACGAAATTTCATTCTGAACGTCACTTCAGACTGACGTGAAAACGTCAATGGTATCTGACGTTTGATTTTAATTTTTTTTTCACATTTGTATTTGGGTGCAGTGGTACTAAAATGTACTAAGAGTTGATGTCGATGAAGTGAAATTTAATTTTGACCTTTTCCGAACCTCGTTGGATATTAACGTCATAGGGTTAACAATTTTCGGACAATTTGGAAACTATTTGGCATTGCACATCAAAAAAATCTCTTTTGTCTCCTGCGATTTAAATCTACTGCTGTATTTTGTAGTTTATGAGTAGGGATGTCACCGTTAGTGTGGGGGAGGTATACGCCCGACGTTTCTAACTTCGTATTTCAGGTACCTGACGTCCGATTTAAAAAAAAATCCATCTTTGTATTTGGGACCACGAGTACTAATATATCCAAAGAGTGGTACTCGGATAAGTGAAATTCAATTTTGACGTTTTCCGGCCCTCGATCGGTATTGACGTGATAACGTGAACAAACTGTGCACAATGTGGAAAATGTGGCATGCACTCACCATGTCATGTGACCCCTCATTGGAACGAGCTCATTGAAATCACATGATATGGTTTTGTTGAAATTTTTTTACAAATTTAAAAAAATGATATTTAAAATAATAAATTTTGATATCGTCTGCGTTGGGTAAAGGGTTAAAGGAAAAGGTCCAACTTTACAACATATTAAAATTTCATGAAAATCGTATACAGTTTAATTTTTTGTGGTGTTGGTGTGAAAAGGGTGACATGAAAAATCGGATAAAATCGTTATGAATTTCCCAGGTTGATACCACATTTTTAGATATGGTTTTCGTTGGAGATGGGATATCAAAAATTTGAAAGAGGAAGGTTTGTTACAGGCGTGGATATTAAAGGTTGAAAAACGCCTAAATTGGGAGCTGTTTTGGATGAAGGCGTGGAATCCTTGGCATAAAGGGGTATAACTGTACGAAATTTCGTGAAGATAGCTTAAAGGGATGTACCCTAAAGTGAGGCTGAATTAATTTTTTTTAAACAAAAAGACTATTAAACGATAGCTATAAGTTATTCCACATTCGTTGGACGACTTAATTAGATTATTTTGAAATCGTAAGCAAATTTCCAGAAGTCATCCAACGATACACGGCAATCATCGAATAGGCCCAACAACGAGGTGTATGCTGCCTTTAAACGCTTTAACTAGCATAAAAAGCAGACGACACTTGCAAAAAAAAATCCTGAACTAATTTTTTCATTTTTTATCTCAAAAACATACATCACGCCCGTCCGTTGACAGATCGTTTCAATGAGTGGTCATAACCTATGTTTTTGAGACAAAAAATGAAAAAATAATGAAAATTAACTGACGATTTTTGAGAATAGCACTGGCCGGTTTTGGCCGTTACTTTGGGTAAAGGGTTAACGCACTAAGCCGCCGAATAACTCGCCCATGTGGTTCCCTGTTGCCCGAAAGCCGAACGTATCTCACACTGGAATATATCACGCCCCTCCGTTGCCAGTAAACTGTCGCCAAACTTCTGGAAGAATTTCAAAACATGCTGTGTGATTTGTAGATCTGTCGTACACGGTGATAGCATTTTGAGCTCCTGAAAATGTTTTATAACCCTTAAAAAGCATAACGTTTTTTAAAAAAATATGCGTGTTGCATCCATGGCCATATAAATGCGACGAGGCTACCTTTTAATTATTCATGTAGGCGGGTGTAATATTTTAAAGTGGCACATATTAGCAGATAATGAGGTATTTATTTATTGGTGTTTAAGGTCACATGCTTCTGCACAATGGCTAATCATGACCACAAAGGAGCACAGTAGCTCAGTGGTAGTCAGTTGGGCTTCTATGCTAGAGGTACCGAGTTCGATCCCAGTCCGGGACGACCCGCATTGTGTCCTTCGGCAAGGCACTTTATCCCGATTGCCTACATGGGGGCACGATGACTAAGGCGTACTGCACGTCGATGGTGCACATGTCTTCAACCGCTGTAACCCTGCTTGTGCGGAGCTTGAACAGAGTTAGAATGTTGAGGAGTTGCTCGTCGATGCTCGGTGGTTCTCTCCGGCTTCCTCCACACGTAAAACTGTCACAGTCACGATTAGCCATTGTGCATAAGTATGTGACCGTAAACATCAATAAATAAATAAATGAATGATCATGACCACAACATGGAGATAAAGTCAAGGTCCATCAATCGTTTATGCCCCATGTTGCCTATTTTAGGGGACTTGTACCCCAAGCATTAGTGACTGGGTCCTATTTTACCAGTGAATCAGAGCCTGTTTACCACAGTAAACAAGCACTGCTTCACTTCCCGGGGTTCCCGCAGAGGAGATGATGATGTAACGCTGTGAGTGGACGGGTGAGGGATGGAGCTTTTCGCACCCCCATTGCATTTGACACCATAATGTTACCTGTGTTGGTTGCATGGTCATATATAGTAGTCGCCGTGGACTGGTTGTAATCCACGAGTGGGCAGTGATGTCCACGCATGCGTTTACCAGGTAATAAAAATCATCATCAGCAAAATTTTAATTAATGAAGCATCGGGGTGTACCCAGTACTTCATTAATTTTTTGCTGCTTATTCCTATAATCAGAGTTTGGAATCTAATATTATTGCGACTGTGGAAATATTGCCCACTCCGTGGAAAGTGACCAATCCACGCCGACGGTACTGTAAATGCGTGTAAATGCGATGAGACTACTTTCCAAATTATTTAAATGAGGTCTATGTAATATATTATAGTTGGACATGTTACCGGATAGAGGTAAGGCTGTGACTAATGTGGAGAGGTAGCGTTTGGGGCATTTTTGTCACATTTTACGTCATAACTAGCTGTCAGTTGCGTCCAAGGCCATGTAAATGCGACGAGGCTACTTTTAAATTATTAATGTAGGTGCATGTAATATATTATAGTGGCACATATTAGCAGATAATGAGGTAGCGCTATGAGTGACCGGGAGAGGGATGAAGCCCCCCCCCCCACCCCACACACACACATTGCATTTGACGCAATAGCGTTACCCGTGTTGGTTGCTGTGTCATATACATGAGATGAGGCCACTTTCCAAATTATAAAATGAGCTTCATGTTAAATATTATAGTGGTGCATGTTATGAGGTATAACAGGTATTGGGCTGTCACTAAATGGGAGGGAGGTAGCGTTTTTCTCACATTTGACGTCATTGTTGTCCCTGTCACGTGTTGGGTCCGTGGTCATATAAATGCGACAATGCCACCCTAATTATTGATGAAGGTGTATGCAATGTATGTATGGGAAAGTGAGAGAGAAGGGAATTTGTGAGCACAAGAGTAATCAAGGCCTTCTCCCAAGAGATAATTCAGTGTTATTAGTGTTGAGGGGGCATTAATTATTTGGTTTATTTAGAAAAGGATAGACCTATCCCCGAAAAAAGTATGACTCGAGTCTTTCGCTGTCGGCGGGCCATTGAGGTAAAGTTCCGTTTCCAAGGAGAATTCATAGATTGTAGAAATGTGTGTGGGGTGGGTGCTGTTGTTCAGTTTTGGAGGTCAAGGTCAATGAAGCTGGATGGAATGACTGGAAAAGAAAGGGATAATATGTGACAAATGTGTAGATTGTGAGTAACGGAGCCCCTTAAATATCTTTAGATTTTTTTCTTCCAATGTTTTATCTTATGACTTCTAACTGGAACACGTCTGACAATTTGTTACAATCATTGCATTTATTTATTTACTGTTGTTGTTTATGGTCACATACTTCTGCACAATGGCTAATCATTCCCACAACATGGAGATAAAGTCAAGGTCAGTCACTCGTTTATACCCCATGTTGCCTATTTTAGAGGAATCGCACCCAAGCATTAGTGACTGGGTCTATTTTACCAGTGAAACAGAGCTTGTTTACCACAGTAAACAAGCACTGCTTCACTTCCCCGGGGTTTTGCATTTATTTACTTGTTGGTGTTTAAGGTCACACATTTCTGCACAATGGATAATCATGACCACAGCATGGAGATAAGTAAAGTTGAGTCAATTGTTTATACACATGTTGCCCATTTTAGAGGACTTACACCCTGAGCATTAGTGACAGGGTCCCATTTTACCAGTAAAACAGAGCTCACTTACCACAGTAAAAAAAAGCTCAGCTTCACCTCACAAGGTCCCCACTGGCACAATGAGCACAATGAGCACACAGGCATTGGTCTAACTGGTAGAGTGCTCAATTATATTTTGAGCAAAATCGCGACAGACCTTTGAAACTTGAGCAATAATTGTACCAAGTATGAATAAGATCTGTCAATCATACCAAGTTATATGGACCAGACAAAAGTGACAGTGACATGTCAAAGTTTTTCTGTCACCTTAACACAGGGTCTGTGACCTTGACCATTAGGGGCACATACCATATTATAATTTGCAAAATACTGCCTTTTGATAATACATATTGTTATAAAGTTTTGTCAAAATATATTCAGCAGATGAGAAGTTATGGCCCGGACAAACAAAATGTTGATATTAGATAGACGATGTATGCTGGACAACAGGCAACAGATGGACAACAGACAAATCATTACCTGAAAATCATCAGTCACACTTGTCAGTTGGAGCTAAAAACTTTGACATTTAAAGAACAGATGCTGAATAACTATTTCCTGATGTGAAAATGTTAATGTTTAGCACACTAATAATTTAACAGAAATCTCATTGATGACACTATTTTTCACTTGTTGAGCCAAAAATTTAATCAATTACATCTTATTTGAAAGAGCTATTGAGCACTCTCAGACAAGATATAATTGGTTAAATTCTCAGCTGCATTATGGGAATTTTTTACTGCTGAAAATGTTTTCTTTCATAACAGCGTGCAGAGTTAAATTTCTGAGACAATTCCAGCTATATTGTTCTATTTTATGGAACTGAAAAATGCCTCACTACCTCATCCTAAAATTGAGGGAAAACTGTCCGAGAAACAAGCAAGAATATTTTTATAGGCCTTAATGCTTTAATGTGTTTAACCCTTTACCCAATGTAATGGCCAAAACCGGCCAGCGCTATTTACAAAAATCACCATACAATTTTCACTATTATTTTAACTTTTGTCTCCAAAACATTGCTTATGACCCCTCATTGGAACGAGCTCGTTGAGCTCGTTCCAATGAGGGGTTATAAGCTATGTTTTTTGAGACAAAAAAATGGAAATTTTTAGTTATGCAAGAATTTTGTTTGCAAGTGTCGTCTGCCTTTCGTATTAGGTAAAGGGTTAACATTTACCCAACCTGATTTTGTTTTTTTATTTTCCTGCTGTGAAATAATCTATTTCCAATGTTGTCAATAAATTATTACACGAAACATGTATTAACCCTTTATCTGATGGATTGGCTGCATCCACCTACGTAATATACAAAGTGAACAGGTGAAGAAAACAAATTTCAGCAAAACCTCATCTTGTGACTCCTCATTAGCATGAGCTCATCAAGCTCATTCCAAGGAGGGGTCACATGATATGGTGTGGAGGAAATCTTTTGAAAAATTTTGAAAAAAATAATGAAAATTAAACAAGAGGCCCCATGGGGCCTGAGGGCACTCACCTGACATGGTAGCCTAAATATCAACCCAGAGATTTGATTTCAACAAGTTGCATCTGCTCCTCCTAAGAAAAGCTTATACCAAATATCCAAAGATTCTGACCAGTGGATCTAAAAAAAAGATTTTTAAAGAATATTCCTCATATTGAACTAAGTTATAATTCGGGCTCCCACAGGGAGACCATATATGAACCCAGGGACTTGGCTTTAACAAACTTGAATCTCACCTCCCTAAGGATGCTGCACACCAAATATCAAAACATTCTGACTGCTGGATCTGAAGAAGACGATTTTTAAAGAAAATTCCTCATTTTGAACTAAGTTATCATTCAGGCTATCACAGTGAGACCAAATATGAACATAGGGACTTTGCTTGAACAAACTTGAATCTCACCCCCCTAAGCATGGCGCATACCCAATATCAAAAGATTCTGCCTGCTGGATCTTGAGAAGAAGATTTTTTAAGATATTTGCCTGAAATGCACTAAGTTTGAATTCGAGCTTCTATAGTGAGCCCAAATATGAATCTAGGGAGCCTATTTGAACAAACTTGAATCAGATCCACCCCACAATGTTGCATACCAAATATCAAAGGATTCTGCCTGCTGGATCTGGAGAAGAAGATTTTTTAAGAAATTTGCCTGAAATGCACTAAGTTCGAATTCAAGCTTCTATAGTGAGCCCAAATGTAAATCTAGGGAGCCTATTTGAACAAACTTGAATCAGATCCACCCCACAATGTTGCATACCAAATTTCAAAAGATTCTGCCTGCTGGATCTGGAGAAGAAGATTTTTTAAGAAATTTGCCTGAAATGCACTAAGTTCAAAATCTGGCTCCTATACTGAGCCCAAATATGAACCCAGGGGGCCAATTTGAACAAACTTGAATCAGATCCACCCCACAATGTTGCATATCAAATATCAAAAGATTCTGCCTGCTGGATTGCCTACAGTGTTAAAAAGTGCTGACTCAGCACTTTTTCAAAGTCCTGAAAAAAGTATCTTGTGATCAAACCGATAAGGATTTTTTTTTTAACCATTCTATTCTACTGGATAAAAGTAAGCTTTATACAAAATAAGAATTCTCTGTGTCATGTAGTTTTGGAGATATGGCAGTTTTAAGGTTTTTCCTCTTTTTAGCTCCCAAGGTTACCACGGGGCAATGAGAACAAATTTTTTTGCATCAATCATCTACTTATGACCCATTATCATCTCATATCAAATTTGGTTCAAATCGACCTCACAGTTCTGAAAATAGAAATTTTAGGCGTGGCCAAACTTTTTGCCCCTCCCATAACGAAGGCAAATAATGCCCCACAAACTTCTCTTGAACAAACTTGATTCTAAACCTCAAAAGGACTCTGTATACCACATATCAAGTCTCTGCTACTGGTGGTTCATTAGAAGAAGATTTTCAAAAAATAAGGCCATTTTTTCCACACCCCTCTGTTCAATATGAGCTGAAACCTAATTTGCATAAAAATCAAAATGTCCCTATATAACCACTACTTACATGAAATTTAATTAAAATGTGGCCAATGGTTTAGGAGAAAGAGGCTCAAACACCACCTTCACGCAGGACGACGGACGAAGAGTGATAAGAAAAGCTCACCCTGACTTTCAGTGAGGTGAGCTAAAAAATTGACATCGTGTGCGATGAGTAGAGGGTCAATGAAATAAAAACACAGAAAAGATGAGAAGACTTAACAGAGATAAGAGCATTCTTTATCCAGTGAAAACAATTCTTTTTATGTACATAAACAGGTGTCAATAACATTTTAAAACAAATTAACACTTTAAAATCCTATTTGAAACAACACAGACAGAAGCTTCAGGTTCATACACTGTCAGCAAGAACATTCCTTATCATTGCAGCAAATGGATAGAAGTAAAAGTGAACAAAACTTACTGAGCCCTGTCACAAGGAATTCACTACTTGCATGCTAGTGACTGATATTCCTGCTCAGGAAGGATTCCTCTTAGCATTGAAATAAGTATAATTTTGGTACATGTAATCAAATTTTACTCCTGTAAACTGAATGGATTTTTGGACCAATGATTTCTTGAGTTAAATTTAGATAAATTTTTCATCAAATATATGAAAAATGATGAAAAATATCTTAAAAATAATTAGCTGTAATGTAGTGCATTCTTCATCAATAGTGTCGTGTATAAATTAAAAATTAGCTGAAACAACATTTTATTTGTGAAAAGAAGTATGCATACAAAAACAAAAAGTGCAATGACTATAATGTACTATAATGGCATACAGACTGAAATAAAACAAGGTGGGATTCACTTTATCGTCGAACTAAAATTATTTAGTCATAGATCACTTGATTTTTTTTATTCAATTAACAGAAGTTTACTCTATAACCAATATGCAGTTAACAGGTCAAATTTGGAAGGTATGATAAATGGTTTGGTGTGTCGAAGTTACCGGTATATACAATTAACAAGGTTATTCAGTTAAGAACTATACAGTTAAATCGGCTGTACATTGCAGTGGACACTGGGTAATTTGTTACCTGGACATCCGTTGGGTGGTCATGTGCCTATACTCTCAGTTCCTAGTCTAGTAGAAAATCTATGTTACAAAAAGCAAATTTGCAGTTCATAGACCACAGGGTAGACAACCTGGTAATCCAAGAATCACAAATTTACAGGACTAGTGAACAAGACTGAGGGGAGATATTACCTGTCAGGTGGTCAAGTTCCAAATTACCCAGTGTGTACTAAATTTATTTATTTATATTTGTTTAAGGTCCTTTTCAGCATCTATGGCTATATCATGACCATAACACAAGAATAAAGGCAAGTTTAACCAATCATTTATATCTAAATTGTCCATTGTAGAGGACTTTCACCTCATGCAGCGGTTAATAGGTCCTCCTATTTTATCATTGAAACAGAACTTGTTTACCACAGTAAACAAGTACTGCTCCACGTCCCAGGGTTTCAATAGGCACTGCAAACTGAATGGTTTTTTTTTTTATTATTATTTTTTTTCTTACTTATTATGATATGGAGAAGCTGCAATCAGTATCCACCTCAAATGATATTTATGAAACAAGTTCGATAAGTTTTCAGACCAAATAGAATATTCAAGATGAATTTTATATATACTGAGTCAAAAAAGAAAGTATAATAGAAACAAATGTGAAAAAATAGCATAAATAATGAAATATAATAGTTCTAATATTGCATGTTTGTGGAAAAGAAGTTGTGCAAAGAGTTTAATGACATGTTGTTGTTGTCCACCCAACCGTATACAATTTTGCTACGGATTTCAAAATAGCACATGCTACCCGAGAATGGTGAATTGAATGGGTGACCGACGATTTTCTTTGTGTTATGTTGTGCTAGAGAGCCTGGGTTACTGAGAAAAGTCGCTAGTTTTTGTCTTCCGACATTTTAAAAAATGCCAAGGTTAACCGAAAATCAGAGGTTGCATGCCACTGGTATGCATGTGGCTGGGATACCTCCAGATGAGCTTTGGAGTCACTGTGGCCACTATTTACCATCTCATTGGAAGGTATAGAACCACTGGTCTACTGCCGACCAACCACGTTCAGGTCGACCAAAAATTACAACCCCTGCACAAGACCGACACATCAGGACGTCTCACTTGCGGGATCGCTTCCTTCTGGAAATGAGGACAGCAGCAATTACTCCTGGTAGAACTAACAATAAAATCAGTGCACAAACTGTCCGCAACAGACTCGCTGAACATGGCATCCGATGTAGGCATCCATACCATTGACCAATCCTCCTTACCCAATGTCATTGTACCGTCAGAATGGAATGGGTATGTCAGTGTGTTCGCTGGACTCAGCAGCGCTGGAGCACAGTTCTTTTTAGTGATGAATCACAATTTTGTCTACGGCATGCTGATGCTGATGGTAGGGCAAGAATGTATCACCGACGATGAGAATGGTTTTCTGATGCTTGGGTGTGGGAATGCGGCCGTTTCGGTGGGGGTAGTGTAATGGTTTGGGTAGGAATTTCCTTGCACCATCGAACGCAGTTGATCTTCATCGATAGTAATCTGAATGGACAGCGATATTGTGATGAAATTCTTAACGCTGTTGTTGTCTCGTTGTTCAACGCTAACATCGGATTGCAGTTATTCCAGCAAAACAATGCCTGATGTCACATAGCGCATATCTGTTGTGACTTTCTTGAGAAGCAGAGCATCAAACTTCTTCCCTGGCCCCAACTTTCGCCAAATTTGTCGCCAATCAAGCATCAATGGGACCGTCGAGTACGACATCATGATCTTCAGACGTTAGGTGATTTACGTAATGTTCTAAGGCAGGAGTAGATGGCAATACCACAGGGTGACATCCAGAGACTCATCAGGTCCATGCACCGTCGATGTCTTGCCATCCAAGAGGCAAACGGTGGACATACACGCTATTGACTGCATGTGTGAACTTTTCATTTCACCCCATGTCTGAATTGCGACGTCCTGATGTGACGCTGGCAACTGTAAGAACATGAAATTATGCAAAATCATACAGGTAAACTTGAAATATATGAATTTACAATAAACTGTTTGGGATTAAAGTCGATAATACTAAAAAAATTGCTCCACAAAGTTTATTATATTTTCTTTTTTGACTCAGTATATTAAAATTTTATTAAGTGACTATAATTGGTCAATTTTTACTCCCTTTAACCCTTTACCCAACATAGTCTTTTTTAAAAAATAAATTAAATTTCACATTTTTCGAAAAAATTCTTACAATTTTTCATCAAAATCAAACAAATATGGATATCATTACAACTGGTTCGATGAGCCGGTTCTAATGATATCCATATTTGTATGGTTTTATCAAGACATTTGTAAGATATTTTAGGCTGTGATAGGCTTATTTTGGTCAATTTCCTGGCCGTTTTTGGCCACAAGGTTTGGTAAAGGGTTAAATGCCAAGAAATTGAACGAACAATTGATAAAAAATGAAAGTGTCAATGACACTGTAGCTCAACTTGTCAAGACAAAGACATGTACATGTATAGTATGTGACACAGCCATGACAAACATCTAGGTAATGACCTGATAACAAAGGTACATATAAATTATTGTAACGGTCTTTACATAAATACTGACCATTGCCTGTAACAAATGTATAGGTAAAGTATTGTAAAGGTGGGTGATAGTCAGTTGCTAAACTAGAAAAAAATCTTGGAGTCCCAGAGTGGGTCTGACTGAACCCCAAAATATTTGTTCTCATAGCACAGTGATAACAAAGGCACCCCAAAACACACTCATTCCTGTCCCAAGGTGAAAACAAAGGTACCCAAGAAGTTTCGTGAAGATCAGTTCACAAATATGAGCTCTGTAGAAGTTGTGACAAAAAACTCATTTGACCTAATTTCGGTACAAAATGGCCACTGGCAGCCATCTTGAATTTTGGACCGCACCAGAAACACTCATTCTCGTCCCAGGGTGATAACAAAGGTACCCAAGAAGTTTTGTGAAGATCGGTTCATAAATACAGCCTCTAGCCCGAGCCGTATTGACATGTGCTCTTACAGTGTATAAGTAGCACTGAATAAATCAAAGTTCATCTAATTTGCATAATTTCTGCACGAGAAAAAAACCCGTACTATATGTGATGTATTCCATGTTACTAAACATTCTTCGGTACAAAATGGCCACTGGCAGCCATCTTGAATTTTGGACCGCACCCAGAAACACTCGTTCTCATCCCAAGGTGATAACAAAGGTACCCAAGACGTTTCATGAAGATCGATTCATAAATACAGACTCTAGCCCGAGCCGTATTGACATGTGTACTTACTGTGTGTAAGTAGCACTGAAAAAATCAAAGTTCATCTAATTTGCATAATTTACAATATGAGAAAAAAACCCGTATTATATGTGATGTATCCCATGGTACTAAACATTCATACAAAAAATTATTCAAATCAGAGCTTTCATATGGAAGTTCTGTACAAAAAACAGATTTCTGTATCGTCGGTACAAAATGGTGGCTGGCAGCCATCTTGAATTTCGGACCGCACCCAAAAACACTCGTTCTCGTCCCACGGTCATAACAAAGGTAGCCAAAAAGTTTCGTAAAGATCGGTTCATAAATACGGCCTCTAGCTCGAGCCGTATTCAATTGTTGACGGACAGACGGACCATGGTCTAAGCTCAAATTTGGCTTCGCCCAAGTTGAGCTAAAAATTATTTTCAAAGATAAATGTGAAGAATTAGCAATTTAATTAAGTGTGCCACAGACAAAAAAAATTCATTTTTTCTGATGATCAATTTGTCGTTCATGATTTCAACTGCTGAGACAGACTACTGCACAGAAATTGTTTCATTTGCAGTAGAATCTGATGGTGTGTGTGGTCACTCTTTGGAACTCTTTACTCTTGTTTGATCCATTGTGAGGGAATATGTGACAGAGAAACAGTCAGAAATGTGCTGCGAATGGCACAAGGAGTCATTTCAACAACCAAACTTTCCCAAATTCAAAGTGGACCATTTATGATGTTCGCTATATGTGTGTTTTCTTAATACAGTAGAATCCTCTTAATTGAATATCCATTTTGCCAGTGAAAATTATTCAATTAACAGGAGTATACAATTAACAGGGATTTAGTCAGTTTCCTGTGTTCTGGGAGGAAACTGAGCATTTATTCTATTATATCTTGTTTGACAGAGCTCATAGAGCTCTGTCAAACAAGATATAATAGAATAAATGCCTGTATTGGATGTAGTGAGGCCAAAAAGGTTGATAAATAGGGGGAATTTGGTGCGTGTCACAGTGATTTTTTCGACATATTACAAAAATTTATATACAATTAACAGGAGTTTACTCTACAACCCATATGCAATTAACAGATCAAATTTGTAAATTTGTACTGAAGGTATGGTAAATGGTTTTGTGTTTGAAAATTATATTCAATTAACAGGGATATACAATTAAGAGATATCCAATTAAGTGGGCTCCACTGTACTCTCAAGTGGTCACCTGGATATGATAAGTTGATTATAACTAAATATCATGGCCGATTAATTGATTTGGAAAATCAATATTCGAGACACCCCTAACTCTAAGGCTGTAAAATAATTTTTTGATGCAGTATGTCCAAAGGACTTACCACACAAACAAGAGCTATTGCTGAAGGCAATTATACTCCCACTGCTGTTCTGGGCCAATGAAGTATAAATGAAATGCAAAGTAACGACCAAAAAAAACATGAAAAATTGACAAAGTAAGGACCATAACTCCGTTGAAAAATATGCAGGCAACTTTTTTAGAACATGTGCAGGAGCAGCTTGTCAGAAGAATCCCTTGTACCAAATTTCATTGAAATTCATCCACTCACTGCTGAGATATCGCTGCGGATATGAAAAAATTGATAAAGTAATGACTGTAACTCTGGTGAAAAATATGTAGACAACTTTTTTATAACATGTGCAGGAGCAGCTTGTCACAAGGGCCCTCATAACAAATTTTATTGAAATCCAGACACTCAATGCTGAAGCAGACAGATGGATGAACAGACAGATGGACAGACAGATGGATGGATGGATGGATGGATGGATGGATGGATGGATGCAGAGACAGATGCATGGATGGATTCACAGATGGATGCACAGATGGACAGGTGAATGGATGTATGTAATCCAGTATACCCCCATTCCCTTTGAGCGTGTGGGTAGAAAAATTATTTGATGCCCTCGGCATCCAAGTGAGGACTGATGTGGAAGAGGAATTTTATACTTATTTCACAATTTGGTTTTAGAATGTACCTAAATAGAAAGTATTGGTGCATTTAGGTTACTTTAGAAATTAAATGCTGTGCATGGATACTTGGTGTATTCTCACTTTGCCAGCAGGCTGGAGTAAGAAATTTTCACACCCTATAGTATGTATCATTATTAGTGGAAGATATTCACAGTCGTTGGCCTCCGTTTGTTAGCAGTGTTTACTACGAATCGGCGATAATGAGCTGACAATCACAAATGTGGTAACTAACTTAAATTTAAATTTCAGCAGGGCAAACTCTTGCTCTGTCGATCAAAAATGGAATGCATTGGTTAAATTCCCAACTGCATTATGGGAAAAAGTTGACTTTTTTAAATTCAACAATACATTGTCCCTTGATTACAACAAGGCACTATCTGCAATGCCTTAGCATTGCAGATGGTGCCTTGTTGCACTCAAGGGACGATATTTATAAATAAATATATATATCAATTAGCAATTCATGTTTATAAGTGCAAAAATGTATGTAAAAAATTATCCCCCGTCTAATAGGACAAATACCCACCTACACAAGTACATCTGTCTACAAACTTGTTTAAACCCAGGTACACTGTCGAATAAAGATTGACTGATTAATATTGTCTTAACCACACCTATAAATGTCAAAAATGTATATAACTGAATTTATTCTAATTTATTTAATTTAACTCAAAATTGTCAAACACAATAATAATCAATTAAACATATTTTCAAATCTGTCATTATCTGTATTAGTTAACTCTTAGAAGCCAGGGAATCAGAATGAATTTATTGAACATGAATACCGCGAAAAACTTTCAGTAAGCAGGTGCTTCTTGTCAAGTGTCGTCTGCCTATTCAGGCAGACAACACTTGACTAGAAGCACCTGCTCAGTGTTTAATTCTCCCCCATCCCAAAGACAGCCGAACCGTCACAGTCAGATTACCTGCCGAATTACGTCAGAGGAAAGAAAACTCGAGTCCCAGCTTCTAAGAGTTAATATGTATGTTTAATAAATCAAGTCCCTAGAAATATAATATAGACTATACTTCAAACCTCTATTGTATAAGTTATTTATGAGAACAATACCTGCTGGCAAAGTGAGAACACCCCAGATACTTGCCTGCAGATAATTATTAGTTAATAATTAGTGCATTTCACATCTGTCTTTCAGAAGCAAGGATTGACGTAAAACAAAAAAATATTAACAGTAGACCCATGTAACTATCGGAGACATATCATGTGAGAAAAGCTTTTATATGGTGGCATTGGAACGAGCTCTCTGCAGTCTTCACCATGACAATACATGAAAGCATTTCATCAACAAAAGAAAAATTTCAACACATTTCTTTTGATAAGTTCAGTTCAACAGTCTGATAGAGCTGAAACGGTTAGTAAATTTTTTAACCGGTAACCATTTGCTATTGTTCAAATACTTACTGATTAACAGCTACATTTACATCAAATTTAATTTGAAGAACAGTGTAAGCCGTTTTTACACTGTAAACAGGTGATTATACTGTATACAGCAGATTCACAAATTCATATTAGGATACCCCTGACCTCATTCATTTTGCCATTATTTGGCATATTAAGTGATTCTTATCCCAGCCTCACAACATGTTTACTAGATAACAGAACAGGTATAAATGTAAATTAATACTAATTTGGGGAAGTCCTAGTTGAATATTTTTTACCTATAAAAGGCTATATAAATAACTGAACATCTGTACCGGTGTTCTCATTGCTTATTTATTACTATTTTCAGTCAGATATTTATGAGATTTTACATTAAAAAAAACTTACAAATGTATATTTAAAATGTGTTGTTTTTTATTGAATCACAACAGTAAGTATCAAACCAGTATAAACTTCACCTTGATATACCAATCTTAATGTGTACATTTTGGGATTTCCCCATGTCATAAATTGATGGCATGTTACTGTCCAGTGTCCAATCAGACAATGTGGATTTAAATTATTCAGAATGTGACTGGAAAACATGGTTTGATTAGCTGAATTCCTTTACTACAATCAATCACAGGAAATGAAATCTTTACTACTGGGTTGGGCATCGTAGGATTCAGGAAACATTACACTGCCTCCTATTACATGTGTAACACCCTGACAGAACCTGACTATTTATAATTAACAGGCTTTTCTTGAAACACCATTTGCAATGAAACTGTTCAAAACTAGAAGCCACTGTGCTTTGAGAACAAACAAAACAATACAGCTTATGTCATGAATACGTAATCGGGACGCTCTGGTTGAATAACTGTGACCCCCTTCATAAAAAAACAAAACATCAATGGCTGCAGTAAATGCCAGTCATACAACTCAGTTTGCTGAATACTGATTAAACATACAATAACTGGGCTTCAGTTGTTGATTATTTTCATGGAATTCATAAAAAAATGCACAACATAAACAACATTAGGTATGTTTTGCAGACCTTTAAATTCATTTATTTTGGGCACATCAATTTAACCTAATTTGAGCACATTAAAACTAGAAATAACAGCCTTATCCTGTTAAGTTTTATTGCCATGCCTTTCTTTGTGTTACTATGGTCATATTATGATGAAAGTTATTTTCAAATGTGCAAGAGACACAAAGAATTTACATATTTTTTTTGATGTCTTCACAACTCTAATTTGGGCAGCCCTGTAAATGGTGTGAAATTGGGGTAATCAAAAGGCCTGGCTTTGAAACATTTTTATTTGAATACTTTTCTTTCTTACTTATCCACTCGCCATGTTTTGGAGTTTGATATGTTTTGAATATATTTCATTGGAGCTTATCACATTTCTTGGGGATAGGCCTACATGTAAATGCAGGTTCAACCGCAACCCCATAAAATCATATCCAGTAAAGTTGGGGACTGGGCTTACTGGCGAGAATGGGCTTACAACCAACACAAGAACATATGACATGTTCTGACTCCAAATACATGCAAACGGTTAACCGGTAGCAAAAATTGTAACCGGTAACAGCAATAATCGAACCATAACTGATAAATCATTTCAGCACTACAGTCTGAGTACCAGAAACCACCATCAAGTGATGCAGAAAGACATTTTTTTGTTTGTTTCTATTTGGGGAGGAGGGATGGAGGGACAGAGGGGTGTAAAATGTGTCATCATACAGTGAAGACCAACGTAAAACATGTTCCAGAGGTGAGGGAATTGTGGGTGTGGGGTAGGTGTTAAATACCTCCCTTACTATTGCCGACTGAAAGTGCTGGCCTAAGAATAAAGGCTCTGTATTCTTTAAATATGCTTCATAATCAGAATCAGATAAAAGCAAATTATATTTAGTTTGAACAGATTTGTTCTATTAGTTTATTAGAGTACCTAATGGCACTTTCCAATAAACTGTAACTGAACAGCAACCGATAATCAAATTCTCACTACTAAACTTAATCTAGCACTATACAAGTTAAAATAATAATGACTTCCTCAGATTATTTTTATATACTGATTTCAAGATCATCCATTTAACCCTTTACCTAACATGAAAAGCAGACGGCACTTGCAATCAAAATTCTTGAATAATTATTTTTTTTCATTTTTTATCTCAAAAACATAGATTATGCCCCCTTTTTGGAACGAGCTCAATGAGCTCGTTCCAAAGAGGGTCATAACCTATGTTTTTGAGACAAAAAATGAAAAAATAATGCAAATTAATTTTTGTGAATAGCGTTGGTCCTTTTGATCATTACCATGGGTAAAGGGTTAATGTCATAATCAAAGCTTAGGGGCATGAAGAATAAAAACTCAAAATTTAAGACCATTCAAGATTTTTTGGAGAACTTCAAGGAAAATACTAGAAATCCGAATACACGTGTGGATCATCAAAGTAAACTCAAAGTAAATGGTAAATGTTTCTTATGGGAGATATTTTTTACCATTAAATAAGCCAAATAACTTCAATCAAATTCAAACACATTCAAAATAAATGATATTTTTACAATTAAATAGGCCGAATAATTACAAAACCCTAAAATAAATGTCATTCTATAAACTATATTCAATGGTAGGTGTGGAATTCTGTACAGTTCTTTTTTTTTCTGGCAGTACATATAATGAAAGTTTCAATGTCTTATGTTATCACAGTTGGTTCCTGTCGTCCTGTCAGTTCACGTAATTGTGATATCTGTAAGGCGATTTCAATCAAGGGCTTCAAAACTTCCTACAAAAGAAATTAGAATGGAAATTTTTTTTTTAACCCTTTACCTAATGAATCGGACGCAACCACCGGCATAATTAAAAAATGAAGTAGTTGGCATTTTTCAAAAAATTTCAGCAAAACCATATCATGTGATCCCTCATTGGAACGAGCTCATTGAGCTCGTTCATATGAGGGGGTCACATGATATGGTTTTGTTGATTTTTTTTTAAATTTGAAAAAACAAAAATTAAAATAATTTTTGACCCCTCTTTGGACCCCTCTTTATTATGGCATCCGAGAAATTTGAAAAAGACAAGTACTGTCGCTGATTTCTTCTGAGGTGCAGTTCGTAGAATTAAGTGCTTAGATGCAACTATCTGATGAATAATTAAATAATTGAGTATTCCGTGTGTTCTGTGCTGCTCTCGTATATACTTGGTTAACTAGCATTCCCTTTTTGGTGTCTGTCGGTGGCCGAGTGGCGTGCATGGTTCAGTGTAGTTTCGCTAGGCGATTGGTGCCAAAGGAAACTCTCTCGGCGTGGGTTCAAACCCCCGCATGCCAATGTAAACAAAACCAGCGTCCTTTCTTAATTCTATGGCATCCAAGAAATTTGAAAAAGACAAGTACTGTCGCTGATTTCTTCTGAGGTGCAGTTCGTAGAATTAAGTGCTTAGATGCAACTATCTGATGAATAATTAAATAATTGAGTATTCTGCGTGTTCTGTGCTGCTCACGTATATACTTGGTTAACTAGCATTCCCTTTTTGGGGTCTGTCGGTGGCCGAGTGGTGTGCGTGGTTCAGTATAGTTTTGCTAGGCAGTTGGTGCCGAAGGAAACTCTCTCGGCGTGGGTTCGAACCCCTGCCATGCCAATGTAAACAAAACCAGCATCCTTTCTTAATTCTATGGCATCCGAGAAATTTGAAAAAGACAATTACTGTCGCTGATTTCTTCTGAGGTACAGTTCGTAGAATTAAGTGCTTAGATGCAACTATCTGATGAATAATTAAATAATTGAGTATTCCGTGTGTTCTGTGCTGCTCTCGTATATACTTGGTTAACTAGCATTCCCTTTTTGGGGTGTCGGTGGCCGAGTGGTGTGCGTGGTTCAATATAGGTTCGCTAGGCGGTTGGTGCCGTAGGAAACTCTCTCGGCGTGGGTTCGAACCCCCGCCATGCCAATGTAAACAAAACCAGCGCCCTTTCTTAATTCTATGGCATCCGAGAAATTTGAAAAAGACAAGTTCTGTCGCTGATTTCTTCTGAGGTGCAGTTTGTAGAATTAAGTGCTTAGATGCAACTATCTGATGAATAATAAAATAATAAATTTTGATATTATCTGCGTTGGGTAAAGGGTGAAAAGAAAGAAATGTACATATATAAGACTGAAATTAATTTAATACTTAAGGGCCTAATTCCAACTTTGAACATTTTACAATACAGATGAACAGGTGCCCCAACATGCAATCTCTTGGTAAATTTGAAAGTACACTGGCAGTTATTTCTATATAGGCAGCCAAGACTTGCCTAGGAACAACTGCAAAGCCATAGTATGTAGACTGTCAGTGTAACAACTAGAGGGGTGACTGTCCCAGATGGGCCTGTCCATACCCCTCCCCCACGATTATTCAAAGATGAAAAGGGGCATAACTCTGGTAAAAAAAAGTCTGATTAAAAGTATAATCACAGGTGCACAGGTTCCCATGAACATCCATACCAAGTTTCAAAGGAATCGACCCATAAACATCAGAGAAAATCTCTGGACAAAGGGTTAATTAAGCCTCTTTTTCAATCTAGGTGAGTGGAGTTGCAGGGTGAAATAATTTCTGTATCACAGAATATTATTTATTATATATGGTGTCAATTAATTCCATATTGGGTGAGTGCAAAGCCAATATGAAACTCTCACAGAATATGCTATTAACTGACACTGTGTTTTCCATAATAGCAACTGTTATGAATAATAAAAAATAAAATTCTTACACTTGCTTAATGTGAAGAAGTTATAGTAATAATAATAACACTTTGGCCAGCTGCTAATTTGTCATGGTTCTCGGGTAAGAAGGACTTGGTTACCCCTGTACTCCCAACTGCCTCCCTATTCCCACGCTTCTTCTCTCCTCCCAGCACTCGGAGACAAACTACTTGATGACATCCCTTGCCCCATTCTTCCCAATCTTTCAAATTCGCATATTAACCCTCTCCTTTGTGTCTCTCACTAACATGTCCTTCATTTTCCCATCCCACTTCCACATTATACTCCCAGTGAATCTTATCTTTTTAGACTGGTATTTTGGGCATTCTAGAAGAAAGTGTTCCAGGGTCTCCACCACGCCCAAATTACACATCTGGCACTCCTTTTCACTGTTTTTCCCAATTTTTCCCCTCAGCTCCAGGGACCGTGACTTCAGCTTGAACAACAGTGACCCCCCAAAGGTGCCATCAAGGTACTCTTCAAATCCAGGCTTCTCTTTATCACGCAGGCCACCCAAAGCCCTCTTTGATTTGACCCCCCTATTTACGCCAATTAAGGTTACCATCCTCCATGACCTTTTCTCTGATGATTTTTTTTACCCTTGTTTGCCCCAATGTCTAGGTCCGAGATCTCCAATGAGTAGTTCTCTATTAGCTCCCTCACTTGGACCATCCACCCTGTCTTGATATTTGAGTTGAAAATTCTCAGGAACATAACTTTACAGCATCGGCTGTCAGGGAGATTAACCAAATAATTAACATAACCGAGTTTCAATAAGTCTATCCTGTCCTTGATCCTCATCCACCCAAGTTCACCCCTGATTGCTTCTAGATTATAATTTAACTTCAAAGAAACAGACTTTTTAAAAAAAAATCCAACCTGCTTATTCCTGAAAGTGGTGCAACTGGAAACAAATATATATTTTCAATAGCCTATAGCACAATTCCACATCATGTAAAAGCAATGCAAATGTCTGGAACCTTTTCTTGAAAGAGAAATGCTGTAGGTATCAATGCATTTTGTTACAATCATGAGAAAAAGCTATGTTCAGGAACAAACGTTTTTAAGATCTGTTGGCAACAACTTGAATTGGATAATGGATCAACAAACTTCAAAACGTTTGCCATAAAAACTCCCAAAACATGTAAACATACAAGTAAAAATGTTACATTACCTTTCAATTCTCACAGAGTATCTTCATTAAACTGTATGGAAGTGACATCATACAATGCTATTGATTTTTTATTTTTACCTTATTTGTTTTACAAGGATGGGCGAGCAAGTTATGCAGCTTATATTAATAGTGTGGGCATTATGGAGACAGACCTGGAAAAATTGGTAAGTTATCGAATCTGGTATCACTCAATGCAGGAGATTCTGTAGAACACAATGGAAAAAAGTCTGCAAAAATTTGGTTTGGGGAGAATTTTTTATTCAAGATGACATCCAAAATGGCCACTGAAAGTGAGTAAATACTTGTTTGTGCCATTTATGGGTCAATTTCTCCTAGAAGAAGCATAAATTATCTTGCAGAATGATAGCAATTGACATATGAGTATTATCTAAATGTTTGTATTGGATATCAATGGTCCACATCCAAAGCTCAATGGAATGCCACTTACCAAGAGTCTTCCAATGAGTGGTCATATGCTATGTTTTGAAGGTAAAAATAGAAAAATAATGAAATATGAATAGCATTGTTTGTGAATAGCACTGGACAGATATGGCCACAGGCATGCAGATTTCAGAAACTGACAGGTCCTGAAAACATGTTCTGTGGATATGATGTCTGGAAACCCAACGGAATCCATTTTAAGGTTCTGACAAGAACTATCATCAGAACCCATTGTTAAATATTCTGCTCCAGTTTAATACTTATCTTTTTGATTTAACCCTTTACCTAACATGAAAAGCAGACGACACTTGCAAAAACAATTCTTGAATAACTAATTTTTTTCATTTTTTGTCTGAAAAACATAGGTTTTTTTTTCGTTGAGCTCATTCCAATGAGGGGTCATAACCTATGTTTTTGAGGCAAAAAAGGAAAAAAATAATGAAAATTAAATAGCAATTTTTGAGAACAGAGCTGGTGGTTTTGACCGTTATGATGAGTAAAGGGTTAAGACCCTGCAGAAAGTTCAAAAAGGACCAAGAATGTGAACTTTATTAAGATAGGAGATGTAAAAGTGTTCGAGATGAACTGTTCAGAAAACAAAAAGTTTCATTTCATGTTGCTATTTGGATTGTTGTTTCATTGAGGATAAATAATTCAAACATAGAAAAAACATTTTTTATTTTAATTCACCTTAATTCATTTCATTTATTTATTCACTTTTAGCCATTTACATGGTGTAAAGCTAGGAGTTGATAACAAAAATATAATACACTGCATGTCCAGGGTAGTCAGTAAATACATTACATGCAACCCCTCCAGCGCTGTATGTTGATCATTCAGCATACTGGCATCACGACCGCAATCCAAAGATTAAAGAGAATCAAGGAATGTTGTCAACCGTACCGTCCCACAACCTATTGGGGTTATGGGACCGCACTGCTGCCAAACCTCCCCACCTTGAAAGTACAGGGTCTTATTTGTCTGTACAAGCTGCTGGGGGGGTGGGGCTACATGAATGAAGTCTCCCGGAGAAGGTATATAAACTCTAATTGCCTAATTAATCGGGTTATAATGTGTTCGGTGTGTGGGGGGTTTTATGCCGTGATTAAGAATTTGATCGATTATGTCATGTACGACAGGCCTCAGTGAGCTCCCTTGTGCATGATACATTCGACAGAGTTCCATCCCTTCTAATTATATTTAATTTTATGTATGGGCATTTTCGGAAATGGTCTACTAAGATAAGTAAAACAGGCATAATGTTGCATGCAGGTCCTTGCATCAAAATCAAAATTCATTTGAAAATTTCTTACATTCCAGCATGCAAGATATGTCCAATCTAAATTGTAGGCACATAACATTTACCCGAGATCTCACCCTCCTGCACATCACTCTTTTTTGCAAAACATAACCAGGAGAGTTCTTCTTGTCACGAAAGGGTTGGGTGTGTGCACATTTGCAGGAGGGTGACCTCAGGGATGCTAGGCGTTTGATAGTTGATACCTTATATCATTAATATTGAGCGGTGTACAATGCACACGAAGACAAACACACATCCACAACCAAACATACACGCACACACTCGGACACTTAACATGCATGCACGTGTCCGCGTACATGCATGTAGATATATATTAAAGACATATCCATGTATGCATGATTGTGCACCTCAGCATACACCCATATCACATATGTACCATACACACACTTATAAACTATATGTGGATTCTAGATCTAGATCTCTTTGTGCGTATACGCTCACGATGGAGTGGGAGGGAGGGGAGGTCTGTTATCAGTCTAAAGTAAGCGTTAAAATTGATTTCAGTTTTTTTTTATAAGTTTGGAGAGGTTAAAGATTTGCTTGATGTTTGTACTAGCAAATCGAGATTGGGCTTTATACATACTCGGGTGTCGTCTATAGTATGGTTTAATGTATTTATTCCTTAGTTTCTTTAACTTGTCACAGACAAGGATATAATGATATTCGTCACCAATATCGGACTGACATAGGTTACATTTTCTTTGTGACATTTCTACCGCTGTCCAACTCCCAGTTTCGATTGGGAGCCTACGATTTCTGCTTCTAAACTGGGTAAGAGGGTCATCCAAGGATAATGGTAATTTTCGGAGGTGATCTTCCAAACCGAAGTTAATTTTTATCACGTTATAAAACAGATACTTGTTTGACTTGCACATGTTTGATCGCCATTCTTGTAAGAAAATATCTTGTGATCTTTCCTTAACTACATAACTGAATAATTTTCTGTTACTTCTGCTCTGATTAATCCATATGTTGGTCATACCAAACTTGTCTAGAAGAGAGGAGATATAGTTTATCCAGGGGCTTTTATACAACCCATACAAGTGGTTTAGATATAGAAGTGAATAAAGGGAAGTGGAGATTTTGTTTTCCTTTCCTGTCACTAACTGGGCCCAGAAATTCAGCAGCCAAATTTTAATCTTAACATCAATGGGTGTCAGCCCTAGATCGCCATATATAAAATTATTTCCAGTTGATTATTTCAATTTTAGAATAAATTTAAAGAACCATAGTTCGAGTTTCTCTAATGGTGAAGTATTTTCACAACCCCAAATTTCACAGCCATAAGTTAAGATTGGGAGAACTGATTTTTCATAAATTTTGCAGACAATATTGATTGTCAGTTGATTTTGTCGGACTTTACTTATTATGGAATACATTGCCTTTTTCACTTCAGTACATCTAATTTTTATTTCATCGGAGAATTTACCAGTTTTAGAAAATGTTACTCCTAAGTATTTAAAATTATTAACCATTTCAATTATAATTCCTCCGAGGTAAATTTATCGTTTTTCCCAACACATGTCCCAAATTTTATTATTTTTGTTTTACTTAAGTTAACCTCCAGTTTCCACTCTAAACAGTATTCATAAAATTTATTCAATGCGTATTGCAGATCATTGCTATTTGTAGATAACAGAACAGTATCATCGGCATGTAACAGCACGAGGAGCTCTAAGTAAAGTTGGGCACTATCATGGGGGTTGGGGATATACGATTTGTAACCCACTGCAACTATTATCGTATAAGCATTTTTCTAAGTCATTAAGGTACAAGGCAAAAAGTATCGGCGATAAGTTTTCGTCTTGCCTTACCCCTATGAGGCTTGGAATGAATTTACTTATTTGTCCATCAACCATCACAGTGGACTTTATATCACTATGCATATTTTTAATAACTCAAGAGTATTTTTTCTTCTATGTGTGAGCCAATTAGTTTTTTCCATAGCGCCGCCCACCAAACCATATCGAAGGCCTTTGAAAAGTCTATGGAAGTACAGTACAGAGTTTTTTTATTCAAATGTAGTAGTTCCCGTATAGCCCTCAGTGAAAAAATGTGATTAATTGTGGAGTATTCTTTTCTGAAACCTGCTTGTGATTCGCTTAATAGATTGTTCTCGTTGAAGAAAGTACTTACTCGTGCAGTTAGAATACTTGTGAATAACTTTGATATGTTGCTCAGCAACATAATTTTACAGTAATGTTCGGAGTGAAGCCTTTCTTTTTGTATATCGGTCTAATAATTCCAATTGTCCAATTGGATGGGAGAATTCCGGTGTTCAGAATTAAGTTGAAAAACTTCATGTAAATATTTCTAAATTTAAGAAAGTTGATTTAATGTACTCATTACTTACTCCGTCCGGCCTTTCCATTTTTTAGCCTTTTGACTGCATTTTTTATCTCTTCCTCTGTTATATGGTCATTTAGTGCAGTTTTGTCAATGTTGCCTAATGAGTTTAAGGTAGGGTATACAATGTTTTCCTCTTCGGCAGGGGTAACGGGGGTATCACTCTCTAGTTTTTGCCTACATTCAAGTAATATATTTTTATTATTTATACATGGGTTCATCCTATAATGTTTCCTCGCTCGCCTTAAATCTGTTCTTGACCCAGTGCAGTCTTTATTAAACTATAGTTTCTTTTTAGGGCTGGCCTTTTTGGGTTTATTTTGGGTTAGGACTCTTTTTTTCTTTCATGCCAAATGTTTCCCTGCTGGCTGTCAAGTATATATTACAAAGGTCTTTATTTATTTCTTCAATTTTGCACGGGTTGGGATTTTCCGTCAGTTCAAGAGCTGCCAGTTCAGTTTCTAATTTTTCAGTGTCCGAGTCTTTTATATTTTCTTGGAGTTCCGTTATTCTGTTGGGATCCCATTTAGGGAGTCTCATATCCCTGTCTGTGACACATGAATTGACCCGAAATTCACCTGTGTTGTTTCTTTTTTCGCAGTGCGGAACTGGGGTCCCGTTATCGCTTGTCGCTGATTGCATTGTATCGTAAACACCTTCACTAGGCATGAATGCGATACCGTTATCCCATGTTGCCGATTGTTTTGTGTCGTAAACAAGGTAATTTGTTTGTACAACAGCGCAATCAATTGTGAAAACAACTGGGCAGTGAATATCTGAAAATAATACGTTGAATTCTTCCACCATAAAATCGATCGAGCACTTCATGAACTCAGGAGTACAGAGTAAGTAATCTACAATACTAACTCCCTTACAAGTGGTTGCACCTACATTTTTATCCCCTTTGAATCTACCATTAACAACGAGGAAATTATTGCTTCTGCATAATTCAGCTAATTTTCTACCATGATTGTTTGTGGTTTTATCCGTGGATTTTATGTCAACTGACCAAAGGGGTAGATGGGCGACTTTCTCTTGCACATCATTGGAGAGCTCATTGATATTTCCAATTTGCGAATTAAAATCACCCATCAACGCTATAAAAGTGGTTGTGTTAAGTTTGTCTAATATGGATACATGTAATTTGTCATGTTGATCCCCTGAATCATATTTTGATCCTTTGAAAGGTAAGTAAATATTTCTAAATATAATCTCAAAATTTCCTGAAGAGAATTTCAACCACTGGATATTTTCATCTTCAGGGATATTAAATCGAAAAAAGATTTTTGATTTGTGTTTTTACTGCTGTACATATACCTCCGGATTTAATTTTTGCAAATTTGTGTCTATTTTGGGGTTTAACCCTTTACCTAACATGAAAAGCAGACGACACTTGCAAAAATAATTCTTGAATAACTAATTTTTTTCATTTTTTGTCTCAAAAACATAGGTTATGACCCCTCATTGGAAAGAGCTTGACGAGCTCATTCCAATGAGGGGGTCATAACCAATGTTTTTGAGACAAAAAATGAAAAAATAATGAAAATTAATTGGCGATTTTTGAGTATAGCGCTGGTCGGTTTTGGCCGTTACGTTGGGTAAAGGGTTAAAGACACGGAATTCTTCTATTTTAATTCTATCTATTTCATCTGTTTTAGTTTCTTGGAAACAAATGACGTCGAAATGTGATATGTATTCTAGGAACTCGGGGTCGCCAAGTTTGGACAAGAGCCCACAGACGTTCAGGGAAAGGAACCTAAGGCATAACCTTCTACGGCAGTCCTAGTTATTATTGTTATTTTAGTAACTAGTGTCCTGACCGCTACTATTTTCTCGGGCAGACGGATTGTGCAAAACACGGTAAGGAGGAAGTGTTGCTGGATAAAACTGTCTATTGTCTATATATAGTCAGTCGGCGACAACTTTCACTCTTCTCCCCTTTGCCTTTTCCTGTTTTGATAAAGGCAAAATTACTGTTTTTCTGTAATTGCTCACAGCTTTGGGATAATTTCACTGACGAAAAAGTTAGTATTTTTTAGAATGTAGGAGCGATTTCGAACAAGTTCCCTATGTTTAAAATAAGAAAATTAGGCCACGATTGGTCTGGTTTTTCCCGATAGTTTTTTTCCTAAACGATGAACATGCTCAAAATAAACAGATCTCTCGATTCTCATCTCATTCGTAATAAAGTCTGCGAGGAGATCCTCAGAAGACAGTTTGTCTGTCTCTATTTCGTTTATACCTGAGAATAGCTGGTTGTCACGCATGGAGTGCATTTGAAGATCTATAAATTATTCATGAATAGAGACAAACACTCACTGGTATGCTTCCCTTCACTCTGCAAACACCTCACATTTGTTTATTGTTTATTTCTAGCTCAGATAAGCCGGCTTAAATACTATCAGCCCCATGTTCCAATTTATCAACCCTTTCACCTAGATTTTCCACAGAAGTTCCAATACTCTTCAATTTTGCGTGAACTAGCCGGAATTCGGATTTGAATTAATCAATGAATTCTAGCTTTGCAGACATCTTTTCCAATAAACTAAATATTACTCAGTTCAGCAGGACACCCTTTACACATTGTTACGTTTTTCCCATGAGAATCAGGGTCACTTGTGTCATTTGATTCACTACAGTTCAGATCAAAACTATCTGGGAGAGTTTTTCCAAACTCCTGGACAATGAAATTACAATGCTGAAAAATATGTGAGAACACTTTTTCTGTTTCTGCAATTTTATCGGGACTGAACCTGAATGATTATTACAGTGAAAATCTGCATGCCTGGGACATTAAATTAGGTAAAGGGTTAACAACTAGCAATTATTTTTAGTGTTAACAAACCATCAAGTAAATTAGAAAAATTCGCAGAATGATAAAATCCATGGGGTGGGGATAGGGAGTGCTTAAGACCCACTTTTCTGCAGCCCTGGTGTTGAAATGTCTCCAATTGCATACCTGAGCATCAAGTGTGTATGTGTCCATGTCTTTCTCATATCCTTCTATGTACATTCTAATTGTGGCTCCACTACTGCCAGTACCACTCAGTCGGAATATAATTCTTGAATCATCAGAAAATATCAGTCTTATACCCTGAAATTTACAGTAAAAAGGTAGATTTTCAGATTGCCCATAACATACAGTGCAGCCCACTTAATTGGATATCTCTTAATTGTACAACCCTGTAAATTACATTACAAAAAATTTCCAAGCATCAAATGAATTGCCATACTTTCAGAACAAATTTGACCTATTAAATGCAAATCACCATGAAAGGAGGAACATAAAATCTCCTAGAAAACAAAACCAAGACCAAGCAACATTATCATCACATTCAGAAACATTTTTATCAGAAGCAGTTTAATTCAGCTTCCTGAAAAAATGGCTTGGATGGGAGCAACGAAGAATACTGAAGCACATGCATAAAGCAAGAGGTACACAAGTGATTATTTTTGCTGGATCGCACCAATTTTGAAATCGCTTCAAAATTCTGCTTGTCTGCCCAGTACAGCGACTGAACTCGGCGATCCTGTTTGCGCAATCGATCACAGAGCGATCCAGCAAAAAATTATCGCTTGAATGCCCCTAGCTTAAAGGTCAACAGAGACAGTACAAATGACAAATCTCCAACTCTTCATTCTTTGAGATTCCTTAGGGTTTTAAATCTGTTTTAACCTTTATACGAATTGGCCGTCTGAATAGTTTACAAATTAATTCTCGACACACTGATGTCAACACACCAAAGTTTTCCGAAGCACATTTTTTCCACAATGCAACTGAGAATTTTATAAATTATATCTTGTTTGACAAAGCTCATTGAGCCCTGTCAAACAAGATATAATTTGTTAAATTGTTCATTCTGCATGGCCAATATGGAGGGTCAATGAAGAAAATGACTAAATGCTGCCAGAGTGCTAGGAGTTAAGCAGCTGAAGAAAAAATTGTTTTTTTAAATTTTAACAAAGCCAAATGAGTGCCCATACCTCACCCCTCCCTGGAACAAGCTTGTTGATCTCATTCCAATGAGGGGTCAAAAGGTTTTGTTGAAATGTTTTGAAAATGTGAAAAAACATAATTGAAATAATAAAATTTGATATTCTGTATGTTGTGTAACTTTTTGGACCTCCGCAAGGCTTATTTTATGAACCAAAAAGCCTTCTCTTTATGGAACTTTAAAATTCTTAATATAAAGCATGTAAATAGACAACTGGACACTGTACATATGTGTTATGTGCACATTGTGCTTGTACAGAATCTTTTATCATGATAACTCCTTTTTGGGGACGTATAGCTACAAGTCACACTTGTGCGATAAGTGGCTATAGCGCCCTAAAAATGAGTTGAGTTAACAATCGAAAAGCCACACTCAACTGATCAAAATAATGGGAATCAATTTTCAATTCTCTTAACCCTTTACCCAATGCAGACGATTTCAAAACTGATTATTTTAAATATCATTTTTTAATTGTTTTCTAAAAATTCAACAACACCATATCATATGACCCCTCTTTGGAATGAGCTCGACGAGCTTGTTCCAAAGAGGGGGTCACATGATATGGTTTTGTTGAAATTTTTAGAAAAATAATATTTTTTCAGTTGCTGAGTTTGCATATTACCCAACGCAGACGATTTCAAAATTGATTATTTTAAATATCATTTTTTAATTGTTTTCTAAAAATTCAACAACACCATATCATATGACCCCACTTTGGAACGAGCTCGATGAGCACGTTCCAAAGAGGGGGTCACATGATATGGTTTTGTTGAAATTTTTAGAAAAATAATATTTTTTCAGTTGCAGAGTTTGCATATTACGCGGGCGGATGCGAGTGATTTGTTGGGTAAAGGGTTAACCCAACAGTATGCGAGGAAATCATTACGTGTACACTCCATATGAAAAAAACTATCCAACAATCGACTGAGTGTGTTATGTGTAATTACATAATGTCAGACGCCCACTCACTAATCAGTGTTGATTGGACTGTATTGGGAAAAGATTTGCCAATTAACATATTAATTTCTGTTCACGAAATCTGTTTTTTTGTACCTGATACATTTCGTTTGGGAAGTTTGTATATCAAATAAAATCTTTAAAGGTGCAAATTGGTTTGGTAAATCCCGCTATTTTGTGTGATAAATTTGACCCAAAAAATGAGAATCTCGCTGATCATGTGCAACAGTGTGGCTCTTCCGTCAATTGGATCTACATTGCATGAAATATTCTGAAATCATTGGAGACCGGCGAACAAACTCAGGGGGGGAATCCAAATCATATATCAGCGAAAATTTTATTTTAATATGAAAACAAATAAAAAATCTCACGAATTAACGAACAGATTTTTTCAATTCCTATATTAAACCGCAGTACAGAGTTCTGGAAATGAAAGACATGGCATTTGTATCTGAATATTTTATTAAATGTAGGTTTTAGAAATTTTCTGACTGAACAATATAACTGCTAATCAGGGACAGCCTCTGAAAGATTTTTCTGGCGAAACAATAATTGGTTATGTAATCCTTCTCACGTGACCACACTAAAACAGCTTTTCATACCCAGTCATTTCTACACAAACAACAGGGTACTAACAAGTGCAGTTTTGTATGCAATGTACATGTAATGTTCTATCAACATAAATGAAATTGTACATGGTGATAAAAAATAATCAAACTCTGCCCAAGTATACTTCCCCCCTCCTCCCCTGGGTAATGATATTTCAAACCAAATTCAATTAAATTCCTGAGATCTCCCAAGAGAAAGGTGGTTGGTTTGTGAAAACAACTAGCTAATTATATTTTTGTAGTACAGTGAAGCCCACTTAATTGGATATCTCTTAACTGAAAAACCCTGTTAATTGAATATAATTTCCCAACACAAAACCATTTAACATACCTCCAGTACAAATTTTACCTGTTAATTGAACAAAGGTTATAAGAGTAAACTCTTAATAGAATAAAAATCTTGTAACCTGTCGAGAAATTACCCTGACTCTCCCCAGTTTTTCTTTGTTTATAGACCTATTTGGCCTCAGTACATCCAATAGAGACATTTAATCTATTATATCTTGTTTGACAGAGCTCATGGAGCTCTGTCAAACAAGATATTATAGAATAAATACAAAGTTTATCTCTAGAATACAGATAAGTGGCACAATCCCTGTTAATTGAATACTCCTGTTAATTGAATAATTTTCATTGTCATGGTTGCTATTCAATTAACAGGGTTCCACTGTATGAAGGAATCTTTTAAATTCATAGCATCACTTCATTCATAATTTTTAGAAGCATGCAAAACCACAATGAGATTAATGTTACATTTCAACATTTTCTCACTTTAAGTTTCTATTTTACAATTCACCTTCATCATTCATTGCCGTATTACAAGTTTTTGAAGGAACGTTTCTTGCCAAAAAAAAAAGTCATGTGACTTTTATCACTACAGCAATAGGGATACAAGATCTTTTATCACCAAATTTTTTTCAATATTGATAATGCTTTTTGCGATTGCATTTTTAGGTAAATGATGGATAAATTGTATTATTATGGTCATGTGGAATGAAATTGACTTTTCAACTTGAAAACTTCAAATCTATTTTTTCTGATGTGAAACACAGGAATAAAACTTTTCCTTGCAAAACCATTTTACTGAACTGTTTATTGATAAGTTTAACATACTTGTTTTTTGCTGACACTGCCATCTATAGGATCTGTATACATGAAGTTGTCTGCTATTGATAAAGTATATGACTTAGATCCATGACTGTACGTTTTACCAATAATTGTTGAATCATCAATCAGTTTATCTAAATTGTCCATCATTTGATTAGCTGGTTCTGAATCGCAATTTTCATAATCATATCTGTAATACATAATTTCATATTGATACAAAAACTGTTTACCAAACATAAAATTCATTTCAACCCAGTTATAAATGCATAAGTTTAATAAAACGAGAGGTTCAAGTGAAACTGAACTTCTCACCTGGATCAAGTTGTCTACAAGGAATAAGGGTATTACTGTTGAGGTATCAGAAAGATGGAGGCAATAAGGAAGTCTCCACCTTGTACATTTGTGCATATTGCAATGACTGTCACCAAAAAGGCTCTGAAAAATTATGTCTATTTTTCACCCCTCCTACTTCAAGCACACACCTTGTGTTAGGCTTGAGATTATGTTGAACTAGAGGCTAAAGAGTCTGTAATTGCTCACCTGGCAGAACTACATATAAAAATGTGATTTCCCCTAGGGTTTCCATGGTAACTATGAGTCACAATTGTGGCAATGTTTGCAAAATTACATCAACATTACATGAGGATCATTGGTAGAAGGTGTAACAGTCCTCAATCATGTGAAGTTTCAAAACATTTGACTTTGTAGTTCCAGAGAAGAGTTTTCAAAATCGACCAATCAGAATCAAAGAATGCCTCTGACGGCCATGTTTTTCATCCTACAGGAATAAAATTAGTAGCAGTTGTAGAGAACCATGCCTGCCAAGTTTGATTCACATTGGCTCAGTAGTTCCAGAGAAGAAGATGAAAATGTTATTTCCAATAGGGTTTCTAAAGTAACTATAAGCCACAATTGCAGCCTTGTTTGAAACCTGATCAACATTAAATGAGGATCGATGGTAGAGGGTGTTCCAGTCATCAGTGATGTGAAGTTTCAGAACATTTGGCCTTGTAGTTTCAAAGAAGATTTCTTGAAAATCCACACATTTATGAATTCTGTTTAAAAAAAAATCAGTAAAAGAAGGTTAAATATTTTGAAAATTACAATTTTTTCAGACAGTACTCTCTTTCAAACGGCTTTGGATAGGTCAAGGGTGACAGGAAACACAACATTTTATTCAAATAATTTGTTATATCTTAAATGATATCATAATTGACTGGTCAGCTCTACATGATGGTACACAAAACACCTGTCATCAATCAGTATTTCTGAAAAAAAAACATGAGAGTAATAGTAACATAATTTACATGAGTAGCTGCAAACTTGTTTACAGTACAAGTCAAAATAAGTTGTAGGATAACCACTATAAACTATGTATCTTTCTATTCCTACACTGATAAGACCAGAAGCTGACATCATTTTCTGGAAAGCTCTCACTGATAGCTTTCCAGAAAATGATGTCAGGTTCTGATTCAGATTCACAATATTTTTGTGTTTTTTTCCAGTTCTCAGTGGTGAAAACTGGAACCAACCCTTACCAGATTCTCAAAAACAAGTATTTTGCTGACAGTACTGATCTTCATGCTGACAGGAGAAGCACTGGGTTAAGCATTAGAATATAGCCTCTGGCAGCCACGTATTTCCATCCTCTCATAGACCATTCCTGTCAAGTTTTGGTTCACATTGGCTCAGTAGTTCCAGAGAAGATAAAAATATGTGATTTCCCATAGGGTTTCTATAGTAACTATAAGCCACAATTGCAGCCATGTTTGCAACACGATCAACATTAAATGAGGATCGTTGGTACAGGGTGTCCCAGTCATCAACCATGCAAAGTTTCAAAACATTTGCCCTTGTGGTTTAGAGGTGAAGATCTTTCAAATCCCCCAATCAGAATCAAAGAATGCCTCTGGTGGCCATGTTTTCAAACCCATGGGAACAAAATGAGGATTGTTTGTAGAGGACCTCCCATAGAATATCCCTGCTCGGTTTAGTTCAAGTTGGCACAGCAGTTCCAGAGAAGAAGATGAAAATGTGATTTCCCATAGGGTTTCTATAGTAACTATAAGCTGCAATTACAGCCATGTTTGTATCCCGATCAACATTACATGATGATCATTGGTAGAGGGGGGTCCCAGTCATCATTTATGTTAAGTTTCAAAACATTTGGCCTTGCAGTTTCAGAGGATAAGATTTTTGAAAATCCACAAAACAGAATCAAAGAATGCCTCTGGCAGCCAAGTTTTCCATCCGACGGGAACAAAATGAGGATCGTTTGTAGAGGACCTGCCATAGACCATTCCTCACAAGTTTGGTTCACACCGGCTCAGCAGTTACAGAGAAGAAGATGAAAAAGTGAAAAGTTTACGGACGACGGATGCCAAGTGATGAGAAAAGCTCACATGGCCTTTTAGGCCAGGTGAGCTAAAAATGACACAAAGGTTCCCTCTGAAAAGACGACTTAGGTCGGTTATTTATTTATTAGTGTTTAAGGTCACATACTTATGCACAATGCCTAATCTCGACTGTGACAGTTTTACCGGTGGAGGAAGCCAGAGAGAACCACCGAGCATCGATGAGCAACTGTCAGCTCCTCAACATTCTAACTCTGTTCAAGCTCCGCTCAAGCGGGGTTACAGCGGTTGAAGACATGTGCACCATCGACGTACAGTACGCCTTAGTGCACAGCGTCATCATGCCCCCATGTAGGCAACCAGGATAAAGTGCCTTGCCCAAGGACACACTGCGGGTCGTCCTGGATAGGGATCGAACTTGGGACCTCTAGCACAGAAGTCCAACAGTCTACCACTGAGCCACCACCCTCCCGACTTAGGTCGGTTAAAATTTTGGATTGAAGTTCATTGAAATATTCAGTGTTGCTAGAAGCCATCAGTTGTGTTATGAACAAGAGGTCCCAGGGGGCTTGAGGGCGCTCACCTGACATGGTAGCCTAAATATCAACACAGGGAATTGATTTGAACAAGTTGCATCTGCCTCTCCCAAGAAAAGCTTAAACCAAATATCAAAAGATTCTGACTGGTGGATCTGAAAAAAAGAGATTTTTAAAGAATATTCCTCATATTGAACTAAGTTATAAGTCAGGCTCCAACAGGGAGACCAAATATGAATCCAGGGACTTGGCTTGAACAAACTTGAATCTCACCTCCCTAAGGATGCCGAATACCAAATATTAAAAGATTCTGACTACTGGATCTGAAGAAAAATATTTTTAAAGAATATTCCTCATATTGAACTAAGTTATAATTCAGGCTCCCACAGGGATCCCAAATATGAACCCAGGGACTTGGCTTAAACAAACTTGAACCCCCTAAGGATGCTGCATACCAAATATCAAAAGATTCTGATTGGTGAATCAGAAGAAGATTTTTAAAGAATATTCCTCATATTGCACTAATCTGAACATTTGGGCTCCCATAGAGAGCCCAAATATGGACCGAGGGATTTGCTTTCAACAAACATGGGAATGAATCTTCCAAAGATGTTATATGTGAAATATAAAAGCCTTTGGAGCAGTGGTATGGGAGAAGAAGATTCTTTAATGTTTTTCCCATTCCCCACAAAGTATTGAACAAGAGGCCCCCAAGGGGCCTTAATTGCTCACCTGACAAGTTGTTCAAAGAAGTATATTGGATCACATTCAGCTAATCATGGCTCATCAACACTTCAGAGGAATGAAGTCATGAAATTATAGGGTCCTTTTTTTTAAAAATAAATTCACTCTAATTCCTTCAAAACACATTTTGTAGCAATTTTTTTTCCTCTGCTTAATGGACCCCAGGGGGTGGGGAGTGGGGTTGGTGGTCATAGGGGTATTTTTTTTTTTTTTTTTTTGGGGGGGGGGGGGGGGGGGGTTGCATAAAATCACTCTAAATCTTGCAATATATATATTTTGTAGCCAAATATTTTGTTACATCTGACTGCCCTCACCCCCCCCCCCCCCCCTGACAAGTAAGGGAGGGGAGGACATAGGTTAAAATTTGTTTGTTGTGCGTTAACGTCACATATTTATGCACCATGGCTAATCGTGACACAACATGGAGATGAAGTCAAGTGTAGTCAATCGTTGATCTACATGTTGCCCATTTTAGAGGACTTTCACCCCAAGCATTGGTGACTGGGTCCTATTTTACTAGTAAAGCAGAACTGGTGTACCACAGTAAACAAGTGCTGCTTACTTCCCGGGGTTCCCACGGGGAACATAGGTTAAAAACATTTTCGCATAAAACCACTCTAATTCATCTAGGAACCCAATTTTGAAAGGAATCGAAAAAAAGTTGTAACTGAACCCAAAATTTTTAGGCTGTAAAAAAAAAAAAATTTTGTCTCAAATTTGAACAAAACGCATAAACAATCAAAAATTTTTTTGCGAATTTTGGTCCAAAATTTCAGTCCGAACCGGACCCAAAATTTTCAGCATTTTTCAAAGTCCTGAAAAAGTACCCTATGATAAAACCGATAGCAATTTTTTTGGACCATTCCATTCTGTTGGTCCAAAGGAAGCTTCACACCAAATAGGAATTCACAGTGCCGTATAGTTTTGGAGATATGGGCGTTTTTAATTTTTTCTATTTTTAGCTCCTGCGGTTCCCATGGGGTGATGGGAAAGTATTTTTTGGCATAAATTAAGTATTTATGACCCAATAAGCCCTCATATCAAATTTCTCAGTTTGGAAAATATAAATTTTGGGCAGGGCGAAAATTCTTGCCCCTCCCATAATGACGGCAAATATAGCCCCACGTACTTCTCTTGAACAAATCTGAGATTTCACCTCAAACGGAAGCTTCACACTAAATATCAAGTCTCTCCTACTGCTGGTTCATGAGAAGAAGATTTAGGCACACTTTTTGGGCATGGCCCTGCCAAGGGGTGGGGCAACTTGATTTGAACAAAATCAAAATGCGATGTCATAACAAACAAGCATCTCAAATTTCACTTAAATTGGTTCAGTGGTTTTGGAGGAGAAGACGCAAACACCATGTTCACGGACGATGGACGCTGGACGGTGAGTGATAACAATAGCTCACCTGACTTTCAGTCAGGTGAGCTAAAAAGAAATGACAGTCAACAAGGACATGATTGAGAGGACATGATTGAGACAGAGTTTTTTTGTTGTTGTTGACAAATTGGGGCTTTCTGGTTGAGTGTCCTTTCATAGTCACTGACAGATGTAATCATCAATGAAAATGGAACATCTGACTGAAATGCAGTGTTTTCTTAACAAATATCATATTGTACTACAGGTTGACAAAATATGATCCCATAATTTGAACATACTTGAATCTGCTCCCAGAAGAATGGCGTATACCAAATATGAAAAATTTCTGCCAGTCAAATCTGGAGAAAATTTTTAAAGCATAAAGTTAAAATTTAGGCACCAATAAGGAACCAAAATGTGATCCTAGGGATGAACTTGAATCTGGCCCCATAAGGAAGCTCTGTACCAACTGCTAAGAGATTCTAACTGGCCAATCTGCATATCAAATAAGAAAAGATTCTGACCGGTGGATCTGAAGAAGATTTTAAAATATTCCTCATATTGCACTATCAGGGCTTGCCTTGAGTCTGGGCTGATCAGCCCAGGCCCCGAGATCAGCCCCGAGGAGCACTTGCTGGGGGCTTTTTTTCAAGCCCCGACATTTTCCACAAAAAAGCACCAACAATAATGGACAAAATGGAAAATCAGCCCCGAAAAGGCCCCGACCTCAATATGTGGGGCACTTTTTTTAGGCCCCGACCATTTTACTCAAGGCGGGCCCTGCACTATGTTGAACTTTGGGCTCTAATAGAGAGCCCAAATACGAACTCATAGATCTGATTTGAACAAACTTAATTCTCTCTGCAAATATCAGATGATTCTGAATGCTGGATCTAAAGAATAAAATTTTTAAAGAATTTTGCTAATGTTGCACTAATTTAAAATTTGGTGTCCCATAAGGAGCCCAAATATAAAGCCAGGGTCTAAATTTTAGCAAACTTGAATCTAACCCCCATAAAGATGATGTGTATCAAATATCAACAGATTCAAAGGATGCCGTATATCAACACTGAGAAGGTGCTGACTGGTGGATCTGAAGAAGATTTTTAAAAAATTTTAATATTTGGGTTTCCATAAGGAGTCCAAATATGAACCCAGGGAATTAATTTGAACAAATTTGAATCTTCCACCCCCAACCCCCTCCAATAATGTAATATATTTCATATCAAATCATTCTGACTGGTGGATCTGAATAAGATTTTTAAAGAATTTTCCTCATACCGGGTATTGCAGTAAGTTAAAAGGACTGATTGACACAAACATGAATCGGACCCCCCTAAGAATATTGTATACCATATATCATCTTATTGTACGTTGTGAAGAAAATTTTTTTTTCCTTTTTGAAAAATACTGATTAAAAGCATTTTCTTCATTACTCCCCATTACTCCAAATGGGATTTTTGGGGTCACTTAATTCTACTGGTGCTATTAAATTTCAAACCGATATTAGCAAAACAAAATGCTGATTTCTGTCAGGAAGTTTACTGTCTCAACCATGACAACTTACACTTGTTTATTTATTTATTTATTTATTGGGGTTTCATGACACTTTCAACAGCCAGGGTCACCTCATGTTGGACAATTTTACGGGTGGTGGGAAGCTGGAGTAACCAGAGAGAACCACCAAGCAATGGCAAGCAACTGTCACCTACTCAACATACTAACTCTACACAAGCAGGTTTAGCATTCGGTGAAGACAGGTGCACCACTGACGTGCAGTACGCCTTAGTACACAGCTCTACCATGCCCCCATGTAGGCAATGGGGGTGAATTGTCTTGCCCAAGGATACAATGCAGTTGCCACAGGTAGGATTCAAACCGAGAACCTCTTGGTTTGCAGCCTGCACCTCTACCTACTGAGCCACCGGGCCCCCTTCAAAGCACTGTGACTGGTGGTTTATGAGATTTTTGAAGAATTTCCGTTTTTGAGGGCACTGCTCCCAGCCCAATGGACTTAACTACTTCTATTGAACAAGCTTGAAAGGTTATCCCCCAAAGATTATTTATGCAAAGTTTGATTGGATTGGTCAAGTGGTTCTGCCAAATGATGCTAATAGATCACCCTGACTCCATAAATAAGATGCAAAATAGGACCTTTGTGCTTCTCCCATCTGCAGCACAGAACAAACAAATAAGAATTTTTGCTCTGATCAGGTGTTAATTTGAAGAGAATTAACAGTTTTACATAATGGAGTCCTTAATAATTTCTCAAGGACGAAGAAAAATGTTTAATCACTGTGTGAATCTTATGACTGTAATCAGTAGTAAAGTTGGAACCAATGAATATGGAGTAATTCAGGAAGCGAGTTTCAAATTAGCTCTCAAAATAGGGTGTATCTAGATAAGACCTATAGTTGGCTCAGAATTGCCATCAGGCTCTCAGGCCACCAGCCTGATTCTGATCAGAATTCGATGCTGTTAAGGCCTGGAACTAGTCTAACCCTTAAATAGTCCACCTCCTATGTTTAGATTCACTCATCTGAAATATTTCAGTTGGCCTGAAAAGCGAACTTATGGTACACTTTTCCATTCAACTGATACATTCCAGACCATTAAATCTACAAAATACCATAAAAATTCATTTTCTCTGAATCAATGAAAAAATGTTGTTCAATCAAGATTTGATTTGAAAGAACTTTTGATGACATTACAATTATGATTGAAGATGCACTACAGCAATAGTTTTGTGATTACGCCACTAACTGTTCAAGTATTATGGTGGTTTCAAGGTGAATTAAATACAGTGGAACCCTGTTAATTGAATATCCACTTTGCCAATGAAAATTATTCAATTAACTGGTAAAGTGCTGAGTTTTTTCTGACAACAAATCAAAGCTCATCATATACTGCTCTATTACATTTAATTGGATAGTGCCTTCTAGGCACTATCCAATTAAATGTCAGAGAGCAAGGTATTGTATAAAAAAAAATCTGATTCACATCAGAGACAATAAAGGCTTCCTCAGGCAGAATGTAGCTACAGACAGTTATTGCCTGTCACTTTTAGTAAAGCCCAAAATAGGGCTTCCAGCACTCTACCAGTTAACAAGAGTATTCAATTAAAAGAGATTTGGTCACTTTCCTGTATTCTGAAGATAAGTGAGCATTTATTCTATTATATCTTGTTTGATGGAGCTCATGGAGCTCTGTCAAACAAGATATAAAATAGTAAATACCTTTATTAGATGTACAGAAGCCAAATAAGTCTATAAACAAGGGGAATTTGGGGACTCTCAGAATAATGTTCCGACATATTACAAGATTTTTTATTCAAATACCAGGTGTTTTGCTCTATAACCTATATGCATTTAACAGGTCAAATTTGTACTAAAGGTATAGTAAATGGTTTTGTGTTTGGAATTTATATTCAATTAACAGGATTATTTAATTAAAAAATATACAATTAAGTGAGCTTCAGTGTACTTATTGATTGGAATATCTATAGCTAAGTAGATAGCTGTATATTGTTGTGAGTAAAAGTACCATCACATTTCATCAATGGTAGTCTTCTCCACAAATTTCCATGAAAAGTACATAAACAAAAAGCTCATAACTGCATTGAATTCATTACAGAATTAGACTGGTGGCCTGAGAGTTTGGATTGCCATGTGTAACAGATTTAGGCCCTGCAAATCAGAAATTCTATCATTCAATTGAATCTCAAATCACATTGGGATTCAATGTCAAATCAAATTGGAAACAGCACATGAAGAACAGGATGAACAGGATTTTATCACAAAATTATTGTACCAGATATCTAATGTTCGCAAATAAAAGTTGAGAGTTATTCTCTGAAAATAAAACACAGAACATAAGGCAAAAATAACATGTTAACCTCACAAAATTTTCTAAAGCCAGGAAACTCAAACAAGCTATGGTGTCGTGTCATGGAAAATTAAGCTGAGCAATGTGAATTATTTTGGTTCAGATTTCCTACACAATTCAATAAATTAAAATGCCTCTAAGTGATAGCGATAGTGGAATGGTCAAGTATCATTTTATAAAAATATATAAAAATAGGTATACAAATAAATAAGAATGAATATTTATATCGTGAAATCACTTGTCATTTTTTGAAATTACCATAACCTTGTGACTTGTGCATGCCGAAGATCACATGAGTATGGGTTACAATTTGCCATTATAGCTGATAAAGGAGACATGCCGATAAGCTGTATGAATTGAAAACTGAATGGGCAATTATTCCTCCATTTCTACAGCATGGTTCCACCTATAAAAGACATTTATTTGGTATCATCGCCTTATGAAAAAAACATGAGTAACCCAATTCCAAAATATACAAATTGGGATACCAATTCGATGTCAATCCTAACTCAAGCCATCTATGTTGACACTGATTCAAATTATCCAAGCTTTGCAGGGCCCCATAGTGGGTATTGTTCCAATGAAGCAATCTTTTCTCAAGGGTTCAAAATACTTAGGTTATAACCAGGATGTAATACTGTAATTGGTTGAAGTGACATGGGGAATGGTGACAGCAGAACTAGTGCTGGGCAGTATTGGGATAATTAAATACCCAGTTATTCAGAAAATGATACCAGGGTATACTATAATACCAATTATTTTCGACAGCGATGTGTCAAACAATGTATAGGGATGAAACATCTGCTTAACAAACTCTGCCTGAAACTTCAACCAGAAAGATCAAAACTTCCGCTAGAAATTTTACCCAAAATGGCAGTTAATTTGCTGATATTTTGGTCGTGATTGTTTTGGACATTGCGGGTGGAATTCTCGACTTTGAAACTATATGGATGCAGGGGTGTGAGGGGTCTTCATATCATAGCAGATGTTAGATTCTGAATTGTGCGATCACATGCCTCACTTCATTATAAGTGTTAAAATTAGCAAGCCTCAACACTTAAAATAAAAAGCTTCTAAATGATAGTGACAGTGGAATGGTTAGTATTATCATATTTATCTTTCAATGGAAGCACAAAACACCTTGCTTTTTTAATGAAAATACTAAAGTACCATGTGTAAGGCTTGTATCAAATACATTTTGTGCATACTATTTTTAGGCAAGATGCTATCATGCTGTCAATGTGTGCAGACAGCCAATCACTTTGAAGTACAAAGAGCAAACAGGGGGAATTCTTTGGGTTATCACAAGCTACCAGGTTTTAAATGCCAGGAATGCCATTAGTCAAAATGTCCAATGTGACCAACTACACATGTTTACTGGAATACATGTGTCTTCTGCCTTCAACTTGTTTCAAATTTGATGTAACCAATATTTAATAATCACCCTTGTTATAGACAAATCACTTGCACAGTTTAAAAAGAAACGAAACATTCCCAGGTCCGTCAGGACAGACAGAGGGTGAAATAAGACCATAATTTAAGCCAATAATAAACCGCACAAGTAAAGAAAAATCAGTTCCTGTACATCGAGAAAAACCAATTGTAAATTGCACACCGGGGTAAAAACCGACTTTCTGGTATATCGATTACGATTTTATTTGATGGAATCGATTACGGTACTGAAAGTGATACCCAACATAATCGGAATACTAAAATACCATCCAGCACTAAGCAGTACAAAATATATAAAGCCTAGATTCAAGTAAATATTTCGGTAATAAAAAATATGTCCATATTCCAGAACCCAATTACAGTAACAGTTTTAGCCACATTTTTGTCTTTAATTGAAGACTAACTAAATTCAATGTATAATGCAACTTTTAAGTGACTGTTCTTCCACAATGAATAAACAGCAGTGCCATGAGCGCATGATATGCCCGTTATTAATTACAAGAGGGAAGCACACAATTTTCAAGTTATTGTTCAACATGTGGAAAATTGCTTATATTTTGATGAATAAAGTCCCATAACTCTGGAATGACATATCAGACGGCGACACAAATAGAAAGGGAGATTCCTTCCATCAACATATACTTGCCACCAAAAAATCATGAAAATTGCTCAAAGCATTTTCAAGTTATTGCCTGACATGTGGAAAATTGCCTATATTTTGACGAATAAAGTCCCATAACTCTGGAAGGACAAATTGGACAGTGACACAAATCGAAAGGGAGATTCCTTCCATCAACATATACTTTCCACCATAAAATCACAAAAATTGCTCGAAGCATTTTCGAGTTATTGTAGGACGTGTGGACGGACGGATGGATGGACAGCGGTATACCATAATACAACCGTTTTTTCAAAACGGGCGTATAAAAACAATGGATAGCAAACTTTTACTCATCGAAAATGCTAAAAAAAAATAAGCTTTTTGTCAGTCTTGTACTGGAACACTATTTGCACACTTTGAAGCTTATCAAAACAAATATTAACTTCTTGCAAACTGAAGGATTTTCCTGTCCAAGATAGCACAGATCTGTTGTCACTAGTGTGGGCCCAAAAAGCCTGGAATAAACATTATCATGCCACCTGTTTAATTTGACCAATCAACATGCTCCAATACCATCAGTGGACTATGCGATATTAGGTTATTCAAGGGGAACCAGCTATCGGATTGTGTTCAAACACTGCCAGTGACCATGTATGAGCCCATACACCCCTCTGCTGGGTGCATTTTGTTTCTGAATTAATTTTCCCACCTCAAGTTTTCACCTATTTTCGTGTAAATAAAAGGCAGTTTCCTGATAAATATTAAAAAAAAGAGATTCAGATCTTTTAATTTATTATTTAATTCGTTTGGTGGCATGATAAATAAGTTACAGGATGTTTACTTGCCAAGAATGGTATCATGTGAGGCTCAGCAAGATCAATATCAGGCGAGGCCCGTGACCTCGCCTAATATTAATCTCACTTTGCCTCACATGATGCCATACCTGGCAAGTAAACATCCTGTAACTTATAATCTGTCATTTGTAGATTGAGGTTTACAGATGGTAAATTTAGTCATGCTACCCTGTTGTGCAGGGTAGCATCGCCAAATTCACCCTCTGGGGACCTTATTCTGCAGATGACAGTCTGCTTATTTCTAGGCTTGGGGTCCAATATGGGCATATTTTCCCTGGTATACTGAATCAACCTTCTGACCAAGGGTTCTTAGATATAAATTCCCATTAATTTTTCAGGAGATCCAGTCATGGCTGGTTCACAGAAGGTTAAGAGTCAAACAGATTTTAACATGTATTTAAACTGACACATCAAAAATGGTTTATCAACACTATTATAAGAGATACCTTGTGAAAAAATTACGACCAAACTCAATCCAGTGTTCAAACACTATCTCTTGTACACTTTGTCCTTTGTGTGCCAATATCGACAACCATGCTAACACAGCCCACAAACCATCTTTCTCTCTAAAAGAAAATATATGTTCAGTTTAATTTGTGCCAATAAGTAACCGAGTAACAAAAGGTATTAGTGTATATCTGAACCATAAGCACTTAAATGTTTGGCTTCCAACAGAGATTCAAAACCAAAACACAGGGAATAGTTAATTTTGTACCTGCTTGTTTTATGACTGCAAGTTTCAGAAAGAACATTTTGACTTTCTAAAGCCTCCAGATGGAATATGAAGACATTTTCAAAATAACGAATTGAAAAAAATCACTACAACTGTCAACAGAGACATGTTATTATTACTTATTGGGGTTTAATGACACTTTCAACATCTATGGCTACATCACGACTGCAAAAAAGATATGAAGTCAAATTTAGCTATTTGTTCATCTCTATGCTGCCCACTTTCGAGGACTTTCTCCCCAGGTGATGGTTACAGAGTCCTATTTTTACCAGGGGGGAAAGTGTTAATGACACTGCAGCTCAACTTGTCCAAGAAGGGACTAAACTAAATAGAAAGATCCAGTAATGCCAAGTCATTCACTCATGTTTCTACAGAAAAGACATCACACCAAAGCTACAAATGAAATCTGAAAACATTGGGTGAGGGGTGGGGCCCGTTGGGTCTGCTAATGGAATTGTTGATAATTTATATGCCAAATCCAAGATGGCCACTGCCAGCCATGTTTTTCAACCAAATTCAGAAAAATCTGATAGCTCCCATCTAGACATCATACCAAAGCTACATACAAAATTTCTAAAAAGATGGGGTGAGGGATGTGGCCTGTAGGGTGTGCTAATGGGATTATTGAAAATTTATATGCCAAATCCAAGATGGCCACTGACAGCCATGTTTTACAATGAAATTCAGGAAAATTTGATAGCTTCTATCTAGACATCACACCAAAACTACATATGAAATTTGAAAAAGATTGGGGGAGAGATGAGGCTTGTAGGGTGTGCAAATAGAATTGTTGACAATTCATATGCCAAATCCAAGATGGCTGCTGGGGACCATATTTTATAACAAAATTCAGAAAAATCTGATAGCTCCCATCTAGACATCACACCACAGCTATATATGAAATTCAAAAGATCAGGTGAGAGATGCAGCCTGTGAGGTGTGCTAATGGAATTGTCGACAATTTATATCCAAATCCAAGATATAACCTATATTCAATTAACATGTCAAATTGGTACTGGAGGTATGGTAAATGGTTTTGTGTTGGGAAATTATATTCAATTAACAGGGTTATTCAGTTAAGAGGTATCCAATTAAATGGGGTCCACTGTATTTGGTTAGTTAAAACCACTGCGTGTCTTATTAGGTAAACAACCAATGAAAAGAAAGGTAAATTATCAACAGAAGTCTTATTAACATTAAATGATCCATGAGACCAAGACGTGCATTTTGTTTAGTCAGTTGTGCCCAGAATGATGTAATTTGGGGCAAATAAATACAACTTCATTCAATTGTAAATATAATTGTGACATATCAGTCTTTTTTAACCAGATTTATTTTATAGTGACATTATGTCAAACTGTGCAACGCACTGTCATTTTGGTCAGTCAAAATTCTTTTATCTCTGTTTTGTGTTTGCCCTCACAATGTATTTCAACATTCTGATATTTCCTATTCTAAGTTTGGTAGTTTGATACATGTTGCTGAAAATTCAAGAAATATATATTATAAAAGTAGAGGAGTAATACACTGTACAAACTTAACCCTTTACCTAACGTGAAAAGCAGACGACACTTGCAAAAAAAATTCTTGAATAACTAATTTTTTTCATTTTTTGTCTCAAAAACATAGGTTATGACCCCTCGTTGGAACGAGCTCGACGAGCTCGTTCCAACGAGGGGTCATAACCTATGTTTTTGAGACAAAAAATGAAAGAAATAGTGAAAATTAATTGGCGATTTTTGAGAATAGCGCTGGCCGGTTTTGGTCGTTACGTTGGGTAAAGGGTTAATTGGTTACTGTTCAATAGAATATCCTGTCAGTTACATACAAATGTCAAGCAGTGTGTTCTCAAAACGTCGAAAAGTTAAAAAATTTATAGTAATTTATATATTTTTTATACTTACCAATGACCCAGACATAGCTGGTGCTAACTCTTAAAATATAGGGCCAAACACAAATTTTGCCCCCCAATCCCCAAAATTTGCATCTAAAACCAAAGAAAACATGTCCTGAATGGCCCTCCACACTTCACCTCTACTGCGCATGCGCAGTGTCAAGGACGTTCCGAAATTGGCGCCATTAATCATTCTAATAACCAGTGCCTGGTAAGCGCTATGTACTCAGCGGGGAGGTAAGAGTTCCCAACTCCTGGGAGGGCCATCCCCGTCTGGGTCATTGGTAAGTATAAAAAATATATAAATTACTATAAATTTTTTAACATTTTTATACTGTACCAATGACCCAGACATAGCTGAATAGTAAAAAGGCTGGAGGGCCAAGGACATAGAGCAAGATGGAATACGCTCAATAATATAAAATAGAGTCATCCCCTCTAGGGAAAAAGAAGTATTAGGCCTTACATGTATCTTTCTTATTTATGATAAATTAGAAAGATACAACACCTTCCAAAATTGAGCATCATACATCCATGTACTCTATTAATATCTAGTATAATCCTTATACTAATAATTTTTAAAGTAAGCCAAGAAATAAAGTAAGTCTAGAGAATAGAGACTCTTTATACTCCTTAAAAGTGTCTGAGGACTGCATAATCAAGTCCGTTGACACGTGCTATATTCAAAAGCTATACTTTAAAAACTAAGACTTGAATGAATTTTTAAAACATAAACTTCTCACTAAACAACCATCCCAATAACAGCTCAGAATTACTAACTCCGGAGGAGGTATCCCCTTGTTTTCATAGTAAAACAGGTGACCCAAGGGAACACCCTCCCCCCACCCCCTTTTTCTTGCCCTGGGTCAAATAGCCCAGAGCGAAGAGGGCAGCAGAACGGAGTCACTGCCGAAACAGACAGCCTACCTAGCTATAGTAGCAACTGTTAAGTGAATGACATTCTGAGCAGTAGATAATAGACCTAACAATAGAGGCCTCCAGAAATGGACTCAATATTTCTGAGATAAAAAATTCATGAATGTGGATGGCTGAGCGCAATGAGCAGCCTTCAAAAATCTATAATAGCGACACTATTAATGTAAGCCCAAGATGTAGAAGAACTCTTACTTCATGAGCCGAAATCTCAAACACAACTGCTGAGTCAAAGATATACCATAAGCAGTATCGATAGTTAATTGAATCCATTAGCAATAGAATGGAGCGTAACGTCCTTCTAATAGGCATCAAAGACATTAGAAGTTTACGCCCGTAGTAATAAACAGATATCTGTTTATAAATACATAAACTCTAACCAGACAGAGTAAAGGCCTATGCCCGTACGAAGACGGAAGGACCTTAATAACAATAGGATCCGGATATTAGGAGCCTAACTCTTATGCAAAAATCCAACCTAAATAGTAAAGGAAGTAGTGATTCCGAAACTACGAAAGTGAAAATCATCCACCGATAGTGCATGAAACTCACTGACTCTTCAGTAAAAGAGAAGCCAACAGAATTACTGTCTAAAAGGTCAGAATTTGAAAACTACTGTTTCCAGAGGCTCAAATGATTACTTAGCTAAATAAGAACCGAAGTTAAATTCCATATAGGAATTTAATCTAATGATTCTAAGTCTATTTATCGAAAAGTTACTAACTGACTTAGATAAAGAGACATAAGACTCAATTGTAAACTCTCATAGAGTGCATAGGTATGAGGTAACATAAACCTATAACCTTAATAATAACAGGCTGCAGTAGATCTTGTCAAACAAGTATACTAAAAAGTTGCAATGAGTAGTATGGAGGGATCAACAATATGAACATAGTGATCCCTACACCAACGACGGAAGAGCCTCCACTTTAGCCGTATAGAATAGCGAAGAAGAGGATCTCCTATAGTAAGAAATCGCGTCCAAAGCTCGTCCAGTACAATGCTTACAATGCAATAAGGACCACACAATGGAATACGTGAAGGTTGCGACCTTGCGGGTTGTGATAAAAATGAAACGATTTTACCCAGCGAAAAAAGATCCTCTCATTGAGGAAGATTTCACGTTAAGTCCCACAGTAGACATCAGAGTAAATTTACCCACGGTCTCTGTGAAGACAGAGATGCTATCAACAGAAATGTATTGTGGTTGTTTATCTTAGCAATACCTGCTGAAACAACAGCGCCGGAGGATACGCATATCCTATCATTCCGTCCTATTAGATGAATAGAGCGTTAACAACATTAGCTCAGAGATCCGGACAAGCAAACACATACGTCTGCAATTGATTAGCAAGCTGTGTCGTAAATAAATTATCATTGGGCGCTCCCATTGATAGCAAATCTGATTGAATACTTGTTTGTTGAGAGTCCATTCTGACGGCAACAAGCGACCCATAAGTGAACGGGAGTCTGGTAAAACAATCAGACGACCCGGAATATGACGGACCGAAACAGAACTTGGTGTACTATAACAAACAGAAGGATTCTTTCCATTAAATTGAATAACGGAAACGAATGAGTGCCTCCCTGGTTCCGGAGATACGCCACTACTGTCGAATTAACGGACAGGATTTGGACATGCGTTTCTGAATAATGTTCATCCAATGACATAAAGCAAGCCTAAAAAACATTATTCTGCGGAAGATAAGTGCTTGCTTAGAGACTGCGGAACCCAAAGACCTTGGCACTTCGAATCCGTTGGGATCAATATTATATCCCAACCTGTTTGACTGGCAACCGTCATAATTATAACACTCGGATCCGGCAACTGCAGTGGCACTCTCTGAGTCAACCACCGAATGTTTGCCCCAGTCTGAATCTCTTGCAACACTAGATAGACAAGAGAACGTGTAAATCGAGCAATTCATGGATTGCTGAAAAGTTGCCGTCGAAGAGAAGCTTCTCCGAGAACGAAGCGACTCTGAGAGAGTTCTTCACCTTACTATCCATGCGCGTGGATGTAGCTAGGGCTGCGTCACGTCTAACCAACTCCAATCAGCCACTGAAGGGCGGAGTTATACGTGAACAAACTACTGCCCTCAAAAGAAATCACATTGAGGATAATATCCCGTAATTCTTTTCTTGAAGACGTAATGATAACGCCTCAGTAAGGTGGATTACGTATGATAAAGCGTCTAAGTTAAGTCTACTAGACATCATTGTCGTTTCCAACATTGTGGTTGGAAAAGACATAGACGGCGAAAAAGAATATTTCCAGTCTTTAACCACGCCGTCTAGATGCATATGAACTCTCGGTATGCCCTGCTCTGCCAAAATAAATTATTCGTATAAATGATAAAAAGGCAGAAATGAGCATTGCGGACAAGAAACTAAACTATCATGCTTGGTAGCAGGCTTATATGCATACATAGCGTCGATAAATAATACACATGTTCTAATGACATTATTGGACTGTGTCGGTAAGTCAGGGGCAATGTCCCTGAACCGATCCAAAATTCCGTGTCCAATGACGCTATAAGTCTCTTATCCAACATCGCAGCAATGTAGTCCGAAATAACAATCACTGGAAGATAATGCCAGAAGATATGAATGGCAGCTTCCGATGCTACGAAAGGGAAAACTCGAAATCTTTCGAATCCCTTTCACCATCCTGTCGGACCCTATAAAGCGTTCGGTCGTCCGTACCTGATGCAACCGCGGACCGCACCGACCCAGCGCCGTCAGATAATTCCTGATTCGACTAAGAAACTGCCGATTGCTGGGATGCTGCGAAAAAACTGTGCTAACTCGGATAGCACGTCCGTCACTGAGGCCTGTGGAGAAGCGGACCTACAATGCATTGCCGCTGGAAGCTCCGTGATCGTTACCCTGTGCATACTACTAATATGCGAGCGAACGGAGTGTATAGGCCTCGTGTCCCTTGGCTACCGGATGGCGTGACCTATTCGCCGTGGAATCACTGAATGACGAAACTGATCGGATACTCGAGGTCACGTAGCCAATGTGCGGTCGTGTGCCCTGCTGTGAGGATGAGGAAGCATTATCGACAGTCTCTCGGACTGTCAATATAACGGAGCGTCCCGACCGACAGACATATGCTCCGAATGTAAAATATCTGAACCACAACATGCGGTCCCCTATGTTGTTGGACGAGAGAGGGACCTCTCTCGCTCACAGCCCGGACGGACCTGGACAAGCCAGGAACCGGACTAACAGGCTTCCTCCGATCTGTCCTCAATCCGCTGTCACTGGGTGAGTACTAAAGTAATTATAGTGCTCGCATCACCCAAATCTCCTTCCTAGACCGCAACGGACGAACCCGGCAGCCGAAGCATTCAATGAATGTACGCTACACCGGGTGAGCTAGCGAATGTCACTCCGTCGATCCTACAAGGGACCTCTTAGGCGATAGACATATTCCATGAGCACTTATTGCCGCTAGCTCTTCATTAACTATGACGACAGAGGCACACTTTTGAAAGACATCTCCGTAACTTTGCGAACAAGAAACCCAAAATGCTTGGTAATAGCAAGCATATAATAATAATATATATATAGCGTCGTTCAATAATTCGAAAGTTTGTGTGACATTATTGGACTATGTCGGAACTGAAGGACGATGTCCCTGAACCGAACCAAAAATTTCGAAGTCCACCGACGCTATCAGTTTCTTATCTGGCATCGCAGCATTCTGGTCCGACGAAAGAAGCTGTAGAAGATCAAGTCAGATGACATACACAACAGCATATGTTGTTCCGAAAGGGAAAGCTCGAAATCCTCCGAATCCCTTTCGGTATCCCGTCGGACCGGATGAAATTTTCGGACGTCCGTACCCGCTTCCGCGGAGCGTCCCGACCCAGCATCGTCGGATAAAAAATATGCGACAGATTCAGTTGATGCTGGGATGCTGCGATAAGCTGTGCTATTTAGGAAAGCACGTCCGTTCCCGAGGCCTGTGCAGTAGCGGTCTTACGATGCATTGCCGCCGGAAGCTCCGTGTACGTTGACTCCCGCACACTTTCCTATGCGAACGTCCGGAGTCTGCAGGCCTCGTGTCCCTGGCTACCGGATGGTGTGACCTGGTCGCCGATGATTCTCTGACTGGCAAAGCTGACTGGATATCCGAGGTCACGTAGCCAAGAGCGGTCGTGTGCGCTACCATGAGAATGAGGAAGCCTTATTGACAGTCTACTCCGGACTGCCTATATGTCGGAGCGTCCCGAGCGACGGACGTATGCTCCGAATGCGAAACATTTTGTACCACAACATCTGGGGCCAGATGTTGTTGTACGAGAGAGGGGCCTCTCTCGCTCGTCGTCCAGATGGACCAGAACGAGCTATGAACCGGACTAAAAGGCTTCCTCCGTTCTCCCTCTAATCCGCCGTCACTGGGTGTGCATTTGGTTGATTTATAGTGCTCGCATCACCCCAAAACGCCTTCTAGACTGCAACGGACGAACCCGGCTGCCGAACCATTCGATGAATGGACGCTACACCGGGTGAGCTAGCGGACGTCAAAGGCCGTCGAACCTACTAGGGTCCTCTTAGGCAATTGGCGTATTCACATGAGCACTTTTCCGCTAGCCCTTCATTAATTGTGACGATGGAGGCACACTGTTGGAAGACATCACAGATACATCACCCTAATCTTGATCGCCTGAAATAGAAATTGATAAAGTAGAGTGACCCTGCGGGGAAAGGACCGGAGTGTCCAATTCCCCACTAACATACCGTGACATACGCTTCCCATGTTGTCATCGAAATCATACGATACAGAACAGTAGTTAATGCGAGTACACTGACCACATATAGAATGATTATAAAAGTCAGAGGAAGACTTCCTCTTATTACAATTGATCAAAATCCTTTCAATGTGAAAAGAAAACAAAGTCCTGGTACTCGCACCAACCCCTGGCAATCAAAATACATAATAATAATATGATCCATTAATATAGAAAAAATAATTGAAATCAAAATATTTTGAAAAAATATTTTTTCAGAATAGCCCAAGTTTCTGAAAAGTAACATTGAGCCCCAATGGATCCCAAGCCTAAGTCTGGACAAAAATTTTAAAAATATTTTAAACAATTTATTCAACACTTACGAACAATAATAATGAACCTAGTTATGATTAAAATAACATCAAGATATTATTTTCAAGAAATCCCCCCCTCACACAGAGGGCTGTTGTAAATGTAAACAATGAGTGTAAAAACACTAAAATAAGACTCCAGGCACCCAGGCCCGGAATCAGTTACCAAAAATACACTATCTGATGCAAAACAGAGACTTCCAGGGAAGAAACTGCAGAACATCAGATGGTAGATGCAGAACACAACGCATAACCACCCGTAGGTGAAGACGTAAACATGGGGAAAAGAACAGAATTCATTCTGTTATTCAGCTAAAACTCCCAAGAAATTTTAGTAATAATAATTACAGAAACTATGCCAAAAGCATGGGAGAATAGCAAGAGGGGACTTAAAGGAAAGGGAGAGAGGAAAACACTGAAAAATCAGTGTAACTAAATAACCAGAATGACAACAAAATGGCTGCTGCCTCGAAAATAGGTAACTTAACATAATTTCATTAAAAAATTTTAAGTTACAGCCCTGATAATATTCTGTCACACATTTTTCCTCTCCTCCTTCTCTATTCTCCTTAGAATCACCATTTCACTAATATTTATGTGTCTGGCATCATTTAAACTGAGATTTACAAGCACAAAGATCAGTCAGATGTTAACTGATGAAGGGCCAAACTTAGAATGATTAATGGCGCCAATTTCAGAACGTCCTTGACACTGCACATGCGCAGTAGAGGTGAAGTGTAGAGGGCCATTCAGGACATGTTTTCTTTGGTTTTAGATGCAAATTTTGGGGATTGGGGGGCAAAATTTGTGTTTGGCCCTATATTTTAAGAGTTAGCACCAGCTATGTCTGGGTCATTGGTACAGTATAAAAATACTAAAATTCACACCTCGGTAAGTTTGTTTTGATAGTAATTATAGTTTATATCTAATTAGTGATCACTCGTAAGATGTTCCTGCATTTAGAGGTCAATCCGAGATACATATGGTGGGTTTTCTGGGTTCGGTGAACAGAGTTTACTGAGTTGTGAAAGATATATACAGTACGTGGAGAGTGGATTGTAACTAAATCACCTGGCGAGAAGAGTTATCACCCAAAGTATCACTTTCAAATTCTGTACATGTGGACAAAAAATACAAGCAATGTTCAGCCAGTGGACCTCTGTATATAACTACCCGGAGATCCATTGGCTGGAACTTTGCTTGTGCTTGTTATGCTTTGCAACAAATTTGCAATTACTGCTTGGGTGGAATCACCACTCTGCAGGTGATTTAGTTTTAATACATTCCCCACATAGTGTATATACATACAAGTCATTGGTATCCAGATAAATTTTCTGAAGATAATCAGAGGTAAATATTGGGGAGCAAACAAAGACGTACTTCTCAAGCTTTACAAATCATTCAAATGACAGTGAGAATTAAACAACAGACACCCATGGTTATTCCCCACGGTTATAGACCCTTCCCACAAAATACCCGATCTTAATTAGGTCTAGACTATAGCCTTAAGCCTATTGTTCTCTTGTGTAAACACACCGGTACAGATTTTCATTTTTACGACGTTTTGAGATACAGCCTGTCAAACACTATCCCTATTCAAACAAACTGAAGCAGTGATTTCTAGTCAAGCTGAGTCTGCTTATATGGGTCGCCAAGACAATAAATAGAAAACACAGTCTGATTACTTGGATCATGACCCAGAAATCTGTCTAAACTCCTGACCTAAGATGAAAAGCAGATGATCTTCGCAAAAATTTGTTAAATAAAATTTTTCATTCTTTGCCCATCAAACAGGTCTTATGACCCCTCAATTGAATGAGCTGAACCAGCTCATTCCAACGAGGAGTCATAAGATATGTTTTTTAAGTAAAAAGTGACAATATAATAAAATCTGAATTTATGAATTGTGCTAGCCAGGTATTGCCATTGCATTAGGTACAGTGTTAAGAAGGCACGTTGGGACACCTATTCTGAGGCCATGAAGTTTGTCAAAGTCAGAATTAGGCTTCAGGGTTAATAACATTTATTTTTCTGTTGTCCAATATTTTGACAGCTACCTATATTCTGGAAACAACTGAGTATAAGCTTTTAGCTTGATGCTGAATCCACTTCCTTAATAGCTGTGTTCTCTTTTGTATTGCTTAAAGCCTAAAAAAAGTTAAAAATCTGTTTCTCAGGCCCTCCTGCAAGGTCCTTTTGGCTGCCGCATGCTCTCTTTTTATACTTTTTATAATCAATGTAAACATAAATAAATAAAAATTATGTCTGATAATTATCTAAGTTAATGAAAATGATAAATGTGTCCCTTGAGTGCAAGAAAGCTTTGCAATGCTTTAGCATTGCAAAGCCTTCTTGCACTCCAGGGATGAAATACGCCACCACCCATGCTATTCTGTAGATTAAGAGGCCTAAAATAGAAAACAAAACAAGAACATGAATTTTTTATGGTAAACAAATAATTATAAAAATGAAAAATAAAATAAAACAAGAGGCCCGAAAGGGCCTGAGGACGCTCACCTGACATGGTAGCCTAAATATCAACCCAGAGAATTGATTTCAACAAGTTGCATCTGCTCCTCCTAAGAAAAGCTTATACCAAATATTCTAACCAGTGGATCTAAAAAAAAAAAAAAAAGATTTTTAAAGAATATTCCTCATATTTGAATCTCCCCCCCCCCCCCCCCCCCCCCCCAAGGATGCTGCACACCAAATATCAAAACATTCCGACTGCTGGATCTGAAGAAGAAGATTTTTTAAAGAAATTTCATCATTTTGAACTACGTTACAATTCAAGCTCCCACAGTGAGTCCAAATATGGACCTAGGGACATGGTTTGAACAAACTTGAATCTCACCCCCTAAGGATGCTGCATACCAAATATCAAAACATTCTGAAAAAGATTTTTAAAGAAAATTCCTCATTTTGAACTAAGTTATAATTCGGGCTACCACAGTGAGCCCAAATATGAGCCCAGGGACTTGGCTTGAACAAACTTGAATCTCACCCCCTAAGCATGGTGCATACCCAATATCAAAAGATTCTGCCTGCTGAATCTTGAGAAGATTTTCAAAGAAATTTGCCTGAAATGCACTAAGTTCAAATTTGGGCTCCTATACTGAGCCCAAATATAAACCCAGGAGGCCGATTTGAACAAACTGGAATCAGATCCACCCCACAATGTTGCATACCAAATATCAAAAGATTCTGACTGCTGGATCTGGAGAAGAAGATTTTAGAAGAAATTTGCCTGAAATGCACTAAGTTCGAATTCGAGCTTCTATAGTGAGCCCAATAGTGAGCCCAAATATGAATCCAGGGGGCCGATTTGAACAAACTTGAATCAGATCCACCCCACAATGTTGCATACCAAATATGAAAAGATTCTGCCTGCTGAATCTGGAGAAGAAGATTTTTGAAGAAATTTGCCTGAAATGCACTAAGTTCGAATTCGAGCTTCTATAGTGGGCCCAAATATGAATCTAGGGAGCCGACTTGAACAAACTTGAATCAGATCCACCCCACAATGTTGCATACCAAATATGAAAAGATTCTGCCTGCTGGATCTGGAGAAGAAGATTTTTTAAGAAATTTGCCTGAAATGCACTAAGTTCGAATTCGAGCATCTATAGTAAGCCCAAATATGAATTTAGGGAGCCGATTTGAACAAACTTGAATCAGATCCACCCCACAATGTTGCATAACATATATCAAAAGATTCTGCCTGCTGGATCTGGAGAAGAAGATTTTTTAGAAATTTGCCTGAAATGCACTAAGATCGAAATCGGGCTCCTATACTGAGCCCAAATATAAACCCAGGGGGCGGATTTGAACAAACTTGAATCAGATCCACCCTAAAATGTTGCATACCAAATATCAAAAGATTCTGCCTGCTGGATCTGGAGAAGAAGATTTTTTAAATGTTTTTCCCATTGCCTACAGTGTTAAAAAGTGACTCGGCACTTTTTCAAAGTCCTGAAAAAAGTACCTTGTGATCAAATCAACAGGGATTTTTTTAACCATTCTATTCTACAGGATAAAAGTAAGCTTTATACAAAATAAGAATTCTTTGTGCCGTGTAGTTTTGGAGATGTGGCAGTTTTAAGGTTTTTCCTATTTTTAGCTCCCGAGGTTCCCACGGGGCAAGGAGAACATTTTTTTTTTGCATCAATCAACTACTTATGACCCATTATCATCTCATATCAAATTTGGTTCAAATCGACCTCATGGTTCAGAAAACAGAAATTTTAGGCGTGGCCAAAATTTTTGCCCCTCCCATAATGAAGGCACATAATGCCCGACAAACTTCTCTTGAAAAAATTTGATTCTACACCTCAAAAGGAAGCTGCATACCAAATATCAAGTCTCTGCTACTGCTGGTTCATGAGAAGAAGATTTTCAAAGATTTTGGTGCCCCTTGGGGGTGTGGCCCCATCCAGGAGAAGGGGAAACTTCATTTGAACAAAGCTGAATTGACATTAGGTAATAAACATTTACCCAACATTTAAAAAATATTGGGCCAGTGGTTTCTTCGGAGAAGTTGGTTTTGTAAAGTTTACGTCGGACGACGACGGATGATGGACACCGGATGACGGACAGACGACGGACAGAAAGCGATTAGTAAAGCTCACCTTGAGCTTTGCTCAGGTGAGCTAAAAACACCCACCCGCATGCAATTTTGCAAAAAATGGCCTGAGAAACAGAAGATCTATTTTGTGGGGCCTAATTTGTAAATTATGCTTTTTTTAAAAATTAATGAGAAATCTTCAAATAACCCATTGGAATATTAAATCTGGTATTTTTCAAGTTAAACAATTTGGCTCTTTTTAAAGTAATGATTCCAGTTTTCACCAAAAAATTAGTTATCTCCCTGTCCACCTATTTCTTGTCTCTCGATTACCTTCAACTATTTCGTCCTACTCACCTTAAATGAAATTTGGAATATACAAAACATGTCTTGTTTAATATATCAATATGTTATGTAATGTATTTCTAACACAATGGCGTCCACTTAATTATATCTTAAGTATATCTTTTGGGGGTGTGGTGGCATTGCGGTAATCGGTTCTTGTCAGATCACCGAAGTTAAGCAACGACGAGCCCGGTTAGTCCTTGTATGGGTGACTGTCTGAGTGATCGATTCGGACTCCTGCATTGTGTCCTTGGGCAAGGCACTTAACCCCGATTGTCCACATGGTGGTATGATGACGACATGTACTTAGGCATACAGCACGTTGATGGTGCGCATGTCTTCAACCAATCTAACCCTGCCTGTGCTGCAGTGTGGAGTTATGATGTTGTGGAGCTGGCAGCTGCTCATCGTTGCTCGGTGGTTCTCTCCAGGTACTCTGGCTTCCTCCACCCATAAAACTGTCACCGACATGATATGACTTTGGCTGTTAAAGTGTCGTTAAACCTTAATAAATATATCTTTTAACTGAATAACCTGTTCAATGTATACAACTTAAAAACACCAAACCATTTACCATACCTTCACTAGAACTTTGACCTGTTAATTGCATATAAGTTTTTGAGCAAACACCTGTTAATTGAATAAAAATTCTTGTAATCTGTTGAAAGAATTACCGACATCTACTGAGTTCACTACAATTATGTGCTATATAGGCATTTAATATATTATATCAATGAGCTCTGTCAAACAAAATATAGTAGAATAAATGCTCAGTTGATAACTACAATATAGGAAAATGATCCATTTCCTGTAAATTGTGTACTCCTGTTAATAGAATATTTTTCTCTGTTAATGTGACTATTCAATTAACAGGGTTAAACTGTAGTACTTCTGTGGTTACATATGGTTGTAAATGTGTTAGAAAACTATATATCAGAGTGTGTTGTTTGTAAACAGAAAAGATTGAGTAATAAAGCATAGCAAACCGAATGTGGTCCGATCCAGTGCCAAAACTTTCTTCTCCACACAAAGACAGTCGTCCTGCATCCATCAAATTACCAAAAAATTTCCATCCAGTTGGTGTCTCAAAACATTCCTTCTGTTTTGCTTTTGCAACTCTAATAATGAAGACATATGAACAATATTACATTAGATAATCAGATAGAAACTAAAAGGATAAAAATACAAGAAAAAAGAATTTACTATAAGCTCCTGTATAAATAAATTATCTATAAAATGTTCAAGTTGTAAATTTTGATTTGTTTACATTACTATTTATAGAATATTATAAGGTTTCAAAATGTGGTTGCAAGGGACCTTGTTCATTTTCTATATAAAAAGAGAAAAAAAAACACTTCTCAAAAGTATAATTATTAACCCTTTACCTAACATGAAAAGCAGATGACACTTGCCAAAAAATTCTTGAATAACTCAATGTGCTTGTTCCAACGAGGGGTCATAACCTATGTTTTAGAGACAAAAATTGAAAAAATAATGAAAATTAATTGGCAATTTTTGAGAATAGCGCTGGCCAGTTTTTAACATTATGTTGGGTAAAGGGTTAAATTACGGAACAACACACTGCTTTTATGCTTATGTATCTGAATCACTGGAAGCATTTAGCTTGGAATAACATGTAGTTATACTGTTAAAGCACACAGTCTTTTCCGAATGTTGGACATGTATGCACTTAATAGGTTTATCCGGGAATTGCAAAAGTTTAAGGCAGCTGCACAGTTTCAATTGAAACTAGACTTTATGATTCTGGAGAATCATGGCTTTTCCAGATGAGATTCCATGATTTTTGATGACCCTAGAGTGTTTGATAAATTGTTTTTAACTGTCTCACTGAAGTTCCTTTACTGATGTTATGAGAAAGGTGGGTATAGTAGTCTCAAATGACTCAGTTTGATAAAAAAAAATGTTTAGGTTAAAACCATCATTAATGGTGGAGAGGGTTAATATCAATATCGTCGTCCGACAAGTCAATGACCGACAAAAGGAGTTATGTTTGTTTTGACACATACTCACTGAGTGCTGTAGCTATTTGAAAATGGTCCATTTTATCTCAAATGTATCCAAAATATTGATATCTGATAGATTGTAGAGGGTTAACAAGTGCTAACAGGAATATTTTTCCATGTAACTTGTAATGTCACACCAAGAACTGTGAATGGCCATTTTTTCTTAAAAATCTACAAGATGTTTTCAGAGAAATCCTGGGAAAACATGAATTTTAAGCTTTTGATGGGTATCATTGTTTATCCAGCCCAAAACGGGTTAAGGATTATTTTCTGAACATCCTTATTACTTACAAAAATAATTCTCAGTGAATTCCACTTCCACTTATGTTAATCTCTCCTCTTAACTTTGGGTGCTGTGGGTACACAAACACAGACCATTTTATCAAAATTATGATGTTTGAGAACCTGCATAGAGTTAACAAATGCTTACTGGAATATTTTGTACATGCAACTTATAATGTCACACAAAGATCTGACAATGGCCAATTTTTCTTGTAAATCTACAAGATGTTTTTAGAGAAATCCTTGGATAACATGAAGTTTTAACCTTTTGAGGGGTATCGCTCTGTAACCAGCCCTAAACGGGTTAATGTTTGGTTTTGTGAATACCTTCATTACTTACAAAAAAGATCCTCGGTGAATTCCACTTCCAATGAAGCAGGTTATGTTTATCTCTCGGGTACACATTGGGTGTTATGGGTGCCCAAGAACAGCCCATTTTCTCATAATATCTATACTTGGCCGCCTCTGGAGGGTTAACAAATGCTTACCGGAATATTTTGTCCATGCAACTTGTACTGTCACTCCAAGACCTTCAAATGGTCAATTTTTCTTGAAAACTTACTATATTTTTTGGAGAAATCCACAGAAAACAGACTATTTTTTCAAAATTTTGACATTTAGCAGCCCATGGAGGGTTAACAAATGCTTACCAGAATAATTTATCCATGCAACTGGTAATGTGACACCAAGACCTATCAATGGCCACTTTCTCTTGAAAACTCTACAAGATGTTTGCAAAGAAATCCACGGAAACAGCCCATTTCAACAAAATTACGATGCTTGGCAGCCTGTGGAAGGTTAATAAACGCTCAACGGAATATTTTGTCCATGCAACTTGTAATGTCACACAAAGACCTGCGAGTAGTAAATTTTCTTGAAAACCTGCAAGATGTTTTTAGAGAAATATGCAGAAAATCAGAATTTTATGCTTTTAAGGAGTATCTCTCTTTAGCCTGCCCAAAATGGGTTAAGACTTTGACTTTTGAATACCCTTACTACTTAAAAAAATGTTTCCGCATAAATTGTGCACTCGATAAAAGAAGGCCCATTGGGTGCTGTTGGTGTCCAAATACAGCCCATTTTATCACAATTTCGACTTTTAGCACTCCGTGGAGGGTTAACAAATGCTCAACCGGAGTATTTTGTCCATGCAACTTCTATTGTCACACCAAGACCTGCGCGTGGCCAATTTTTCTTGAAAATAAAAGACTCATTTAGAGAAATCCACAGAAAACATGCATTTTGAGCTTTTGAGGGGTTTTGCAGTTTAACCATCCCAAAACGGATTAACGCTTGGTTTTTTGAATACCCTTAATACTTACAAAAATGATCCACGGTGAATTCCACTTCCAATAAATGATGTTATGTTTATCTCTCGTGTATTGTTTGGATGCTTTAGGGGCCCGAAAACAGCCCATTTCATCAAAATTTTGATGTTTGACAGCCTGTGGAGGGTTAACATATGCTTTGCCTAATATCTCTTGAATATGAATGGTCGTGTCACAGAAAGGTCTAACAATGATGAATGTTTAAAAAAAATCTACAAGACGTGTTTCAAGAAAGTGCCTATAAACCCTAATTTTGACAGTTTTTTGCCAATTCTGGCGAAATAAGAGTTAAATCGAATATTCTGCTTCGGTACATTTCTAGATTTTTTGCCCCTCTATGCATGTGCAAAATTGTGTGCAAATCAGTTCGATAATGGCTTGTGAATGATACGGACAAAATGTGTGGAAAACCCCCCCCCCCCCCAAAAATAATAATCCGTAGAAAAACAAGTCTTTTCCAGAGGGAAAAGCCTAATGAACTCTGAAATTAAAAGCTATCTAACCCTTTACTCAATGCACACAATATCACACTTTAGTATTTGCAATGTGCTCATTCCAATTAGGGGGTGACATGATATGGTTTTGCTGAAAATTTTGAAAATAAAACAAACAAATTTTAAGATTGTGTGTTTTGGGTTCTAAAATTTAGCAAATAGGGCCTAAAAAAAGTTACCCCCCCCCCCCCTCCCCGCCAGATTCTCTTTTTATAACCAATGCAAACTTTAAAAAATAAAAATAATTTAATCCAAGTTGATAAAATTTGTCCCTTGAGTGCAAAAAGGCTTTGCAATGCTTTAGCATTGCAAAGCCTTCTTGCACTGAAGGGACAAAATACACCACCACACATGCTAATCTATAGATTATGAGGCCTAAAACATAAAGCAAACCAAGAACATGAACTTATGATGGCAAAGAAATAATTAAAAGATAAAATAAACAAGTAGCCCCAAGGGGCCTTAATCGCTCACCTGCCAAAGTGGTTAAAAGAAGTATTTGGGGGTCATATTCAACTAGACATGGTTCATCAACACTACAAAGGAATGAAGTCATGAAAGGCAAATTTTATAGAAAAACACTAAGGAATGGATTCGAACATGCCCCCCTTCCTCCCCCACCACACCCATAGAGAGCCCAAATATTAAGCCAGGAACTCAAATTGAACAAACTTGAATCTGATCCCCCTTGAGAGTTTATATACATTTGTACCAAATATGAAAGAATTCTGACTGGTGGATCCGAAGAAGGTTTTTAAAGGAAATGCCCGCACATTGCACTAAGTTAAACTATGGGTTCAAATAGGGAGTCAAAATATTAACCCAGGGACCAGATTTGAACAAACTTGAATTTGACCCACCTAGAGATGTTGTATACCAAAAATGAAAGGATTTTGATGGGTGGATGATATGAAGAAGATTTTAAAAGAAATTCCCTCATATTGCACTAAGTTAAAATTCAGAAGGGCTGGGCGGTTTATCACTTTAAATCTTTCAAAATATATTTTGCAGCCAAACATTTTGTTACATCTAACTGGACCCCCCCCCCCCTCCCACCCCCAACAATCCAACAAGGAAGGGAGGGGAGGACATTTTTGCATAAAACCACTCTAATTCATCTAGGAACTCGATTTTGAAGAGAATCGAAAAAAAAAATTCTGAATTTTGGTCCAAAATTTCCAAGTCGGCTATAAATTTTTTTTTTTTTTTTCAAAATTGAACAAGCCGCATAAAAAAAGCAAAAATTTTTTTTCAAATTTTGGTCCAAAATTTCCAAGTCGGAACCGGCCCCAACATTTTCAGGCTATACATTTTTTTTCAATTCTCAAAATTGAACAAGCCGTATAAAAAATCTAAATTTTTTTTTAGAATTTTGGTCCAAAATTTCTAAATCTGAACCAGACCCAAAATTTTCAACCCAGGGACCCGATTTGAACAAACTTGAATGTGACCCCCCCTAGAGGTGATGTATACCAAATTTTAAAGGAATCTGACTGGTGGATCTGAAGAAGAAAATTTTTAAAGAAATTTTCTCATATTGCACTAAGTTAAAATTTGGGCCCCATAGAGAGCCCAAATATTAACCCAGCGACTCGATTGAACAAACTTGAATCTGACCCCCATAGATATGGTATACCAAACATGCATGGATTCCGACTTGTGGATCTGAAGAAGAAGATTTTTAAAGAAATTCCCTCAAATTGCACCAAGTTAAACTTTGGGCTCCAATAGAGAGCCCAAATACTACCTCAGGGACCCGATTTGAACAAACTTGAATCTGACCCCCCCCCCCCCCCCCCCCCCCCCCCCCCCCCCCCCCCCCCCCCCCCCCTAGAGATGTTGTATACCAAATATCCAAAGATTTCAACTGGTGGATCCGAAGAAGATTTTTAAAGAATATTCTGCATATTGCACTAAGTTAAAACTTGGGCTCCAGTAGAGAGCCCAAATCTTAACCCAGGAACTATTTGAACAAACTGGAATCTGACCCCCCTAGATATGTTGTATAACAAATATGAAATGATTCTGACTGGTGGATCTGAAGAAGATTTTTGTGAATTTTTGAAGAAATTTATGGCTGCTATCAGAGTTATGCCCCTTGTGGTGCCCCCCTGCGGGTGTGGCAAGTTTATTTGAACAATCTTGAATTGACATATGATAGGGAACGTGCACACCAGATTTGGTTCAATTTAGTCCAGTAATTTGTGAGGAGAAGTCAATAATGTAAAGTTCAGGATGGACGACGACGACAGATGGCAAGTGATAAATTAAGCTCCCTTCGGTGAGCTAAAAACCACCCACTCGCATGCAATTTTACAAAACAAAATGGCCCGAGAAACAGAAGATCTACTTTGTGGGGCCATAACACACTTAACACTAGACAAGCAACTTGAATGACAGGATTTATTCTCATGAAGATCAATGTCAATAAGTACCTTTACTACTGTTGTAGAAATTTTAGGTGACACACCATTGGAAATGACTCAGAGAGCCCATTCCAACGTTTTGTCACATAATAACATTTTAGTTTAATGGGAGAAATTTAAAATATGATTGGGGATATTCCAGGTCAGCCTTGTATAGATGTTACATCTAAGTCATCTGAGCACAAACAACTTTGAATGGCCCATTTGTTAGGAGAAAGTCTGACTGAAGAAAAAGTTTCATTAAAAGGCTATCGTTTGTGACAATTTGGTTTCATCTAACCACCACAAAAAAAAACACGTGCTTGCAGGAAATTTATGTGACCTACACAGAAATCTGCAGGGAAAGCCCAGTAGATGTTACAACAAACTTCCAAGGTACTATGAACAGACTTTGTTTTTTCTCTTTCTATCACCCATTAAGCTGGAGTTAAAACCCTATCAACGATCCAAATGAACTACATCACTTAGAAGTCTGACAAAAAATACTCTGAATAACCCCTTCATTAAACATGGGGCTAAACACTGATGGAAGACACTTCACTACTTGCATACCAAATATGATTCCATTCCAGCATGTACTATAAAAGTATTTGAGTTTAAAATCTTGTTGGTCACATACCAAAAGACAGACCAATAGGCAGACAGACCAGCCGACTGACACCGCCATATGTAGACTGCTTGTCACAGCTAAAAATGAAAGATTCCCACTGAAAAAACTGAAAAAGAAAGAGAATGCATACACACATACAAATCTACCATACCTTTACTCACCTATCGACAGCTCCAGCTGTTGGCATACTTCTGGCATAGCCTTTTACACCATTCTTTTTAAAATATGGAATACATTCCAAGTTGTTAGCTAATACTGCAAGTGAATCTGATGGGTTAATGAAAAAGGCATTTTGACCCAACACCATGTTCCTGTCCTGTGAATAAAAAAACTTTATTACATGCCTGTTCTATGCAGGGGTCAGCCTGGCAGCTGATTTTAGGGAGAAGTGACTTCTCCCTCCAGAGACTTTAGGGAGAAGTCAGGGGCCAGGAGGGAGAAGTCAGGGGCCAGGAGGGAGAAGTCAGTGGACATGATGGAGAAATCAGTAAAAAAAACATAAAACGTATATGACTTCATGACAAAATAAATGTACATAGAGGACACAACAATAGCTAACATGACCAATTGTGGAGTAAAAAAAAATAAATAAAATTTATAAAAAATTTCATACACACTCAAAACTAAGTCAGATGGGATATAACAAGAATGTAGGTTAAAATCCCCCCTTCCCCCCCCCCCCCCCCCTACAAAAATCTGTGTCTTTCATGGTTTCTGAATGCTGTAACTCTTTCCCTTCCAGTGATGACTATGTTAACCATGCAGTTGATTTTCTATTTGCCTCAAAGCAGTGGATTTGAAATTTAGTATTACCTATTGTGAGAGTGTTCTTCTCTGCAAAAGAAGGTATATTCTTTTAAAAAAATATATTTAAAGTGTTTAAAATAAATTTCAAGTTCACAAAAGGGGCTGGGTCATTCATGGTTTCTGAATTCTGTAATAGAATTGAAAAACGTAGTTAAAAAAGTTTTTGATATCCTTCATTAATTAAGCGTTATTAACAATTTGAGTTAATTTATTTCTTACGTAAATGACAAAATATTTCAGTTGTCTCCCTTCCCTTCTGCGCACGGTAATAATACCAATACACTGGGCAGAAATAATGATAATTTCTTTTGACCATCTTTCAATGACACGTACGATTGGTGCTATGAAGGCCTGCCATTCTTATCCATCCCAATATGTGTGATTTCTATCGTAGCCTTATTACATTTAACCCCCTTCCAAAACAAGTTTTCAAAGAAAAACTTTCAATGAAATTTGCAGTGCGAATTTCAATGGAACCAATTTTTCAATGGAAAAGAGAGTAACCATAAGCAGTTTTGACTTTTTATGGATGAACTGTCTCCTACACGTTTTTTGTTTGTTTTGAAACGGTGGTTAATTTTAATAAATTCTAATTGACACGATGCATGTCTTGTGTGGTTTGTTTTTTTTGTTGGCACTTTGTTTTTAAATAGCCATTTTGTGCTGGTTGCTATCAGTTGGGGCAAAGTGTTCGAATGACTACGCCATTACAACTCTTTTCAGAAATATAAAATTGGGCTAGTTTAGGCTATTTTCATGGATGGATTTTAACAGCAGACGTGTTTACTTTGTTATGAATGCGAAAGCGGTTTTGGGGGAAATAAAACATTAAAAAAATGCATAAAAGTGCCATGTCTCCCCAAGAAGTTTTGGAAGGCAACTTGCTTGAATTTCACCCCTAATGTAAGCCAAGGCGACTTGAGGAATGAGAAGGCGACTTCTTCGCCTGAGTCGCCCACTCGGCTGACCCCTGGTTCTATGTAATCCCCACCTACAGCAACACTAAACCTTGTGGAAAATGAAAATCTGTACAGAACAGAAATTGTTGACGGACTACTTCTAAATAGAAGCAAAATTTCACTGGAATTTTCTACAAATCATGCAACGCAATTACAATTTGAATCGCTAGCGATAGCTGAAAATCATCCCCTGAGTTCCTTTAGGCACATAGAACACATTGGAACTCAGGGGACGAAGTAGTAACACAGGTTCCCATCGCAAATTGGTTGGCGATAAAATGTGTTCTTTTTGTTGATAGTTGTCAAATGAATTGTGTTGTGTGTCCTTCTAATAATTGTTTTTACAGACGTAAAGGCATGTTATAAACACATTAACGACACACGTGTGTGAATGGGTTAATCGATATGGCACATGTGCCATTGCAGAAAGAACGAGAGGCCACAACGAGAGGCCACAACGAGAGGCCTGTGGCCTCTCGTTCTATCCTTCTGTGCTGGCACTCGTGCCATATCGATTAACCCATTCACACACGCAAGTCGTTCTATGTATATATTTGAAGATGATTCCACAGAACTTCCATATAATTCACTTTACAGCAAAAAAACTGTATCAGAAATGAAATGAATTATCTGTTGCTTTATCAGAGTATAAATGTGGGCCAGGGGGTGTTAAGTTGTATGAAGTGCAACTCAATTCAGTTTATCTCAATTCAGTTCTGACTCTAGATTATTAATTGATTCTGACTTTCCAGATTTCATCTTTGTATGTGAAGCTTAAATAAACAGCTGCGCCATGAACGCATGATATGCCCGTTATTAATTACAAGAGGGAAGCACACAATATGAGTATACATGTGTACTTGTCAGGTTTGTTTTTATATTCTTGTACAATAATCATAACCAACAACATACTGTGTTCATTAATTTGGAAATAAATTATTTGAATTTCATGTATATATCTTATGTCTATAGAGATCATAACTTCGAGAAGAAATTGTCCATCATGTGGAAAATTGCCTATATTTTGATGAATAAAGTCCCATAACTCTGGAATGACAAACCGGACAGCAACACAAATCGAAAGGGAGCTTTCATTCATCAACATATACTTTCCACCAAAAAATCACAAAAATTGCTTGAAGCGTTTTCGAGTTATTGTACAACGTGTGGACGGACGGACAGCGGTATACCATAATACGACCATTTTTTCAAAATGGGCGTATAAAGTACGGCAATATGTAGACATTCACTAGTTTATGGGCAGGTCTTATCCAAGAAGTTTTATTAAAATCAGTTCAGAAATACCGGAGAAGCTACAAACACAAATCAAAGTTGAAGGGAAGATAAGCTGGTCAAAACTGTCACAGCTTAAATTTTTTTGGAATGCACATATAAAAATTTATACAGAAATCTGTATTAAATCTAATTTCAAGAGGAGATAATCTGGTCTCAATTCAGTCCTGAGTCTAGATTATTGATTCTCACTTTCCAGAATGCACCTTTGAATGTGGAGCTTAAAACATACGGCAAAATGTGGACATTCACTAGTTTGTGGCATGTCTTGTCCGAGAAGTTTTATCAAAATCAGTTCAGAAATATAGGAGAAGATGCACATTCCAAAATTTCATAGGGCAGTCAATATTAAATCAAAGTTCAAGGGAAGATAAGCTGGTCAAAATTGTCACAGCTTAAAAAAATTTAAATATGCACATGACCACTTACAAGACTTAGTCATCATGTACAAAAAGTTTCATCAAAATCAAATCATCTATGTGGGATGGAATGCACACATAAAAATTTATATGGAAATCTGTAAGTTCAAGAGGAGATAATCTGGTTAAAATCATTGCAGATAAAAATTGGTGAATAATTGAATATGACTGTATATGTTCACTTGTTAGTGATCATGTTTGAGGTTTCATCAAATCAATTCAAAAATGTATGATGAGTAGAACATGGAATATGCACATGTTCACTTATTAACCATTAAAGGCCTGTTTCCGACTTTTACAATCCAAAAACAGGTGCCCTGCAGTCTGCCCTGTCAAGATGAGGTCCAGTTGACAATAGACAAATTACCTAGACAGTGGTTTCTAGTCAAGCCTTGGCTGCCTTAATAGGCAGCCAGGACTTGACTAGAAATCACTGCTAAGCCACTGGACGTGTACAGGCAGTGACCAGGTGATAATTCAGGACAACTGTCCAGGCCTTTATGGGTTAATGGTCATGTATGAGAAGTTTGATCTTATTCGATTCATAAATGTCAGAGGAATGAAAAACACAAGAATCTCATACATAAATCAATATTAAATCTACTAAGTTAAGGGGAGATGATAACCTGGTAAAAATCAACGTAGATTGAAAATTTTGAAATGCCCATGTTCACTTGTTATTGGTCACATTTGAGAAGTGTCATCGAAACCGGTTTACTGATGTAGGAGGAGTTGCACACACAATAATCTCATATAGAAATTTATATTAAATCTTCCAAACTGAAGGGAAGAAAACTTGGTTAAAATCATTGCAGATTGAAAATTTGGAATATAGAGGATATGAAATGAGTGTGTTTTGGTTATATGAAATGAGTCTAAGAATTTTCTGTTTTGCCGAGAATCTGGTGAGGCAAAACAGGAAATTTGTAGATGAGTTTCATAAATAGAGTACAACTAAAACATGAATTTCATATTCTGTTTATCATATGACACCACAGTTACCAAAGACACATCAAACAAGGGTTAAAAAATGGAATTTCACCTTTAACATCAAGCATTTGACTCTGAGGCATCACAGCTGCATGCAGTCATACGTCATAGCCGCGACAAAACATAGTTCCACAATTCGGCATTACAAATACTAATTTTCAAGTATTTATACATTTCAATATCATTGGGATTTTAGTGAATGTTTATAAAAAAAAATAAAACCAGGCATCTTGGTTTTGTTGATGTTTTGAAATAATTCTATTTTCAGGTGTATTAATTTGACACAGATCTTTTCAGTAATAATCAATCAGAAAGTGTTCTTTTGAAATTGACCAATCAAATCAACTGAAGGTATTATGAAGCACTAATTAATATTTATGGAAAATATGAAATGGTAATAAGACGAGAAAACGGTGAAATCATGTGATAAATGAACCTATTCACTTATTAGTGGTCATGTTCGAGAAGTTTCATTAAAATTAGTTCCTTATGTGGGGGCGGGAGCGTGGGGACTCAGTAGGTAGAGGTGCAGGCTGCAAGCCGAGAGGTCCTCGGTTTGAATCCCACCTGCGGCAACTGTGTTGTGTACTTGGGCAAGACACTTCATCTCCATTGCCCGTGTGGGGGCACGGTGGCATTGTGAACTAAGGCGTACTGCACGTCGATGGTGCACTTGTCTTCAACCAATGCTAACCCTGCTTGTGTGGAGTTAGTATGTTGGGGAGCTGACAGTTGCTCGCCGTTGCTCGGTGGTTCTCTCCGGGTACTCCGGCTTCCTCCACCCGTAAAACTGTCACGGTCATGATTAGCCATTGTGCATAAATATGTGACCTTAATCACCAATAAATAAATAAATATTATGTGGGGGCAGTCACACACACAAGAATATCATATAGACATTTATAACAAATATTCAAAATTCAAGGGAAGATAACCTGATTGAAATCATCAGAGATTAAAAGTTTGGAACTACCGGTATGCACCAGTTCAGTTTTTAGTGATCACGTCTGAAAAGTTTCATTGAAAGTGCTTCATCAATGTAAGAGAAGTTGCACACACAACAATCTGTAATAGAATTCTGTAATAAAGTTCTAGGATGTACAATTTGGTTAAAACCACTGCAGACTGAACATTTGGGAATATGCACATGTCCAGTTGTTAGTGGTAATGTTTGAAAGTTTCACAGATATTTGTTTATAATGTGGGAGGAATTGAGCACACAAGAATTTTGAATGAGCAGATAAACAGGCTGCCAACATCCCATAATGCACATTTTTCACAATACATTTACCACTTACACCATCGCCATCAAATGCAGCACCAAATCCATGAATTCCTTGCTTCATATCTTCTACTAAATCTGCAGCATAAGTAAGGTTAGGATCTGGATGTCGTCCCCCGAAATCAGGTAAAGGTTTGCAGTTCACAATACTTCTTTCTGAAGTTCCTAGCTCTTCACAAAATACCTTCTTTGCATATGGACCCATCACTGAAATAATGCGAAGTATAATAATGAACAGGGCGTGCTTTTATGTTTAACCCTTTACCCAACGTAACGGCCAAAACCGGCCAGCGCTATTCTCAAAAATCGCCAATTAATTTTCAAAATATTTTCATTTTTTGTCTCAAAAACATAGGTTATGACCCCTCGTTGGAACGAGCTCGTCGAGCACGTTCCAACGAGGGGTCATAACCTATGTTTTTGAGACAAAAAATGAAAAAATTTAGTTATTCAAGAATTTTTTTTGCAAGTGTCGTCTGCTTTTCATGTTAGGTAAAGGGTTAACCCTTTATCCAGCACACACAATTTCAGTCCTTTTTTCCGGTCCAGGAACACAATACGTCATAATTTCATTAAGTAGGATGGCTACTAAGTGAACGTGTGTGGTAGAACAATTAATATTTTCAATGTGCAGCCTGAATGCTGCACGTTGAAAATATTAATGGCTCTACCCCCCAAATAATGGATATGGACTCTTCTAATTTCTGCCATTTAACTGGCATGGAAGATACCACCAGTGTTGAAAGGGTTAAGGCTCCACAAAACTATCATGGCTTTATTGAAAAGTGATGAAAGCCACTTTAGTGGATTTACACTGAGTGCATTAGCTTGTCGTTTGTGCAGCAGTTGATAAAAGATGTTCATTTTAAATGAATTGTTACAATTTAAATAGTAAAAGAATAATTATTTATAAATAGAATCTTGCTAAACTGGTAGCATGGTATATTTGGAAAAACAAAACTCATGTTTCAAAAGACCTTTGAAAAATAGTTTAGCACTCTACCAGTTAATGAAGAAATCCCTCTACCATATTAACACTGGTCTACTTATATATTTGCCACTGTATTGCTGATTGCCATTGCCAAGTTCAAGGCAAGGTAAAGGAGAACTTACCCCTGTCCCCATCCTTAGATATTTATTTATTTATTGGTGTTTAAGGTCACATATTTTTGCACAATGGCTAATCATGACCACAACATGAGTATCCACTCAAGACTAGGGGTGAGCATTAATAAGCCATGTTGCCCTTTTTAGAGAGGGTTTGCACCTCCCAAACATTGGTGACTGGGTCCTATTTTACCAGTACAACAGAGCCTGTTTTCTGCAGTGAACAGGCACTGCTTCAATTCCCGGGGATCCCGCAAGGACCCCATCCTTAGATTCTCAAATACATCAGGCTGAGGGTTGCCATTTCAAGAACCTAACATGTGTGGGCTGTGAAATCTGGCGATCAACAATTTGGTTTTCAATTCAGTCTTGGTGCAAAGTTCCTAAATTCACATTTCACTGTGGTTATTTTTTCACAGTCACATGTATCACCCTATTCATTGGTAGGTACTGTTTGGTGATTTGGAAATTAATGAATAGGATGAAATGTCCTGTTTGCCTCTCATACCCCACAATATACATTTCAATATACAGACAGGGAATCCATATGAGCTAAAATGGCCAGTTGTTTTTGACACTGGGAAAGTTTCCCCAACTGAACACAAAATATACACTGAAATGTGATAAAATGTCCCTTCTCTCTCTCTCTCACTTCTTGCTATTAGTAAGAGACAAGCAAATAGATTATTTATCCTATTTTCAGATACAGTGGAGCCCATTTGATTGTATGGCTTTTATTTGAATAACCCTGTTAACTGGTAGAGTGCTAAATTATTTTTGGTCATACACATTTGTCCACGTCTCTTTGCCTTGTTACAATTTATGGGAGAGTGCCTAGTGTGGCACTCTCCATAAATTGTAACAAGGCAAATCCTCACAGACTAAATAATTTCAATTCAAAAATAATATGAAGCACATCCACTAAATATGAAGCCATTTAGTTGCGGCAACTGCACTTCAGAATAAAGCCCAAATATGGGCTTCCAGCACTCTACTAGTTAATTGTATATAATTGACAAACACGAAACTATTTACCATACCCTCAGTACAAATTTGAACTGTTAACTGCATTTTAGTTTACTTAAAGAGTAAAGATCAGTGAGCTCCTATTATTTGAATAAAAAATCTTGTAATTTGTCGAAAAATTTCTATGGCAGCCACTGAATTATCTACATTTATAGACATTTTTTGGCCTTTATACATCCAATATAGGCATTTAATCTATTATATCTTGTTTGACAAAGCTCAGTGAGCTTTGTCAAACAAGATATAATTGAATAAATGATCAGTTTATAACTAGAAGAAAGAACAAGAGGCCCCAGGGGGCCTGAGGGCGCTCACCTGACATGGTAGCCTAAATATCAACCCAGAGAATTGATTTCCACAAGTTGCATCTGCTCCTCCTAAGAAAAGCTGAAACCCATATATGAACCCAGGGACTTGGCTTTAACAAACCTGAATCTCACACCCCTAAGGATTCTGCATACCAAATATCAAAACATTCCGACTGCTGGATCTGAAGAAGAAGATTTTTAAAGAAAATTCCTCATTTTGAACCAAGTTACAATTCGAGCTCCCACAAACAGCCCAAATATGGACCTAGGGACATGGCTTGAACAAACTTGAATCTTACCCCCCTAAGGATGCTGCATAAAAAATATCAAAAGCATTCATCTGCTGGATCTGAAGATCTTTAAAGAAAATTCCTCATTTTGAACTAAGTTGTCATTCAGGCTCCCATAGTGAGCCCAAATATGAACCAAGGGACTTGGTTTGAACAAACTTGAATCTCAGCCCCCTAAGGTTGCTCCATGCCAAATATCAAAACATTCCAACTGCTGAATCTGAAGAAGAAGATTTTTAAAGAAAAATTCCTCATATTGACTAAGTTATAATTTGGGCTTCCACAGGGAGCCCAAATATGGACCCATAGACTTGGCTTTAACACACTTGGATCCCCCCTCCCCCCCCCCCCCCCCCCCCCCAAGGATGCTACTCACCACATATCAAACCATTCCGACTGCTGGATCTGAAGAAGAAGATTTTTTAAGAAAATTCCTCATTTCGAACAAAGTTACAATTCAAGCTCCCACAGTGAGCCCAAATATGGACCTAGGGACATGGCTTGAACAAATTTGAGTCTCACCCCCCTAAGGATGCTGCATACCAAATATCACAAGATTCTGCCTGCTGGATCTTGAGAAGAAGATTTTCAAAGAAATTTGCCTGAAATGCACTAAGTTCGAATTTGGGCTTCTACAGTGAGCCCAAATATGAATCCAGGTGGCCGATTTGAACAAACTGGAATCAGATCCACCCCACAATGTTGCATACCAAATATCAAAAGATTCTGCCTGCAGGATCTGGAGAAGAAGATTTTTTAAGAAATTTGCCTGAAATGCACTAAGTTCGAATTCGAGCTTCTATAGTGAGCCCAAATATGAATCTAGGGAGCCGATTTGAACAAAATAGAATCAGATCCACCCCACAATGTTGCATACTAAATATCAAAAGATTCTGCCTGCTGGATCTGGAGAAGAAGATTTTTTAAGAAATTTCCCTGAAAAGCACTAAGTTCAAATTTGGGCTCCTATACTGAGCCCAAATATAAACCCAGGGAGCCGATTTGAACAAACTTGAATCAGATCCACCCCACAATGTTGCATACCCAATATCAAAAGATTATGCCTGCTGGATCTTGAGAAGAAGATTTTCAAAGAAATTTGCCTGAAATGCACTAAGTTCAAATTTGGGCTCCTATACTGAGCCCAAATATAAACCCAAGGGGCCGGTTTGAACAAACTTGAATCAGATCCACCCCACAATGTTGCATACCAAATATCATAAGATTCTGCCTGCTGGATCTGGAGAAGAAGATTTTCAAAGAAATTTGCCTGAAATGCAGTAAGTTCAAATTTGGGCTCCTATACTTAGCCCAAATATAAACCCAGGGGGCCGATTTGAACAAACTTGAATCAGATCCACCCCACAATGTTGCATACCAAATATCAAAACATTCTGCCTGCTGGATCTGGAGAAGAAGATTTTTTAAGAAATTTGCCTGAAATGCACTAAGTTCGAAATCGGGCTCCTATACTGAGCCCAAATATGAACCCAGGGGGCCGCTTTGAACAAACTTGAATCAGATCCACCCTCCAATGTTGCATACCAAATATCAAAAGATTCTGCCTGCTGGATCTGGAGAAGAAGATTTTTTAATGTTTTTCCCATTGCCTACAGTGTTAAAAAGTGCTGACTCAGCACTTTTTCAAAGTCCCGAAACTGTACCCTATGATAAAACCGATGGCAATTTTTTTTTACCAATTCTTTCTGTTGGTCCTAAGGAAGCTTCACACCAAATAAAAATTCTCGGTGCCGTGCAGTTTTGGAGATATGGGCGTTTTAATTTTTTTCTATTTTTAGCTCCTGCGGTTCCCATGGGGCTACGAGAAAAAAAAAATCAGCATAAATTAGGTACTTATGACCCAATAAGCCCTCACAAAAAATTTGGTTCAAATCAGCCTCTCGGTTTGGAAAATAGAAATTTTGGGCGGGGCCAAAAATTTTGCCCCTCCCATAACGACGCCAAGTATAGCCCCACAAACTTCTCTTGAACAAATCTGAGTCTACACCTCAAAAGGAAGCTGCACACCAAATATCAAGTCTCTGCTACTGCTGGTTCATGAGAAGAAGATTTTTTAAGATTTCAGCACACTTTTTGGGTGTGGCCCTACCCACGGGCGAGGCAACTTGATTTGAACAAAATCAAATTGCGATGTCATAACAAACTATTATCTCAAATATCAATTTAATTGGTTCAGCGGTTTGGGAGGAGAAGACGCAAACACCATGTTCACGGACGACGGACGCAGGACGACGGACGGTGAGTGATCACTATAGCTCTCCTGACTGAAAGTCAGGTGAGCTAAAAACAAAAACAAAAAAAAAACTAGAGATGTTCTATACCAAATATGAAAGGTTTCTGATTGCTGGATCTGAAGAAGAAGATTTTTTAAGAAATTTCCTCATATTGCACTAAGTTAAAATTCAGGCTCCCACAGGAAGCCCAATTATAACCCCAGGGACTCGATTTGAACAAATCTGAATCTGACCCCCCTACAGATGTTCTATACCAAATATGAAAGGATTCTGACTGGTGGGTCTGAAGAAGAAGATTTTTAAAGAATATTCCTCATATTGCACTAAGTTAAAATTTAGGCTTCCATAGGGAGCCCAAATATCAACCCAGCGACTCACTTTGAACAAACCTGAATCTGACCCCCCTAGAGATGTTCTATACCAAATATGAAAGGATTCTGATTGCTGGATCTGAAGAAGAAGATTTTTTAAGAAATTTCCTCATATTGCACTAAGTTAAAATTCGGGCTCCCACAGGAAGCCCAATTATAACCCCAGGGACTCTATTTGAACAAAACTGAATCTGACCCCCCCTACAGATGTTCTATACCAAATATGAAAGGATTCTGACTGGTGGGTCTGAAGAAGAAGATTTTTAAAGAATATTCCTCATATTGCACTAAGTTAAAATTTAGGCTTCCATAGGGAGCCCAAATATCAACCCAGCGACTCACTTTGAACAAACCTGAATCTGACCCCCCTAGAGATGTTCTATACCAATTATGAAAGGATTCTTACAAGTGGATCTGAAGAAGAAGAATTTTAAAGAAATTTCCCCATATTGCACTAAGTTAAATTTTGGGCTCCCATAGAAAGCCCAAATATCAACCCAGGAACTCGATTTGAACAAACTAGAATCTAACCCTCCTAGAGATGCTGTATACCAAATATCGAAAGATTCCACATGATGGTTCTTGAGAAGAAGATTTTTTTTAATTTTTGAAAAAAATCTATGGGTGCTATCAGAGTTATGCCCCTTGTGGTGCCCCCTGTGGGCGTGGCAAGCTTATTTGAACAAACTTGAATTGGCATATGATAAGGAACATGCAGACCAAATTTCGTCCAATTCGGTCCTCCAGTTTGTGAGAAGAAGTCGATAATGTAAAGTTAACGCCGGACGACGACGACGACGGACGACGACGGACGACGACGACGGACGACGGACGGAAAGTGATTAGTAAAGCTCCCCTTGAGCTTTGCTCAGGTGAGCTAAAAATGCCCCAAAACTTGTTTACTGTATACTCCCGTTAATCCTTTACCCAAACATTTGCCCGTGTAATTTAAAAATTGAGCAGTTGAAAAAAAAATTATATTTCAAAAACTGTCAACAAAACCATATCATGTGATCCCTCATTGGAACGAGCTTGTTGAGCTCGTTCCAACAAGATTTCACATGATATGGTTTTGTAAAAAAAATTTGCAAAAATTGAAAAAATAAAATTTAAATATTAAATTTTGATATAATGTGTGGAGGGTAAAGGGTGAATTGAATATTTTTATCTGGCAATGTGGCTATTCAATTGATACTGTATTTATGATATGCTTGAGAGATACATTCTAAAAACTGTCATGGCAGCTTTCCTTGTATTTGAAGACACCCCCTATTCTCCCTACCAACACACAGATACACCAAAAGATCAGAATTAGTGTTCTATCCACTTAGGATTGATAGTGGTCAAATTTTTTTGCAAAAATATGGAGCCCATTTTTAGTTATTACCCAGGCTTCTTGTCTTACTACAGACAGACACCATTTTCTTCTCATACTATTCGATGATCCTGTGATAACCAATAACATCTTTGTCATGCTTGAAACTTCATTTTATAAATGCAAAAGCTGAACTTTGGTCATTTTCTTTTCGTGATTTATGGATCAGTAGCCATGAATAATGATATTTGATGAGACGGCATTTTATTTGTAAAGTGATTGACTGTCAAACCAGTGTCAAAAGTCAGTATTCTGAAAGGTTGAGGCACACCCATTTTCACACTTCTTGTGATTGAGTGAGGTGTGCAATAGGCATGCTGGTGTGATCGCATCCCTAAGAATCTAAGCACTATTGTCCTAGCAGATCTTACCTCCATGAAGTGAGTTAATCAGAATTTTTAGAGCAGATCTTCCTTCCACACCATGTAAAAGCTCTCTAATGGAATTAAAATCGAACAATTCCTTCATATATTCCACATAATCTGCAACGGTGTCAATGACTTGCACAACAAATTTACTTCCGTCAACCTGAAACTCCTGTGTTCCTTGCTGCGAGAAGTCAACATTCAGATCAGGGCACAAAAAATATTCACTTATAGATTTTGTACACTCATAAATAGCATTAGTAATGCCTTCTGGTGCTGGACCTGAAAGAAAAATGCAGCACAGTAAACCTCAAATTTCTCTGCCGTTTTCCCCCATAATTATTTTTCTTCAATTACTTTCAAATCAAGTCATTACTAGTGTGAAGCAGGCCAGACTTGTTTGATAATAATGTAAAATTTGGGCAGGACCAAAAATCTTACCCCTCCCATGTAACAAGTATTCCCCTCCCTGGCCTTTAAATTCATTTATTTTGGGGACATCGTTTTGCCCTAATCTGGGGACATTAAAACCAGAAATAACAATTTTATCGTGTTATGTGTTATTGTAATGCCTTTCTTAGTGTTTCTATTGTCATATTATGATGGAAGTTATTCTAAAATGCAGTAGAGGCACAGAGGATTTATATATTTTTCTTGATGCCTTCAAACTTCTCTAATTTGGGGACACCTGTAAAAGGTGTGAAGTTGGGCCAATCTAAAGGCCTGCCCCCTCCCCCCCCAACCCCCCCCCCCCCCCCACCCGTGTGTACTTCTCATAAACAATCAGCATTCTGAACCTCAAAAGAAAGCTTGATATCTAAGATCAAAGCACTGCATCTATTAATGCAGAAGAAGACATTTTTGTAAACATAACATGATTTTCATCCACCCCCACTCCATGGGTGCACATTGATTTTAACAAAATTGAATTGTCACTACCCAGTCACCACTCATATGAAATTTTATTTGTATCAGGACAGTGGTTTGGGAGATGAATACTTAAACACCACCTCTACAACATATGATAGACTGACACAAAGTGAATGGCACAACTCTACAGGATCTTCAGCCATGTGTGCAAACAAAAAGGAATGCATGTAATTAATAAAAGAGAGCTGTGTTTAGTGAAGATCCAAGGATATTTAGGGTTTCTCTTGTCATTGAAATCAATATAATTTGGGCAGATTTAATTGCAGTTTCCCCCTATACATTGAGTGGTTTGTTTCACCGATGATTTCTTGTGTTATACTTAGATTAATTTTTCATCAAATCTAGTCATGGCTGCTTCATAGCAGCCATGACTAGATTTGATGAAAAATATTTTGAAATGGAAAATACTCAGCAGATTAAGAGAGTTAAAAACCTCTAAGAAACAATACGATACAGTGGAGACCGCTTAATTGCATAATTTTCATTTTGATAAATCTGTTAATTATATATAACTTGCAAGCCCCAAACCATTTACCATACTTTCGGTATAAATTGACCTGTTAACTCCTTACATGTTACTGGCAGATATTCCTGCCCATGACAGGATTTCTCTTACCACTGAAATAAGTATAATTTGGGCACATTTGAGCACTGTGCAGAATTTTTCATCAATGATTCCTGGAGTTAAATTTAGATGAATTTTTCATCAAATCCAGTCATGGCTGCTTCATAGCAGCCATGATTAGATTTGATGAAAAATATTGATAAAATACTTGGCAGGTCAAGAGTTAAATGCAAAAAAGGTTATAAGGTACACTCCTGTCGACTGAATAAAAGTAATCTGTCGAAGAATTACAGTACAGCTACAGTGGACTGGTCACTTTCTCAGGTACAACCCGGTGCTTCATTAATTAAAATTTTGCTGCTGATGATTTTTATTACCTGGTAAATGCATATGTTGACACACTGCCCATGCATTGATTACTACCTATCCACGGCGACTGTACCGTACTCCAACGTCCACTGGATTCACCACATTTATAGACATTTTTTGCCTCCATATATCCAGTATAGGCATTTAATCAATTTAATCTATTATACCTTGTATTATACACTAAGGGTTAAGCTTAAAACTAGGAGACAGGACAATGCCCCAATTCCTGTTAATAATTCCTGTTAATAGTATACTGTAGCTAACTCAATCTTTTTCACTGGCAAAGTGGCTATTCAATTAACAGGTTTCCACTCTTAACCCTTTACCCAACGAATTGCCCGCATCCGCCCGCGTAATATGCAAATTCAGCAGTTGAAAAAATATTATTTTTCAAAAAATTTCAACAAAACAATATCATGTGACCCCTCGTTGGAACGAGCTCATCGAGCTCGTTCCAACGAGGGGTCACATGATATGGTTTTGTTGAAATTTTTTGAAAAATTTGAAAAAATGATATTTAAAATAATAAATTTTAATATCGTCTGCGTTGGGTAAAGGGTTAAGCTGAGTTCCAGAAAAGACTGAGGGGTATACAAATATACTTTGAATTTTCAAAAACAGTATTCATAATCTATTACATGCATTAAAACTGTTGTTTTCAAAATGAATGTACCCATTTTTATAATCACAGATTTTAGGAACAACCCAAAAAGTTGGAAAATAATATTTGAAAACAATTTTTGATTTTTTCTGTGCCAAACTGATCATAAAATATGATCAAATATTTTTTTCCTGCTTCTTAACTTATGCTGAACACTTAAGGTGATATCACATGACACAATAGAATGGGTAAATTGACATTTCAAACTTTTAACCTTCACCTGATGAGATTAGCAGAAAACACTGGCAAAACAATTCTTGAATAACCAAAAACTTTCATTTGTTCCTTCAAAACCATCACTTATGACCCATCATTGGAATGAGTTTGTTTCAATGAGGGTCATAACTTATATTTTGGCCCAAACATTGAAAAAAATAATTAAATTTGAATGGCAATTTTGCAAATAGCGCCGACAGCAGGTGTGGTAATAAATAGCTTATATCAGAGAGTGTGGTGGCTCATGGTTTACGGCCATGGACTTCAATTCGAAAGGTGCATAGTTAGATCCCCACCAGGGGTAATTGCATTGTGTCCTTGGGCAAGGCACTTAATTCCGATTGTCCACTTGGGGGCATGGTGGCGCTGTGTACTATGACATATTGCACACTGATGGTGCACTTGTCTTCAACCATTGCTAACCCTGCTTGTATTGAGTTAGTACGTTGCGGTGTCTGACAGACGCTTGCCATTGCATGATGGTTCTCATCAGGTACTCTGGCTTCCTCTACCCATAAAACTGTCCAACATGAAGTGATCCTGGCTCTCAAAAGTGTGATAAAACCCCAATAAATAAATAATAAATAAATAGCTTATCGTAACCTGTTAGCAGGTTATGCTTTATAACATGGAGTTGATCTATGGGAAAAGGTGTTGTGAAGCTTTTCTGCCTTCTCTGTTTTTTTTACGTGGGCCATGCTGTTTATCTTTTAATAGAATTTTCACCAAAATAAACAGCACTAATTAAAAGTGGGATCTTGCCTCTCTTGCCATTATTTGTTGTTAGTCACTTTAATGGGAATTCTATAAGATGTAAATGGTACACCACTCTATTCAAATTTGGATGCAATACACAACCTTTGGTTCACATTAATCCCAAAAGAATTTCAAGTTGGACTGGCAAAACATGAGGGATTAGGAATTTAATTTATGTTGTATTATTTTGTCGCAACCTGCAGTTCATTCATAATTTCATGCAGTTCACAACTGAAGCAACCCCTGCAACACGTAAACAGTATTTTGCAGGCTATTTCCAGGCATGTGGCTTGTTATGGTCCTCTTGTTAACAGGCCTGAAAATAAGCAGTCTGACATTTGCAGAATGAGATACCCAGAAGGTGAATTTGAAGATTCTATCCCATACAGTTTGCCAATTTATCCTCTGGGTACCTCTTTCTGTTTAGTTTTGAGACCCTGATTCAGATTGAGGTTCACAGAGGGTAAATTTAGTGATGCTACCCTGTATAGCAAGGTAGCATCACTAAATTCACCCCTGGGACATAATTTTGCTAATGACAGTCTGCTTATTTTCTGGCTTGCTTGTTAAGCATCAATTTTCATTACCTTTTTCTTTTGAGTTGAGCTCATTGCACTGAGGGGGTATAAGCTATATTTTTGATGCAAAAAATGAAAAAATTTAGCTATAAACTAATTTTGTCTTGAAGTGTCATCTGCCTTTCATCTTAGGTAAAGGATTAAATAAAACAAACATACCACCATTGGATGTATTGAATTTAATGCCAAAGTCAGCATCAGGGCCACCAGGGTTGTGGCTGGCAGTAAGTATAATACCACCATCTGCTTTGTACTTTCTGATGACACAGGAAACTGCAGGTGTAGACATAATGCCATTTTCGGCAACAAGTAACTTGCTGACCTGAAAAAAACCCATCTGAATCAGAAAATTATTGAAGAGAGTGCTTACTGGGGATTCATACTTTACCAACCCTAACATTTGCTAACAAGTTTTTAAATCAATCGAGCTTTGTTTCAATTTTATCAAAACATCTGGTGTTTGGGTTTTATCGTCATTATTTAAATGGTGGAAAACAATTCAATAAATACAAGTGTAAAATCATTTTGTGTTGTTCTCAGTGGAATAAATTAAATTGAACATGTAGTCTCATCCCCTCATCATTAATAAAATTTACAATAGTTGGAAATTTGAAGCCCTAAATTGGAAAAAGTTGGAAATTTCAGACAGGGCACTAGTGGAATTTTTCCAAACATATCTAGAATTTGGCCAAAATATGGAGTTTTTAGACTGAAAAGTAGAAAAGTCCTCCAAATATTGATTGAAAAGCAGTAAAAATCCCACCAATATTGATTTGAGGTTGACATTTGTGACTACCAAGAGTCTCAGTTCGATTATTTACAGTCAAGTTGGGTGTACAAATGGAATTTTGTTATCTTAAAAGGAGGAAATTGTGACTCTCAAAGGATGGGGTGGTGGTGCTAATGGAATACAGGGGAAGGGGGTATAGGACACCCCCTCCATCCGAGACCCTTTAGCAATGTCATTTATTTACTGCAACACCCCTTGTGTGCCATTGAATTTACCAAGACACCACCGACTATCCTGGCTAATTCTGAGGGTTGTTGTAGTGGGTATGTGTATTTATTATTTCATTTATCCTGAATTTAAGCAATTGTGTGTTCCATATCTGTATAATGATAAGGTGGGGGAAGAGTCTATATTTAGTGAATAGAGCCTTTATTTTGTAGACCGATTCGGCCATGGGCATTTTGTCCAAGGATCTTAGGGCCACAGATGTCTTGAGAAGGTTTAATCCCGATTGTCCCACTTTCAGATTTTAGTTGATGTCCCAACTCTCCCACTCTTGGGTTTTAAAATAGCTATAGTCGTTATCATAATCTGAACACAACTCACTGCTGCTTATTGATCATGATTAAAACAACAATCAGTATTTTTATGAGTGTTTACTTTTCGTGATTAGCAATTGTGATAGTATATCTGGAAGGCTGGCACAACAAAATAAAAAAAAATACGAATAGCACATCCAAACCTTTTCCATTTAATTGACCACCTCAAAGAAATCCAGGCCTACAAGGAAGTCACGCAAATGCAGCTTAGTGCAGGTGGACCCCCTCCGGCAAAGATGAGGAGATAAAGAAACATTCATGGTAGACTACAGGTCCTGAAACAGAGCTTCCCCTGAGTTCCAAAGTGTTCTAGGTGCCTACTGGCACATAGAACACATTGGAACTCAGGGGACGAGAGGTTGTTGAATGGCAAAACAAACATTACAGAAATGCATCTGCTTTCAACATGTATTCAAATTTAATAATAAGTCACTGTTTTGATGGACAAAAATATCTTGTAAATTGATCAGTGTTTTGATGAACAAAAATATCTAGCATAGTTTATCGATGCTGTATAACAAATACCAACTTCTTGTTCTGTTCACCAATGAAACAGCAAAATACGTGAAACAAACTATAAGAGAAAATGTTTGATCTAGCCGCTAGAAACTAATTAACAAAATCCCGACTGTCCCACTCTCTTTACCTCCTAAAATTAGAAAGTGGGACAATCGGGATGACAACCTTGAGAAGTAGACATTTTGGCACATGCTACTTCAGTCAATGAACATTTCAACCCAAAACTGTCATATTGATATTGAATGAGCCATGAAATGAGTACTCTCACCAGCCAAATAATACTGATGTCACTTTTATTAATTTGAGAAGAAAAATTTTGGCCATCACTATTATTTGGAAATGTGAAGAGTGAAAATGTCAACACTATTATTAATTTTAACTGCAAATGCAGGACATCACTATTATTCAGGAGTCCGTATTATTAAGCAGTTGAGAGAATTGAAAATTATTTTATTTTTCTCTCTTTTAAAAACCTATTTTGAATGAAATATAAATAAATATTTTTTTCCATTCACACTTCTGACATCAGAGTGTGAACAACTAATTATCCATGGATTGTCTGCCTAAGAAAATCAAGGACACTTTGCTGGTGCTGGATGCTAGCTCACTTCTCAACTGGAATGTCCATGTTGAGAGTGGCTGCGTCCAGCTTACCATTAAATACAAGATGAAGCCCATCTCTGGGAGTGGTCCACCCCAGAGGAAGGGAAAGAAAACTGCCACCAAGACACCTGTGCAAGACAAGAAGAAGCAAAAGAAGAAGTCACCATCTACCAAATGACGGGATGCCAGGCGAATGGAGGCATGGATCGAGAGGAAAGGGGCTGATACCGGGAAACAGAAGGAAGAGAGGGTGACAACTATCAACTCACCTCCAAGATAAGCACCTCCAACTCCAAACCATACCTCTACACCAAAGAAGTTGGAGGGAGAGGAGAAGCAGGAAGTGGAGGCTGAGAAGATGGAAGTCGTCCAAACTGTACCTGGATCTCCTATAAACCCCAACTAATCTGACCACAAACCCAGTTCCACCTCGGACTCAAGAGTATGAAACTGTAAAAGTGGAAGACATGACCCTAGGGACCTACATAGAATGCCTGGACGAATTCACCATGGGTGCTTCGGCGAACTCAAGCTGGACTTAAATGGAACCACAGAGGACTACCTGGTGTACCTGAAAAAAACAGAAAGGATGGGCTGAAGGAAAACACAACTTCCTTCTCAACAATCCTGGACACTTCAAGGCATCCAAGGTCTGCAACCGCTTCTTCCACAAATGGCTGCAAAGGAAGACTGCAGAAGCTTCAGCATCATTAACTACCACTACCTCTCCCTCAGAGTCACCTCCTGCTAAGAAGGAGAAGCACAAAAGGAACAAGTGCCACTGAGTACCTTAACCCTCTCCTCCCTTGCCATGCTCAGACATAAAGAAAAAACTAACATACTGTTACCGAGGGTTGAAAGGGGCTTGCCCCACACTGTCCCTGCATGCCTTCGGCACGCAAAAGCCATTTGATTTGGATTTGGAGTACCAGAATGGTGGAGCGAGAGTGAAAATCTTCCCCAGGCCTACAGTATGTTTACTTACACCTGATTTATTGAAGTCTATCCATTGAGGGCACAAGCACGTTTATCAAAGAAGCTTTCAGAAAATTTACATTTCATAGAATATAATATTGAGTACAAAAAAACAAATAAAATAATTTTATGAGGTTGTAGTATTAACCTTTCAAATAAAAGTATTTGTATCATAATTTCGGAATTATTTAATCATTGTCCAACTTGTCTGTGACATTTAAAAAGAAATGCTGTCCAGAAATGCTGTCCAAACGTCCATCGAAAACATGGGATATAGACACCTGCCCCCTCAGAATCTGCCCTCCCATTAAAATTAACATAAGGGGACATCTGACCCTCATTTGTTTTTGTACCTACGGAACCTGCTGTTTTTTTTCACCTAGGACACCTGCCCTCCCAGTGTTTTTCATACCTAGGACATTTGCCCTCCTGTTTGTTTGTTTGTTTTGTACTTAGGGCACGTTCACTGAACAGTCTGTTATATAAATATAAGCTACATCAGCATGGTTTTTTTAAAATAAAAACAAGCTAAAGCGAAGAAATAAGCACATACCATTATCTTTTTGAAGTCACCCCACCCTTCCCATATTTGTTTATCAAGTGCAGGTGCACTGAACAGATGGTTATATAAACATAACATTCACAATAAAACCATACAAATATGGATATCATTAGAACCAGCTCGTTGAGCTGGTTCTAATGATATCCATATTTGTATGGTTTTATCGCAAAATTGTAAAATTTGTTTTTAAAAAAATGTGAAATTTAATTCATTTTTTAAAAATACTATGTTAGGTAAAGGGTTAATATAACACAAGCAGCATCAAAGTGAGTATTTACCTGTTTTACCTGTTCATAACAATACAAACCATGTGAGGGCAGGTGTCCTATCCTACACAACCTATGGGAGGGCAGATGTCCTGCCTAACAAAAATCTATGGGGGACAGATGTCCGGTTGTGTCATTTTTGTTGGGAGGGCAGATGTCCAGGGAGCAGATGTCCCTGATTTGAATATATCCACATATGTGTTTGGTAACAACAGTACCTCATTCCAGGTATGCTGTCGTGATTGCGCATCTCTATAATGTACCTTACTTTTTTCATGGAGGTACAACTTTTTACAAGCTACTAAATACCAGCAGATTGATATATCAATCTGTATGACCAACTGTGTATGTGACATAGACCTGGTATCTAGTAAGAAAACACATGATTACTGGTGTAACAGATTGGGAGAGAAATGTGGGAGCTGTGATTTGAAGCTGTCGACCTCCAGAACACAAAGTGAACGGTTTACCATGAGACTAAGAGATCCGGACCAACCAGACTGGTTAGTAAATATATCTCAACTGCTGAACTACTCTCACGTTATTGTTGCAATTCAATCCTGTCAATTGTACACCAGATCCCATCTCAGAGCAGTCAAAACATCCACCATGCTTCACTACAGCACCAATGATGCCACTAACTGCTGAGAGCTGGTCAAGGGCACCAATGTAACAGATTGTGAGAGAAGAGCATGATCCAAGGCTCAAATTGTCAATCTCTAACACACAAAGTCAAATTGACTCATTTACCACAAGACTAAGAGAGCCAACCAACCAGGTTGGTGAGTACATGGCACGGGAACTCCTAAACACAGGAATCACATGGAATGACACAAAAATGGCAAAAAACTGACACGGAATGACATTTATTTTACAAATACTTGGCCCCCAAAATGTATTTTAGTTGAATAAGAAACAAAAGATATATTTTTTCAATTCCCGGAAAAACAGATCTTGACGTTGTTATTTTGGATCTTTTTAAGAAAGTTATGCAATACATTATGACAAATCATCGAGTACACCATGAATGAATGACTGAAAGTTTCAGAGCAACAAAGACGCACAGGGACAATATGGGATTTAATCCTTGAGATCCAAAAAAAACTTTATTTCCTAATATAGCCACGACAGACAACAGTGAGGTAAATGGTAACAGAAGTAGTTATGAACTTACTTTGAACCGATTATTTCTCTGCCGGTTATGCCGATTCCGATGGTTAAATAGGACAAAGAAGAAAATCTGTTGGCACATGTTATAATAGAGAATTTCGTTGAAAAATCACCAATTACGAAAGCTTAATACCACATAAGTTCTCAAAGTATGCATGTCTTGTGCTGGGCAATATTAGCCAAAATAATATTTGCATTTATGGAGGTTGGGTGGGGGGAGAAGATCATTTTTAATGATACAATCACACAATATTGTTCTTTTGTGAAGATTGTGGTTTATTCTGATAAATAGTGTTAAAACGGTTTTGTGTAAGAATTCAATACACTTGGCTGTATTAACCAGGAATATACTGAGTACACATATTTTGTGTCTTAATTGAATAATAACTTTTATGTTAATGTGTGTTGTGAAGTTGCATGACACCTGGTTTGCAGACACACACGTAATATTTATTATTATTTAATGTTCATTTTTCAACTTGTTACCTCCCTTGATGTGTTTCTCCAGTGTTTACATGCACTCTGCAATTAACATTGGAGAGAAACATCAAGGGAGGTAACTGAATTACAAAATGAACCTGACAAACTGAAAACGTGTTTGTGACAGTCAAGCAACTTTCATGTTGCGTAACAATCATCAATTATTGAAAAAAGAGTGTTTTTTAGTTTTTTCTCCAGGATGCTGGCATTCTCGTACTGATTGCAGATGGTAAATTCCATATCTCTGCTCTGCAAATCCCTAAATATTCTGCCATGCTCTACACGTTTTTAATGGGGAAACTTTATTGAAATGGCCAGATATCAAAGAGATTTTTAAAAGTCAGTGTTAAATATAGAATAATAGGAAACCGCTGTTTTTTAACTGCTGGTTGTCATAATAGGCCAATGCCCCATAACCGTCTGGTTCCGACTGCCGATTCTGATTATCGATTCATCACGAAACAGAAGCAAGCTTTCGTGTTCTTGGCGCCAATCCTGGTTATTCTACACCAAGTATGCGGCCCTCCCCAATGTATTATGGTAATGTTTAACATGTTGAGCAGTGAGACAGATGTCACTAACTCTTCCCTTAAAAGTCTGTTTGTCTAGAGAGGTAAACCTCACTGACGTTTGTTCAATTGTAGCAGTTTTGATAGATCACTAGATTTTGTTTAGTCATGTGACTTTCATTATGATAACTAGCTATATCCTCGTCTTGCACATTATGACTCTTTAGCTTATTTAGTTTTTCTGTTAAGGGCTCAGTGCTTCTTTAGCTCTACCATTAATTCACTATCTTGAAGTCTATTGAGGGTTTTGTTTTGTAAATCTTTTAACCCTTTACCCAATGGCCAAAACCGGCCAGCACTATTCTAAAAAGTCGCCAATTAATTTTCATTATATTTTCATTTTTTGTCTCAAAAACATAGGTCATGACCCCCTCATTGGAACGAGCTCATCGAGCTTGTTCCAATGAGGGGTCATAACCTATGTTTTTGAGACAAAAAATTAGTTATTCGAGAATTTTGTTTCCAAGTGTCCTCACTATCTAGAAGTCTATTGAGGGTTTTGTTTTGTTACTCTTTTATACACATTTCAATAGTTTTTATTTTTGCTATCTCATGAAGTTCTTGGTATCCTGCAGGTGGTTTTTAAGTATGTCTCGGGACATACTGGCCGACCACATGCCTTTGCCGTCTGAGAACTGCGATAGTTCAGCATAGTGTTTCCCTACTTTATCTACATCATTCACATATATTATGAAATGAAGATTGCTTTGGGTCAAGCCCTGTGGTGTGCCAGCTTCAAGTATTATATTTTCACTGACACATTTACTTTGCTTTTTAGGGCCGTCAACTCATAATTAACTAATTGTGTACCTTTCACAAACAATGGGATTAGCAATTACCCACTGATCCACCTCAATACAATTACAGCCAATCAAGTTCTGACTGCGTTGTTCAAACACACTCTCACTGAGTATCTATATCTGAATTACACCCAAACCGTCTTCTGGCCAAACTGTCCTCCAGCAATTCGACCCAAACCAGCCATTAATCAAACCCAAACCATCATCCACAGTAGCTGAACCATCCTAATTTAACCCAAACCATCCTCCAGAAAAGGAGTGATTCTTCTTGATAAAATAGCAAACAAATAACAGCACACATATTATTTATTTTTTTATTTTCAACTTCAGTTTATTTTTTTTTTAAATAAATAAAATAAATAATTATGTTCGAAATCTTAACTATGCTAAAATAAAACAAGAGGCCCCACAGGGCCTTAAGTGCTCACCTTCAACAGAACACTATATAAACAGAGTCCAAGAATGAATCCACATTAAGTAATCCATCTCCATAGGATACATTGTCAATCCTTGAGCCCCTCAGGAGTGACTAAAATAGTCCAAGCATCATGCCTTTTCTCGAGTTGATCATAATGTAAAATGTGGAACTCCCCTATGAAGCCCAAAAATGCAATGACCCTTTGGGACCATCACTCACACAAACTTTCACTTGAATTGGCCCAGTGGTTTTGGAGGAGAAGACCAAAGCATGGTGTTGACGGATGACAGTCGGATGACGGACAGAGAGCAATTAGATTAGCTCAGCTTGACTTTGTCCCAATAAGTGACATTAAAAAATTAAAGTAATTACATCTTACGTGAGGTTTTTTTACAAATATTCTTTTTTATCGGGTGTTGAAATGTCCTGGAAGCAATTTTCAACAGGTATATAAAAAAAAAAAAAAAAAACATGTTCAACTCACTAACTGAATTTATAACTTCACTTGATTGTCTTTCTAACGCTGATTTGATGAGAATTTTATTATCAAGCAAAGATGCTGATATCTGTAGAGTGATTGAAATATTTTTATCATCTGCAAACCAATCTAGTGGGTTTATATGATTGGAATCTTTCAGCTTCTACCCTCTAAAATAATACAAGTCCACAATATACTCAGTTAAATAAAGCAATTATGAGAGGATCTGATCACTGCCACCCAGCTTCTTTATTGTTATACATTAGTACAGTAGAATCCTCTTAATTGAATATCCATTTTGCCAGTGAAAATTATTCAATTAACAGGAGTATACAATTAACAGGGATTTGGTCAGTTTCCTGTGTTCTGGAGGTAAACTGAGCATTTATTCTATTATATCTTGTTTGACAGAGCTCATAGAGCTCTGTCAAACAAGATATAATAGAATAAATGCCTGTATTGGATGTAGTGAGGCCAAAAAGGTTGATAAATAAGGGGAATTTGGTGCGTGTCACAGTAATTTTTTCAACATATTACAAAAATTTATATACAATTAACAGGAGTTTACTCTACAACCCATATGCAATTAACAGATCAAATTTGTTCTGAAGGTATGGTAAATGGTTTTGTGTTTGAAAATTATATTCAATTAACAGGGATATACAACTAAGAGATATCCAATTAAGTAGGCTCCACTGTATTTCATAAAGAAAAAAGTTATCTGTATCTGTATTTGAAAATATGTTCTATGTTATATTATTATATCACCTTTTCGTGATTCACACACCATCATCAACACATTCTTTAATCTCATTTTTTTCTGAAATATCACCTTTCATCAGCTGATCCTTCATCACTTTATGTTGGCAACAATTTGTACATGTAGCTGAAGATAACTTAACAAATAACTATTATTAATTGTAATTAATTGAAAGTGTTTTGTTTTACACCCTTAACTTTTTTCATTAAATACCATAGAATTCTTTATTTAAAAATTACCTTATTCCCAAAATCATTCTTTTTCCATTAGTGTTGTGTTTTCAAAAAAGAAAAAAAAAAATATACTATTCAGTCATATACTAAACAGGTCCTACTAAAGAATGAACACAAACGAACATAAACAAACACAAGCGAAAACATGTCAAAAATGGCAAAATTTTAGCTAATAAAAGTTTAAGAGGGGTGGAGGGTGTGTGTACGGGTATGTTTAACTCATGTGTGAAATTTTATCCACTTCTGATGAGAATTTTGGTGATTAAAAGGATTTAAAATGTGTTGCGTGACGCAGAACTTGTGTTTGTTAATTTGTTGCAGCTGACCTGCCCTACTAAATAACGAACACAAGTGAGAGTGGGTAATTAATTGGGGTCGTCCCACTTACTCGGTTGCTATTGTTTCGGTAAAATATGTGAAAATTAGGTAGATCAAAGGGAGGCAGATTATAGTCGGTATCTACAAAGTTTGTTCGCTTAACTCAATTCATGTTCATTACCAACAACCAACCGGATAGGTGGGACAGACCAGATTAACCCATAGTGCAGTATATTAATTTAAAATTACTTTATAAATACACTAAAATCCAGTACTGGGAGACACAAAGTTTGAGTAGTTTAGTAGTCCAATTTCTCCAGCTAGAAATATTCTTTTGAAATGTTCAACTGAATTGTGTATTTTTCTATATTTTCTTTTCCTGGGTGTAAACTTTCCCCAGCACTCAACTGCAACATTGTGGATTCCTGGATTGATAGGAAGTCTGTCATCTGGAGTAAATTAGGCTGAGAGCCAGCTTTAAACAAACTCAACCTTCTCTGTCACCCTTCAATGTGCTTTGTAGAATGAGGCCCGACCATATCAAAATGGTTCCACATGAACCGTCTGTGGTCACCTTCCACCCAGTAACTCGTAACATAGTCAGAAAACCGTTCAACAATTGAACTGACTGGAGCCCCCCCAAGAGTTAAGAACCAAGCATCACTCTCTAGGTGAGCAGGCACTAAAGGAAGAGAAATAGCCCTCTGTATCATGCACTGAACTTCTGGATTATCCTCACACAATGTTGTAAGGAAAATGACTAGGAATTCTGCATAACTACAAGAATTCTACTCTGTGTTTGTTTAGAGACATGGGCATATTTCTGGTAGTACTGAAACCACAGTTTGTTGGCTGTTTAAAAAGAAGAAGAAACCATGGAAACCGGTGGAAACCCTGATTATTGTTACCTTGGTTACCTACCTCAAATTTTAGGAACGCAAAATTCTGAAATGTGAAGGCCTGGAAAGCTCGTCCCATACACACCAACCCCACCCCACTGCTAGTTACAAATTCACCACCTATTAAAACGGCTCTAAGCCAGGATGTGTGAGTTTGTTCCCCCCCCCCCCCCCCCCAAAAAAAAAAAAAACAAAAAAAAAACAACAAAAAAACAACAAACAATAACACACACACACACATCCATTCACAGACACTCACCCAAAAGCCCTTAAAGGGCTATTATATCTTTATTCAAATCTTCATTTATTTCAAATGCACACCCGTCCTAGCCAGGCAAGTTTGTTTGCATTTTCTGATTATACCCATGACCTCTTCTACGCTCATTGGTTCGGTTAATTCGTGGTCATCCCCATCTTCATGCCTTTGGTCGAAGTTGGGTTCATTGAAAATTGAGTTGTTATCTTGGACAAATTTATTTACTTTTACCTTGAAATCACTGTCATATCTGTTCCCTTCTTGTGGACGATGAGCTTTCTTTAGAAGATCGGCAAAAGCGCTGGCTTTTGCCTTGTCGTCCAGGGCCATAGTTCCGTCGCTAGTCTTCAGTGCATTATTATTGGCTGAGGATACTAAATAATGCTGCATATTAATACGCTGTGAATTCAGTGAGTACTTCCCTGTGGAAACCCCGGGAAGTGAAGCAGTGCCTGTTCGCTGCAGTAAACAGGCACTGTTTTATTGGTAAAATAGGACCCAGTCACCAATGCTTGGGAGGTGCAAACCCTCTCTAACATGGGCAACATGGCTTATTAATGCTCACCTTTGGTCTTGAGTTGATACTCATGTTGTGGTCATGATTAACCATTGTGCAAAAATATGTGACCTTAAACACCAACAAATAAATAAATAAATAATATTCAATGAGTACTAAAAAAGAACTCGCTTTAAAATAAACTGCAAATTCTGCGAGTACGAAAAAAAAGAACACAATTTAAAATAACCCGCTGTGTTCGTATAAAGAGTTAAGTGCGATGAGTGTCAATGAAAAGTTAAAACAATCGAAAGGAATGGTTTCGCATGCCGAAGGCGCGCAGGGACGGTATGGGGGACAAGCCCCTTTCGACCCTCATTGACTGTAGGTGATTCGCTCTCACATGTCTAGGCGTGTTGAAGGAGGAACTGCTTTTTAAAACAATCATCAACACAGATGAACATATATGTAACAGACTGTAGCGTGTTTACTTAGCATATTAGTTATTAATTACCTACAACCAACCGGGTAGGTGAGACTAACCCAATTAATTAGCTGTCAAAATTGAATTGGATTACCACTTGTATAAATAGGTAGATTAAACTTTTGTCTGTTTTATGTTTTATATATTTATGATTCTTGTTTTTTTAACTGGGAGAAATTTTAATTTTCTTTGTTGCCTATCTGCTATGTTGGATGTGTTATTGTTAGCCAAACAATTTTACTGATGTACAACATAGTTGTTTTTGTTATAAGCGATGCACTTTGGATTTTTTACATCCCGTTTTCTTAAGTGCAACTTGCTCGTTTTTATAAGGATAATGTATTGTCTTTTGAACAAAACATCTTGATATTGGCTTTATATTTGATTACTGGTTTGTTTTGAAGAAAAGCTTGGTGATTAATAAAGGACATAGCACAGCAACTAAGCTCGCCCACAAGCTTCAGGTGCGGACATCTGTCGGTGGTATTTGAGAGGAAAGGCCCTGGTGGCCTCAATCATATGAGCATTGCCCCTGTGGGGCACTGAAGTTGGTATGATAAATGGAGCTGACACATTAGTAGACATTATCAGTCTGTGTGTGGATGGTCAACATAGAGAGGTGACCGCTTCCATGCCAAACATAATGCCCTGTATCCCTCTTTAGAAGTGGGGTGGGGGGGGGGGGGGGGTTGTTTGGTCTGGTCCTTAGATATTGTCATAGGGTTTGTAGCTTAGGGCTGGATGCCTGTGGGTACTACAGTTGAACTAGAAGCCCTGTGACTGTATTGTGCACTATTTTGAAGTAATAGTGCGCTGAGTAAGTGCACTTTTGTTCCGGTCAAACTTCTCCATTAACGAAACTCAATTCCTGTAGAAAAATAGCGTGCCCAACTCTCTACAATTCTATACTAGTAAATAGAGATTGTGAACACAATTCCTAACCTCTACTGGGATACATGTACGTGTAATGACATCAACAGATATTAAAACTCAACAACATATACAGAATGAAGAGAATGGATTACTATTTAACCCCATGCACACTGATGTCAAAATATCCATATTCGAAATAGCCATTTTTCCCATAATGCAACTGGGAATTTAACCAATTCAATCTTGTTTGACAGAGCTCATTAAGCTCTGTCAAACAAGATTGAATTGGTTAAATTTCTAGTTGCATTATGGGAAATAGTTGCACCCTGAACTTTCGATTTTTCGACATCAGTGTGCAGGGGGTTAATCGCGAAGCCATATATTCCCCACTCGAAAAGTATAATAGTTCGAAACAGCACAAAAAACATTTGCAAACTTTTATCACATGGACCACCAGGTGCAACGCTGTGGTCTATGTGATGAAAATTTCCAAGTGCTTCTTGTGTTTTGTCCTCACGAATTGTAAATAATTACTAAATGAAAAATCTATCCCACAGTGACTTATTAGTAATCCACCATCGACATACTGTGGTCTCAATATTTCTTTCTGTTTGATCGGTTCAATTCGTGATTTCACTACCAACCTTGCTAATAGGACATTTTATTTTGCATTGCACAGTGCAAATGCTCTTGTGTGTTTAAAACAACTTCATTCATCTGCAGTAAGGAGCACATTAACTAACAAGCACTTTCTGCGTTAATTGTGACAGAACCTCTAATTTCAACTGTACTTCCATATGAGGTAACTGTGGTAGGTTCTTAATGTATGGTCACCACAGATACATGTAGACCTCAGGTCAGCTCCTAGTGGGTCGAAGGTTCAGGGCTCAGAATCAGCACTAAAGCTTCCTGCGGTGTGCAGGAGTGAGGGCCCCATGTGGTGAGGGCTTGGATTGTAGGATACATTTTGTGAGTTACATTGTTGGAAAATGAGGTGTTCATTGTGTGCATCCCAAAACATGTGTCACTGAGTGTTATGGAGTTGAAGTCAGAGCTTACGGTGCGTTTCATGGGTAACGTCCCCATGGTGGAGATGAGGGGGTATGGTTAGGTAGATGAGGTGAGCTGAAGTAGACCTCTAATCGTATTTGTCTGAAATTAGCTTCTGCAAAGTGTGTAATTATGATCAAAAGTATGGAGTACTCAAAAACAAAATCCCATCATTCTGAAATCATGGACAAACAACTGTGAAAGCATAAATAATATTATAAAGTTGGAAAACAATTGGAAAGTGCTCGAATTGACTGACGGAACTGACAATTTACAGGACATTGTAACAGATCAGTTACGATAGGTATCTGGACAAAATACCCTCGGACAAAATACCCTTAGGACATAATACCCTAAAAAAAAAAAACCTTAGGACATAATACCCTCAATGGGTAGGACAAAATACCCTCAGACAAAATACCCTCAGACCAAATGTATATAAAGTTGGATTTTTGGTGGGGGGGGGGGGGGGGGGGGGGGGGGGGGGGAGGGGGGGGGAATTGCATTTAAGGCACTAGCCGGTGTTTTGTTTGAAATAACAAGTACCAATATTTTTAATTTTTTTTATTAACCCTTTACCTAATGTAATGGCCAAAACCGGCCACCGCTATTCTAAAAAATCGCCAATTAATTTTCACTGCTTTTTCATTTTTTGTCTCAAAAACATAGGTTATGACCCCTCGTTGGAACGAGCTCACCGAGCTCGTTCCAACGAGGGATCATAACCTATGTTTTTGAGACAAAAAATTAGTTATTCAAGAATTATTTTTGCAAGTGTCGTCTGCTTTTCAGGTTAGGTAAAGAGTTAAACTAAATAGATATGAAGCACAATACCAATGGCAGATGGCAATTGAATATGAAGCACAATATAAATGGCAGATAGCACAGAACATGAAACAAATATGAGGGTATTTTGTCCGGGGGTATTTTGTCCTACCCATTGAGGGTATTATGTCCTAAGGGTATTTTTTTTTAGGGTATTATGTCCTAAGGGTATTTTGTCCGAGGGTATTTTATCCTACAATCGTTACGATATGGGGGCATGTTGATTCAGTAGGTACAGGTTGCAAGTCAAGAGGTCCTTTGGTCGAATCCTACCTGCGGCAAATGCGTTGTGTACTTGGGCAAGACACTTCACCTCCACTGTCCATGTGGGGGCATGGTGGCGTTGTGTACTAAGTTGTACTGCACGTCGATGGTGCACTTGTCTTCAACCAATGCTAACCTTGCTTATGTGGAGTTAGTATGTTGGGGAGCCCAACATTTGCTTTCTGTTGCTCGGTGGTTCTCTCCAGGTACTCCGGCTTCCTCCACCAGTAAAAGTGTCTGACCTAAGGTGTCCCTGGCTGTCAAAAGTGTTGTTAAACCCCATTAAATAAATAAATAGTTACGAGATATTGAAGCCCCAATTCGTGATTGTGGTGACTTTAACTTGGCCGACCATGCAGTCACCTTGAAAGTCAAGCAAGAAACATGGACAAACATGACAGCCAAGCAATGAGAGAGGCAAATGAAAAGACTCTTAAACTATGTAAATGACTCGACAAAATTCCAGACATCGACGTACTGACAATTAACAATTTTCAGAACTGCTGGCATTGCCAAGAAATCTGGAAACAGAAAAGAATAAAATCATGAAAAACAAAATCAACTATAAAGAAATGGCAAAAGAATACATCTAGAATAAAAAAAATAGCTGAAATGACGGAAAGAAAAAAAAAAACAAACAAAAAAAAAACTGAAAACATACAAACCCAAAAAGGTCTGACAGGAGACTGAGCCATTTTGCAAGTGGAAATTACAGTACAAGTCAAAATAAGTTGTAAGATAACCACCATTTACTATGTATCTTTTTCTTTCTACACTGATAAGACCAGAAACTGACATCATTTTCTGGAAAGCTCTGAGAACTTTCCAGAAAATTATGCCAGATTCTGATTTATATTATATATAAATAATATAAAAAAAATACAACCTGGGGCCAAGAAAAAAATTACAGCCATGGTCTGATGAATGCCTATGAATAGTTCTCTTTTGGTACCTGCAGGCATAAGATGGTCTAATGCAATGACGGGTAACTTCCCAACGATGAGAACAACAACCTAAGACACGAAAAGACTGCAGCCGCACTGAATGAATAATTAAAGTACAGGTAGATTTCTTCATGTTCTGTCAAAGCACCAGAATTATTAACCAAGGAGTGTGAGAACGCAAAAATAAAAATAAAAAAGCCAATTTTAAACCACCCATGTCAAACTTGTGTTGACATGCCGGTCCAAAGCCTGGAGTGATGGGAATTGTCATGCAAATGATATTCAGAAAGCCGCAATTAAGAAAACTGCATGTAAATGAAAGTGTCAATGACACTGTAGCTGAAATTGTGAAAGACATGTACTTGTATAGTATGTGACACAGCAATGACACACATCTAGGTAATGACCTGATAACAATGGTACATGTAAAGTATTGTAAAGGTCTGTACATAAAAACTGACCATAGCCTGTAACAAATGTACAGATAAAGTATTGTAAAGGTGGGTGACAGTTAGATGCCTCTAGCCAGAGCCGTATTGAAATGTGCACTTACTGTGTATAAGTAGCACTGAATAAATCAAAGTTTGTCTATTTGGCCGTTGCCGACCATATTGAAATTTCGGACCGCATCCAAAAACACTTGTTCTCATCCCAAGGTGATAACAAAGGTACCCAACAAGTTTTGTGATGTATTCCATGTTACTAAACATTCATTAAAAAATTTATTCAAATCAGAACCTTCATACAGAAGTTCTGTACAAAAAACTGATTGTACCTAATTTCGGTACAAAATGGCCACTGGCAGCCATCTTGAATTTTGGACTGCACCCAAAAACATTCGTTCTCATCCCAAGTTGTTAACAAAGGTACCCAAGAAGTTTCATGAAGATCGGTTCATAAATACAGCCCCTAGCCCGAGCCGTATTGACATGTGTACTTACTGTGTATTAGTAGCACTGAATATATCAAAGTTCATCTAATTTGCATAATTTCTGCACAAGAAAAAAACCAGTATTATATGTGATGTATTCCATGTCACTAAACATTCATACAAACATTTATTCAAATCAGAACTTTCATACAGAAGTTCTGTACAAAAAACTGATTGCACTAATTTCGGTACAAAAAGGCTGCTGGCTGCCATCTTGAATTCCACAACCAAATAGAAGGACACCAAAGCCCTATAGCTCACCAACATTCCTCTTTGATAGTAACTTTGGCAAACACAAGAACTGTATCAAACATGCTCATAACATGCGACAAAGCTGACCTAAACACAACCTCTTAAAAGTAAAACACAGAAACTGACAAAAACACTAAGTTAAACATGAAATTCTGAGCTAAACAGAAAACTAAATGCAACTAAAAATGTCAAGAAAAATGTTTAAAATGCAGAGTATGAGGGGTTAATCATGGAACAATGATACTGAGGAACATGTATGATGAATATAAGTGCCATGGGAAGAGAAGGAGCACAGCAGCTGACCTAAACACTAAGTTTAACATGAAATTCCGTGCTAAGCAGAAAAATAAACGCTACTAAAAATGTCAAGAAAAATGTTTAAAGTGCAGGGTATGAGGGGTTAATCATGGAACAATGATACTGAGGAACACGTATGATGAATATAAGTGCCATGGGAAGAGAAGGAGCACAGCAGCTGACCTAAACACTTAGTTAAACATGAAATTCTGAGCTAAACAGAAAACTAAACGCAACTAAAAATGTCAAGAAAAATGTTTAAAATGCAGAGTATGAGGGGTTAATCATGGAACAATGATACCGAGGAACATGTATGATAAATATAAATGCCATGGGAAGAGAAGGAGCACAGCAGCTGACCTAAACACTAAGTTAAACATGAAATTCTGCGCTAAACAGAAAACTAAATGCAACTAAAAATGTCAAGAAAAATGTTTAAAATGCAGAGTATGAGGGGTTAATCATGGAACAATGATACCCAGGAACATGTATGATAAATATAAATGCCATGGGAAGAGAAGGAGCACAGCAGCTGACCTAAACACTTAGTTAAACATGAAATTCTGAGCTAAACAGAAAACTAAACGCAACTAAAAATGTCAAGAAAAATGTTTAAAATGCAGAGTATGAGGGGTTAATCATGGAACAATGATACTGAGGAACATGTATGATGAATATAAGTGCCATGGGAAGAGAAGGAGCACAGCAGCTGACCTAAACACTAAGTTTAACATGAAATTCCGTGCTAAGCAGAAAAATAAACGCTACTAAAAATGTCAAGAAAAATGTTTAAAATGCAGGGTATGAGGGGTTAATCATGGAACAATGATACTGAGGAACACGTATGATGAATATAAGTGCCATGGGAAGAGAAGGAGCACAGCAGTTGACCTAAACACTTAGTTAAATATGAAATTCTGAGCTAAACAGAAAACTAAACGCAAATAAAAATGTCAAGAAAAATGTTTAAAATGCAGAGTATGAGGGGTTAATCATGGAACAATGATACCGAGGAACATGTATGATAAATATAAATGCCATGGGAAGAGAAGGAGCACAGCAGCTGACCTAAACACTAAGTTAAACATGAAATTCCGAGCTAAACAGAAAACTAAACGCAACTAAAAATGTCAAGAAAACTCTAAAATAAAGGGTACGAGGGGTTAATTATGGAACAATGATACTGAGGAACATGTATGATGAATATAGGTGCCATGGGAAGAGAAGGAGCACAGCAGCTGACCTAAGCACTTAGTTAAACATGAAATTCCGAGCTAAACAGAAAACTAAACGCAACTAAAAATGTCAAGAAAACTGTTTAAAATGTAGGGTACGAGGGGTTAATTATGGAACAATGATACTGAGGGACATGTATGATGAATATAGGTGCCATGGAAAGAGAAGGAGCACAGCAGCTGACCTAAACACTTAGTTAAACATGAAATTCTGAGCTAAACAGAAAACTAAACATATCTAAAAATGTCAAGAAAAATGTTTAAAATGTAGTGTATGAGGGGTTAAATCATGGCAGAATGATAATAACCATCATATAGCAGCATTATAAAGGCCATGATATGGAAATAGGGCAAGTAAGTGACCTAAACAGAACCTTTAACATTATTGGACATGTACGCTGATGCCAACCGATCGAGCCACGCCATAAGCTCACACAACTAAAGTTGGTGAGCTAAAAACACTTCTTCTCATCCCACGTGATAACAAAGGTACCCAAGAAGTTTCATAAAGATCGGTTCATAAATACAGCCTCGAGGCATATTGAATTGTTGATAGACAGATAGAACGTTGTCGAACGATGGGCCATGACATAACCTCAAATTTGACTACATGTACGTCAAAGTTGAACTAAAAATCAAAAGTGCATCGCTTATTATAAAAGCAACTATGTTGTAATCAGTAAAATTGTTTGAAAAACAATAAAACATCCAACATAGCAGATAGGCAACAAAGAAAATTAAAATAGGTCTCAGTTAAAAAAAAACAAAAATGATACATATATAAAATATAAAACAGACAAAAATTTAAACTACCCATTTATGCAAGCGGTAATCCAATTCAATTTTGACAGCTAATTAATTACCCGATGTTGCTCCTTGTGTTCATTATTTAGTAGGGCAGGTCAACTACTACAAATTAACGAACATTCTGTGTCATGCAACACATTTTAAATTCTCTTAATCATCAACATACTCATCAGAAGTGGATAAAATTTGACACACGAGTAAAACATACCCGTACACACCCCCTCTACCCCTTTTAAACTTTTATTAGCTTATATTTTGCCATTTTTTAATTTGTTTTTGTTTGTGTTAGTTTATGTTCCTTTGAGTTCATTCTTTAGTTATTTATTTATTTATTGGTGTTGAAGGTCACATACTTGTGCACAATGGCTAATCATGACTGTGACAGTTTTATGGGTGGAGGAAGCTGGAGTACTTGAAGAGAACCACCGAGCAACGATGAGCAGCTGCCAGCTCCCCAACATCGTAACTCCGGTCTGCAGCACAGGCAGGGTTAGATTGGTTGAAGACATCCGCACCATCGATGTGCAGTACGCCTCAGCACACGGCGTCATCGTGCCCCCATGTGGACAATCGGGGTTAAGTGCCTTGCCCAAGGACACAACGTGGGAGTCCGAATCGATCGGTCCGACGGTCACCCATCCAAGGACTAACCGGGCTCGATATTGCTTAACTTCGGTGATATGACGAGAACCTTTACCACAATGCCACTGCGCCCCCTCGTTCTTCAGCAGGACCGTACTAAACTGTATACTGTAAGCAGCAAGGTTACCTCCCTGATAACCTCATTGATCTATAAATGTAGACTTATTATCTGAAGCTCAGCTACATAACAAGTAATATTAATAATCACTCAACATCCAAACAATCATCCATTTAGTATTATCAAAGAATTTCCATCATCATCATAATCACAATCAATCAATCTGTACATATATTGTTTCAGCAGAATGTGACTTTATGTTTGTTATGAGCTGAAATAAAAGTTCAAAGTTCAAAATAATATTCATGAAGAAGCGCAGAATTTTATGTTAGTTAATAACTGAAATAACACAGGGGTGATGTTTGCGGTGCGCGGACATTTCCCCATCGGACATTTCCCCATCCGGACATTTCACCATCGGACAATTCCCCATCCAGACATTTCCCCATCGAGGGCGGACATTTCCCCATCAGCATTCCCCCAGCAGAGGCGGAAATTTCCAGCATCGGAGGTGGACATTTCCCCATCGGATATTAACACCTTTCCCCATCGAGGGCGGACATTTACCCATCAGACTTTACCTATCGGGGGTGGGCATTTCCCCATTGGACATTACCCCATGTCCAATGTAGCTGACAGCTTCCACATGTGAATAAGTGACAAAATGAAGACACGACTCAATCAACTTAACAATATTTTTGAACGAAAGTGGCTTAACAGAAAGAACAAATACTAAAATTGCAATGAAAACATCCATATTGTTCAATCCACTTGTGTGATAAAAAGTGATGTATTCATTGACATTTCCTTTAATGAAGACACCACTGTTTATCAATCAACTCAACAACATCTTTGAACAAAAGTAGCTTCTCAGAGAGAACAAATAAAAATATATAAATACTGTTAAATCCTGATTAGGTTAAACCATTCGCACCTTGGACTCCGAGGTGCTAACAACTGATCAATGGAGCTCCCACTAGTAATCCAAGAGACACTTGTCAGAGTGAAGGCTACCCTTGCCACCACCTGGAGTATCCAGGTGCTCAAGGGTAAAATTCACCTGACAGTGGATTTTGATAAAGAATCGGAACCGCCGTCCTCGGAGAGGTGTAGCACCTTTCGTGAGGGGATTTCCCCTCACACTGGTCACCCTCCTAGTGACACGGAAAAGCTGGATGAAGGCAGCCGGAGTAGTACAGCCACAGCCACCATCAAGAAGAGAATAAGAAAGAAGGGACCCTCCGCCAGACGACGAGATGCCCGCCGAATGACGGAGTTCCTGGAGAAGAAGAAGAAGGAAAAGGAAGAGAAGGAGGCAAGTGAGGGCGTCAAGGGGACAACGCCTGTCACCCCTGAACAACCCTTGTCCAGCCCGGCACTCCTCTCCCAGGAGGAGGGTCCGGAGGACCATGGGTCGTCAGGTGACAGTTCATTCTCCAGCTCATCAGACTCTTCATCTGAAGAGGAGATGGAGGAGGATGCTCTGTCAGTGGTGCAGGAAGCTGTCTCGGATGACGCACCTTTCACCTCTCCAGCTCTTGCTCCTCCAGCTTCTTTGGACCAGGAGTCCGACCAGGAGGAGAGCTTCCCGGAGTCCGCGGAGGCATTCCTTGGGGAGGAGATCGAGGACGATAACACCAGAGCCACAGTCCAAGAAAACTACAGCTTCTATGTATCCAAACAATTTCCAGCAAACTCAATCAGGACAATCCTCACAATAAATTTACAAAACTATAGGAAACCTCAAGAAGAAACAGCAGCAAGGACCAGGCCATTCACTACCAAGGAACCTACTAATCCTCCAGATCCAACAACGCCAACATCTATCTCTCCAACACATCCTCCTCCCACCAAGAAAAACCGCAGGAGACACAGACGCCGCTGAACACCTTTACTCTTTCCCTCCTCTGCCACGCTCTGACATGACAAAACCATACAGTCAACGAGGGTCGAAAGGGGCTTGTTCCCCAATTCCGTACCTGCATTCATTCATTCTCATTGGATCATTGGATCATTGTCATTCGCACCTTGGACTCCGAGGTGCTAACAACTGATCAATGGAGCTCCCACTGGTAATCCAAGAGACACTTGTCAGAGTGAAGGCTACCCTTGCCACCACCTGGAGTATCCAGGTGCTCAAGGGTAAAATTCACCTGACAGTGGATTTTGATAAAGAATCGGAACCGCCGTCCTCGGAGAGGTGTAGCACCTTTCGTGAGGGGATTTCCCCTCACACTGGTCACCCTCCTAGTGACACGGAAAAGCTGGATGAAGGCAGCCGGAGTAGTACAGCCACAGCCACCATCAAGAAGAAGAGAATAAGAAAGAAGGGACCCTCCGCCAGACGACGAGATGCCCGCCGAATGACGGAGTTCTTGGAGAAGAAAAAGAAGGAAAAGGAAGAGAAGGAGGCAAGTGAGGGCGTCAAGGGGACAACGCCTGTCACCCCTGAACAACCCTTGTCCAGCCCGGCACCCCTCTCCCAGGAGGAGGGTCCGGAGGACCATGGGTCGTCAGGTGACAGTTCATTCTCCAGCTCATCAGACTCTTCATCTGAAGAGGAGATGGAGGAGGATGCTCTGTCAATGGTGCAGGAAGCTGTCTCTGATGACGCACCTTTCACCCCTCCAGCTCTTGCTTCTCCAGCTTCTTTGGACCAGGAGTCCGACCAGGAGGAGAGCTTCCCGGAGTCCGCGGAGGCATTCCTTGGGGAGGAGATCGAGGACGATAACACCAGAACCACAGTCCAAGAAAACTACAGCTTCTATGTATCCAAACAATTTCCAGCAAACTCAATCAGGACAATCCTCACAATAAATTTACAAAACTATAGGAAACCTCAAGAAGAAACAGCAGCAAGGACCAGGCCATTCACTACCAAGGAACCTACTAATCCTCCAGATCCAACAACGCCAACATCTATCTCTCCAACACATCCTCCTCCCACCAAGAAAAACCGCAGGAGACACAGACGCCGCTGAACACCTGTACTCTTTCCCTCCTCTGCCACGCTCTGACATGACAAAACTATACAGTCGGAGAGGGTCGAAAGGGGCTTGTTTCCCAATTCTGTCCCTGCGCGCCTCTGGCGCGCGAAACCATTCATTCTCATTGGATTCATTGAGTTGAGACCAGTTGACAGTTTTTAACCAGACGAGGTCCTGAGAAAGTGATTCTCATCATATCTCAGAGAAAGCTAGGAGTAAACTATATAACACACACGCACCTTGTCTGACTTAAATTCCTAAACTTCTCAAAATAAAATTAACTAAATTAACTATGACTAGCATCAATACCAACACTAGCATCATCATAAAGCCAGCCAACTTCACCACAAATGGAAAAAGGAAGGATGAGACCTGGGGGAAAAGAAGGAGAGGGAGAGGAAAGAATGCAAGGAGAGAGAGAAGGAAAGAGAGAAGGAGAGAGAGAAGGAGAGAGCAGCTCGTAGAGAATCCATCACTGGAGCACATAAGGTAAGTTTTAGTGGAAATACCAAGGGGGCAGGGGGGTCCCAATATGACATGATACAGAAATTTATGGAGGATAGAGAGAAGGAAAGAGCTGAAATTCGGGAAGATAGAATTAGGGAGAGGGAGGAATGGCGGCTGAGGTATGCTGAAATGGATAGAAAGCATGCCCTGCAGGAGGATACCATTGATAAACTAACCAGAGAAATGGCCGAGGAGAGAATACCTGCCAACGAGAGGTTTATCGATTTAACAAACCAAATCAGAACGTTGTCAGCCCAACTGGGCTTGCAAAAACCACCAAATGCACCAGACAGCTGTGTTGCATTGGAGGCTACTGCACTGAGGGATGCTCCAGCAGCCACTGTGGCGTCGGTTAGGTCTCCACCCTTACAGCCCAATCCAAATTGTAGCAATTGCCGAGGTTCATGCTCAGGCAGAGGCAGAGGCCTTGGATAATTCTCTAGACAATTCCTTCATAAGAGAGATTCTACCCACCGATCTCCAGGTGGTTACTCCTGAGGGACCTGTCCCTGAAGAGTCATCATCTGGTCGGGGAGACACAGGCCCTACCAATGCAGCACTCAAGGATCCAGCTGATCCCTGCTCTCTGGGCACCATCTGCCCAGATAAAAATCTAGATATAATGCTCGCCACTCCGCTGGTCAGTGCTCCTAGGAGCACTCTGACCCCGTCCCGCAATAAAGGCAAAAGAAAGAATTCAATAAACCTAGAGAGTGAGTTGGTAGAGGTGGTGGACGGACAGGGCTTTTACCACACCGTTGACCAGCAGGTCAAGAAAGTGAGGAACTGCCCTCCACCCACCACCTCACCCAAAGCACTCCATCATACTAACAATGAGCCGCAACCTAACCAGCCAGGGCCCCCCTCACTCATGGAGACACCCTGGACAACAGTGGTTAAAAGAAAGAAGGCAAAAGCTAACATGATAGCCAACTGCCAAACCCAAAAGGGGGGGCAAAATTCAAACACCCCCACCAATAGTACCAACAGTACAAAAAACAAAACAAACGGCAGCAGAGAGGGCAAGGGTAACAACTCGCCAAACCTCACTGCGGTTATAACTAGGGTCCACCCCGATACACCCAGTGGAACCATAAACCTCAGCCTTAATAACTACAAATGGGAGAGATTCCACTCCAGAGCCACGGGCAAGGCCACGTGGAAAATTAAAGTCACCTGTCCCAACAAGGAAACCAAAATAAAAATAATCAAAAATGGGATCCACATCAATGGCAGGTGGCACGCTGGGGAGGAATACAATACCTCCCCAACGCCCATACAGTGCCACAAATGCCAAAAGTTCGGGCATATAGCCAACAAATGTAGAGGGAATCTAACCTGCATGAATTGCGGAGAATCACATCTCACCAAGTCATGCAGGTTAAAATCCCCATCCTGCCCCAACTGTAAAGGAAGTCACCCCAGCAGCTACCCGGGGTGTCCTCATTTCAAAAAAGTAAAAACTGCCATCGAGCTGAAAAACCTAAATCTCATCAAGCCTGACAATGCTTCATCTCCACATACCGTCTGCTCCCTTATTGCCGGATCCCTTTATTCAGTATTAAGCAAACACTCTAAAACCAACCTGTCCGACATCTCCCAGGATGTCAGCCGATCAGCGTCCCGACTTTTCAAGACGCATATTTCGGAATCACTAATCAAAGCCGCTATCAGCTCAGACTAAAGCACCTGTCCAAACCTATATCTAAAGCACCGCTACTAACTCCCAACCCCCGTCATGAATAAGCTACAAATAGCCGTGTGGAACGCTAGAAGCGTTAATAACAAAAAACTTCAAATGAGCCGATACTTCGAAGATACAGACATTATCTGCATCTGCGAAAGTTGGCTTCAACCCAGCAAAAATTTTTCAGTTAGCGGGTTCAGCACTATTAGAAGAGACCGACAAATCACCAAAGGTGGCGGCGTCACTCTTCTAATAAAGCAGAACATCAAAACTAAAACAATAAAAACCAATCACCTCGATGCAGAGGTGATTGCAACTGAAATCACTGTCGGCAACAAAAACATCGCGATTGTTTGTTATTATAACGACCCAAGCAAAATTGTTTCTGACACTGTCTTTGAGTTCTTTACAAGGAAATACAAACACTGCATTTTCCTCGGCGACTTCAATGCCAAACACCTGTACTTTGGCTGTAACAAAACCACCCCTAACGGTGAAGCCCTCCTTGAAATCACAAAAAAGCATAACCTTCATGTGGTTATGAATGACAGCTCTGCGACTTATATCAGTAATAACCCATTATTCTCATCTGAGATCCTCGATCTAATTATCGCCAGTGACTCCCTGATAAATCACATCGATGACCACTGGGTCGGCGATGACGACTTAGGCAGCGATCACCTCCCAGTCCATGCCTCACTGCAGCTAGGAAATGGCCCACTCAGGTACCCCCCCCCCCCCCACCCCACTCTCCGCAGAAATTTTAGAAAAATTAATTGGAACCTCTATCGTGACATCATCGATGTCAAACACCCCCCCATCCAATGCAGCGGAACTCGAAACCCAATGCGAGGGCATAGAAAAAATCATTAACTCAACCCTAAACGAAATATGCCCAAAAGAAGAAGTACGCCCCTGGAGAAATACTATCTCGGGCGACACACTCTCACTAATCAAAACTAAACGGAAAGCTCTTCGCGCTCTTAAAACCGAAACTGACCCCGGTAAGAAAGCTGACCTCAAAAAAACATACAACCGCCTTCATGGCGAGGTCAAAAAAGCCCTCCAAGCTGAAAAACAAGCCAACTGGGAAAAGGCAACAGCAGGGACCAGCCTAGGGGGAAATTTTAGGGAGACTCCATGTCTCCCTCCAGAAAAAATAGGGAGACTGCAGAGTCATGTAGGGAGACTTCATAGGCAAGTGGGGAAAATTAAGAATATTCATATACCACCCCCGCCGCCCCTTCATATTTTCAATTTGTGGTCCTCCATTAATGTCCCAATAATCCAGGTCCATTTGTCTATGAGGCATCTATGCCAGGTTAAAACCAGATGTAAGAAGGTTGCTTGGGAGGTACTTTGTTAGTTAATAAACAAAATACATTCTGGGGTCGAGTATTTTGTAAAAGAAATGTCATTCCGCATCATTTTTATGGCATTCTGGTGTCATTCCGCGTCATTTCGTGTCATTCCGTTGTTTAGGAGGACCCTTTTTCAAGATCGTCCACATGCACTCTTGTGTCCTGTACAAAGCTTTTCTTGTCATCACTAAAGCTTTTTTCATGTGTTTCAATTCCATTCGTGTTTTTGTGGGAATAGACGGCCCAACAGTTAACAGTCGTCAGCAAAACGAAATAAAAATACTGTGTTATAAAATACATCCGTTGTGTATGCATTTTCGGCACCCTAAGCGACGTAACCTACTTTCAAACTGAGTTACTTTGTTGAGTCGCATAAGTCACCTATTTTCGTTTTGACATTTGAAGCTCCGACTGAAACGCAACAAAATAGAAATAAAAAAATACGCCAAAAGAGACAATGGACAATTGATTGTTGTGTGATTTCATTAAATGGACGTTTATTGGACGAATTAAAATGCCCATTTATCAAACTCGAGCACATTCGATTTTTGAAAATAATCGTTTTCATGCAAAGCTCGCATCACTCAGTTCAGCCTTTCCTCATTTTGGCCAATTTTTAGAGGGCGACTTGTAATCGCCCCGACTATTTTTCTAGGCGACTTTGGGCTTAGAAGGGCGACATAATCGCCCTAGTCGCCCTCACAGCTGGTCCCTGGGCAACAGCCGATCTAAACGGAGTCCAGGATGCAAAAAAATTCTGGGACTCTTTCAAAACCCTAACTGGGCAAAAAACAAAAGCCGCAAAGCCGCAGGAAAACCTCTTAAGAAGGAAGACGGTTCCTTCACGCGCACTGACAAAGACAAGGCCGACACCTTTGCAGACCTCCTAAGAAAAACTCATCGCCCGCATCAAGGTGCGGGCAACGATGACGCCGCCATAAACGCCATTGATGACTACATCAATGCACACCCTGATATCTACAGTGACCCCAAATTCAATAACGAGCCAGAAGACGAAGACCTCGTCATCCCCATCACTAATGACGAAATCATCAACGTCATAAAAAAATGCAAAAACTTCCTCACCCGGCGAAGACGAAGTAAGCTACAAAATTCTAAAACAAAGCCCATACTCCCTAATCGAAAAACTAAAAAAACTGTTCAACGCATGCCTCACCCATGGCTATTTTCCAAAATGTTGGAAAAAAGCCATCGGTGTCATGATTCCAAAACCGGACAAGGACCCCTCCGATCCAGCCAGCTACCGCCCAATCAGCCTACTCAGCTGCATTGGTAAGACATTCGAACGAATCCTTACCAATCGGCTCAGGGGGCACCTTGAAGACAACGATTTTTTTAATAAATGGCAAAGAGCCTATAGAAACCGCAAAGAAGGCATCGAACATGTCTACCGACTAGTTACCCAAATGAAGGCCGCTATCAACAATCAGCAAATAGGCGCGGCAGTCCTGTTAGACGTCGAAAAAGCATTTGACTCCGTCTGGCACAATGGAATGCGCTACAAATTATCAGAAATGAAACTCCCCAAGAAACTGCTCAGATTGCTATCCTCTTTCTTAAATGATCGCGAAATTAAAGTCAGAGTGAACAATGAATTGTCTGACAGTGTCCCCCTTGAAGCAGGCACCCCCTAGGATCCGTTCTGAGCCCCCTCCTCTACATCCTCTATGTAAATGACCTTAACTTCTCCGAAGATCGTGTACAAGTCTCCCAATTCGCGGATGACAAGGGCCTCTGGGACTCTAACAATACGGCCAATCTGCTCCAAAAACCCCTGCAACACGCTCTCGGTGACCTAGAACAATGGTGTGCCAAATGGAGAATTAAGCTAAATGCCAATAAAACCCAACGAATCACCTTTACTCGCAAGAAAACTAAACGGGATTTTGACCTAAAACTTATGGATAACACCCTCCCAGAATGCAAAGAAGCGAAATTCCTGGGCATCACCATTGATCAGAAACTGGCCTTCAACAAACATACCGACGACATGGCGAAAAAAGCTACTAAACAAATTAACTTACTGAAAATGCTCAAGGGAACTTCATGGGGGGGCCAACCAGTCCACCCTACTCAAACTATACAAATCCTTTGTGCGCCCAGTACTCGAATACGGTGCAATAATACTAACTGACCTCAACCAAACTAATATGGGAAGAAAACTCCAGAGGGTCCAAAATCATGCGCTTAGAGTTGCCCTCCACGCCCCATGTGACACACCCATAAAAACACTCCACGACAAGGCCGATATCCCCACCATTAAAGACCGCCTAGCCACCCTGGCCGCGAAAAATCATGACCGGTTAGCTGACAGCGAACTAATCTCCGAACTTGGAGTAATTTGCGAAAGCCGACAAAAGCCCAAAAATTGCAATCAAAACTAAGAACGCTCGAATTAAAACTAGGGAATGACAAGGTGAACTGCGATCCCCGATGCCCCCGAATACCCCTAAACTAAATTAAAAAAATAAGTCTGCAACCAGCGAAGGGTACAACAGGAAAGAAACACCCTCGGGTGTGGTCTAGTGTGCTAGTCCTGTTGCCTTCCCGCTGACAGCCTCGAAAGCTCAACCCGCATTAAACGATCGCGATCCCCGGCACCCTCAACTTCAAATAAACTTAAACTAACCTAAATAAGGCCACTTCCAGCGAAGGACACAACAGGAAAGAAACACCCTCGGGTGTGGTCTAGTGTGCTAGACCTGTTACCGTCCAGCTGCAAACTAGGAAGTTCAGCCAACTTAAAACGCTCGAGATCCCCTGCACCTTAAATCTAAATAATAAATAGGGATTGGGGTCCCAAGCACGAGAGTATGTTACTGCTCTTACGAATGTAAAGATTCGTGCATTTCATACTCTCCCCCGTAGCGACAAGCACACACACTGCACAATACCACACGAGAGTATGTTACTGCCCTTACGAATGTAAAGATTCGTGCATTCCATACTCTCTCCACACACACAGCAGATACCACAAGGACACGCAACTAAAGAGGTGCTACTTTTATCTTTACAGTTTACATATTCTAATGAAAACTAATTCTACCTTTTTCTTTTAAGCAGGTACACAGAAGATATTTTTTGACCAGCACCCCAATAACCGCTACAGACAGTCTAACCGTTATGGAAACAGCCACCCCCACGGTTCCTAAACATCCTCCGCTCCATCCCTAAAAGTGGTCAACCACTTTAAGGGAGGCGAGCGTTGGTCCTGCGTCCCGCCTCTGCCCCTTTTTGTAAGCGCAATGTGCATCTTTTGTCCCAACCCAATAGGATTACAATGCAGGCCTGCCCCCGAACCAGGGAAGTTTGGGTCTTCTTCTTGGTGGTCCCCGAAAGGGGTCGTTGTTGCTTTCCTCCAAAGAGTCAACTATAACAGAGACAGCCTGAGGCAGATTATACTTGCCAGTGATGGCCATCACTCATTATCATCCTCGAAGCGGCAGACTATACATGCCCGAAAATCCAGAATGACTGCACCCTCGGGGAGAGGTAGTACCTTTGTGAGAGGACCCAACCTCCCACACTGGTCCTCACCCGAGGGTTCAACCGACATCTGCCAATGATACTACCCATCCACCACTGGACACCACTGAAGACACCTGCCGAGTACCAGACCCTTTTCCTCCTTCAACACGCCTTGACATGTGAAAGCCATCCTATACAGTCACAGAGGGTCGAAAGGGGCTTGTCCCCCATACCGTCCCTGTGCGCCTTCGGCACGCGAAATCATCATTTCGGATCATTTTTCCCTTGGACTCCCATTCGCACCTTGGACTCCGAGGTGCTTGCAACTGATCAATGGAGCTCCCACTGGTAATTCAAGAGACACTTGTCAGAGTGAAGGCTACCCTTGCCACCACCTGGAGTATCCAGGTGCTCAAGGGTAAAATTCACCTGACAGTGGATTTTGATAAAGAATCCTCAGAGAGGTGTAGCACCTTTCGTGAGGGGATTTCCCCTCACACTGGTCACCTTCCTAGTGACACGGAAAAGCTGGATGAAGGCAGCCGGAGTAGTACAGCCACAGCCACCATCAAGAAGAAGAGAATAAGAAAGAAGGGACCCTCCGCCAGACAACGAGATGCCCGAGGAATGACAGAGTTCCTGGAGAAGAAGAATAAGGAAAAGGAAGAGAAGGAGGCAAGTGAGGGCGTCAAGGGGACAATGCCTTTCACCCCTGAACAACCCTTGTCCAGCCCGGCACCCCTCTCCCAGGAGGAGGGTCCGGAGGACCATGGGTTGTGAGGTGACAGTTCATTCTCCAGCTCATCAGACTCTTCATCTGAAGAGGAGATGGAGGAGGATGCTCTGTCAATGGTGCAGGAAGCTGTCTCTGATGACGCACCTTTCACCCCTCCAGCTCTTGCTTCTCCAGCTTCTTTGTACCAGGAGTCCGACAAGGAGGAGAGCTTCCCGGAGTCCGCGGAGGCATTCCTTGGGGAGAAAATCGAGGACGATAACACCCGAGCCACAGTCCAAGACAACTACAGCTTCTATGTATCCAAACAATTTCCAGCACACTCAATCAGGACAATCCTCAAAATAAATTTAAAAAACTATAGGAAACCTCAAGAAGAAACAGCAGCTAGGACCAGGCCATTCACTACCAAGGAACCTACTAATCCTCCAGATCCAACAACGCCAACATCTATCTCTCCAACACATCCTCCTCCCACCAAGAAAAACCGCAGGAGACACAGACGCCGCTGAACACCTTTACTCTTTCCCTCCTCTGCCACGCTCTGACATGAACCTCCCCCCCCCCCCCCCCCCCCCCAAGGATGCTGCACACCAAATATCAAAACATTCCGACTGCTGGATCTGAAGAAGAAGATTTTTAAAGAAAATTCCTCATTTTGAACTCAGTTATAATTCGGGCTACTTCAGTGAACCCAAATATGAACCCAGGGACTTGGTTTGAACAAACTTGAATCTCACCCCCCTAAGCATGGTGCATACCCAATATCAAAAGATTCTGCCTGCTGGATCTTGAGAAGATTTTCAAAGAAATTTGCCTGAAATGCACTAAGTTCGAATTCGAGGTTCTATAGTGAGCCCAAATATGAATCTAGGGAGCCGATTTGAACAAACTTGAATCAGATCCACCCCACTATGTTGCATACCAAATATCAAAAGATTCTGCCTGCTGAATCTGGAGAAGATTTTTAAAAAAATTTGCCTGAAATGAACTAAGTTCGAATTCGAGCTTCTATACTGAGCCCAAATATAAACCCAGGGGGCCGATTTGAACAAACTTGAATCAGATCCACCCCACAATGTTGCATACCAAATATCAAAAGATTCTGCCTGCTGGATCTGGAGAAGAAGATTTTTTAAGAAATTTGCCTGAAATGCACTAAGTTCGAATTCGGGATTCTATAGTGAGCCCAAATATGAATCCAGGGGGCCGATTTGAACAAACTTGAATCAGATCCACCCCACAATGTTGCATACCAAATATCAAAAGATTCTGCCTGCTGGATCTAGAGAAGAAGATTTTTTAAGAAATTTGCCTGAAATGCACTAAGTTCGAATTCGAGCTTCTATAATAGCTGAGCCCAAATATAAACCCAGGAGGCCGATTTGAACAAACTTGAATCAGATCCACCCCACAACGTTGCATACCAAATATCAAAAGATTCTGCCTGCTGGATCTGGAGAAAAAGATTTTTTAAGAAATTTGCCTGAAATGCACTAAGTTCGAATTCAAGCTTCTATACTGAGCCCAAATATAAACCCAGGGGGCCGATTTGAACAAACTTAAATCAGATCCATCCCACAATGTTGCATACCAAATATCAAAAGATTCTGCCTGCTGGATCTGGAGAAGAAGATTTTTTAAGAAATTTGCCTGAAATGCACTAAGTTCGAATTCAGGCTTTCATAGTGAGCCCAAATATGAATCCAGGGGGCCGATTTGAACAAACTTGAATCAGATCCAACCCACAATGTTGCATACCAAATATCAAAAGATTCTGCCTGCTGGATCTGGAGAAGAAGATTTTTTAAGAAATTTGCCTGAAATGCACGAAATTCGAATTCGAGCTTCTATACTGAGCCCAAATAAAAACCGAGGGGGCCGATTTGAACAAACTTGAATCAGATCCACCCCACAATGTTACATACCAAATATCAAAAGATTCTGCCTGCTGGATCTGGAGAAGAAGATTTTTTAAGAAATTTGCCTGAAATGCACTAAGTTCGAATTCGGGCTTCTATAGTGAGCCCAAATATGAATCCAGGGGGCCGATTTGAACAAACTTGAATCAGATCCACCCCACAATGTTGCATACCAAATATCAAAAGATTCTGCCTGCTGGATCTAGAGAAGAAGATTTTTTAAGAAATTTGCCTGAAATGCACTAAGTTCGAATTCGAGCTTCTATACTGAGCCCAAATATAAACCCAGGGGGCCGATTTGAACAAACTTGAATCAGATCCACCCCACAATGTTGCATACCAAATATCAAAAGATTCTGCCTACTGGATCTGGAAAAGAAGATTTTTTAAGAAATTTGCCTGAAATGCACCAAGTTCGAATTCGAGCTTCTATACTAAGCCCAAATACAAACCCAGGGGGCCGATTTGAACAAACTTGAATCAGATCCACCCCACAATGTTGCATACCAAATATCAAAAGATTCTGCCTGCTGGATCTGGAGAAAAAGATTTTTTAAGAATTTGCCTGAAATGCACTAAGTTCAAATTCGAGCTTCTATACTGAGCCCAAATATAAACCCAGGGAGCCAATTTGAACAAACTTGAATCAGATCCACTCCACAATGTTGCATACTAAATATCAAAAGATTCTGCCTGCTGGATCTGGAGAAGAAGATTTTTTAAGAAATTTGCCTGAAATGCATTAAGTTTGAATTCGGGCTTCTATAGTGAGCCCAAATATGAATCCAAGGAGCCGATTTGAACAAACTTGAATCAGATCCACCCCACAATGTTGCATACCAAATATCAAAAGATTCTGCCTGCTGGATCTGGAGAAAAAGATTTTTTAAGAAATTTGCCTGAAATGCACTAAGTTCGAATTCAAGCTTCTATACTGAGCCCAAATATAAACCCAGGGGGCCGATTTGAACAAACTTGAAACAGATCCACCCCACAATGTTGCATACGAAATATCAAAAGATTCTGCCTGCTGGATCTGGAGAAGAAGATTTTTTAAGAAATTTGCCTGAAATGCACGAAGTTCGAATTCGGGCTTCTATAGTGAGCCCAAATATGAATCCTGGGGGCCGATTTGAACAAACTTGAATCAGATCCACCCCACAATGTTGCATACCAAATATCAAAAGATTCTGCCTGCTGGATCTAGAGAAGAAGATTTTTTAAGAAATTTGCCTGAAATGCACTAAGTTCGAATTCGAGCTTCTACACTGAGCCCAAATATAAACCCAGGGGGCCAATTTGAACAAACTTGAATCAGATCCACCCCCACAATGTTGCATACCAAATATCAAAAGATTCTGCCTGCTGGATCGGGAGAAAAAGATTTTTTAAGAAATTTGCCTGAAATGCACTAAGTTCGAATTCAAGCTTCTATACTGGGCCCAAATATATACCCAGGGGGACGATTTGAACAAACTTGAATCAGATCCACCCCACAATGTTACATACCAAATATCAAAAGATTCTGCCTGCTGGATCTGGAGAAGAAGATTTTTTAAGAAATTTGCCTGAAATGCATTAAGTTTGAATTCAGGCTTCTATAGTGAGCCCAAATATGAATCCAGGGGGCCGATTTGAAAAAAACTTTAATCAGATCCACCCCACAATGTTGCATACCAAATATCAAAGGATTCTGCCTGCTGGATCTGGAGAAGAAGATTTTTTAAAGAAATTTGCCTGAAATGCATTAAGTTCGAATTCAAGCTTCTATACTGAGCCCAAATATAAACCCAGGGGGCCAATTTGAACAAACTTGAATCAGATCCACCCCACAATGTTGCATGCCAAATATCAAAAGATTCTACCTGCTGGATCTGGAGAAGAAGATTTTTTAAGAAATTTGCCTGAAATGCACTAAGTTCGAAATCAGGCTCCTATACTGAGCCCAAATATGAACCCAGGGGGCCGGTTTGAACAAACTTGAATCAGATCCACCCTACAATGTTGCATACCAAATATCAAAAGATTCTGCCTGCTGGATCTGGAGAAGAAGATTTTTTAATCTTTTTCCCATTGCCTACAGTGTTAAAAAGTGCTGACTCAGCACTTTTTCAAAGTCCTGAAAAAAGTACCTTGTGATCAAACCGACAGGGATTTTTTTTAACCATTCTATTCTACTGGATAAAAGTAAGCTTTATACAAAATAAGAATTCTCTGTGCTGTGTAGTTTTGGAGATATGGTAGTCTTAAGGTTTTTCCTATTTTTAGCTCCCGAGGTTCCCATGGTGCAATGAGAAAAAATTTGTTTGCATCAATCAACTACTTATGACCCATTATCATCTCATATCAAATTTGGTTCAAATCGACCTCACGGTTCTGAAAATAGAAATTTTAGGCGTGGCCAAAATTTTTGCCCCTCCCATAACGAAGGCAAATAATGCCCAACAAACTTCTCTTGAACAAACTTGATTCTATACCTCAAAAGGACTCGGTATACCACATAACAAGTCTCTGCTACTGGTGGTTCATTAGAAGAAGATTTTCAAAAAATTTGGCCATTTTTTCCACACACCTCTGCTCAATATGAGCCGAAACCTATTCTGGATAAAAATCAAAATGACCCTATATAACCACTACTTACGTGAAATTTAATTAAAATGTGGCCAATGGTTTAGGAGAAAGAGGCTCAAACACCACCTTCACGACGGACGACAGACGACGGACGAAGAGTGATAAGAAAAGCTCACCCAGACTTTCAGTCAGGTGAGCTAAAAATTTAAATGGAGAAGAGAGATAATGAGAACAAAAAAAAGCTCGACGAGCTACTTTTTTTCATGAGAAGGATGGATAAGACAGAATCTGATAATTTGTCCTATACTCCAGGTTCTGCAGAGGCAACTCCTCCTACACCGGGCTCTCCACCAACGGAGATCACAGTGGTGGCGGAGGTCCATGCAAACCCTGCTCCCTCCAAGCAATCAGCACCTGCAGCTGAAATCATAGACACTGGTAGCTCCGAGAAGACAGCCTACGAGAGCAGTCAAAATAGCAGCCAAAAAGCAACAGTAATCCCCTGGACACAACAGACACGGGCCCCACCCTGTCTCAAATGTTGAATACCCCCAAAGATACCCCCATAAAAAGGAAAAAGGGGAGCCAGGATCTGGAGCCTGAGCTGGAGGAGGTGCAGAATGAGGAAGGTTTTTTTCAAACTGTGGACAGGAGAATTACAAAATTCAAAGCTCCTCGCTCTTGCAACTCCTCCAGAGCAGGCCCGAGCCTGAATCTGAGCCTAGAGAAACCACTAGCAAAACATAGCGTCCTGCTCTTCCCTCGGAAAGAGTTGAACCCACTGCACTAAAATCGACACCTGTACTGACCTACGCCGGGGCAGTTCAACAGTCCCCAGCTAACCTAAACACCCCCCCCCCCCCCCAAGCACAAACTAGATCAAGCTATTTGTGTGCAAAGCACACAATGGTGTATCCCCGCATTTCCTTAGCAACACCTTAGCATAGTCTTAACGTTTTGGATTAATACCCAAGAAGCCTTTCGATGAAAACTGATTTTCTAACGATAAAAGTGGCTCCACTGGAACCACCTGGGGCAAAATCAAAATTCCAAAACTTTCATGCACATCTAGAGATGTTACCTGAACACATTAGCATAGTTTAAACGTTTCAAATTAAATACCCTAAGAGCCTTTTAATGAAAACTGATTTTCTAACAATAAAAGTGCTTCCACTGGAACCACCTGGGGCAAAATCAAAATTCCGAAACCTTCATACACATCTAGTGATGCTACATGAACACATTAGCATAGTTTATATGGTTCAAATTAAATATCCTAGAAGACTTTCGATGAAAACTGATTTTCCAATGATAAAAGTGGTTCCACTGGAACCACCGGGGGCAAAATAAAAATTTCGAAACCTTCATGCAAATCTAGAGATGTTACCTGCACATATTAGCATAGTTTAAGCGTTTCGAATTAAATACCCTATGAGCCTTTCGATAAAAACTGATTTTCTAACAATAAAAGGGTTTCACTAGAACGACCAGGGGCAAAATAAAAATCCCAAAACCTTCATGCATATCTAGAGATGTTACCTGAACACATTAGCATAGTTTAAACGTTTCGAATTGAATACCCTAGGAGCCTTTCGATGAAAACTGATTTTCTAACGATAAAAGGGGTTCCACTGGAACCACCAGGGGCAAAATCAAAATACTGAAACCTTCATGCACATCTAGAGATGTTACCTGAACACATTAGCATAGTTTAAACATTTCGAATTAAATACCCTAGGAGCCTTTCGATGAAAACTGATTTTTTAACGATAAAAGTGGTTCCATTGGAACCACCGGGGACAAAATCAAAGTTCAGAAACCTTCATGCACATCTAGATATGTTACCTGAACACATTAGCATAGTATAAACGTTTCGAATTAAATACCCTAGGAGCCTTTCGATGAAAACTGATTTTCTAACAATAAAAGTGGTTCCACTGGAACCACCAGGGGCAAAATCAAAATTCCGAAACCTTCATGCACATCTAGAGATGTTACCTGAACACATTAGCATAGTATAAACGTTTCGAATTAAATACCCTAGGAGCCTTTCGATGAAAACTGATTTTCTAATGATAAAAGTAGTTCCACTGGAACCACCGGGGGCAAAATCAAAATTCAGAAACCTTCATGCACATCTAGAGATGTTACCTTAACACATTAGCATAGTTTAAACATTTCGAATTGAATACCCTAGGAGCCTTTCAATGAAAACTGATTTTCTAATGATAAAAGTGGTTCCACTGGAACCACCGGTGGCCGAATCAAAATTCCGAAACCTTCATGCACATCTAGAGATGTTACCTGAACACATTAGCATAGTTTAAATATTTCGAATTGAATACCCTAGGAGCCTTTTGATGAAAACTGATTTTCTAACGATAAAAGTGGTTCCACTGGAACCACCGGGGGCAAAATCAAAATTCCGAAACCTTCATGCACATCCAGAGAAGTTACCTAAATACATTAGAATAGTTTAAGCGTTTCGAATTAAATACCCTAGGAGCCTTTTGATGAAAACTGATTTTCTAATGATAAAAGTGGTTCCACTGGAACCACCACAGGCAGAATCAATATTCCGAAACCTTCATGCACATCTAGAGATGTTACCTGAACACATTAGCATAGTTTAAGCGTTTCGAATTGAGTACCCTAAGAGCCTTTCAATGAAAACTGATTTTCTAACGATAAAAGTGGTTCCACTGGAACCACCTGGGGCAAAATCAAAATTTCGAAACCTTCATGCACATCTAGAGATGTTACTTGAACACATTAGCATAGTTTAAACGTTTCGAATTGAGTACCCTAGGAGCCTTTCAATGAAAACTGATTTTCTAACGATAAAAGTGGTTCCACTGGAACCACCGGGGGCCGAATCACAATTCCGAAACCTTCATGCACATCTAGAGATGTTACCTGAACACATTAGCATAGTTTAAACGTTTCAAATTGAATACCCTAGGAGCCTTTCGATGAAAACTGATTTTCTAACGATAAAAGTGGTTCCACTGGAACCACCGGGAGCAAAATCAAAATTCCCAAACCTTCATGCACATCTAGAGATGTTACCTGAACACATTACCATAGTTTAAGCATTTTGAATTAAATACCCTAGGAGCCTTTTGATGAAAACTAATTTTCTAACAATAAAAGTGGTTCCACTGGAACCACCATGGGCCGAATCAAAATTCCGAAACCTTCACGCACATCTAGAGATGTTACCTGAACACATTAGCATAGTTTAAACGTTTTGAATTGAATACCCTAGGAGCCTTTCGATGAAAACTGATTTTCTAACGATAAAAGTGGTTCCACTGGAACCACCCGGGGCAACATCAAAATTCCGAAACCTTCATGCACATCTAGAGATGTTACCTGAACACATTAGCATAGTTTAAATGTTTTGAATTAAATACCCGAAGAGCCTTTCGATGAAAACTGATTTTTTAACGATAAAAGTGGTTCCACTGGAACCACCGGGGACAAAATCAAAATTCAGAAACCTTCATGCACATCTAGATATGTTACCTGAACACATTAGCATAGTATAAACGTTTCGAATTAAATACCCTAGGAGCCTTTCGATGAAAACTGATTTTCTAACAATAAAAGTGGTTCCACTGGAACCACCAGGGGCAAAATCAAAATTCCGAAACCTTCATGCACATCTAGAGAAGTTACCTGAACACATTAGCATAGTATAAACGTTTCGAATTGAATACCCTAGGAGCCTTTCGATGAAAGTTAAAAAATTTATAGTAATTTATATATTTTTTATACTTACCAATGACCCAGACATAGCTGGTGCTAACTCTTAAAATATAGGGCCAAACACAAATTTTGCCCCCCAATCCCCAAAATTTGCATCTAAAACTAAAGAAAACATGTCCTGAAAGGCCCTCCACACTTCGCCCCTACTGCGCATGCGCAGTGTCAAGGACGTTCCAAAATTGGCGCCATTTATCATTCTAATAACCAGTGCCTGGTAAGCGCTATGTACTCAGCGGGGAGGCAAGAGTTCCCAACTCCTGGAAGGGCCATCCCCGTCTGGGTCATTGGTAAGTATAAAAAATATATAAATTACTATAAATTTTTTAACATTTTTATACTGTACCAATGACCCAGACATAGCTGAATAGTAAAAAGGCTGGAGGGCCAAGGACATAGAGCAAAATGGAATACGCTCAATAAAATAAAATAGAGTCATCCCCTGTAGGGAAAAGAAGTAATAGGCCTTACATGTATCTTTCTTATTTATGATAAATTAGAAAGATACAACACCTTCCAAAATTGAGCTTCATACATCCATGTACTCTATTAATATCCAATATAATCCTTATACTAATAATTTTTAAAGTAAGCCAATAATAAAGTAAGTCTAGAGAATAGAGACTCTTATACTCCTAAAAGTGTCTGAGAATTGCATAATCATGTCCGTTGACATATGCAATATTCAAAAGCTATACTTTAAAAACTAAGACTTGAATGAATTTTAAAAACTTAAACTTCTCACTAAACAACCATCCCAATAACAGCTCAGAATTACTAACTCCGGAGGAGGTATCCCCTTGTTTTCATAGTAAAACAGGTGACCCAAGGGAACACCCTCCCCCCCCCCTTTTTCTTGCCCTGGGTCAAATAGCCCAGAGCGAAGAGGGCAGCCGAACGGAGACACTGCCGAAACAGACAGCCTACCTAGCTATAGTAGCAACTGTTAAGTGAATGACATTCTGAGCAGTAGATAATAGACCTAACAAAAGAGGCCTCCAGAAATTGACTCGATATTTCTAAGATAAAATTCATGAATGTGGATGGCTGAGCGCAATGAGCGGCCTTCAAAAATCTATAATAGCGACACTATTAATGTAAGCGCAAGAAGTAGAAGAACTCTTACTTCATGAGCCGAAATCTTAAGCACAACTGCTAAGACAATGATATACCATAAGCAGTACCGATAGTTAATAGAATCCATTAACAATAAAATGGAGCGTAACGTCCTTCTACTAGACATCAAAGACAGAAGAAGCTTACGCCCTTGTAATAAACAGATATCTGTTTATAAATACATAAACTGTACCCGGAAAGAGTAAAGGCCTATGCCCATACGAAGACGGAAGGACCTTAAAATAATAGGTTCCGGATAAAAGGAGCCTAACTCTTATGCAAAAATCCAACCTAAATAGTAACGGAAGTATTGATTCCGAAACTATGAAAGTGAAAATCATCCATCGATAGTGCATGAAACTCACTGACTCTACAGTAAAAGAGAAACCAACAGAATTACTGTCTAAAAGGTCAGAATTTGAAAACTACTGTTTCCAGAGGCTCAAATGATTACTTAGCTAAATAAGAACCGAAGTTAAAATCCGTATAGGAATTTAATCTAAAGATTCTAAGTCTATTTATCAAAAAGTTACTAACTGACTTAGATAAAGAGACAAAAGACTCAATTGTAAACTATCGTAGAGTGCATAGGTATGAGGTAACATAAACCTATAACCTAAATAATAACAGGCTGCAGTAGATCTTGTGAAACAAGTATACTAAAAAATAGCAATGAGTAGTATGGAGGGATCAACAATATGAACATAATGATCCCTACACCACGACGGAAGAGCCTCCACTTTAGTCGCATAGAATAGCGAAGAAGAGGATCTCCTATAGTAAGAAATCGCGTCCAAAGCTCGTCCAGTACAGTGCTTACAATGCAATACGGACCACACAACGGAATACATGAAGGTTGCGACCTTGCTGGTTGTGATAAAGATGACACGATTTACCCAGTGAAAAAAAAAGATCCTCACATAGAGGAAGATTTCATGTTAAGACCCACAGTAGACAAGAGAGTAAATTACTCATGATCTCTGTGAAGATAGAGATGCTATCAACAGAAATGTATTGTGGTTGTTTATCTTAGCAATACCTGCTAAAACAACAGCGCCGGAGGATACGCGTATCCTATCATTTCGTCCTATAGATCAATAGAGCGTTAACACTACTAGCTCAGAGATCTGGACAAGCCAACACATACGTCTGCAATTGATTAGCAAGCTGTGTCATAAATAAATCATCATTGGGCGCTCCCATAGATAGCAAATCTGATTGAATACTTGTTTGTTGAGAGTCCATTCTGACAGCAACAAGCGACCCGTAAGAGAACGGGAGTCCGATAAAACAATCAGACGACCCGGAATATGACGGACCAAAACTGAACTTGGTGTACTATAACCAACAGACGGATTCTTTCCATTAAATTGAATAACGGAAACGAAAGAGTGCCTCCCTGGTTCCGGAGATACGCCACTACTGTCGAATTAAAGGACAGGAATTTGGGCATGCGTTTCTGAATAATGTTCATGCAATGACATAAAGCAAGCCTAAAAAACATTATTCCGCAGAAGTTAAACTGATAGCTAAAAGACTGCGGAACCCAAAGACCCTGGCACTTCGAATCCGTAGGGATCAGTATATATCCCAATCTGTTTGACTGGCAACCGTCATAACAGCCACACTCGGGTCCGGCAACTGCGGCGGCACTCTCTGAGTCAACGACCGAATGTTTGCCCCAGTCTGAATCTCTTGTAACACTAGATAGACAAGAGAACGTATAAATCGAGCAATTCATGGATTGCCGGAAAGTTGCCGTCGAAGAGAAGCTCCTCCGAGAACGAAGCGACTTTGAGAGAGTTCTTAACCTTACTATCCACGCGTGTGGATGTAGCTAGGGCTGCGTCACGTCTAACCAACTCCAATCAGCCACTGAAGGGCGAAGTTATACGTGAACAAACTACTGCCCTCAAAAGAAATTACATTGAGAATAATATCCCGTAAATCTTTTCTTGAAGACGTAATGATAACGCCTCAGTAAGGCGGATTACGTATAATAAAGCGTCTAAGTTAAGTCTACTATACATAATGTCGTTCCCAACATTGAAATTGGAAAAGACATAAACGGCGAAAAAGAATATATGCAGTCTTTAATCACACCGTCTAGACGCATATGAACTCTCGGTATGCCCTGCTCTGCCAAAATAAACTATTTGTAAAAATGATAAAATGGCAGAAATGAGCAACGCGGACAAGAAACTAAACTATCATGCTTAGTAGCAGGCTTGTATATATATATATATATAGCGTCGAAAAATAAAACACATGTTGTAATGACAATATTGGACTGCGTCGGTAAGTCAGGGACAATGTCCCTGTACCGATCGAAAAATCCGAGTCCAATAATGCTATAAGTCTCTTATCCAAGATCGCAGCAATGAAGTCCGAAATAATAATCACTGGAAGAAAATGCCAGAAGATATGAAAGGCATCTTCCGATACTACTAAAGGGAAAACTCGAAATCTTTCGAATCCCTTTCGCCATCCTGTCGGACCCTATAAAGCGTTCGGTCGTCCGTAGCTGATGCAACCGCGGACCGCACCGACCCAGCGCCGTCAGATAATTCCTGATTCGACCGAGAAACTGTCAATTGCTGGGATGCTGCAAAACAACTGTGCTAACTCGGATAGCACGTCCGTCACTGAGGCCTGAGGCGAAGCGGTCTTACGATGCATTGCCGCTAGAAGCTCCGTGATCGTTACCCCGTGCATACTTCCAATATGCGAGCGAACGGAGTGTATAGGCCTCGTGTCCCTGGGCTACCGGATGGCGCGACCTATTCGCCGTGGAATCACTGAATGCCGAAACTGATCGGATACTCGAGGTCACGTAGCCAATGTGCGTTCGTGTGCCCTGCTGTGAGGATGAGGAAGCATTAAAGACAGTCTCTCGGACTGTCAATATAACGGAGCGTCCCGAGCAACGGACATATGCTCCGAATGTAAAATATCTGAACCACAACATGCGGTCCCCTATGTTGTTGAGCGAGAGAGGAACCTCTCTCGCTCACAGCCCGGACGGACCTGGACAAGCCAGGAACCGGACTAACAGGCTTCCTCCGATCTGTCCTCAATCTGCCGTCACTGGGTGAGTACTAAAGTAATTAAAGTGCTCGCATCACCCAAATCTCCTTCCTAGACCGCAACGGACGAACCCGGCAGCCGAACCATTCGATGAATGTACGCTACACCGGGTGAGCTAGCGAATGTCACTCCGTAAGCGATAGACATATTCCATGAGCACTTATTGCCGCTAACTCTTCATTAACTATGACGACAGAGGCACACTTTTAAAAGACATCTCCATAACTCTTCGAACAAGAAACCAGAAATGCTTGGATAGCAAGCATAAAATAATAATATATATAGCGTCGTTCAATAATTCGAAAGTTTGTGTGACATTATTGGACTATGTCGGAACTGAGGGACGATGTCCCTGAACCGAACCAAAAATTTCTAAGTCCACCGACGCTATCAGTTTCTTATCCGGCATCGCAGCATATGTTGTTCCGAAAGGGAAAGCTTGAAATCCTCTGAATCCCTTTCGGTATCCCGTCGGACTGGATGAAACTTTCGGACGTCCGTACCCGCTTCCGCGGAGCGTCCCGACCCAGCATCGTCGGATAAAATATATGCGACAGATTCAGTTGATGCTGGGATGCTGCGATAAACTGTGCTATTAAGGAAAGCACGTCCGTTCCCGAGGCCTGTGCAGTAGCGGACTTACAATGCATTGCCGCCGGAAGCTCCGTGTACGTTGACTCCCGCACACTTCCTATGCGAACGTCCGGAGTCTGCAGGCCTCGAGTCCCCGGCTACCGACCCAGCGCCGTCGGATAATTCTCGATCCGACACCGTTTCTGTCGGCTGCTGGGATGCTGCGATAAGCTGTGCTATGTGCACAAGAATGTCCGGCGTCGAGACCTGCGGAGGCGCAGTCTATCGCTGCTTCGTCGAGGGCAGCTCCGCATCAGATGGCTCCCGCATACTTTTCCTATGCGAACGTCCGGAGTCCATCGGTCTCGAATCCCTGGCTGCCGGATGGTGTGACCTGGTCGCTGAAGAATCCTTGATCGGCGAAGCTGGTAATATATCGGCGGTCATGCAGCCAAGGTGCGGTCGTGTGCGCTGACGAGAAGAGGAAGCCTTAGCAGTCTCAGCGGACTGCCTATACAACGGAGCGTCCCGAGCGACGGACGTATGCTCCGCTAGCGACACATTTGTACCACAACATCTGGGGCCTGATGTTGTTGAACGAGAGAGGGGCCTCTCTCGCTTGCCGTCCGGATGGACCGGAACGAGCTATGAACCGGACTAAAAGGCTTCCTCCGTTCTCCCTCCGATCCGCCGTCACTGGGTGTGCATTAAGTTAATTTTATAGTGCTCGCATCACCCCAAAATTCCTTCTAGACCGCAACGGACGAACCCGGCTGCCGAACCATTCGGTGAATGGACGCTACACCGGGTGAGCTAGCGGACGTCAAAGGCCGTCGAACCTACTAGGGTCCTCTTAGGCAATTGGCGTATTACATGAGCACTTTTCCGCTAGCCCTTCATTAATTGTGACGACGGAGGCACACTGTTGGAAGACATCACAGATACATCACCCTAATCTTGATCGTCTGAAATAGAAATTGATAAAGTAGAGTGACCCTGCGGGGAAAGGACCGGAGTGTCCAAATCCCCAACAACATACCGTGACATACGCTTCCCATATTGTCATCGAAATCATACGATACAGAACAGGAGTTAATGCGAGTACACTGACCACATATAGAATGATAATAAAGTCAGAGGAAGACTTCCTCTTAAAACAATTGATCAATATCCTTTCAATGTGAAAAGAAAACAAGTCCTGGTACTCGCACTAACCCCTGGCAATCAAAATACATAATAATAATATGATCCATTAATATAGAAAAAATAATTGAAATCAAAATATTTTGAAAAAATATTTTTTCAGAACAGCCCAAGTTTCTGAAAAGTAACGTTGAGCCCCAATGGATCCCAAGCCTAAGTGTGGACAAAAATTTTAAAAATATTTTAAACAATTTATTCAACACTTACGAACAATAATAATGTATCTAGTTATGATTAAAATAACATAAAGATATTATTTTTTAGAAATCCCCCCCTCACACAGAGGGCTGTTGTAAATGTAAACAATGAGTGTAAAAACACTAAAATAAGACTCCAGGCACCCAGGCCCGAAATCAGTTACCAAAAATACACTATCTGATGCAAAACAGAGACTTCCAGGGAAGAAACTGCAGAACATCAGATGGTAGATGCAGAACACAACGCCTAACCACCCGTAGGTGAAGACGTAAACATGGGGAAAGAACAGAATTCATTCTGTTATTCAGCTAAAACTCCCAAGAAATTTTAGTAATAATAATTACAGAAACTATGCCAAAAGCATGGGAGAATAGCAAGGGGGAACTTAAAGGACAGGGAGAGAGGAAAACACTTGAAAAAACAGTGTAACTAAATAATCAGAATGACAACAAAATGGCTGCTGCCTTGAAAATAGGTAACTTAACATAATTTCATTAAAAAATTTTAAGTTACAGCCCTGATAATATTCTGTCACACATTCTTTTCCTCTCCTCCTTCTCTATCCTCCTTAGAATCACCATTTCACTAATATTTATGTGTCTGGCATCATTTAAACTGAGATTTAAAAGCACAAAGATCAGTCAGATGTTAACTGATGAAGGGCCAAACTTAGAATGATAAATGGCGCTAATTTCGGAACGTCCTTGACACTGCGCATGCGCAGTAGGGGCGAAGTGTGGAGGGCCTTTCAGGACATGTTTTCTTTAGTTTTAGATGCAAATTTTGGGGATTGGGGGGCAAAATTTGTGTTTGGCCCTATATTTTAAGAGTTAGCACCAGCTATGTCTGGGTCATTGGTACAGTATAAAAATACTGATTTTCTAACGATAAAAGTAGTTCCACTGGAACCACCAGGGGCAAAATCAAAATACCGAAACCTTCATGCACATCTAGAGATGTTACCTGAACACATTAGCATAGTTTAAACGTTTCAAATTAAATACCCTAGGAGCCTTTCGATGAAAACTGATTTTCTAATGATAAAAGTGGTTCCACTGGAACCACAGGGGGCAAAATCAAAATTCAGAAACCTTCATGCACATCTAGAGATGTTACCTTAACACATTAGCATAGTTTAAACGTTTCGAATTGAATACCCTAGGAGCCTTTCAATGAAAACTGATTTTCTAATGATAAAAGTGGTTCCACTGGAACCACCGGGGGCCGAATCAAAATTCCGAAACCTTCATGCACATCTAGAAATGTTACCTGAACACATTAGCATAGTTTAAACATTTCAAATTGAATACCCTAGGAGCCTTTCGATGAAAACTGATTTTCTAACGATAAAAGTGGTTCCACTGGAACCACCGGGGGCAAAATCAAAATTCCAAAACCTTCATGCACATCTAGAGATGTTACCTGAACACATTAGCATAGTTTAAGCATTTTGAATTAAATACCCTAGGAGCCTTTCAATGAAAACTTATTTTCTAACAATAAAAGTGGTTCCACTGGAACCACCAGGGGCCGAATCAAAATTCCGAAACCTTCAAGCACATCTAGAGATGTTACCTGAACAGATTAGCATAGTTTAAACGTTTCGTATTGAATACCCTAGGAGCCTTTCGATGAAAACTGATTTTCTAACGATAAAAGTGGTTCCACTGGAACCACCGGGGGCAAAATCAAAATTCCGAAACCTTCATGCACATCCAGAGATGTTACCTGAATACATTAGAATAGTTTAAGCGTTTCGAATTAAATACCCTAGGAGCCTTTTGATGAAAACTGATTTTCTAATGATAAAAGTGGTTCCACTGGAACCACCACAGGCGAATCAATATTCCGAAACCTTCACGCACATCTAGAGATGTTACCTGAACACATTAGCATAGTTTAAACATTTTGAATTGAATACCCTTGGAACCTTTCGATGAAAACTGATTTTCTAATGATAAAAGTGGTTCCACTGGAACCACAGGGGGCCGAATCAAAATTCTGAAACCTTCATGCACATCTAGAGATGTTACCTGAACACATTAGCATAGTTTAAGCGTTTCGAATTGAGTACCCTAAGAGCCTTTCAATGAAAACTGATTTTCTAACGATAAAAGTGGTTCCACTGGAACCACCGGGGGCAAAATCAAAATTCCGAAACCTTCATGCACATCTAGAGATGTTACCTGAACACATTAGCATAGTTTAAACGTTTCGAATTGAGTACCCTAGGAGCCTTTCAATGAAAACTGATTTTCTAACGATAAAAGTGGTTCCACTGGAACCACCGGGGGCCGAATCACAATTCCGAAACCTTCATGCACATCTAGAGATGTTACCTGAACACATTAGCATAGTTTAAACGTTTCAAATTGAATACCCTAGGAGCCTTTCGATGAAAACTGATTTTCTAACGATAAAAGTGGTTCCACTGGAACCACCATGGGCCGAATCAAAATTCTGAAACCTTCACGCACATCTAGAGATGTTACCTGAACACATTAGCATAGTTTAAACATTTTGAATTAAATACCCTAGGAGCCTTTCGATAAAAACTGATTTTCTAACGATAAAAGTGGTTCCACTGGAACCACCGGGGACAAAATCAAACTAGATGGTGCCATTTGTGTGCGAAGCACACTACAGTATATCCCCGCATTTGCACTTTCCTTTTTGGTTAGTGCAGGATACAGACTTGGATAAAAAGGCTTCACGCATGTGTGTGATTTAAAATGATAAAACAGTATTTAATTTCCTTCTGAAGACTCACATGTGAAACTACTTCAATATTTCAAACAAGATACTTCACCCAACATGATGTATAAAGGGTAGTGTTCTGATCACATCATTGTCACATGATTGAAAAACCACTTGGACCCAAATCAAAATTCCGAAACCTTCATGCACATCTACAGATGCTATCTGAACATGTTAACATGGTTTAAACATTTCAAATTCAATACCCTACGAGCCTTTGTGTGGACAAAGATTTTCTAAGGATAAAAGTGGTTCCACTGGAACCACCTGGAACCAAATAAAAATTCCGAAACCTTCATGCACATCTACAGATGCTATCTGAACATGTTAACATGGTTTAAATGTTTCGAATTCAATACCCTAAGAGCCTCTGAGCGGACAAAGATTTTCTGAGGGTAAAAGTGGTTCCACTGGAACCACTTGGACCCAAATCAAAATTCCGAAACCTTCATGCACATCTACAGATGCTATCTGAACATGTTAACATGGTTTAAAAGTTTCGAATTCAATACCCTAAGAGCCTTTGAGCGGACAAAGATTTTCTAAGGATAAAAGTGGTTCCACTGGAACCACTTGGACCCAAATCAAAATTCCGAAACCTTCATGCACATCTACAGATGCTATCTGAACATGTTAACATGGTTTAAACGTATCGAATTCAATACCCTAAGAACCTTTGAGCGGACAAAGATTTTCTAAGGATAAAAATGGTTCCACTGGAACCACTTGGAACCAAATCAAAATCCCGAAACCTTCATGCACATGTACTGGTGATACCTGAACACATTAGCATAGTTTAAACATTAATGCAAGTGAATGTAACACCGGACAGACGTATGGACGTACGTACGTACGGACGGACGGACGTACGTACGTACGTACGGAGATAACGACAATATCCCCGACGAAAGCGAGGATAAATACCGAAACCTTCATGCACATCTAGAGATGTTACCTGAACACATTAGCATAGTTTAAGCTTTTTGAATTAACTGGTTGAGTGCTAGATTATTTTTGGAAATTGGAATTTGTTCATATAGATTTGCATTATTAAAAATTATTGGAGAGCGCCTCAAGGCACTCTCCAATAATCTTTAATAATGCAAATCTATATGAACACAATTGTATTTGCTTATGACTGAATAGGAAATTTGTGTAAAGAATATGAAGACTTTAGTATGGTACCCTCATGTTTCTTGAAAGCCATGATAGTGGCTTCCAGCACTCAACCAGTTAAATACCCTAGGAGCCTTTTGATGAAAACTGATTTTCTAACAATAAAAGTGGTTCCACTGGAACCACCGGGGGCAAAATCAAAATTCCGAAACCTTCATGCACATCTAGAGATGTTACCTGAACACATTAGCATAGTTTAAACGTTTCGAAGTGAATACCCTAGGAGCCTTTCGATGAAAACTGATTTTCTAACGATAAAAGTAGTTCCACTGGAACCACCATGGGCCGAATCAAAATTCCGAAACCTTCACGCACATCTAGAGATGTTACCTGAACACATTAGCATAGTTTAAACGTTTTGAATTGAATACCCTAGGAGCCTTTCGATGAAAACTGATTTTCTAACGATAAAAGTGGTTCCACTGGAACCACCGGGGGCAACATCAAAATTCCGAAACCTTCATGCACATCTAGAGATGTTACCTGAACACATTAGCATAGTTTAAGCATTTTGAATTAAATACCCTAGGAGCCTTTTGATGAAAACTGATTTTCTAACGATAAAAGTGGTTCCACTGGAACCACCGGGGGCAAAATCAAAATTCTGAAACCTTCATGCATATCTAGAGATGTTACCTGAACACATTAGCATAGTTAAACGTTTCGAATTGAATACCCAAGGAGCCTTTCGATGAAAACTGATTTTCTAACGATAAAAGTGGTTCCACTGGAACCACTGGGGGCCCGAATCAAAATTCCGAAACCTTCATTCACATCTAGAGATGTTACCTGAACACATTAGCATAGTTTAAACGTTTTGAATTGAATACCCTAGGAGCCTTTCGATGAAAACTGATTTTCTAACGATAAAAGTAGTTCCACTAGAACCACCGGGGGCAAAATCAAAATAGCGAAACCTTCATACACATCTAGAGATGTTACCTAAACACATTAGCATAGTTTAAGCATTTCAAATTAAATACCCTAGGAGCCTATCGATGAAAACTGATTTTCTAACGATAAAAGTGGTTCCACTGGAACCACCGGGGGCCAAATCAAAATTCCGAAACCTTCACGCACATCTAGAGATGTTACCTGAACACATTAGCATAGTTTAAACGTTTCGAATTGAATACCCTAGGAGCCTTTCGATGAAAAGTGATTTTCTAACGATAAAAGTGGTTCCACTGGAACCACCGGGGGCAAATTCAAAATTCCGAAACCTTCATGCACATCTAGAGATGTTACCTGAACACATTAGCATAGTTTAAAAGTTTCGAATTGAATACCCTAGGAGCCTTTTGATGAAAACTGATTTTCCAGGCTACGAAATTCCAAAAATTTACGGAACCCATTTTTCGTTCGAGTGTTTTTGGCTTGCGTAACCCATTTTTTCGTTCACGTTAATTATTTTTGCGCAACCAATTGGTTACGCAAAAGGTTACGTGATTAAAACAAGATATGAGATGAAATATTCAGTGGTTGACATAAGTTGTACAGGTTTACGCTTATACCAATATGGTAAAACCATTAAGAAACAAAATATTTAAAGGGATCAGTATTCATTGTAATAAATTAGAGCAATAATGAATACCGACGTAGAAGCCATTCCACAATCAATGAATATTACATGTGACTTGAGCCTTCCTTTGCTGACATAGACAATACCAGTGGCTGGTGTTGTCAATGTCAGCAAAGGAAGGCTTAAGTCAGTATAAGATTCTTTTGCTGATAAACATCAATGGATGCAAGACCTCAGGACTGGGGCTGAGAAAATATTGACAGATCACCGCACCATTCATAAAAGATAAAACAAACACCAGTGCATGCGTGCTTACCCAAAAATTGAAGTCTATTAGTGAAACAACCATAGGTGTTCCAGGCCCATGCCATTTCGACCCACATAAATGTTTAACGTTAGATCAAGTTTTTCCTTGAATATGTTTCTGCATTTCCATATCAACACCACGGCAAATACTATTTATGTCCAAATTCTAAAATTAGTGTCTTCAATCTCAACTTCTACATCCCTTTGTTTGATCCATAAGGTATGAAAAAAACTGGGGCGAATTCGCACGCAACAATAATGAGGGGGAAAACATGCTGAATCTACACCAATATCAAATAGAACACAACCACGGAAAAACCCACAATGGTTGATATGTTTCATGCTTTCGTGCTGACAGTTACTATACTTACATAATGTCTGTGAAAATAAATGTTGAAATGTTGTGTTTAGAATCGCACGAGTAAAATACAGTACTTTATAAGTTCAAGCAACAGGACAAACTACCACTTCTACTTCATACTCATTCATTGTATTATCTGGTCAGTGTACCATGGCACACTGACACATCAATGAATAACAAAAAATTCGGACTCAAAAATTTCGTTCACGTCATATTTTTTGCGTGAACGAAACATCGTTCGCGTGTTTTTGGATTTGCGTAACCATCCCGCGAACGAAATGATCGTTCGCGTGAAATTTCGTGGCCTGATTTTCTAACGATAAAAGTGGTTCCACTGGAACCACCGGGGGCAAAAACAAACTAGATGGTGTCACTTGTGTGCAAAGCACACTATAGTGTATCGCCGCATTGGCAAGCTTGACTCTGTATGAATGCTTGATACAAAGAAGAAATGTATTATATGACACACTAAAATCATATTGAGTGGCACAGGTGACACAGCTTCGTGCACACCTACAGACTCCACTGCAACATTTGGGCATGGTTTTAGCGTTTCGAATTACATACATGTACCCTGGGAGCCTTTCGCCAGAAACGGTCTAAGAAAACATGAAAGTGGCAACGGTGGCACCCCAAAAATCCGAAACCTTCGTGCACATCTACAGACCCTACTGCAACTTTTGAGCATAGTTTTAGCATTTCAAATTACATACTCTGGGAGCTTTTCGCCGGAAATGATCTAAGAAAACACGAAAGAAAAATGGTGGCACCGCCACGTGGCATCTGAAAAATCTGAAACCTTTGTACGCATCTACAGACCTTACTGCAACATTTGAGCATGTGTTAAGCATTTCGAATTACTTACCCTAGGAGCCTTTTGCTGGAAACGGTCTAAGAAAACACAAAAGTGGCAACGGTGACACAGCCACTTAGCACCCAAAAAATCCAAAACCTTCCTACGCATTTACAGACTCTACTGCAACATCTCAGCATGGTTTTAGCATTTCGAATTACATACTCTAGGAGACTTTCGCCGGAAACGGTCTAAGAAAACACGAAAGTGGCAATGGTGGCACAGCCACATGGCACCTGAACAATCCGAAATCTTTGTGCACATCTACAGACCCTACTGCAACATTTGAGCATGGTTTTACCATTTTGAAATACATACTGGAGGAGCCTTTTGCCGGAAATGGTCTAAGAGAACATGAAAGAGGCAACGGTAGCACAGCCACGTGGCACCCCGAAAATCCAAAACCTTCGTGCGCATCTACAGACCCTACTGCAACATTTGAGCATGGTTTTAGGATTTCGAATTACATACCCTAGGAGCCTTTCACCGGAAACGGTCTAAGAAAATGTGAAAGTGGCAACAGCACAGCCACTAGGCAGCTGAAAAATCTGAAACCTTCGTGCACATCTACAGACCCCACTGAAACATTTGAGCATGGTTTTAGCGTTTCGAATTACATACCCTAGGAGCCTTTCGCCGGAAACGGTCTAAGAAAACACAAAAGTGGCAACGGTGGCACAGCCACGTGGCACCTGAAAAATCCGAAACCTTTGTGCGCATCTACAGACCCCACTGCAACATTTGAGCATGGTTTTAGCGTTTCGAATTACATACCCTAGGAGCCTTTCGCCGGAAACGGTCTAAGAAAACACAAAAGTGGCAATGGTGGCACAGCCACGTGGCACCTGAAAAATCGGAAACCTTCGTGCACATCTACAGACCCTACTGCAACATTTGAGCATGGTTTTACCATTTCGAATTACATACCCTTGCAGCCTTTCGCCGGAAACGGTCTAAGAAAACACGAAAGTGGCAATGGTGTCGCAGCCAGGTGGCAGCTGAAAAATCCGAAATCTCCGTGCGCATCTACAGACCCCACTGCAACATTTGAGCATGGTTTTAGCATTTCAAATTACATACCCCAGGAGCCTTTCGCCGGAAACGGTCTAAGAAAACACAGAAGTGGCAACGGTGGCACAGCCACGTGGCACCTGAAAAATCCAAAACCTTCGTGCGCATCTACAGACCCCACTGCAACATTTGAGCATGGTTTTAGCGTTTCGAATTACATACCCTGGGAGCCTTTCGCCGGAAACGGTCTAAGAAAACACAAAAGTGGCAACGGTGGCACAGCCACGTGGTACCTGAAAAATCCGAAACCTTCGTGCACATCTACAGACCCTACTGCAACATTTGAGCATGTGTTAAGCATTTCGAATTACTTACCCTAGGAGCCTTTCGCTGGAAACGGTCTAAGAAAACACAAAAGTGGCAACGGTGACACAGCCACTTAGCACCCAAAAAATCCAAAACCTTCCTACGCATTTACAGACTCTACTGCAACATCTCAGCATGGTTTTAGCATTTCGAATTACATACTCTAGGAGACTTTCGCCGGAAACGGTCTAAGAAAACACGAAAGTGGCAATGGTGGCACAGCCACATGGCACCTGAACAATCCGAAATCTTTGTGCACATCTACAGACCCTACTGCAACATTTGAGCATGGTTTTACCATTTTGAAATACATACTGGAGGAGCCTTTTGCCGGAAATGGTCTAAGAGAACATGAAAGAGGCAACGGTAGCACAGCCACGTGGCACCCCGAAAATCCAAAACCTTCGTGCGCATCTACAGACCCTACTGCAACATTTGAGCATGGTTTTAGGATTTCGAATTACATACCCTAGGAGCCTTTCACCGGAAACGGTCTAAGAAAATGTGAAAGTGGCAACAGCACAGCCACTAGGCAGCTGAAAAATCTGAAACCTTCGTGCACATCTACAGACCCCACTGAAACATTTGAGCATGGTTTTAGCGTTTCAAATTACATACCCTAGGAGCCTTTCGCCGGAAACGGTCTAAGAAAACACAAAAGTGGCAACGGTGGCACAGCCACGTGGCACCTGAAAAATCCGAAACCTTTGTGCGCATCTACAGACCCCACTGCAACATTTGAGCATGGTTTTAGCGTTTCGAATTACATACCCTAGGAGCCTTTCGCCGGAAACGGTCTAAGAAAACACAAAAGTGGCAATGGTGGCACAGCCACGTGGCACCTGAAAAATCGGAAACCTTCGTGCACATCTACAGACCCTACTGCAACATTTGAGCATGGTTTTACCATTTCGAATTACATACCCTTGCAGCCTTTCGCCGGAAACGGTCTAAGAAAACACGAAAGTGGCAATGGTGTTGCAGCCAGGTGGCAGCTGAAAAATCCGAAATCTCCGTGCGCATCTACAGACCCCACTGCAACATTTGAGCATGGTTTTAGCATTTCAAATTACATACCCCAGGAGCCTTTCGCCGGAAACGGTCTAAGAAAACACAGAAGTGGCAACGGTGGCACAGCCACGTGGCACCTGAAAAATCCAAAACCTTCGTGCGCATCTACAGACCCCACTGCAACATTTGAGCATGGTTTTAGCGTTTCGAATTACATACCCTGGGAGCCTTTCGCCGGAAACGGTCTAAGAAAACACAAAAGTGGCAACGGTGGCACAGCCACGTGGTACCTGAAAAATCCGAAACCTTCGTGCACATCTACAGACCCTACTGCAACATCTGAGCGTGCTTTTAGCATTTTGAATTACATACCCTAGGAGCCTTTCGTCGGAAACGGTCTAAGAAAACACGAAAGTGGCAATGGTGGCGCAGCCACATGGCAGCTGAAAAATCTGAAACCTTCGTGCGCATCTACAGACTCCAATGCAACATTTGAGCATGGTTTTAGCGTTTCGAATTACATACCCTAGGAGCCTTTCGCCGGAAACGGTCTAAGAAAACACAAAAGTGGCAACGGTGGCACAGCCACGTGGTACCTGAAAAATCGGAAACCTTCGTGCGCATCTACAGACCCCACTACAACATTTGAGTATGGTTTTAGTGTTTCGAATTACATACCCTAGGAGCCTTTCGACGGAAACGGTCTAAGAAAACACGAAAGTGGCAATGGTGGTGCAGCCACATGGCAGCTGAAAAATCCAAAACCTTCGTGCGCATCTACAGACCCCACTGCAACATTTGAGCATGGTTTTAGCATTTCGAATTACATACCCTAGGAGCCTTTCGTCGGAAACGGGCTAAGAAAACACAAAAGCGGCAACGGTGGCACAGCCACGTGGCACCTGAAAAATCTGAAACCTTTGTGCACATCTACAGACCCCACTGCAACATTTGGGCATGGTTTAAGCATTTCGAATTACATACCCTAGGAGCCTTTCGCCGGAAACGGTCTAAGAAAACACACAAGTGGCAACGGAGGCACAGCCACGTGGCACCTGAAAAATACGAAACCTTTGTGCGCATATACAGACCCTACTGCGACATTTGAGCATGGTTTTAGCATTTCGAATTACATACCCTAGGAGCCTTTTGCCGCAAACGGGCTAAGAAAACACAAAAGTGGCAATGGTGGCACAGCCACGTGGCACCTGAAAAATCGGAAACCTTTGTGCACATCTACAGACCCTACTGCAACATATGAGCATGGTTTTAGCGTTTCGAATTACATACCCTAGGAGCCTTTCGCCGGAAACGGTCTAAGAAAACACGGAAGTGGCAATGGTGGCGCAGCCAGGTGGCAGCTGAAAAATCCGAAACCTTCGTGCACATCTACAGACCCCACTGCAACATTTGAGCATGGTTTTAGCGTTTCGAATTACATACCCTAGGAGCCTATCGCCGGAAACGGTCTAAGAAAATACAGAAGTGGCAACGGTGGCACAGCCACGTGGCACCTGAAAAATCCGAAACCTTCGTGCGCATCTACAGACCCCACTGAAACATTTGAGCATGGTTTTAGCGTTTCGAATTACATACCCTAGGAGCCTTTTGCCGGAAACAGTCTAAGAAAACACAAAAGTGGCTACGGTGGCACAGCCACGTGGCACCCGAAAAATCCGAAACCTTCGTGCGCATCTATAGACCCTACTGCAACATCTGAGCATGGATTTAGCATTTCGAATTACATATCCTACGAGCCTTTTGCCGGAAACGGTCTAAGAAAACACAAAAGTGGCTACGGTGGCACAGCCACGTGGCACCCGAAAAATCCGAAACCTTCCTACATATCTACAGATCATTTAGCAACACCCTAGTGTAATTTTAGAACTCCGAATTACATAGGTTGGGACTATTCAGCAAAAAAGTGAAAAAATAACGCATTTTTTAAGTGGCTTCACAGAAGCCACCTGGTGGCACAAAAATTTAAAAGTTGTATTTTTGGGTTGCACAGACCCTATCGAACAACTGTAGAAAGTTACAGTGTTTCGAATTACAAAACCGGAAGTACGGACGTACGGCCGTACGGCCGGCCGGACGTACAGACGTACGGACGGAGATCATGACAATATCCCCGCATTTTTTAAAATGCGGGGATAAATACCGAAACCTTCATGCACATCTAGAGATGTTACCTGAACACATTAGCATAGTTTAAACGTTCCGAATTGAATACCCTAGGAGCCTTTCAGGGTGTGACGTACGTACGGACGGACGTTTTTGAAAATGCGGGGATAAAAAGTAAAGAAATCTTTGTAGTTGTAACCAGGGTTCACCCTGATACGCCAAAGGATGCAATAAACGCTAGTCTCTCTGGCTGCAGCTGGGACCGATTCACATCGAGAGCAACAGGGAAATCCATGTGGAAACAAGGTGAAATGCCCCAGTCGCGAGAGGAAACTAAAAATAGTGGACCAGGGGGTGACCATCAACGCCAGAAGACACTCTGCCGAAGAGTACAACTCTAAACCCCACCTGTACAATGTCACAAATGCCAGAAGTTTGGCCACATCGCCAATAATTGCAGGAGCCAGCTCAGGTGTATGAAATGTGGTGAAAACCACGTCTCAAGTGTCTGTAAACCGAAAACACTAAAATGCCTCAATTGTCAAGGTGAGCACACCGCCAATTACAGAGGGTGCCCCCTCTATAAAAAAAAAAAGTCAAAACCAGCGCGGAGCTTAAGAGGGCTGATCTAACTAAACCCACAAATGCCTCCTCCCCATACCCCCTCTGCTCCCTCATCGCGGGAAGCCTACAAGAAGTCATAAAGAATCACCTAAATGCCGACCTGGCAAACATCTGTCAAGATGTCAGCAGGTCAGCATCTAGGTTATTCAAAATGAAGATCTCCCACACCTTAATAAGTTAATAACAGCCGCTATCAATCAGAACAACTAATCCGATCAGTCTATCACTGTGTAAACACACTAACTAATTAAAGCCCGATCACGGATAAGCTCCAGTTTGCACTATGGAACGCCTGCGGCGCGTATAACAAAAAACTCCAAATTAGTAATTACTTTAAAAACACGGACATCCTGGGAATTTGTGAAACCTGGCTTCGTAACCAGAGCTTTTCATTCAGTGGATTTAATGTCATTAGAAGGGACCGCTCCCACACTACCCACGGCGGAGTAGCCCTTCTAATAAAAAGCGATCTGAAACATAAACCAATCAAAACTGGCCACCTCGATGCGGAGGTAGTAGCCGTGGAATTGACAACCGATAACAAAAAAATAGCAATCATCTGTTACTATAACCCTCCGATAAAACAGTAGCGAGGTGTTTGAATTTTTCTCACGTAAATACAAGAACCGTATCTACATTGGAGACTTCAACGCCAAACACATGTACTTTGGGTGTAAATCCACTAACCGCAACAACTATGTCCTATTCGACATCACCGAAAATCTAAACTTACAAATCAATTGCAAAGAATCATCCGATACCTATATCAGCTCTAACCCACTCCACCGCTCCAACATCCTAGACCTCACAGTAACAAGTTACTCCCTAGGCAAAAACTTCATCGATCACAAAGTGGGAGATGACGACCTAGGCAGCGACAACCTACCAGAACATGCCACAATTAGTTTTGCGTCCGGCCCAGTATGCTATCCCCAAAAAATCTCAAGGAACTGTGGTTCTCTTATTTCCACATACGTATGTGGAAATAAGCACTCCCTTATTTTATAGTTGGGTACATATTAACTGATGGTTCGGGTACGTTTAGATCTGGGTACGTTTTGGTCTGGGTACGATTTGGCTTGTTGAGTACTTTTATGTCTGGGTACATCAGGACCAGCATCCGGTGGGGTGCTGGTCAAAACGTCCCCAAACCAAAACGTCCCCTAATTTTTTTGGTCAAAACGTCCCCCAGAGTTGGTCAAAACGTCCCCAAGAGTTGGTCAAAACGTCCCCAACAATTGGTCAAAACGTCCCCAAGAGTTGGTCAAAACATCCCCAACAATTGGTCAAAACGTCCCCAAGAGTTGGTCAAAACGTCCCCAAGAGTTGGTCAAAACGTCCCCAACTCATTTATTCTTCTTTCGTAGTTTCATATTTCATTTAGCAATGTTTATACTATTTTTCGGTCGAAATCTGGGATTCTAAGTCAGTTGTACCAATACTCTGCTCTCGGCTGGGCATGAACAGGACTTCAGCAGACTGGAATTTATTATCGAATGAATGAATGAATCAAAAGTTTCAGGGCGCCGAAAGCGCACTGGGACGATGTGGGTGAAATCCCCATCAACCCGAATATCTTTACTTGCTAATGGATCCACAAGGGTCGGAAGCGAGGGTCAATAATCTTCTTGCTTTGAGTGTGCACACGGACAGTAAGGTACTGGGGTCAGACCCCCCCCCCCTCCCCCCGATAACCTCGAACTGGAAGGTGACTTGGAATTGTACATAACTACAAGATTCTGCTCTGTATTTTACATAGAAACGCGGGCATATTTATATGGTAATACTGAAACCGCACTTTGATGGTTGTCTTAGAAAAAATAAAAGAAAAAGAAACCCAAACAGTCGTTTGGGAGTAGCCCCAGCACATATTATCCATAACGGTTATAAAAAAAGGAAAAATTATACCAATATATGTTATTGAAAGATGGGAGTTACCCATGAGCCTATAAGGCGGAGTGGACGCTGAGCCTTGGCCATCTGTTCTGCCTTCAGGAGAACGGATGACGGGGTGATGGTAGACGACCCCCCCCCCTACCCCCCCCCCCCCCCCTCCCCCCGTAACGACAAAAAAATCCCCATTCACAGACATACACTTAAATACACTTAAAAACGCTTAAAGAGTTGTTATAACTTTATTCATATGTTTATTTAAAATGTACACTGATCCCAGCCAGGAAAGTTTGTTTCAATCCTTGCTTGGTGCATGGTTTCCCGCGTGGCGAGGCAATCCTCACTGACTCCACGCACTTTAATTCTATTGTATAATTTTAATTTTCTGTGACTTTCATAACATCCCAAAAAATTGGCAACATGTGTTTGTGGTCTGAGAACTGCGATAGTTCAACATATCAACTGTTTTTGTTACCGTAAGCCGTTGTTATTTATGCAGCCATCATGGACTGGAAAACCAAACTTGCAATGAGCAATTAATAAGAACTAATATATGTGTTTTAGGACTACACTGTAAATTACTAATGTAGATTTTATTGTTTGATATATGTATCATAAGTACAGTGTAGCCAATAAAGGAGTAGTAGAATAATTATAATGACTGCTCTATGGGGAGTTTCATTTTGGAAAATGTTGTCTACGTTGTGGGCGGTATGAAAAAATGCCCACACAACCTAAACGGTACCCATACCGAGGACACTTGACAAGCTATATCAGTGCAATGAATTTACAAAGGTGTTGGTTGGGGAGGCGGGTGGAATTTTGATTGGAAATTCACCACCTGACCCAGTCGTTTCGATACAATTCAGACTGACTGGTCACAAATACACAGCGAGAAATCAAGCACAAATGTCCGGAGTGCTGTCATAATTAACTCGTGCAAACCAACCCAATCTGAGAAAACAGTGAGGTCATTGAAATAACTCAAGGATGACAAAAAGACAGATCTGGGATAATTAACCCTAAATTAACCATATAAATGTAATATGATTGCTGCCTAAAAACTACCATAATTCTTCTGGTATTGTATTTTAAACACTTTGGTGACTTACACTGTAACTAATATTCATACAAACTACGATGTGTTTCCACCATGCCAGAATTATCCCACAATTATTCTGAATTAACAAATGACAAATCTGGACAGAATAAATAAAGTAACAGGACACTCCCACTTACAATATCGGTGACATAAACCAATGTTATTTTTTAGTCCTTTTGCAATAAATTTCATCCAGGGAAAAATTCAACTAAATATTCCTACAAGCTGGAAAAATCAGTTAACGTTTTCATAATAGTATTACTAGATAACGCTGCATAAAATCCACAAACAAACAAGAAATAAATTATCGTTACATCTATTTGTCACAACTTTTTCTTAATAATTTAATTAAACGCTTCATCGTGTTGATTCCGATTGGCTATTCCACGAGCCATGTGATTGTCATACAATAGTAGTCTATTGTTCTATGCCTACTTTGATCACTATACAATTATTTCATTGGTTCATGTCAAAGATAGTGTTAAAAACCGGGATGGTCAATTAAATGTGTTGACTGTACGTGTGTGCTTTAAAATTCGTTGAAATTATTTCATTAAATTATGACCAACATAAATTCTGGTGAGTGACCCTTTTAAGCATTTCAGCATTCGCAAGTCTGGCGAAAAAACTGTGTTAATTATGCAAAAAACGGGCGGTGCTTTTCTATAAATACTTGCGAAATAATTTCAGGTTCTGTCGTAGTGTAGTAGTGTAAGCCATGATAGGCCGTATGTTAGAATTATTTCGCAATTATTTACTGAGATGCTAATAGGCCCTATTTACAAATGGTTTAGGCCTGCCCCTCCGCCAGTCCAAAAATAACTTCAAATAATGTATTTTTATTTTTTGCGCTTAGTACGTCTTTCAAAGGATGTGACTGCGTGATTCGTGAAGCAATAACTTGATTAAATCAACTTGACGTAATAAAGTTATCACTTCAAGAATTGTGCCGTTAAAAGCTATAATTCTAGATCACTGGATACTCACTGATGAACTTGAGAATTCAAAACATGCTGCTAAAAACGACGCCCCCCCCCCCCCCCCCCAAAAAAAAAAAAAAACAAACGTTTTTTTGGGTACCAAAACCCGCCAGAAGTCTCCATTTATAACAGATTTAATTTTTTTTTGGGGGGGGGGAGGGCACCCCACCCCTATCATCGATCGTTACTCGCGTCCAACCCAATCAACGCTCGTGCCTGCCTTTGGCATCTGCATCAGTGTCGGGCGACACTTTTGAAAGGAGATTCGTAAGGCACGCGCGAAATTAGGGGAGGCACGCATAAATATCGGCCTGACAGAAGCGGGGATATTTATAGTTAATGTTTTGTAAAACAATAAATTTGTTTTAAAATAACATCTCAAGTTTTTTCAATGGCCTCAGTCAAGAAACAACAATGGGGACGTTTTGACCAACTATTGGAGACGTTTTGACCAACTGTTGGGGACGTTTTGACTAATTTTTGGGGACGTTTTGACCAACTATTTGGGGACGTTTTGACCAAAACATTTGGGGACGTTTTGGTTTGGGGACGTTTTGACTAGGATTCATCCGGTGCCAGTGCATGAAACTTGAAAAAAGGATAAGTTGTCTTTTTTCAATTTTTTTATTAATATTATTACCCCATTTGCTGCACATATTTTAATTATCAATGACGTGGCTTCCTTTCCATAAAATCTTCCATCACCGCCAACAACAAGGATCGACCCCTTTAATTTGCCACTTAGTCCTCCGTTCAGCGTTGCCTGAATGAAATTCTCTGTGTAATTGGATTGTTGAAAAACTTTAACACTTTTCCTCAATCCGCTTGTACCCGGCTTCTGCCCTTCAAAACCTGTAGTTTCAACCTTAACAGTCGAAAATGCCATAATGTGTAAATTTATATTTTAAAAAGAAGAATGATCTATCAGCAGCAGCACACTTTTCCAATCTTAAGGCAGCTTTTTGGTCCAAACAAATCAAAACTCAAGAAAATTCATTGCACTTGCAGACAGTTTTGCATTCACTTTTTTTCCGAATGACCTTGAACTTCATATCGCTCAAGGCTGAGGGTTACAAGAATCTAAATGTCATACATTTACAATTTGATAAGAAAATACTCAAAATGGGAAACATATTCACCCGTTGTTTGGGGTGGGGGATACGGGGAGATTTCGGCGAGAATGTTCGGCTGGGAAGATTCGGCCCAAAAAAGGCCGAATCTTCTCACTTCGGCACATTTAGAGGGCTGAATCTTCCCACCTTAGAGCATTTTTCTGTTAAAATTTGATGTTTTTTTTTCTACTTTTTATTTTTAAAATACATATTGTTTTTTGATTTCTCATATGTTTTATTATTAAAGCTAAATATGTCCTATGTAATTTTCGTGTTATTTTATTGTCTCAGCTGAGTTTATTAAAATTAGTTCATTCTTTTTTTCAGATTCTTGTTAAGCCCTTTGCCAGGAAATAACCCTTAATTGATTTCCTGCATTATGGCTGTGCAAATAAAGTAAAGTACTATTATTGGAGGAGAGTTGTATGGGCGAGACGGATTGCATTTAAGTAGGATGGGTACAGACCTGTTGGGCCAAAAAATCTTACAGGTGGCTGGGCCTTTTTTGGAGAAAAGGGGGGTAGGGGACCACAGCCGGTAACCCAGAGTGGCACAAATGCTGGGAACATAGGAAGAACAACAAACATGCACAATACAGGGACATACCAGGGTTATAATAATGTGCCAGTGATGACAAAAAAACAAAGATTCATTAAGTTTGGGTACTGCAACATCCAGGGTCTGCACAAGAAAGTAAGCGAAATATCAACAATGATGGACGAAGGAGACTTCGATATAATGGGTCTAAGTGAGACGTGGATACGACGGGATGAGCGGGTTGATCAGATGAAGGGTTGCGTGTGGATAGGCGCTGGGCGAACTGAGGGTCAGAAACGGGGTGGGGGTGTTGGCATCTACGCTAAAGAGGAATTACAGCCCTCATTGATTACAGATCTCACAGAAGCAAGGACTCAGATTCCAGTATCCAACGAAATAGTCTGGGAAAAAATCAAGTTAGGAAGCAGGAGTGTTGCCGTTGGTGTTGTATACTTAGCAGTGGAGGGAAGTAAGCCCGAGTGGAATGATTCAATATATACAACTCTTAGATCGAATATCACAGAGCTTGGGAGCAGAGGGTTCAGTATTGTCCTAATGGGGGACTTCAATGGGCACATCGGGGATAAGGAGGAGGGCATACAGGGAGGTGATAGGAAAATTAACACGAATGGGAGGAAGATGCTGGACCTATCAAAAGAGCTTGGTTTAAAGATCCTGAACAGGGATGCGAAATGTGAGGGTAAATGGACCTGGGAGAGGAACGATAAGAAAACAATAATTGATTATATACTCACTGATATTAGGGTATGGAGGGAGGTTATAGATGTAGAAATAGATGACGAGGGAAAAAATGACTTGGGTAGTGATCACAACCTGATAACAGTTAAGATTATGGGCAAAAAGACGAATAGAGACAGAAATACCTTCAAGGAAGTTTGGGGACTAAAACAAGGAGCCGACTGGAAGCAGTTTCGGGAAAAACTAAAACCAAATCTTGAATGTATACCTAGGGATGCAAATGTCCAGAGTATTTCAGATGGCATAGTAAATAGCCTAACAGAGGCAGGGAAGGAGTGTATAGGAAGGGTGAGGGTCCCAACGAGAGAGCTTGGATACAGGGTTAACGAGGGACTGAAAAGGGCTATAAAAGAAAGGAAGGTAAAATGCGCTGCTTACAGAAGAAGTAGGAAGCTTAAAGGGGTGGATAACAATGACACGAGACTAATGAAAGGAGAATATGAACTGGCACGGAAAAAGGTGAATGAGATAAAGAATAATAATAGGAAGGAGCGCAATTGCAGTCTTGCCAGAACAATAAAGAAAACGGGGGGTTCGAGCTCAAACGTATTTTGGAACTGGGTAAATAAACGGGGGAAAAGTAGTGTGCAGAGTATCAAAGTGGATGGGGAAAGTACAGAAGATAAAGGCCGTATCGCTTCAGAGTTAGTCAAGCACTGGGAAAAGATAAACGATAGGCGATGGGGCAGTGGGTCCCCACCAAAAAGAAATACACTGGTGGAGGAGAACCTATCCAATCGGGTATGTAGCGAAATAACGGCAGAAGAAGTGCGGAACGTGGTCTCGAAATTAAAAAATGGTAAAGCGGGAGGGACTGATGAAATTCCGAACGAATTCCTCAAAAATGGAGGGGAGGCACTTATTGAAGTCCTGACAAACCTTTTCAACCTGGCTCTGCGAAAGCAAGAGGTCCCCAGAGAGTGGAGGGAAAGTAAGGTGTCGTTCATACACAAAAAGGGGGATAAGGAAGTTCTAGATAACTATAGGGGGATATCAGTTAGTAGTAACATCGGAAAAGTATTCTGTAAGGTCATATACGGTAGACTAGAGGAAGTTATTGAAGAGAAAGGTTTTTTAGGAGAAATTCAAAATGGTTTCAGGAAAGGACGAAGAGTCACTAATCACCTATTTACACTCACCCAACTGATAGAATCAACAAAGGCTGAAAAGAAAAAGATGTTTCTGGCATTTCTAGATGTGAAAAAAGCGTACGACCGAGTGTGGAGGGAAGGTATGTGGCGAAAGCTCGAGGGCATCGGACTGGGGGGTGACTTTGTGGGAATCATGAAAGCACTGTATACAGATGTGCAAAGCCAACTCAGTCTAGGGAGTATCACTACAAAACGAGTCCCTATGGATATAGGCCTCAAGCAGGGGTGTATCTTTTCACCGATTTTGTTTGCATTGTATGTTAAAGATTTAGGGGACGAACTAATTCAGAGTGCGGAGGGGGTAAATGTTGGAGACATAAAGATACCAGGCTTATTCTTTGCGGACGACATGGTGTTAATGTCTAGAACTGAACAGGGGCTAGAGAAACTGCTGGAAATTGTTGGTAGATATGGGAACACTTGGCGGCTCGAACTAAATGAAAATAAAAGCAAGGTAATACCCGTTGGACGCAAGGTAGATATGACGAAGAGATGGAGAGTGGGGGAGTTCGCAATCCCCGAAGGGGAAAGCAAACAAATCACTGTAGGAGAAACGGGAGAGTATGAGTATCTAGGGGTAAGCATAAATATAACGGGAAGAGGGGTGTACAGAAATTACTCAGCCAAACTGATTCTGAAGGGGAAAAGAATTCTGAACCAACTAAAACTTTTAGGGAAAAATAGTTTCAACAAGGTCTTTGTGGGGAAAACATTGTGGGAGAGGGTGGGTTTACCAAGTATAACGTATGGCACGGACGTGATTCCATTAAACCAAACCGTTATTAAGAAGTTGGAAAATACTCAAAATGATGCCGGCAGATGGATAACAGGGTCGAGTAATGCTGCAGCTTTGGAAGCAGTAAGGGGGGAGCTTGGGTGGATGAAAATCAAGGACAGGGTAGATTTGGGAAAACTGTGTTACTTTAACTACTTGAGAAACCTGCCTGACAACCGGTGGTGCAAATTGATGCTCGATACCATTTGGAATTCTAATATAGAAACGGGGTGGTCAAAACATGTGAGGGAACTAATGGACAATTACTCTATAGAGGTCACAAACATAGAAGTAGGAATGAAAGAAGGCAAAAGGTTTGTCAAAGAGAGAGTCATGGAAGATTGCAATCGAAACTGGCGAGCAGGGGTTAGCGTGAAAAGATCACTGCAGGGGTTACAATATAAAGAAAAGCCAGCTTTTGAGAAGTACCTAGCTGGCACCTTTGGAGGGTCACTGCTGTTCAAACTGAGATCAAGATCACTGGAGCTTCGGGGAAAAATTGGGAGAGATGGGGAAAAGGGATGCCAAATGTGCCACTCTGGGGTAGTCGAGACCCTGGAACATTTTCTCTTGGAATGCCCACAGTATATACCTCATAGAATAAAATTTACTGGAAGAATAATGCAGAAGTGGGGTGAAGAAACAAAGGATAGATGGCTGAAGGGAGACACGAGGGAGAGGGTAGGAATGCTTATTGAAGAAATTGAAAAAGAGGAAGTGAGGGACACTATTAAGCAGTTTATATCTGAATGCTGGGAGGAGAGGAGGGGAAGAGGGGTGGGGTGCAGGGGGAATGATGGCCTTCTCTTATGAGGACCGCGACAAATCAGCGGTTGGCCAAAGAGTTATTATTATTATATTGGATACCATTGGAACCAATTGATTTAATTGGTTTAAATGACATCCATATTTGATATAACTGACAAAGTTTTAAACAGCTAGGGTTCATCAGATTAAGTAACAATATTTTATTTAATGGTTAATACTTTTTTTTTCATCAAAGTAAAGATTTGTTAATGTGTTAATGTGTGAGGGAAGTAATTCGTTTTTGTTGTTAAAGATTTGGTATAATTACTCATGTGCTTATTTATTAATAAGATAATAAAATTGATGTGACCAAATTGTTTTAATTTCTTATCCCATACTGTTCCACGAGAAATAGGTTATCTTTCAAGACAATAAAATTTTATGTATTTGCCAGGAATAAGTAGCAATATACATATACACGTAATAGACTTTTAAATTGTAATCCCCTATTAACCCCTAGCACTCTTGTGATAAAACAAAAGTTTCTCCAATCACTCTCTCTTTCGATAGTTTAACTATGAATTTAACCAATTATATCTTGTTTGGCAGAGCTCACTGGGCTCTGTTAAACAAGGTATATTTGGTTAAATATCAAATTGCATTATGGGAAATATTTGCTGCTGAAAACCACTGCCAGAGAACCTTGAAACCGACATCAAACATTCGGGTCGAATCTTCCCGGCCGAAGCTTCTCACCGAAACTTCCCGAGGCCGAATCTTTCCGTTCCCGTTTTGAATTTGCAATGAAGAAGAGAAACCAATAATAATGTATAAATAAGAAACCACATGCTCACAAAACTGTACCAAAGATAGATCTAGGTTTCCGTTGTTAAATGGGAAGTAGGCAGTGGCGACTAAACCCTTTCAAATTAGCTTGGCCCATAGGGAATCGCCCGCTTGCAACTTTACCCAAATCGTCCGCCAGCGCACCGAATCGTCCGCTTGCAATTTGACCCAAATCGTCTGCCAAATGTTTGAAAATCAGCAAAACATCGGATGGGAATAACTTTTATTGATATTTATTCAGTATCATAGAGCACAATACATTAAATAGTTAGCATAGCTTTTTTAAATGTACAATATAGCACGTCTTTCAAATATATTTCTTGACATAAATTCTTATGTATTTGTGCACTAATTTTATGATTATTCATTGGCCAATTATAACAACTTCCTTTAATTTTTAGGGCACGAAAGTAAGTAGAAAGACACAGATGTAGTAGAAAGACACAATCTACCACCACCCGCACACCTTTATGTTCGTTTCGTTGTCATTTGAAGTGGTCCGGGTATTTATCGGACCCCCGATAAACAGCTGACTGGCTATTGAATGGCAGTGGGCATATACATGCTAATGGAGCTGAAATTAAACTCGGAGGCAATGCATTTCTACCGGAGAAAGGGGAGGAAACAGTAACTGGGGTGAGACCCAAACATATAAAACAAGAGGCACCGAGGGACATCCAGCGCTAATCTGCCAAAGGGCCACTGATTATACACAAAGAGATTTAAGTGTTTTTTCCACTACCTAGGGCAGTGGTTTCAGAAAGGTACTGCGAAACATATTGGATTCCACACAGAGAAATTGCATTATGACAAATACTTCATATGAAGAGAAAATTGCTAATTTCCACAAAATACAGAGTAATGAAGTTGAATGGATCAAAATGATAAGAGGCCTGGTTGGTAGGAACTTGATATGGGCAAATTTGAATCTGACCTCTGAGGATGCTGTATGCTAAATATCAAAGGATTTTGACAAGAAGATCTGAAGAAGATTTTTAAATAATATTCCTCATATTGCACTGAGGACTTAGTTTGAACGGCCTGGAAGCTGACCTCGACCCTACCCCTACACCAAGGATGTTGAATACACATATCAGTAGATTCTGACTGGTGGATCTTCAGAAAAAAAAAACTTTTAAAGAATCTCCCTCATACTAAACTAAGTTAAAAGCCATAATGGGACCAAATATGAAGCAAGGAACTTGATTTGAATAAACATAAATCTGACTCCCACAAGTACGCCGAAAAGCAGACAACAAAATCGTCTAAATGTTGGGTCTAAATAAGAAAAATTTAAAAGAATTTTCATCATATTGCACTAAGGTAAAATTTGGGGTCTGATAAGGATCCCAAATATAAACCCAGCAACTTGCTTTGAACAAACCTGAATCTCCCCCCCCCCCCCCCCCCCCCCAAGGAATATTGAATACAACATATCAAAAATTTATGACCAGTGGATCTGAAAAAACAACATTTTCCTCAAATTGCACCAACCTAAAAATCGGGGAACTTCATTTGAAAAAAACGGATATCTGCCGTATGGATGGTATTTACCAAATAACAAAAGATTCGGACTGGTAGATGGAAAAAAATAAATTTCCCCCCACATTACACAAAGTTTAAATTTTGGGCTGCTACCAAATAGCAAACGACTCTGATTAGTTGATCCAAAGAAGAAGACTTTCAAAGAATTTTCCTCATTTTCCATGAAGTTGAAATTCGGGCTTCCTAGGGAGCGCAAGTATGAACCAATGGAGTTACTTTGTAAAAAAACTTTAATCTAAACCTCCCGAACCTCTCAAAGATTCTACAAACCAAATAGTGAAAAATGCCTACAGGTGGATCCCAAGAAGACGATTTTCAAAGAATTTTTCCTATATTGCATCAAGTTAAAATTTAGGCTTCCGTTGGGAACCTAAATTTGAATCCAGGCACTTGATTTGAATAAACTTGAAACCTGACCCCATAAGGACAAGGTATACCAAATATCAAAGGAGTGTGACTTGTGCATCGGAAGAAAATTTTTAAGTTAAAAATAGTCGTCATATTGCACCATGATAAATTCAGGTTTCCAAGGTGTCAAAATATATATCCAGGGAATTTATTTGAACAAACTTGAATTTGATCCTCAAAGGGTGTTGTGTATCAAATATCAAAAGATCCCTACTTGTGGATCTGCAAATGTATTTTGAATAATTCTCCTCACTTTGCATCAAGGTGAAATTTGGGCTCCCATGAGAGCCCACACACGAACCAAGTGTTTTGATTCAAAGAATTTTCAAATTTAGGTTCCCTCCCTCACTCCAAAGGATGATGTATACTAAATATCAAAAGACTCTGATTGGTGGTTCGGGGCCAATTCAGCCTTGAGTTGATTCGGCCACAGTCATGTCGGTCTATTTTCAGACCGAATTGACTCACCTTTTAGGCTGAAATGACCCACTTCCAGGCAAAGACAAATAATTGATTACAGTATATTTTAAGTATTTTTTAGGTAAATAAAGCATAAATAGGTCCTTTACCTCATAATTTGAAGGTCCTTTACGTCATCGTTTGATCACAACACACCTCACTTCGCTCCTTGGATTCCGAGGTGCTAACAACTAAACAATGGAGCTCCCACTTTTAATCCAAGAGACACTTGTCAGAGTGAAGGCTACCCTTGCCACCACCTGGATTATCCAGGTGCTCAAGGGTAAAATTCACCTGACAGTGGATTTTGATAAAGAATCGGAACCGTCGTCCTCGGAGGGGTGTAATGTAGCACCTTTCGTGAGGGGATTTTCCCTCACACTGGTCAGGGGCGGATCCAGGATTTTATAAGGGGGGGTGCTATTGTTGGTCGGCAAGCGCCGAAGGCGCGAAGCAATTAGTGGGTGGTCTGGGGGTCCTCCCCCAGAAAAAAAATTGAATTAGGAACCCATCAGATGCTATCTGAGACGTATCCTGGTCATATATTTGTCTTTTCTCTTAAACCTATTTTCTGCCGATTTGGCTTGAAATTTGGTAAAAACAATTATGGTACTGACGCTGCCCAATGAAAAACAAAATAATCATTCGAAATTGTTACCTACCAAGAAGCAAATATAATCACCCCTGGATTTTGCATCAAATTAACTGAAATGCGGGGATTACCTGGAAGAAACATAATAATTTTCACCATGACATACCTGTTGTACGCAGGGGTGACAGAAGTTCCAAGAAGTATGAGTGTGTGTAGGTGGGTGAATGTGTGGATGGGTGGGTGCCACTGGGTGAGTGGCCGAGGGGGGGGGGGGGGGGGGCACATTTCTTCTGGTCAACTTTGAGATGCATACACTATTTAAATGTTAAACACCCCAAAGGCAGATTTTGACGGAGGCGCACATGGCGTGCGCCCCTCTATTTTCTCAGAAATCATTTCTGAGAAAATAGAGGGGCGCACGCTGTGTGCGTCCCCGTCTATTAATCAGATATAAAAAGTATTTGTCGTTGAAAATTATTTTGTTAGAATTGACTGGAGCGTGCCAAAGGCAAAGGCACGCCCCAGTTAATTCTAATAAAATAATTGAAGCCAGTACGTACTATAAATTAATAGTATGTGCACACTTGCATCACAACAGTTTGTAACCATATAAGTATAGAGGGCGACGTCCCTCTATTTCAAAATCCTGGATCCGCTTCTGAAACACACAAGTCCTGTCTCAGTTTTTGCGCTTCTACAGTGCTATGTGAACGCACAAACTTGTACACTGTGTAAATACATTGTTCCGTCAATTGATCTTAACTGGTAAGTAGCTTAATTATTTTATTCATGTTATCGAAGAAATAAGTCTGGATACTAGATGTCCTGTTGCTCTGTAACATTAAATTGTTTCAGTTTACTAGAGAATGCCTGTAGGCATTATCCAGCAAGTTCAACTGTTGCGACAATTTAATATCTCACAAAGAACATTTAACATTGGTGAATCATTCACCAATGTTAAATGCTCTTTGTTAAATATTAAATTGTCCCATTCAATCATCTGTCATAGTGTAAAACTATTGCTGAAGGCGAACGTCACTACAGCATCACTGATTCAGCTGAACAAAGATATATTTACGAACAGAGCTGATATACGTGGAAACTTTGTCCATAAGACCGTAAATATATGGATGACATTGGAATCAGCTCGTCAACTGATTCAAATGTCATCCATATTTGTATGGATATTGGCGTATTTTAATTTTTTTTTTAAGAAATTCACAATTTTGAGAAAAGCTGTGATTGGTAACTGGTTAAATTTCAGGCACATGCTTATAACAATTACATTTTATTGAAATTAAATCTTCAAGATAGATTATTGGAGGCTGGATCGGAAATACAGTAATCGCGTATGCTTATTACAGTAACACTTGTGATTGGGATGAAGTTCTCACTCTTTCAGAATGTCTGCAAATTCAAATTTTCTTGGATGACTGTGAGTAGTGTGTAGGCGTGTGTGAGTGTGTGTGTGTGTGTGGGGGGGGGGGGGGGGGTGCTCGAGCACCCAGAGCACCCCCCTGGATTCGCCCCTGCTGGTCACCTTCCTAGTGACACGGAAAAGCTGGATGAAGGCAGTCGGAGTAGTACAGCCACAGCCACCATCAAGAAGAAGAGAATAAGAAAGAAGGGACCCTCCGCCAGACGACGAGATGCCCAACGAATGACGGAGTTCCTGGAGAAGAAGAAGAAGGAAAAGGAAGAGAAGGAGGCAAGTGAGGGCGTCAAAGGGACAACACCTGTCACCCCTGAACAACCCTTGTCCAGCCCGGCACCCCTCTCCCAGGAGGAGGGTCCGGAGGACCATGGGTTGTCAGGTGACAGTTCATTCTCCAGCTCATCAGACTCTTAATCTGAAGAGGAGATGGAGGAGGATGCTCTGTCAATGGTGCAGGAAGCTGTCTATGATGACGCACCTTCCACCCCTCCAGCTCTTGCTTCTCCAGCTTCTTTGGACCAGGAGTCCGACCAGGGGGAGAGCTTCCCGGAGTTCGCGGAGGCATTCCTTGGGGAGGAGATCGAGGACGACAACACCCGAGCCACAGTCCAAGACAACTACAGCTTCTATGTATCCAGAAAATCCCCAGCACACTCAATCAGGACTATCCTCACAATAAATTTAAAAAACTACAGGAAACCTCAAGAAGAAACAGCAGCAAGGACCAGGCCATTCACTACCAAGGAACCTACTAATCCTCCAGATCCAACAACGCCACCAACATTTATCTCTCCAACACATCCTCCTCCCACCAAGAAAAACCGCAAGAGACACAGACGCCGCTGAACACCTTTACTCTTTCCCTCCTCTGTCACACTCTGACATGACCAAACTATACAGTCAACGAGGGTCGAAAGGGGCTTGTTCCCCAAATCCGCCCCTGCGCGCCTTCGGTGCGCGAAACCATTCATTCCTCATTCCGTCTCAAAACCCATTTGTACGAACAGGCCTTTATCTGTTGATTCTGTAATTCGTGATCATTACACATAGTTTTATGAGCACGCATGCATGCATGTGTGTGAGTGTGTGTGTGTGTGTGTGTGTGTGTGTGTGTGTGTCAGTTACTTTTGTAAAGCCATAGAGCACAATGTGGATTTTAGGCTTAAACATTATTATTATTATTATTATTATTATTATTATTATTATTATTATTATTATTATTATTGATTAGACAAACTTGATCTTCACTTCCTAAGGGTGCTGCATACTAAATATCCAAAAAGATTTTGACTGGTAGATCTGAATAAGATTATTGCAGGATTTTCCTCATATTGCAACGAAAGTTTATATATGGACCCATGGAGTCGATTCGCCCTCCCCACTCCAAAGGATGCTGTATAATAAATATCAAAAGAGTCTGATTTGTGGTTCGGGGTCAATTCAGCCTTGAAATGATTCGGCCTCAGTCATTTCGGTCTATTTTCAGGCCGAATTGACTCACCTTTTAGGTTGAAATGACCCACTTCCAGACAAAGACAAATAATTGATTACAGTATATTCTAAGTATTTTTTAGATAAATAAAGCATAAATAGGAGAAATTCTGATTTTTTTAAAGAACTTTATTGTGAAAACATAGCGGTACTTCTGATACTCTATAAACTCCAGCAAACCATGCCGCATGGAGGGGGAGGGGGGGGGGGTACCACAATATGACAGCAGCGTTTAATACACCATGAGCTGAAGTTATGTTAATTTATAAATTGGATGTTTAATATAATAATTTATTTAATTTGTTTATGCAACGACTATTACCTGGAATGGCAAAAACGCTAGGTGGCGAAATCACCGGGTGGCGAAAGAGCCGAGTGGCGAAAACATTCGGTGGCGAAATCTCCGGGTGGTGAAAAGATCGGACACTGATTCAGAACCCAATATTTTCCACCGAGGACCGAAGCAGATATGCCACACCGTTCGAACAAATAACGATAATGAAGGTAAATATTTTTGCTTATTTTGTCATGCCATTTCGTTCCCTCGCCGGTATTTCCATTTTCATTGCGCTTTAGCTCTATTTTTTATTTTTCAGGTTGGCATAGAAGAATCAATACAAAAGGAGCAGGCTATTTTGTACTAAATGTTCTAGTTTTACTAAATAAAATTACGTGATAATCAGACCAGTCTTGTGTTATTTTATTAAGAATCAATTTTGGGCGAGTTGACCCGAGGGCGACTAGACACGAGGGCGACGAGACACGAGGTTTGTTAACTTGTTCTCGTTTGTAACATATCAGAAGTTATCGCCCATGTATCGAAACATGTGATGTAAATCCAACCAATGACCATGAACTTTACTTGCCGCCATATTTAGAGTCTTCGTGAACATTTGTGTATTTGAGAAAAAATATACGAAATAGAGGATAATAAGCAAATAATAATCAAGTTTCCTCAAGCTGTCAGACATGTCGACTGACGGAGGAGGAAAGGTCAAAAATAAACGCACGCACACAAACCCCAAACCTTATGACAGACGAAAAGTAAGATTTTATTTCCGTCTGAATTTTTACATATCTCACCAATTTCGCACGTGTGTCCCTGTGTGTGTGTGAAACTGTCCGCTTATCGACATTTCCCAGACACCAGAGATTTCATGACCGAACACCGATGCTGTTCTTTTAGTGTACTTTTGAGACAAATGCGAAGATTACGATTATTCCTGTACGCTCAAATCTATGGGTCGATTTACCCCCCCAGAGAAACGTCACAGAAGGGTCCTACTAAATCCGATAGCAACTGAATTTCACCCGAAATAACTAAAACTGTTGCATTTAAGGTGCTATATAAGTAATAGAATTGTGCTTATTTTGAAATTCCCATTTCCTGTAGGCTGTATTCCTTAAGGGCCTATATAAGTAATGAAATTTTGTTTATTTTGAAATTCTCACCTCTCATATTCCTTAAACTCAGGTTAAATATGCACAAATTATACATCAAAATGAAGGTTGGGATGTATAGAACACGAAACACGTGTAATCAACTCATAGAGTCGATTGCAGGCATCACTGGTTCCTGGAAGTCTGCTGCCGTATTCGCACCAGAACTGATCATAAAATAATATTTCATCAGAACAACTTGTGGCCAAATGTGCTTCATATATCCAAGAACAAAGCTAGGCATCACTTTCGAATACAGCGATAGGACTGCATTTCGGACAAGGACAACACTGTCTGCATTTTTTATTGAAGATGGTTTCCATGCTCGACAGACATGCGCAAATCACCCGTTACCACGAATTTCCATCGAAAAACAAAATCCTAATTTTAAGAAATTTCAACAGGTATCATGATACCCTGCATTGAATATGGCAACTATGCAATCTCTATCTAATAACAGTATACTGTATGAAGGCGATCTTTTTCATTATTTGATTATAGACGGCGTTTTTACATGCTTTTTCTGTCCGATGACGTCGTCGGGAAATCGAAAGTATACTCATACGTAAACAAAAGCAAAGGCTTTGGAATTTACCCCATGCAACTCTGTCGCCGTGTTTTGAAGAATTTTTATCCCCTAGCTTTGTTCTTGGATATGTAAAGCACATTTGGCCACAAGTTGTTTTCGTGAAATATTATTAAATTATCAGTTCTGGTGCGAATACGGCAGCAGACTTCCAGGAACCAGTGTTGCCTACAGTCGACTCTATGAGTTGATTACACATGTGTTCCATGTTCTATACATCCCAACCTTCCTTTTGATGTATAATATGTGTATATTTAATCTGAATTTAAGGAATATGAGAGGTGAGAATTTTCAAAATAAACAAAATTTCATTACTTATATAAGTAATGAAATTTTGTTTATTTTGAAAATTATCACCTCTCATATTCCTTAAATTCAGATTAAATATACACATATTATACATCAAAAGGAAGGTTGGGATGTATAGAACACGAAACACATGTGTAATCAACTCATAGAGTCGACTGTTGGCACCACTGGTTCCTGGAAGTCTGCTACCGTATTCGCACCAGAACTGATAATAAAATAATATTTCATCAGAACAACTTGTGGCCAAATGTGCTGCATATATCCAAGAACAAAGCCAGGCTTTCAAAACACTTTCGAATACAGCGATAGGACTGCATTTTGGAAAAGGACAACACTGTCTGCATGTTTTATTGAAGATGGTTTCCATGCTCGACAGACATGCGCAAATCACTCGTTACCACGAATTTCCATCGGAAAAAAAAAAATCGTAATTCTAAGAAATTTCAACAGGTATCATGATACCTTGCATTGAATATGGCAACTGTGCAATCTCAATCTAATAACAGTATACTGTATGAAGGCGATCTTTTTCATTATTTGAGTTTAGACGGCGTTGTTTTTGCATGCTTTTTCTGTCCGATGACGTCGACCGGAAATCGAAAGTATACTCATACGTAAACAAAAGCAAAGGCTTTGGAATTTTCCCCAATGCAGCTCTGTCGTCGTGTTTTGAAAATTTTTTATCCCCTAGCTTTGTTCTTGGATATGTAAAGCACATTTGGCCACAAGTTGTTTTCATGAAATATTATTAAATCATCAGTTCTGGTGCGAATACGGCAGCCGACTTCCAGGAACCAGTGGTGCCTGCAGTCGACACTATGAGTTGAGTACACATGTGTTTCGTGTTCTATACATCCCAACCTTCATTTTGATGTACATTTCGTGTATATTTAATTTGAATTGAAGGAATATCAGAGGTGAGAATTTTCAAAATAAACAAAATTTCATTACTTATATAGGCCCTTATCCCAACCTTCATTTTGATATACATTTTGTGTGTATTTAATTTGAATTGAAGGAATATCAGAGGTGAGAATTTTCAAAATAAACAAAATTTCATTTCTTATATAGGGGCCTATATAAGTAATGAAATTTTGTTTATTTTGAAAATTCTCACCTCTGATATTCCTTCAATTCAAATTAAATATACACGAAATGTATATCAAAATGAAGGTTGGGATGTATAGAACACGAAACACATGTGTAATCAACTCATAGAGTTGTCTGTAGGCACCACAAGTTCCTAGAAGTCTGCAGCCGTATTTGCACCAGAACTGATAATTTAATAATATTTCACAAAAACAACTTGTGGCCAAATGTGCTTTACATATCCAAGAACAAAGCTAGGGGATAAAATTCTTCAAAACACAGCGACAGAGCTGCATGGGGGAAAATTCCAAAGCCTTTGCTTTTGTTTACGTATGAGTATACTTCCGATTTACGGTCAACGTCATCGGACAGAAAAAGCATGTAACAACAACGCCGTCTAAAATCAAATAATGAAAAAGATCGCCTTCATACAGTATGCTGTTATTAGAGATTGCATAGTTGCCATATTCAAGACAAGGTATCATGATACCCGTTGACAGTGCTCAAAATAACTTTATTTCTATGCGTAGCAAAATGCTACACATTTCAAAAAAATGAATAGCATTTTGTAAAAATTCCATAGCTATTTTTGTATAGCAGAGTTATGTTATGCTGTTTTGTATTGAATTCTTCAAAGTAGATAGAATAGTTTCCATCCATTTTTGGGTATTTCCAAATGATCTGCAACACATGAAACATTTACTATGTTTTTTTTAACTGAACTGCCTTTAAGGGTTGCATGGACTTGGATATTTTCAAATGACGTCTTGGTTGTTTAATAGAGTTCTCAAAATGGAAGTTGGGATTTTTAATTTGATGGGCTTGAAGTTATTTTTAATGGACATTTTATGCAAGATGTTGTAAAAACAGGAAAAAGTTAAACCAATAGAATTCATCTTACATATGAAGTTGCTAATGATGCTTGATGGAGAGTTAATCTGAGTTATGCCTGGAATGTTCCACAATCAGAAGTCGTACTGTGCGGTTAACCGAAATTCGGTCGGTTTCATTTTTAGCTCACCTGAGCAAAGCTCAAGGGGAGCTTTACTAATCACTTTCTGTCCGTCGTCCGTCGTCTGGCGTCCGTCGTCCGTCGTCGTCCGTCCGGCGTTAACTTTACATTATCGACTTCTCCTCCTAAACCACTAGCCCAATTTTATTCAAATGTTGGCTAAATGTTTATTACCTAATGCCAATTCAGATTTGTTCAAATGAAGTTGCCCCTCCTCCTGGGTGGTGCCACGCCCCCAAGGGGCACCAAAATCTTTGTAAATCTTCTTCTCATGAACCAGCAGTAGCAGAGACTTGATATTTGGTGTGCAGCTTCCTTTTGAGGTGTAGACTCAGATTTGTTCAAGAGAAGTTTGTGGGGCTATACTTGGCGTTGTTATGAGAGGGGCAAAATTTTTTGCCCCGCCCAAAATTTCTATTTTCCAAACCGAGAGGCTGATTTGAACCAAATTTTATGTGAGGGCTTATTGGGTCATGAGTACTTGATTTATGCAAAAAAAAATTTTCCCGCAGCCCCGTGGGAACCGCAGGAGCTAAAAATATAAAAAATTTAAAACTCCCATATCTGCAAAACTGCACGGCACTGAGAATTTTTATTTGGTGTGCAGCTTCCTTAGGACCAACAGAAAGGATTGGTAAAAAAAATTGCCATCGGTTTTATCATAGGGTACAGTTTCGGGACTTTGAAAAAGTGCTGAGTCAGCACTTTTTAACACTGTAGGCAATGGGAAAAACATTAAAAAATCTTCTTCTCCAGATCCAGCAGGCAGAATCTTTTGATATTTGGTATGCAACATTGTAGGGTGGATCTGATTCAAGTTTGTTCAAATCGGCCCCCTGGGTTCATATTTGGGCTCAGTATAGGAGCCCGATTTCGAACTTAGTGCATTTCAGGCAAATTTCTTAAAAAATCTTCTTCTCCAGATCCAGCAGGCAGAATCTTTTGATATTTGGTATGCAACATTGTGGGGTGGATCTGATTCAAGTTTGTTCAAATCGGCCCCCTGAGTTTATATTTGGGCTCAGTATAGGAGCCCAAATTTGAACTTACTGCATTTCAGGCAAATTTCTTTGAAAATCTTCTTCTCCAGATCCAGCAGGCAGAATCTTTTGATATTTGGTATGCAACATTGTAGGGTGGATCTGATTCAAGTTTGTTCAAATCGGCTCCCTAGATTCATATTTGGGCTCACTATAGGAGCTTGAAATCGAATTTAGTGCATTTCAGGCAAATTTCTTCAAAAATCTTCTTTTCCAGATCCAGCAGGCAGAATCTTTTGATATTTGGTATGCAACGTTGCGGGGTAGATCTGATTCAAGTTTGTTCAAATCGGCCCCCTGGATACATATTTGGGCTTACTATAGAAGCCCGAATTCGAACTTAGTGCATTTCAGGCAAATTTCTTAAAAAATCTTCTTCTCCAGATCCAGCAGGCAGAATCTTTTCATATTTGGTAAGCAACATTGTGGGGTGGATCTGATTCAAGATTGTTCAAATCGGCCCCCTGGGTTAATATTTGGGCTCAGTATAGGAGCCCGATTTCGAACTTAGTGCATTTCAGGCAAATTTCTTAAAAAATCTTCTTCTCCAGATCCAGCAGGCAGAATCTTTTGATATTTGGTATGCAACATTGTAGGATGGATCTGATTCAAGTTTGTTCAAATCGGCCCCCTGGGTTCATATTTGGGCTCAGTATAGGAGCCCGATTTCGAACTTAGTGCATTTAGGCAAATTTCTTAAAAAATCTTCTTCTCCAGATCCAGAAGGCAAAATCTTTTGATATTTGGTATGCAACATTGTGGGGTGGATCTGATTCAAGTTTGTTCAAATCGGCTTCCTAGATTCATATTTGGGCTCACTATAGAAGCTCGAATTTGAACTTAGTGCATTTCATGCAAATTTCTTAAAAAATCTTCTTCTCCAGATCCAGCAGGCAGAATCTTTTCATATTTGGTAAGCAACATTGCGGGGTGGATCTGATTCAAGTTTGTTCAAATCGGCCCCCTGGGTTTATATTTGGGCTCAGTATAGGAGCCCAAATTTGAACTTAGTGCATTTCAAGCAAATTTATTAAAAAATCTTCTTCTCCTGATCCAGCAGACAGAATCTTTTGATATTTGGTATGCAACATTGTGGGGTGGATCTGATTCAAGTTTGTTCAAATCGGCTTCCTAGATTCATATTTGGGCTCACTATAGAAGCTCGAATTCGAACTTAGTGCATTTCAGGCAAATTTCTTAAAAAATTTTCTTCTCCAGATCCAGCAGGCAGAATCTTTTGATATTTGGTATGCAACATTGTGGGATGGATCTGATGCAAATTTGTTTAAATCGGCTCCCTAGATTCATATTTGAGCTTACTATAGAAGCTCGAATTCGAACTTAGTGCATTTCAGGCAAATTTCTTAAAAAATCATCTTCTCCAGATCCAGCTGGCAGAATCTTTTGATATTTGGTATGCAACATTGCGGGGTGGATCTGATTCAAGTTTGTTCAAATCGGCCCCCTGGATTCATATTTGGGCTCACTATAGAAGCTCGAATTCAAACTTACTGCATTTCGGGCAAATTTCTTCAAAAATCTTCTTCTCCAGATCCAGCAGGCAGAATCTTTTGACATTTGGTATGCAACATTGCGGGGTGGATCTGATTCAAGTTTGTTCAAATCGGCCCCCTGGATTCATATTTGGGCTTAATATAGAAGCCCGAATTCGCACTTAGTGCATTTCGGGCAAATTTATTAAAAAATCTTCTTCTCCAGATCCAGCAGGCAGAATCTTTTGATATTTGGTATGCAACATTGTGGGGTGGATCTGATTCAAGTTTGTTCAAATCGGCTTCCTAGATTCATATTTGGGCTCACTATAGAAGCTCGAATTCGAACTTAGTGCATTTCAGGCAAATTTCTTAAAAAATCATCTTCTCCAGATCCAGCAGGCAGAATCTTTTGATATTTGGTATGCAACATTGCGGGGTGGATCTGATTCAAGTTTGTTCAAATCGGCCCCCTGGATTCATATTTGGGCTCACTATAGAAGCTCGAATTCAAACTTACTGCATTTCGGGCAAATTTCTTCAAAAATCTTCTTCTCCAGATCCAGCAGGCAGAATCTTTTGATATTTGGTATGCAACATTGCGGGGTGGATCCGATTCAAGTTTGTTCAAATCGGCCCCCTGGATTCATATTTGGGCTTAATATAGAAGCCTGAATTCGCACTTAGTGCATTTCGGGCAAATTTATTAAAAAATCTTCTTCTCCAGATCCAGCAGGCAGAATCTTTTGATATTTGGTATGCAACATTGTGGGGTGGATCTGATTCAAGTTTGTTCAAATCGGCTTCCTAGATTCATATTTGGGCTCACTATAGAAGCTCGAATTCGAACTTAGTGCATTTCAGGCAAATTTCTTAAAAAATCATCTTCTCCAGATCCAGCAGACAGAATCTTTTGATATTTGGTATGCAACATTGCGGGGTGGATCTGATTCAAGTTTGTTCAAATCGGCCCCCTGGATTCATATTTGGGCTCACTATAGAAGCTCGAATTCAAACTTAGTGCATTTCGGGCAAATTTCTTCAAAAATCTTCTTCTCCAGATCCAGCAGGCAGAATCTTTTGATATTTGGTATGCAACATTGCGGGGTGGATCTGATTCAAGTTTGTTCAAATCGGCCCCCTGGATTCATATTTAGGCTTAATATAGAAGCCCGAATTCGCACTTAGTGCATTTCGGGCAAATTTATTAAAAAATCTTCTTCTCCAGATCCAGCAGGCAGAATCTTTTGATATTTGGTATGCAACATTGTGGGGTGGATCTGATTCAAGTTTGTTCAAATCGGCTTCCTAGTTTCATATTTGGGCTCACTATAGAAGCTCGAATTCGAACTTAGTGCATTTCAGGCAAATTTCTTAAAAAATCTTCTTCTCCAGATCCAGCTTCAGAATCTTTTCATATTTGGTAAGCAACATTGTGTGGTGGATCTGATTCAAGTTTGTTCAAATTGGCCCCCTGGGTTTATATTTGAGCTCCGTATAGGAGCCCAAATTTTAACTTAGTGCATTTCAGGCATATTTCTTAAAAAATCTTCTTCTCCAGATCCAGCAGGCAGAATCTTTTGATATTTGGTATGCAACATTGTGGGGTGGATCTGATTGTGATTCATGAACGTATTTATTTGTAAAGTTGATAGAATCTTAGACAAAATTTGCAGAAAAGATCTACTATAGAAGGGGTGGTATCCAGGGTGAACCGTTTACCCAAATCTAGCAGTACTAATGCATTATTCACACAAATCTCCGTTCAAATTTTATGACCCCTCATTGGAACACACGCATTCAGCTCATTCCAACAAAGGTCATATGCCATGTTTTCGAGACAAAGGAATAAAAATTTTAGTTATTCATGAAATTTTTAGGCAACTGTTGTCTGTTATTCACATTGCTTCATGAAATTTCAGTACTTTTAGAAGTTACCTCAGTAATCAAGGGTTAATTCCCCTTAATTAAATGTCGCCTCTAAAAAACAACCACTTTGCATATCTTACCTTTTTACCAGCATAACTGCCAAAACTTGTCAGCATTCTTCGCAAAAATCGCTATTCAAATTTTAATTTTTGTCTCTTAAACATACATGTACTTATCGCTTGTAAATACCCCATTGGGATGAGCTTTTTGAGCTCATTCCAATGAGAGGTCGCACACCATGCTTTTTGAGTCAAAAAAGCAATTTTTTTTGTTATTCCAGAATTTCGTACGTAAAACACAGCTTTATGACTTCACATTAAAATGAGCTCTCTAAGCTTGTTCCAATCAACATTCACGCACTATGTCTTTCACACAAAAAATAAAATTTTCCATTTATTCAGGAATTTTGTTTGCAAGAACACTCTTACCCCCCCCCCCCCCCCCCCACACACACACACACACGCACACACAAACACACACACACACACACACACACACACACACACACACACACACACACACACACACACACAAACACACACACACACACACATCTAAAAGTTTGTCAGCAAAAAAACAGTTACTTCAATTTTTAAATGCATTATAGGAACAACTTGCCTAATCAAATTTAAATACTTTTGCATCATTCTGTATCTAGAACAAACCATTTACCATATCTTTACGCAAAATTCTCCAGCATCATTCACAAAAAAACACCATTATTTATATATTCACATTTCTGTCTCAAAAATATACCTGATCTTCCCATACCCCTATTGGAATAAGCTGTTTGAGCTTGTTCAATGATGATAAAAAAAACTAATATTTTGGAAAATTTGTGAAAATTTTTGTTTTCTTGCATGCAAATATATACATGTAGCACATGGAAGATATCCACAGTTGGGGAGAGATGTCCAAGGCTATCTCTTCACATTCCTTGTTTGTGCTTCATGCTAAACCAGTTTGTCTGCAGAGATAAATTTGCTTTATTAAAAATCATTGGAGATTGGCCACACACCAACGATTTTAAATAAAACTAATTTTAGGTAACAAATGTTGAACTTCAAACAAAATCTATCACTCAACCAGTTAATGTTGATGAGGCATGACATGGTGAAGGTGACCTAAAATACTTCTTAGAGTCACTTTGTCAGGTGAGCGATTAAGGCCACGTGGGGCCTCTTGTTTTTTTAAATAACCGACCGACTTTTCCTCCGAGTACCGACATTTGGTATGTGTACGGTGTTTTTTTTTGTTCTAACTTTCTGAAGACTTTTGAACCTTTTTATAAACTATTTCTATTGCGTCAACATTGTTCAACACGGCGGAGTATTTCTGATTGGGGTACAGGCTTGTCATTTTGAGGCAAGCGATTCCCGTGGACCCAAATCACCTGCCTCACACAAAATACCACAGTCGACAGCAGGCGATAAATATTTATCAGCTCCAACATGTCAACAGAGCTTGAGACGATATCGCGCACAGCCCCAGTTAAAATCGATAGGCTATTTATACTAAATTGAGTTCAACAGCTTTGCAAAAAATCTTGTTTTTGTTTGCAGTGTGTCACGTCATTTCCCCCACCTGTGTTTTGAGTACTCTCCCTTTATGTGCAGCAGATATTTTGAACAGCTGATACCAAGTTTGCTTTCTGGTCTTTATCCTCCCGTTTTTGGAAACGTTCTGTTTATGAAATGACAGCATATCAAAATATGTCTTATTGAGGAACAGTTCTTCCAATATACTCCCCAGTATGTATTATTCTTTGGATTTTTCTTTTTTTGCAATAAATTTCTTACTGGTACCGTCACTGGCCACCGGGTCGAAAAAGCTCACCTAACCTCATGTCGACTCAAGTTTGCGTCCAAATTCTGATACTGTGTTCAGGTTAAACGTCCCGAAAATATCAATCCAACACCTATACCTTTACCACTCCTTTACTTTACGCACACCTGTGACTTATTCACTGGTCAGAACCCTTTATATTTGTTCATTTTCGGCCTTTAAACCAATACGCCCCCCAAAAATCGAAACCGAAACAAATACTCAACTATTTTTGTAAAAACCGAACCGAACCGAAACCGAGGCAAAATTCCATAACCGCACAGCTCTAATCAGAAGTAAAGCATCAGTGAACTAGCTTTCAAATTTGTTTGCAAATTTTCATTTACATTTTGCAATACAAGATAATCAACTGCAGCCTAATAGACTGCAGTTGATTATCTTGTATCGCAAAATGCTATACATAATTGAAAATTGTGTAGCTTTTTGCAAATTTTGCATAGCAAAAAGCGACGCGACACTGCTTATTTTGAGCCCTACCTGTTGAAATTTCTTAGAATTACGATTTTGTTTTTTGATGGGAATTCATGGTAACGAGTGATTTGCGCATGTCGGTCGAGCATGGAAACCATCTTCAATAAAAAATGCAGACAGTGTTGTCCTTTTCAAAAATGCAGACCTATCGCTGTATTCGAAAGTGTTTTGAATGCCTTGCTTTGTTCTTGGATATATGAAGCACATTTGGCCACAAGTTCTGATGAAATATTATTTTATTATCAGTTCTGGTGCGAATACGATAGCAGACTTCCACAAGTGTCAGAATTTCACGGTAACGATCATTACCGGTAGCGTGTCGGTACCGTGGTCACAAAATGACGGAACCGAAATATCGTTACCCACTCAATCTGTCACTAAAGACATTGAAACATTTGTTGTTGAAAGAACTGCTCATAAGAGCTGCTCGTAGGTGAACAATCATCACTGTGATAGAAACGAAATGCTGTTTACATCAAATACAGAAACAAATTGAAGTGGAAAAAAACACGTGTGTCGTTTGCACACGTTAGACATTTCAACCAATAACATTCTCGGAATGAGTAAAGTGCGGGACCCTTTTGCTGAAGTGAATGTGATTGGCTCATTCTGTAAACATCTTGACGTTTTTTTCATCAATAACATTATCACAAGTAATTTCATTGTGTGTCTGAGAATTGTTTTAAGTATGATAAAATAACAAGCGCCTGTGTTCAATATGTGTTGAAAACTGAAAAGCAGTTTTTTGAACAAAGGTACCATGCACAGGTTTACTGGCGTTATAATATCTAAAACAATAAATATATATTAAAAAATCAACATCTCAATAACCTCTGTTTGGTATCTATCGTGCCGGGGGTAATGCCCTTCACTCCGGGCTGTTAATACAGGAGGCCGAAACGTCTCGGGACCGAAACGTCCCAATATCATTTCACATATTACTTACAAGTATATCAATGTATGCAGGCAGTTTTATCTAGGAGGGAAACGTGTCTGAATTCTAAAAAGCTACGAATGATATAAAATTCCCTCGACGAAGTCGAGGACCGCTAATAGGCCCAAGGGCTGTTAATCATTTTTTTTGTAGGGCCGTTAATGAACAATAGTGTCCGTAAAAAATAATGTTATTCGTATTATTATCACAATCCACAGAGGTTACACTTAACCCAAAGATAAATCGGCTGACACCGTCGTGAACTAAAGTTTAAACAATGACATCCAAAACTATAAATTCAACCAAAGCCAAAGGGGAGGGGGGGAGGAGGATGCGGGGGGGGGGGGGGGGGGGCGCAACCAGCACTAAATACAGTTCCAAAATATGCTGACTAATTAGGCCTATAACTTACCCTGGTTGTGGCGTTAAATCTTATGAGCAATTATGAAGCCATCTATTTAAGGATAAATGACTATATCAACATAATAATTTTTATTTTTGAAAACTCGTTCGCCGGAAACGACAATCGAATCCAGGAGGTAACTTCAGACTGATAAAAAAGTGCGGGCTGCAGGCCATATTGAAACAAAATTTTCATTATGGGCCGGTACCTCAGATGTAGCCGGAAACATATGAGCTTTGTGCAGCCCCAGAAAATGAAAATATTCACCAGGGAGTGCCCTATAAAGTGATAACAATTGCTGATAAAGCCTAATGTACCAAATAATAGACAACCAAATCGTCAACCCGTCCCAAATTCACGAAATGTTTGTTTACTAACTGTCAAAAAAGTTGCGAATTTGTCGATGAAAATGCTCAATAAATATTAAATAATTGCTCATAATAAACAAAACTATATAGTCACTTTATAAATCCACACCTCAGGTTAAATTATTTGTGCTCTACATGATAAACGATGTGTTTTAGAGGGACTTTCTGTATTTGGTATCTAAGGGGACTTAGGGACTTATTAGGGACTTGCTGTATTTAGTACGTCCCAACCTAACTTTGGTAAAATTTCATGTAATTTTCTTCCAAGTCTAAAAAAGACCCAAAGTGAATAATCCCAATAATTATATACCAAAATGCTTGGAATGAAACATAGAACATGGAACTGCTGCCATGTGTAGATAGCACCGCCTAAAAGTCTGCTGTGGCATAAGTAAGAGAACCAGTCCTCGGAATTAGCGACGGCATTCAGCAATGCCGTCGCAAATGCCACCGCCGTGGGGCATGACAGCAGCATTTTCTTGCCATCGCAAATTGGCAGCCATAATATTTTTTTACTTGTCCCAATTACCTGAAGTCCGTCGGAACTGATCATCCAACCCTACATAACATATGTTTTATAGGCGTAACTGGTGTATAAAATCAATATTTGTGGAAAAATCTAATATTAATTAATTTGAAAGTAAGTTTGTACAAAATGTATGTGGTTGAAATACTGTTCATAACCAGTTGTTTTTCGTTTGTTTGTGTTTTTTCGAAAGAACCCCCTTGTTGACTGTGATGCACTTTTAAAATAACCCAGGAATTCCTGGGCAATTCCCTTTTGACGTCACACCTTACATAAATACAACCAATCGAATTCTTCGTTTCATGAAAGTATGCTAAATTGGTGTACTGGGACAATGCGGCAGTTCTATTGGTCACTGATGTAATCTCAGCAGAGCATGTGGTCATGTTCCATTTTAATTTTAGCATTCTCCACTTGTGGCATAATGTAAACTGTACAATCTCAAACAAACTGAATTGGAAAACAATCAGTCGGTTCAATAAAAAAATAAACGCATTGAGCACAAAACAAGGGTGAGTTGGAAAATAATTCTGGTTGTGTTTATCAGGTCAGAGTCAACTCGCCCCGGGTTGATGCGCAATGCAAATATTTTGGTCTCTAACCGATAGGCTGATAATGCATGGATGCGAGTTACAACCAGCCCCTAAAATTAGGACAACCAGTCAATCAATTGATCACTTAATCGAACTACAGCTTGTCCAACTGACCACCGACCAGTGATCTCTTGTAAATTCGAAGTCAGCTGTTCTGATTAATGATTATTATTCACTTAGTGTCACAATACTGTCATCCAAACAATTCAATTCAAATGTGCTGTCGCTGATAAAAATTTGCCGTCGCAGAATTTTTGGCGGCGGCAATGTTGTGCCGTCGCAATATTTTCCTAATTCCGAGGACTGGAGAACAAAATTTTTACAATAAAATACCTCAAAATAAAATAACAGCTGTATTCTATAAACATTGAAGTACATACTCGAAGAAATCTTTTCCCAATTCTTGAAAGTAATAAAGATTGAGACCAAATGTAGTGGAGTGCTCACTGATTGAAGGCAGACATTTTCTTTTGTTTATGTTTTGATTTGGGGGAGTTCAACAAAGGTCAACTTGAAGGAGTCTACTAGAAGTATGGAAGGACAAAAGAGTGTCTCCCAATATAAAGATACATGTGTCACTGTAGTGGTTTGGAAAGAAACTATGATATTCAATGTAGAATGCACTGCAAAGTCATACATTGTAGTTGAATAAATAGGCCTGGTCTTTTGAGGAGAGCAAAAGCTCCTGCCCTCCATGGCTCCTGCAAAACAATTTAAGGAGGGCCATGATTGCTCTCCTTAAGAGCTGTAATAGCTCTCCTTTTACTTTAACCTCCAATTCCCTTATTAATAATGGACTTATAATGGACTTAAGAATAGAATAGCTCTCCTGGCACTGCTTTAGGGGAGCCATGGTAGCTCCCAACATTTTTCAAAAGTCCAGGCCTGAATAAATATATTTACAAACTCCTTGCACTGTAACCCCGTTTATCCCATGCATCAATTTGATAGTGATTAAATTGTTAAATTTGTATGGTTTATCAATAAGTAACATAGCTTTGTTTACTCTTGGTCACCAATAGACTCGTGATATCTTGCAGAAGAAATAAGAGTAACTGTTACCTGTCACTGCAATAAACCATCTAATGTACATAAATGTACATTGTTATTCAAAACACATCAAATCAACCCAAATAACCATTATTGCATGTACTTTTCCAAAAGAGGCTTATTGGCATATTGAGATCAGAAGGGCACATCCAGTAGGTCTCACATTCATAGAACACAGTACGCAAAGTAATCCCCAAAATGTGACCAGTGAGCTCCATTTGATAAAAAATTTCGCAGGGGTGAAGGGTGGGGTGGGGGGGGGGGGGGGTGCTCCCTTCACTGTATGTCTCTACCTCTGGCACTCATGGCATATGCCTTTTTCATCAAAGTTTAACTCTTTTTTTTGTATTTGAAGATCCTGGCGACACACATGTTCCAAACACTCAGACAGGTAACCCTCCAAATAAGTGTAACTGCAAAAATCATATTACATTGCAAAACATTCTTTTTAGACTTTTAGTTCTGGACCTTTCATGCTTCTTACTTTCAACTATAACACTTAATTTATCGATTAATGGGTGAATAGAAAAACCCTGCCATAATCAACATGTTGAGTTCCAGAAGCCTCCATAACAGCTCCGATAAAAGTGTCAAACATCAGATTGGTGGCTTTACAGAATCTTCATTAGCTTGTTGCTTGATAAGTAATAGGAACAAAATATTCACAAAAATATTTTGTTGCAATTAATTTGAGTGTGTCATCAGGCACTTTCCAACAAATTTAATTGTAACAAATCCACTAGTTATAAACACTATTTTCTAATTCGAAAGAGTGAAAAAGGACCATAACTCGGGAAAAAATGTGTGGAAGAAACACATGCTACAGCAGCTACACAGGCATCGTTTCCCCATGATGCCCGATCACAACACCAAATATCCTTCAAATTGGAGTAGCAGTGGTTGAGATGCTATGGAGAATGTTGGTATGGGTTAGAGGAGAGAGGTTTCCACGGCACTAGATGCACCTTTGACTTTACAACTTCCAGGTCCGGGGCATAATAATCACAACACGCCCACCTTATCAATTCATAATTTCAGTAAAATAAACAGAATTATCAATTTTAATTAATTTATAGATGATGGGAAAATATTTGGCTTCTTTCGCCTTCTCATACTATTACCACAAACATCTGCAGGCAGTATGATGCTGACAAACGAAACTGAATGCATGTGGTCTTGTTAAAAAGTAACTCAGCACGGATAATGAAGAAATTGCGAATATTAAATGCCATTTGCAGATAATTTTGACCGTGGATTCGATAATTCGTTTGGGTTTTGACCATCACGGCCACACTGACAGTGGTTATTAACTCATCTGACTGAAAGTCAGGGTGAGCTATTCTGATCACTTTTTGTCCGTCGTCCGTCATATGCCGTGAAGGTGGTGTTTGGGTCTTTTTCTCTCAAACCACTGTCCACCTTTCAATGAAATTTCATGTGAGAGTTAGTTATATAGGGGCATTTTGATTTTTCTTCGAATTAAGTTACGGCTCATATTGAGGATGGGGGGCGGGGCCAAAATGCCCAAAATATTAAAAAATCTTCTCATGAACCAGCAGTAGCAGAGACTTGATATTTGGTATGCAAAGTCCTTTTGAGGAATCAAGTTTGTTCAAGAGAAGTTTGTCGGGCATTATTTGCCTTTGTTGGGGGGGGGGGGGGGGGGGACAAAAATTTTGGCCACGCCTAAAATTTCTACTTTCAGAACTGTGAGGTCGATTCGAACCAAATTTGATATGAAATGATAATGGGTCATAAGTAGTTGATTGATGCAAAAATTATTTTTCTCATTGCCCCGTGGGAACCATGGGAACTAAAAATAGGAAAAACCTTAAAACTGCCATATTTCCAAAACTACACGGCACAGAGAATTCTTATTTTGTATAAAGCTTACTTTTATCCAGTAGAATAGAATGGTTAAAAAAAATCCCTATCGGTTTGATCACAAGGTACTTTTTTCAGGACTTTTGAAAAAGTGCTGAGTCAGCACTTTTTAACACTGTAGGCAATGGGAAAAACATTAAAAAATCTTCTTCCTCCAGATCCAGCAGGCAGAATCTTTTGATATTTGGTATGCAACATTGTGGGGTGGATCTGATTCAAGTTTGTTCAAATTGGCCCCCTGGGTTCATAATTGGGCTCAGTATAGGAGCCCAATTTGAACTTAGTGTATTTCAGGCAAATTTCTTTAAAAATCATCTTCTCCAGATCCAGAAGGCAGAATATTTTGATATTGGGTATGCAGCATGCTTAGGGGGGTGAGATTCAAGTTTGTTCAAGCCAAGTCCCTGGGTTCATATTTGGGCTCACTGTGGTAGTCCGAATTATAACTTTGTTCAAAATGAGGAATTTTCTTTAAAAATCTTTTTCTTCAGATCCAGCAGTTGGAATGTTTTGATATTTGGTATGCAGCATCCTTAGGGGGGTGAGATTCAAGTTTGTTCAAGCCATGTTCCTAGGTCCATATTTGGGCTCACTGTGGGAGCCCGAATGATAACTTAGTTCAAAATGAGGAATTTTCTTTAAAAATCTTCTTCTTCAGATCCAGCAGTCCGAATGTTTTAATATGTGGTGTGTAGCATCCTTAGGGGGTGAGATTCAAGTTTGTTAAAGCCAAGTCCCTGGGTCCATATTTGGGCTCCCTGTGGGAGCCTGAATTATAACAGTCAATATGAGGAATTTTTAGCTCACCGAAGGAGCTCAACTTATCACTTGTCGTCCGTCGTCGTGAACATTTTTCAAATGACTTCTCCTCTGAAACCACTGGTCCGATTTTCACGAAAATTCATGTGGATGTTCATTACTATATGGCAATTCATATTTGTTCAAATGAAATGGCCATGTCTCTTGGGGGGCTCTCTATGGGGCATAACTCTGATAGCACCGTATGAATTATAGAAAAATTATTAAAAAATCTTCTTCTCCAGAACCAGTGGGCAGAATCTTTTGATACTTGGTATGCAGCATCTTGGTATGGGTCTGATTCAAGTTTGTTCAAATCGGCCCCCGGATTCATATTTGGGCTCACTATAAAACTTATAATAGAAGCCCAAATTCGAACTTAGTGCCTTTCAGGCAAATTTCTGAAAAAATCTTCTTCTCCAGATCCAGCAGGCAGAATCTTTTGATATTTGGTATGCAACATTGTGGGGTGGATCTGATAAGTTTGTTCAAATCAGCCCCCTGGATTCACATTTGGGGTCAGTATTGAAGCCCGAATTCAAACTTCTTGCATTTCAGGCATATTTCTTAAAAAATCTTCTTCTCCAGATCCAGCAGGCAGAATCTTTTCATATTTGGTAAGCAACATTGTGGGGTGGATCTGATTCAAGTTTGTTGAAATCGGCCCCCTGGGTTTATATTTGGGCTCAGTATAGGAGCCCAAATTTCAACTTAATGCATTTCAGGCAAATTTCTTAAAACATCTTATCCATATCCAGCAGGCAGAATCTTTTGATATTTGGTATGCAACATTGTGGGATGGATCTGATGCAAACTTGTTCAAATCGGCTCCCTAGATTCATATTTGGGCTCATTATAGAAGCTTGAATTCGAACTTAGTGCATTTCAGGCAAATTTCTTAAAAAATCTTCTTCTCCAGATCCAGCTGGCAGAATCTTTTGATATTTGGTATGCAACATTGTGGGGTGGATCTGATTCAAGTTTGTTCAAATTGGCTTCCTAGATTCGTATTTGTGCTCCCTATAGAAGCTTGAATTCGAACTTCGTGCATTTCAGGCAAATTTCTTAAAAAATCTTCTCCAGATCCAGCAGGCAGAATCTTTTCATATTTGGTAAGCAACATTGTGGGGTGGATCTGATTCAAGTTTGTTCAAATCGGCCCCCCTGGGTTTATATTTGGGCTCAGTATAGGAGCCCAAATTTGAACTTAGTGCATTTCAGGCAAATTTCTTAAAAAATAATCTTCTCCAGATCCAGCAGGCAGAATGTTTTGATATTTGGTATTCAACATTGTGGGGTGGATTTGATTCAAATTTGTTCAAATCGGCTCCCTAGATTCATATTTGGGTTCACTATAGAAGCTCGAATTCGAACTTAGTGCATTTCAGGCAAATTTCTTAAAAAATCTTCTCCAGATCCAGCAGGCAGAATCTTTTGATATTTGGTATGCAACATTGTGGGGTGGATCTGATTCAAGTTTGTTCAAATCGGCTTCCTAGATTCGTATTTGTGCTCCCTATAGAAGCTTGAATTCGAACTTAGTGCATTTCAGGCAAATTTCTTCAAAAATCTTCTCCAGATCCAGCAGGCAGAATCTTGTGATATTTGGTATGCAACATTGTGGGGTGGATCTGATTCAAGTTTGTTCAAATCGGCCCCCCTGGGTTTATATTTGGGCTCAGTATAGGAGCCCAAATTTGAACTTAATGCATTTCAGGAAAATTTCTTCAAAAATCTTCTTCTCCAGATCCTGCAGGCAGAATCTTTTGATATTTGATATGCAACATTGTGGGGTGGATCTGATTCAAGTTTGTTCAAATCGGCCACCTGGATTTATATAGGGGCTCACTATAGAAGCCCAAATTCGAACTTAGTGCATTTCAGGCAAATTTTTTAAAGAATCTTCTCCAGATCCAGCAGGCAGAATCTTGTAATATTTGGTATGCAACATTGTGGGGTGGATCTGATTCAAGTTTGTTCAAATCGGCCCCCCTGGGTTTATATTTGGGCTCAGTATAGGAGCCCAAATTTCAACTTAGTGCATTTCAGGCAAATTTCTTTGAAAATCTTCTTCTCCAGATCCAGCAGGCAGAATCTTTTGATATTGGGTATGCACCATCCTTAGGGGGGTGAGATTCAATTTTGTTCAAGCCAAGTCCCTGGGTTTATGCATATTTGGGCTCACTGTGGGAGCCTAAATTATAACTTAGTTCAAAATGAGGAACTTTCTTTAAAAATCTTCTTTAGATCCAGCAGTCGGAATGTTTTGATATTTTTTATGCAGCATCCTTAGGGGGGTAAGATTCTAGTTTGTTCAAGCCATGTCCCTAGGTCCATATTTGGGCTGATTGTGGGAGCTCGAATTGTAACTTGGTTCAAAATGAGGAATTTTCTTTAAAAATCTTCTTCTTCAGATCCAGCAGTCAGAATGTTTTGATATTTGGCGTGCAGCATCCTTAGCGGGGGTGAGATTCAAGTTTGTTAAAGCCAAGTCCCTGGGTTCATATATGGGCTCCCTGTGGGAGCCCGAATTATGACTTAGTTCAGTATGAGGAATATTCTTTAAAAAATCTTTTTTTAGATCCACTGGTCAGAATATGTGGATTATTTGGTATAAGCTTTTCTTAGGAGGAGCAGATGCAACTTGTTGAAATCAATTCTCTGGGTTGATATTTAGGCTACCATGTCAGGTGAGCGCCCTCGGGCCCCCCTGGGGCCTCTTATTCTTTTTCATTTTTTGCCTCAAAAACATGGCTTATGAACTATCTTTGGAACAAAATTAGTTATTCAATAAGTTTGTTTGCAAGTGCCGTCTGCTTTTCATGTTTGGTAAAGGGTTAATATTTGGGCTATTTGGTGCAATATGGGAAATAATCTTTAAAAATCTTCTTCTTAGGATTGACCAATCAGAATCTTTAAATATTTGGTGTACAGCATCCTTAGGGAGGTTAGTTAGATCTAATTTTGTCCAAACCATGTTCTTGGGTTAATATTTCAGTCCCTTGTTGGAGCACAAATTTTAACTTCGTTCGATATGAGGAATAATCTTCTAAACTCTTCTCCAGAAAGACTAAGAATCTTTTGATATATGGTATACAGAATCCTCACAGAGGTTGGATTCAAATTTGTTCAACTCAAGTCCATCGGTTAATAATTGGGCCCCCATTCATGGGAAGTGGGGGGGGGGGGGGGGGGGGGGGGGGAGGAGGGGATTCAACTTTGTTGAAATCAAGTCCTTTGAGTAATTTATATTGGGCTTCATATTGGAGCTCAAATTTTTTATTACCGCAATATGAGGAATATTTTTAAAAAACATTTTTCTCACGACCCCCAATCAGAATCTTTTGATAGGTGGTATACACCTTTTTTACGGTAATATGATTCAAGTCCCTGTGTTAATATTTTGGGTGCCCCTTTTGGAGCCCAAATGTTAACTTCATCCAATATGAGGAATAATCTTAAAAATCTTCCCTGGAACTGCAAGTCAGAATATTTTGATATATGGTATAAAGCACCCTTATGGGGGTCTGATTCAAGTTTGTTCAAATCAAGTCCCTTTGATTACGACTAGTATTTGGACTCCCAAATTTTTACTTGGTGCAATATGGAGAATATTCCTTAAAAATTGTTTCACAAACCCCCCAGTTAGAATCTTTTGATGCATGGTGTACACCACCCTTAGGGGAGTTAGATTCAAGGTTTCTTAAAATCAAGTCCCTGGGTTAATATTTGTGTTCTCTATTGGGAGCCCAAATTTGAACTTTGTCCAATATGAGGAATAATCTTTAAAAAATCTACTCCTTGAGATACAATCAGAATCTTTTGATGTTTGGTATACAGCATCCTTAGAGGATTCAGATTCAGTTTGTTCAAATAAAAGTCACTGGGTTGATATTTGTGTTCCTAAGGGGCTTGGTAAGGGGGCGGGGGGAGCAAATTTTAACATTGCTAAATTGGTCAGGAGCCCTAATTTTAACTTCAAATGAGGAATATTCTTTGAAATCTTGAGTTCAGAATATTTTGATACAACCAACCTAGCCGCAACTCATATTCAAGTTTGTTTAAATCAAGTCCCTGGATTCATATTTGGACTCCCTATGGGACCCAAATTTTAAATTGGCGTAATATGACAAATAATCTTTAAAAAAATATGCTTCTTCAGATCCGCCATTCAGAATCTATTAATACTTGGTATACAGTATCCTGGGGGTGGAATGGAAGAGCTCAGACTCAAGTTTGTTCAAGATAAGTCCCTAGGTTGATATTTGGACTCCCTAGTTTTTTATTACAGGAAATCTGGGCATTATTTCAGTGGTAGCATCTCGATACTAGAAAAAAAAAAATCACTGGCATGGACAACAGAGTTATAAATAATTAAATAACTTCATTCCTCTGTGGTATTCACTAGCCATAGATGCCAATTAAATCCTTCTTTTATAAACAACTTCCCCGCGGGAAACCTGGGAAGTGAAGCAGTGCCTTTTTCACTGCGGTAAAACAGGCTCTGTTTTACTGGTAAAATAGGACCCAGTCACCATTCTTGGGAGGTGCAAACCCTCTCTAAAATGGGCAACATGGCTTATTAACACTCACCCCAGGTCTTGAGTTGATACTCATGTTGTGGTCATGATTAGCCATTGTGCAAAATATGTGACCTTAAACACCAATAAATAAATAAATAAATAAATAAAATAAATATATAAACAACTTTGGTCAGGTGAGTGCCTCAGGCCCCATGGGCCTCTTGTGTTTAAAAAACACTGCTAAAACACAGATTAAAAGCTGGATTACTGATGAAGTGATGATGCAAGTTTGACGTTTTGTACTATCACTGTAAAACTATGTTAAGAATGATATGATTATTTGTTTATATATCTATTTGTTTCAGTCTATATTTGATAAGGTGAGAGGAATGTTTGGACCATCTTGGTTGACAGGATTTGGTGGGAGAAAAAAAGGAGAATCCAGATGTTGAAAATGATCAGGACACACCATTGAGTAGTGGAGAAGAACAACAACTCCAAAAGCCATCTGATCACTCTAATATAGTATGTGTATTATGCCACAAATTTTATGCAAAATCATACTTTTTAGTCTTTGAGAGATTAAGTCACCCGGAGGTCCATAACTGCAGATTTGCTTCTTGAGTCCTCACATTTCTACTGGACTGGTGAGTAGAGGTAAAAGTCTAATATCCACCCACACAATTGCCAAATAACAAATCATCATCCAGCTTTGAGTCAAGCAGTTCATTTCAATGAAATTAGATTTCTAAAACTTCTTGACAACAAAACATTGTGACTCACTCTTCTGTTTCCTTGGAATTTGTGATCTGTTGGATCATAGTATATAAAGGTTCAAGAGCGAGCGAGGTTAATGGTAATTGGTTTGTGCTATTCAATGCTAACAAATACCTGAGGGCAATGTAAATTCAGACTTATACATTCCCGATTACAACGGAAAACTACATATAATGGCTGTGAATAGTCAACAGTGAGGCCATTTTTGAAGTGTTATTAACAAAATATTCATGAAATTTTGGGTTCACGTGTATCGAGATACGAGTGCCAGCAAAACGTGATACATATTGTCAAGAGAATGAATCTCGATATATTCGTTTCTTGATTAATCGTTGCAGCCTTATTATCGACTCCAAATTACAGATATTTTTATACTGTACCAATGACCCAGACTTAGCTGGTGCTAACTCTTAAATTCTAGGGCCAAACACTAATTTTGCCCCCCCCCCCCCCCCCCCCCAATCACCAAAATTTGCATAAAAATCCAAAAAATAGATGTCCTATGTGGTCCTCAATATTTTTATGGAATAGGGACATTGCGCCTGAGTTTCCGACCCAGTCCAGTAATGTCATGTGGACATTTGAACTTCTGAATGACACTATATTCAAGCTATCCTCTAAGACTGGCAAATCCGGTTTCTTATCGCCTCATGCTCTACAGCTGCCTTTCACCAATAATAGAAATAAATTTGAAACGGCAGGACAGGGTGTGCCGAGAGTTCCTCTGCGTTTAGACGACCAGGCAGAAGACTTGGAGTTGTCATTGCCGGCATCCATGTCGATTCACTCCAGTACGCTGGAGACGACAATCTCGTCTAACAGAATCAGTTTAGATGCATTATCTTACGAAGATCACCTTTCCAGAGCATTATCATTACGTCTCGAAGGGAAAGAATTCCAGGCTGTTCAAACTTCCTTAAGAGTTCTTTCGAGGGCCATAGCATATTCTACATATAACCTCCGCCCTTTCAGTGGCAAATTTGGAGTTAAGTCAGCTGAGATGCTGCCCTAGCTGCATCCACAAGAGTGGATAGTAAGGTGAAAAACTCTCTTCGAGTCGTTCTGGTCTCCGGAGAGCTTCTCTTCGATGGAAAGCTTTCTATAATCTATGATCAGATTACTAAGAAAGCTTCGGATTCTCTGCTTTTCAAATCCGCCTCGAAAAGTCGGACTCAGCAGAGAGGAGTAAGGCAGGCACTTCGGGGACGAATACGTCCAAGGGAAGTTCCTATAGAGGATCTAAGAAAGCCTCTATGTCTTACTCAAGAGACCGTCAGAGTAGCGACTCGGGTAGGGGTCGTAATGCTGGCCGAGATAACCAGTCAGATGCCCCTAGGTCGACTGGGCGAGGTGCGGGTCGTGGAGGATGTGGTTTCTCCTCCCACAAGCCTCGCAGGGCCAGGAGGTGATGGTCTAAACCTCTATTGCGTTCCAGTGGGCGGAAGGCTGTCGAGATTCTTAACCAATTGGTTGTCAGTTACGGACGACCCATGGGTACAAGGGGTTATTTCCGAAGGTCTAAAACTGTCCTTCAAGGAAAAGCCTCCGTTAACTCGAAGTCCACGTTGGACTCAGCTTCCGTCAAACGTTCAGAAGAGAGATTCGCTTCTATCAGAAGTTCAATCTCTTCTGGACAAGAATGCTATAGAGGTCGTAGAAAACCAGGAATCTCCAGATTTCTACAGTCACTTATTCCTGGTTCCAAAACCAGACTGTTCGTTTCGTCCAGTTATAGATCTGAGCTGGATAAACAAGCTGATTGTGGCTCCAAAATATTATATGGAGACCATTCAATCGGTCAGAGCGAGCATTCTAGTGAACGATTATGCTGCGAGCATAGATCTCAAGGATGCATACTTTCACGTCATTGTACATCCGGTGTTCAGAAAGTATCTTCGCATCGCTGTCCTAGGAGTCGTTTATCAGTTCTGAGCAATGTGCTTCGGTCTGAATCTAGCGCCCTGGGCGTTTCACTCGAATAATGAACTCAGTAATGACTCATTTCCGAGCTCATTCGTCTGTGGTAACGTCGGCCTACTTGGATGACATTCTTCAGAGGTACGGCAACAAGTTAACGCTTCAGAACGATGTTCAGAGTCTGCTTCAATTGCTCTGATGTCTCAGTTTCATAGTAAACAAGAAGAAGTCGGATCTAGTGCCGTCCAAGTCATTCACCCACCTGGGAATGAGCTTCGAGACGCACAACAATCTCGTTCGTCTGCCGTTAACCAGAGCGAAATTAGTCAGTTGTTACGCTCGCTTTTGTCTTCACTCAGATGTAGTAACAACGAGAGAAATCATGCGGAGCCGTTGCGGATCTTATTCTGATGGGGCGGCTATGCACTCGTCCACTCCAGATATTTTTACTCAGAATTGGAGTGTGAAGACTCATTCGCTCGAAACGGACATCGTCTTGTCGAATCAAGTGAAACAAGAGATTCAGACTTGGGCAAATATTCAGGGGTTTCACTCAGGGAGTACCACTGCAACTGCCGAATCCGATTTTTAGCTCACCTGACTGAAAGTCAGGGTGAGATTTTCTTATCACTCTTCGTCCGTCGTTCGTCGTCTGTCGTCCGTCGTCCTGCGTGAAGGTGGTGTTTGGCCACATTTTAATTAAATTTCATGTAAGTAGTGGTTATATAGGGGCATTTTGATTTTTATCAAAATTAGGTTTCAGCTCATATTGAGCAGAGGTGTGGGGAAAAAATGGCCAAATTTTTTGAAAATCTTTTAATGAACCACCAGTAGCAGAGACTTGATATGTGGTATACCGAGTCCTTTTGTGGTTTAGAATCAAGTTTGTTCAAAAGAAGTTTGTCAGGCATTATTTGCCTTCGTTATGGGAGGGGCAAAAATTTTGGCCACGCCTAAATTTCTATTTTCAGAACCGTGAGGGCGATTTGATATGAGATGATAATGGGTCATAAGTAGTTGATTGATGCCAAAAATTTTTTTCTCATTGCCCCGTGGGAACCTCGGAAGCTAAAAATAGGAAAAACCTTAAAACTGCCATATCTCCAAAACTACACGGCACAGAGAATTCTTATTTTGTATAAAGCTTACGTTTATCCAGTAGAATAGAATGGTTAAAAAAATCCCTATCGGTTTGATCACAAGGTACTTTTTTTCAGGACTTTAAAAAAGTGCTGAGTCAGCACTTTTTAACACTAGGCAATGGGAAAAACATTAAAAAATCTTCTTCTCCAGATCCAGCAGGCAGAATCTTTTGATATTTGGTATGCAACATTGCAGGGTGGATCTGATTCAAGTTTGTTCAAATCGGTCCCGTGGGTTCATATTTGGGCTCAGAATAGGAGCCCGATTTTGAACTTAGTGCATTTCAGGCAAATTTCTTAAAAAATCTTTCTCCAGATCCAGCAGGCAGAATCTTTTGATATTTGGTATGCAACATTGTGGGGTGGATCTGATTCAAGTTTGTTCAAATCGGCTCCCTAGATTCATATTTGGGCTCACTATAGAAGCTTGAATTCGAACTTAGTGCATTTCAGGCAAATTTCTTTAAAAATCTTCTTCAGATCCAGCAGTCGGAATGTTTTGATATTTGGTATGCAGCATTCTTAGGGGGTGAGATTCAAGTTTGTTCAAGCCATGTCCCTAGGTCCATATTTGGACTCACTGTGGGAGCTCGAATTGTAACTTAGTTCAAAATGAGGAATTTTCTTTAAAAATCTTCTTCAGATCCAGCAGTCGGAATGTTTTGATATTTGGTGTGCAGCATCCTTAGCGGGGGTGAGATTAAAGTTTGTTAAAGCCAAGTCCCTGGGTTCATATATGGGCTCCCTGTGGGAGCCTGAATTATAACTTAGTTCAATATGAGGCATATTCTTTAAAAATATTTTTTTTTTTAGATCCACTGGTCAGAATCTTTAGATATTTGGTAGAAGCTTTTCTTAGGAGGAGCAGATGCAACTTGTTGAAATCAATTCTCTGGGTTGATATTTAGGCTACCATGTCAGGTGAGCGCCCTCAGGCCCCTTGGGGCCTCTTGTTACGATGACGGATGCGAGTCAAACAGGTTGGGGTGCAACTTTGAGCCCAACAGATTCGAGGTGCCAGGGTCTTTGGGATCCGCAGTTCCTAAACAAGCACATAAACATCAAAGAGATGATGTCAATTTGGCTTGCCCTACGTCAGTGGATGAACATTATTCAGAATTCGCATGTTCAAATTCTGTCCGACAATTCGACAGTAGTAGCGTATATTCGGAACCAGGGAGGCACTCATTCCATTCCGTTGTTCAATCTAATGGAAAGAATCCTTCTGTTTGTCCTAGAACATCAAGTTCTTCTATCGGTCCGTCATATTCCGGGTCGACTGAACGTTCTAGCAGACTCCCTTTCTCGTAAAAGGTTGTATGTTACCGAGAGAATGGACTCTCAGCAAACGAGTATTCAATCAGATTTGCTACCAATGGGAGCGTCCTATGATAGACTTATTTTCGACGCATGTCAACGATCAGTTGCAGATGTATGTATCGCCATGCCCAGATCCTCGAGCGTTTGCAGTAGACACCCTCTCGATCTCTTGGGACAGAATGATAGGATATGCGTATCCTCCAGCTCCGTTGATTCAACAGATATTGCTAAAAATCAAGCAATCTCACTGCAAGATTCTGTTGGTAGCATCTCTGTCGCCCCAGAGACCATGGATAAATTTACTCAGGTGTCTATTGTTGGACATTCCTCGGAAGCTTCCTCCACGGGAGGACCTTCTTTCGCAGGGGAAATCACGCACACTGCATCACAACCCACAAAGTCTCAACCTTCACGTATTTCCGTTGTGCGGTCCTTCTTGCACGGCAAGCATTTTACTGGACGAGCAGTGGACGCAATTTCTAACTGTAGGAGGACCTCCTCTTCGCTAAATTATGCTGCTAAGTGGAAGGTTTTCTCTCGATGGTGTAGAGATCATTCTGTTGATTTTTATGATCCCTCCATTCCAGACATTGCTAATTTTCTGGTCTACTTGTTTGACAAGATCAAACTGCAGCCAATAACTATTGAGGGTTATAGGTCTATGATGTCGGATACCTATGCTCATCATGATAGCTTACAGGTTGGATCTAATGTCTCTTTATCTAAGTTAGTGAAAAACTTTTCGATAAATAGACCTAGAACCCTTAGGTTAATTCCTAGGTGGAATTTAGCTTGGGTTCTTCTGAAGCTAAAAGAAGCGCCATTTGAGACACTTGATACAGTGGACTTCGAATACTTATCTTATAAGACAGCTTTTCTCTTAGCCTTCTCTTCTGCTAGAAGAGTTAGTGAGCTTCATGCACTATCCGTTGATGATTCTCACTATCGTAGTGTTGGTAATACTATTACATTGACTACTAATGTTGGATTTTTGGCTAAGAATCAGGCTCCTAATAAGTACCCTGAACCTATTGTTATTAAGGCTCTTCCGTCCTCAGATGGTCATAGGCCTTTGCTTTGTCCAGTTAGAGCTATGCGTATTCACAAACGTAGATCTGAGTTTATCAGAAAGGGACGTAAGCGTTTCTTTCTGTCTTTGCTGCCTAATAGAAAGGACATTACGGTCCATTCTATTGCAAGATGGATTCAATTAACTATCCGTACTGCTTATGATAAATTATCTTCATCTCAGCAGTCTGTGCTTAAGATTTCGGAGCATGAAGTAAGAGCGCTGTCTACATCTTGGGCTTATGCTAATAGTGTTGCTATTACTGATTTGACGAAGGCTGCATATTGGTCTCAGCCTTCCACGTTCACGAATTTTTGTCTTAGAAATATTGAGTCCATTTCTGGTGATCTGCTTTGTTTAGGTCCGTTATCTGTTTCTCAGAATGTCGTCCACTAAACAGTTGCAACTATAGTTATGCAGGCTTTCTGTTCCGGCAGTATCTCTGTCCTGCTGCCCTCTTTGTTTTGGGGTAATTGACCCAGAGCAAGGGGAAGGGGGGGGGGTGTGGGTGGTGTTCCCTTATATCACTCGTGTGAAAAGCCAGGGAATACCTCCTCTGGAGTCAGTAATTCCGAGTCGGTGCCGGGATGGTTTTAAAGTGTAAAACTAATGTCTCTCTCATTTATGTAATATTTTTTTTAGTGTATTTTTAAAGTGTAACTCGGTGTGAAGCATTTGTATCTGTCACATATCATACGAGCGTTAATATACAATCCTCGGACACTTTTAAATGAGTATAAAGAGTCTCATTCTCTGGACTATCTTTATTTATTGGCTTTCCTTTAATAAATTAGTATAATGGGTTATACTGGATGTTAATACAGGGCTTGATTTAATCTGAAAATTTTGAATAGCAATTTACTATTCACTCTGGAAAATTGATTAGCAGTTGATCCAAAAGCACTTGAAACTAATAAATCTTGAATAACAAAATTCAGAAATTGGAGAGCAAAGTGCTATGCTAATCCAGTTAAATCGAGCCCTGTAATAGAGATCATTGATGTTATTGTGCTCAATTACGGAATGGTATTGTGTCTTTCTTTTTTGGTATAAACATGAAAGATACATGTAAAGCCTGTTCTCCTCTTCACCTTGAGGGAATAATTCTGTTTACATGTAATTGAGTCTATTGGATTATCCTTTATGTCCTAGGCCCTCCAGCCTTTTTTCTATTCAGCTAAGTCTGGGTCATTGGTACAGAATAAAAATGTTAAAAAATTTATAGTAATTTATATATTTTTTATACTTACCAATGAATCAGACGGGGATGGCCTTCCCATGAGTTGGGAACTCATACCTCCGTGCTGATTACATAACACTTACCAGGCACTGGTTGTAAGAATCAGGATTTGGCTCCAATTTTGGACTTCCTTGACACTGCGCATGCGCAGTGGATAAAAGTATGTAGGACCACATAGGACATCTATTTTTGGGATTTTGATGCAAATTTGGGGAATTGGGGGGGGGGGGGGGGGGGCAAAATTTGTGTTTGGCCTTAGAATTTAAGAGTTAGCACCAGCTAAGTCTGGGTCATTGGTAAGTATAAAAAATATATAAATTGCTATAAATTTTTCAACTTTCTTTCAGTGAGTCCATTGGCTCTGCTTAATAGTTAATAATACTTTTGGAATTTGCTGTTTACTAGACAAGGATGCACAAATTGAAAATTTAGCCAACCCCAAAACATTAATGCCAAAAACATTTGGATAACTCTCCAGATTTAGTTGTCCCTATATCCTAATTCTGTTTTGATTGGTCAGAATGCCTTTCGACAAATAGCCATGGCAAAGGGTGCTCCCAACATCCAAGGTATATGAGAGTGTGCAACATCCAGAGTATATGGGCATGTGAAACATCGGGAGTATATGGTTTAAATGAAAGCTCTTCGCTTTCACTCGCCTTGATATAAAAATCGAATTAAAAAACCTAAAAATAGTCACAAATATCTTCAGATTTCCGACAATTCGATCTTATTTTGCTATTATAAATTATGAAGTCGAATAATTAAATCAAACAACTTGAGAAAAATAAAATAAGAGCAAATCTGTTAACAAAATACTGTTTACTCGTTTCCTTAACCACCCAAGGGATGTAACTCAGTCTGTTGCTTCTGCGTTTGTAAAAACAAAACAATTATTCACAAATTTGGTCCAACTGATTGTGGTGCATGAGAAACACGTCCACAAATTTATTTCCACCATGTTTCTATTGGGATTCAAATGGGCCAAAACATTATCTCTGCCGACATGTTTGGTATATGGAGATTTAATACCGGGATGTCTCATTTAAACACCTGGCCTGTGGCTCAGTGTTTAAAAACTGATATCCAGGTATTAAAAGTCCATATACCATACATGTTGGCAGAGATAACTTATAATAACCATTCACATGTATATTCGCTTTTTTGTTAAGGGCACGTCCAATGTAAATTTGGTCAAATTTCAGGTAATTTTCTCCGAAGTCCAGAGAAGGTCAGAAAGGAATAACCCCAATAAATTATATATCAATTTGTTTGGAATGAAAGATAGATTATGTGGAAAATAATATTTGCCATCAAACCGTTACCATGTGGCAGACAGCACTGCCTGAAAGTCTGCTTTGGCATGAGTAAGACATCAGATTTTATACTATAAAATACCTTAAATTTATTGAATAATTAAATTCTGCAATCCTTCTCGTACAGACTCGGAGAAGTCTTTTTATCATTCTTGCAAGGAACGGACTGCAAGACCAATTGTAATTTAGGATGCCTACATTTCAAAATGGCTGCCATTTTTCTTGTATTTGTTTACCTTTTATGAAGTTCACCAAAGGTCAAATCCACACAGTTCAGAAGAACAAGTATGGAGTCAGAGACCAGCCTAGAGGCTAAATTTAGGGAGAAGTCACTTCTCCCTCCCAAGGTTTTAAGGAGAAGTGAGGTGAAAATAGGGAGAAGTGAGCAAAAAATATTATTTCTCAAAAAAAGCTATGTCAAGTAAAGGGTTAAATTCAGTTTATCAAATTTACTTTTGCCAACCAAATGTTATTTCTAAAAAAACTGCTTTAGGTAAAGGGTTAAATTCCGTTTAGCAAATTATTTTTTTGTCAACCAAATATTATTCTCAAAAAAACTGTGTTAGGTAAAGGGTTGAATTCAATTTAGCAAATTATATTTGCCAACCAAATTTTTCTCAAAAAAGCTGTGTTAGGTAAAGGGTTACATTCAGTTTAGCAAATTGTTTTTGCTAACCAAATATTATTTCACAAAAAGCTGTTTAGGTAAGGGTTCAATTCAGTTTAAAAGATATTAGTGGGGGGTTAAATTCAGTTTAGTGCAGGGGTCAGCCGAGTGGGCGACTTGGGCGAAGAAGTCGCCTTGTCATTCCTCAAGTCGCCTTGGCTTACATTGGGGGCGAAATTCAAGTCGCCCTCCCAAACTTCCTTGGGAGACATGGCAGTTTACTGTATTTTCTTATGTTTTATTTTTTAAAAACACACGCTTCCGCAAAAAACAGTAAACACGGTTGCTGTTAAAGTCCGTCACATGGCTATGAAAATAGCCTAAACTAGCCCAATTTTATATTTCTGAAAAGAATTGCAATGGCGTAGTCGTTCGAACAATTCGCCCCAACTGATAGCAACCAGCACAAAATGGCTATTTAAAAACAAAGTACCAGACAACAACGAATCACACAAGACACGCATCGAGTTAATTAGAATTTATTAAAGTTAACCATCGTTTCAAAACAAAAAAAAATGTATTGGAGACAGTTCGTCCATATCGAAATTGCTTGCGGTTACGCTCTGTTCCACTGAAAAATTGGCTGCATTGAAATTCGCCCCGCAATTTGCATTGAATGTTTTTCTTTGAAAACTTGTGAAGTTTGTTGGAAGGGGGTTAAATCTAATTAGGCTACAATAGAAATCACAGGTATTTGGATGGATAAGAATGGCAGACCTTCAAAGCACCAGTCGCACGTGTCAGTGAAAGATGGTTGGCAGAAATTGTCAGTTTTCTGAACAGTGTATTATTAGTTTACCCAGCGCAGCCGGGAAGGGAGACAACTGAAATGTTTTGTCATTTACCTAAGAAATTAATTAACTCAAATTGTTAATAACGCTTAATTTACGAAGGATATCGAAAACTTTTTTAACTACGCTTTTCAACTCAGGTAGGGTATTCAGAAACCATGAATGACCCAGCTTCCTATATGAACTTGAAATTTATTTTAAACACTTTAAATATTTTTTTAAAAAGAATATACCTTCTGTTACAGAGAAGAACACTCTCACCATGGGTCATACTAAATTTCAAATCCACATCGTTGAGGCAAATACAAAACCAACTGCACGGTAACCTTAGTCATCACTGTTAGGCAAAGAGTTAGGGGGTATTCAGAAACCATGAACGACACAGTTTTTTGTAGGGTGGGGTGGGGGATTTTAACCTACATTCTGTTATGTAACCATCTTGACTTAGTTTTGTGTGTGTTTGTATAAACTTTTATTTATTTTTTTCTCCACAGTTGTGTCCTCTATGTTCATTTATTTTGTCACGATGTCATATACGTTTTATGTTTTTTTTTTCTGATTTCTCCTTCATGTCCACTGACTTCTCCCTCCTGGGTCCTGACTTCTCCCTAAAGTCTCTGAAGGGAGAAGTCACTTCTCCCTAAAATCAGCTGCCAGGCTGACCCCTGGTTTAGTGAATTATTTTTGCCAACCCAATATCATTTCAATTCAGTTTTGAGAATTATTTCTTCCAGGCAAATGTTCTCTTATCAAGGAAGATAATTGAATTTGCCAGTTTGCTTTTTACACCATTTATTACTGTAACTTGCTACTTTTTGGTAATTTAGTGGGACCCTTATTGTGACCGCCACAAATGGAACACACCCAACAATAATTTTTAAAAACCACATGCTTCAAACTCACAAGTGCAAACTAAAAATTAAACATTTTTATCATTACCAAAAATGTCGTTTTTAAATAAATACTCTGTATAGCGAAGTTTGATGGTGGAAATCACTTTTGAAATGAAACATTAAAAAAGAACTTGAGCATTTTTCGTCTTGTCATCTAACTTCACTCTAGTGAAAACTTGAATTGTCATGACGAAATTGTGCCGTGGTTGGTATTATTTTGGGGTTTTATGGGAAGTAAAATCAATATATTTAGTAATTCTTTAACCTGCCCAATTATTTGCTTTCACTACACTTATTATCCCCCCGAAAAAAAATTTCGGGGGATATAGTCGTCACGCGTTTTTTTTTGTCCGTCCGTCCGTCCGTCCGTCCGTTTACATTTCGTTTCCGGATGATAACTTCCCTTGAAATAGTTTGATTGTAACCAAACTTGATATGTGGCTTAAACATATAAAAATACAGGTCAAGTTCGAATCCGGGTTCATCCTGATTAATATTACCAGAGTTATGCCCCTTTTCAACTTAGAAAATCTTATGATTTTTGGTTTCCGGATGATAACTTCCCTTAAGATAGTTTGATTGTAACCAAACTTGATATGTGGCACAAACATATCAAAATACGGGTCAGAATATAGTCGTCACGCATTTTTTTTTGTCCGTCTGTACGTCTGTCCGTCCATCTGTACGTCCGTTTACATTTCGTTTCATTTGACAATTAACTCAAGAAATAAAGTATGCATGCATTCAATTTAATAATAAAAACAAATCATGAGTTTCAAGTTCACAGTTCTGTATTTCACCAATGATTTATTGTTTATACATGTGCAATAGTTTGACATCATATAATATTGTAATCTAAAAGAAGAAAAAGTAGGCTGGTATTACTATTTTAATGTTCTCATGTTTTCAGAATAGACTTAATAGGGCTAATTTTCATTTTATTTGCATCATATTTCTTTATTGTGACACTATAAAATCTGTGATTTCTTGTTTTTTGCTTGATAACTTCTGTTGAATAATTTGAAAGCAAACTTGATATGTGGATCATCATACCAAATACAGGTTATGTAAGAATTAACCCTTTACCCCCAAAAAAATTTTCGAGAAAAATGAGGAAATTTTATCTCCCTCTTCTTTAAAATCACACCAGTATGGATGTCATTGTAACCAGCTCATCAAGCCAGTTACAATGACATCTATATCGTGTGTTTTTAGTGAAACTGTTGCGACATATTGTGGTCTGATTTAGCCCGATTCAGGCTATTTTTTTTTGCTGTTTTTTGTCAGTTTGCTAGGTAAAGGGTTAAAGTGTGGTCTGGTCAATTTTTTCAGAGTTATGCCAAATTCAATGTACTTTTAAGTTTCTGGATGATGACCACACTTTTTTCGGGGGGATCAGCTGCCCCGTGGATGTGGCAGCCCTCTAGTTTTTTTCTATTTTTTCCAAGCGAAGTTAGCAACGGAATCGCCAGAAATAACTTTTCTCAGCGACTTTTCAAAACTGTGAGGCGACTTCAACATCGCCCAGAGAAAGAAATTGGGCGAAGACCTGGTGTTAAGGGTGAATATATCGCCTACTTCGCCTTGTAGGCTGGTCCTTGTATGGAGTCATGAGAGAGTGCATCATTGAAAAATGAAGAATGTCCTATGTGGCTTTTGTGAGTCTGCTGTGACCATACCCCCCACAATCCGGTGCCATTTTGCGTGAGATCTGTATCAAATTGGTAAAAGACGAGTTTGATACACCAAAAATGGGTAAACTGCCAAACTTCCTCAATTAGTACTATATGTGTCCATTTCTGGGCTTGCATGAGCAATGATAGCTGCCAAGAGTATCATTTGAATGTTCAAGTGTGGCCAAAACAACCAAAAATGACCTGTCTTGCGTGCAGAATACTTTCACCAATCGGCTACACTTAGGTTAGAAATTCCTGCTTCTAATTGATTTATGTACATGATTTGGTAAGCTTCATTTGTTTTGGAACTATCAGCCTTCCGTAGTTGCTGTTTGGGGAGGCTTGACTGTTGTTTTCTTGTGAGATTTAAGAACATTAATAACTGATCTTCTTACAAATACTGATTTTATAGACGGAGGGTTACCGGCCTGAACAATATTGGAATTGTGTCGGTTATTAAATTCATTTATCAAAACACGTATGACACGTTGTGGTCTCATTTCGGTAATTCATGTGATTTTTGTCCACCTAGCGGATTTTTTCTATTTTCATCCACATAGTGTAACACACATAGATTTTTGCAAGCTTTTGGTGCTAACAGCACTCAAAATCGACATTGATCCGTTGGTTGTGCAAGGGAGATATTTAAATTTACAATGGTACGACATTTTGCTATATTTGGTGAACAGGAAGAAACCTTTCTGATAATTCTACTTGACATTGGTCTTCTTTTTTCGTAGCAGACTTCTTCAAGCCTTCTTTACGTCACTATTTTTGTTCGGCATCAGTAACATTATTTTTTCGTAAATGTACAATTGTGAGGACTGTAATGTATGTCGATGTGAATATATTTTTGTTTTCAAATATAATTTTCCACTTTTATGTTTTGATCATCGTCACCAACCAAATAATAGTAGTTCGAATCGGTGACGTATTAATCCCTTGCTGACACTTGCGTCACATCGTACAGTTACTGAACTCGACAGCGCTACTAAGGACTGTATCTTGCAATTGTCAGTTGAATATTTTCCTATGAATGTGTCGTGAGTTGTACATTACATTGCCTCCAAGATTCAAAAACAGCAGTGAAATGTTTGAAGATTTTGGATCTTGGGAAATCAAATCATTTCCCAACTTTGCCCAAAACCAATGTGATCATAACTGATTATCCTTCAAAGTGTTTGTACATAATCAAAGCATGCACATTAATAATATAATAATATACACATTTATATAGCACCAAAATTATAGTTCAGAAGAACCATATTCTAAGGTGCTGTACATGTTACTGAGCTCATGCAAATATACAAGCGGAATATATACAGTGTCTTACAGTCCAGAACATCACTTACAGGCTTTTTGAAACAGGTATGTTTTGAGATCTTTCTTGAAAAGGTAGACATTTGACAGTCTTTTTAGGTGTTCTGGTAAACTATTCCACAAGTGAGGGCCAGCAAATGAGAATGACCTATCTCCAAATGTCTTACACCTATATTTTGGAACATGTAGCAATATTTTACCAGCAGACCTCAGGTTGTATTGACACACATTCTTGGTATTAAGGAGTTCTTCCAAGTAGGCTGGTGACATGTTGTTTTGTGTCTTAAAAACTAATAATAAAGTTTGGAAAATTATTCTGTACTTGATTGGCAGCCAGTGCATATCCCTCAGAATAGGAGTGATGTGTTGAGATTGTGATATCCTACATACCACTCGGGCTGATGCATTTAGTACCATCTGCAGGCGAGAGTACTGATATTGTGGAAGGTTGAACAGTAAGGCATTACAATAATCCAAATGTGAAGTTACAAAAGCATGAACTAGGGTTTTTGTTGAGTCTTGGTGAGGAACTGTCTTATCTGTATAACTTTGCATAGACCTCTGAAAGCCTTATCGCACATATTTGTAACATGTCTGTCCGGTTTAATGGATCATCGTGTGGTGGAAATGACACACTTTGTTTTTCTGTACACAGATTTTTGACAACTTAACAGTTTTTTGCTGTCACCATTACAAACTTCAACACATATTGTGTAGTAAGATTTTCTGGCATCTTTTAGTTTGTTGGAGAACTGATTGCGAATAGTCTTATATGCCGCTTCCTCATTGTAAGATTTAGATCTTTCCCGCTCTTGCTTTCGACGATTAGCTTTCAGAGTTCTCAGTTCATTGGTAAACCAGGGTATACTTGGGCGAATAATTAATGTTTTTGTTCATCCAGTAGAAAAGACAATGTGTTGTTGTTTGATTTTGCTAGATCATCCAGGTTAGCACACTGAAAATTACACAAATCTGATTTTTCGATGTCACATTTAAGCATGTTAATGTCAATTTGATTGAATTTTCGGAGTGTTACTTCTTTACGTGTCAGTGATGGTTTTCGAACACCTAGTGTGCACTCAACAAATGAATGGTCAGATAATCTGGATGGGATTAATGGCTCAGAAAGCTGAAAGTCATTAGTACATCTTGTGATGATAAGGTCAAGAGTGTGTCCAGAGGTATGAGTAGGCCCAGTAACATGTTGTTGTAAACCAAATTTTTCTAAGAGGTTCATAAACTTGTTAGCATCCCTGTCATTCTTGTAATCCATATGTATATTAAAATCACCGATGATAAGGAGTTTTTCAGAATGCATAACAGTGGATTCAAGGTACACAGAAAATTCTGCAAAGAAAACACTGGTCGAGATAGGATGATTTTTGGAGTAAGGTGGTCGATATACACTCACAGTTCGGATGTTGATGTCAGCCCAGCATATAGTCCATTTGGCATATTCAAAAGAGGATTTATCTCCTTGGGTTGAGGTTTTAATTTGTATATTCTCGCGGCACATAAGACCAATTCCACCTCCAGTCCTTTTGTCGGTTTATTTCACCATGTGACGTCATTTAGCTAATGCCTATAGTACTGCTGGCGCATTAGTAGAAATGGATTACAGCGACTCGCTTTGTTTTGCTCTCTACACTGTTGCATTGCGTGTGCTTTGTTCGTTGTTGCGATTTTTGAAATTGTGAAGTTACATGTTGAATTTCTTTGAGGAGCTAACTCAGAATGCATTAACAGTTTAGAAGAGCGATGAATGGTTATCCATTCTTTTTTTTAGAAAACCTCTCACTCGCCATCACTCCTAAAAGTTTCACTAGCAATTAATCACTCGCCTTCATTATGTGTGTAGAAATTATGTCTAACCATCAAGTTATACATTGCATTCCCCCGCGGGAACCCCGGGAAGTCAAGCAGTGCTTGTTTACTGAGGTAAACAAGCTCTGTTTCACTGGTAAAATAGGACCCAATCACTAATGCTTGGGGTGCAGGTGCTTTAAAATAGGCAACATGGGGTATAGATGATTGACTGGCCTTGACTTTATCTCCAATTTGTGGTCATGATTAGCCATTGTGCAGAATTAGGTGTTTTAGCACTTTAAACACCAATAAATATGTATTGCATTTTAATCACGTTACCTGACCCAACTAGGAGACGATACTTGCAGAACATCTCTCACATAACTGAAATCTTTCCTTTTTAGCTCAACTTTGGCGAAGCCAAATTTGAGCTTATGCCATGGCCCGTTGTCCATCTGTCTGTCTGTCCGTCTCTACGTCTGTCCGTCTGTCGTCAACAATTGGATACGGCTCGGGCTAGAGGTCGTATTTAAGAACTGATCTTTATGAAACTTCTTGGGTACCTTTGTTATGACAGTGGGACGAGAACGAGTGTTCTTGGGTGCGGTCCGAAATTCAAGATGGCTGCCAGCCACCATTTTGTACCGACGATGCAGAAATCTGTTTTTTGTACAGAACTTCCAAATGCAAGCTCTGATTTGAATAATTTTTTGTATGAATGTTTAGTACCATGGGATACATCACATATAATACGGGTTTTTTTCTTGTGCGTAAATTATGCAAATTAGACTAACTTTGATGTTTTTTGGTGTTACTTTCAGCACTGTAAGTGCAAATGCCAATACGGCTCGGGCTAGAGGCCGTATTTATGAACCGATCTTTACGAAACTCCTTGGGTACCTTTGTTATCACCGTGGGACGAGAACAAGTGTTTTGGGGTCCGGTCCGAAATTCAAGATGGCCGATGGCAGCCATTTTGTACAAAATTTGGTGCAATCAGATTTTTTGCACAGAACTTCCATATGAAAGTGCTGATTTGAATAATTTTTTGTGTGAATGTTTAGTACCATGGGGTACATCACATATAATACAGGTTTTTTTCTCATGCAGAAATTATGGAAATTAGATGAACTTTGATTTTTTCAGTGCTACTTACACACAGTAAGTGCACATGTCAATACGGCTCGGGCTAGAGTCTGTATTTATGAACCGATCTTCACGAAACGTCTTGGGTACCTTTGTTATCACCTTGGGACGAGAACGAATGTTTCTGGGTGTGGTCCAGAATTCAAGATGGCTGCCAGTGGCCATTTTGTACCGAAATTAGGTTCTAATCAGTTTTTTGTACACAACTTCTATCTGGCTCAGGCTAGAGGCCGTATTTATGAACCGATCTTTACAAAACTTCTTGGGTACCTTTGTTATCATCGTGGGATGAGAATGAGTGTTTTTGGGTGTGGTCCGAAATTCAAGATGGCCACCAGCAGCCGTTTTGTACCAAAATTAGTGCAATCAGCCTTTTGTTCAGAACTTCTGTATGAAAGTTCTGATTTGAATAAATTTTTGTATGAATGTTTAGTAACATGGAATACATCACATATAGTACGGGTTTTTTCTCGTGCATAAATTATGCAAATTAGATGAACTTTGATTTATTCAGTGCTACTTATACACTGTAAGTGCACATGTCAATACGGCTCGGGCTAGAGGCTGTATTTATGAACCGATCTTCACAAAACTTCTTGGGTACCTTTGTTATCACCTTGGGACGAGAACGAGTGTTTCTGGGTGCGGTCCAAAATTCAAGATGGTTGCCAGTGGCCATTTTGTACCGAAATTAGGTCCAATCAGTTTTTTGTCACAACTTCTACATAGCTCATATTTGTGAACTGATATTCACGAAACTTCTTGGGTACCTTTGTTTTCACCTTGGGACAGGAATGAGTGTGTTTTGGGGTGCCTTTGTTATCACTGTGCTATGAGAACAAATATTTTGGGGTTCAGTCAGACCCACTCTGGGACTCAAAAGATTTCTTTTCTATTTAGCATTTGACTGTCACCCACCTTTACAGTACTTTACCTATACATTTGTTACAGGCAACGGTCAGTATTTATGTACAGACCGTTACAATACTTTATATGTACCTTTGTTATCAGGTCATCACCTAGATGTATGTCATTGCTGTGTCACATACTATACATGTACATGTCTTTGTCTTGACAAGTTGAGCTACAGTGTCATTGACACTTTCATTTGATTAATTGAGCTTGTTTCCATGAGGAGTCATAAGCTATGTTTTTAGAGCAAAAAATGACAAAATTTTTTTTTTTATGGTCATTTTCGTGTATAGTGCTTGTCAGTTTGGGCTGTCATCATTGACAAGGGGTTATAATCACTTTCCCTGGATTTTTCAGTCTCACAAAATCAGAATGAGGAGCCTAAATTTTTCACTCACTAGAGCTGAGCAATATTGAAATTCAGTATCAATATCGATATTTTCATGGAAAATACCTCTGTTTCGGTATCAATATCGGTATCAGATCATGCATGCTGAAATTGTGTACTCTGAACTTCACCTCATAAGTTTTTACCCTATATCATGACCCTGAAGGTCGACCAGCATAAATCGGACAGTAGAGTTATCTTGCATCTATCGTAAAGCTCCATAGTCATGACAGCGAGCTCATGGGCTGTCTTAAGTTCATAACTGTCCTTTTCTCACACATTGTATACTGATCAAAAAGCAAATGGAAAAACTGTTAAATAGGACACATTCCACAAACTGAACTTCCCGACTTGAAAATGATTGTAAAACTTACCAATTTTCATTTCGTCACTGCAGAGTTCACTGTAATTTCTTTCTCAATATCGTGGAAATAATTTTTGTGATGATTGTAAAAGTGAAACCGTCCCGTGGGAACCCCGGGATGTGAAGCTGTGCCTGTTCACTGCGGTAAACAGGCTCTGTTTTACTGGTAAAATAGGACCGAGTCACCAATGCATTGGAGGTGCAAACCCTCTCTAAAATGGGCAACGTGGCTTATTGATGCTTGCCTCTGGTCTTGAGTTGATACTCATGTTGTGGTCATGAATAGCCATTGTGCAAAAATATGTGACCTTAAACAACAATAAATAAATATAATAAATGCGAAACCGTAAATTGGTCGTGTTGGCTGTTGACGCAGCTACTAACTATTACAAAGTTTACACCTGCAAGACTTCTTGTCAGTTCTTTCAAAATGCATTGCTCATGCACTCTTAGACTTGCGTTCTGCCATGTTTTTAGCGCATTATGAGGAATTCCCACCTTATCCCCGATCAGCTTGCACAAAATCTGAATATCGAAATTTTGGTAAACTTCATTTGTGTACGGTGCGATATTTGATATCAAAGAAATATCAAAGCCATACCGAAAATTTGGTATATCGCCCAGCTCTAACTCTCACAAAATCAAAATGAGAAGAGTGATCCTTCACTCACTGGTATTTTCTTCCCGATAGTCACTGAGTTACTTGTGGATGACTAGACAATGCTTCCTTTAGATTTTGGTCCAGCTAGCCAATTCAATATGGCCACCATGGCATTATGACACTGTTGTTGCTCTTTCAACAGAAATAAACTGTTAAATTTGTTAAGTGTTCTCCAGAATATTTAAATGCAATGTAGTTTTTTTCCTATTTGCAGATTTCCCAAAAGTTGCCATCTTTATTGCATCAAAGTCAGCCACAAACAAAGACAAATTCCTGTAAACCTCCTCCAGACCTGTCAAGAAAACAGCTAAACCATGTACCACCAGTATCAGTAGATATACCCACACCCACTTTTACATCAGCAGAGTTACCATTCTCAAATTACACTAAGATGTTGTTGGGGAAGGACTCTTTTCACGGTATTGTATTTTTTGTTAATAATTGTTTGTTTTTTTTTACAATATACGAAATATACTACTCAAAGTTTGCTAAGCACCAAATATTTGACACATCATTGTGAAATTTGCTTGTGACATATTTGCGATATATTTGGTGGATATGATTGAGGAATGTATTGAGATGGTCCCCAGTGTTTACATTAGCTCTCTTGACAGGCAGACTTTTCGTTACAGTCATGGAAAGCATGTACTCCTTGATTTTCATGATGCTTGTGTGTACTCTCTACATGTACATGACATGTGTAGGGTATTCGATCTTCATTTCAACACAAACCCTTGTGATTTAATGATTGAATATGGCAATTGCAAATGTAAGAAGACATTTGTCTGAAGCAGAAATGTGGCGGGCTGTAGGGATGGTGGAGCAAGGGGCTACCCATCGTCAGGTTGGTGAAGCCCTTGGTGTGCACCATACGGTGATCACCAGAGCCTGGGCAAGAATCTTTTGATATTTGATTTACAACATAGTTAAAGGAGTCAGATTCATGTTTGTTCAAATCAAGTCCCCCAGTTAATATTTGGGTTCCCACTTTTCCCTATGGGGGCTCGAATATTTACTTAGTGCAATATGAGAAATAATCTTTAAATATCCTCGTCAGAACCTCTAGTCACAATCTTTTGATATTGGGTATGCAGTGGTGTTGAAATCATAAGTCGACTAGTTATTGTCGATGCTGATAGGCTAACGTTGACTTTTGATTTCTGCGTCGACTAGTCGGAACGTAGTATATCCTATAAAAACATGATGACGTAACAAAATTCTGATGCATGGTCGACCGAGAAAGAGTTGAAACAGTTATCAGTTGATTTGTTCAGAGAGTGAAATCAACAACACTAATAATGAGAACTAATACAGACTTTGAGATCAAAGTAGACGTGAAAGTTAACTGTGTTGCATCAGCTCCTTTAAACTTGCTGACAGTGGTCGCACTGCTCATGCCTTAAAATTAACAGCATTGTTATTTGAACTTGTCCCCATACAATAAAATTTCCATAATAGAGAAATTCCATCGTGCCTATGTATGTCACCCATGAACCGGCATAGTAAAGTACACAAGTGGAGAAAAATATTCAACTGCAGAGGTATTGCTTTGTAAATCCTTGTGGCAGAAAGTGGGGTGCCGACTAGTTGACTTTGACTTGACTTTTGGGTGTCAACTAATTGATTCTAGAATCCCAGTCATCTCAAACATACAGCATCCTAAGGGAGGTCAGATCTAAGTTTGTTCAAACCAAGTTCCTGTGTTAATATTTGGGCTCCCTATGGCAGCCTACATGTAAATGTTAACTTAGTGCAGTATGGGGAAATTCCTTTAAAAATCTTTTTCAGATCCACCAGTCAGAATCTTTTGATATTTGATATGCAGCAGCCTTAGGAGGTTCAGATTTCAGTTCGTTCAAAGCAAGTCCCTTGGGTCATATTTGGGCTCTCAGTGGGATCCAAACCTTTTACTTAGTGCAATATAAGGACTATTCTTTTCGGGGATTTGGGGTTTATTTTGAAAAGGTATAAGTTTGTCCAAATCACCATGTTTTTTTAAGTCTCTAATGTGCAATTCTGTTGCTTTCATGTGACACTTGGAATGTGCATGGTCTTTAACATTCGATAAATGCAAATTTGTGGATCCTTTGATCCATATATCATTAAATTCTTTCATGACACTTATTTCGTGTTTGTATTTTGTGCAGAGGGTACAAAATAAATCTTCAACACAGCCCACTCTTCGTCACACGACAGCCAAATGTGTGCATTTTCTGAGGTGAGGTTATTTGCCTTCCACCTTTCAATTGTTGCAGTTTTAATTTTATGCTTCGTTGTTTTTTTTTTTCCGCAGGAGAGTCATTGCTAGCACTACAACCTGCTTCCAGTGACAACTGTTCTGTGGCACTGGTTGGGTTAGATCAAGATTGTGATATTTTCTTGAAAAACAGAGAAATTTTTTGCGCCATGGCCCAACACAGTGGCAATACCTATGGAAATGTCATTGTCAAGGAAATGTCATTGTCAAGCAAATGCATGTGAAATTCACATGGTTCGATTTGTGGAAGAACATACACGGAAAAAATAGGGTACAAATGAGTTTCAGTTTCGTTTGTGAAAGGAGTGACTCTTGTTTATAAATTTGTCATGTGTTTTGCGATTTTGTATTTGTATTTATTATAGAGAATGTATTCGAATGTGTGGAAATTATTCACCATCAACAGCCATAATTTAGGATTCAGAACACAATGTCTCATGTCAAAAATTAATATACTTGGGAGAAAAGTGTGCCAGTCATTCATGACCGGTTGGATACAGTCAGCTCCGGTCACATCGACGTTTCATGGCAGTCACTGTCTGTGACCGACCACTTATTTCCAGGCCTGTCACTGTTCAATTAACTTGTCAAGTTCATGAGATGTCAGCGCTGACCATTATGGTCGAATGTTGGGAAATTGAGTCAGTTTGAGACTACTTTCAATGTTCTGTGCTCATACCAAATACCTTTCTGAAACAGGTATTTTCCTGAAAAATTCTGATACCGATCCTGAAATTTCAATACTGCGCAGCACTAATTCTTTTGTTACATAGTATTGACATCCTTAGTGGGGTGAGATTCAAGTTTGTTAAAATCAAATCTCTGGTCTGATATTTGGGCTCCCTATGGGAGCCAGAATTTTAACTTAGTGCAGCATGAGGAATATTCTTCAAAGATCTTCAGACCCACCAAGCAGAATCTTTTGATATTTGGTTTAGAGCATTACTATAACTCCTAGATTAAAGTTTGTTCAAAGTGTTAACTTGACTGATTTTGGTGGGCACCAGAGGGATTTGAAATTTAACACGGAACCCAATGCAGAATTTACTATTCGTTAAAATGAACTGTGCAAACGAATAACAGATCTGGTAAACTTTAGATGTAAATTTAAGTGCATAAGGTTAACGTTTGTTCAAATAGTGTTCCTTAAGTCCAGGGAGACCCAGGGAATGGGGAGAAGGTTCCATTATATATTATATAGCTGCTGAATGTGGTCATAAATCCTTCTTTACACACTTTGATCAGGTAAGCGATTAAGGCCTCATGGGGCCTCTTGTGATAAATCATTAAAATGACCTATGTATTGTACTAAGAAATTAAAATGTTCCTATTATTTTTTACCATGATGATGTTGAATCCCAACTCTCACACTATTGAGTTGTGGGAGATTTCTGGGGTGAAGAGATGTCCAGGATCGGCCTCTGAACAATTGGGATATAAATGTCAAGGTCAAAATCATTCCAAGGTCTGATTCGTCCAAGATCTGGTTCATCCAGAGTCCAAATCTTACATGGTCTGTTTCATCCAAGGCCCAAATCATTCGCAAACCGTAAACTCGTACAAAAATTAGACAGCTTGTATCCATGTTCACTGCATTAATCTCCAGAAAATTTTATAGATCATTCTCCAGTTTTATATTGTGACACTGGTGTTGTTCGTCAATTTGAAAATTTTGAACTGAAAAATGGGGTGAACTTTTGTCATTTTAACAGCACAAACTGGCACGAACTGAAAAATGCAGTGAATCTTTGTCATTTTTACAGCCCAAAGTTGTGACTTGAATGATATTTTTGGAAGTGAGCTAATTCCAAATAACCAATCTTTGGCAATTTTCCCTGGCATTGATGGTTTCTTACATTGGTGAAAAGTATGTGATCTGGTATATTAAGGGAGATAACTACAAATAGAGCATAAACAGTTTTCCTGCAAATCAACACTGAAAACGAACATCAAAAATGATTAATTGAATAGATTACTTCACAGTTGTCAGTAGTATTTCCCACAGAAAGCTCTTTCAAGTGATGTGGCTTGACCTTAAAATTTCCAAAACAACCTGTTTAGTGTTTGCTTGCAGCTTGAAGTTAATGAGGTGTCTTGTAGCTAACTCCAAATATCAGTGTCAGTGAGTACAGAGAATGATAATACTGTATATGGTACCCTAATAATTCTCCTGAAATAACCACTATAATTTTGTTTCTTCCAATACTGTCAATCCAAACTCCAGGCTACATCAAGATACATAGGCCTACATTGGGATCGAACAGTATGGTGATGAACACTTTTCAGCTCGTCAAAGGTTAAATGCGATAGCGAGAGGTTCGCAAAGTATGATTTTTAGCTCACCTACATCTGTAAGATGTGGTGAGCTATTGTGATAACCTCGGGCGTCGGCGTCTGGCGTGTCCAATATTGTAAGATTTAATGTTAAGGTGAATTTCTCAAACATCAGTGGGCTCAGGCCTTTGATATTGCATATGTAGGTTGTAGGGGACTATCAGAACAGTATTTAACCCTGAAACTACGACTTTTTTCAAATTTCAGCTAAAATTTTCTGATAAAAGTTGTTGTAAGAATTTGCGTTTAGGTGTTGTAAGAATTTGTGTTAAAAGTCAGCTTTTGTGCATATTGTGCTGGTTTAACTTCTCATTACTGTTGATTTTCATATTTCAATAACAACTGTAGGTATTAACCCTACTGTATGCAGAAATTTAACGAAAATTTTCTTTTTTTTTCACTCAAAATTTTCATGTTTTTCTCGGACTTAGTAAATTTTAAGTTCTAAAGGTTTGTGTTAAGGTGAGGTGTTAAGGTGAGTTCTCAAAGATCAGTGGGCTCAGGCCTTTGATATTGCATATGTAAGTTGTAGGGGACTATCAGAACAGTATTTAACCCTGATACTATGACCTTTTTCCAAATTTCACCTAAAATTTTCTGCCAAAAGTTGTAAGAATTTGCATTTAGGTGTTGTAAGAATTTGCGTTAAACTCAGCTTTTGTGCAGATTGTGCTGCTTTAACTTCTCATTACTGTTGATTTTCATATTTCAATAACAACTGTAGGTATTAACCCTACTGTATGCAGAAATTTAACGGAAATTTTCTTTTTTTTCAGTCAAAATTTTCATGTTTTTCTCGGACTTAGTAAATTTTAAGTTGTAAAACTTTGTAAACTTTGTGTTTAGGTGAGTTGTGTTTCTATGTGTCTTTCCAGGCGATTAATATTCTGCACTTGGGTTACTGAACTCCATTGCAGTAATATTTAAACTTGCATTTCATGCATATTTGAGGAATTTGAGGCTGATTTTCTGCCAAAACTTGTAAGAATTAGCGTTTAGGTGTTGTAAGAATTTGCGTTAAAGTCAGCTTTTGTGCAGATTGTGGTGCCTTCACCTCTCATTACTGTTTATTTTCTCATTTCAATAACAACTGTAGGTATTAACCCTACTGTATGCAGAAATTTAACTGATTTCTTTTCTTTTTTTCAGTCACAATATTCACGTTTTTGTCTGACTTACTCAATTTTAAGTTCTAAAAGTTTGTGTTAAGGTGAGGTGTTAAGGTGAGTTCTGTTTCTAAGTGTCTTTCCAGGCAATTGATATTGTACGCATGGGTTACTGAACTACATTGCGGTAAAGTTGCGCCCTTATTACATGCATATTTGAGGAATTTGACGGGGATTTTTGGGACTTATATTCACTTTCTTTAAAAAAAAAAAATTTTAACTTTTTTTTTTATTATTTAATACTTTCTCATACTTGTTACTAGTAACATTAAGGCTTATTTTAGTTGTTGATGTGATGTATTTTTGTTGGGAATTATTGTCACTTTCTTGAACGAATGTTTTTCCGCAACTCCTACTCATAATAATAATAATAATAATAATAATTGATTTTGTAAAAGCGTAAAACGACGAAGAGTGCCCTAAAACGCTTCACAGAAATAAAATACACTTTTCTGAAAATAAAGAGTCACATGTTTCAGTTTCCTCTAGGGAGGTTCAGGAGAATGCTTCAGTAAATAGGAAAGTTTGAAGATTTCTTTTGAAGATGTTGATAGTTTCTGAATTTCTGACACTAATAGGCAACGCATTCCACAATCTTGGACCCACGATGGAGAACACACGATCATTAGCCAGATTAGATCTGCTAAAAGGTTTGACTAGTTGAATTTGATCTTTAGATCTCAGACTGCGTGATGGAGTGTATACAGTGATGAGCTCTTGCAGGTAAACTGGAGCCAGTTTGTGGATACATTTGAATACTAAGATCAATATTTTGAAATTGATTCTCTGTTTAACTGGAAGCCAATGTAATTGTCTTAAAACAGGTGTTATGTGTTCAGAGCATTTGGTACCAGTAATTATCCTTGCAGCAATATTTTGAACTTTTTGAAGCTTCTGAATCAAATACTGCGGCAGCCCCACTAACACTGAATTACAATAGTCCAGTTGTGAGGTGATGAAGGAATGCACAAGTTTTTCAAGTGCTGATTGGTTAAGATAAGTTCTCAGTCTTCCAATATTCCGAAGCTGCCAGTAACATTTTTGACATATTTTATTGATATGGATGTCTAGCTTTAAATTTGAGTCCATAATCAGTCCAATATTCCTGGCCGATTCACTTTTCATGGTGATGTTGTTTCCAACCTGAATTGATGTAACAGTGGGTGTAGGCATGCGAACCCCGGATATCACTAAGAATTCTGTTTTAGAGTCATTCATTTTCAGTTTAAAATCTATCATCCATTCCCGCACCAGATTTATGCAAGTTTCCATGTTGCTGACTGCAGTGATTGAGTCACTTTGAAGAGATGAATTAAATGTAATGTACAGTTGGGTATCATCCGCATACAGATGATATGATATGCCATGCCTTTTAAGAAGACGACCCAGAGAAGAAGTGTACAGAGTAAACAAAAGTGGACCAAGAACTGAGCCCTGAGGAACACCACACTTTAACATCTTGCTTTCTGAACCGGTCTTGTTGATATATATTTGTTGACTGCGACCTTCTAGATATGATGCAAACCATGATAAGACAGTTCCACATATGCCATGCTGTGTCAATGTCTGCAAAAGAATATCATGGTCGACTGTGTCGAATGCTGCTGACAAATCCAAGAGAACAAGCAATACAGCCTTACCCTCAGACACTGATTTAACAATGTCGTTGTTGACTCGCAGTAAAGCTGTCTCTGTACTGTGATTGGCTCTGTATGCAGACTGGAAAGGCTCTAAAAGATCATTTTCATGCAGATGTTTTTTGAGTTGTGAAGCAACAACTTTTTCCAACAATTTAGACAGGAAAGAGAGGTTCGATACTGGTCGATAATTCTTCAGGTTGTCAGGATCAAGAGATGGCTTCTTGATGAGTGGAGTAACAAGTGCTTTTTTCAGTGGGCATGGAACAAATCCCTCATGAAGGGATGCAGATATAATAGATGATATGGCTGGCAGAAGATGATCAATTGTCTCTTTCAGAAGGAATGTTGGAATTTCATCTAGAACATTGGATTTATTGGATGATGACAAAATCATTTTTCGAATATCTTCTTCCAAGACAGTGTGAAAACTGGAAAAATCTCTTTTTATGTCAAGTTGATCAAACTCTGGTGGTTCACGTGATGGTATACTATCCAGGATTAATTGAATTTTGGTTACAAAAAAAAAATCACTGAATTTTTCCAGAATTTCATTGGTATTTAGATGATCTGGGAGAATTGGTATTTAGATGATCTGGGAGAATCATAAACATTTCTAAAAGATGTATCCAATGATTCTATGTTGAATTGATATATAATAAATGCAGAAATATAGACTTTCCAAAGCCATCACATAAACCACATTAATCATTTGATGCCTAGTTAATGATTTATATTAACTAAATATTAGGCATGTTACATTGGAACGACATTATCAAGCGCGAATGTAGGTGAGCGTTGGGATGTAACATCCCTCTTGTTTGAATCACTTTAACCTCCCTGTAACCTGAATGACCATTCGTGACTTATTTCCAGGCCTGTATAAGGGTATGCGTCACAATAGGTAATGCTGACCCATGTTTTAGAGTCAAGTCTGTTCGACCCTATTCTGTATGATTTGGGGTTACCAGGCATCACATGCATATACTTCTTCAGGAGTGGGAATGGTACAGATTATTAGTAAGTAATGTTAAACTAAATTTGGTCATGTTCATGTGTTGCTTCGATCCATTTTTCCATTATAAAAACAATTCAAGAGGATGTCTGTTAGTATGAGAGTCTGTTAGTCTTCCCACAGGGGGGGGGGATATCGCTGTGGCACTGTCTTTCCGTTCATCCATCCGTCCATCTGTCTCCATCCACCGGTCTGTAGATGGAGTTGGTTTCCGCTCTCTAATATTCTGCTTGGTCGACTGAAACCTAACTTGGCATGTGGGGTTAGGCATGATGAGAGGAAGAACCTTATTTATTTTGGGATCATTGTGCCAAAGGTCAAGGTACCAGTGGCCCTGTCTCTTCCACCACTGGTATGCTATACTGCAGAAATCTTTCCCAGACACTGGTGATCACCGTATGGTGCACACCAAGGGCTTCACCAACCTGACAATGGGTAGCTCCTTGCTCCACCATCCCTACAGCCCGCCACATTTCTGCTTCAGACAAATGTCTTTGTACATTTGCATTTGCCATATTCAATCATTAAATCACAAGGGTTTGTGTTGAAATGAAGATTGAATAACCTACACATGTCATGTACATGTCGACAGTACACGAAAACATCCATGAAAATCAAGGGGTATATGTTTTCCATGACTGTCACGAAAAGTCTGCCTGTTAAGAGAGCTAATGTAAACACTGGGGACCATCTCAATACATTCCTCAATCATATCCACCAAAAATATCACAAATATGTCACCAGCAAATTTCACAATGATATGTCAATTATTTGGTGCTTGGCAAACTTTGAGTAGTATTGTTCTGCTTGGCTGACAGAAGCCAAACTTGGCATGTGGGTCAGGCATGATGATAGGGAGAACCCTATTTATTTTGAGGTCATTGTGCCAAAGGTCAAGGTCACAGTGACCTTGACCTTAAACAGTTGGATTCTCCAATTGAAATTTTGCCTGCCCGATCGATACTAAACTTGACCTATGGGTTAAGCATGATGAAAGGAAGAACCTATTTATATTTTTATACTGTACCAATGACCCAGACATAGCTGGTGCTAACTCTTAAAAATATAGGGCCAAACACAAATTTTGCCCCCAATCCCCAAAATTCGCATCTAAGTGTCAAGGACGTCCCGAAATTGGCGCCATTAATCATTCTTAGTTTGGCCCTTCATCAGTTAACATCTGACTGATCTTTGTGCTTGTAAATCTCAGTTTAAATGATGCCAGACACATAAATATTAGTGAAATGGTGATTCTAAGGAGGATATAGAAGGAGGAGAGGAAAAATGAGTGACAGAAAATAATCAGGGCTGTAACTTAAAATTTCTTGATCAAATTATGTTAAGTTACCTATTTTCGAGGCAACTGCCTGTTGTGGTCATTCTTGTTATCAAGATTACACTGCTTATTCAGTGTTTTCCTCTCTCCCTTTCCTTTAAGTCCCCTCTTGCTATTCTCCCATGCTTTTGGCATATTTTCTGTAATATTATTACTAAAATTTCTTGGGAGTTTTAGCTGGATAACAGAATGTATTCTGTTCTTTTCCCCATGTTTACGTCTTCACCTATGGGTGGTTAGGCGTAGTGTTCTGCATCTACCATCTGTTGTTCTGCAGTTTCTTCCCTGGAAGTCTCTGTTTTGCATCAGATGGTGTATTATTGGTAACTGATTTCGGGCCAGGGTGCCTGGAGTCTTGATCTAGTGTTTTTACACTTATTGTTTACATTTCCAACAGCCCTCTGTGTGAGGGGGGATTTCTTGAAAATAATATCTTGATGTTAATTTAATCATAACTAGACATATTATTATTGTTCGTAAGTGTTGCATAAATTGTTTTAAATATTTTTAGAATTTTTGTCCACACTTAGACTTGGGATCCATTGGGGCTCAACGTTACTTTTCAGAAACTTGGGCTATTCTGAAAAAATATTTTTTCAAAAGTTTTTGATTCAATTATTTTTTCTATGTTAATGGATCTTGTTATTATTTATTTTGATTGTCAGGGGTTGGTGCGAGTACTAGGACTTTGTTTTCTTTTCACATTGAAAGGATATTGTTCAGTTGTAATAAGAGGAAATCTTCCTCTGACTTTCATAATCATTGTATAATGTAGTCAGTGTACTCGCACTAACTCCTGTTCTGTATGTGTTGATTACGATGACAACATGGGAAGCGTATGTCACGGTATGTTAGTGGGGAATTGGCCATTCCGGTCCTTTCCTCGCAGGGTCACTCTACTTTATCAATCTCTATTTCAGACGATCATGATCAGGGTGATGTATCCGTGATGTCTTCCAAAAAGTGTGCCTCCGTCGTCACAATTAATGTAGAGCTAGCGGAAAAGTGCTCAGGTAATACGTCAATTGCCTAAGAGGACCCTAGTAGGTTCGACGGCCTTTGACGTCCGCTAGCTCGCCCGGTGTAGCGTCCATTCATCGAATGGTTCGGCAGCCGGGTTCGTCCGTTGCGGTCTAGAAAGGAGTTTTGGGTGATGCGAGCACTATAAACATCCATGTGCACACCCTGTGACGGCGGATTAGAGGAGAGAACGGAGGAAGCCTTTTAGTCCGGTTCATAGCTCGTCCAGGCCCATCCGGGCTGCGAGCGAGAGAGGCCCCTCTCTCGTACATCAACATCTGGCCCCAGATGTTGTGGTACAAAATGTATCGCATTCGGAGCATACATCCGCCGCTTGGGACGCTCCGTTATATAGACAGTCTGGAGAGACTGTCAATAAGGCTTCCTCATTCTCATGACAGCGCACACGACCGCACCTTGGCTACGTGACCTCCGATATCCAGTCAACTTCGCCAATCAGAGAATCCTCGGTGACCAGGTCACGCCATCCGATAGCCAGGGACACGAGGCCTGCAGACTCTGGACGTTCGCATAAGAAAGTATGCGGGAGTCAACGTACACGGAGCTTCCAGCGGCAAAGCATCGTAAGACCGCTTCTGCACAGGCCTCGGTGACGGACGTGCTATCCCAAATAGCACAACTTATCGCAGCATACCAGCAACGACAGAATCTCTGTCGCATAATATAATATCCGACGTCGCTGGGTCGGGACGCTCCGCGGAAGCATCAGGTGCGGACGTCCGAAAATTTCATGCGGTCCGACGGGATGCCGAAAGGGATTCGGAGGTTTTTCGAGCTTTCCCTTTCGGAACATCATAAGCTGCTGTATATGTCATCCGACTTCTTCTTCTAGAGGTTCTTCGTCGGACCAGAATGCTGCGATACCGGATAAGAAACTGATAGCGTCGGTGGACTTAGAAATTTTTGGTTCGGTTCCGGGACATCGTCCCTCAGTTCCGACACAGTCCAATAATGTCTCAGATACGTTCGATTTATTGAACGACGCTATATATATTTTTTATATGCTTGCTATGTACAAGCATATCTGGTTTCTTGTTCGCAAAATTACTGAGATGTTTTTCAAAAGTGTGCCTCTGTCATCATAGTTAATGAAGAGCTAGCGGCAATTAGTGCTCATGGATTACGTCAATCTCCTAAGAGGTCCCTAGTAGGATCGACGGAGTTGACATTCGCTAGCTCACCCAGTGTAGCGTCCATTCATCGAATGGTTCGGCAGTCGGGTTTGTCCGTTGCGGTCTAGGATGGAGATTTGGGTGATGCGAGCACTATAATAGACTTTAGTACACACCCAGTGACGATGGATTAGAGGAGAGATCGGAGGAAGCTTGTTAGTCCAGTTCCTAGCTCGTCCGGTCCGTCCGGGCGGCGAGCGAGAGAGGTCCCTCTCTCGTGCAACAACATATGGGACCGGATGTTGTGGTACAGACATTTCACCTTTGGAGCGTATGTCCGCCACTCTGGACGCTCCGTTATATAGACAGTCCGAGTGACTGTCGATAATGCTTCCTCATCCTCACAGCAGCGCACACGACCGCACATTGGCTACGTGACCTTGAATATCCGGCCAGCTTCGGCATTCAGTGATTCCATGGCAAACAGGTCACGCCATCCGGTAGCCAAGGGACACGAGGCCTGCACACTCCGGTCGCTCGCATAATAGAAGTATGCACGGGGTAACGAACACGGAGCTTCCAGCGGCAATGCATCGTAAGACCACTTCTCCACAGGCCTCAGTGATGGACGTGCTATCCAAAATAGCACAGCTTATCGTAGCATCCCAGCAAACGACAGATTCTCGGTCGGATCAGGAATAATCGGACAGCGCTGGGTCGGTACGCTCCGCTGTTGCATCAGGTACGGACGACCGAATATTTCATAGGGTCCGACAGGATGACGAAAGGGATTCGGATGATTGCGAGCTTTCCCTTTTGGAACAACAGAAGCTGCCATACATTTCTTCCGGCATTATCTTCCAGAGGTTGTTCCGTCGGACTACATTGCAGCGATGCTGGATAAGAGACTATAGCGTCATTGGACACAGAGTTTTGGATCGGTTCAGGGACATTGTCCCTGAGTTGCCGACGCAGTCCAATAATGTCTTAGAACATTTGAATTATTGAACGACGCTATATATATATAAGCTTGCTATCAACATGCTAGTATAGTTTCTTGTCCGCAATGCTCTATTCTGCCTTTCGTGAATTCTAGGAAATAATTGTTTATTGGCAGAACTGGGCTTACCGAGAGTTCCTTTGCGTCTAAGACGGCGAGACTGAAGACTGCTAATTATCTTTTTTGCCGTCGATGTCAATTCCAACCACGATGTTGGAAACGACAATGATGTATAATAGACTTAACTTAGACGCTTTATCATACGTATACCACCTTACTGAGACGTTTATCATTACGTCTACAACAGAAAGAATTCCAGGATATGATCCTCAATGAGATTTCTTTCAGGGGCAGTAGTTTTTTCACGTATAACTCCGCCCTTCAGTGGCAACCTGGGGTTGGTTAGACGTGACGCAGCCCTAGCTACATCCACACGCATGGATAGTAAGGTGAAGAACTCTCTCAGAGTCGCTTCGGTCTCGAGAAGCTTCTCTTCGACGGCAACCTTTCAGCAATCTTGAATTGCTCGATATACACGTTCTCTTGTTTATCAAGTGTAAGAAGAGATTCAGACGTGGGCATACATTCGGTGGTTGACTCGGAGAGTTCCACTGTAGTTGCCGGATCCGAGTTTTTCGATTATGACGGATGTCAGTCAAACAGGTTGGGACACAATTTTGATCCCAACGGATTCGAAGTGCCAGGGTCTTTGGGTTCCGCAGTTTTTAGGCAAGCTCCTTACTTCCAAGGAAGAATATTATGTTGGCTTGCACTACGTCATTGGATGAATTTTATTCAGAAACGCATGTTCAATCCTGTCTGATAATACGACAGTAGTTGCGTATATCCGGAACCAGGGAGGCACTCATTCGGTTCCGTTATTAATTTTAACGGAAAGAATCCTTCTGTTTGTTATAGAACACCAAGTTCTGTTTTGGTTCGTCATATTCTCGGTCGTCGGATCGTATTAGCAGACTCCCTTTCACGTAAGGGTCGTTTGTTGCCGTTGGAATGGACTATCAACAAACAAGTATTCAATCAGATTTGCTATCAATGGCAGCGCCCAGTGATAATTTATTTGCGACACAACTCTCCAATCAATTGTAGACGTTTGTGTCACCGTGTCTGGATCCCTGAGCATATGTAGTTAACGCTCTATCGATCTAGTAGGACGCTATGATAGGATATGCGTATCCTCCATCGCTGTTGATTCAGCAAGTATTGCTAGAATTATTCATTCACAATACAATTCTGTTGGTAGCATCTCTGTCCCACAGAGACGGTGGATAAATTTACTTAGATGTCTACTGTGGGACTTACCGCGGAAACTTTCTCCACGAGAGGATCTTTTTTCGCTGGGGAAATCGTGTCAACTCTATCACAACCCGCAAGGTCTCAACCTTCACGTATTCCGTTGTGCGGTCCTTCTTGCATAGCAAGCACTGTATAGGACCAGCATTGGACGCGATTCCTAACTGTAGAAGGTCCTCCTCTTCGCTATACTATGCGGCTAAAGTGGAGGGTCTTCCGTCATTGGTGTAGGGATCTTTATGTTGATATTTTTGATTCCTCCATACCAGACATTGCAACTTTCTAGTATACTTGTTTGACGAGATCAACTGCAGCCAGTTACTTTTATAGGTTATAGGTCTATGTTATCTGATACCTATGCACACCATGATAGTTTACAATGGAGCCTAATGTCTCTTTAAGTTAGTTTGAAACTTTTCGATAAGAGACCTAGAATCCTTAGATTAATTCCTATTCGGAATTTAGCTTGGGTTCTTATTAACTAAAGCAACCATTTGAATCCTTGAGACAGCAGTTTCAATTCTGGTCTTTTAAGGCAGCGATTCTCTTAGCCTTCTCTTCTGCTGAAGAGCCAGTGAGCTTCTTGCACTATCGGTGGACGATTCTCACTTTCGTAGTATCGAGAACTCTATTACCTTTACTACTAATGTTGTATTTTTGGTTAAGAATCAGGCTCCTAATGATATCCGGAACCTATTGTTTTTTAGGTCCTTCCGTCTTCGAGCGGGCATAGGCCTTTACTCTGTCCGGATAGACCTTTATGTATTTATTAACAGATCTCAGTTTATCAGTAGGACGTAAAGCTTCTTCTGGCTCTGATGCCTAATAGAAGGGTCATTACAGTCCATTCTATTACTTAATGCATTCAGTTAACTATCGGTACTGCTTAGGATAATCTATCCTTAACCCAGCAGTCTGTGCTTAAGATTTCGGCTCATGAAGTAAGAGCTCTTCTACATCTTGGGCTGACGTATAGTTTTGCTATTATAGATTAATGGGCTGCATATTGGTCTCAACCATCCACATTCACAAATTTTTATCTCAGAAATATTGTATCCATTTCTGGAGACCTGCATTGTTTAAGTCCATTATCAGCTGCTCAGAAAGTCGATCACTTAACAATTGCAACTATAGCTATGTAGGCTTTATGTTCCGGCAGTGACTCCGTTCTGCTGCCCTCTTCGCTCTGGGCTATTTGACCCAGGGCAAGGGGAAGGGGGGGAGGGGGGAGGGTCTTCCCTTGGGTCACCTGTTTTTATTATGAAAACAAGGGGATACCTCCTCCGGAGTTAGTATTTCTGAGCTGTTACTGGGATGGTTTCTTAAGTGAAAGTTATGTTTTTAAATTCATTCATGTCATAGTTTTAAAGTATAGCATTTGTATATGTCATGTGTCAAACGGATGTTATTATACTATCCTCAGACACTTTTAAAAGAGTATAAAGAGTCTCAATTCTTATCAACCTACCTCAATTGTTTACAACAGGTTTGCACTACAGTGGAAGAACCTAACTCGGATAAAATACTCTCCATTTTAATCTTTCCCAAGATTTGGGAAAGAAAAGTGGTGTAAAAACACCACGAAAAAATAAGCCAAAACTGGGCCGAGCGCCATCGGCGCACACCCAGTATGGGACGCTCTTCCATAGTACAAATCCCTGACTTCCGTCACAGTGCGCAATGCATCAATTCGTCATTCTTTTTCTATCCGAGGCACGAGCAGGATGTGTTTCCGCCATATGCATTATGAAACAGTGATAATTCAACTCGTGGATAATGGTTTTCCTGTGACTGGAATTATGGATCTGAAGATCGTATAATAACAGGACTGTGTTTTATATATTCTCGTTTATATTTTCAACCACATTCTCATTGTTTATTAATTACTATTCCGTTTTCGCGAATGTTTTGCGACATCGTGTCATCGCGATTCAACAACGAATTTTTTCAGTTGATAAAAAATTTTATTGGAGTCGGTGTCGGACTTCTGGGTTCTGCCACCTTCTCTCGTAGTTGAGGGTGTTCTTCTACTTTCTGTTTCTGTTGAGTTCACCTTTTTCTTCTACTGCTCTCACCTCTGTTCTTTCCAGTTCGGTTCCTTTAGGGCAATTCCTTTTGCCCTCGCCATTGGTGCGTTCTCGTGTCCGTTTCGTTCGCACACGCGGGTGGTGTGGAATGCAGTCGTTTCGGGAGCCTCCCGACTCGACCACGTCTGATGTGAGTTTACCCCCTCCGTGGGGGATGTGCAGCTCCTCCTGCACCCGTGGGGGGGGGGGGGGCACTGTCGTTTCGGGGCCCCCCGACTCGACCACGTCTGGTGTGAGTTTGACCCCCTCCGTGGGGGATGTGCAGCTCCTTCCGCTCCCGCGGGGGGTGGTGAACGCTTTCGTTTCGGGTCGCCCGATTCGACCACGTCTGATGAGAATTGCTCTTCCTCCGTGGGGGATGTGCAGCTCCTCCCGCACCAGCGGGTGGTGGGGACCGCTTTCGTTTTGGGGCTTCCCGATTCGACCATGTCTGGTGAGAGTTATTCCCCTTGCGTGGGGAATGTGCAGTGTTTAACCATGGTGGATACTGCGGGAGCTGTTGGTTTTCTGGTGTAGAGATGCCTGGTTCCGGGACTATGGGCCCTCTCCAGTCGACATCTGAGGCTGTCACTAGGGTTGTGACTCCTCCTTTGGAGGCCGAGCTTGGTGGCTCTCTCCGCTTTTCCGCCAGTTCCAACAGCTCCCGTCGTATCTGCTGCTACTGCTGTTCCGTCTACAACGTCATGGGCACCGTTTTTAGCCGGCCTCGGCTTCTCCCTGCCAGGGTCTGCAGGGATGTCTGTAGTATGGTTGTGGGGTTTCGGCCTCAGCCTTCCCAGACTTCCACTTGGCGAAGTCAAATGGGGCTGCCGACTGAACCCTATACTGTGTCCTCTCAGTCAATGAGCACAGTAGTTTTATACCTGCAGTGGTCTGCTGCGGTGTCTGGTTGTGTAGACGTGGGGGTATCGGCCTCAGCCTTCCCTGACTTCAACTCGGCAAAGTTGGAAGTGGCTGCCGGCCGGACCCTCTCCTGTGGTCTCTGCGCCGTCGATCACCACAGTTGTCATTGGTTTCGCTTGTTCTTAGTGGGACACTATGAACTCCGTGGCGTTTCCGTCCCTCATTCTGGTCACACGACCAGTTTTGGGGGTCCAACGTCTTTTGTGCAGCCTGGACCTTCTGCCCTGCAGAGGTCAGCGGTGACTCTCATGAGTTCCTGCTATGTTGATCCTCGGGGTGTGTCACACCCCTATACACGTCTGGCTTCAGACGTTTTCGGCTGCCGCCCGTCGTCCCATGTCGGGTCTTTTGGAGGATCGTGACCCTTCGCTGGTTCAGAGGGTCAGCGGTGAAGCCACTTTGCCGGTTCGTTCCCCTGTCGAACCGGCCAGTACGGGCAGTGAGCTTAGGGAGGCCCTCTCCTTACTCACTCAGGTTCTGTCAACGAGCCTTCCTGTTGCTTCCAGCGAGGCAGCGAGTGGTTTCCAGGCGCCTCCTGTGGCGCTGCCTCCCGGGATTAGAAACAGGCCGCTTTCTGATCCCCTGGTGTTCCGACACCATGGGAGGCGTCGGCTGATTTGCCCACGATGGGCTATGTGTCTTCTGACTCAGGGGAAGAGTCAGACATGCTTGATGTCGAGAGCCAGCAGTCTTCGGACTTGGGGGCAGCTCTTGATTTCGTGTTTGGGTTCCTTCCGGATCTCAAACCATCTAACCAGTCGACAGTGTCAGCCAGGCCGCGATCATCGGTCGCGCGCCAACAGTCTATGGAGCAACCTGCTTCTGGGCGTCTTCCACCATGCCCTTCGGTACAGTTGGTTGAAGCATTTTCAGCCTTGGACTCCAAGCTAAGTTCCAAGGCTATGAAGGCTCCGTTCTTCACCAGGGTTGACACCTTTTTGCCTCCGGCGCGTTATCGTTCCTACGATTCCGCCAATCCGTCGGTCTACCAGACTTTGACGGTTTTGGATCAGGACTCCAATTCCCTCGGGCTTTCCAAGTCCAAGTCTGCCGTCATTCCGATGACGACTCTGGAGTCCACATTGGGCTTATCGAGAGAGATGCTTGGTATGCTTTCTCTCTCCGATCACGTCGTCTCAGCTTTTGCTGCCTATCTGCCTTCAGATAAGATTGACGAGGTACAGGCTCCTTTGCGTGTGCTGTCCAAGGCGCTCATGCATCTTACTCACGCGCATGCCTATAACACGGCTAATCTGGAATTAGTTCAAAGGGACTCTGTGCGGGACACAGGCCGATCCCTTCCTGAGGAGCAGTACGCTGCTCTTCGATCTGCTTTTTTGACAGGTCCGCAACTTTTCCATGATTCTGTGTTGACGGTCCGGGATGACGTCCTACGTCATTCCAACGATCAGCTGCTGTTTCTTCAGCTTGATCAGCCTTCTAGGGTAGGCACGGGCCGTTCCAAGCCTAACAAGTACCCTCTGCTTCCTCTGCGAAGCAAAAGGGGCTGATCCTTCTGCCACCGCTTCTACTTCTTACTCAAGGGGTAAGGGTAAGCGTCGGCAGTCTTGAGGGAACTCGCAGGATTCTTCATTCAGTAGAGGTGTTTTCTCCTCTCGCGAGCCTCGTCGGGGTTCGCAATGAAGGTCCTCACCTCGACTCGTCCCAGGTTGGAGGAAGGATAGCAGAGTTCGCAGACTGTGGGCCACCATCACATCCGATCCTTGGATGTTAGATGTTGTTTGGTCCGGGCTGCGAATATCCTTCTGACAGCACTCCACTCTGTCTGGGGTGCCTTTTCCAACCACAGTTCCTTCAGACATTTTACGTCTGGAACTTTTGTCCACGGAGATAGACAATCTCCTGACAGAGGGGGCGATTGAGGTCATCAAGAACATTAGGTCAGGGGGTTTCTATTCCCGCCTGTTCTTGTTGCCGAAGAAGGATGGCCGACTCCGACCGGTTCTCGATCTGAGTTTCCTGAACCAGTCTATCATTTCTCCCAAGTTCAGCATGGAGACTTTCAGGTCGGTCCTCCGTTCAATTCACCAGGGAGATTTCGCTTCCAGCTTCGACCTGCGAGACGCTTACTTTCACGTTCCGATTCATTGGGCGTTAACGGAAGTATCTCAGGTTCATTTTTCTGGGGCGAGTTTACCAGTTCAAGGCCATGCCTTTCGGCCTCAACCTCTTTCCTTGGTCTTTCACCAGACTGATGTCGCATGTGATAGCTTTCCATCGCATACAGTCCAGGGTGACTACTTCGGCATATCTGGACGATATCCTCCAGGGGCATTCCAATGCTGCCTTCCTGGAGTCGGATGTCGCCACTCTGTTGAGCTTGCTCACGTCGCTACGTTTCAGAGTCAACGAGGAGAAGTCGGACCTGGTCCCTTCTCAGTCGTTTTATCATCTGGGGATGGCTTTCCGCACACAATTCAATTTGGTGGCGGTTCCCCAGGCCAAGGCTGTGATTCTCTCAGCTTTTGCTCCGACTCTGTCCCAGTCCACATCTGCGACAGCTCGGAGTTTTCTCCGGCTAATCGGTCTCTGCTGTTTGGTGACGGATCTCATTCCTCTAGGTCGGCTGCGTGTCCGACCTCTCCAACACTTTCTGCACAGTCGTTGGAGGCCGAATGTAGATTTTCTGGATCTGGTGCTTCAGTTTCCAGACTATCTTTATCCTCACCTTCTCCTCTGGGCGGATGTCCAGTGGCTTTTGCAGGGTGTTCTGTTGGACTTCCCCATGTCCGATCGCGTTCTTACGGCAGATGCCAGCGATCTCGGATGGGGTGCGACGTTGGATCCTCTAGGTCTTTCCATTCACGGGATGGTGGACCAGGATCATGCAGCTCTACACATCAAACAGAAGGAGCTTCTTGCTCTTCTGCGTTTCAGGCAGTGGATCCCTCACCTATCGAATCGCCAGGTCCTTGTGTTGTCCAACCATTTGACGGTGGTTGCTTACATTCGGAACCAGGGCGGCACGCACTCTGTTCCAATGTACGAATTGGCTTGGGATCTTCTACTGCTCGCTCAGGATGTCCGCGCTGGGGTGGCTGTTCGTCACATTCCTGGTCGCCTGAACGTCCTAGCCGACTCCCTGTCCCGTTGGGGCAGGGTCATTTCCACCAGGTGGATGCTCCACATGGCGGGTTCCATCGATCTGTTGTGACTAGTTGGAACCATCAGGTGGACACTTTTGTGTCCCCGTGTCCAGATGCTCTGGCTTTCGCCGTGGACGCTCTGGCCCTCCTTTGGGATGGTCTTGTCGACTACACCTTCCTACCGGTTCCGAATCTGCCTCAGGTTCTCACCCAGATATGAACCTGCAGTCGAATCCTTTCGATCACACCCGTCGCTTCGGTGGGTGTGGATCATTCTGCTCCGCTCTCTGTTAGCGGCGGTTCCGGCATGTCTCCCTCTACCTCACGACTTTCTTTGCCAAAGTCGCCCGGGAGGTTTTCAAGTTGACCCGACTTCATTGTGCCTTCGCACATGTCTTTTATCGGGTCCTGTCTCCTCCGTAGTGGTTTTTCGAGACACGCAGTGGAGTTCCTTTTCTTCAAGGAGGAACTCACTCCACTGGTTTAGCCTCTGTGGCTAAGTGGAAGGTTCTTCTGTCGATGGTGTGTGATCACTCTGTTGCTTCTGTCACTCCTTCGATCACACTGCTTGCGGAGTTTTCTGGTATATGTTTGTTTCTGAGGGTCTCCAGCTATGTGTACTTGTCCATGCTTCGGAGACATTTTTTCCTATGTGATACTGCATTGTTTCGACACTCATCCTTGCCTCTCCAAGCGTGTTCAGCTCTTTTCCTTGGAAAGGCCTTGGACTTTGCAGTTTACTCCAAGATGGTCACTTTCTTGGGCGCTGCTCTGCTTGGGGGTGGGGGGCGTTCACGCCTTTATCCTGGATGAATATGCGTTTTCCCACATGCCAGATCTCTCCTGCATCCATTTCTTGATGGACGTGTCTTGCTATTCGTGCAGCTTCCGCTCGTCTAGCTACTGGTGATTGTATTACCAATTGTTTTTTTCTGCCAGGAGGTGCGTGCATTGTCTTCCTCTTTTAATAACTCTGTCATGTTGTCGGATGACTGATGTTATACTGGCAGCCTTCTGGAGAAATGCTACATTCTCCTTTTCTCTGCGACAGTTGCAGGAGCCGACAGAGACCCTTGGGGCCCTCTTTCTTCGGCTCAGGATGTTGTCTATCCAAGCTTTTCAGCTTTTTTCAGGGTCGGTTCCAGCTTTGTGCTGTTACTGCCTTTTCTGTCTGTGCGTCGCACTACACCATACGCCTCATCTTTCATTGGCTTTTCTAATGTTTGTGATGCTATGGTTTGATAGGCCTAGGGATCTCTTCCTCTGTCCATGGTCCCAGTGCTATTGAGTTATGTGTGGGTTGGTTATGTGATTCCCTCCAGCCTTTTGTCTATTTAGCCTGTTGTAAACAATTGAGGTAGGTTGATAAGAAGTATAAATTTTATAGTAAATTTCCTTTCTTATTATACCTACCGAAATTGTTTACATGGAGGCCCTCCCGTCTTCTTATTCGGGTAAGAATCCTTCCTCCCCGCTGATCACATAACTCCTGTGTTGTTCGGAATCAAAAGAATGACGAATTGATGCATTGCGCACTGTGACGGAAGTCACGGATTTGTACTATGGAAGAGCGTCCCATACTGGGTGTGCGCCGATGGCGCTCGGCCCAGTTTGGGCTTATTTTTTCGTGGTGTTTTTACACCACTTTTCTTTCCCAAATCTTGGGAAAGATTAAAATAGAGAGTATTTTATCCGAGTTAGGTTCTTCCACTGTAGTGCAAGCCTGTTGTAAACAATTTCGGTAGGTATAATAAGAAAGGAAATTTACTATAAAATTTATACTTCTTTGGACTAACTTTATTTATTGGCTTACTTTAAATATAATTAGTATACGAATTATACTGGATATTAATAGAGAACATGGATGTTATCATGCTCAATTATAAAGGTATTGTGTCTTTCTAATTTGTCATAAATAAGAAAGATACACGTGAAGCCTATTTCTCCTTTTCTCCTACAGGAGATGACTCTATTTATATAGTTGAGCTTATTGGATTTTCCTCTATGTCCTGGGCCCTCCAGCCTTTTTACTATTCAGCTATGTCTGGGTCATTGGTACAGTATAAAAATCTTAAAAAATTTATAGTAATTTATATATTTTTTATACTTACCAATGACCCAGACGGGGATGGCCCTCCCAGGAGTTGGGAACTCATACCTCCCCGCTGAGGACATAGCACTTACCAGGCACTGTTGGTAAGAATGATTAATGGCGCCAATTTCGGGACGTCCTTGACACTGCGCATGCGCAGTAGAGGTGAAGTATGGAGGGCCATTCAGGACATGTTTTCTTTGGTTTTACATGCAAATTTTGGGGACTGGGGGGCAAAATTTGTGTTTGGCCCTATATTTTTAAGAGTTAGCACCAGCTATGTCTGGGTCATTGGTAAGTATAAAAAATATATAAATTACTATAAATTTTTTAAGTTTTTTAGGTTATTATGCCTAAATTTGACCTGAGCTGGTTTGAGTTCTTGTAATTATTAAAATTATGCATTCCTGATCGAACTCAACTTGGCATGTGGACGAACCTAACATATTTTTAGGTCATTGTGCCAAAGGTCAAGGTCACAGTGACATTGAACTGGAAATTTTATCGGTCCCGATCAAAACCAAACTTGACATGTCATCAAATATAGGTAATCTTATCTGTATTATTTGAGTACATAATACCAACATTGGCTGTGATAATTTAATGTAATATATTACCAAGGTTACTGGGTTGGGGGGGGGGGAGGGTATGGATTTGCCACCCTTTGCAGCTATCCTCCAGTTTATAGCTGTGGCCGATGGAGTTTGTTTCCACTCTTTAACTAAAATTCCGCTTTGCTGACTGAAACCAAACATGGCATGTGGGTTAGGTATGATGAGAAGAACCCTCTTCATTTTGGAATCATTGTGCCAAAGGTCAAGGACACAGTAACCTTGTGCTTTAATTTTTTATCAGAGTTTGTTTCCGCTCTTTAATTAAAGTTCTGCTTGGCCGACTGAAACCAAACTTGGCATGTGGGTTAGGTATGATGGGAGGAAGAACCCTATTTATTTTAAGGTCACAGTGACAGAGGTCAAGGTCACAGTGATCTTGAACTTAAACATTTACCAGAGTTGTCTTCTCCAATTGAAATTTAGCATGCCCGATCAAAACCAAACTTGGCTTATGGGTTGAGCATAATGAAAGGAAGAACCCTATCCGTCCTTCCATCTCTATGTTCCTTTGTCCATCCACAATTCCTTTAGCACCCATCCCCTACAGACCACAGCTCTCACCCGATCAGTTCCAAATTTCATGCATGGCTTTGGGGCAATGTCTAAATGGGAGCTATTGAATTTTTCTGAATTTTATTGAAAACATCGCCACCAGTGGCCATCTTACATTTATCATATTAATTGTCAATCCCATTAGCACATCTCACACCTCTCACCCGATCTTTTTTCAAATTCCATAAGCTTTGGTGTCATATCTATATGCAAGCTATAAAATATTTCTGAATTTCATTGAAAAACATGACTCACAGTGGCCATCTTGGATTTGGCATATAAATTGTCAGCAATTCCTTTAGCACACCCTACAGGCCACACCTCTCACCCGATCCATCCATCTGCCTGTCCATCCATCCATCCATCCATCCATCCATCCATCCATCCAATCCATCCATCCATCCATCCATCCATCCATCTATGTGTTGTCTGCCCATCCATCGTCAGCATTTTGTTTGTCTTGTCCATATAATTTGATCTAATCGGCAGATCTTGTTCATACTTGGTACAGTTATTTCTCATGACTCAACATTGATCCAAGGTCATATAATCAAGGTCAAGGTCACAGCAAAACTTAGATATTGTTATACAGACCTTATCTGGTCCATACAACTTGGTGTGATTGACAGAGCTTATAGTTGGTACAATTATTACTCATGACTCAAAGGTGTGTCATGACTTTGACCCAAGGTCATATCAGGGTCACAGGCAGCAAAACTTTTATATTGTTATACTGCCCTTGTCGGGTTCATATAACTTTATTCGATTGACATATCTTATTCATAGTTGGTACAATTATTTCTCATGACACAAAAGTGTGTTGTGACTTTGATCCAACTTCATACCATCATGGTCAAGGGCACAGACAACAAGACTTTGATGTTGTTATCCAGCCTTTGTCTGGTCTGTATAATTGAATCTGTGTGACAGATCTTTTACATACATCACAGAAAGGAAGATGAACCAAGTAATCATGAGGACTTCATCTAAAAAGCTAGATTCCAGTCATCGTTTTTGATGGTGTGCAATGGTTTAGTGGTTTAGGCGCTGGACTCCTGATTGCCAGGCGGTGTTGCCGAGGGTTGGAATCCTGGCGGGGGATCAGAAACCAACATTCAAAATTCCTCTAAAACATGATTGTGTCATTTGAAAAAGTCACACAATTGTTACCCATAACCTAACCTTGTGTCATGACCTTAACCCATTGTCATATGAAGGTTAAGTTCAAAAGCGGTAACACCTAGATTCTTGTCTTGTATTTAGCTTCCCCCTAAAAGCAGTGACCCTCGGCAGAGCTGTCTAGGCAGAGACGCCTCTTGTTTAATTTAGTTTTTACCAAATTTTTCAACAAATCAAATCTGGCTGTGTTAACCCTTTACCCAATGTAACAGCCATATATGGACCTCTGGCCAGCACAGTATGCACAAAAATCATCATCATATTTTATTCTTTTCATTTTTTTGCCTCCAAAACCTAATTAAGGGGACCCCCTCATTGGAATGAGCTCATTGAGGGGTCATTTTGACAGAAGATATGTTTTATAAGCCATAACTCTGGTGCTGAATTTTGTGAGAATCTAAGAAACTTAGTCATGTAATTATTCTCGCGAATTTATTTCTGAACAGCAGATTAGAATAGGCATTGTTATTTTGATTCTCACCAATTTTTTTCCACAAAATTCTGCTCCTGAAAATGAAAATTTTGCTTGAAAAAATTTTTCTAAACAAAGTGCTTACCATGTTAAGTAAAGGGTTAATGCAGCCTCGACTTGATTTGAAAGGGAATTCAAGAAAAAGTATGTTGACCCTTCAAGGCCTAATTCCGATTTAAGTGACCTCAGAACAGGCGCTCTTAACATGCCATCATGAGGAGGGCCTTATGATTACGTACGTAGTGGTTTATAGTCCTGTCTTGGCAGCCAAGTCTTGACAAGACATCAGTCCGAAGCCACTGGACATGTAGAGGATGTGGACTGGTGGGAATTATTAGAGTTTAGCATATGGTTTATGTTATCATTTTCAAAACCTTGCCAATTGATTTTTAATTCAGTTCTCTATTCTATATTTCCTGATGTTTTTTTTTCAGAAGATAACCAGTCTATGCACAGTGATAATTCCACAAGTGGTTGTTCATCAATGATACCACATCCAGATAAACGAGAGTATCAGAGGGAAGTTCTCCAAATGAATGAGAGTAGCATACAAAGGTTTAAAGAACATAGTCCCAAAATGGTAGAAAGTTCTTCAAATCAGAATTCTACAACAGTTTCTAAACAAAGCATAGAAAAAGGTGAATAGACTTGCATTTTCTTAATTATTGCCAAAGGGAAAGAAACACGAAATTTTAATATTAATAAATATATTGTGGTTCTAGACAAGTTAACTGGAATCACCTTGTCCGTCCATCCATCCATCTGTCTGTCCATCCTCTCTTGCTGTCTGTTCATTTGTCCGTCAGTAGACATAATTTTGTCCTGAGATTTTCTCGGATGTTTATGAACAATCTGCTCGAAACTTGGTATGAATATTCACCACCATAGGAACCTGTGCACCTGCGATTATAGTTCTGGTCGGAATATGTTTGCCAGAATTATGCCCCATTTTGACTTTAAAAAGCAGGCTAGAATTTTATCCAGAGATTTTCTCAGGTGTTTATGGGTCGATTCCTTTGAAACTTGGTATGGATGTTTGCTAGCATGGGAACCTGTGCACCTGCGATTATAGTTTTGATTTGACTTTTTTCCCCAGAGTTATGCTCCTTTTCATCTTTGCATGCCTGAATTTTATGCAGAGAATTTCTCAAATGTTTATGGGTCAATTTCTTTTTCACTACCATGGGGACCTGTGCACCTGCGATTATAGTTTTGATCAGACTTTTTTTTACCAGGATTGTGCCACTTTTTGTCATAGAATAATCATGGGGGGGGGGGGGGGGGGGAGGGGGGTTATGGATAGGCCCATCTGGGACAGTCACACCTCTAGTGCATGCAAAAGACTTGTTCCTGCATGGAACACCACGAGCTTCAAATATAAAAATTTTCAAACTGCTGCTCCACGTTGAACAGAGAACTGTTATTAGCTCACCTGAGTGAAGCTCAAGGGGAGCTTTACTAATCACTTTCTGTCCGGCGTCCGTCGTCGTCCGTCCGGCGTTAACTTTACATTATCGACTTCTCCTCCTAAACCACTAGCCCAATTTTATTCAAATGTTGGCTAAATGTTTATTACCTAATGCCAATTCAGATTTGTTCAAATGAAGTTGCCCCTCCTCCTGGGTGGAGCCACACCCCCAAGGGGCACCAAAATCTTTGTAAATCTTCTTCTCATGAACCAGCAGTAGCAGAGACTTGATATTTGGTGTGCAGCTTCCTTTTGAGGTGTAGACTCAGATTTGTTCAAGAGAAGTTTGTGGGGCTATACTTGACGTTGTTATGAGAGGGGCCAAATGTTTTGCCCCGCCCAAAATTTCTATTTTCCAAACCGAGAGGCTGATTTGAACCAAATTTTATGTGAGGGCTTATTGGGTCATGAGTACTTGATTTATGCAAAAAAAATTTTTCCCGCAGCCCCGTGGGAACCGCAGGAGCTAAAAATAGAAAAAATTTAAAACGCCCATATCTCCAAAACTGCACGGCACTGAGAATTTTTATTTGGTGTGCAGCTTCCTTAGGACCAACAGAAAGGATTGGTAAAAAAAAATTGCCATCGGTTTTATCATAGGGTACAGTTTCGGGACTTTGAAAAAGTGCTGAGTCAGCACTTTTTAACACTGTAGGCAATGGGAAAAACATTAAAAAATCTTCTTCTCCAGATCCAGCAGGCAGAATCTTTTGATATTTGGTATGCAACATTGTAGGGTGGATCTGATTCAAGTTTGTTCAAATCGGCCCCCTGGGTTCATATTTGGGCTCAGTATAGGAGCCCGATTTCGAACTTAGTGCATTTCAGGCAAATTTCTTAAAAAATCTTCTTCTCCAGATCCAGCAGGCAGAATCTTTTGATATTTGGTATGCAACATTGTGGGGTGGATCTGATTCAAGTTTGTTCAAATCGGCCCCCTGGGTTTATATTTGGGCTCAGTATAGGAGCCCAAATTTGAACTTACTGCATTTCAGGCAAATTTCTTTGAAAATCTTCTTCTCCAGATCCAGCAGGCAGAATCTTTTGATATTTGGTATGCAACATTGTAGGGTGGATCTGATTCAAGTTTGTTCAAATCGGCTCCCTAGATTCATATTTGGGCTCACTATAGGAGCTCGAATTCGAATTTAGTGCATTTCAGGCAAATTTCTTCAAAAATCTTCTTCTCCAGATCCAGCAGGCAGAATCTTTTGATATTTGGTATGCAATGTTGCGGGGTAGATCTGATTCAAGTTTGTTCAAATCGGCCCCCTGGATACATATTTGGGCTTACTATAGAAGCCCGAATTCGAACTTAGTGCATTTCAGGCAAATTTCTTAAAAAATCTTCTTCTCCAGATCCAGCAGGCAGAATCTTTTCATATTTGGTAAGCAACATTGTGGGGTGGATCTGATTCAAGATTGTTCAAATCGGCTCCCTGGGTTAATATTTGGGCTCAGTATAGGAGCCCGATTTCGAACTTAGTGCATTTCAGGCAAATTTCTTAAAAAATCTTCTTCTCCAGATCCAGCAGGCAGAATCTTTTGATATTTGGTATGCAACATTGTAGGGTGGATCTGATTCAAGTTTGTTCAAATCGGCCCCCTGGATTCATATTTGGGCTCAGTATAGGAGCCCGATTTCGAACTTAGTGCATTTAGGCAAATTTCTTAAAAAATCTTCTTCTCCAGATCCAGCAGGCAGAATCTTTTGATATTTGGTATGCAACATTGTGGGGTGGATCTGATTCAAGTTTGTTCAAATCGGCTTCCTAGATTCATATTTGGGCTCACTATAGAAGCTCGAATTTGAACTTAGTGCATTTCATGCAAATTTCTTAAAAAATCTTCTCCAGATCCAGCAGGCAGAATCTTTTCATATTTGGTAAGCAACATTGTGGGGTGGATCTGATTCAAGTTTGTTCAAATCGGCCCCCTGGGTTTATATTTGGGCTCAGTATAGGAGCCCAAATTTGAACTTAGTGCATTTCAAGCAAATTTATTAAAAAATCTTCTTCTCCAGATCCAGCAGGCAGAATCTTTTGATATTTGGTATGCAACATTGTGGGGTGGATCTGATTCAAGTTTGTTCAAATCGGCTTCCTAGATTCATATTTGGGCTCACTATAGAAACTCGAATTCGAACTTAGTGCATTTCGGGCAAATTTCTTAAAAAATCATCTTCTCCAGATCCAGCAGGCAGAATCTTTTGATATTTGGTATGCAACATTGCGGGGTGGATCTGATTCAAGTTTGTTCAAATCGGCCCCCTGGATTCATATTTGGGCTCACTATAGAAGCTCGAATTCAAACTTAGTGCATTTCGGGCAAATTTCTTCAAAAATCTTCTTCTCCAGATCCAGAAGGCAGAATCTTTTGATATTTGGTATGCAACATTGCGGGGTGGATCTGATTCAAGTTTGTTCAAATCGGCCCCCTGGATTCATATTTGGGCTTAATATAGAAGCCCGAATTCGCACTTAGTGCATTTCAGGCAAATTTCTTCAAAAATCTTCTTCTCCAGATCCAGCAGGCAGAATCTTTTGATATTTGGTATGCAACATTGCGGGGTGGATCTGATTCAAGTTTGTTCAAATCGGCCCCCTGGATTCATATTTGGGCTTAATATAGAAGCCCGAATTCGCACTTAGTGCATTTCGGGCAAATTTATTAAAAAATCTTCTTCTCCAGATCCAGCAGGCAGAATCTTTTGATATTTGGTATGCAACATTGTGGGGTGGATCTGATTCAAGTTTGTTCAAATCGGCTTCCTAGTTTCATATTTGGGCTCACTATAGAAGCTCGAATTCGAACTTAGTGCATTTCAGGCAAATTTCTTAAAAAATCTTCTTCTCCAGATCCAGCTTCAGAATCTTTTCATATTTGGTAAGCAACATTGTGGGGTGGATCTGATTCAAGTTTGTTCAAATCGGCCCCCTGGGTTTATATTTGGGCTCCGTATAGGAGCCCAAATTTTAACTTAGTGCGTTTCAGGCATATTTCTTAAAAAATCTTCTTCTCCAGATCCAGCAGGCAGAATCTTTTGATATTTAGTATGCAACATTGTAGGGTGGATCTGATTGTGATTCATGAACGTATTTATTTGTAAAGTTGATAGAATCTTACACAAAATTTGCAGAAAAGATCTACTATAGAAGGGGTGGTATCCAGGGTGAACCGTTTACCCAAATCTAGCAGTACTAATGCATTATTCACACAAATCTTCGTTCAAATTTTATGACCCCTCATTGGACCACACGCATTCAGCTCATTCCAACAAAGGTCATATGCCATGTTTTCGAGACAAAGGAATAAAAATTTTAGTTATTCATGAAATTTTTAGGCAACTGTTGTCTGTTATTCACATTGCTTCATGAAATTTCAGTACTTTTAGAAGTTACCTCAGTAATCAAGGGTTAATTCCCCTTAATTAAATGTCGCCTCTAAAAAACAACCACTTTGCATATCTTACCTTTTTACCAGCATAACTGCCAAAACTTGTCAGCATTCTTCGCAAAAATCGCTATTCAAATTTTAATTTTTGTCTCTTAAACATACATGTACTTATCGCTTGTAAATACCCCACTGGAATGAGCTTTTTGAGCTCATTCCAATGAGAGGTCGCGCACCATGCTTTTTGAGTCAAAAAAGCAATTTTTTTAGTTATTCCAGAATTTCGTACGTAAAACACAGCTTTATGACTTCACATTAAAATGAGCTCTCTAAGCTTGTTCCAATCAACATTCACGCACAATGTCTTTCACACAAAAAATAAAATTTTCCATTTATTCAGGAATTTTGTTTGCAAGAACACTCTTACCCCCCCCCCCCCCCCCCCCCACACACACACACACACACACAAACACACACACACACACAAACACAGACACACACACATCTAAAAGTTCGTCAGCAAAAAAACAGTTACTTCAATTTTTAAATGCATTATAGGAACAACTTGCCTAATCAAATTTAAATACTTTTGCATCATTCTGTATCTAGAACAAACCATTTACCATATCTTTACGCAAAATTCTCCAGCATCATTCACAAAAAAAACACCATTATTTATATATTCACATTTCTGTCTCAAAAATATACCTGATCTTCCCATACCCCTATTGGAATAAGCTGTTTGAGCTTGTTCCAATGATGATAAAAAAAAATAAAATTTGTGAAAATTTTTGTTTTCTTGCATGCAAATATATACATGTAGCACATGGAAGATATCCACAGTTGGGGAGAGATGTCCAAGGCTATCTCTTCACATTCCTTGTTTCATGCTAAACCAGTTTGTCTGCAGAGATAAATTTGCTTTATTAAAAATCATTGGAGATTGGCCACACACCAATGATTTTAAATAAAACTAATTTTAGGTAACAAATGTTGAACTTCAAACAAAATCTATCACTCAACCAGTTAATGTTGATGAGGCATGACATGGTGAAGGTGACCTAAAATACTTCTTACAGTCACTTTGTCAGGTGAGCGATTAAGGCCACGTGGGGCCTCTTGTTTAGTATGAAGTATTCTTTGAACAGTAGAATTGATGGCAAAAGAAAATTATCATCGGTTGTGTCATAGTGTTCAGTAGAGGGAATTGAAAAAATGCAGAGTCAGCATATTTACAAAAATTTTAAAAATCAAAAGTTTGTTCAAGTTAAGGACCTCAGAAAGTATTTCGGCTCAATACAGGAGTATGAAAAGTACTCTTTAAAGAATCTTCTCCAGAACCACCAGTCAGAATCTTACAATATTTTGTTTACAATATTGTTACTGGGGCCAGATTCATGTTTGTTCAAGCCCCCCAGTTAATATTAACTTGGTAAAATATGAGAAATAAACTTTAAAAATCTCGGTCAGTATCTTGTGATTAGCTCGCCTGACTGAAAGTCGGGGTGAGTTCTGGTGATCACTCACCGTCTGTCCGACCATCGTCCGTGAACATGGTGTTTGCACCTTCTCCCAAACCACTGAACTGATCTCAGATGATTGTTCGTTCTGACATCGCATTTTGTTTTTATACGCCCAATTTATAAAAACGGTTGTATTATGTTATGGTGTTGGTGTCAATCCGTCTGTCCGAAATTATTTTCCGAATTTTTTTTTTCGTAATGGATGGACATATTGAGAAATTTTTTGATATACAGCTTTGTTATGGATACTTACAGATCGAGTTCGAATTTCGTTATGTACATTTGATTTTTGGTGGAGTTACTGCCCTTGAACTTAATTACCATATTTTTATACTGTACCAATGACCCAGACTTAGCTGGTGCTAACTCTAACAAAACCAGGGCCAAACACAAATTTTGCCCCCCAATCCCCAAAATTTGCATCCAAAACCAAAAGAAATCATGTCCTATAGGACCTCCATACTTCGCCCCTACTGCGCATGCGCAGTGTCAAGGACGTTCCGAAATTGGCGCCAATTATCATTCTCTGTTTGGCCCTTCATCAATCAACATCTCACTGATCTTTGTGCTTGTAAATCTCAGTTTAAAGGATGCCAGACACGTAATTCTTGGAGAAATGGTGATTCTAAGGAGGATATAGAAGGAGGAGAGGAAAAAGGAGTGACAAAAAATAATCAGGGCTGTACTTAAAATTTTTATGAAATTATGTTAAGTTGCCTATTTTCGAGGCATGGGCCTCTTGTTGTCATTCTTGCTAAAGAGTTGCACTGCTTATTCAGTGTTTCCTCTCCCCTGGCCTTCTAAGTCCCCCCTTGCAATTCTCCCATGCTTTTGGCATATTTTGAGAAAGTTCATTTCTAAAATTCTCTTGGGAGAGTTGCTTGGTTACAGAATGTTTTCTGTTATTTTCCCCATAGTTACGTTTTCACCCATAGGTGTATAAACGTTGTGTTCTGCATCTTCCATCTGATGTTCTGCAGATTCTCCCCTGGGAGTCTCTGTCTTGCATCAGATAGAGTGTAATTTTGATGACTGATTTCGGGCCAGTTTTTTCAGTGCCTGGAGTCATGTTTTCTGGTGTTTTACACTGTTTGTTTACATTGGCAACAGCCTTTTTTGAGGGGGGCTGTTTGCCTTTGGTGTAGTTTATCTCACTATAAGATACATTTCTATTATCCGTAAGTGTCGCATTAATTATTTAATATAAATTTAAAATTTTTGACCACACTTAGCCATCGGATCCATCGGGGCTCAACGTTACTTTTCAGAAACTTGGGCTTCGCTGCAAAAATATTTTTTCAAAAATTATTTTGATTTGCAATTGTTTTTTCATTATTAATGGATCATGTTATTATGTATCTTTGTGTCAGGGGTTTGTGCGAGTAACTAGGACTTGTTGTTGACTTTTCACAATGAAAGGATATTGTTCAAATTGTAATAGGAAGAAATCTTCCTCTGACTTTCATGATCATTGTATTAATTGTAGTCAGTGTTCTCGCACTAATCCCTGTTCTATATGTCAATATTGGGATGACAAATATTGGAAACGAGCGAGAGAAGCCCCTCTCTCGTACAAAAACATCTGGGACCAGATGTTGTGGTACAAAATGTGTCGCAAGCGGAGCATACGTCCGTCGCTCGGGACGCTCCGTTGTATAGGCAGTCCGCGGAGACTGCTCAGGCTTCTTCTTGTCGTCAGCGCACACGACCGCACCTTGGCTGCGTGACCGCCGATATCTTACCAGCTTCGCCGATCAGGGATTCTTCGGCGACCAGGTCACACCATCCGGCAGCCAGGGACACGAGGCCGATGGACTCCGGACGTTCGCATAGAAAAAGTATGCGGGAGCCATCAGATGCGGAGCTGCCCTCGGCGAAGCAGCGAAAGACTGCGCCTCCGCAGGTCTCGATGCCGGATGTACTTGTGCAGATAGCACAACTTCTCGCAGCATCCCAGCAGCCGACAGAAACGGTGTCGGATCGGGAATTATCCGATGGCGCTGGGTCGGTACGCTCCGCCGAAGCATCGGGGGCGGACGACCGGGAGCATCAAGAGGTCTGACCGGATGGTGAAAGGGATACGGATGATTTGGAGCTATCCCTTTCGGAACAACATAAAGCTGCCGTGGACTTCATCCGGCACTTTCTCCCTCAAGTTGTTCCGTCGGGCCAGACTGCTGCGGTTCCGGACAAGAGGATTATAGCGTCATTGGACTCTGAATTTTTTGAGCGGTTCAGGGACATCGCTCCCGAGTTTCCGTCGCAGTCCAATAATGTTGCAAGAACATTTGAATTATTGAACAACGCTATATTTAAACTTGCTTCCAAATCGGGGAAAGCAGGTTTCTTGTCCGCCAATACTCTCAACCTGCCTTTCATTAATGCAAGGAATAAATTCGACACGGCAGGACAGGGTATTCCGAGAGTTCCTCTGCGTATGGACGACGAGGCGGAAGACTTAGAGCTTTCATTACCGTCGTCGGCTTCTATTCCAACCGCGGTGTTGGAAACAGCTATTTCGTCTAACAGAGCCAGTTTAGATGCCTTATCTTACGCAGATCACCTTACTAAGGCGTTATCACTGCGCCTTCAAGGGAAAGAATTTCAGGATATACAATCCTCTTTAAGACTTCTTTCAAGGGCAGTAGCTTATTCCACGTGTAACTCCGCCCTTTCAGTGGCAAACCTGGAGTTGGTTAGACGTGACGCAGCCCTAGCTACATCCACACTCGTGGATACTAAGGTGAAGAACTCTCTCAGAGTCGCTTCGGTCTCCGGAGAACTTCTCTTTGACGGCAAGCTTTCTGCTATTTATGATAAAATTACAAAGAAAGCTTTGGATTCTCTGTTGTTCAAATCTGCTTCTAAGAAGTCGGATACGGCAGACAAGAATAAGACAGGCACTTCTGGGTCTAATGCGCCCAAGAGAGGTTCCTATAGAGGTTCCGGTGCATCCTCTTGGTCTTATTCGAGAGACCGTCAAGGTAGCGACTCACGTTCGGGACGTCCTTCGGGCCGGGACAACCGGGTCGTGGAGGACGTTTCTCCTACCGCAGGCCTCGCAGGTCCAGGAGGTGATGGCTTAAACCTCTATCGCGTACCGGTTGGCGGAAGGTTGTCGAGCTTTTCACAAGAATGGGCGTCGATTACGGACGACCCTTGGGTGAGAGGAGTGACTTCGGAAGGTCTAAAAATATCCTTCAAACGAAAGCCTCCATTAACTCGAAGTCCAAAGTGGACTCAACTTCCGTCAAATCCGCAGAAAAGAGACGCTCTATTATCAGAGGTGCAGTCTCTTTTAATGAAGAACGCGGTAGAAGTCGTAGAAAACCAGGAGACTCTGGGATTCAACAGCCATCTGTTTCTGGTTCCGAAACCAGACGTCCAGTCATAGATTTGAGCTGGATAAACAAGATGATCGTCGCTCCGAAGTTTTATATGGAGACGATTCGGTCGGTCAGAGCGAGTATTCGGGTGAACGATTATGCAACAAGCATAGATCTCAAAGATGCGTACTTTCACGTCATGGTACATCCGACATTCAGAAAGTATCTACGCTTCGCAGTCCTAGGAGTGGTGTATCAATTCCGGGCGATGTGCTTCGGATTGAATCTAGCACCCTGGGCTTTCACTCGGGTAATGAACTCGGTAATGATCTATTTCTGAGCTCATTCGTCTACGGTAACGTCGGCCTACCTGGACGACATTCTTCAGAGGTACGGCAACGAGTTAACGCTTCAGAGCGATGTTCAGAATCTACTTCTATTGCTCCGACGTCTCGGTTTTATAGTAAACGAGGAGAAGTCGGATCTGGTGCCGTCCAAGTCATTCACACATCTGGGAATGAGCTTCGAGACGCACAACAATCTCGTTCGTCTGCCGTTAACCAGAGCGAAATTAGTCAGTTGTTACGCTCGCTATTGTCTGCACGCAGACAAAGTCACAGCGAGAGAATTTATGAGACTGATAGGTCTGTGCGGAGCCGCTGCGGATCTCATTCCGATGGGGCGGTTACGCACGCGTCCTCTCCAAATTTTCTTGACTCAGAATTGGAGTGTGAAAATTCATTCGCTCGACATAGACGTTCTCTTGTCAGATCAAGTGAAACAAGAGATTCAGACTTGGGCAAACATTCAGTGGTTAACTCAGGGAGTTCCGCTGCAGTTGCCGGATCCGAGTTTTACCATTATGACGGATGCCAGTCAAACAGGTTGGGGTGCATCATTGATCCCAACGGATTCGAGATGCCAGGGTCTTTGGGATCCACAATTCCTGGGCAAGCACATAAACATCAAGGAAATGATGTCAATTTGGCTTGCGTTACGTCATTGGATGGACATTATTCACAATGCTCATGTCCAAATCCTATCCGACAATACGACAGTAGTGGCGTATATACGGAATCAGGGAGGCACTCATTCAGTTCCGTTGTTCAATCTAACGGAAAGAATCCTTCTGTTTGCGCTAGAACATCAGGTTCTTCTTTCGGTCCGTCACATACCGGGTCGTCTGAATGTGCTAGCAGACTCCCTTTCACGAAAGGGTCGCTTGTTGCCGTCGGAGTGGACTCTCAACAAACAAGTATTCAATCAGATTTGCTACCAATGGGAACGGCCAATGATAGACTTATTTGCGACACATCTCAACAATCAGTTGCAGACGTATGTGTCTCCGTGTCCGGATCCAAGAGCATTTGCAGTAGACGCTCTGTCGATCCCTTGGGACGGAATGATAGGATATGCGTATCCTCCAGCGCCGTTAATTCAGCAGGTATTGCTAAAGATAAAACAATCTCAATGCAAGATTCTGTTGGTAGCATCTCTGTCTCCACAGAGACCGTGGATAAACCTACTCAGGTGTCTGTTTTGGGACCTACCGCGAAAGCTTCCTCCACGGGAGGATCTTCTTTCGCAGGGGAAATCGCGTCAACTCCATCACAACCCGCAAGGTCTCAACCTTCACGTTTTTCCGTTGTGCGGTCCTTCTTGCATGGCAAGCACTTTACAGGACGAGCAGTGGACGCGATTTCTAACTGTAGGAGGACCTCCTCTTCGCTAAACTATGCGGCTAAGTGGAAGGTTTTTCGTCGTTGGTGTAGGGATCATTCTGTAGATATTTTCGATCCCTCTATACCAGACATTGCAAACTTTCTAGTATACTTGTTTGACGAAATCAAACTGCAGCCTGTTACTATTAAGGGTTATAGGTCTATGTTATCTGATACCTATGCACATCATGATAGTTTACAAATTGGATCTAATGTCTCTTTATCTAAGTTGGTTAGAAACTTCTCGATAAATAGACCCAGAACTCTTAGGTTAATTCCTAAATGGAATTTATCTTGGGTTCTTCTTAAATTGAAGGAAAAGCCATTTGAACCTCTTGGGACAGTAGATTTCAAATTCTTAGCTTATAAGACAGCTTTTCTCTTAGCTTTCTCTTCTGCTAGAAGAGTCAGTGAGCTTCATGCACTGTCGGTGGATGATTCTCACTATCGTAGTGTCGGGAACACTATCACCTTCACTACTAATGTGGGTTTTTTAGCTAAGAATCAGGCTCCTAATAAATATCCGGAACCTATTGTTATTAAGGCTCTTCCATCTTCAGATGGGCGTAGGCCTTTACTCTGTCCTGTTAGAGCGTTACGTATCTATAAACAGAGATCTCAGTTTATCAGAAAGGGACGGAAACGTTTCTTTCTGTCTTTGATGCCTAATGGAAGGGACATTTCGGTCCATTCTATTGCTAGATGGATTCAATTGACTATCCGTACTGCTTATGAGAGTTTATCTTCTTCTCAGCAGTCTGTGCTTAAGATTTCCGCTCATGAAGTAAGAGCTCTTGCTACTTCTTGGGCTTATGCTAATAGTATTGCTATTACAGATTTAATGAAGGCTGCTTATTGGTCTCAGCCATCCACATTCACGAATTTTTATCTCAGAAATATTGAGTCCATTTCTGGAGACCTGCATTGTTTAGGTCCGTTATCTGTTGCTCAGAATGTCGTCCACTAAACAGTTGCAACTATAGTTATGCAGGCTTTCTGTTCCGGCAGTGACTCCGTCCGGCTGCCCTCTTCGCTCTGGGCTATTTGACCCAGGGCAAGGGGAAGGGGGGGGGGGAGGGTGTTCCCTTAGGTCACCTGCTTTATAGTGAAAAGCAAGGGAATGCCTCCTCCAAAGTCAGTATTTCTGAGTCGCTTCCGGGATGGTTTTAAAGTGTAATATTAATGTTAAAATTCATTCATGTCATATTTTTAAAGTGTAGCTCGGTGTGAAGCATTTGTATATGTCAAGTGTCAAACGGGCTTTAATATACAATACTCGGACACTTTTAAAAGATTATAAAGAGTCTCAATTCTCTGGACTAACTTTATTTATTGGCTTACTTTAAAAATAATTAGTATAAGGGTTATACTGGATGTTAATAGAGAACATGAATGTTATTGTGCTCAATTATAAAGGGTATTGTATCTTTCTAATTTAATATTAAATAAGAAAGATACATGTAAAGCCTAATACTCCTTTTCTCCTTAAGGGGTTGCCTCTATATTATATAGTTGAGCTTATTGGATTTTCCTCTATGTCCTAGGCCCTCCAGCCTTTTTACTATTCAGCTAAGTCTGGGTCATTGTTACAGTATAAAAATGTTAAAAAATTTATAGTAATTTATATATTTTTTATACTTACCAATGACCCAGACGGGGATGGCCCTCCCAAGAGTTGGGAACTCTTGCCTCCCCGCTGAGTACATAGCACTGACCAGGCACTGCCAGTAAGAATGATAATTGGCGCCAATTTCGGAACGTCCTTGACACTGCGCATGCGCAGTAGGGGCGAAGTATGGAGGTCCTATAGGACATGATTTCTTTTGGTTTTGGATGCAAATTTTGGGGATTGGGGGGCAAAATTTGTGTTTGGCCCTGGTTTTGTTAGAGTTAGCACCAGCTAAGTCTGGGTCATTGGTAAGTATAAAAAATATATAAATTACTATAAATTTTTTAACTTTCCAGACTTTTTTTTCCGTTGTCGATTGACATATTGATGAGAAAATTTTTTATATATAGCTTTGTTATGGATACTTACAGATCAAGTTCGAATTTCGTTCCACTCTGTTGATTTTTGGTGGAGTTACTGCCCTTGAACTTAGAATTTTTAGAGTTTTCCGGATTTTTTTTTCATTTTCTTGACTTTTTGAATAAGTATAATTAACTAAAATGGAGAAACTGACAGTAAAGTTCAATTGGAACATGAATAATGTTTTATAATTTCTGGAAAGTACGGGTTGTTCAAAAGAACTTGCCCTGTCCCACAGGGATAGGATGGGGAAAATGCTCTCAAATTTTGAAAAAATCTCATGAACCAGTAGGGGTACCATGACTTGATATTTGGTACTGAGCTTCCTTTTCAGGTGAAGAATCAAGTTTATTCAAACTAAGTTCATGGAGCAATATTTCCCATTTTAATAGGAGCAGCAAGATACTGTTTTCTGTTTTGAAAGTTCTGTTTTCTTAACCAATGAGTTGATTTGAACCAAATTTGTATGTGAAATTATTGAGTCATAAGTACTTAATTCATGCCAAAAACAAACATTTTTCCCGTATCCCTGAGGGAACACCAGGAGATAAAAATAAAATATTTTCACATGCCCATTTTTCCCAAACTGCACAGAATAGAGATCTGTTATTTGTTATGAAGTATTTTTAGGACCAGTAGAATGGAATGGTAAAAAAAAAAATTGCCATCAGTTCTGTCATAGTGTGCTGTATTGGGAATTGAAAAAAATGCTGATTCAGCATATTTGCAAAAAGTAAAAAAAAAATGTGCAAAACCATTGTTCAGAATTTTTAGCGCAACTTCACAAAGTTAAGCTGAGCTATTGCCGTCAATTCTTGTCTGTCGACATATGTACGTACGTACACATGCAATTTCCTTTGGCACACAGTGCAGGTCGCATTTATGATCTGATTGCTTTGAATCTTGATATGTTTCTTTTGAGAGACCTATAGATAGGAGCTGTTGATTTTCTTCCATTTCCATAAAAAAACATTGCCATTTGTAACAACCTTTGAACTTAGTGCATTTGTGCATCAGTGTATTCTTTTGGCACACCATACAGGTTGCATTTATAATCGGATCGCTTTGAAACTTGGTATGCTTGTTTGCGGTGACCTCTAGATGGGAGCTATCGATTTTCTTCCATTTCTGTCAAAAAACGTTGCCGTTTGCAACGACCTTTGAAGTTATAGCATTTGTGCATCAGTATATCAATATATTATTTTGGCATGCCACCAATGTTGCATTCATGATCAGATTGCTTTGAAACTTGGTATGTGTGTTTGGGGTGACCTCTAGATGGGAGCTATTGATTTTCTTTCATTTCCATCAGAAATGTTGTCAACACCAACCTTTGAACTCAGTGCATTTTTTGCAGCAACTTATACCTTTTTCCCTCCCTGCTGCACATATTTATGAATTTCCATCAAAAAAGAAGAAAAAAATTTAGACTGAAGCATGCCCCCGGACAGCACATGGACACAGGAGGTTGAAGAGCAATGTGCGATATGTTACTCATACATATATTTATGTATCAATATTCTTCCTTTATCCAGCCCTACAGTTTACGTTTAAAAATGCATGGATTGCACTGATGTTGTGCACACAATGTTATTATGTTGCAGTTTCATCAAATAACATTGGAACCAGTGATCTTCAATTTTGCCATTTCACTTATGACTTAATACCAAGTTCAAGTTTATCAAGTTGAACTTCAGTGTCATTCACACTTTCATTTGGTATTTGGTATTCAGCAGGGATAGGGATCAGATAACAGTTTGTTAAAATTAAGCCCCTCGGGTTACATTTAATAATAATAGGGCTCAATACAGGTGCCCAAATTTTAACTTGGTGCATTATGAGATGTACTCTTTAAAGAATCTTTTACAGAAACACCAGTCTGAATCTTTTACTATCTGGTGTACAACATCTTTACAGGGGTCAGATTCACTCACGTTTGTTCAAATCAAGTTCCCCAGTTAATATTGGCTCCCTATGGGGGTCCCGAATTTTAACTTAGTGCATCAGATCCACCTGTCAGAATCTTTTGATATTTAGTATCCAGCATCTGTAGGGAAGTCAGATCTAAGTTTGTTCAAACCAAGTCACTGTGTTAACATTTGGGCTCCTTTTTGGAGTCTGTATTTTAACCTAGTCCAAAATGAGGGATAATTTTTAAAACTTTTTGAAGTATCTGCCATCTTTGGGCTGGGGTTAATGCCCCAAAAGCCTAAAAATCTTTTCATGAACTACCAGAGAGAATGCCTTTTGATAGTTGGTATGGAACTTCCTTTGGTGAAGATTAAAGTTTGTTCAAAGGAAGTTTGTAGGTCAATATTATTTGAGCTCATATGTGGGAGCATGCCCATTTTGGGCTGAACCCAAAATTTGTATTTTTAGAACCAGTGGGCTGATTTAAACCAAATTTGGCATGTAGTAAAATATGGTCTCAAGTACTTGATTGATGCCCGAAAATTTTTTTCGGCAGCCCTGTGGGAACCATAGCTTAAAATAGAGAAAAACAAATTCAACTGCCCTTATTTCAAAAACTGCACTGACCAGAATATTGTTTTTTGGTATGCAGCTTCCTTTGGACCAGTGGAATCAGATGGCCAAAAAAATTGCTATCAGTTTTGTCATGGGTTGCTGCATGGGGATGCCCATTTTAACACTGTTGGCGGTGGGAAAATATGGAGTCATCATCTTTCTTCTAGTCTGCCATCTTCGGTTTATGTCCCAAAAGCCGAAAAATCTTTAAAAATCTTCTTCTCATGAACTACCACAGAGAATTCTTTGATATTTGGTATGGAACTTCCTTTGGTGGTGAAGATTAAAGTTTGAGGTTCATTGTTTGCACTTTCTGTGGGAGCATGCTCATTTTGGGCTGTATCCAAAATTTATACTTCAAGAACCGATGGGCTCTTTTGAATCAAATTTGGCATGTAGTTTAATTGTGTCATAAGTGCTTGATTTATGCCCCCCCCCCCCCCCCCCCCCCATTTTATACAATCCCTTTGGGAACCCCAGGAGCTAAAAATAGAAAAAATTTAAATGCCCATATTTACAAAACTGTTATTGTTTTTTGGTATACAGCTTCCTTAGGACAAGTAGAATCAGATGAACCAAAAAACATTGCCATCGATTTTGTCATGGAGTGTCGTATGGGGGATGTCCATTTTAACATTGTTGATAATGGGGGAAAATGTTGAATCATTGTCTTCTTTTGCTCCATCAACTTAGTATTCTTCTTCAGAACCTTTGGGCCAAGTCTAAACTAATTTGGTACAGAGCATCTTGGTGGACTTTAGTCTTCTGGTTTTTCTTTCCCAAAAAGTTACTATGCCCCTTGGAGTGGTTAATGTCCATAGGCCAAAAATGCTTTAAAAATCATCTCATAAACCACTCGCAATAATGCTTAGATTTCTTGTACGGAACTTACTTTAGTGATGCAGATTTGGGTATTTTCAAAGGAACCCAGCAGGTCAATATTTGGCATCCCTCGAAAATTCTAATTCCAGAATCAGTGGGCTTTTTAAACCAAATTTGTCATGTATTATAACTGGGCCATAACTACTTGATGTATGCCCCCAAAAATGTTTGTGGGGTAGGGTAGAGAGAACCACAGATGCTAAAAATGAAAAATATTTTGTACAGACACTTTTTTGAGACTTCACAGAACAGAGCATTGTTTTTGCCTGAGAAGCTTTCCTAGGACCAACAGAAACGAATGGTCAAAAAATTTGCTTTTGGTTGTGTCATGGTAAATCAAAAAATTGCTCTTGCTCTCCATCACTTACTGACATACTCATCTCTTTTGACAACTTGAGCCAGGTGAACATTTTAGGCTCACTTGAGCCTCAAGTCTCCAGAACCACGGGTCAGAATCTTTTGATATATGGTATACAGAATCCTTACAGGGATTGGAATCAAGTTTGATTATCTCAAGCCTATTGGTTAATAATTGGGCTCTCTTTGCAAGCCCGAATTTTTACTTGGTGCAGTGTGGAGAATAATCTTTAAGAAATCTTCTTCACATCCACTTGTCAGAATCTTTTTATTTTTGGATACAACATTCTTAAGGAGCTCAGATCTAAGTGTTTCAAACCAAGTCACTGTGTTAATATTTGGGCTCCCTATTAGATTTTTGGTGTTTTGAACACTTCTTCAGTGTATCAATGACTCACGACACATGAATACAAGGCAATCAGGGCTACTACGTGAAAATAGAACCTGAACTAACATCCTAGATAGGTTACCCTTTTTGCATTCCCCAAAATTTGGAACAATTTAGACCGAGCTGCACGAAACATTGTTAACAGGAATGAATCTAGGAAGAAAGTAACAAATAACCTGCTATCCATGTATCAAGAAAGCATTCAATGCAATAACCCTTACTGTCCTGACTGCCAGAGTTACCAATGATGGGAAATCAGTTTATATGACCCCTCATGCCTATCGGGGTTGTCGTGTTCCACTTAATCACGAGAACTAAATAGTCATAGACTTTGAACGTAATTTCACACACCAATAAACATTATCTATATGAGACAGTCAACCCATACTGTGGAGAATTTTACGAGTATATCAAATTTTAACACAATATTTTTTACTTGCTCAGTCAGAATACTTTACTCTCCTTTCTTAGTTAATCTGCTATATTACCTATCAATAACTTCTGGTAATCTTGTCATCCAGAAAATCATGTTAGATCATCAATTCTTTCAAATGAGTCGACAATTTAATAATCTGTGGTTCTGCAGTCTGCAGTTTTGAAATATCGAACCATCAATGGAGGTTGTCTTCAATCATATAGTGGTGTTGGAAGAAATGTCATTGGGGATGACAGGTAGGCAGCCAATCCGGCTCTATTATCGCCCCACAGTGTAAACAGATTGTTATAAGTTAACTTGTATTTTTCCCACGATGTATTGGCATTTCATGTTTATAAGTTAAATATGAATAATACTCTATCTACTAAGTCCAATTTGAGGAACAATCTTTGAAACTCTTTTCTCCAGAACCAACGGTCAGAATCTTTTAATACATAGTATACAGAATCCTTACGTAGGTCAGATTCACGTGTGACAATATTGGGCTCGCTGTGGGGAATACTCTAAAAAACTTCTTCAGATCCACCAGTCAGAATTTTTAGCTCAACTTGACGAAGTCAAGCTGAGCTATTGCCATCACTTCTCGTCCGTCGGCATACGTACGTACGTACGTACATACGTTAGTTAGTACGTACGTCCACAATTTCCTTTGGCACACCTCACAGGTCGCATTTATGATCAGATCACTTTGAAACTTGGTATGCTTGTTTGGGGTGACCTCTAGATGGGAGCTATCGATTTTCTTCAATTTCTGTCAAAAAATGTTGCTGCAGCCAACGTTCTTAGAACTTAGTTTAGTCAAACCACAATATTTCCCTTTGGCACACCCTTCAGGGCACATTTATGATTGGATTGCTTTGAAACCTGGTATGTTTGTTTAGGGTGACCTCTAGATGGGAGCTATCGATTTTTTTTCAATTTCCGTCAAAAAATGTTGCCACGGTCAACGTTCTTAGAACTCAGTTTAGTCAGACCTCAATATTTCCCTTTGGCACACCCTACAGGGCACATTTATGATCGGATTGCTTTGAAACCAGGTATGCTTGTTTGGGGAGACCTCTAGATGGGAGCTATCGATTTTCTTCAATTTTCGTCAAAAAATGTTGCTGCGGTCAACATTCTTAGAACTTAGTTTAGTCAGAAGACCTCAATATTTCCCTTTGGCACACTCTACAGGGCACATTTATGATTGGATAGCTTTGAAACCTGGCATGCTTGTTTGGGGTGACTTCTAGATGGGAGCTATCAATTTTCTTCAACTTCCGTCGAAAAATGTTGCCGCAGCCAACGTTCTTAGAACTTAGTTTAGTCAGACCACAATATTTCCCTTTGGCACACCCAACAGGGCACATTTATGATTAGATTGCTTTGAAACCTGGTATGCCTGTTTAGGGTGACCTCTAGATGGGAGCTATCGATTTTCTTCAATTTCCGTCAAAAAATGTTGCCACGGCCAACGTTTTTAGAACTTAGTTTAGTCAGAAGACCTCAATATTTCCCTTTGGAACACCGTTCAGGGCACATTTATGATCAGATTGCTTTGAAACCTGGTATGCTTGTTTGGGGTGACCTCTAGATGGGAGCTATCGATTTTCTTCAATTTCCATCGAAAAATGTTGCCGCGGCCAACGTTCTTAGAACTTAGTTTAGTCGGACCTCAATATTTCCCTTTGGCACACCCTACAGGGCACATTTATTAGCTCAACTTGACAAAGTCAAGCTGAGCTATTGCCATCACTTCTCGTTCGTTGGCGTCCGTATGTACGTACGTACGTACATCCAGTTTCCTTTGTACACCTCACAGGTCACATTTATTTTCATTTCCTTTAAAAAATTATTGTCGTTTTCACCAGCCTTTGAACTTAATGCATTTGTGTAGCAACTTATCCCTTTTGCACTCTCTGCGGGATATATTTATGAATTTCCATAAAAAAGAGAAAAAAACATTGCCACAAGCAATGACATTCAAACTTAGTGCATTTGTGCATTAACATCTTCCTTTGGCATGCCTCAGAGTGTGCATTCATTATCAGGTTGTTTTGAAACTTTGTATGCTTATGGAGGATGACAAAGATAGGAGCTATCGATTTTCTTTTCATTACCATCAAAAACTGTTGCTGTTCGCAACAGTCTTTGAATTTATTGCATTTGTGCATCAACATTCCTCTTTGACATGGCCTACAGGCCACATTTATCAGGATTTTTTTTTTTTAACTTGGTGTGCTCATTGGGTGAGACCTTTAGATAAGAGCTATTGATTAGCATTCATTCCTGTGAAAAAAGCTACCATTTACAATAACCTCTGAACTAACTGCATTTGGGTATCAACATTCTTCCTTTACCCAGTCTTACAGTTTACATTTATAAATTCAAGGATTACTCTTGACGCTGTGCACACACAATGCTGTTATGTTGAAATTTCACCAAATAACATTGGTACCAATGATCTTCAGTTTTGCCATTTCACTTATAACTTACCAAGTTCAAGTTGGTCAAGTTGAGCGACAGTGTCATTGACACCTTCATTTGATGTTTGGGATACTGTTAATATTCAAATCAAGTCCCTCGATTAGTATTTGGGCTCCCTATTGGAGCTTAAATTTTAACTTGGTTGAATATGAGGAATATTCTTTAAAAATCTTCTCTTGAGCCCCCCCCCCCCCCGATCTGAATCTCATTTTTGGTCCACACCACCATTATGGGAGTCCGATACAAGTTTTAAAAAATAAAGCTAATATGCGGGTGCTTTTACTAAGTCCAATATGAGGAAAAATCTTTGAAAATCTGCTGCTTCAGATCCAATTGTCAGAATCCTGATTGGGAGGGGGTTGTGCTTAGTCTGTTCATGTTTGTTCAAGTTAATTTCTTAGGTTGATATTTGTGCTTCCTATTTTCCATTATTGGAAATCTCAGCATTATTTGTGTGGTAGCATCTCAATACCAGAAAAAAATCATCTTACTGGGCAACAGAGTTTTGAATAGTTAGATGACCTCATTTCCCCTGTAGTGTTTACTAGCCATAGATGCTAATTAAATCCTTCTTTGATAAAGAATTTTGTCAGCTGAGGGCCTCAGGCCTCATAGGACCTCTTGTATTGGGTATACAGGACCATTAGGAAGGTCAGATCTAAGTTGGTTCAAACCAAGTCCCTGGAGTAATATTTGTGCTCTCTGTTGGAGCCCGAATTTTAACATTGTCCAATATGAGTAATAATCTTTAAAACTCCTCTTCTCCAGAACCATAAAGTCAAAATCTTTTGATATATGCTAAACAGAATCCTTATAGGCCATATTCAAGTTTGTTCAAATCAAGCCTGGTGCTGCCGTGGTTAAGACTTTTTTATGACCGGTTAACCAGCGTGTTTGACCGTGGTTAACCGCATTTAAGGTACCTATATTTGTAGTGTGTTCTTGCTTCAACTGTAACTATTATATCGGGCCGGCCAATGTTATTTACATTGACCATAAATAATAATGAAGTGTTCTATTTAGTCGTTGTTGTTCAATCGCCCATGTGTTTACATCAGTGCGTGTACCGGAAATCAACAGGTTTGTGGGGCCATTATGTATGAAACCATAAAAAATACAAAATCATCAAAATAACGAAAAAATAAATAACACATTAAATGTTTGCCAGCTATACCTGGTCCTGGAGAGACGTATTTATTTATTCCATGAACTCCAATTCACTGATGTGTAATGTCCAGTTATGAATTACGCACACATGCACCAGGTAAAGTTAGTTTCAATAGCACGAACAATGCTTAAGTGGGACAACAATTTGAAAATAATTTGCGCTGTAACCTGCGCATTTGTTGTATTTTTATAGGTTTTTCCGAAACGTTCTCGCGTTCCGGAAAAAAAAACAACTTAATCACAGCAACTGCGCAGGTTACGGCACAAATGGTGCTCTGATTCTGAAACTATGAAGTTTCAGTCACAAACGAGCGTTGGATTTTCTTGACAGGGATGAAGACATTGGGGTGATAAACAAACAACGAAAAACAAATAAATGCGAGTATTTTTTAAATCTTTAATAATAATTTTCCTTTATTCTTTTATCTTATTCACAACGTGGTAACTCTTGAAAACTTACCTATTTCCATTGCATCCCAAATTGCCCCTAATTGGCAAAACGTAACTTGCAACTAATTCTTTTTGACTGCATATATTTAAAAATGGGGGTGCGACTTCTACATGGGCTTTAGGCAAAAGGGAGGAATTCCAAGTGTGAGTTTGTGGTGCGACTTATACACGGGGGCGACTTATACATGGACATATACGGTGAGTATAGTGAATGTAAGGTTAACCGGTTAAAACATTTTTTTGTCCGGTCAAAGTTTTAACCACAGGTTAACCGGTTATCCGGATAACCGCGGCAGCACTAATCAAGCCCATCATTTAATAATTGAGCTCTATATGGGAATCCAGATTTTAACTCGGTGTAATATGAGGAATAATCTTTATAAATCTTCTTCAGATCCACCAGTCAGATTCTTTTGATATTTGGTATACAACTTTGTTTCAGAGGTCAGTTTCAAGTTGGTTCAAATCAAGAACCTCTGTTCATATTTGGGCTCCCTGTTGGAACCAGACTTTTAACTAAGTTCAATATGGGAAATAATCTTTAAAAATCATCATCTTCAGATCCACCAGTTAGAATCTTTTGATGTTCAGTATACAGCATCCTTATCTGGATCAGATTGATGTTTGTTCAAATCAAGTCCCTTGATTAATATGAGGGTCCCCAATTGGAGCCTGAATTTTAACTTGGTTCAGTATGAGAAGTATTCTTTAAAAATCATCTCACAAAACCCTAGTCAGAATCTTTTGATATATTGTGTATAGGGGAGTCAGATTCATGTTCATTCAAAGTCCCTGGGGTATTATTTGGTCTCCCTGTTGGAGCTTAAATTATAACTTAATCCATTCCAATATGAGGAATAATCTTTAAAACCCTTCTCCAGAAACATTTGTCAGAATTTTTATGCCCCCGGCCTCTGAGGACGGGGCATTATGTTGCCACCATCTCCAGCATCCGTCGTCATCCGTCCATTAACTTTTTACATTCTGTCAATTAACTGAAGTTCTACCAACCGGATCTTTACTAAACTCCATATGTGGGTAAAGTATGATGAGTGGAAGAAGCCTATTTATTTTGACCATGATGTGCCAAAGGTCAAGGTCACAGTACCTCCAATGTTAAATACACTTGAAATTGGTTTCTGCTCTATAACTAAAGTTCTGCAAGACTGATCGTGATATAAGTCGGTATGGATGTTAGATATGGTGTGAGGTAGAACCATATTCATTTTGATGTTGAAGTGTCAAAGGACAAGATCACTGTGACTTTCAACATTAAATGTACTTGAAACAGATTTCTGCTGAATTACGTTAATCAAGTAAAGTTCTACCAGTAGGATCTTTACCAAACTTCATATGTTGATTAGGTATAATGAGTGGAAGAAGCCTATTTATTTTACTGTGATGTGCCAAAGGTCAAGGTCACAGTGACCGCCAATGTCAAATACACTTGAAATTGGTTTTCGCTCGAAAACTAAAGTTCTGCAAGACTGATCTTGATATAACTCAGTATGGTGGCTAGGTATGGTGTGAGGTAGAACCCTATTCATTTTGATGTTGATGTGCCAAAGGACAAGGTCACTGTGACCTTCAACATTAAATGTATTTGAAACAGGTTTCCGCAACATTCCGTCTATTAACTAAAGTTCTACCAGCCAGATCTTTACCAAACTTCATATGTGAGTTAGGTATGATGATTGGAAGAAGCCTATTTATTTTGACCATGATGTGCCAAAGGTCAAGGTCACAGTGACCTCCAATATTAAATACGCTTGAAATTGATTTTCGCTCTATAACTAAAGTTCTGCAAGACTGATCTTCATATAACTCAGTATGGAGGTTACATATGATGTGAGGTAGAATCCTATTCATTTTGATGTTGATGTGCCAAAGGACAAGGTCACTGTGACCTCAACATTAAATGTACTTGAAACCAGTTTCTGCTCAATAACTAAAGTTTCACAGGACCAATCTTAACATAACTTCATATGTGGATTAGGTATGATTAGTGGAAGAACCCTATTCACTTTGATTCTGATGCGACACAGGACAAGGTCACACTGACCTTCAATATTAAATGTTCTTGAAACAGGTTTCTGCTCTATAACTAAACTTTTGCAGGACCAATCATAACTTGACTTCATATGTGGATTAGGTATGATGAGTGGAACAACACTATTTATTTTGACCATGATATCCTCTGATGCGACACAGGACAAGGTCATACTGAGCTTCAATATTAAATGTTCTTGAAACAAGTTTCTGCTCTATAAACAATTTATTTTGACCATGATGTCTGGTGTCCGGCATCTGTCATCTATCTGTTACCGTTTTGCATTCCATCAATTAACCAAAGTTCTATCAGCCAGATCTCTACCAAACTTCTTCATATGTGGGTTAGGTATGAGTGGTAGAACCCTATTTATTTTTACCATGATGTGCCAAAGGTCAAGGTCACAATGACCTTCAATGTTGAATACACTTCAAATTTGTTCCCGCTTTGTAACTAAAGTAAAGTTCTTCAAGACTCCTCTTAATGTAACTCAGTATGTGTGTTAGGTATGAGTGGAAGAACACTATTTATTTTGTTGATATGCCAAAAGTCAAGGTCACAGTGACCTTTTTGTGTAAACATTTTTTTTGATTACACCAAAAAGCCTTGTTTTCTTGAGTTATGGACCTTTTCAACTTTTAATTTAACAATTTATGGTTTATGTTTAGTAACCAAATCTTGGCGGCGGATACCGGTGGCATTCCACCTTGTTAATTATTCCACCGAGGATTTGGGGGTATCTAATGAAGCCATCCATCTGTCTGTCTACAAACAGTTTGCATTGTAATTTCAAAGCCTTAATCGGATTTGCATCTCCTTTGGTATGCTGATAGACCCGCATGGGGGAATGGATAAGCGGAAGGAATGGGTTCCATCCAAAACTTTTTGCCAGACTTATGACACTTTTTCGACTTCAACAATTTTTCTCAACCTCTGTATTGTATTCGCTGCATGTTGGATTTGAAAACCACTTATTTGATCAAATCAGAATTTGATTCCTTTCTATTTTGGTCCGGTTAGCCATTTCAATATGGCCGCCATGGTGTTATGACACTGTCGGGTGCATCTGCTACACTTCGCGTTACTCTTGTTTGATGTATGATATACAAAATCCTTATGAGGATCAAGGCTTATCAGAAACTGTGTGTTCTAAAAGTTTATTTTCCTAACAAAGTAGTGCAAGCACCACATGTCACTTCACTACATGATTTGTATGCTCTGTTTTTGTGGGGATCATTCTTGATTTGCCCAAAATTTGACAAAATTGTGCCCATAGATAGCCTGTCATTAACCGATTTGAGCTAGCAGTTAATGGGTGAGAAGAAATCTATAATTCCTTCACCTTTAACAGTGTTGAACCCTAGTTTGTACATCACATCTTGTTTTGGTATTATTATGTACACAGGATGTACTCGTGCTTTGTAATTTGGGTCTTCTCTTTTTCAGTTCAAGTTAATGAGCCTCCAAGCTGGACAAATGAATTTTCAGCATCCTATTTTAAGCCTCAAAGTAATCCATCAACAAATAAACCAAGTTTCAATGCATCTCTTTTTGGTAGTCCATTTGGGGTAAGTACCTTGAATATGTTTTGAAGTTTTGTTCAAATATTTTCTCATTGCTAACAACATATATGACAAGTCGTTTTGTACATATATGAAAAATTCTGTTAAGTTTCTCTTCAGACTGTTTAACCCTGAAGTACCCTTACATGTAACAGCCACAAACTGTCACTTTCACATTGCTTTGAAAAAGTTGCCCCATCTGTATTCTTCCTTGAGAACTCTACTTATAGACTTCATTTATCATGAAAATGGGGGCGCGGTGGCATTGTGGTAACTGGTTCTTGTCAGATCACCGAAGTTAAGCAACGTCGAACCTGGTTAATCATTGGATGGGTGACCATCTGAGCGATCAATTCGGACCCCCGCATTGTGTCCTTGGGCAAGGCACTTAACCCCGATTTTCCACATGGGGGCAAGATGATGCTGTGTACTAAGGCGTACTGCATGTCGATGGTACGCATGTCTTCAACCAATCTAACCCTGCCTGTGCTGCAGTGCGTAGTTACAATGTTGGGGAGCTGGCAGCTGCGCGTCATTGCTCGGTGGTTCTCTCCGTGTACTCCGACTTCCTCCACCCGTAAAACTGTCATGGTCATGATTAGCCATTGTGCATAAGTATATGACCTTAAAACACCAATAAATAAATAAATATCTTGATAATGTTTTTATATCTTTGTTGGCTGCCTAGACAGACAGCCAGCAATAATGTAGAAAACACTGTTAAGTCATTTGCAGCTGTGTACATGTAGAGTATTTATTATGAAACTAATCTGAGGATTTAACTGGTTGAGGGCTAGATTATTTTTTGTGGTCTGAATTTCTTCATCAAAATTTGTTGTAGTACAGACTAATGGAGAGTGCCCACAGACACTCTCCAATAATTTGTAATAAAACAAATTTTTATATAAACAAAATATTATTTGCGTTTGACTGAATATGGAACATGAGCAAAGAAAAGTTAGGCTTTTACTCTGGTACCCTCATTTTCTTGAAAGCCCTGATAGTGGTTTCTTGAACTCAACGAGTTAAAGGTGAATGTGAGGGGGGGGGGGGGGAGGGCGGTGGCTCAGTTGGTAGAGGTGCAGGCTGCAAGCCGAAAAGTCCTCGGTTCGAATCCCACCTGCGGCAACCACGTTGTGTCCTTGGGCAAGACACTTCACCCCCATTGCCCATGTGGGGGCATGGTGACGCTGTGTACTAAGGCGTACTGCATGTCGATGGTGCACCTGTCTTCAACCAATGCTAACCCTGCTTGTGTGGAGTTAGTATGTTGGGGAGCTGACAGCTGCTCGCCATTGCTCGGTGGTTCTCTCTGGGTACTCCGGCTTCCTCCGCCCCCGTAAAACTGTTGTGGTCATGATTAGCCATTGTGCAGAAATATGTGACTTTAAACACCAATAAATAAATAAATAAATAAATAAATAAATAAAATAAAGGTGAATGTATTTAATTTAATGACTATTCTGTATATTCATTCAACAGTTCGTTAAATTTTTTTTTGTCTCCCGCTTTTTGAAAAAAACGGGAGATATTAAATTCGGGGTGTCCTTCCGTCCTTGCGTGTTTTTCGTTTGCAGACTCTTAACTTTCCTTACAGTGACCGGATTTCTATGAAACTTGGGTAGTAGATCACTTTCATCAATTGTGGATCCTCGAATATGGGCATTTTCCACGCATATTTAATTAGGTTGCTGAAATTTGATTGGCTGACTGTTTCCAGACTCTAACTTTCCTTAAAATCAACCGATTTTGATGAAATTTCATATATGGATTACTTTTATCAATACCTAGGTCAAGTTCGAATGTGGAAAATTTTGTACTGAAAATCTGTCCGTCTGCCTGTCTGTCTGCCCCCTCGGACTAAAAGCCATAGTTATGAACCGATCTTCACGAAACCTCTTGGGTATCTTTGTTATCATTGTGAGGCCAGAATATGTGTTTTGAGGTTTGGTCCAAAATTCAAGATGGCCGCCAGCGGCCATTTTGTTCTGAAATTGGGTGTAATCAGTTTTTTGTACCGAACTTCTATATGAAAGTTCAGATTTGAAAAAAATTTTGTATGAATGTTTAGTAACATGCAATACATCACATATAATATGGGTTTTGTTCTCATGCAAAAATTATGCAAATTAGGGAAACTTTGATTTATTCAGTGCTACTACTAATACACAGTAAGTGCACACCTTCCGTGTTTTTCGTTTCCAGACTCTAACTTTCCTTACAGTCAGTCGATTTCGATGAAATTTGGGTAGTAGATCACTTTCATCAATTGTGGGTCCAAGTTCGAATATGGGCATTTTCCACACATATTTAATTAGGTTGCTGAAATTTGATTGGCTGACTGTTTCCAGACTTTAACTTTCCTTAAAATCAACCGATTTCGATGAAATTTCATATATGGATTACTTTTATCAATACGTAGGTCAAGTTTGAATGTGAGAATTTTGTACCGAAAATCTGTCCGTCTGCCTGTCTGTCTGCCCCTTGCGTCAACCCACCTCAGACTAAAAGCCATATTTATGAACCGATCTTCACGAAACTTCTTGGGTATCTTTGTTATTGTGAGACCAGAATATGTGTTTTGGGGTTTGGTCCAAAATTCAAGATGGCTGTCAGCGGCCATTTTGTTCCAAAATTGAGTGTAATCAGTTTTTAGCTCACCGAAGGGAGCTCAACTTATTACTTGCCGTCCGCCGCCGTCGTCGTCTTTCGTCCGTCGTCTGTCGTCGTGAAGATTTTTCAAATGACTTCTCTGAAACCACTGGTCCGATTTTCACGAAACTTCATGTGGATGTTCATTACTATATGGCAATTCATGTTTGTTCAAATGAAATGGCTACGTCCCTTGGGGGCTCTGTATGGGGCATAACTCTGATAGCACCGTATGAATTATAGAAAAATTATTAAAAAATCTTCTCCAGAAGCAGTGGGCAGAATCTTTTGATACTTGGTATGCAGCATCTTGGTATGGGTCTGATTCAAGTTTGTTCAAATCGGCTCCCTGGATTCATATTTGGGCTCACTATAGAAGCCCAAATTCGAACTTAGTGCATTTCAGACAAATTTCTTAAAAAATCTTCTTCTCCAGATCCAGCAGGCAGAATCTTTTGGTATTTGGTATGCAACATTGTGGGGTGGATCTGATTCAAGTTTCTTCAAATTGGCCCCCTTTGTTCGTATTTGGGCTCAGTATAGGAGCCCAATTTGAACTTAGTGCATTTCAGACAAATTTCTTTAAAAATCTTCTTCTCAAGATCCAGCAGGCAGAATCTTTTGATATTGGGTATGCAGCATGCTTAGGGGGGTGAGATTCAAGTCTGTTCAAGCCAAGTCCCTGGGTTCTTATTTGGGTTCACTGTGGTAGCCCGAATTATAACTTAGTTCAAAATGAGGAATTTTCTTTAAAAATCTTCTTCTTCAGACCCAGCAGTCGGAATGTTTTGATATTTGGTATGCAGCATCCTTAGGGGGGTGAGATTCAAGTTTGTTCAAGCCATGTCCCTAGGTCCATGTTTGGGCTCACTGTGGGAGCCCGAATGATAACTTATTTCAAAATGAGGAATTTTCTTTAAAAATCTTCTTCAGATCCAGCAGTCGGAATGTTTTGATATTTGGTATGCAGCATCCTTAGTGGGGTGAGATTCAAGTTTGTTCAAGTCAAGTCCCTAGGTCCATATTTGGGCTCACTGCGGGATCTTGAATTGTAACTTAGTTCGAAATTAGGAATTTTCTTAAAAAATCTTCTTCTTCAGATCCAGGAGTCGGAATGTTTTGATATTTGGTATGTAGCATCCTTAGGAGGGTGAGATTCAAGTTTGTCAAAGCCAAGTCCCTGGGTCTTGGGCTCCCTGTGGGAGCCCGAATTATAACTTAGTCAATATGAGGAATTTTTCTTTAAAAATCTTTTTCTTCAGATTCAGCAGTCGGAATGTTTTGATATTTGGCATGCAGCATCCTTAGGGGGTGAGATTCAAGTTTGTTCAAGCCAAGTCCCTGGGTTCATATTTGGGCTCACTGTGGGAGCCCGAGTGATAACTTAGTTCAAAATGAGGAATTTTCTTTAAAAATCTTCTTCTTCATATCCAGCAGATGAATAATGCTTTTGATATTTGTTATGCAACATCCTTAGGGGGATAAGATTCAAGTTTGTTCAAGCCATGGCCCTAGTTCCATAAAATTTGTCTCTCATGACTTCATTCCTTTGTAGTGTTGATGAACCATGTCTAACTGAATGTGACCCCCAAATACTACTTTGAACCACTTTGGCCGGTGAGCAATTGAGGCTCCTTGGGGCCTCTTGTTTGTACAGAACTTCTGTATGAAAGTTCGGATTTGAATAAATTTTTGTATGAATGTTTAGTAACATGCAATACATCACATATAATACAGGTTTTGTTCTCGTGCAAAAAGTATGCAAATTAGGGAAACTTGGATTTATTCAGTACTACTACTAATACATAGTAAGTGCACACCTTCCGTGTTTTTCGTTTCCAAACTCTAACTTTCCTTACAGTCAGTCGATTTCGATGAAATTTGGGTAGTAGATCACTTTCATCAGTTGTGGGTGCAAGTTCAAACATGGGCATTTTCCACGCATATTTAATTAGATTGCTTAATTTTTGATTGACTGATGGTTTCCAGACCTGAACTTTCCTAAGAGACAACCGATTTCAATGAAATTTCTTATATGGATTACTTTTCACATCAGTTTAATGTAATATGTCTTATCATACAGTCTTAATTTTTAGTGATTCTCACAGTTATACTACACATCACTTTACTTGCTTTGACAGTGACCTCCTTGAAAATAAATCTGATAACCACTGTCTGAAGCACTGTCTGTTCTGTCTCTTCTAAATAACTTCCACTTGCAACTCAACTATATTCCACTGGATGCATTATTTCCCCTTGAAACTGCTGCCCAGCAAGAGACATGAATTCACTGAATTTGCTTGGTTTTTTTTACAGTTATACCAAAGTCATAATTGTGTCCTTGATCTCTAATGTGTGTGGGCATTATGTCGACACCATGTTCGATTGGCATCCACCCATAAACGTTTGGTTTCTGTCAACTCAAAAACACCTTCACAGATCATTCTCATCTCTTAATATCATGTTGAGGGTTGGTAGTGTTAGGTTCCTTTCGATGTATGTCCAGATGTGATATCCAATTTGGACACCACAGTGGTCATTTTGATTTTGGTTTCTGTCATTTAACTCAAGAATTCAGTTACGGGTCATTCTCTTCTCTTGATGTATCGAGGATGGGTTGTGGAATGTTCCCTTTGATAATTGTCTGGATACCCTATTGATGTGGCCATCTCGGCCATCTTGGTTTTGTTTACCCATCAGTGAACCCCAAAGTACGTCCAAGGATCATTCTCGTCGCTTGGTATTGTGTTGAGGGTTGGTAGTGAAAGATTACTTTCGATAAATGTTCAGATTTGATATCCAATATGGCTGCCAGAGTGGCCATCTTGATTTTTGTTTCTGTCAATTAACTCAAGAATGTCTTCACTGATCAGTCTCTCTTACGATGTATTAAAGATGGGTAGTGGAAGTTTCCTTTTGATAATTGTCTGGATTCTGTATTCAATATGGGTACCATGGTTTGGCCATGTTGGCCATCTTGATTTCAGTTCTTGTCAAGTAACTACAAAATGCCTCCAACCATTCTCATCTCTTTGGATTCTTTCGAGGGTGGGAAGTGATAATTGTCATGATTCAATATCCAGGATGGCCACTACAATGGCCTTCTTGCCAGGGACCAGCCTAGGGGGAATTTTAGGGAGACTTCAAGTCTCCCTCCAGAAAAAATAGGGAGACTGCAGAGTCATGTAGGGAGACTTCATAGGCAAGTGGGGAAAATTAAGAATATTCATGTACCACCCCCGTCGCCCCTTCATATTTTCAATTTATGGTCCTCCATTAACGTACAAATAATCCAGGTCCAGTTGTCTATGATGCATCTGTGCCAGGTTAAAAAATCACAATGTAATTATTGACTGAATATCCCCCACTGCTACCTTCTCCTTCATGACCCCTCACCTCTTCTTCGTGCCAATCCCCCATCACCCTCCTGTGGTTGCCTTTCAACAAAGTCTACTAAGCTAATAATTTCCTAAGTCTGAAAGTGTGAACAGGACCAGATGTAAGAAGGTTGCTTGGGAGGTATTTTGTTAGTTAATAAACAAAATGCATTCTGGGGTCGAGTATTTTGTAAAAGAAATGTCATTCCGCATCATTTTTATGGCATTCCGGTGTCATTCCGCGTCATTTCATGTCATTCCGATGTTTAGGAGGACCCTTTTTCAAGACCGTCCACATGCACACTTGTGTCCTGTACAAAGCTTTTCTTGACATCACTAAAGCTTTTTTTCATGTGTTCCAATTCCATTCGTTTTTTTCTGGGAATAGACAGCCCAACAGTTAACAGTCGTCAGCAAATCGAAATGAAAATAATGTGTTATAAAATACGTCCGTTGTGTATACATTTTCGGCATCCTAAGCGACGTAACCTACTTTCAAACTGGGTTGTTTTGTTGAGTCGCGTAAGTCACTTATTTTCGTTTCGACACTTGAAGCTCCGACTGGAACGCAACAAAATAGAAATAAAAAAAATCCGCCGAAAGCGACAATGGACAATTGCTTGTCGTGTGATTTCAAATAAATGGACGTTTATTTGACGAATTAAAATGCCCATTTATCACACTCGAGCACATTCGATTTTTGAAAATACTCGTTTTCATGTAAACCTCGCATCACTCAGTTCAGCCTTTTCTCATTTTGGACAATTTTTAGAGGGCGACTTGTAATCGCCCCGACTATTTTTCTAGGCGACTTTGGGCTTAGAAGGGCGACTTAATCGCCCTAGTCGCCCTCACGGCTGGTCCCTGCTTCTTGCTATTGGATTCCTAGAAACAACTGCAAAGTCACAAAATGTTGACTGTCAAAATGTAGCAAAAATTTATAAAAATCTATCTCTTATGGATTAAGTTCCTTGAATTGACTCCCCATTCTACTAAAACTTTGTAAACAGGTTCTGCTTATCTGATAAGATAGGACCTGGAAACCAATGCCTGAGGCAGGGACCAGCTGTGAGGGCGACCAGGGCGATTATGTCGCCCTTCTAAGCCCAAAGTCGCCTAGAAAAATAGGGCAATTACAAGTCGCCCTCTAAAAATTGGCCAAAATGAGGAAAGGCTGAACTGAGTGATGCGAGGTTTACATAAAAATGATTATTTTCAAGGATCAAATGTGCTTGAGTGTGATAACTGGGCATTTTAATTCGTCGAATAAACAACCATTTATTTGAAATCACATGACAATCAATTGTCCATTATCGCTTTTGGCAGATTTTTATTAGCTCACCGAAGGGAGCTTAACTTATCGCTTGCCGTCTGTCGTCGTCTGTCATCATGAACATTTTTCAAACAACTTTTCCTCTGAAACCACTAGTCCGATTTTCACGAAACTTCATGTGGATGTTCATTACTATATGGCAATTCATGTTTGTTCAAATGAAATGGCCACGTCCCTTGGGGTCTCTGTATGGGGCATAACTCAGATAGCACCGTATGTATAATAGAAAAATTATTAAAAAATCTTCTTCTTCAGAACCAGTGGGCAGAATCTTTTGATACTTGGTATGCAGCATCTTGGTATGGGTCTGATTCAAGTTTGTTCAAATCGGTCCCCAGGATTCATATTTGGGCTCAGTATAGAAGCCCGAATTCGAACTTAGTGCATTTTAGGCAAATTTCTTAAAAAATCTTCTTCTCCAGATCCAGCAGGCAGAATCTTTTGATATTTGGTATGCAACATTGTGGGGTGGATCTGTTTCAAGTTTGTTCAAATTGACCCCCCTGGATTCATATTTGGGCTCAGTATAGAAGTCCGAATTCGAACTTAGTGCATTTCAGGCAAATTTCTTAAAAATTCTTCTTCTCAAGATCCAGCAGGCAGAATCTTTTGATATTTGGTATGCAACATTGTGGGGTGGATCTGATTCAAGTTTGTTCAAATCGGCCCCCCTGGATTCAAATTTGGGCTCACTATAAAAGCTTGAATTCGAACTTAGTGCATTTCAGGCAAATTTCTTAAAAAACCTTCTTCTCCAGATCTAGCAGGCAGAATCTTTTGAGAATCCTTTGATATCTGGTATGGCATGCAACATTGTGGGGTAGATCTTATTCAAGTTTGTTCAAATCGGCCCCCTGGGTTCATATTTGGGCTCAGTATAGGATCCCAATTTGAACTTAGTGCATTTCAGGCAAATTTCTTTAAAAATCTTCTTCTCAAGATCCAGCAGGCAGAGTCTTTTGATATTGGGTATGCAGCATGCTTAGGGGGGGTGAGATTCAAGTTTGTTCAAGCCAAGTCCCTAGGGTTATATTTGGGCTCACTGTGGTAGCCCGAATTATAACTTAGTTCAAAACAAGGCATTTTTTAAAAAAATCTTTTTCAGATCCAAGAGTCGGCATGTTTTGATATTTTTTGTAGCATCCTTAGAGGGGTGAGATTCAAGTTTGTTCAAGCCATGTCCCTTGGTCCATATTTGGGCTCACTGTGGGAGCCTGAATGATAACTTAGTTCAAAATGAGGAATTTTCTTTAAAAATCTTCTTCTTCAGATCCAGCAGTCGGAATGTTTTGATATTTGGTATGCAGCATTCTTAGGGGGGTGAGATTCAAGTTTGTTCAAGCCATGTCCCTAGGTCCATATTTGGGCTTACTGTGGGAGCTTGAATTGTTACTTAGTTCGAAATGAGGAATTTTCTTTAAAAACCTTCTTCTTCAGATCCAGGAGTCGGAATGTTTTGATATGTGGTGTGTAGCATCCTTGGGTGGGTGGGGGGGGGGGGGGGGGGAGGGGGGGATTCAAGTTTGCTAAAGCCAAGTCCCTGGGTCTATATTGGCTCCCTGTGGGAGCCTGAATTATAACTTAGTCAATATGAGGAATTTTTAGCTCACTGAAGGGAGCTCAACTTATCACTTGCCATCCGTCGTCATCCATCGTCGTGAACATTTTTCAAACGACTTCTCCTCTTAAACCACTGGTCCGATTTTCACGAAACTTCATGTCTACGTTCATTACTATATGGCAATTTATGTTTGTTCAAATGAAATGGCCACGTCCCTTGGGGGCTCTGTATGGGGCATAACTCTGATAGCACCGTATGAATTATAGAAAAATTATTAAAAAATCTTCTTCTCCAGAACCAGGGGGCAGAATCTTTTGATACTTGGTATGCAGCATCTTGGTATGGGTCTGATTCAAATTTGTTCAAATCGAGTCCCTCAACCAATATTGGGGCTCACTATGAGAGTTTGTTTAAAAGTCTTCTTCTCCAGAACCAATGGGCAGAATCTTTTGATATTTGGTCTGCAGCATCTTGGTATGGGTCTGATTCAAGTTTGTTCAAATCGAGTCCCTTGATCAATATTGGGGCTCCCTACAGGGGCATGAATTTTTCCTTAGTGCAATTTGAGGAAAAATCTTCTTCTCCAGAACCAGTGGGCAGAATCTTTTGATATTTGGTATACAGCATCTTGGTATGGGTCTGATTCAAGTTTGTTCAAATGGAGTCCCTTGATCAATTTTGAGGCTCACTATGGGGACCTGAATTTTTACTTAGTGCAATTTAACAAAAAATATTTAAAAATCTTCTCCAAAACCAATGGGCAGGATCTTTTGACATTTGGTATTCCAGAACCAATGGACGGAATATTTTGATATTTGGTATACAGCATCTTGGTATGGGTCTGATTCAAGTTTGTTCAAATTGAATCCCCCGTTCTATATTGGGGATCACTATGGGGGTGTGAATTTTTACTTAGTGCAATTTAAGAAAAAATCTTTAACAATCTTCTTCACCAGAACCAGTGGGCTGAATCTTTAGATATTTGGTATGCAGCATCTTGGTATGGGTTGGATTCACGTTCAAATTGAGTCTTTTGATCAATATTGGGGCTCACTATGGGGTCATGAATGTTTACTTTGTGCAATTGAAGGAAAATTCATTAAAAATCTTCTTCAGAACCATCATGCAGAATCTTTTGATATTTGATCAGCAGCATTGTCCCATTCAGTCCTGTTGATGTTTTAGCTCCACAGAGAGTATAGATTTACTCTGTAGAACCTTAAGAATAGCTTTTGAGAAAATTTGTGTCTTAACAGTATGGAACATTCGGTGAGTGCCTAAGGCCCCCTGGAGCCTCTTGTTTCTATTTTGTTGCGTTGCAGTCGGAGCTTCAAGTGTTGAAACGAAAATAGGTGACTTACACGACTCAACAAAATAACCCAGTTTGAAAGTAGGTTACCTCGCTTAGGATGCCGAAAATGTATATACAACGGACATATTTTATAGCACTGTATTTTTATTTCATTTTGCTGACGACTGTTAACTGTTGGCTGTCTATTCCCAGAAAAACACAAATGGAATTGAAACACATGAGAAAAAAGGCTTTATTGATGACAAGAAAAGCTTTGTACAGGGCACAAGTGAGCATGTGGACGATCTTGAAAAAGGGTCCTCCTAAACACCAGAATGACACCGGAATGCCATAAAAATGATGCGGAATGATATTTCTTTTACAAAATACTCGACCCCAGAATGTATTTTGTTTATTAACTAACAAAGTACCTCCTCCCAAGCAACCTTCTTACATCTTACATTTCAGATTTGGGAAATTATTAGCTTAATCGACTTTGGTGAAAGGCAACCACAGGAGGGTGCTGGGGGATTTGCATGAAGAAAAGGGGAGGGGTCATGAAGGAGAGGGTAGCAGTGGGGGATTTTCAGTCAATAATTACATTGTGATTTTTTAACCTGGCATAGATGCATCATAGACAACTGGACCTGGATTAATCAGTTAAATTAGTAAATGGAGGACCACAGATTGAAAATATGAAGGGGCGGCAGGGGGGGTGGTACATGAATATTCTCAATTTTCCCCACTTGCCTATGAAGTCTCCCTACATGACTCTGCAGTCTCCCTAGTTTTTCTGGAGGGAGACATGAAGTCTCCCTAAAATTCCTCATAGGCAGGTCCCTGGCCTGAGGTGGATGTGCAACATGCAACATAGGTGCAGTTTATTTGACTAACTTAGACTGCATTCTTGTATTGTAGTCATGATACAGCAATAGATGCTGAAAATGACCTTATCCCCTTACCCAATGCAGACGATATCAAAATTTATTATTTTAAATATCATTTTTTAAAATTTTTCAAAAAATTTCAACAAAACCATATCTATGAGCTCATTCCAATAAGGGGTCACATATGATTTTGTTGAAATATTTTGAAAAATTTAATTTTTTCAACTGTTCTGTTTGCATATTACGCAGGCGGATGTGGGCGATTCTTTAGGTAAAGGGTTCAACACAAATGATAAATGAATGAATCTCCACTTAATGGTTCAAAATGCACAGTGTAGATATTAAAGTCAAGACCGAAAAAATCTCACCAACTGTTTAACCAATTCTTACATATTTGAGATATTACATTTCTGTCAAGGTAATATACTTGAAATGATGTATTTGGTTAAACTTTGTGGTAAGGCCTTTTTCAACACTGCAAATAATTGGGAAATATTTCAGTAATTTGTTTGGTTGGAAAAGTTGTCAACCGGATAATCGCTATAATAATAAATATTAATAAATATTTATATAGCGCACATATCACAATGATAAAAAGTTCCATGGCGCTTTACAAAGACATTTATGACATGTTGCAATGCCTGTGGACTGTACATTCATACGATGCTACTCAGAATTACCCTGAGTATGATTTATCAAAAAGATATGTTTTCAGCACAGATTTGAAAGCACTCGGAGATGTATATCGCACTGAAACGGGTAGCCCATTAAAAAGCCTAGGTGCACTGTAGGTAAAGGAGCGGCCACCATATGAGACTAAGTTGCAGGTAGTTTCCTCAAGCAACTTGTGTGCTCAGGATCTTAACGAGTGTTTAGGCTCATATGGAATCACCAGGTCGCTAATATAAGCTGAAGCCAGATCACAGCAGCGGGCCTTGTATGCAAAGAGCAAGACCTTGAACTCAGTCCTTGCAGAAATAGCAAGCCAGTGTAGATCTTTCAACACTGGAGTTATATGCTGGCGCCACTTCGTCAATGAGACAATTCGGGCAGCTGTGTTCTGTATTTGTTGCAACCTTTGTATTTGCTTGTTGGGAAGCCCATGCAATAGGGAGTTGCAATAATCTATGCGTGATGTGATAAATGCATGTACCAGACACTCTGCTGCCCTCTTTGTCAAAATTTTTCGAGATCGACCATGTTTTCGGTGGTACCAGTTGGCAGACTGACATATTTTAGTAATGTGAGCAGCCAAAGATAGACACCTAGATTTCGAACCTGAATTGACGGATTGATCGCTGTATTGCCAACTTTGAGCCGTGGCAGAGTGTCTGGTGCAGGTTTGTGTCTTGAAGAGAATACTATCAGTTCAGTTTTTTTGTCATTCAATTTAAGTTTGTTTTGGAGCATGAAATTTCTCACATCCTCAATACAGTTTTCAAGACGCATAAATTGTATGGCTGTATCTTCAGAATCGGTAGGGTTAAATTCAGCATATAATTGAGAGTCATCAGCATAGAAGATGTACTCGATACCATGTGAGCGAATAATGGCACCTAGAGGCTGCATGTAAAGGGTGAATAAGATGGGGCCGAGAACAGAACCCTGGGGGGACCCCGAATTCAAGTGAAGCTATCTCTGATCTATCGCCATCAACAGTAACACACTGAGTTCTGTTGCTCACATAGGATCGAAACCAATCTAATGCTGATCCCTCTATTCCAAACAGGAAAAGTCTGTCATAGAGAATTTTGTGGTCAGTCGTGTCGAATGTGGCTGAAAGATCAAGTAGCACCAACACAACACCTTTTTTGTTGTCTATAGATTTCAAAACTTCATTTTGAACTGAGAAAAGGGCAGATTCAGTTGAATGACCAGGTTTATATGCGGACTGTTTAGGGTCAAGTAAACAGTTTTCTTCCAGATGTGCACGCAACTGTTGTGCGATGACTTTTTCTGTGATCTTAGAGATAAAAGGAAGATTCGAGACAATAATTTTTCAGTATTGTGGGATCCAAGGATGCTTTTTAGCTCACCTGACTTTCAGTCAGGAGAGCTATAGTGATCACTCACCGTCCGTCGTCTGGCATCCGTCGTCCGTCGTCATGGTGTTTGCGTCTTCTCCTCCCAAACCGCTGAACCAATTTAATTGATATTTGAGATAATAGTTTGTTATGACATCGCAGTTTGATTTTGTTCAAATCAAGTTGCCCCGCCCGTGGGTAGGGCCACACCCAAAAAGTGAGCTGAAGTCTTAAAAAATCATCTTCTCATGAACCAGCAGTAGCAGAGACTTGATATTTGGTGTGCAGCTTCCTTTTGAGGTGTAGACTCAGATTTGTTCAAGAGAAGTTTGTGGGGCTATACTTGGCGTCGTTATGGGAGGGGCAAAATTTTTGGCCCCGCCCGAAATTTCTATTTTCCAAACCGAGAGGCCGATTTGAACCAAATTTTATGTGAGGGCTTATTGGGTCATAAGTACCTAATTTATGCTGATTTTTTTTTTCCTGTAGCCCCATGGCAACCGCAGGAGCTAAAAATAGAAAAAAATTAAAACGCCCACATCTCCAAAACTGCACAGCACCGAGAATTTTTATTTGGTATGAAGCTTCCTTAGGACCAACAGAAAGAATTGGTAAAAAAAAATTGCCATCGGTTTTATCATAGGGTACAGTTTCGGGACTTTGAAAAAGTGCTGAGTCAGCACTTTTTAACACTTGTAGGCAATGGGAAAAACATTAAAAAATCTTCTTCTCCAGATCCAGCAGGCAGAATCTTTTGATATTTGGTATGCAACATTGGAGGGTGGATCTGATTCAAGTTTGTTCAAATCGGCCCCCTGGGTTCATATTTGGGCTCAGTATAGGAGCCCGATTTCGAACTTAGTGCATTTCAGGCAAATTTCTTAAAAAATCTTCTTCTCCAGATCCAGCAGGCAGAATCTTTTGATATTTGGTATGCAACATTGTGGGGTGGATTTGATTCAAGTTTGTTCAAATCGGCCCCCTGGGTTTATATTTGGGCTCAGTATAGGAGCTCAGTATAGGAGCCCAAATTTGAACTTACTGCATTTCAGACAAATTTCTTTGAAAATCTTCTTCTCCAGATCCAGCAGGCACAATCTTTTGATATTTGGTATGCAACATTGTGGGGTGGATCTGATTCAAGTTTGTTCAAATCGGCCCCTTGGGTTTATATTTGGGCTCAGTATAGGAGCCCAAATTTGAACTTAGTGCATTTCAGGCAAATTTCTTTGAAAATCTTCTTCTCAAGATCCAGCAGGCAGAATCTTTTGATATTTGTTATGCAACATTGTGGGGTGGATCTGATTCAAGTTTGTTCAAATCGGCTCCCTGGGTTTATATTTGGGCTCAGGATAGGAGCCCAAATTTGAACTTAATGCTTTTCAGGCAAATTTCTTAAAAAATCTTCTTCTCCAGATCCAGCAGGCAGAATCTTTTGATATTTGGTATGCAACATTGTGGGGTGGATCTGATTCTATTTTGTTCAAATCGTCTCCCTAGATTCATATTTGGGCTCACTATAGAAGCTCGAATTTGAACTTAGTGCATTTCAGGCAAATTTCTTCAAAAATCTTCTTCTCCAGATCCTGCAGGCAGATTCTTTTGATATTTGGTATGCAACATTGTGGGGTGGATCTGATTCCAGTTTGTTCAAATCAGCCACCTGGATTCATATTTGGGCTCACGATAGAAGCCCAAATTCGAACTTAGTGCATTTCAGGCAAATTTCTTTGAAAATCTTCTTCTCAAGATCCAGCAGGCAGAATCTTGTGATATTTGGTATGCAGCATCCTTAGGGGGGTGAGATTCAAGTTTGTTCAAGCCATGTCCCTAGGTCCATATTTGGGCTCACTGTGGGAGCTTGAATTGTAACTTTGTTCGAAATGAGGAATTTTCTTAAAAAATCTTCTTCTTCAGATCCAGCAGTCCGAATGGTTTGATATGTGGTGAGTAGCATCCTTGGGTGGGGAGGGGGGGGGGGGATTCAAGTGTGTTAAAGCCAAGTCCATGGGTCCATATGTGGGCTCCCTGTGGGAGCCCAAATTATAACTTAGTCAATATGAGGAATTTTTCTTTAAAAATCTTCTTCTTCAGATTCAGCAGTTGGAATGTTTTGATATTTGGCATGGATCAACCTTGGGGGCTGAGATTCAAGTTTGTTCAAGCCAAGTCCCTTGGTTCATATTTGGGCTCACTATGGGAGCCTGAATGACAACTTAGTTCAAAATGAGGAATTTTCTTTAAAAATATTCAGATCCAGCAGATGAATGCTTTTGATATTTTTTATGCAGCATCCTTAGGGGAGTAAGATTCAAGTTTGTTCAAGCCATGTCCCTAGGTCCATATTTGGGCTGATAGTAGGAGCTCGAATTGTAACTTGGTTCAAAATGAGGAATTTTCTTTAAAAATCTTCTTCTTCAGATCCAGCAGTCGGAATGTTTTGATATTTGGTGTGCAGAATCCTTAGGGGTGTGAGATTCAGGTTTGTTAAAGCCAAGTCCCTGGGTTCATATATGGGCTCCCTGTGGGAGCCCGAATTATGACTTAGTTCAGTATGAGGAATATTCTTTAAAAATCATTTTTTAGATCCACTGGTCAGAATATTTGGATATTTGGTTTCAGCTTTTCTTAGGAGGAGCAGATGCAACTTGTGGAAATCAATTCTCTGGGTTGATATTTAGGCTACCATGTCAGGTGAGCGCCCTCAGGCCCCCTGAGGCCTCTTGTTTATGGAGTGGGGTAACAAGAGCTGTTTTTAGACTGTGCGGTAGATAACCAGAACTCACTGACTCAGTAACAATTTCAGTGATGCTGTCAATAAGGACAGAGAGAGATTTTTTAAGTGTAGTTGGTATCGGATCCAAATCACAACTTTTTGATGGTGAAGACATTATTATTTTTTGAACCGTGCTTTCTGAAACCGTGTGAAACTGGGCTAGTTTCGAGGGTGGATTGACAGTTTGTACAGGTCGTACAGGTTGCATATTTTCTGTGTCAGTCTTGTCTAAACACTCAGTGATGTTTTGGATCTTTGTGATAAAAAACTCTGAAAACTTATTTGCGATTTCTGTTTTGGAAAGCTGATCAGAGAAGTTGAGAGTTTCTCTGGCTTCCAGTGACTTCAGGATCTTGAGCTGTTTATGGTCAGATCCACAGTTAGAAATTTTCTCACATAAGATTTGCCTTTTTGAATGGCTGATCAGATTTTTAACTTTTTTACATTGTAATTTAAACATCTCACGGTGAACGGTCAACTTAGTCTTACGCCATTTCTGTTCGAGTTGATGGCGCACACACTTAGCTTACCGTATTTCATCATTGATCCAGGGGCGGATTGCCTTGACAGTAAAGGTTTTGAATGAAATGGGGGCCATTTCATCAAGTACCTTCCTCAGATCAACATTATATGATTCTACCATAGAGTTTAAATCATTGCCTGGATGTTTCCTCAAACATTTAGTGATACATTGCATAATATACCAATAGTTTACAGGATAGCGTCGGGAAAATAAATAGAATTTGACTGTGAGTTTTCTTTGCTGATGCAAGCATTGTCAAAGCTACCAAACATTTGTCGATGTACAGTGATGTGCTCTCGATGTAACATGAATGGGTTAAGGTGTTGGAATGTTGAATGAACACTCGCTTTGGCTGTCATGTCGCAGATAAATGTTTGTAAACTCCCAACAGTCGAGTGCACTGCAGGGCTTCACGGTATTTCACCGAAACTCTGTATTTTTTTCAATATCGATACCGTACCAAGCAAATTTCAACTCACTCGATATACCGACCTTCACGATATCGTCGATTAGCAATGTTGATATTCTCACACTAATGATAAACTTAACGTTTTGGACTTGAACTTCATCTAAATTCATCATTTGGAATTCTGCATGATCATATCAAACAAGCGTTGTTAGCTTTCAAATACTCGATATTTACTCATATCAGGGTATTTAAAAAAATACAGTACTCAGTATTACAAATTGGAATACCGTGAAGCCCTAGTGCACTGCAGGTTGTTTTCTGCATGGGCAGCAGTGAGCATGTGCCTGTCAATGTAACATAGTCTTTTGCAGACAAGTTTGACATTCTTCTCTTTGATGAAGTGTTGTTAATTGCAGATTAATGCTGAAAAAATCCCTCAGTGTGAGCAATGTGGTGCTTCCAAAACAAATTGACTGTTTGATACTTTACCAGCATGTTTCAGAAAAGCATGTTGTGATTTTATTCAACTGTTTAAAAGTATGAATGTATGTCATAAAAAAAACTATTTAAAATCTTTAATTTTAAAATTCATTTTTCAGTGGTCAGTGTCAGACGAGGGGCTCTTGGTCAATGGGGCATATAATAATGTCTTACCACACCACTTTCATGACTCGCAACATATTCCCAACCAGAAATTTCATTGCGGGGAATAGGTAAATGTAAACGTGTAACTGTTTGTGACATCTGTCTTAGTAGTGAACAGAAAAAGATACTCAAAACGTTAGCAGTACATATTCGACCTATGATCACATCAAATTCAAGCCACACAAGGTAAGAGGCTCTTTACTAATACAGTTAAATATGCCTAACTGCAATTTACAAACTGGTTGGAAAATTCTTAATTAATGCATGCCCGTGGGAACAAATCTCGCACGCAAACTTGATTTCCGGTGCACGGCATGCCACGTGCCTGTGATTTTCAAATGGCAAGGCCTGGTTTTGTGCACGGGCAATGCAGGGTGTCCACACTTATAATGTATCATCACTATTATGTGGGACCATTACTGTCATATAAATTGTTAGCGATCGTTTGCACTTGATGGTGTTTGTTTGTTTACCTTTTGCGGAAGTCAGGTGGGAGTGTTTTGAACTGTTTTCTCACCCTGCCTTACTGATATTGCATCGTAGACAGTGCAATAATACCAGCAGCTGAAATTAATGGATATCCGGTTGAAATCCAGTTATGCCCGATGGTTTGCCGGTTACAAAAATGGGCCAGCCGTTTCATTACTAGTAACAGGGAGCAAATTGTTTTGAAAATTTTGCATCGCAGTTTTTTCTTGACGGTCACAGCAGATCATGCGAAGTCGGAACCGCGAAGCGGTTTGCTGGGGGTGAGCATGAGAGGGGATGTCCCCCCCTCGTTGGTGGGGAGTCCGGGGTGCCTCCCCTGGGAAAATATGAAATTTCAGAGGGCAGGAGATGCATTCTGGTTGATTCTGAGAGCATAAAATGTTATGTGATGAGAGAGGAATGAATCAACTTTCTTAGGGATTCAGGCCTATGTGGGAAAGGCACGCTATTGTGCTCCCGCCCCTAAACATGCCTGCATTTAAAATGGGGCGAGCAATTTTATGCTCACCTTGATAATCATTTGCAATGAGCACAACTCAGATTGCGAACACATTAGAGATGTCACAAATTAGGAACTTCCAAAATTGATACTATTCTCTAAAATTTTAACATTCAAATTACCTCGATTTTCGGATATATAATCCCTTGATTCAAAAGAGAAGTTGCTCCATCGATTTAGCTGTACACATGCGCAGTTGTGTCTGTTACCAAATATTGGCAGAGATTTCCCAAAACGTGCGTGCATTTTGGAAAATCACGGTCAATATTTGGTAACAGGTGCAACTGCGCATGTGTACAACACAATTGTCTCTTAGAGGGGTTCTGAACAAATGAATGACACGGAGACTCTTCCGGGTTCCCCGCTGGTGAATGCAACAGCATACAAAGTTAAAAAGATTTTTCGAAATAAATTAATCAGGCCTCGTAATTTGCATTGGCGCTTTGCGATTCATAGACTTAAAGTTGTATCACTATGTGTGGATATTGCATCGCATTTTGCGATGCGATCCCGGTCATTTTACTCCCAGAGTAATTTGATCAAAGTACTGATAACCCACATCTTTGTAACAAACTTGTAGGAATGAAGCCCCTGTAGTCATTACTTTATACCCATGATTGGAGGGGGGGGGGGGGGGGGGATATCGATTCCTTCCTTCAATACCATAACTGTTTACATTCAATGCACAGCATGCCCATTTTGACTTTACAATTGTGACTGCTTTAGTTGTATCTTAGTTGTACTTTTTATCTCACCTGACAGCCAGTGTGAGCTTTTACCCTCACTTGTCTGGAATATGTTGTCTGTTGTCCTTAGTCCGTCTCTAAAGCAAAGCTTCTTATAACCCCTCACTGAAATTAGTTTATCAAAAATGTTCAATGAGGGGGTCGTAAACTATGTTTTGAAAGCAAAGAATGACAAATTTTGATTCAAGAAATGTTTTTTACAAGTCTTGTCTGTTATGCAGGTTAGGCAAAGGGTCAACAGAATTTTGTTTTATTTCAGGAGAATACTTCTTTACTTGGTGATGATCTTCACGAGTCCTCTTTTTATCAAGGTCGAACAAGGTATGGAGGAGCATCATCTTCCAGAAAAAGGAGCAAATTGAATGTAACGGCTCCATATCAGGTATGTTTCATTATCTATGTAGCTCTGAACTTTTTCTAAAACTCTTGGTATTTGAAAAATCATGTTCACCACCACAGCAGCCATATTGGATTTCTTCAGCACAGGTAGGAGATTGCATTTATGCAGCAATTTTGTAAAAAATTGGCAGGGTGACTTGGTAAAAGAACACCCTATTTTGGTAGTGGTTGACTGCCCATAATGGCCACCACGATAAACATTTTGAATTTCTTCAGAACACTGCCCACAATTCATTCAACATAGGCTGCAACCTGCAGTTTTCCTATTATCACAAAATTTGGTGTATATGTTCAGGTTCATACCTTGATGAGAATGTCCCTATTGTGGTCATGGTTAGCTGCCTGCAATAGTCACCACAGCAGCATCTTTAATTTCTTCTTTCATATTTTGCTTTGGTGTGATGTCTGGATGGGAGCTTCAGATTTTTCGGAATTTCGTTGCAAAACATGACCAGCAGTGGCCATCTTGGATTTGGCATATAAATTGTCAACAATTCCATAAGCATACCCAGCAGGCCACATCTCTCACCCGATCATTTTTCAGATTACAAATGTAGCTTTGATGTGATGTCTAGATGGGAGCTATCCAGTTTTTCTGAATTTCAATGAAAAACATCGGCACCAGTGTTTATCTTGGACTTTGCCTTTAAATTGTCAACAATTCCATTTGCACACCCTCCAGGCAAGCATTCCTCACCCAATCTTTTTTCAGTTTTCATATGGGTGTTTAGGGTGCTATTCACATGTGAACTATCATGTTTTTTTATCCCCTGCCAAAAGGAAGTTTGGGGGGATATAAGAAATGGGGTCCCTCTATCCATTCCTTTGTCCAAGATGGGGGAAAGGATATTCACAAGTAACAGGTTTTTTCCATTTTTTTTTCTAGAGTTATGGGCCTTTTCCAGCTTTTTTCTCGGCTTAGAAACCCTTCAACTTAGAAACCCTTGACGGGGCATACCAGTGGCGTTGCACCGTGTTTTAATTTTGCTGGCGGCCATCTCAAATTTTGCTATCAAATTGTGTACAATTCCTATAGCACATCCTACAGGTCATATCTGTCATCCGATACAATTCATATTTTGTATGATTCTGATGGCCTCCACAAAAGGGTTTCAAATTTTATCGAAAATAATGGCCACTGCTGGTCATCTTGGATTTTGAATTTAGAGAGTGACAGTTTATTTGGCACATTCTATCTACAGGTCACTTCTGATATCAATTTTTTTTCACATTTCATATATATCTCCACACACACACGCACCCACAATGCTACCATAAGTGATGGCTAATGAGTTTTCTACATAACTCTCTGATGTCACTGCATGATTGCATAAAATGTTTTGTCAGTGTTATACAGTGATAACATAACTTTTTCGTGATCTACCTATTGTTTAAAAAAGTTTGATGAGAATTCAAATATACTGTAAGGCCATTGAGAGTTTATTAAGTGATTATCTGGCAATTCCTTTTTTAAATGGAGGATGGGCTGTTTTTATTTTTACTTCTTGCCAAACTTGACAATGTCAGGTATGAGCTGTTGAGATGAGTCGGTTTCTGTAGAAACTTGATTGGATGACTTGGCATTACTGGAACTTTCTATTAGCCCTGGGTGGTTTATCGGTTTTTTGGTTCGGTTTGGTTTTTTTTTCCAAAACCGAAACCGAACCGCCGCCTTAACAAAAAAACGAGACTTTCGGTTTCAACAAATTTTCCAAAATTGGTAGGTTTATGACCTCTCAATCACCTGCATTCCGCACGCCAAAGGCTAAAATGCCGGGCAAAGATAAACGCTGTGCCATTTATTCTTACTTTGAGATGATTGACAACAAATCCCCCCAAAACAGTGGTAGCAAATTTTTTTTTTCTTAAACGATATCTACAGAACCACCACCAGAGGGAATATGAAAAATTAAAAAGTCTTCCGTAAGAATCTACACATGAGATTCAAGAATCGTTAAGAAAATTTATTGAACTGGGCACAGCCTCAGGCTCACTCATATTCGACCAAATAGGTATTGAAAGTTACCTGACAATATGTGGTGTAAAAGTAATATAAATTATCTTTGGCCCAAAATCATCTGCGTACGGCATGTAGTAATTAGATTGGAGGTAAACATAAAATTTATTGAGTTTTAAAACCTCAAAGTTCAGATGGGAAAAATGATGGGTAAATTATGTCAATTAACCGACTTCTGGCACGTTCTCTAAAGTCACATGCTCAGAGATAACGCTGCACATTGGCAGTTCTGTTTTTTGTCAACAATGAAATGGTTAAATTAAAATAGAACATGTCCTGTTAAATGGATGGCAGGTAAATATTGAAAGTTTTTAAAAACTTTTTGCGAATTGTTTATATACTATTTGAACTTACTTTAAGGAATTGCGCTGTACTCCAGGTCTGTCATGTATAAACTGTCAAGTGTCAAGTTAACGCTGCATTCCCAATATGCAGTTTTTATGCTCAACTCGTGTTTTCCCACGTGTATTTTGTGTACACAACGAATCCCAATATGCAATATTGCACACTTTCAAATTCCATTATGCAGCCGTCTCCCTTCAAAAACATAAATTGCCTGTCTTGATTGAGATGAAATCAACACAGGGATCAGTCAAGCGGGTGAAGTGACGTTGGTAATATCTTCGCCCTGGTACCACTCATTTCACCGAATTTCTATGTTTCGGCAAAATCAAAGTCAAAAACGAACCTCTACAGTCGAAATTAGAAGAGTTATTGTGAAAACATTGGAGTTAGTGAGTTTTCAATAAAAGTAATTCGTATATCACGACGTACTTCAATAATAGTTAACAAAATCACAAGAAATATGATTTGTGTTCCTTTCATTCCACTGTCATTTGAAGCTGGACCATTAAAAACAGGGGGCAGTCGATTTTGAAGTGATGTAATAATTACCGGAATAAGCACAACAATTGCATATTATCCACCAAAACCAGGGTTAGAGCTTAGCGACTCCTTAAAAAAATAAGGAAATGTTTTTTTTTTAGCTCAGCTTTGACGTAAGTCAAATTTTTAGCTCAACTTTGACGCAAGTCAAGTTTGAGGTTATGCCATGGCCCGTCGTCCATCTGTCCGTCAACAATTCAATACGGCTGAGGCCGTATTTATGAACCGATCTTTACAAAACTTCTTGGGTACTTTTGTTATCACCGTGGGACAAGAACGAGTGTTTTGGGGTGCAGTCCAAAATTCAAGATGGCCACCAGCAGACATTTTGTACCGAAATTAGTGCAATCAGTTTTTTGTACAGGACTTCTGTATGAAAGTTCTGATTTGAATAAATTTTTGTATGAATGTTTAGTAACATAGAATACATCACAAAAAAATACAGGTTTTTTTCTCTTGCAGAAATTATGCAAATTAGATGAACTTTGATTTATTCAGTGCTTGGTTATACACAGTAAGTGCACATGTCAATACAGTTCGGGCTAGGGGCTGTATTTATTAACCGATCTTCACAAAATTTCTTGGATACCTTTGTTATCCACTTGGGATGAGAATGAGTGTTTTTTGGTGCAGTCCAAAATTCAAGATGGCTGTCCATGGTCATTTTGTACCGAATTTAGGTACAATCAGTTTTTTGTACAGAATTTCTATATGGCTTGGGCTAGAGGCCGTATTTATGGACCATTCTTTACAAACCTTCTTGGGTACCTTTGTTATCACCGTGGGGCGAGAACAAGTGTTTTGGGGGTGGAATCCGATATTCAAGATGGCCGCTGGCAGCTATTTTGTACCAAAATTAGTGCAATCAGTTTTTTGTGCAGTACTAATGTATGAAAGTTCTGATTTGAATAAATCTTTGTATGAATGTTTAGTAAAATGGAATACATTACATGTAATACAGGTTTTTGTCTCGTGCAGAAATTATGCAAATTACATGAATTTTGATTTATTCAGCGCTACTTATACGCAGTAAGTGCACATGTCAATACGGCTCGGGCTGGAGGCTGTATTTATGAACCGATCTTCACGGAACTTCTTGGGTACCTTTGTTATCACCTTGGGACGAGTTTTTGGGTGCGATCTGAAATTCAAGATGGCTGCCAGTGGCCATTTTATGCTAAAATTAGGTACAATCAGTTTTTTGTACAGAACTTCTAGGACTGCATTTGTTATCATGGGACGGTAACGAGTGCTTTTGGTCTCGTCTGTGGTAATATTTGGTGTTTGGGGAGGGTAAACATTATTAGCACAACCCAGTTTTCTTCTGTTTCCGATGAGAAAAATAAAACCTCTTTACCTGTGGGAACCCTATGAGCTGAAGATAAAAAATTCAAATACCTATATTTTAAGAAGAACTGGACAAATATTTATTAATTAGTAGGAATCAACCGTAGAAGGTATTGAATCAAACAGGCCACAACAGTTGCTAACATTTGGCTTATGATGCACCATACAAGAATCCCCATTGTAACATTAACCCCATGGAGATTTCTTTTCTAGTTTAGCATCTAACTGTCACCCACCTTTACAATACTTTACCTGTACATTTGTTACAGGCTGTGGTCAGTATTTATGTACAGACCTTTACAATACTTTACAGTTACCTTTGTTATCACGTCATTACCTAGATGTGTGTCATTGCTGTTTCACATACTATACATGTACATGTCGTATGCAAGTTGAGCTACAGTGTCATTGACACTTTCATTGCTAAAATGTAATAGCTTATCTTGTAAATATTTGCATCTTGACAAGGCCCCAATCTCACAGAACAAGGCAGATCCCACCAGTGGTGGAACCATGGTTTGAAATTTTGGGGGACCATGCTGGCGAAGAGTTGGTTGGGGGAGGAGGGGGTGGGGGGAAGAGTGGTGAACGCTGAGAAGAATGGTAAATACTGAGTAACCCTGGTGACTCAACACTCTGTATGAGCCGCATGACTTGGGTGACAAACACAGACACATTTTATGTATATATTACCCTCTAAAATGTGGATTTTTGCAATGCATTTTGAAAAACCGAAAACAGAGTTTTTGTACAAAACCGAAACCGAACCGAAAAGCAAATTTCAAAACGGCCCAGCTCTACTTTCTATTCAGTTCAATCCCTTTTTGGTCAAGTCCAGCTGCAGTGTCATTGACACTTTCATTTGACACTTTGATGGATGAATCAGTGGGTATTTGTCAGGTGTGTGCTTCAGGCCCCTTAGGTCCTCTTGTTTAAAAATCTTTTTCTCGAGAACCACCAATCAGAATCTTTTGGTATTTGGTAAACTGCATCCTTAAGGGTGTCAGAGTTTGTTTGTTCAAAGTTTGTTCCAATAAAATCCCTGTGTTCAAATTTGAGCTTATGGGTGCCTAAATTTTAATTTTGTTCATTTTAGCTGCATGCAATATGAGGAATATTTTTTAAAAATCTTCTTCAAAACCACCAATCAGAATCTTTTTATCCCCCACCAAATGATGTTGGCAGGGGATACAGCGATAGCTCCATCCTTTCGTCTCTCCGGACTTCTATCTTTGCCATTGATGGCTGGATTTGCATGAAACTTCACATGCATACATCCTATGATAGCCATTTGGTGCCTGGTGAAAATTGACCATGTCCAAACATTCTTCCCAAACTTATGCCCCTTTGACTTTGACAAGATGTTTTAAATGGAACATTTTCGGACATCAGCTTTACTCGCCCAGTTTTATAGGAGTCATGCTCAACCGATTTCAGTTTAATTTGAGGTGCTTGTTTGTTCTGACATCGCATTTTAATTTTGTTCAATCAACTTGCCTCACCCCACAGGTTGTGGAAAATGCACCCAAATTTAGAAAAATCTTCTCATGAACCGGTGGGTACACTTATTTGATATTTGGTACTGAGCTTCGAAGTGCAGAACAAAGTTCATAGGGCAATATTTGTCTTCGTAAAAGATGGGCAAGATTTTTGCACAAAACAAAGAACTGTTATTTTGGTATGAAGCATCCTTAGGACCAGCAGAATGGAATGGTAAAAAAAAAAAATTCCCATCAGTTGTGTTATTGTGTAGTTGGAGAGAGATGTAGGGGTGGGGGGGGGGGAGGGAGGGGGGTCGAGAAAATGCAGAGTCTGCATATTTGCAAAAATTAATCTTATCAATGAACACACAAGCCAGAGTTATAGCCCTTATTGGACCTCAAATTTGTACAGTAGAACCTGTCTTGAGAGACCGTCCTTTGGGCCACACAAAAGTGGTCTCTCAAGACAGGTGGTCTCTCAAAACAGGTTTCAGGTTTTTTCAAGTCAGTGAATATTGAATAACCAACCAAAAAATTCCGAAATGGAGAAGAATGGATTTTTGTAATTACTTTGTAGTTGTTCTTTTTTATGAAGTTTTTGTAACAAATTGAAATGGACTGTTATAAAAATTATAAAAATAAATTAGTGTTGAAAATCTTCATTGAAGATTTTCAACACAAATTTATTTTTATAATTCTATCTGTCACGTTTCAGGTATGTACAAACAATTGGGTTGTTTGTTCAGCAGTAATCCTAATCTTTCACAGGGGTATTATAAAAACATCTCAATCTTTAATGAATTATGTAACTGAATAGCAATTGAAACCCAGTTAAGAGCTTTTAATACTCTTAATTTTGTTAGTATAACCACAATGGATTTTCCAATTCCTGAACAGGTAAAACGTTTTTGTCATGGTTTCAGTCTTCAAAGGTGCGGTCTCTTAAGACAGGTCCATTATGGCATAAAAATACAAGTTGGTACTAGGTCACAGTGGACTCTCAAGACAGGTGGTCTCTCAAGACAGGTGGTCTCCCATAGCAGGGCCATTATAGAGTAAAACCAATCGGTGCCTGGCAGATGTGGTCTCTCAAGACAGGTGGTCTCTCAAGACAGGTTTTACTGTAGTGGCATTTCTTGTCTGCACAAACCTTTTGTGGCGAAAGTCAAGCATTGATGGTCCAGTTTGAGTGTCTTTTGATAAGGTGGTAGATCAGCATGGCAGAAAGGCTATAAACATAAGGTGGGTTGTTTCATGCACTTATTTTACCAAAGTTATAGCACAAACATTTCTGTCATAATTCAAGCTTAACTGGTTGAGGGCTAGATTATTTTCAGTGGTCTGAATTTATTCAGAATTTGTTCTATTTCAAATTATTGGAGAGTGCTCACAGGCATAAATAAAATATTATATGCATTTGACAGAATATGTAACACGAGAAAGGAAAATGTTGGCTTTTGATCTGGTACCCTCATTTTCTTGAAAATCCTAATGGTGGCTTCTAGCACTCAACCAGTTAATAACCCGATCCGACACGATTAGCCATTGTGCAGAAATATGTGACCTAAAAAACTAATAAATAAATAACCTGATTTAATAGACTACCATCCATTGGGGAAAGCTTGACGATAAAGGGTGGGTCTCGTTTGCTAATTTTTACCTGTGTTATAGCCGATGTTGAACTTTGAAATTTTGTATGATTTTTTCGTCGATACAAACATGTCATAATTCAAGCTTGAATAGTCCAATTGGATATCCATTGATATCTGGACAGACAAGCATGGGGTTAAAACAACGATTGGCCATTGTGCAGAAATATGTGACCTAAAACACAAATAAATAAATAACCCGATTTGAAAGTTCTTCCGTATGTTGATAGAACACCATTGGGGAAAGCCTGTTGATAAGGAGTGGGTCTCATTCATTTGCTAATTTTTACCTGTGTTATAGCCCTTGTTGAATTTTGAAATATAGTATGATTTCTTCATCCATACAAAGATATGATTCAAGCTTCAATAGTCCCAATTGGATATCCATTGGTATCTGGAGAGACAAAACATGGGGTAGAAAGCTATCAACACCAGGTGGGTTTTGTCCATTAATTTGTACCTGAATTACTTCTCCTTTGGACTTATAATTAGGGCTGATCACGATTAATCGATTGTTGATCGGTCACGCCGAAATCGATTAGTATTTTTCGTTGTTGAAGAATCAGTACATTTTACCCCGTTTTAGACGTTTTAATAATTAAAAAACAATTTGATGAAAAAACTAGTGTTTCTAAAGGTAATGGGGCAAGAACGTCTACGTTAAACCTCAAGAAACCGTTAGAAGCATTTGTCTTTTAGGAACATTCAAAGCTTTGATGTTCTGAACTTTTGAACCGTCAGTGTGATAATCAAGACCGTTTGGCAGTTGCGAACTTGCGAAGTTCACAACTGACGACCGGTCTTGATTATTACACTGACGTTTCAGAAGTTCAGAACATCAAAGCTTTGAATGTATCTAAAAGAGAATCGTCTTCGTTGTTTACTTGAGGTAGGTCAGTTGACTTGAACTTCATTTTTAACGACTTGAAAGAGAGGGTGAGGTCATCTAGGTACGATTAATTGATTATTGATTATTTGCGACGATTAATCGATTCCTAAATTCAAAAATCGTGACAGCCCTACTTATAATACAATAATATTTTGAACAGTGCAGGATGGGGGGGATGCATGTTGACTCGCTTTTGTTAAAATTTTATTGTGGTGCCTACACAGTTTTATGAAGTCTCAAATACAGGCTTCCAACACTGAGATAGTTAGGAAATGTCACTGATCTTGATTTTGTGTGGAAAAATTGATTAATTTAAGGCTTTATATATCTAAATTTAGACGGCTTTGCCAATTCGGAAGCAGGTGAAAGCAAAACCTCTCAACAATTCACTCAATACAGTAACTAGTTCAACAGCCAGAAGAATATTAGAAACACTTGAGAGGATGTCATCACCATTAACCGTAAGTATGTCTTTTTTCAAAGTGCTGATTTCTAGGGAGTATGGTAATGTTTGTCAGTGAAGATTTTTAATGGTTTTCATACTCCTGCACATTCATGAGAAGGTGACATCAAGTGTTACCTGGGTCCATGTTTCTATATGTTCAACTATACATCTATAGTCTGCTCAATAACTTCAATTTCCATTTGCAGACTTCAAACTTTATAACTGTACCATAGCGCAAAGTAAAGTTTGATTTTCAGAATATTTGTACAAATAGTTTGAGTTATGGCCCTTGATTCTACAAATCCTGGCTATTTTGGTAACCACTTGATAACTTTTACTTCTGTTTGACAGAATTATTTGAAATTTGACAAGTATTCTTGTAATTAGAAAATGAAATTCAAGTTCAGTTTTCATTTAATTTCATAGTTATGACACTTGATTCTGCTAAAACTTATTATTTTAAGGTTTTCATATGGTAACTTTAGTATCCTATGGCAGAATGATTTGAAATGTGACAATTTTTCAATGATCATAAAATAAAGACGAAGATTTTCAGTTTTCTAATTCACTTAATTCCAAAGTTGTGAATATGTTGGTCCTTGCCAATTATTGCAGTTGTCGATGGATGGTCCTAATGTGAATTGAAAGACCTACAATACACTTTTTGATTCCATCAGAGATGAAAAGGGAAAAAAATTCAAATTTGGGTAGCTGTGCACTACATAATATGCATAATGCTTTTAGACCAGGATGCCTGGAGATTGATTGAAACATTTAAGAAACATTTAACCCTTTACTTAACATGAAAAGCAGACAACACTTGCAAAAAAAATTCTTGAATAAGTGCTTTTTAGCTCACCTGACTGAAAGTCAGGGTGAGCTTTTCTTATCACTCTTCGTCCGTCGTCCATCCGTCTATTGTCCTGCGTGAAGGTGGTGTTTGAGCCTCTTTCTCTTAAACCACTGGCCACAGTTTAATTAAATTTCATGTAAGTAGTGGTTATATAGGGGCATTTGGGTTCATCTTCAAATTGGATTTCTGCTCATATTGTGGAGTGGGGTGGGGCCAAAATGCACAAAATTTAAAAAAATCTTCTTATGAACCAGCCATAGCAGAGACTTGATATTTGGTATGCAGCTTCCATTTGAGGTGTAGACTCACGTTTGTTCAAGAGAAGTTTGACGGGCAATATTTACCTTTGTTCTGAGAGGGGCTAGAATTTTTGCCCCGCCCAAAATTTCTATTTTCTGAACCCAGAGGCTGATTTAAACCAAATTTAATATGAGATATTATTGGGTTATAAGTATTTGATTTATGCAAAAAAAAATTTTCCTGCAGCCCGTGGGAACCACAGGAGCTAAAAATAGAAAAAAATTAAAACGCCCATATCTCCAAAACTGCACGGTACCGAGAATTGTGGGGTGGATCTGATTCAAGTTTGTTCAAATCGGCCCCCTGGATTCATATTTGGGCTCACTATAGAAGCTCGAATTGGAACTTAGTGCATTTCAGGCAAATTTCTTCGAAAATCTTCTTCTCCAGATCCAGCAGGCAGAATCTTTTTATATTTGGTATGCAACATTGTGGGGTGGATCTGATTTAAGTTTGTTCAAATCGGCCCCCTGGGTTTATATTTGGGCTCAGTATAGGAGCCCAAATTTGAACTTAGTGCATTTCAGGCAAATTTCTTTAAAAATCTTCTTCAGATCCAGCAGTCGGAATGTTTTGATATTTGGTATGCAGCATCCTTAGGGGGGTGAGATTCAAGGTTGTTCAAGCCATGCCCCTAGGTCCTTATTTGGGCTCACTTTGGGAGCCTGAATGATAACTTAGTTCAAAATGAGGAATTTTCTTTAAAAATCTTCTTCAGATCCAGCAGTCGGAATGTTTTGATATTTGGTATACAGCATCCTTAGTGGGGTGAGATTCAAGTTTGTTCAAGCCAAGTCCCTTGGTTCATATTTGGGCTCACTATGGGAGCCCGAATGACAACTTAGTTCAAAATGAGGAATTTTCTTTAAAAATCTTCTTCAGATCCAGCAGATGAATACTTTTGATATTTTTTATGCAGCATCCTTAGGGGGGTAAGATTCAAGTTTGTTCAAGCCTTGTCCCTAGGTCCATGTTTGGGCCCGTTGTGGGAGCTCGAATTGTAGCTTAGTTCAAAATGAGGAATTTTCTTTAAAAATCTTCTTCTTCAGATCCAGTAGTCGGAATGTTTTGATATTTGGTGTACAGCATCCTTAGGGGGGTGGGATTCAAGTTTGTTAAACCCAAGTCCCTGGGTTCATATATGGGCTCCCTGTGAGAGCCCAAATTATAACTTAGTTCAATATGAGGAATATTCTTTAAAAATCTTTTTTTTTTAGATCCACTGGTCAGAATCTTTGGATATTTGGTATAAGCTTTTCTTAGGAGGAGCAGATGCAACTTGTTGAAATCAATTCTCTGGATTGATATCTAGGCTACCATGTCAGATGAGCGCCCTCAGGCCTCCTGGGGCCTCTTGTTTTCATTTTTCGTCTCAAAAACATAGGTTATGACCCCTCATTGGAACAAGCTCGTTGAGCTCGTTCCAATGAGGGGTTATAACCTATGTTTTTGAGACAGAAAATGGAAAAAATATAATGAAAATTAATTGGCGATTTTTGAGAATAGCTCTGGCCAGTTTTGGCCATTATGTTGGGTAAAGGATTAAGTCACTTCTTTGGCTGTTTCATAATTCTCCAGCACAGCAGGATAATTTAAAACCAGCAGGATCATGTGTGTTCCCTAAACAGTTTTGCAAACACCATTTGATTGAAAATGTTGATGTAGCAGAAAGAGTGATTGAAATTTGGTTTAAATTGAAAAAATATAATATTAAAAAAAAGTATGGGATATTTGATAAAAGTGAGATGTATGAAGAAATATATTTATATTTTCATCAGAAAGACAGTTGAGGCATTGCACTGTGACATCTGATGAATGATTTCAGCGATAGTTGGGTGTCTGACAATCACACATTCCACGCACTGAGCTGTAGAAGACATGGACGGTCAGTCAGAGAATTACCACATTCAGTCCAAGACTTCAATATCTTATAAATCCTCGGTTCGCGAGACAAGTGCGGATCCGACGTGGCATACTTCTCACCAAACGTCCAATATCAGCTTGACTGATGTTATTCCATTACAAATTCCAGCTGTGTAGTCGAGTTAGGATAGTCTGATCACAGACTCACACATCTGTTGCTTTGTGCAGCTGCTGTCCAATTTCTGAGGCACTTTGATGGCGGTTACATAATGCTGTGGTTCGGATGAAACAATCCTGGTCAGCAGTTGTCACCCTTGGATAACCTGACCGACGTCTGTCACTAACATTGCCTGTCTGACGGTAGCATGACCACAACCTGCTAACCACCGATTGAGTAACGTTGAGAATTTGAGCCACTGCAGTCTGTCTTGCCAGCTTCCAACATGCCAACGGCACTTAAATGTTCGTCACAAGTCAGCCTTTGCAAACCTCAAAAGTTACATTTCGATCAGAAACTATTGATGAACGAGTTTATACCAAGAAGAGAACGATGAGACCTCCAAAAAAGCCCGTCCAGTACAAATGAAAATTTCAGAATGTACTCCACAGACATTAGCTCTGCGCTCGTGCAAAAAACTTGCACGAAGTTTTCGTGGGCTGGTGACATTCTTGATCCACACTAAACTTGGGTAACATATTGATGTGTCCAATCACATGTATCCAATACCATTTTCTTTAAATATCAACATCAGTTTGGATATCCCCTACTTTTGAATAGTATATATCAGTGCTGTTCAATCTGGAAAATATTCTAAACCTACAAACACGTTTATAGTGTTGTTGAAGCCTCCTGTAGTGATGGTTTATTTCTTGTGAAAACAATATATTTCTTTCAATTGCTAGATATATAAAACCATTTTTTGTTTCCTATCAAGCTAACCAAGCAGTGTTGCATTTATGGCAGAGGATTTAATGAAAGCTATGATGTTTTTGTTTGATAGAATTCTGGAACATGACACATTAAAATATACCACCAGCATTGTCAGACTTTTACAAATTTTCTCTTGTGAGGAAACTTATCTGGAAAAATTTCTTAGTCATCCAGAATCACGTGAAAAAGAATTAAAAAAAAAACACATCATTTACTTTTGGATATCTATCAAATACAAGAAAGTAAATGAAATCAAATGGCTCATGAGTATAAAACATTTCTTTTGAACAGTGCCAAACATTGATTTCAAATTATTTGATAAAAAAATTAGCTTGCTCATTTTTTTTAGGAACACATGATTGATAAACCTGATGTTAAACCTGTTTGGGATCTTAGAATGAAAATGTTGCTCTCGCATGGACAAGCATCAGTGGCGAGAGGTTTTTAAGGAAGCGATTGTAGAAAACATGTCATGAGAAAACTGTTTTTGCTTCCCAAATTATTTTTCATCATCTATCTTGTGTTTGAGGTACCACAGGTATTAACATAAATAAAAAAAAAAATAATGATATCTGTGGCATCAGCAAGTCAGAAATACCATGCTTATCTTGATGAACTTGAACGAGAAAAAAAAAATGTCTGTGAAAAGAAAATCATTTCATGAAGAGATACACCTGAAGGCCAAGAGAAAAACATTTTGCCATGACAGTACTTCATTACCATACTCAGCAGATGATTATGCAGAACAAAGAAAATCATTTCATGAAGAGATACACCTGAAGGCCAAGAGAAAAACATTTGGCCATGACAGTACTTCATTACCATACTCAGCAGATGATTATGCAGAACAGGCAGAAAGTCAAATGCTTTCTGGCAAACTGCCAAAGAACAAGTGTTAAAGTATAAGATGAACAACTTGTTCAAGTGTCAGTGAGCTTAAAAATTTATTGTCCAATTATCTCCTTGAAAATTGAACATTGTAATATTTGACTTCTTATATCTAGAATCTTTCATATGTATAGTACATGGTGGGTGGTTGAAGCCAGGTACCCACTAGATTGAACTTTGAATTTTTCCACCTGACACAATTGCTCTTTCTTTAAGAAAAAGCTGCAGAATGGAAACCAATGTTTTGGAGAGACAGACCACAAGATCAACCTGGTAGCCAGTGAGCAGAACATCATTTTCTTGCTTATTAATGCAATGCTGCTGTTGTTTCTAATCAGAAAATAGGAATTTTGGTAGCGTAAAACATTTACGCCATGATTGATTTGGTTGTGATCCACACATCATATATTGTATATGTACAGCATTTCATTTTACATATTACTTTTAAAATGTAGAGTATGCATTCCCCCTTCAATGTATACATATTTTGGATGGCAAAAGTTTTAATACAATTTTGCTGGGGGGGGAATAAAAATAGGTAAAAAACTATGGTATCTGATTTAAAATACATACAGATTATCATAATAATGTGCATGTCCTGTGGTTTCTATCAGATTCGAGGTGGTGTCCAGAACGGGATCGCCCATTTTTGGACACCACCGAGAATCTGATACAAATCACAGGACATGCACATTATCATGATAATTCATTTATCTAACAATTCTGTCACGTAAACAGATTAAAGCTTAACCCTTTACCCAACGTAACGGTCAAAACCAGCCGATGCTATTCTCAAAAAATCGTCGAGCTCATTCCAATGAGTGGTCATAACCTATGTTTTTGAGACAAAAAATGAAAAAAATTAGTTATTGAAGAATTTTTTTTGCAAGTGTCCTCTGCTTTTCATGTTAGGTAAAGGGTTAAATTATTTTTAAACATTTTTGGGATATAATGTTCGGTCGATCACTGAAACTCACATAGAATGTATCCATGCGCCTGTCATGATAGCCTGTAGTGTTACCGGAAACGAGTCGTCTATATGATACGGAATCAGAATGAGTCATCTATATGATACGGAATCGGAACACATATGTGATACATACGGTTTCTCATGGTTTTCAGGCCCAAAACTATATGAATGCTTGAAAAATACTTTTATCTTTCAACAAGAACATATTTCCACCAATACAAGTGAAAAGTCGAGTCAAAATACAACCACATGTGTGATCATTCTCTTCTGAAAGAGAACATTTTTAGCTTAACTTGACAAAGTCCAGATAAGCTATTGCCATCACGCATGCGGAAGTCTGTTCACATTTTCCTTTAGCACGGGCTACACCCTGCAGTTCTTGTCTGATCGTCACAAAATTTCATATGCAGGTTTGGGGTCATGTCTAGATGAGAACGTCTCCTTTTGGTCGCGATAGGTCAACCAGTATGGCTGCCCGAGGCCAAATCCCGAAAACCATTAGCACAGTCTACAGGGCGTATTTATGAAGGGATTTCATTGTAACTTGGTAGGATACCTCTGTATAATGCCTAGATGAGAACGTCCCCGTTTGGGCATGATCTGTCAACCATGATGGCTGCCCAAGCCAGAAACCCAAAAACTTTTAGCACAGTCTGCAGGTCATGTTTATGAAGGGATTTCATTCTAACTTCGTAGGATCACTCCAGATGATGCTCAGATGAGAATGTCCCCTTTTGGTTGCGATCATTCAACCATGATGGCTGCCCGAGCCCACAGCCCGAAAACCTTTAGCACAGTCTTCAGTTCATATTTATGAAGGGATTTCATTGTAACTTGGTAGGTTGACTTCATATAATGTCTAGACGAGAACAGCCCCTTATGGACACCATTAGGCAACTGTGACGGTTACAGGGGCCAAAGCCCAAAAACCATGAGCACAATCTACAGGTTATATTTATGAAGGGATTTCATTGTAACTTGGTAGGATGACTCCAAATAATGTCTAGATGAGAACGTCCCCTTTTGGTGGCGATCATTCAGCCTTTATGGCTGCCCGAGCCCAAAAACCTTTAGCATAGCCTATAGGTCGTATTTATGGAAGGATTTCATTGTAGCTTGTTAGGTTGACTCCATATAATGCCTAGATGATGACATCTCCTTTTGGTCGTGATTGGTCAACTGTGATGGCTACAGGTGCCCAAAGCCCGAAAATCTTGAGCACAGTCTACAGGTCATATTTATGAAGGGATTTCATTGTAACTTCTTAGGATCACTCCAGATGACGCCCAGATGAGAATGTCCCCTTTTGGTTGCGATCATTCAGCCATGATGGCTGCCCGAGCCCACAGCCCGAAAACCTTTAGCACAGTCTTCAGTTCGTATTTATGAAGGGATTTCATTGTAACTTGGTAGGTTGACTTCATATAATGTCTAGATGAGAACAGCCCCTTTTGGACACCATTTGGCAACTGTTACGGCTACAGGGGCCTGAAGCCCGAAAACCTTTAACACAGTCTACAGGTGATGTGTATGAAGGGATTTCATTGTAGCTTGGTAGGATGACTCCAAATAATGTCTAGATGAGAACATCCCCTTTTGGTCACGATCATTCAGCCTTGATTGCTGCCTGAGCCCAAAACCTCAAAACCTTTAGCATAGTCTATAGGTCATATTTATGGAAGGATTTCATTGTAACCTGTTAGTTTGACTTCATATTATAATGCCTAGATGATGACATCCCCTTTCGGTCGTGATTGGTCAACTGTGACGGCTTCAGGGGCCCGAAGCCCGAAAACCTTGAGCACAGTCTACAGGTCATATTTATGAAGGGATTTCATTGTAACTTCATAGGATCACTCCAGATGAGAATGTCCCCTTTTGGTTGCGATCATTCAACCATGATGGCTTCCCGAGCCCAAAGCCCAAAAACCTTTAGCACAGTCTACAGGTCATATTTATGAAGGGATTTCATTGTTACTTGGTAGGTTGACTTCATATAATGTCTAGATGAGAACGTCCCCTTTGGACTCAATTGGGAAACTGATGGCTACAGGGGCCCGAAGCCCGAAAACCTTCAGCACAGTCTACAGGCCATATTTATGAAGGAATTTCAATGTTACTTGATAGGATGACTCGTTTTGGAATAATTTCACTGTAACTTGGTAACTTTCGTTGATATACGTTAACTGTGAGGGCCTCATACATTAACTGTGAGGTCATATTAACCCACCCCTTAGCTCTTTAGTACAGTGTACACCTCATATTATTTTTATCAAAAACATAGCATACAGGGCACAGAAATGAACATATTCCCAATTATCACATTTCTTGTCTTATTTCACAATCCTTTCATAAACATTGAATATTATCCTTTTCATCAAACACAACACACAAGTTAAGCTACAGTGTTATTGACACTTTCATTTTTCTGCACACATCAAAAACTGATTACACTTGTCTAGGCCACCTTTTTTAGCTCAAATTTGAGCTTATGCCATGGCCAGTCGTCCGTCTGTCCGACAGCAGTTCAATACGGCTCGGGCTAGAGGATGTATTTATGAACGATCTTTACGAAACTTTTTGGGTACCTTTGTTATCACTGAGGGACGAGAATGAGTGTTTTTGGTGACGGTCTGAGATTCAAGGTGGCCGCTGGCAGCCATTTTGTACAAAATTAGGTGCAATCAGATTTTTGCGCAGAACTGCCGTATGAAAGTGTTGATTTGAATAATTTTTTGTGTGAATGTTTAGTACCATGGGATACATCACATATAATAGATTTTTTTTTCTCGTGCATAAATTATGCCAATTAGACTAACTTTGATCTATTTAGTGTTACTTTCAGCACTGTAACTTCAAATGCCAATACGGCTCGGACTAGAGGCCGTATTTATGAACTGATCTTTACTTCTTGGGTACCTTTGTTATCACCGAGGGACGAGAACGAGTGGTTTTGGGTGTGGTCCGAAATTCAAGATGGCCACCAGCAGCCATTTTGTACTTAGTTAGTGCAATCAGTTTTTTGTACAGAACTTCTGTATGAAAGTTCTGATTTGAATAAATTTTTGTATGAATGTTTAGTAACATGGAATACATCACATATAATACAGGTTTTTTTCTCGTGCAGAAATTATGCAAATTAGATTTATTCAGTGCTACTTACACACTGTAAGTGCACATGTAAATATGGCTCAGGCTAGAGTCTGTATTTATGAACCGATCTTCATGAAACTTCTTGGGTACCTTTGTTATCACCTTAGGACGGGAACGAGTGTTTCTGGGTGCGGTCCAAAATTCGAGATGGCTGCCAGTGGCCATTTTGTACCAAAATTAGGTCCAATCAGTTTTTTGTACACAACTTCTATACGGCTCAGGCTAGAGGCTGTATTTATGAACCGATCTTTACAAAACCTCTTGGGTACCTTTGTTATCACCGTGGAACGAGAACGAGTGGTTTTGGGTGCATTCCAAAATTCAAGATGCCGCCAGCAGCCATTTTGTACCAAAATTAGTGCAATCAGTTTTTTGTACAGAACTTCTGTATGAAAGTTCTGATTTGAATAAATTTTTGTATCAATGTTTAGTAACATGGAATACATCACATATAATATGGGTTTTTTTCTCGTGTAGAAATTATGCAAATTAGATGAACTTTGATTTATTCAGTGCTACTTGTACACTGTAAGTGCACATGTCAATATGGCTAGGGCTGGAGGCTATCTTTATGAACCAATCTTCAAGAAGCGTCTTGGGTACCTTTGTTATCACCTTGGGACGAGAATAGGTTTTTTTAGGGTGCTGTCCAAAATTCAAGATGGCTGCCGGCGGCCATTTTGTACCAAAATTAGTGCAATCAGTTTTTTGTACAGAACTTCGTGTAGAAATTGATTTATTCATTGCTACTTATACACAGTAAGTGCACATGTCAATACAGCTTAGGCTGGAGGCTGTATTTATGAACCGATCTTCACAAAACTTCTTGGGTACCTTTGTTATCACTTTGAGATGAGAACGAGTGTTTCTTTGTGGGGTCCAAAATTCAAGATGGCTGCCAGTGGCCATTTTGTACCGAAATTAGGTCCTATCAGTTATTTGTACACAACTTCTATATGGCTCAGACTAGAGGTCGTATTTATTAACTGATCTTTACGAAACTTCTTGGGTACCTTTGTAGTCACCATGGGACGAGAACGAGTGTTTTCGGGTACGGTCCAAAATTCAAGATGGCTGCCAGCAGCCATTTTGTACCAAAATTAGTGCAATCAGTTTTTAGCTGCGACTAGCAGCTCTATAAGTGGCAATGTCGGTCTGTTGGTCGGTCGGTCTGTCTGTGACCAACAAGTTTCAAAACTCAATAACTTTTGAAATACTTGATGGAATGACTTTATATTTGGCAAGTTAAGTGTATCTTATTGATGTCTAGCCACTGTTCAATGCATGTGTTGTTCCAAATATTTTTTTGGGAGTTGTCGGTCGGTCGGTCTGTCGGTCTGTCTGTGACCAACGAGTTTCAAAACTCAATAACTTTTGAAATACTTTATGGAATGACTTTATATTTGGCATGTAAGTGTATCTTATTGATGTCTAGCCACTGTTTAATGCATGTGTTGTTCCAAATATTTTCCTTGGAGTTATGGCCCTTGATGAACTTAGAATTTTGTGAGATTACACCACCTGTCGCAGCTACGGCGTCGATGTCGCGATTTTTTGTCCAGAACTTAAGTATGAAAGTTCTGATTTGAATAAATTTTTAGCTGCGACTAGCAGCTCTATAAGTGGCAATGTCGGTCTGTCTGTCTGTCTGTCTGTCTGTCTCTCTGTCTGTCGGTCGGTCGGACTGTCTGTCGGTCGGTCGGTCGGTCGGTCTGTCTGTGACCAACGAGTTTCAAAACTCAATAACTTTTGAAATACTTGATGGAATGACTTTACATTTGGCATGTAAGTGTATCTTATTGATGTCTAGCCACTGTTCAATGCATGTGCATGTGTTGTTCCAAATATTTTTCTTGGAGTTATGGCCCTTGATGAACTTAGAATTTTGTGACTAACGAGTTTCTAAAAGACTTCATATTTGATATGCAAGTGTATCTCATTCATGTCTCGCCCATGTCCGATGCAAATGTTGTTTCAAATATTTTTTGGACTTGCAGATTGCACTACCCGTCGCAGCTACGGCGTCTATGTCGCGATTTTTGTAGGAATGTTTAGTAACATGGAATACATCACATGTAATACAGGCTTTTTTCTTGTGCAGAAATTATGCAAATTAGATGAACTTTGATTTGTTCAGTGCTGCTTATACACAGTAAGTGCTCATGTCCATACGGCTCGGGCTAGAGTCTGTATTTATGAACCGATCTTCACAAAACTTCTTGGGGTACCTTTGTTATCACCTTGTGACAGGAACAAGTGTTTTTGGGTACCTTTGTTATCACTGTGCTATGAGAACAGATATTTTGGGGTTCAGTCAGACCCACTCTGGGACTCGAAGATTTCTTTTCTAGTTTAGCATCTAACTGTCACCCCACCTTTACAGTACTTTACCTATAAATTTGTTGCATGCTACAGTCAGCATTTATGTACAGACCATTACAATACTTTACATGTACCTTTGTTATCAGGTCATTACCTAGATGTTTGTCATTGCTGTGTCACATACTATACATGTACATGTCTTAAACAAGTTGAGCTACAGTGTCATTGACACTTTCATTGATAACAGTAATTAAATGATAAATAATCAACTCAACAGAATAAATCAGACCAGACAATTTTTTGCCATGATGATATTTTTATATAGGCCTACCATGTGTTAACCTGAAGAATAAAACAAAGAAACACACAGATGAAACACTGCTATGAACTTTAGTGGCTATATTACAAATAGAATAATGAATGGGGAATGAGAGCAAGAATGCAATACCATGACGTTATGATTTTCACTCATATAAAATCAGTTCCCCGTGGGAACCCCGGGAAGTAAGCAGCACTTGTTTACAGTTGTAAACCAGTTCCGCTTTACTAGTAAAATAGGACCCAGTCACCAATGCTTGGGGTGTGAGTCCTCTAAAATGGGCAACATGTAGATCAACGATTGACTAAACTTGACTTCATCTCCATGTTATGTCGCGATTAGCCATGGTGCATAAATATGTGACGTTAACCACCAACAAACAAACAAACATATAAAATCAACTCATAGATGCTGAACGATTTTCAAAATATATGCAATCAAGTCAAGAAAGGAAGGACTATAGTAAGATAAATAGGTCACATATTTCTGCACAATGGCTAATCACGACCACAACAGTTTTACGGGTGGAGGAAGCCAGAGTACCCGGAGAGAACCACCGAGCAACGGCAAGCAGCTGTCAGCTCCCCAACATACTAACTCCACACAAGCAGGGTTAGCATTGGGTGAAGACAGGTGCACCATCGACGTGCAGTACGCCTTAGTACACAGTGTCACCGTGCCCCCACGTGGGCAATGGGGGTGAAGTGTCTTGCCCAAGGACACAAAGCGGTTGCCGCAAGTGGGATTCGAACCGAGGACCTCTCGGCTTGCAGCCTGCACCTCTACCTACTGCGCCCTCCTCTAGGGGGTAAGATTCAGGTTTGTTCAAATTGAGTCCCTGGGTTTATATTTGGGTTCCCTACGGTATTTGGTATACAACTCCTCTAGGAGTTTGGGCTTCCTATATGAGGAAATTTCTTTAAAAACCATCTTCTTCAGAACCACCAGTTAGAATCCTTTCAAATTTGGTATACAACATCTCGGAGGGGGGGGGGGGGGGTTCATGTTTGTTCAAATTGAGTCCCTTGGTTTATATTTGGGCTCCCTTTGAGAGCCCAAATTTTAACCTAGTGCAATATAAGAAAATTTTGTTAAAAATCATCTTCAGCTCCACCATTCAGAATCTAAAATCTATGTAAGCTGTCCATTCTTCACTCGGGTATAAGTGAATCTTGTAAAGGAACTGTGGCTACAGACCTTTGGTTTATCATGTCAGGTCATCAACACCTCATTGTTACAGCTCAGAACAAGTTGCTACTTATGCCAAACTCATTAAAACAACTGGCCATCACCAGCAGAGGTAATCCAAACCAGATCATGTCTGATAAATTATATTTTTATACTGTACCAATGACCCAGACTTAGCTGATGCTAACTCTAACAAAACCAGGGCCAAACACAAATTTTGCCCCCCAATCCCCAAAATTTGCATCCAAAACCAAAAGAAATCATGTCCTATTGGACCTCCATACTACGCCCCCACTGCGCATGCGCAGTGTCAAGGACGTCCCGAAATTGGCGCCAATTATCATTCTCTGTTTGGCCCTTCATCAGTCAACATCTCACTGATCTTTGTGCTTGTAAATCTCAGTTTAAAGGATGCCAGACACGTAATTTTTGGAGAAATGGTGATTCTAAGGAGGATATAGAAGGAGGAGAGGAAAAAGGAGTGACAAAAAATAATCAGGGCTGTACTTAAAATTTTTTATGAAATTATGTTAAGTTGCCTATTTTCGAGGCATGGGCCTGTTGTTGTCATTCTTGCTAAATGTTGCACTGCTTATTCAGTGTTTCCTCTCCCCTGGCCTTCTAAGTCCCCCCTTGCAATTCTTCTAAAATTTTCTTGGGAGAGTTGCTTGGTTACAGAATGTTTTCTGTTATTTTCCCCATAGTTACGTTTTCACCCATGGGTGTATAAACGTTGTGTTCTGCATCTTCCATCTGATGTTCTGCAGATTCTCCCCTGGGAGTCTCTGTCTTGCATCAGATAGAGTGTAATTTTGATGACTGATTTCGGGCCAGTTTTTTCAGTGCCTGGAGTCATGTTTTCTGGTGTTTTACAGTTTGTTTACATTGGCAACAGCCTTTTTTGAGGGGGGCTGTTTGCCTTTGGTGTAGTTTATCTCACTATAAGATACATTTATATTATCCGTAAGTGTCTCATTAATTATTTTATATAAATTTAAAATTTTTGACCACACTTTGCCATCGGCTCCATCGGGGCTCAACGTTACTTTTCAGAAACTTGGGCTTCGCTGAAAAAATATTTTTTCAAAATTATTTTGATTTGCAATTGTTTTTTCATTTATTAATGGATCATGTTATTATGTATCTTTGTGTCAGGGGTTTGTGCGAGTAACTAGGACTTGTTGACTTTTCACAATGAAAGGATATTGTTCATATTGTAATGGGAAGAAATCTTCCTCTGACTTTCATGATCATTGTATTAATTGTAGTCAGTGTTCTCGCACTAATCCCTGTTCTATATGTCAATATTGGGATGATAAACATTGGAAACATGTGTCACGGTATGTTGTTACTGGAGAAAGGGCTATGCCGGCTCTTTCTCCGCAAGGTCACTCTACTCTCTCAGTTTCTATTTCAGAGGAACCAGAACAGGGTGATGTTTCCATGTTATCTTCTGCAAGTGCGCTTCCGTCGTCACAAATGAATTCAGAGCTAGCGGCAAAAGTGCTCATGGAGATTAAGCAAATGTCGTCTGCTAGCTCGCCCGGTGTAGCGTTCATTCACCGAATGGTTCGGCAGCCGGGTTCGTCCGATGCGGTCCAGGAGGAAATGTTGGGTGATGCGAGCACTATAAACATTCAATGTGCACACCCAGTGACGGCGGATAGTAAGCGAGAACGGAGGAAGCCTTTGAGTCCGGTTCCTAGCTCGTCCAGGTCCAGCCGGGCCGCGAGCGAGAGAGGCCCCTCTCTCGTACAACAACATCTGGGACCAGATGTTGTGGTACAAAATGTGTCGCAAGCGGAGCATATGTCCGTCGCTCGGGACGCTCCGTTGTATAGGCAGTCCGCGGAGACTGCTAAGGCTTCTTCTTCTCGTCAGCGCACACGACCGCACCTTGGCTGCGTGACCGCCGATATCTTACCAGCTTCGCCGATCAAGGATTCTTCGGCGACCAGGTCACACCATCTGGCAGCCAGGGACACGAGGCCGATGGACTCCGGACGTTCGCATAGAAAAAGTATGCGGGAGCCATCTGATGCGGAGCTGCCCTCGGCGAAGCAGCGAAAGACTGCGTCTCCGCAGGTCTCGATGCCGGACATTCTTGTGCAGATAGCACAGCTTATCGCAGCATCCCAGCAGCCGACAGAACGGTGTCGGATCGGGAATTATCCGACGGCGCTGGGTCGGTACGCTCCGCCGAAGCATCGGGGGCGGACGACCGGGAGCATCATGAGGTCCGACCGGATGGTGAAAGGGATACGGATGATTTGGAGCTATCCCTTTCGGAACAACATAAAGCTGCCGTGGACTTCATCCGGCACTTTCTCCCTCAAGTTGTTCCGTCGGGCCAGACTGCTGCGGTTCCGGACAAGAGGATTATAGCGTCATTGGACTTTGAATTTTTTGAGCGGTTCAGGGACATCGCTCCCGAGTTTCCGTCGCAGTCCAATAATGTTGCAAGAACATTTGAATTATTGAACAACGCTATATTTAAACTTGCTTCCAAGGCGGGGAAAGCAGGTTTCTTGTCCGCCAATACTCTCAACCTGCCTTTCATTAATGCAAGGAATAAATTCGACACGGCAGGACAGGGTATTCCGAGAGTTCCTCTGCGTATGGACGACGAGGCGGAAGACTTAGAGCTATCATTACCGTCGTCGGCTTCTATTCCAACCGCGGTGTTGGAAACAGCTATTTCGTCTAACAGAGCCAATTTAGATGCCTTATCTTACGCAGATCACCTTACTAAGGCGTTATCACTGCGCCTTCAAGGGAAAGAATTTCAGGATATACAATCCTCTTTAAGACTTCTTTCAAGGGCAGTAGCTTATTCCACGTGTAACGCCGCTCTTTCAGTGGCAAACCTGGAGTTGGTTAGACGTGACGCAGCCCTAGCTACATCCACACTCGTGGATACTAAGGTGAAGAACTCTCTCAGAGTCGCTTCGGTCTCCGGAGAACTTCTCTTTGACGGCAAGCTTTCTGCTATTTATGATAAAATTACAAAGAAAGCTTCGGATTCTCTGTTGTTCAAATCTACTTCTAAGAAGTCGGATACGGCAGACAAGAATAAGACAGGCACTTCTAGGTCTAATGCGCCCAAGAGAGGTTCCTATAGAGGTTCCGGTGCGTCCTCTTGGTCTTATTCGAGAGACCGTCAGGGTATCGACTCTCGTTCGGGACGTCCTTCGGGCCGGGACAACCGGTCGGACGCCCCGAGGTCGACGGGACGAGGTGCGGGTCGTGGAGGACGTGGTTTCTCCTACCGCAGGCCTCGCAGGTCCAGGAGGTGATGGCTTAAACCTCTATCGCGTACCGGTTGGCGGAAGGTTGTCGAGCTTTTCACAAGAATGGGCGTCGATTACGGACGACCCTTGGGTGAGAGGATTGACTTCGGAAGGCCTAAAGATATCATTCAAACGAAAGCCTCCATTAACTCGAAGTCCAAAGTGGACTCAACTTCCATCAAATCCGCAGAAAAGAGACGCTCTATTATCAGAGGTGCAGTCTCTTTTAATGAAGAACGCGGTAGAGGTCGTAGAAAACCAGGATTCTACAGCCATCTGTTTCTGGTTCCGAAACCAGACGGCTCGTTCCGTCCAGTCATAGATTTGAGCTGGATAAACAAGCTGATCGTCGCTCCGAAATTTTATATGGAGACGATTCGGTCGGTCAGAGCGAGTATTCGGGTGAACGATTATGCAACAAGCATAGATCTCAAAGATGCGTACTTTCACGTCATGGTACATCCGACATTCAGAAAGTATCTACGCTTCACAGTCCTAGGAGTGGTGTATCAATTCCGGGCGATGTGCTTCGGACTGAATCTAGCACCCTGGGCTTTCACTCGGGTAATGAACTCGGTAATGATCTATTTCCGAGCTCATTCGTCTGCGGTAACGTCGGCCTACCTGGACGACATTCTTCAGAGGTACGGCAACGAGTTAACGCTTCAGAACGATGTTCAGAATCTACTTCTATTGCTCTGACGTCTCGGTTTTATAGTAAACGAGGAGAAGTCGGATCTGGTGCCGTCCAAGTCATTCACTCATCTGGGAATGAGCTTCGAGACGCACAACAATCTCGTTCGTCTGCCGTTGACCAGAGCGAAATTAGTCAGTTGTTATGCTCGCTATTGTCTGCACGCAGACAAAGTCACAGCGAGAGAATTTATGAGACTGATAGGTCTGTGCGGAGCCGCTGCGGATCTCATTCCGATGGGGCGGTTACGCACGCGTCCTCTCCAAATTTTCTTGACTCAGAATTGGAGTGTGAAAATTCATTCGCTCGACGTAGACGTTCTCTTGTCAGATCAAGTGAAACAAGAGATTCAGACTTGGGCAAACATTCAGTGGTTAACTCAGGGAGTTCTGCTGCAGTTGCCGGATCCGAGTTTTACCATTATGACGGATGCCAGTCAAACAGGTTGGAGTGCATCATTGATCCCAACGGATTCGAGATGCCAGGGTCTTTGGGATCCGCAATTCCTGTGCAAGCACATAAACATCAAGGAAATGATGTCAATTTGGCTTGCGTTACGTCATTGGATGGACATTATTCACAATGCTCATGTCCAAATCCTATCCGACAATACGACAGTAGTGGCGTATATACGGAATCAGAGAGGCACTCATTCAGTTCCGTTGTTCAATCTAACGGAAAGAATCCTTCTGTTTGCGCTAGAACATCAGGTTCTTCTTTCGGTCCGTCACATACCGGGTCGTCTGAATGTGCTAGTAGACTCCCTTTCACGAAAGGGTCGCTTGTTGCCGTCGGAGTGGACTCTCAACAAACAAGTATTCAATCAGATTTGCTACCAATGGGAACGGCCAATGATAGACTTATTTGCGACACATCTCAACAATCAGTTGCACGTATGTGTCTCCGTGTCCGGATCCAAGAGCATTTTCAGTAGACGCTCTGTCGATCCCTTGGGACGGAATGATAGGATATGCGTATCCTCCAGCGCCGTTAATTCAACAAGTATTGCTAAAGATAAAACAATCTCAATGCAAGATTCTGTTGGTAGCATCTCTGTCTCCACAGAGACCGTGGATAAATCTACTCAGGTGTCTGTTGTGGGACCTACCGCGAAAGCTTCCTCAACGGGAGGATCTTCTTTCGCAGGGGAAATCGCGTCAACTCCATCACAACCCGCAAGGTCTCAACCTTCACGTTTTTCCGTTTTGCGGTCCTTCTTGCATGGCAAGCACTTTACAGGACGAGCAGTGGACGCGATTTCTAACTGTTGGAGGACCTCCTCTTCACTAAACTATGCGGCTAAGTGGAAGGTTTTTCGTCGTTGGTGTAGGGATCATTCTGTAGATATTTTTGATCCCTCTATACCAGACATTGCAAACTTTCTAGTATACTTGTTTGACGAAATCAAACTGCAGCCTGTTACTATTAAGGGTTATAGGTCTATGTTATCTGATACCTATGCACATCATGATAGTTTACAAATTGGATCTAATGTCTCTTTATCTAAGTTGGTTAGAAACTTCTCGATAAATAGACCCAGAACTCTTAGATTAATTCCTAAATGGAATTTAGCTTGGGTTCTTCTTAAATTGAAGGAAAAGCCATTTGAACCTCTTGGGACAGTAGATTTCAAATTCTTATCTTATAAGACAGCTTTTCTCTTAGCTTTCTCTTCGGCTAGAAGAGTCAGTGAGCTTCATGCACTGTCGGTGGATGATTCTCACTATCGTAGTGTTGGGAACACTATCACCTTCACTACTAATGTGGGTTTTTTAGCTAAGAATCAGGCTCCTAATAAATATCCGGAACCTATTGTTATTAAGGCTCTTCCATCTTCAGACGGGCGTAGGCCTTTACTCTGTCCTGTTAGAGCGTTACGTATCTATAAACAGAGATCTCAGTTTATCAGAAAGGGACGGAAACGTTTCTTTCTGTCTTTGATGCCTAATAGAAGGGACATTTCGGTCCATTCTATTGCTAGATGGATTCAGTTAACTATCCGTACTGCTTATGAGAGTTTATCTTCTTCTCAGCAGTCTGTGCTTAAGATTTCCGCTCATGAAGTAAGAGCTCTTGCTACTTCTTGGGCTTATGCTAATAGTGTTGCTATTACAGATTTAATGAAGGCTGCTTATTGGTCTCAGCCATCCACATTCACAAATTTTTATCTCAGAAATATTGAGTCCATTTCTGGAGACCTGCATTGTTTAGGTCCGTTATCTGTTGCTCAGAATGTCGTCCACTAAACAGTTGCAACTATAGTTATGCAGGCTTTCTGTTCCGGCAGTGACTCCGTCCGGCTGCCCTCTTCGCTCTGGGCTATTTGACCCAGGGCAAGGGGAAGGGGGGGGGGGTGTTCCCTTAGGTCACCTGCTTTATAGTGAAAAGCAAGGGAATGCCTCCTCCAAAGTCAGTATTTCTGAGTCGCTTCCGGGATGGTTTTAAAGTGTAATATTAATGTTAAAATTCATTCATGTCTTATTTTTAAAGTGTAGCTCGGTGTGAAGCATTTGTATATGTCAAGTGTCAAACGGGCTTTAATATAGAATACTCGGACACTTTTAAAAGATTATAAAGAGTCTCAATTCTCTGGACTACTTTATTTATTGGCTTACTTTAAAAATAATTAGTATAAGGGTTATACTGGATGTTAATAGAGAACATGAATATTATTGTGCTCAATTATTAAGGGTATTGTATCTTTCTAATTTAATATTAAATAAGAAATATACATCTAAAGCCTAATACTCCTTTTCTCCTTAAGGGGTTACCTCTTTATTATATAGTTGAACTTATTGGATTTTCCTCTATGTCCTAGGCCCTCCAGCCTTTTTACTATTCAGCTAAGTCTGGGTCATTGGTACAGTATAAAAATGTTAAAAAATTTATAGTAATTTATATATTTTTTATACTTACCAATGACCCAGACGGGGATGGCCCTCCCAGGAGTTGGGAACTCTTGCCTCCCCGCTGAGTACATAGCGCTGACCAGGCACTGCCAGTAAGAATGATAATTGGCGCTAATTTCGGGACGTCCTTGACACTGCGCATGCGCAGTGGGGGCGTAGTATGGAGGTCCTATAGGACATGATTTCTTTTGGTTTTGGATGCAAATTTTGGGGATTGGGGGGCAAAATTTGTGTTTGGCCCTGGTTTTGTTAGAGTTAGCACCAGCTAAGTCTGGGTCATTGGTAAGTATAAAAAATATATAAATTACTATAAATTTTTTAACTTTCATACTCAGTAGATGTTGAGAGCATTGCTTTTATTATTTCAAGAAAAAATAAACGAACATCACTGAATTCATTTAATAAGGGATGAACCAATATTACTATCAACATTAAATCTCAAGTCTGCATTCCACATCTCGTTTGCATCAAGTGGCCAAGTGGAAGATGACAGATTATTTCTTCCCACCATCAAGGAGCCATGTGTTAGATTAGCTAATTGTAGATAATTATCAAGTCCTATATACATGTGTAGAATATGTCTTGGAACTGAAATTAACTTATTCTCAATTATCACAATTCTTGTCTTATTTCATGATCCTTTCATAAACATTGAACATTATCCTTTTCATCAAACACTACATACAGTCAAGTTAAGCTACAGTGTCATTGACATTCATTTTAATTTTAACATAGGGCAATATGAGGAAATTTCTTTAAAAAAATCTTCTACTTCAGATCCACCAGTCCATCTCTCCATCTCTAGCAGGGTCAGATTCAAATTTGTTCAAATCGTGTCCCTGGGTTAATATTTGGGCTCTCTGTTGGAGCCCAAAGTGTAACTAAGTGCGATATGAGGAAATTTCTTTAAAAATCTTCTTCTCATCCACTAGTCAGAATCCTTTCATGTTTGGTACACAACATCTATGGGGGAGGGGGGGGGGGGGGGGGGGGGGGGGTTGATGTTGGTTTTCAGATTCAATTTGTTCAAGTCGAGTCCCTGGGTTTATATTTATATTTAGGCTATGGAAGCCTTGAATTTTAATTTAGTGTAATATGAGGGAATTTCTTTAAAAATGTTCTTCAGATTCACCAGTCAGAATCCTTTCATATTTGGTGTATGACATCTCGAGTTTGTTCAATTTGAGTCCCTGGCTTAATATTTGGGCTCTCTATGGGTGGGGGTGGAGGCAGGGGGGGGGGGGCACTTTAGGTTCAGGTTTGTGCAAATCCATTCCTTAGTGTTTTTCCATAAAATTTGCCTTTCATGACTTCATTCATTTGTAGTGTTGATAAACCATGTCAAACTGAATGTGACCCAAATACTTCTTTCTTTGAACCAATCAGGTGATCCAGGGCTGGAAATCTACAAAATGCAGGAGGGTGGCTGGAAATCTACAAAATGCAGGAGGGCTAAAAATTGCCCTCCTCAATTTGGCTAGGAGGGCAATAGCCTCCTAAATTTTCAGTTCAAATGGAAATGTTGAAATAGGAGCACATATCCATTACAAACAATTATTTTATGATGTAACATGTTTAACTGTTATAAGCCTTAGGCTTAACCCTCGGCATGCTTAAGGTGGAATCTATATTCTTGGAACTTTTGTTTCAGATATAATTTAATGTCCATAGTGAATTTAAAAACTGGACGGGGTATAAACAATTCAATGTGTGAATTAAACCTGACTAAGTTCAAAGTATCTATCCGGACTCGTCACCTTATGTTATAAGGGGAGGCCAGTCACTGACTCCGTCATTCAAAGGCATTGCTTTTTATAACCCCCTTAGAAACAATTTGCATTTTACACATGCGCAGTTGTATTTTTGTTGGATTTTCCTGAACCTGATCAGCACGTTCAGGAAAATCCAACATAAGTGCAACTGTGCATGTGTCTGTGTACAGTGCTAACTATGCTCTGAAATTCCATCACAAATGAGTGACACAGATTGATTTGAGAAAATAAGGAAATCGAGGTAAGCAAACTTACTGTCATATTAGTGTGTCAGTGATGCGAACCCATAAAAAAGAATGCATATTGAACTGTATTGGTCTTTGCAAACCCACAACCTAACAACATTATATTACGTTGCCACTGTGTCTGAACTGGAAACAGAAGTTTGCCAATACAGCGTAATGCAGTAATGCACATCCAGGGAGATAACACTCCCCACATGTTCAATGTCAAAACCTCTGCTCAAAATTCCTGGTTTTTTGCTTAACTTGACAAAGTCAAGATAAGCTATTGCCATCACAGGTGTTGAAGTCTGTAAGTCTGTGAGTCTGTTCACATTTTCTTTAACACAGGCTACACCCCGTAGTTCTTGTCCAATGAGGACGTCCCCTTTTGGGCACGATCGGTAAACCATGACTGCTGCGAGAGTCCAAAACATGAAAACCTCTTGCGCAGTGTACAGGTCGTATTTAAGAAGGGATTTCATTGTGACTTGGTAGGATGACTCTGTATAATGTCTTGATGAGAACGTCCCCTGTTGGACGTGATCGGTCAACCATTATGGCTGCGAGAGCCCAAAACCTGAAAACCTTTAGCACCGTCTGCAGGTCGTATTTATGAATGGATTTCATTGTAACTTGGTAAGATGACTTTGTATAATGTCTAGATGAGAACGTCCCCATTTTTAGCTCAACTTGGACGAAGTCAAATTTGAGCTATTGTCATGGCCCGTCGTCCGTCTGTCCGTCCGTCCGTCCGTCTGTCCATCTGTCCGTCTGGCCGTCTGTCCGTACGTCAACAATTGGCTATGGCTCGGGCTAGAGGTCGTATTTATGAACCGATCTTTACGAAACTTCTTGTGTACCTTTGTTATGACCCTGGGACGGGAACGAGTGTTTTTAGGTGTGGTCCGAAATTCAAGATGGCTGCCAGTGGCTATTTTGTACCGATGATGCAAAAATCAGTTTTTTGTACAGAACTTCTGTATGAAAGTTCTGATTTGAATAAAGTTTTGTATAAATGTTTAGTACCATGGGATACATCACATATAATACGGGTTTTTTTCTCGTGCGTAAATTATGCAAATTAGACTGACTTTGATTTATTTAGTGTTATTTTCAGAGCTGTAAGTGCCAAGCTGCTATGGCTCGGGCTAGAGGCCGTATTTATGAACCAATCTTTACGAAACTTCTTGGGTACCTTTGTTATGACCCTGGGATGGGAACGAGTGTTTTTGGTTGTGGTCCGAAATTCAAGATGGCTGCCAGTGGCCATTTTGTACCGATGATGCAAAAATCAGTTTTTTGTACAGAACTTCTGTATGAAAGTTCTGATTTGAATAAAGTTTTGTATAAATATATAGTACAGTGGGATACATCACATATAATACGGGTTTTTTTCTCGTGCGTAAATTATGCAAATTAGACTGACTTTGATTTATTTAGTGTTATTTTCAGAGCTGTAAGTGCCAAGCTGCTATGGCTCGGGCTAGAGGCCGTATTTATGAACCAATCTTTACGAAACTTCTTGGGTACCTTTGTTATGACCCTGGGATGGGAACGAGTGTTTTTGGTTGTGGTCCGAAATTCAAGATGGCTGCCAGTGGCCATTTTGTACCGATGATGCAAAAATCAGTTTTTTGTACAGAACTTCTGTATGAAAGTTCTGATTTGAATAAAGTTTTGTATAAATATATAGTACAATGGGATACATCACATATAATACGGGTTTTTTTCTCGTGCGTAAATTATGCAAATTAGACTAACTTTGATTTATTTAGTGTTACTTTCAGAGCTGTAAGTGCCAAGCTGCTATGGCTCGGGCTAAAGGCCGTATTTATGAACCAATCTTTACGAAACTTCTTGGGTACCTTTGTTATGACCGTGGGACGAGAACGAGTGTTTTTGGGTGCAGTCCCAAATTCCAGATGGCTGCCAGCAGCCATTTTGTACCGACGATGCCGAAATCTGTTTTTTGTACAGAACTTCCATATGAAAGCTCTGATTTGAATAATTTTTTGTATGAATGTTTAGTACCATGGGATACATTACATATATTACAGGTTTTTTTCTTGTGCGTAAATTATGCAAATTAGGCTAACTTTGATTTATTTAGTGTTACTTTCAGCACTGTGAGTGCAAATCCCAATACGGCTCGGGCTAGAGGCCGTATTTATGAACCGATCTTCACGAAACTTCTTGGGTACCTTTGTTATCACTGTGGGACGAGAACGAGTGTTTTTGGGTCCAGTCTGAAATTCAAGATGGCCGCTAGCAGCCATTTTGTTCAAAATTAAGTGCAATCAGATTTTTGCGCAGAACTTCCAAATGAAAGATCTGATTTGAATAAATTTTTGTATGAATGTTTAGTACCATGGGATACATTACATATAATATAGGGTTTTTCTCGTGAATAAATTATGCAAATTAGGGGTCCGGGTGGGACTTAGAAAATTTTGGACCAAAATCCGGAAATTAGTTTTTTGGTTTTTTATGCGTTTTGGTCAATTTTAAGACAAAAAAAAAAAAATTTTTTTTACACTGAAAATTTGGGGTCCGGGTGGGACTTTGAAAATTTTGGACCAAAATCCAGAAATTAGTTTTTTGTGTTTTGATGCATTTTGGTCAATTTTAAGAAGAAGAAGAAAAAATTTTAGTCTGAAAATATTTTGTTTGGGACTGAAAATTTCCACACAAAAATAATAATCTACAATGATTGGTCTTAATCTGTAGTCCATTACAGTCACCTTGTAATTCTTTTATTATTGTTGACTGGGTCAAAACAAATACTAATTCCTGTCATATTCATTCAGTTGTCTTGGTCACAGCAAGTACTAATTCCTGTCATATCCAAGTTGAGCTACAGAGTCATTGACTCTTTCATTTTGTGACAGCTGCGAGAGTCCGAAACGCAAAAACCTTTAGCACAGTTTACAGGTCATATTTATGAAGGGATTTGGAGCACGGTTGCATGGCGGTAACTGGTTCTCGTCAGATCACTGAAGTTAAGCAATGTCGAGCCCGGTTAGTCCTTGGATGTGTGACCGTCTGAGCGATCGATTCGGATTCCAGCATGGTGTCCTTGCGCAAGGCACTTAACCCCGATTGTCCTCATGGGGGCACGATGATGCCGTGCACTAAGACATACTGCATTTCGATGGTGTGCACGTCTTCAACCAATCTAATCCTGCCTGTGCTGCAGTGCGGAGTTACGCTGTTGGGGAGCTGGCAGCTGCTCATCATTGCTTGGTGGTTCTCTTCGGGTTCTCTGGCTTCTGCCACCCTGAAACTGTCACTGACATGATGTGACCTTGGCTGTTTAAGTGTTGTTAAACCTAAATAAATAAATAAATATGAAGGGATTTCATTGTAACTTGGTAGGATGGCTCTGTATGGTGTCTAGATGAGAATGTCCCCTTTTGGTCACAATTGGTCATACGTGACGGTTATGAGAGCCCGAAACTCGAAAACCTTTAGCACAGTCTACAGGTCGTATTTATGAAGGGATTTCATTGTAACTTGGTGGGATGAGTCCATAAAATGTAGATGGGAACGTCCCCTTTTGGTCACGATCGGTCAGCCATGGAGGCACCTCGGGCCGAAACCCAAAAACCTTTAGCACAGTATACAGGTCGTATTTATAAAGGGATTTTATTTTAACTTCATAGGATGACTCTGCATAATGTGTAGATGAGAACATCCTTATTTTTATACTGTACCAATGACCCAGACTTAGCTGGTGCTAACTCTAACAAAACCAGGGCCAAACACAAATTTTGCCCCCCAATCCCCAAAATTTGCATCCAAAACAAAAAGAAATCATGTCCTAAAGGACCTCCATACTACGCCTCTACTGCGCATGCGCAGTGACGCAGTCGTCCCGAAATTGGCGCCAATTATCATTCTCTGTTTGGCCCTTCATCAGTCAACATCTCACTGATCTTTGTGCTTGTAAATCTCAGTTTAAAGGATGCCAGACACGTAATTTTTGGAGAAAATGTGATTCTAAGGAGGATAGAAGGAGGAGAGGAAAAAGAAGTGGCAAAAAATAATCAGGGCTGTACTTAAAATTTTTTGATGAAATTATGTTAAGTTGCCTATTTTCGAGGCATGGGCCTCTTGTTGTCATTCTTGCTAATTGTTGCACTGCTTATTCAGTGTTTCCTCTCCCCTAGCCTTCTAAAGTCCCCCTTGCAATTCTCCCATGCTTTTGGCATATTTTTGAGAAATTTCATTTCTAAAATTTCCTGGGAGAGTTGCTTGGTTACAGAATGTTTTCTGTTATTTTCCCCATAGTTACGTTTTCACCCATGGGTGTATAACGTTTGTGTTCTGCATCTTCCATCTGATGTTCTACAGATTCTCCCCTGGGAGTCTCTGTTTTGCATCAGATAGAGTGTAATTGATGACTGATTCCGGGCCAGTTTTTTCAGTGCCTGGAGTCATGTTTTCTAGTGTGTTTACACTGTTTGTTTTCATTGGCAACAGCCTTTTTTGAGGGGGGCTGTTTGCCTTTGCTGTAGTTTATCTCATTATAAGATACATTTATATTATCCGAAAGTGTCTCATTAATTATTTTATATAAATTTAAAATTTTTGACCACACTTTGCCATCGGATCCATCGGGGCTCAACGTTACTTTTCAGCAACTTGGGCTTCGCTGAAAAAATATTTTTTCAAAATTATTTTGTTTTGCAATTGTTTTTTCATTTATTAATGGATCATGTTATTATGTATCTTTGTGTCAGGGGTTTTTGCGAGTAACTAGGACTTATTGTTGTTCTTTCACAATGATGTGACGTTGTTCAAATTGTAATACGAAGAAATCTTCCTCTGACTTTCATGATCATTGTATTAATTGTAGTCAGTGTTCTCGCATTAATCCCTGTCCTATATGTGAACATTGGGATGAGAAACATTGGAAACGTGTGTCACGATATGTTGTTTCTGGAGAAAGGGCGATGCCGGCTCTTTCTCTGCAAGGTCACTCTACTCTCTCAGTTTCTATTTCAGAGGAACCAGAACAGGGTGATGTTTCCATGTTATCTTCTTCAAGTGTGCGTCCGTCGTCACAAATGAATTCAGAGCTAGCGGCAAAAGTGCTCATGGAGATTAGACAAATGTCGTCCGCTAGCTCGCCCGGTGTAGCGTCCATTCACCGAATGGTTCGGCAGCCGGGTTTGTCTTATGCGGTCCAAGATGAAATTTTGGGTGATGCGAGCACTATAAACATAATAGATGCACACCCAGTGACGGCGGATAGTAAGCGAGAACGGAGGAAGCCTTTTAGTCCGGTTCCTAGCTCGTCCAGGTCCAGCCGGGCCGCGAGCGAGAGAGGTCCCTCTCTCGTACAACAACATCTGGGACCAAAATGTGTCTTTAGCGGAGCATATGTCCGTCGCTCGGGACGCTCCGTTGTATAAGCAGTCCGCAGAGACTGTTAAGGCTTCCTCTTCTCGTCAGCGCACACGACCGCACCTTGGCTGCGTGACCGCCGATATATTACCAGCTTCGCCGATGAAGGATTCTTCGGCGACCAGGTCACACCATCCGGCAGCCAAGGATTCGAGACCGATGGACTCTGGACGTTTGCATAGGAAAAGTATGCGGGAGCCATCTGATGCGGAGCTGCCCTCGGCGAAGCAGCGAAAGACTGTGCCTCCGCAGGTCTCGACGCCGGACATTCTTGTGCAGATAGCACAGCTTATCGCAGCATCCCAGCAGCCGACAGAAACGGTGTCGGATCGAGAATTATCCGACGGCGCTGGGTCGGTACGCTCCGCCGAAGCATCGGGGGCGGACGACCGGGAACATCATGAGGTCCGACCGGATGGTGAAAGGGATACGGATGACTTGGAGCTATCTCTTTCGGAACAACATAAAGCTGCCGTGGACTTCATCCGGCACGTTCTCCCTCAAGTTGTTCCATCGGGCCAGACTGCTGCGCTTCCGGACAAGAGAATTATAGCGTCATTGGACTCTGAATTTTTTGAGCGGTTCAGGGACATCGTTCCCGAGTTTCCGTCGCAGTCCAATAATGTTGCTAGAACATTTGAATTATTGAACGACGCTATATTTAAACTTGCTTCCAGGACGGGGAAAGCAGGTTTCTTGTCCGCTAATACTCTCAACCTGCCTTTCATTAATGCAAGGAATAAATTCGATACGGCAGGACAGGGTATACCGAGAGTTCCTCTGCGTATGGACGACGAGGCGGAAGACTTAGAGCTATCATTACCGTCGTCAGCTTCTATTCCAACCGCGGTGTTGGAAACAGCTATTGCGTCTAACAGAGCCAATTTAGATGCCTTATCTTACGCAGATCACCTTACTAAGGCGTTATCACTGCGCCTTCAAGGGGAAGAGTTTCAGGATATCCAATCCTCTTTAAGACTTCTTTCAAGGGCAGTAGCTTATTCCACGTGTAACTCGGCCCTTTCAGTGGCAAATCTGGAGTTGGTTAGACGTGACGCAGCCCTAGCTACATCCACACTAGTGGATTCTAAGGTGAAGAACTCTCTTAGAGTCGCTTCGGTCTCAGGAGAACTTCTCTTTGACGGCAAGCTTTCCGCTATTTATGATAAAATTAAAAAGAAAGCTAATGATTCTCTGTTGTTCAGATCGGCTCCTAAGAAGTCGGATACAGCAGACACGAATAAGACAGGCACTTCTGGGTCTAATGCGCCCAAGAGAGGTTCCTATAGAGGTTCCGGTGCGTCCTCTTGGTCTTATTCGAGAGACCGTCAGGATAGCGACTCTCGTTCGGGACGTCCTTCAGGCCGGGACAATCGGTCGGACGCCCCGAGGTCGACGAGGCGAGGTGCGGGTCGTGGAAGACGTGGTTTCTCCTACCGCAGGCCTCGCAGGTCCAGGAGGTGATGGCTTAAACCTCTATTGCGTTCCGGTTGGCGGAAGGTTGTCGAGTTTTTCACAAGAGTGGGCGTCGATTACGGACGACCCTTGGGTGAGAGGAGTGACTTCGGAAGGTCTGAAGATATCCTTCAAACGAAAGCCTCCATTAACTCGAAGTCCAAAGTGGACTCATCTTCTGTCAAATCCACAGAAAAGAGACGCTCTGTTATCAGAGGTGCAGTCTCTTTTAATGAAGAACGCGGTAGAGGTCGTAGAAAACCAGGAATCTCTGGGATTCTACAGCCATCTGTTTCTGGTTCCGAAACCAGATGGCTCGTTCCGTCCAGTCATAGATTTGAGCTGGATAAACAAGCTGATCGTCGCTCCGAAGTTTTATATGGAGACGATTCGATCGGTCAGAACGAGTATTCGGGTGAACGATTATGCAACGAGCATAGATCTCAAAGATGCGTACTTTCACGTCATGGTACATCCGACATTCCGAAAGTATCTACGCTTCGCAGTCCTTGGAGTGGTGTATCAATTCCGGGCGATGTGCTTCGGATTGAATCTAGCACCCTGGGCTTTCACTCGGGTAATGAACTCGGTAATGATCTACTTCCGAGCTCATTCGTCTGCGGTAACGTCGGCCTATCTGGACGACATTCTTCAGAGGTACGGCAACGAGTTAACGCTTCAGAACGATGTTCAGAATCTTCTTCTATTGCTCCGACGTCTCGGTTTTATAGTAAACGAGGAGAAGTCGGATCTGGTGCCGTCCAAGTCATTCACTCATCTGGGAATGAGCTTCGAGATGCACAACAATCTCGTTCGTCTGCCGTTAACCAGAGCGAAATTAGTCAGTTGTTACGCTCGCTATTGTCTGCACGCAGACAAAGTCACGGCGAGAGAATTTATGAGACTGATAGGTCTGTGCGGAGCCGCCGCTGATCTCATTCCGATGGGGCGGCTACGCACACGTCCTCTTCAAATTTTCCTGACTCAGAATTGGAGTGTGAAAATTCATTCGCTCGATGTAGACGTTCTCTTGTCAGATCAAGTGAAACAAGAGATTCAGACTTGGGCAAACATTCAGTGGTTAACTCAGGGAGTTCCGCTGCAGTTGCCGGATCCAAGTTTTACCATTATGATGGATGCCAGTCAAACAGGTTGGGGTGCATCATTAATCCCAACGGATTCGAGATGCCAGGGTCTTTGGGATCCGCAATTCCTGTGCAAGCACATAAACATCAAGGAAATGATGTCAATTTGGCTTGCGTTACGTCACTGGATGGACATTATTCACGATGCTCATGTCCAAATCCTATCCGACAATACGACAGTAGTGGCGTATATACGGAATCAGGGAGGCACTCATTCAGTTCCGTTGTTCAATCTAACGGAAAGAATCCTTCTGTTTGCGTTAGAACATCAGGTTCTTCTTTCGGTCCGTCACATACCGGGTTGTCTGAATGTGCTAGCAGACTCCCTTTCACGAAAGGGTCGCTTGTTGCCGTCGGAGTGGACTCTCAACAAACAAGTATTCAATCAGATTTGCTACCAATGGGAACGGCCAATGATAGACTTATTTGCGACACATCTCAACAATCAGTTGCAGACGTATGTGTCTCCGTGTCCGGATCCAAGAGCATTTGCAGTAGACGCTCTGTCGATCCCTTGGGACGGAATGATAGGATATGCGTATCCTCCAGCGCCGTTAATTCAACAAGTATTGCTAAAGATAAAACAATCTCAATGCAAGATTCTGTTGGTAGCATCTCTGTCGCCACAGAGACCGTGGATAAATCTACTCAGGTGTCTGTTGTGGGACCTACCGCGGAAGCTTCCTCCACGAGAGGATCTTCTTTCGCAGGGGAAATCGCGCCAACTCCATCACAACCCGCAAGGTCTCAACCTTCACGTTTTTCCATTGTGCGGTCCTTCTTGCATGGCAAGCACTTTACAGGACGAGCAGTGGACGCGATTTCTAACTGTAGGAGGACCTCCTCTTCGCTAAACTATGCGGCTAAGTGGAAGGTTTTTCGTCGTTGGTGTAGGGATCATTCTGTAGATATATTTGATCCCTCTATACCAGACATTGCAAACTTTCTAGTATACTTGTTTGACGAAATCAAACTGCAGCCTGTTACTATAAAGGGTTATAGATCTATGTTATCTGATACCTATGCACATCATGATAGTTTACAAATTGGATCTAATGTCTCTTTATCGAAGTTGGTTAGAAACTTTTCGATAAATAGACCCAGAACTCTTAGATTAATTCCTAAGTGGAATTTAGCTTGGGTTCTCCTTAAATTGAAGGAAAAGCCATTTGAACCTCTTGGGACAGTAGATTTCAAATTCTTATCTTATAAGACAGCTTTTCTCTTAGCTTTCTCTTCTGCCAGAAGAGTCAGTGAGCTTCATGCACTATCGGTGGATGATTCTCATTATCGTAGTGTTGGGAACACTATCACCTTCACTACTAATGTGGGTTTTTTAGCTAAGAATCAGGCTCCTAATAAATATCCGGAACCTATTGTTATTAAGGCTCTTCCGTCTTCAGACGGGCGTAGGCCTTTACTCTGTCCTGTTAGAGCACTACGTATCTATAAACAGAGATCTCAGTTTATCAGAAAGGGACGGAAACGTTTCTTTCTGTCTTTGATGCCTAATAGAAAGGACATTTCAGTCCATTCTATTGCTAGATGGATTCAGTTAACTATTCGTACTGCTTATGAAGATTTATCTTCTTCTCAGCAGTCTGTGCTTAAGATTTCTGCTCATGAAGTAAGAGCTCTTTCTACTTCCTGGGCTTATGCTAATAGTGTTGCTATTACAGATTTAATGAAGGCTGCTTATTGGTCTCAGCCATCCACATTTACAAATTTTTATCTCAGAAATATTGAGTCCATTTCTGGAGACCTGCATTGTTTAGGTCCGTTATCTGTTGCTCAGAATGTCGTCCACTAAACAGTTGCAACTATAGTTATGCAGGCTTTCTGTTCCGGCAGTGACTCCGTCCGGCTGCCCTCTTCGCTCTGGACTATTTGACCCAGGGCAAGGGGAAGGGGAGGGGGGGTGGGCGGGTGTTCCCTCAGGTCACCTGCTTTATAGTGAAAAGCAAGGGAATGCCTCCTCCAAGTCAGTATTTCTGAGTCGCTTCCGGGATGGTTTTAAAGTGTAATATTAATGTTTAAATTCATTCATGTCTTATTTTTAAAGTGTAGCTCGGTGTGAAGCATTTGTATATGTCAAGTGTCAAACGGGCTTTAATATACAATACTCGGACACTTTTAAATGACTATAAAGAGTCTCAATTCTCTGGACTACTTTATTTATTGGCTTGCTTTAAAAATAATTAGTATAAGGGTTATACTGGATGTTAATAGAGAACATGAATGTTATTGTGCTCAATTATTAAGGGTAGTGTATCTTTCTAGTTTAATATTAAATAAGAAAGATACATGTAAAGCCTAATACTCCTTTTCTCCTTAAGGGGTTACCTCTTTACTATATAGTTGAGCTTATTGGATTTTCCTCTATGTCCTAGGCCCTCCAGCCTGTTTACTATTCAGCTAAGTCTGGGTCATTGGTACAGTATAAAAATGTTAAAAAATTTATAGTAATTTATATATTTTTTATACTTACCAATGACCCAGACGGGGATGGCCCTCCCTGGAGTTGGGAACTCTTGCCTCCCCGCTGAGTACATAGCACTGACCAGGCACTGCCAGTAAGAATGATAATTGGCGCCAATTTCGGGACGACTGCGTCACTGCGCATGCGCAGTAGAGGCGTAGTATGGAGGTCCTTTAGGACATGATTTCTTTTTGTTTTGGATGCAAATTTTGGGGATTGGGGGCAAAATTTGTGTTTGGCCCTGGTTTTGTTAGAGTTAGCACCAGCTAAGTCTGGGTCATTGGTAAGAATAAAAAATATATAAATTACTATAAATTTTTTAACTTTTGGTCGGGTTCAGTCAACCGTGATGGTCACAGGGGCATTTTACCTAATTTCCATTAGCAGTCTACAGCTTGCATTTATACAGGGATTTCATTGCAAATTTGTAGGACGACTCAGTATAATGTCTGGATGAGAACATCCTATTTTGGCCATGATCGGTCAACCATGACAGCCTCACAGGCACATGACCTAGATTTGTTTAGAACAGTCTACAGTTCATATTATGAAGCAATTTCATTGTAACTTGGAAGGATAACTTGTTATGATGCCTAGATGAGACTGTCGTATTTTAGTCACGATTGGTCAGCCGTTACCGCCACCTTGTCACTTGACCTAGATTCCTTTAGCACTGCTTACAGGTTGTTTTTATGAAGGGATTTCATTGTAACTTGGTAGTATAACTTGGCATGATAATCTAGATGAGACTCTCCTATTTTGGTCATGATCAGTCAGTCATGACCGCCAAACCGTCACATGGCCAAGATTCCTTTAGAAAGTCGGTGAGTTATATTTATGAAGGGATTTTATTGTAACTTGGTAGAATGACTCGTTTTGGAATGATTTTACTTTAACTTTGGTTGACATACATTAACTGTTAGGGACACATCAACCCAGGTCTTAATTCTTAAGTACAGTGCCACAACTTATTCTTATTGAAAACATAGCATACAGGGAACAAATATTAACATATTCTCAATTATCTCAATTCTTGTCTTGTTTCATAATCCTTTCATAAACATTGAACATTATCCTTTTCATCAAACACTACATGCAGTCAAGTAAAGCTACAGTGTCATTGACACTTTCATATTAAATTATTTTTGTGTGGGAAATATCAAAAAAATAAATAAAGTTGTTCTTTCTTTCCACCAAAAGAATTTCCACAAAATAAATACCGCTATACATGTCTATTGTATAATAATTGAGAAGACCTGTGAAGCGTGGTTTTGAGATTATTGACTGGAGCTTACACAAAGCGACTGACTGATAAACAAGTCGTTGCACAGGATATTTTATTTGAACTAAATACATAATACTTACTACATTGGATAAAAGTGCACACAAAAAACACACAAATATTATCCAGTTCCCAATTTCAGCCGATTTGTTGAGTGGAATGGGCATGTTGCAATAATTCACCTGATTTAATTTTTATGGCTTGTGATTTGGACTTCTCATCCAACTTGTAAAATCAGGGAATGGGTTGTGTAGGGGCTAAGCGGGCTAAAAAAAAGCCCGCCCTGGAAAATTTTGTGTGAGCAGTAGGCGGGTATGTGGGCAGCCCACCAGCCTGCTTGAAAGTGCCCACCCTGGTGGTCCGGTTGTTTTCAAACTTGGTATGTATGATCCTTGCGATTGAAGAACTTGAGTTTGTTCATTTCGTGTGACCCTGCTTATTTGGGATTCCACAAAAGGCAAAACTTTATTAAAACTTTCTCACATTATTAAGTCCACAGTTACAATCCAGGGCTTGATTTAATCTGAAAATTTTGAATAGCAATTTACTGTTCACCCTGGAAAATTGATTAGCAGTTGATCCAAAAGCACTTGAAACTAATAAATCTTGAATAGCAAAATTCAGAAATTGGAGAGCAAAGTGCTATGCTAATCCAGTTAAATCGAGCCCTGCAATCTCGGGTGTATATTTCCTCCGATCAACGCATATGAATTTGAATTCAAGAGTTGATGATTCTGTTTAAAATTGTCACAAATATGGCACACTCATGTTTCATTGTTAATAAAAATTGTCCTGTCTTACTGTTCCCATTTTGAAAATTTATATTTTGAAAAAAAGATGAAGAAATATGTATATTTTATTTGTGGCTACAAAATGAAAAGTAGATGGCACATGATACGAAAACTAACCAGAACTTTTATGCCTTCTTCGCCATAAAATTTCTTTCATCTTTGATACCAGATAAATGGCTTCAGTGAACCACATGAGTGGGAAAATACATTCTTGCCAAAGCTTGTTTAAAAAAAAAAACTATTTAACCTTTTGTTGGTGACTTTTTTCGTTAAAATCTTCAACAGTTAGGTTTTCTTCAATTTGAAGTACTCAAATAGGTTTGAAAACTTATGTCCGGATAAAGTATTGAACATATTTCTCCTCGGTAGTCATAACTACACTGTGTTGCATTCATCAGGGAAATGATACAGTTGATTTTCTCATTTTTGGCAGGTTTGTAACTCACTGTTGAAAAGTCTTTGGGTCCTATACAGCAGTATCGCATAATTGCCTATAGAGCTCAAATGCGTCAATGTTAAAAAAACCTCAAATACTATTTACTTAGATTACAGGTATTGGTTGCATGAAATAAAATGAGGCAACTATTTGAATTGGATCTATGTGATTAAACAACGTATTTAGAGATTTTTTGTTCAATTTCAGGATGCCAAGAAAATTCCAGCATCAGAATCTGTGATCTCGGACTCATTATCTTTCACTGTACGTTTCATATCAAGTTATTTTTATTTTTAGCTTAACTTGACAAAGATAAACTATTGCCATCACGCGTGCGGAAGTCTGTTAGTCTGTGAGTCTGTGACATCTGTTCACATTTTCCTTTAGCACGGTCTACACCCCGCAGTTCTTGTCTGATCGTCACAAAATTTCATATGCAGGTTTGGGGTCATGTCTAGATGAGAACGTCCCCTTTTGGTCGCAATTGGGCAACCGGTATGGCTGCCCGAGCCCAAAACCCGAAAACCATTAGCACAGTCTACAGGTCGTATTTATGAAGGGATTTCATTGTAACTTAGTAGGATGCCTCTGTACAATGCCTAGATGAGAACGTGCCCTTTTGGGCTTGATCTATCAACCGTGATGGCTGCCCAAGCCCGAAACCCAAAAACTTTTAGCACAGTCTGCAGGTCATGTTTAATGTGGAGGGATTTCATTGTAACTTGGTAGGATGACTCCTTATGATGTCTAGAAGATAATTTCCCCATTTGGGCATGATCTGCCAACCGTGACGACTGCCCGAGTCCAAAACCCGAAAACCTTTAGCACAGTCTACAGGTCATACTTATTGATGAATTTCATTGTAACTTGGTGGGTTGACTTCATACAATGTCTAGATGAGAAAGTCCCCTTTTGGACATGATTGGGCAACTGTGACGGCTACAGGGGCCCGAAGCCCAAAAACCTTTAGCACAGTCTTGAGGTCATATTTATGAAGGGATTTCATTGTAAATTGGTAGGATGACTCCAAATAATGTCTAGATGAGAACGTCCCATTTTGATCGCGATCATGCAGCCTTGATGGGTGCCCGAGCCCAAAAATCTTTAGCATAGGCAAAAGGTCATATTTATGGAAGGATTTCATTGTAACCTGTTAGGTTGACTCCATATAATGCCTAGACGATGACATTTTCTTTTGGTCGTGATTGGTCAGTTGTGTTGGCTACAAGTGCCCAAAGCCCGAAAAACTTGAGCACAGTCCACAGGTCATATTTATGAAGGGATTTCATTGTAACTTCTTAGGATCACTCCAGATGATGCCCAGATGAGATTGTCCCCTATGGTTGCGATCATTCAACCATGATGGCTGCCCGAGCCCGAAGCCCAAAAACCTTTAGCACAGTCTATAGGTCATATTTATGAAGGGATTTCATTGTAACTTCTTAGGATCACTCCAGATGATGCCCAGATGAGATTGTCCCCTATGGTTGGGATCATTCAACCATGATGGCTGCCCGAGCCTGAAGCCTGAAAACCTTAAGCACAGTCTACAGGTCATATTTATGAAGGGATTTCATTGTAACTTGGTAGGATGACTCGAAATAATGTCTAGATGAGAACGTCCCATTTTGGTCATGATCATTCAGCCTTGATGGGTGCCTGAGCCCAAAAACCTTTAGCATAGGCAATAGGTTATATTTATAGAAGGATTTCATTGTAACCTGTTAGGTTGACTCCATATAATGCCTAGATGATGACATCCCCTTCTGGTCGTGATTGGTCAACTGTGATGGCTACAGGTGCCTGAAGCCCGAAAACCTTGAGCACAGTCTACAGGTCATATTTATGAAGGGATTTCATTGTAACTTCTCAGGATCACTCCAGATGATGCCCAGATGAGATTGTCCCCTTTGGTTACGATCATTCAACCATGATGGCTGCCCGAGCCCAAAGCCCGAAAACCTTAAGCACAGTCTACAGGTCATATTTATGAAGGGATTTCATTGTAACTTGGTAGATTGACTTCATATAATGTCTAGATGAGAACATCCCATTTTGATCGCGATCATTCAGCCTTGATGGGTGCCTGAGCCCTAAAACCTTTAGCATAGGTAAAAGGTCATATTTATGGAAGGATTTCATTGTAACCCATTAGGTTGACTCCATATAACGCCTAGATAATGACATCCCCTTTTGGTCGTGATTGGTCATCTGTGATGGCTACAAGTGCTCGAAGCCCGAAAACCGTGAGCACAGTCTACAGGTCATATTTGTGAAGGGATTTCATTGTAACTTTGTAGGATCACTCCAGATTATGCCCAGATGAGATTGTCCCCTTTGGTTGCGATCATTCAACCATGATGGCTGCCCGAGCCCGAAGCCCGAAAACCTTAAGCACAGTCTACAGGTCATATTTATGAAGGGATTTCATTGTAACTTGGTAGGTTGACTTCATATAATGTCTAGATGAGAACGTCGCCTTTTGGACATGATTGGGCAACTGTGACGGCTTCAGGGGCCCAAAGCCCGAAAACCTTTAGCACAGTCTACAGGTCATATTTATGAAGGGATTTCATTGTAACTTGGTAGGATGACTCCAAATAATGTCTAGATGAGAACGTCCCATTTTGGTCATGATCATTCAGCCTTGATGGGTGCTTGAGCCCAAAAACCTTTAGCTTGTCTGTAGGTCCTATTTATGGAAGGATTTCATTGTAACTTGTTCGGTTGACTCCATATAATGCCTAGATGATGACATCACCTTTTGGTTGTGGTTGGTCAACTGTGATGGCTACAGGTGCCTGAAGCCCGAAAATCTTGAGCACAGTCTACAGGTCATATTTATGAAGGGATTTCATTGTAACTTCATAGGATCACTCCAGATGATGTCCAGATGAGAATGTCCCCTTTTGGTTGCGATCATTCAACCATGATGGCTGCCCAAGCCTGAAGCTCGTAAACCTTTAGCACAGTCTTCAGATCATATTTATGAAGGGATTTCATTGTAACTTGGTAGGTTGACTTCATGTAATGTCTAGATGAGAACAGCCCCTTTTGGACACCACTAGGCAACTGTGTTGGCTACAGGGGTCCAAAGCCCGAAAATCTTTAGCACAGTCTACAGGTGATATTTATGAAGGGATTTCATTGTACCTTGGTAGGATGACTCTAAATAATGTCTAGATGAGAACGTCTCCTTTTGGTCGCGATCATTCAGCCTTAATGGTTGCCCGAACCCAAAACCTTTAGCATAGTCTATTGGTCATATTTATGGAAGGACTTCATTGTTACCCGTAAGTTTGACTCCATATAATGCCTAGATGATGACATCCCCTTTTGGTCGTGATATTTATGAAGGGATTTTATTGTAACTTTGTAGGATCACTCCAGATGATGCCCAGATGAGAATGTCCCCTTTTGGTTGCGATCATTCAACCATGATGGCTGCCAGAGCCCAAAAACCCAATTACAGGTCATATTTATTAAGGGATTTCATTGTAACCTGGTAGGTTGACTTCATATAATGTCTAGATGAGAACGTTCCCTTTGAACGCAATTGGGAAACTGACGGCTACAGGGGCCTGAAGCCCGAAAACCTTTAGCACAGTCTACAGGCCATATTTATGAAGCGTTTGTAATGTAACTTGATAGGATGACTCGTTTTGGAATAATTTCACTGTAACTTGGTAACTTTTGTTGATATATGTTAACTGTGAGGGCCACATACATTAACTGTGAGGTCATATTAACCCACCACTCAGCTCTTTAGTACAGTGTACACCTCATATTATTTTTATCATAAACATAGCATACAGGGAACAGAAATGAACATATTCCCAATTATCACAATTCTTGTCTTATTTCATAATCCTTTCATAAACATTGAACATTATCCTTTTCATCAAACACAACACACAAGTTAAGCTACAGTGTTATTGACACTTTCATTATCTGTATACCTTGGGTACATCAAGAGTTGGGGTGTAATAGAATTATACTGTCCTTCTAGTAGTCATTATTTTCCAGACTATTACCCAATTTTGGTCACAATTATCTGTCACAGAATGGAGTGGGTCATCTACAACGGTTGTTCTGTTGTTACATTGTCGTGTAAATGGATGCATTTCTTGGAAACTTTTCAGACATAAGGGCACTTCAATCTTAAGGGTCTGGACAATTTCCCATTATTTGCGCCACACATGAGCTCTGTTCTGTGGCCTTCCGGTGGTTTATGGGCAGCTAAAACTTAACAAGAAACCAGTGCTATGTGTTTTGTTTTTAGCCATTCAACAAATACAATGACTGTGGATGGCACTCCTGTTCTGAAGTCGAAAAATTCAAAGGATTCTCTAAAACTCAATATATTCAGTCCATCCAGCCAATAAAATTGCTATATCTGATCAGCACTATTCACAGAAACATCCAGGCACCTGGCAGAGCTTTTCTGATACCATTTTTGTCCATCGTCAACATTTTGTTTATCCAAGATGTAATTTCTTAATCATTGATTATTGTTCAACAAACTCTAGGAATGTGTATTATGGGTAGACAGTGTGCCAGGTATATCATTAGTGGGTCCATACCTACATGGGGGCACAGTGGTGCTGATTGCCCATGTGGTGATTTGGGGCACAGTGGAACTGTGTTCTAAGGCATATACCACATTGATGGTGCACTTGTCTTCAGCCAATACTAACTCTGCTGTCTACAAAGTCAAGGTCATAGACTTGGTCAAGTTTACAAACCCCCATAAGTTTGGAAGGATATAAATGATACTTGGTATTATTGTTGCCCAATATCAGAGAGTGTGTTGCATGGGTGCCAAGTTGGAATTGGCCACATCTAGTGAGTTTTTGTGAAGAAATATTGGAAGTGTCACTCCTAGTTGTGTTAGTTATCAGGTTAATCTTATGTAATATATCTGTATGTATTTTGATTGAGCAGGTGTTTATCATCTTTATTTTTCTCAGCAAGGTGCCTAAAGATCTTTTGGTAGAAAAGCCTCTATGTCTGCATTTCAAATTATATTATTTACTTCCAGCCTGCAAGTTATCGAAAACCATTAAGACACAATATTGGTGGCTCATCAGCTTCCAGTTTCAAGGAGGTATGTTGATTTGTAGGTATTAAAGTTGGGGAGGGAGATTATACTGGAATCCAATTGTCCATCAGTTTCGTCTGGCACATTTCTCGGTCATGTATGAATCAATTTTTAGCTCACCTGAGCGAAGCTCCAGGGGAGCTTTACTAATCACTTTCTGTCCGTCGTCGTCCGTCCGGCGTTAACTTTACATTATCGACTTCTCCTCCTAAACCACTAGCCCAATTTTATTCAAATGTTGGCTAAATGTTTATTACCTAATGCCTATTAAGATTTGTTCAAATGAAGTTGCCCCTCCTCCTGGGTGGTGCCATGCCCCCAAGGGGCACCAAAATCTTTGTAAATCTTCTTCTCATGAACCAGCAGTAGCAGAGACTTGATATATGGTATGCACCTTCCTTTTGAGGTGTAGACTCAGATTTGTTCAAGAGAAGTTTGAGGGATAATATTTGGCGTTGTTATGGGAGGGGCAAAAATTTTGGCCCCGCCCCTAATTTCTATTTTCTGAACCGAGAAGCCGATTTCAACCAAATTTTATGTGAGGGTTTATTGGGTCATGAGTACTTGATTTATGCAAAAAAAAAATTTCCCGCAGCCCCGTGGGAACCGCAGGAGCTAAAAATAGAAAAAATTTCAGACGCCCATATCTCCAAAACTGCACGGCACTGGGAATTTTTATGTGGTGTGCAGCTTCCTTAGGACCAACAGAAAGGATTGGTAAAAAAAAATTGCCATCGGTTTTATCATAGGGCACAGTTTCGGGACTTTGAAAAAGTGCTGAGTCAGCACTTTTTAACACTGTAGGCAATGGGAAAAACATTAAAAAATCTTCTTCTCCAGATCCAGCAGGCAGAATCTTTTGATATTTGGTATGCAACATTGTAGAGTGGATCTGATTCAAGTTTGTTCAAATCGGCCTCCTGGGTTCATATTTGGGCTCAGTATAGGAGCCCGATTTCGAACTTAGTGCATTTCAGGCAAATTTCTTCAAAAATCTTCTTCTCCAGATCCAGCAGGGAGAATCTTTTGATATTTGGTATGCAACATTGTGGGGTGGATCTGATTCAAGTTTGTTCAAATCGGCCCCCTGGGTTTATATTTGGGCTCAGTATAGGAGCCCAAATTTGAACTTACTGCATTTCAGGCAAATTTCTTTGAAAATCTTTTTCTCAAGATCAAGCAGGCAGAATCTTTTGATATTTGGTATGCAACATTGTGGGGTGGATCTGATTCAAGTTTGTTCAAATCGGCCCCTTGGGTTTATATTTGGGCTCAGTATAGGAGCCCAAATTTGAACTTAGTGCATTTCAGGCAAATTTCTTTGAAAATCTTCTTCTCAAGATCCAGCAGGCAGAATCTTTTGATATTGGGTATGTAACATTGTGGGGTGGATCTGATTCAAGTTTGTTCAAATCGGCTCCCTGGGTTTATATTTGGGCTCAGTATAGGAGCCCAAATTTGAACTTAGTGCTTTTCAAGCAAATTTCTTAAAAAATCTTCTTCTCCAGATCCAGCAGGCAGAATCTTTTGATATTTAGTATGCAACATTGTGGGGTGGATCTGATTCTATTTTGTTCAAATCGGCTCCCTAGATTCATATTTGGGTTCACTATAGAAGCTCAAATTCGAACTTAGTGCATTTCAGGCAAATTTCTTCAAAAATCTTCTTCTCCAGATCCTGCAGGCAGAATCTTTTGATATTTGGTATGCAACATTGTGGGGTGGATCTGATTCCAGTTGGTTCAAATCGGCCACCTGGATTCATATTTGGGCTCACTATAGAAGCCCAAATTCGAACTTAGTGCATTTCAGGCAAATTTCTTCACAAATCTTCTCCAGATCCAGCAGGCAGAATCTTGTGATATTTGGTATGCAACATTGTGGGGTGGATCTGATTCAAGTTTGTTCAAATCGGCCCCCTGGGTTTATATTTGGGCCCAGTATAGGAGCCCCAATTTGAACTTAGTGCTTTTCAAGCAAATTTCTTAAAAAATCTTCTTCTCCAGATCCTGCAGGCAGAATCTTTTGATATTTGGTATGCAACATTGTGGGGTGGATCTGATTCTATTTTGTTCAAATCGGCTCCCTAGATTCATATTTGGGCTCACTATTGAAGCTCAAATTCGAACTTAGTGCATTTCAGGCAAATTTCTTCAAAAATCTTCTTCTCCAGATCCTGCAGGCAGAATCTTTTGATATTTGGTATGCAACATTGTGGGGTGGATCTGATTCCAGTTTGTTCAAATTGGCCACCTGGATTCATATTTGGGCTCACTATAGAAGCCAAAATTCGAACTTAGTGCATTTCAGGCAAATTTCTTTAAAAATCTTCTCCAGATCCAGCAGGCAGAATCTTGTGATATTTGGTATGCAACATTGTGGGGTGGATCTGATTCAAGTTTGTTCAAATCGGCCCCCTGGGTTTATATTTGTGCTCAGTATAGGAGCCCAAATTTGAACTTAGTGCTTTTCAGGCAAATTTCTTGAAAAATCTTCTCCAGATCCAGCAGGCAGAATCTTTTGATATTTGGTATGCAACATTGTGGGGTGGATCTGATTCTATTTTGTTCAAATCGGCTCCCTGGGTTTATATTTGGGCTAAGTATAGGAGCCCAAATTTGAACTTAGTGCATTTCAGGCAAATTTCTTTGAAAATCTTCTTCTCAAGATCCAGCAGGCAGAATCTTGTGATATTTGGTATGCAGCATCCTTAGGGGGGTGAGATTCAAGTTTGTTCAAGCCATGTCCCTAGGTCCATATTTGGGCTCACTGTGGGAGCTTGAATTGTAACTTTGTTCGAAATGAGGAATTTTGAAAAATCTTCTTCAGATCCAGCAGTCGGAATGGTTTGATATGTGGTGAGGAGCATCCTTGGGGGGGGGGGGGGGGGGGGGGGGGGGGGGGGGATTCAAGTGTGTTAAAGCCAAGTCCATGGGTCAATATTTGGGTCTTTAAAAATCTTCTTCTTCAGATTCAGCAGTTGGAATGTTTTGATATTTGGCATGGAGCAACCTTAGGAGCTGAGATTCAAGTTTGTTCAAGCCAAGTCCCTTGGTTCATATTTGGGCTCACTATGGGAGCCTGAATGACAACTTAGTTCAAAATGAGGAATTTTCTTTAAAAATATTCAGATCCAGCAGATGAATGCTTTTGATATTTTTTATGCAGCATCCTTAGGGGGGTAAGATTCAAGTTTGTTCAAGTCATGTCCCTAGGTCCATATTTGGGCTGATTGTGGGAGCTCGAATTGTAACTTGGTTCAAAATGAGGAATTTTCTTTAAAAATCTTCTTCTTCAGATCCAGCAGTCGGAATGTTTTGATATTTGGTGTGCAGAATCCTTAGGGGTGTGAGATTCAGGTTTGTTAAAGCCAAGTCCCTGGGTTCATATATGGGCTCCCTGTGGGAGCCCAAATTATGACTTAGTTCAATATGAGGAATATTCTTTAAAAATCTTTTTTTAGATCCACTGGTCAGAATATTTGGATATTTGGTTTCAGCTTTTCTTAGGAGGAGCAGATGCAACTTGTGGAAATCAATTCTCGGAGTTGATATTTAGGCTACCATGTCAGGTGAGCGCCCTCAGGCCCCCCTGGGGCCTCTTGTTTTAAACTTGGCAGATATGTTAATTACAATGGGAACCTTTGCACCTGCAATTTTGAGATTGATCTGCCATGTCATTGCAGACTTATTAGCTCACCTGACTGAAAGTCAGGGTGAACTATTCTGATCACTTTTTGTCCGTCATCCGTCGTGAAGGTGGTGTTGGGGTTTTGTCTCCCAAACCACTGGCCACATTTTAATGAAATTTCACATGAGTAGTGGTTATGTAAGGTCATTTGGGTTTTTCTTCAAATTGGGTTTCTGTTCTTATTGAGGAGGAGGTGGGGCCAAAATGCCTCAATTTTTAAAAAAATCTTCTCATGAACCAGCTGTAGCAGAGACTTAATATTTAGTCAGCTTCCTTTTGAGGTGTAGACTCAAGTTTGTTCAGGAAAAGTTCAAGAGAAGTTCGAGGGGCAATATTTGTCGTTACGGGAGGGACAAGAATTTTTGCCTCTCCCAAAATTTCTATATTTTTATACTGTACCAATGACCCAGACTTAGCTGGTGCTAACTCTAAAATATTTAGGGCCAAACACAAATTTTACCCCCCAATCCCCAAAATTTGCATCTAAAACCAAATATTATATGTCCTATATGGTCCTCCATAGTTTTACTCCACTGCGCATGCGCAGTGTCAAGGAGGTCTCGAAATTGATGCAATTATCATTCTTTGTTTGGCCCTCAATTCAGTTACAGCTGACTGATATTTGTGCATGTAAATCTCAGTTTAAATGATGCCAGACACATAATTATGAGAGAAGTGGTGGATATAAGGAGGAAATAGAAGGAGGAGAGGAAGAAACAGTGGAAGGAAATGTTCAGGGCTGTAACTTATAATTTTTTACGAAATTATTTCATGTTACCTATTTTTGAGACATGACCCTGTTGTGGTCATTCTTGCTATGAATGTTCCATTGTTTGATAATTGTTTCCTCTCTCCCTTTCCTTTATTACCCCCTATCTATTCTCCCATGCTTTTGGCATACTTTTTGTAATGTTGATTACTAAAATTTCTTGGGAGTTTTGGCTTGGTAACAGAATAATATTCTGTTTTTTCCCCATGTTTACGTCCTCACCCTTGGGTGTTTAGGCATTTCGGTCTGCATCTACCATCAGATGTTCTGCAGTTTCTTCTCTGGAAGTCTCTGTTTTGCATCAGATAGTGTTTAAATTGGAAACTGATTTCAGGCCATGTTTATCAGTGCCAGGAGTCATGTTTCCGGTTGTGTACACTTTTTGTTTGTGTTGACAACTGTTACTTCTGATAGTGATTACTTGTCCTCTGCTTAGTTCAGTTCATAGCAAGATACATTAATATTGTCCGCAAGTGTTACATTAATTTTTAGCGAAGCCAAATTTGAGCTTATGCCATGGCCAGTTGTCCGTCGTCCGTCTGACCGTCTGTCCATCTGTCCGTCAACAATTCAATACGGCTCGGGCTAGAGGCCGTATTTATGAACTAATCTTTACGAAACTTCTTGGGTACCTTTGTTATGTCTGTGGGACGAGAACGAGTGTTTTTGGGGCCGATCCGAAATTCAAGTTGGCCGCCAGCCACCATTTTGTACCGACGATGCAGAAATCTGTTTTTTGTACAGAACTTCCATATGAAAGCGCTGATTTGAATAATTTTTTGTATGAATGTTTAGTACCATGGGATACATCACATATAATACGGGTTTTTTTCTCGTACGTAAATTATGCAAATTAGACTAACTTTGATGTATTTAGTGTTACTTTCAGCAATGTCAGTGCAAATGCCAATACGGCTCGGGCTAGAGGCCGTATTTATCAACCGATATTTACGAAACTTCTTGGGTACATTTGGTATCACCGTGGGACGAGAACGAGTGTTTTTGGGTGCGGTCCGAAATTCAAGATGGCCGATGGCAGCCATTTTGTACAAAATTAGGTGCAATCAGATTTTTGCACAGAACTTCCATATGAAAGTGCTGACTTGAATAATTTTTTGTGTGAATGTTTAGTACCATGGGATACATCACATATAATACAGGTTTTTTTCTCTTGCAGAAATTATGCAAATTAGATGAACTTTGATTTTTTCAGTGCTACTTACACACAGTAAGTGCACATGTCAATACGGCTCGGGCTAGAGGCTGTATTTATCAACCGATCTTCACGAAACTTCTTGGGTACCTCTGTTATCACCTTGGGACGAGAACAAGTGTTTCTGAGTGCAGTCCAAAATTCAAGATGGCTGCCAGTGGCCATTTTGTACCGAAATTAGGTCTAATCAGTTTTTTGTACACAACTTCTATACGGCTCAGGCTAGAGGCCGTATTTATGAACCGATCTTTACGAAACGTCTTGGGTACCTTCGTTATCACCGTGGGATGAGAACGAGTGTTTTGGGGTGTGGTCCAAAATTCAAGATGGCCACCAGCAACTATTGTGTACCAAAATTAGTGCAGTCAGTCTTTTGTACAGAACTTCTGTATGAAAGTTCTTATTTGAATAAATTTTTGTATGAATGTTTAGTAAAATGGAATACATCACATATAGTATGGGTTTTTTTCTCGTGCCGAAATTATGCAAATTAGATAAATTTTGATTTATTTAATGCTACTTATATACTGTAAATGCACATGTCAATATGGCTCGGGCTAGAGGCTGTATTTATCAACCGATCTTCACGAAACTTCTTGGGTACCTTTGTTATCACCTTGGGACGAGTACGAGTGTTTCTGAGTGCGGTCCAAAATTCAAGATGGCTGCCAGTGGCCATTTTGTACCGAAATTAGGTCCAATAAGTTTTTTGTCACGACTTCTATACAGCTTGTATTTATGAACTGATCTTCACGAAACTTCTTGGGTACCTTTGTTTTCACCTTGGGACAGGAATGAGTGTGTTTTGGGGGTGCCTTTGTTATCGCTGTGCTATGAGACAGCACAGTCAGACCCACTCAGTCAGACCCACTCTGGGACTCAAAGATTTCTTTTCTATTTAGCATCTGACTGTCACCCACCTTTACAATACTTTACCTATACATTTGTTACAGGCTACGGCCAGTATTTATGTACAGACCGTTACAATACTTTATATGTACATTTGTTATCAGGTCATTACCTAGATGTTTGTCTTTGCTGTGTCACATACTATACATGTACATGTCTTGACAAGTTGAGCTACAGTGTCATTGACACTTTCATTTGAAATGGTTTTAAAATTTGTGTCCACACTTAGGCTTTTTTGGGTCCATTTGGGCTCATTGTTCCCATTGGGAACTTGGGCTCTTCTGAAAATTTTTTCAAAAATTTTTTTTTTGAAATTATTTTCTTTCGAAATGTTATAATGGATTATATTATGTTATGTATCTTTATTTCTATTTCAAGGGTTAGTGCGCGTAATATGACTCTATATTTTTTCTTGATGAAAAAATATTGTTCAAATTGTAATGCAAGGATATCTTCCTCTAATTCTCAGGTTTATTGTGTTTCTTATAGTCCATGTATTCACACTAATTCTTTCTCTGTGTGTGTTGATTGGAATGACAACGTTGGAGACGTGTGTCACGGTATTTTGTTAGTGGTGAGGGGTCCATTCCGGTCCTCTCTCCGCAGGGTCACTCTACTTTATCAGTCTCTTTTTTCAGAGTTCAGAGTGATGTTTCTGTGATATCTTCAAGTGTGTCTCCGTCGTTGCAATATTACGGCTAGCTGGAAGTGCTCAAGGTATTACGACAATTGCCAGCCGAGTTCCCGAGTAGGATCGAAGGCATTGATCGCCCGCTAGTTCGTCCGGTGTCGAATGGATCGGCAGCCGAGTTCGTCCGTTGCGGTCCAGGGAAGCAGATTGGGTGATGCAAGTACTATAAAACATCAAATGTGCACACCCAGCAACGACGGATCCGAGGATAGTACGGAGGAAGCCTGTCAATCCGGTAGCTAGCTCGTCCAGGTCCACCCGGACCGCGAGCGAGAGAGGCCCCCTCTCTCTTGCATCAACATTTGCGCCGCGATGTTGTATGTTTGTTAGTCGGAGCTTACGTCCACTCCTCCTGCTCGGGACGCTCCGTCGCATAGACAGTCCGATGAGGCTGTTATATTGGCTTCCTCATCCTCACGTCTACACACACAACTGCACCTTGGCTATGTGACCACAGATTTCCAGGGGACGTTCGCATATTATATAAATGCAGGATTGAACGTCCCTGGTGCTCCTGCTTCGCCGACCAAGGAATACACGTCGACCAGGTCACTCCATCTGCTAGCCAAGGTCATGAGGCCTTTCCAGTTGGGACGTTCGCATATTATATACATGCAGGAATGAACGTCCCTGGAGCTTCCAGCGGATAATTACGTAGGACTGTGGCTCCACAGGTCCCATTGAGTAACATGAACAAGGTGATGTTACCACAATGTCTTCGTAAGTGTGCTTCTGTCGTCAGTCAAATGAGCTAGCGGTAAAAGTGGTCATGCAGATACGTCAATTGCATAAGAGGTCCCAAGTAGGATCGACGGCGTCCGCTAGCTTGCCCGGTGTAGTGACCATTCATCGAATGGCTCAGCAGCCAGGTTCGTCCATTGCGGTCCTGGAAGGAGATTTGGGTGATGCAAGCACTATAAAATACAATGTGCACACCCAGTGACGACGGATACGAGGATGGTACAGAGGAAGCCTGTTAGTCCGGTTCCTAGCTCGTCCAGGTCCATCTGGGCCCAGATGTTGTGGTACAAAACGTTCCTCAGTCGGAGCATAGTCCAACGCTTGGCACGCTCTGTTATATAGACAGTCCTGAGAGACTGCTCTTTCGACTTCCTCATCCTCACGGCAGCACAAGCGACCACACCTTGGCTACGTGACCAGTGATATTCAAACATTTGCGACCAGGGATTCTACAGCGACCAGGTCACGCCATCCGGTAGCCAAGGATACGAGGCCTTCATACTCCGGACATTCGCATATAAGAAGTATGCAGGAGTCAATGTCCAAGGAGCTTCCAGCGGCTAAATAATAATAATAATAATAATAAATACAGTTTAGAGCCAATAAATCCACGTAAGTGCTCTCAGGCTTTACAAGTAAAATAAAGAAAAAACATATGCTTGTGAAATCTCGTAATTTGGTTAAAATTAAATTAATTCAAAATGAACTGGTTCTGGGTATAATTTTTTGAAAAAATGAGTTTTAAGGCCTGTTTTGAATGATTTGTAAGTTTCTCCTGTAAGACCGCAGCTCTACAGGCCTCTGTGACGGACATGCTATCGCAGATAGCACAAATTATCTCAGCATCCCAGCATCTGACAGTAACTCTGTCGGATCAGGAATTATCCGAGGAAGCTGGGTTGGTACGTTCCGCTGCAGGTTCAGGCACGGACGACCAAGAATTACAAGTGGTCCGACAGGATGCTAAAAGGATACGGAGGAGTTGTATTTTTCCCTTCCGGAACGACATAATTGCCATAGAGTACATCTGGCATTATCATCTGATGTTTTTCCTCTGGACCAAAAAATGCTGTGTTGCCGGATAAGAGACTGATAGCACCACTGGACTCAGAATTCTTAATCGGTTTAGGGACATCGTCCCTCAGTTTCCAACATAGTCCAGAAATGGCTCACGGACATTTGAACTATTGAATGACGCTATATATAACTTGCTACCTAAACGGGCAAGTCCGGTTTCTTATCGGCAAATGCTCTACATCTGCCTTTCATCAATTCAAGGAATAATTTCGAAACGGCAGGACAGAGTACTCCTTGAGTTTCTCTGCGTCTAGACGACCAGGCCAAAGACCTAGTATTGTCTAGACCGTCGTTAATGTCAATTCCAATCACGATGTTGGAAACGACAGTATCGTCTAGCAGGGTTATCTTAGACGCATCATCGTACTCAGATCACCTTACCAGAGCGTTATCATCACGTCTCAAAGGAAAAAGAATTCCAGGATGTACAACCTCCTTAAGAGTTCTTTCAAGGGCCTCACGTATAACTCCGCCCTTTTAGTGGTGATATGGAGTTGGTTAGACGTGACACAGCCCTGGCTACATCCACGCGTTAGAATAGTAAGGTGAAAAACTCTCTCGGGTTTCTCTTCGACGGCAAGATTTCCGCAATCTATGATCAGATAACTAAGAAAGCTTCAGACTCTCTGCTATTCAAATCCGCTTCCATAGCGTCGGATTCAGCGGAGAAAAGTAGGACAGGCACTTCTGGGGCGAATACGTCCAAGGGAAGTTCCTATAGAGGTTCCTATGCGTCCTCTAGGTCTTACTCTAGAGACCGTCAGGGTAGCGACTCAGGTAGGGGCTGTAATACTGGCCGAGACATCCGGTCAGACACCCCAAGGTCGACGGGGCGAGGCGTGGGCCTTGGAGGACATGGTTTCTCCTTCCGCAAGCCTCGCTGGACCAGGAGGTAATGGTATTAACCTCTATTGTGTACCAATGAGCGGAAGACTGTCGAGTTTCTCAATCAATTGGGAGTCGATTACGGACGTCCCTTGGATTCGAGGGGTGATTTCGGAAGGACTAAATTGTCCTTCAAACGAAAACCTCCGTTAACTTGAAGTCCAAGATGGACTCAGCTTCCGTCAAGTCCACAGGAAAGAGGCTCGCTACCATCAGAAGTCCAGTCTCTTCTGGAATGATTGCGATAAAGATCGTAGAAATCCAGGAATTTCCAGGTTTCTACAATCATCCTTTTCTGGTTCCAAAACCAGACTGCTCATTCCGTCCACTCATAAATCTGAGCTGGATAAACAAGCTGATCGTGGCTCCCAAGTTTCTATAGGGAGACCATCCGATCGGTCAGAGCGAGTATTCGGGTGTACGACTATGCTACATGCATAGATCTCAAGATGCGTACTTTCACGTCATGGTACATCAGGCATTCAGAAAGTATCTTCGCTTCCTCATCATAGGATTCATGTATCAGCTTCGAGCAATGTGCTTCGGTTTGAATCTACCCCCTGGGCTTTCACTCGAATAATGAACTCGGTAATGACTCATTTCCGAGCTCATTTGTCTGCGATAACGTCAGCCTACCTGGACGACATTCTTCAGAGGTACGGCAATGAGTTAACGCTTCAGAACGATGTGCAGAATCTGCTTCTATTGCTCCGATGTCTTGGTTTCATAAGTAAACGAGGAGAAGTCGGATCTGGTGTTGTCCAAGTCATTCACCCACCGGGGGATGAGCTTCGAGACGCACAACATTCTCGTTCGTCTGCCGTTAACCAGAGCGAAATTAATCAGTTGTTATGCTCATTATTGTCTTCACTCAGACAAGGTTTCAGCGAGAGATCTCAGGAGACTGATAGGTTTGTGCGGAGCTGCCGCGATTTTATTCCAATAGGGCGGCTACGCACTTGTCCTCTCCAATTTCTTCTGACCCAGAATTGGAGGGTGAAGATTCTTTCGCTCGATACGGACATCGTCTTGTCAAATCAAGTGAACAAGAGATTCAGACGTGGGCAGATATTCAGTGGTTAACTCAGGGAGTTCCACTGCAATTGCCGGATCCGAGTTATGAGTTTTGACGGATGCCAGTCAAACAGGTTGGGACGCAACATTGAGCCCAACGGATTTGAAGTGCCAGGGTCTTTGGGATCTGTAGTTCCTAATCAAGCACAGAAACATCAAGAATTGATATCATTTTGGCTTGCGCTACATTATTGGATGAACGCTATTCAGAATGCTCACGTGCAAATTCTGTCCAACAATTTGACGGTATTAGCGTATTTTCGGAACCAGGGAGGCACTCTTTCCATTCTGTTATTCAAGTTAACGGAATGAATCGTTCTGTTTGTACTAGAACATCAAGTTCTATCGGTCCGTCATATTCTGGGTCATCTGAACGTATTAGCGGACTCCCTTTCACCGAGGGGCCGCTTGTTGCCATCAGAATGGACTTTCAACAAACGAGTATTCAATCAGATTTGCTACCATTGAGAGTGGCCAATGATGGACTTATTTGCAACGCATCTCAACAATAAGTTGCAGACGTATGTGTTACCATGTTCGGATCCTCAAGTGTTTGCAATAGATGCTCTATCGATCTCGTGAGACGGAATAATAGGATATGCATATCCTCCAGCGCCATTGATTCAGCAGATATTGCTCAAGTTAAATAATCTCAATGCAAAATTCTGTTGGTAGCATCTCTATCTCCACAAAGACCATGGATTAATCTACTCAGGTGTCTGTTGTGGGACATGCTGTGGAAGCTTCCTCCACATTTCGGTCCATTCTATGGCTAGATGGATTCAATTAACTATCAGTACTGCTTATGATAATATCTTCAACTCAGCAGTCTGTGCTTAAGATTTCAGCTCATGAAGTAAGAGTTCTTTCTACATCATGGGCTTACGCTAATAGTGTTGCTATTACAGATCTAATGAGGGCTGCATATTGGTTTCAGCCTTCCACTTTCACGAATTTGTACCTCAGAAATATTGAGTCCATTTCTGGAGATCTGCATTGTTTAGGTCCGTTATCTATTGCTCAGAATGTCGTCCACTAAACAGTTGCAACTATAGTTGTGTAGGCTTTCGGTTCCGGCAGTGACTCTGTCCTGCTGCTCTCTTCGCTTTGGAGTATTTGATCCAGGGCAAGGGGAAGGGAGGGGGGGGGGGGGGTGTTCCCTTAGGTCACCTGCTTTATAGTGATAAGCAAAGGAATACCTCCCCTGGAGTCAATAGTTCCGAGTCGGTACCGGGATGATTTTAAAGTGTAAAGCTAATGTTTACTCATCCATGTAACATTTTTAAAGTGTAGCTCGGTGTGAAGCATTTGTATATGTCACATGACATACAGGCGTTAATATACAATCCTTGGACACTTCTAATGAGTATAAAGAGTCTCATTTCTCTGGACTTCCTTTATTTATTGGCTTTCCTTTAAAAATAATTAGCATAACGGGTTATACTGGAGGTTAATAGAGATCATTGATGTTATTGTGCTCAAGTACAGAATGGTGTTGTGTCTCTCGTTTTGATGCAAATAGAAAGGTACATGTAAAGCCTATTTCTCCTTTCTCCTCAAGGGGATAATTCTGTATATGTAGTTGAGTCTATTGGATTTTCTTTATGTCCTAGGCCCTCCAACCTTTTTACTATTCTGCTAAGTCTGGGTCATTGGTACTTTATGAAAATGTTAAAAAATTTTATAGTAATTTATATATTTTTTATACTTACCAATGACCCAGACGGGGATGGCCCCCCATGAGTTGGGAACTGATACCTCCCCGCTGAGTACATAACGCTTACCAGGCACTGGTTGAAAGAATGATAATTGCGCCAATTTTGAGACCTCCTTGACACTGCGCATGCGCAGTGGAGTAAAAGTATGGAGGACCATACAGGACATGTAATTTTCGGTTTTAGATGCAAATTTTGGGGATTGGGGGGTAAAATTTGAGTTTGGCCCTAAATGTTTTAGAGTTAGCACCAGCTAAGTCTGGGTCATTGGTAAGTATAAAAAATGTATAAATTACTATAAATTTTTTAACTTTCCGAACTAAGAGGCTGATTTGAAACAAATTTGATATGAAGTATTAATGGGTCATAAAAAAATGTTTTTCAGAATTCCACGTGGGAACCACAGGAGCTAAAAAAAGAAAAAAATTCAAACGGCCATATTTCCCAAATTACATGGCTCTGAGAATTTTTATTTGGTGTGAAGCTTCATTAGGACCTACAGAATGGAATGGTAAAAAATAAATTGATATCGGTTTTATCATAAGGTACTTTTTAGGGACTTTGAAAAAATTCTGAGTCAGCGTTTTTAACACTGTGGGTAATGGCGAAAATATGCACGACTTCTTCTTTCAAACCACTGCTCCAAAAGCTTTCAAATTTCACATATAACATCTTTGGAAGATTTTTTCACATGTGTGTTGAAATCAAATCCCTGGGTCCATATTTGAGCTCTCTATGGGAGCCCAACTGTTTAAATTAGTGCAGTATGAGGAATATTCTTTAAAAATCTTCTTCTTCTTCAGATTTACCAATTAGAATCTTTTGATATTTGGTATACAGCATCCTTAGGGGGGTGAGATTCCCGTTTGTTCAAGCCAAGTCTCTGGGTTCATATTTGGGCTCCCTGTGGGAGCCCGAATTATAACTTAGATCAACATGAGGAATTTTCTTTAAAAATCTTCTTGTTCAGATCCAGCAGTTGGAATGTTTTGATATTAGGTATACAGCATCCTTAGGGAGGTGTGATTCAAGTTTGTTCAAGCCAAGTCTCTTGAGTCCATATTTGGGCTCCCTGTGGGAGACCAAATTGTAACTTAGTTCAACATGAGGAACATTCTTTGAAAATCTTCTTCACATTCACCAGTAAGAGTCTTTTGATGTTTGGTATGCAGCATCCTTAGGGGGATGAGATTCATGTTTGTTCAAGCAAAGTCTCTGTGTTCATATTTGGGCTCCCTGTGGGAGCCCGAATTATAACTTAGTTCAATATGAGGAATTTTCTTTAAAAATCTTCTTGTTCAGATCCAGCAGTCGGAATATTTTGATATTTGGTATACAGCATCCTTAGAAAGGTGTAATTCAAATTTGTTCAAGCCAAGTCCCTTGGTTCATATTTGGGCTCACTATGGGAGCCCGAATGACAATTTAGTTCAAAATGAGGAATTTTCTTTAAAAATCTTCTTCAGATCCAGCAGATGAATGCTTTTGATATTTTTTGTGCAGCATCCTTAGGGGGGTAAGAAAAATATTGCTTGGATTGTCTAGTTACTTTATATTTGTGTTCAGGTTACTGATGTGCCGAGCTGTATAGTTTTTGGTGTAAATCTGATAATTTGATCCTGAGATATTAACTCTTTATCCTTCAAATTGAAAATTCCTCCAATCCCTTTGGCGTGAGATAATTAAAAAAATATCAATCCGAATGTCATGTTTCTTTATATATTTATTCAGGTTACTGATGTGCTGTGCTGTATAGCTTTTTTATGTAAATCTGATAATATGATCCGGAGATATTAACCCTTTATCCATCAAAATTAGACACTCCTTCAATCCATTTCTATATGTACCCATACCTTGTATGGTGTACATAATGTCAACATCCATGGTGGCCCTCCGTCATACAGCTTTCTACTAGTTGCGCGTATGGGTACACATCTGACGATTTCATCGGCCTATTTTTATGTAAATCTGATAATATGATCAATTTCATCGGCCTATTTTTTATTTTCCCCTGACAAAACGTTTTTATCGGAGGACAATTGTTATCAGCTACTGTAATCAGCTGCTTGGGTGCATCCGTCCGGAGTGATAACTAAATTTTGGATCATCGAATCAAAACTAAATTTAGTGTGTACGTCCCTTACCCCAATGCTTATTTGAATTTGGAATATTAGCTGGATCCGATAATTTATGTTGGAGTTATGCCCCGTTTTCAACGCATTTCCACCCAATTTCACAACTTTGGAATTTTGATGTCTGGATGATAACTTCAGTTTGAGATCTCGAGTCAACTCCAAATTTTGTACATAGGTTTGTCTCAAGAATACGCAGGTCAAGTTCGAATTTGTGTTCGGTCTGACCAGTTTTGGCTGAGTTATGGCCCTTTTTCCATTTTTCTTTACTTTGAAAATTTGGTTTCCGGTTGATAACTTCAGTTTGAGTTGTTGAATCAACACCATATTTTGTACATAGGTTTGTCACAAGAATATGCTCGAATTGTGGGTTCCGTCCGACCAATTTTGCTTGAGTTATGGTCATTTTTCCATTTTTTTTTTACTTTGAAAATTGGATGTCCGGCTTATTAGCTCACCTGACTGAAAGTCAGGGTGAGCTTTTCTGATCACTTTTCGTCCGTCGTCCGGCGTCCGTCGTCCGGCGTCCGGCGTGAAGGTGGTGTTTGGGTCTTTTTCTTCCAAACCACTGGCCGCATGTTAATGAAATTTCATGTGAGTAGGGGTTATATAGCGGCATTTTGATTTTTGGGCAAATTAGGTTTCGGCTCATATTGAGCAGAGGGGTGGGGCAAAAATGCTCCAATTCTTAAAAAATCTTCTTCTCAAGAACCAGCAATAGCAGAGACTTGATATTTGGTATGCAGCTTCCTTTTGAGGTGTAGACTCAAGTTTGTTCAAGAGAAGTTTGTAGGTCTATACTTGGCGATGTTATGGGAGGAGCAAAAATTTTGGCCCCACACCAAATTTCTATTTTTTAAACCGAGAGGCCAATTTGAACCAAATTTTATGTGAGGGCTTATTGGGTCATAAGTACCTAATTTATGCAGAAATTTTTTTTCCTGTAGCCCCGTGGGAACCACAGGAGCTAAAAATAGAAAAAAATTAAAACGCCTATATCTCAAAAACTGCACGGCAGTGAGAATTTTTATTTGGTGTGAAGCTTTCTTGGGACCAACAGAAAGGATTGGTAAAAAAAAATTGCTATCGGTTTTATCATAGGGTACTTTTTCGGGACTCTGAAAAAGTGCTGAGTCAGTATTTTTTAACACAGTAGGCAATGGGAAAAAAATAAAGAATTGTTTTCTTCCAAACCACTGCTCTAAAAGCTTTCATATTTTACATATAACATCTTTGGAACATTGATTCACATATTTGTAGAAATCAAATTCCTCGGTCCATCTTTGGGTTCCCTATGGGAACCCAAATGTTCAAATTAGTGCAATATGAGGGATATATTTTAAAAATCTTCTTCTTCGGATCCACAAATCAGAATCTTTTGATATTTGCTATGCATCATCCTTAGGGGGGTGAGATTGATGTTTGTTCAAGCCAAGTCCCTGAGTTCATATTTGGACTCCCTTTGGGAACCCAAATTGTAACTTAGTGCAATACGAGGTATATTCTTTTAAAATCTTCTTCTTCGCATCCACCGGTCAGAATCTTTTGATATTTGGTATACAGTATGCTTAGGGAGGTGAGATTCAAGTTTGTTCAAGTCAAGTCCTTCGGCTCATATTTGGTCTCCCTGTGGGAGCCCAAATTATAACTTAGTTCAATATGAGGAATATTCTTTAAAAAAAATTTTTTTTTCAGATCCACCAGTCAAAATGTTTTGATATTTGATGTACAGCATTCTTAGGGGCTGAGAGTGAAGTTTGGTAAAGCCAAGTACCTGGGTTCATATTTGGGCTCACTGTGGGAGCCCAAATTATACCAAAATTTTTATTTTCCAAACCAAAAAGTCGATTTGAACCAAATTTGATATGAGGGCTTATTGGGTCATAAGTACCTAATTTATGCCGAAAATTGTTTTCCTGTCCCCCACGGGAACTGCAGGAGCTAAAAAATTTTTTTCTTTTTAAATGCCCATATCTCCAGAACTACATGGCACTGAGAATTTTTATATGGTGTGAAGCTTCCTTAGGACCGGAAGAAAAAAATGGTAAAAATTTTATCATAAGGTTCTTTTCTAGGACTAAAAGTGCCGAGTCATCATTTTTTAACAGTGTAGCTAATGGGAATAACGTTGAAGAATCTTCTTCTCCCAAAACACTGCTTCAGAAGCTTTTATTTTTGGGCTCCCTATGGGAGCCCATGTATAACTTAGTTCAGTATGAGAAATATTCTTAAAAAATCTTTTTTTTCTGTTACTCCTGTCAGAATCTTTTGATATTTGATTTTTGATTTTCTTAGAAGTGGCAAATTGAAGTTTGTTCAAGTTCTGCTTTATTGATAAAATTGGGCCCAGTAGTAACCAATTCCTGCATTGAAAGCCCTGTAAAGTGGGCAGTGATAGGCATAAACGATTGACCAAACTTGATATTATAATTACGCCTCTGTAAGATGTAGCCTTAGATGCTGAAAGTGACCTTAAATTCCAATAAATAAATAGATAAATTATTGAGTACCCAATATGGGTATCTAACATATGAACACTTTGGGTTACTAAGTAGGGTAAACAATTTTATGTTGAAAAACTGATAACAAGGCAGAATCCCTTGTTTAAATTATACATGACTACTTTGCGGTAATGACAATCTAAAAGTACAGTATCTTGAAAAGACTTTGTGTTGTTTTTTATTAGTTCAATTTTTAGCTTTTCTTGACAAAGTCAAGCTATGCTATTGTCATGGGGCATGCGGAAGTCTGTGAGTCTGTCTGTCCACAATTTGTTCGGCACAGGCTATAGGCCATAGTTCTTATCTATCATCACCAAATTTGAGATGCATGTTCGCGTTGGTGTCTAGATGAGATCGTCATATTTTGGTTATGACTGGCTGCTTACATTGACTGCTGCAGCAGCCATCGTGAATTTTGTATGGCGCAGCCTACAGGCCGTAGTTCTCATCTGATCATCACGAAATTTCATCTGCATATTCGGGTTGATGTCCAGATGAGAACGTCCTATTTTGATCTCAGTTGGCTGCACACAGTGGCTGCTGCAGCAGCCGCAGTGTGGGTTGATTTTAAAAATTGTTATCTTACGCAAATTTCTTGAAATTTGGCAGGTTGTCTTAGATTGATGAGTAGATGAGACCTTCCTATTTTGATCGTGGCTGCCCCCAGGGTGGGTGAATTGAGGGGTGAAGTTGTTTTATCTTATTTTTGTTATACCACATTTGGATGAAAAAGACAATAATACGCTGAAAGAAATTGTCTTTGTGTGGTGAATGTAATATGATATTTCAGGCATGTAGGACACTGTTATGACTGCGAGTGTTTAGATCAGCAAGTACATTTTAAATGTGTATATATTTTGCCCACTTGATGAAATTTGATATGCAAGTTGTTTTTTTTTTTGTTTCAACCATGACTACTTTTCCTAAAGTTTGACTTCAAATCCGCCAATGGTAGCATGGCTGCTTCAGCCATGATTTTTTTTCTCCCAATTTCAACGAAATTTCATATGCAGGTTTAGTTTTATCAGTACTTGCTATTTTGGTGATATGACTCGGCCAGTATCAGGTGAGCACCCTCAGGCCCCGTGGGGCCTCTTGTAACTTTAGTTTGAGTTATTGAATTAGCACCAAATTTTGTACATAGGTTTGTCTCATGAATACGCAGGTCAAGTTTGAATTTGGGTTCAGTCCAGCCAATTTTGGCAGAGTTATTGCCCTTTTTCCATTTTTATACCCCCACTTTCGAAGAAAATGGAGGTATACTGGATTACATGCGTGCGTGCGTGCATCCGTCCGTGTGTGAGTCCGTCCGAAAGTATTCATTACTTAAGTAAATTATTATTTTTTTATAATATTTGTTGGTCATAGGTATGCCCACACTAGTTATTTTTTTTTTTATTATTTTTTTTTTTTATTAATTGTTCACTTAGAAATTGTGTCAGTCCGAGCCAAATTTTGTCTGTTCAGCCTGTATCTCGGGTATCGAATGTTCTATTGCAATGAAATTTGCCATGAACACTGCTTATGGTATAGGCTTTAAAAAAAGGATTCAACGGTATTTCTCACATTCTCCTTTTTAGAATTATCCCCCTTTTTTGACGTAGAAATTGTAGGAAATAGACATTATTTGTCTGTTCAGCTTGTATCTCAGGTATGGGTTATCAGATTTTGGTGAAATATGGCATGCAGTTTGCCTATGACAAAGGCTTCTGCCTCATTGCATAATACTTCCAAACACCAAAAAAATTACCATACCTTTTGACTTAGAAATTGTTGGAAATTGTTGAAAACTTTCGAAGAAAATGGGAGGGTGGGGGGTGCGTACTGGATTGGGGTTATTGGATTTCAGTGAAATATGGCATGCAGTTTGTCTATGACAAAGGCTTCTGCTTCATTGCATAAAACTTCCAAACACCAAACAATTTACCATACCTTTTGACTTAGAAATTGTTGAAAATTTTCGAAGAAAATGGAAAGGGGGGGGGGGGGGGGTATTGATGCTTCTTCCGTTCGATGACCTTGACCGAAAATCGAAATGAACGTACAATGTAAACACAGCAGACAGTTTTAGAATTTACCCTCGTGCAGCTCTGTTGATGCATTTTGAAGAATTTTTATGTCTTAGCTTTGTTCTTGGATATCTGAAGCGCATTTGGCCATGAGTTGTTTGCCTGAAGTATTATTGTATTATCATTTCTGGTACGAATCCTGTAGCAGACTTGAGGAACTATCGGTGCCTGCTGTCAACTTGATGTATAATCTGTGTATTTATAATTTGAATTGATGGAATATCAGATTCAGGAATTTCCAACTAAACAAATTTCCTTTACTTATGTAGCACCTTAAATAAGGCCAAATAAAAAAATATGTTCTCGAGCAATTAATTTATCAAATCAATGAGGAATATACTTATTAGTGTATACACAAATTCTCTCTCTGGGAACCCTGCGAAGTAAAGCAGTACTTGTTTACTGTGTTAAAGAGACCCTGTTTTACTGGTCATATAAGACCCTGTAACAAATGCCTGGGGGTTGAAATCCTCTAATAAACAAATGGCTGGACTTGACTTTATGTCCATGTTGCAATCATGATTAGCCATTGTGCAGAAATATATGACCTTAAAAACCGATAAATAAATGAGTACACAAATTTTATACGACAACCAATGGCCCAGACCAGCTGGTGCAAACTTCATATTATCTAGGGCCAAACACAAATTTTGAACCCCCCCCCCCCCCCCCCCTCCAAATTTGCATTCAAAACTGAAAATTAAAAAGTCATATCTGGCCCTCCCTACTTCTACTCTCTGCGCATGCACAGTGATCAGGAAGAGACCCTAATTGGCGCCAACATCATTCTTTGTTTGGCCCTAAAGTCTGCAACAATGATCTGACATCTATGCTTTAAAATCTCCCTTTTTGAGGATGCCAGACACAAATCAATGCAAGAATTGGTGGATCCAAGTCTGTTAATGGATGATGGAAGTGAACAACGCTGGTTTCAGACGTTCAGGGCTGTAACTTTATAATAATTATAAAAATCATTTCATGTTTCTCATTTTCGGGACATACGCCTGATGTCATTATTCTTGCTAATGATTAATCCACTGTTAAGTATTCCTTTCCTATCCTTCCATGAACGCTTCCTGTTAAACTCCTAAGCTTTTTGGCTATTTTTTATTGAAATTTTTTATTAAATTTCTTGGGAGTTTAACGTGTATTACAGAATATTTATTCTGTTTTCCCCATGGTTACGACCTCACCCTAGGGGTGTTAGGTCATTTTAGTCTTGCATCTTCTATCCGATGTATCCTTTTTTTCTTTGTATGAAGATCTAGCTTTGCATCTGGTAACATTTAAATTGGTTACTGACTTTGGGCCTTTTTGTGCCTGATGTCTTGTTTCCATTTTTTTCCTTGACATTGTTCACATTGGCAACGTCCTCAAATATATGTAGTATTTTATATTATATTACTGTAGAATTACTTTAAGACACATTGATTATTATTCCGGTAGTGTAGCTCATAATATTTGGATTTTGTCCAGACTTAGGCCCTATAGGGATGCCCTTGGGCTCATAATGTTCCCTTTGGGAACTTAGGCATTCTTTCAAAAATTTTTCGAAATTTTTTTTAATAAATTCTTAAATTTAATTTTTGATTGCGATTATCCATGTATCTTTATCATATATTTTATTGTGGAGTTTGTAGGAGTGCTATCCACTTTGTCTTTTGCTTGTTATTATGAAAGCTTACTGCACTAAATGCAAGTCGAGGAAGTCTTCCTCGCATTTACATGCTTGTTGCCTTGCCTGTAGTCGATGCACTCCTGCGGATTCTTGTCCTACTGTGTACATTGACATGACAGACGTTGGAGCCGGGTGTCGCGATATGTTGTTGGTGGTGAGGTTCCTATGCCGGAACTCTCACTGTAATATAATTCAAGTTTTTCAGTTTCTATTTCAGAGGAACATGAACATGGTGATGGTATTTTGACACCCATCCAAAGTGTTCTACCGTCTTCACTCTCTGTTGAGCAAATAGAGCTAGCTGCAAGGTGCTTATGAAATAAGCAAGGGTTAAGGCCCCTAGTTAGTGTTCTTAATCCCTTGAGGCAGCTAGCTCGACCGGTGAAGTGGTTACTTCGTTCGTGGGAGCCGTGACACCGGGTTAGTCTGTTCGGGTCGAAGGAAGTGTAGATTTGGGTAGTGCGAGCACCTCAAAATCAAAAGCTCACCCAGCCACGATGGAAATAGGGAGGAAGTCAGCAAGTTTCTTTTAGGGAGGCTCGGTGAGGTCTAATAGGACCATGAGCAGGAGAGGCCCCTCTCTTACCCAACAACATTTGGGGCCAAATGTTGTTTTGAGAAACTTGCACAAGCCGGAACCAAGTTTTCTTTTCGGGAGGCTCGGCGAGGTCTGGTCAGAGTGCCAGCGGGAGAGATCCCTCTCTAACCCAACAACATTTAGGGCCAAATGTTGTTTTTAGAAACTTGCACGAGATGGAGCATATGTCGTCCGCCGCTCGGGACGCTCCCTCTAGATTGCAGCCAGGGTCGGCTTAAGTCAAGGCTTCCTCCAATGTTATAAAAGCACACACGACCGCATACTGGCTACCCGACTTTGGATATCCAGCCAGTTGTGTGAAGATGGAGCCAGTATTTGCCCGTGAAGTCGGACCATCCGGTAGCTAGCGATCCGGGGCTTTGTTGATCGGGACGTTTGGAGAAGAGATTTATCTCCAGATCTTAGTCCCAGGAGTAGCAAATGGCAAAAAAAACAGAAGACCGTTACTCCCCAAGCCTCGGTAACAGACTTGCTGTCGCAGATTGCGTAGCTGATCTTAGCATCCCAGCAAGTGCAAGAGCAGCCTCCTGCAGACTCTGGTGGTGAGCTGTCTGATGGTGCTGGGTCGGTCCAGTCATCTGTACACGCAGATGCGAATGACCGAATGTCACCGCTGAATCAGTCGGATGGTGAAAGGGACAAAGAAGAGGATTACCCTTCCCTTTTGGATTGCTCGTCGTTGCTCGGTGGTTCTCTCCGGGTACTCCGGCTTCCTCCACCCGTAAAACTGTTGAGGTCATGATTAGCCATTGTGCATAAATATGTGACCTTAACCACCAATAAATAAATAAATAATACTTCCCTTTTGGAACAGCATATGATAGCGATGAATTTTATTCATCAATACTATACTGACATTGTTCCACCTGATCTGCAAGCTGCGACTACTAGAGAGAAACCGCTGTCGTCTCTGGAGCAAATTTTGTGTGGAGGAAAGAGAATGTTCTTTCCTTCCCGAAACAGTCTCGACAGGTGTTTCAGGCCTTCAGCCATGTTAATAACTCCATATTCAACCTCTCTAGTGCTAAAAGGAAGGTAGTTTTTTATCGACATCTTCAGTAAATGTACCATTCCTTGGACCACATTCATTTTAAACGGTTTGAGAAAATGTCCAGAGAGGTCCTCTGCATTTATATGAGCAGGCTGGGGATGAAAATATGTCCCTACCTGCATCATTTAATATACGCTCGGAAGTGATGGAATGTGCTATTTCATCCAATTGAGTGAAATTGGGCACGATGTCCTGTGCAAATCACCTTACCAGAGCTGTGGCACAACGTATAATGGGAAGAAATTTGAGGACGTTTGTTCCTTGCTTAAAGTTCTTTCCAGGGCAGTCATGTATGCCACGTACAACTCCGCCCTGAAAGTGGCAAAGTTGGTGTTGATCAGACGTGATGCTGCCCTTGCATCATCATCACTTATAAATGACAAGGTGAAAAGCTCTCTCCGAGTTGTTCCGGTCTCCGGATATACTCTATTGACGACAAGCTTTCGTTAGTCTATGAACAGGTTACAAGAAAGCTTCCAGTACACTGCTACTGAAGTTTGCACCTCAACAACATGCTTCAGCAGACAGGGGTAAGCAAGGCCGTTCCACTTAAATCAGCTAAGGGAACTCCTTGTGGGAGTACAATAAATTCTCTTATACTTACTCCGGAGGTCGTCAGTATAGCGACTTGGTAAAGGTGTGCAGGTCTGATCCGCACTATAGGTCAGACGCCCATAAGCCGACAGGATGAGGTTCTTCGCGGGTAGAACGTAGTTTCTCCTGTAAGCCTTGTTAGTCGTACAGGTGATGAATAAGATCTCTATTGCTTACCATTTGACGGAAGGTTATCATCTTCGCGAGAAACTGGATTTATGTCACGGAAGATCAGGGAGTAAAAGTGTTGTCTCGGAAGGCCTATGGCTATGATTCCGAACAAAACTCCCACTTACAGGATGTCCACATTGGACAAATCATCTGGCGGATCCTTTCAAAGGGGAGTCTCTCCTAGTGGAGGTACAGGCTCTCTTATGGAAGGAAGCAACAGAGGTTGACGAGAATAGACTTCTGTTGCTTTCAGTGGATGAGAATGTAGTCTCGGCAGGCCTGCGGCTATCAGTTTGAGCAAAGCGCCACTTACAAGTTCGTGTTGGACATATCTTCCAACGAATTCTTCCAAAAGAGTCTCTCCTTGCCGAGGTGTAGGCTCTCCTATTGAAGAAAAGCAATAGGGGTCATCGAAATATTCTCCAGGTTTTTTTTTCCAATCACCTGTTTTTCGTCCTGAAGTCGGACGAATAGTGCATAGATAGACGGAGACAGCTGTCTTGTTTGGAATAGAGCTGTTAGAGGGAATAGGTACTTCTTTTCCATCTCGGTGTTGTATTCTTTGGCGTCAAGACAATTAATGTCATTGTGGATGCCATTGTAGCCTTATGTACTATTTACAGCGGTCTTTTCTTGCTGCTAGTGTTGTAAGTCTCCATTTAGGAGCTTTCAAGGTCGCAATTGACACAGATATGTCTTCAATAGACGAAGACTCATAACTGCATAGCTACCTTGAGATTACTGTCTCTTTGGGAATTACAGCTGTTAGAATAGCGGCTTGTCATTCCTTACCTTGCGCGACGATGGTTGTGAGTCTCCATTTAGTGAGCTTTCAAAGTCGCTAGTTACACCAAGATATCTGTCTTCACAGAGAGGAAGACTTCTAGCTGCGTTAGGCAGGCTCTGACCGCTGTCTTTTGGGAATAAAACCGATAAAGGTACAGTGCTTTTCGGTTTGTTTTCCTAGGTGTCATAGACTTGTGTCATATTGTATACACCATAGTAGCCTAGCTAGAATCATGAGCGAGATTGTTTCAGTAATTATGGAGTGACATAACTGAATTTATTATCTCTTGGGACTGCTGTCTCTTTGGGAATTTAGGGCTGTTAAATAGAGGCTCTTCATTCCCTACCTTTCGCGACGATAGTTGTAAATCTCTGTTCAATGAGCCTTCAAGGTCGCAACTTACACCGATATATCTGTCTTCACGGAGGTGAAGACTTATAAGCTACGGTTAGCGTTATAAGTCTCCTTAGTGAGCTTCTAAGGCTGCAGTTATCAGCCTTTTATTGTCTTCACGTATAGGAAGACCTTTAGCTGCTTCAGCTAGGCTGAGTTCATTGTCCTATCGGGCATGATACCGTATTTTAGAGGAGATTATTCTCTAACTACCGGTATGTTTTGATAAGTGTGTAACTATAAGTGAAGATGTTTTGTCTGTAGATTATATCTGATCCTAGATACAGCTCGTTTATTATTTATATATGGCGTATGTTTGTGGGGGTTAGCCTCTCACTCTCAAATACGGCATCCTAATTTATGGGGGTTAGTCCGGACTAGCTTTAAAATTGGGGGGTTGTTACACCCGATTAGCATAATCTTTCATGCTAAGAATATAGAATTACTTGGATATGGCTCCTTATTATGATACATCTTCTCTATTATTGTATAGAGAGACATATATGTAATTCCTTTTAAATTTAATTTCCTTTCACCTTGGAATGCAGGCTTAGGAGCTATATTTAGTCTGCTAATTCTTAAGTCCTAGGCCCTCCACCTTTTTACGATTCAGCTAGTCTGAGCCATTGGTTGTCATATAAAAATATAAAATTTAAGTAATTTGTATGTTTTTTATACTTACCAATGGCCCAGACGGGGATGGGCCTCCCATGAGTGGGCACTCATACCTCCCCGCCAAGTTATCATTAGTATGCTCATCTACAAAGAGGGGGCACGGTGGCGTTGCGGTAACCGGTTCTTGTCAGATCACCGAAGTTAAGCAACGTCGAGCCCGGTTAATCATTGGATGGGTGACCGTCTGAGTGATCAATTCGGACTCCCGCGTTGTGTCCTTGGGCAAATCACTTAACCCCAATTGTCCACATGGGGGCGCGATGACGCCGCGTACTAAGGCGTACTGCACGTCGATGGTACGCATGTCTTCAACCAATCTAACCCTGCCTGTGCTTCAGTGCGGAGTTACGATGTTGGGGGAGCCGGCAGCTGCTCGTCGTTGCTCGGTGGTTCTCTCCGGGTACTCCGGCTTCCTCCACCCGTAAAACTGTCACGGTCATGATTAGCCATTGTGCATAAGTATATAACCTTAAACACCAATAAATAAATAAATAAATAATCTACAAAGAATTATGTTGGCGCCAATTTCGGTCTCCTCCTGACCACTGCGCATCTGCAGAGAGTAAAATTATGGAGGGCCAGATTGGACTTTTAATTTTTGGTTTTGAATGCAAATTTTGGGGATTGGGGGGGTTCAAAATTTGTGTTTGGCCCTAGATAATATCGAGTTTGCACCAGCTAGTCTGGGCCATTGGTAAGTATAAAAAATATACAAATTACTTAAAATTTATCATATTCAGAGATTATTTTGCAATTTAGTCAAAGGTTGTGGAAACTACTTGAGATTCTCATTTTATGTCCTGGTTTCTTTTCTGTCAGACGTATACAAACTGTGTGATCCCATTGCTTTGAAACTGAATACATTGATAGACTTTGGTAAGTGCTTGTTGAAAGTTTAACTTTCACCAATATCTGTGTGTATTTATAGGGTTTATGTCCCTTATGAGTTTAATATATCATTATTTCACTTCCTCTTGTGAATACTGTGATTCCTTTACATTTCAATCAGTGTTCGTGAAACTAGACTTGATGATACACTTTGGTAAATTCTTCGCGAAGTTCGATTTTCACCATAATAACTGCTGTTATGCCCCTTGTTAGTTAAATTTCTCATTATTTCACTTTTATCAGGCTGTAGATACCTTTGTAAAAACTGCTATTCCTACATTTATACAGCTATTCATTTGAAACTTGATAGATTGATATACTGTGGTTAATTCTTGACAAAGTTTGGTTTCCATCGTTATCAATGTGTAATTACTGAAATTGTGGTATTTTAATTTATCATCATTTCACTTCATTTGGTTGTGAACATTGTTATTCCTTCACTTTTCATGTTTTTGAAACTTGACATAGTGATATACACTGATAAGTTATAGATAAATTCATTTTTTCACCATTATCCATTTGTAATTCCTTGAATTATGCCGCTCTGTAGTTCATGGTGGGGGGGGGGGGGGGGGTCGACAGGGCAAATTTATTTTTTATTTTTGCTTTAAAGTGAGTTTTGGAGGATTTTGAGTGATTATGTGGCAAAAAAATCCCCCTTGGTCGGGGAGTTCTGGTGTTTCCATTGGGTGTAGTTTTTACCTTTTGAAGAATTTTGAGTTATTTTATTTTTGAAACATTTCACCTAGACGAGCTCTATCAAAACAAGATTGGATTAGTTAAATTCCTATTTGGATTATGGACAAAATTTTCAGCCAGAAACTTTCATATTTCAGTATCCGTGTGAAGAGGGTTAAGTAAAGTTGAAAATAATCTTCAGTATTTGCAGCGAAGGTTTGACAACAGAATTGATAGTTTTCAGGCTTTTGTCTGATTTCATGCCTTTTAGTGTCACAGTGGTTTCAGTAATCATGTATATATGTGAATATATAAAACGACAGTGCCTGTTCATTATCTTCTGAACTGCTAACTGCTCTCTATTATTTCATATCTATATTTATACTTATAAAACTGGCTTGGTATGCTTTGATCCCAGTACAAGAGCAAAAGAAGAGTGTTGTGATTGGCAACAATGAAAACCAATTTGAAATCTGCTCTCTGGATCAGTGGGATAATCTTCCTTCAGAAGCATCCCTGTGAATAGAAACCGTAGACCATTTTTACATAGCGCCATCTTACATCCAGGACTCTATATGCCCGTAAAAACCCGCCATTCAGATTTATTACTAAAAATTGCTCACATGTCTGCAATACAGTACTGATCGCTGCATGCATATAATTTGTTTCCACTTTATAAATATTTTTTGGCAAATGTTCTTTTGAAACAAAATTGGATTGTGTGCCTGCCTTTCGTTCTTTGGACGAAACATTTTGAATTTAAAGTAGCCGGAGGTGCACTGAAGTTGAGAGTTGTGACGAACGTCGGAATGAACATAAAGGATTGTTACACAAAAGTGATAAATATGGAATATTACACTGCAAAATACACAAATCTTCAACACACAAACTTTCTCTTTGATAGTTTATAAGATACAGTGGAACCCTGTTAACTGAATAGTCACTTTGACCGCAAAAATTATTCAATTAACAGAAGTATTCAGTTAACAGGGATTGTGTCACTTTCCTGTATTCTAGAGATAAACTTAGCATTTATTTTATTGTATCTTGTTTGGCAGAGCTCCATGAGCTCTGTCAAACAAGAGATATAATAGATTAAATGCCTGTATTGGCTGTACTAAGGCCAAATAGGTCTATAAACAAAGGAAAACTGGGGAGAGTCAGGGTAATTTCTCGACAGGTTTCAAGATTTTGTTATTCAATTAACAGGAGTTTACTCTATAACCTATATTTAATTAACAGGTCAAATTTGTACTGGAGGTATGCAAAATGGTTTTGTGTTGGAAATTAGATTCAATTAACAGGGTTATTCAGTTAAGAGATATCCAATTAAGTGGGCTCCACTGTACTACGGTAAATTACCGAATTTTATTGGATAAAATGAAAATGAAAAACGAAACTTTCAATGCTGATCAGCAGTTCAGTACATGTGAGTGCAATGTTGATAAACAAAGCCAGTTTGAACGGGTAGATCGAGTCCGGATGTAAGATGACACTACGTAAAAATGTTCTATTGCATTGCCATATTACAAAGCTTACCATTGTTATGAAAAGTGAAATCTCCAAGATGTGGACAGTTATTTGAATGGAAACTCTTGATTAAAGATTGATGTTTAAATTGTGTACAGCATAAGAACATATTTTTTCTGTTGGCAAGAAATTAGTTTGAAGAAGTTGTCACATTGTTTATAAAAATCCCTTGCTTATGTTTGTTTCAGTTTCAAAGTCGAGGGCCACCTGTGAATAAAATAACAACACCAAGCATTGCATCAATTGCAAAAAATCGTCAAATTATAAAGCCTGTTAGAGAAAAAAGTTCATCTGTTCCAGAAAAGGTCAGTAGAAAGGACTACTTGTTAGCCCACCTGAGAAAAGCTCAGGTGGAGGTAACTTGGTGCAGTCTGAGGAATATTCTTCAAAAATCTTCTTCAGATCCACCAGTCAGACTATTAAGATATTTGATATTCAGAATTCTCAAATTCAAGTTTTGTTCAAATTGATGCCTGCCATAGATTCATATTTGGGCTCCCTGCAGGAGCCCAAGGTTTAACTTAGAGCAGTGACTTATATGTAGAAACAATAGAATGGTATTTCATCCAGAGTAAGCTTCCTTTAATTCATGCACCAGGTGTCTTATTTGTCATGTGTTGAACATGCTGTCTTCCCATCATTGTTTACATCATTGCGAATTTATGGTTGTCTAGTTTATAAGTGTTTGGATGGTTAGGCCACACAAAGTTTCTGTTTCTCAGGCCATTATTTGTAAAATTGTATGCAGGCGAGATTTTTTTTTATTATATTTTTTATTTCTGTAATTATTTCTTTGCTATCAAAAGTTCATGTTCTTGGTTTATGTTTTAGGCTTCATAATCTACGGAATAGCATGGGTGGTGGTGTATTTCCTCCCTTGAGAGCAAGAAGGTTTTGCAGTGCTTTAGCATACACCACCTTGTATCAATTTTTTTAATTTTGGTAAAATATCAGACATAAACCATTTAGTTTTAATTTTTAGCTCAACTTGACAAAGTCAAGCTGAGCTATTGCCATCACTTCTCGTCCGTCGGCGTACGTACGTACGTACGTTAGTATGTTAGTACGTTAGTACGTACGTCCACAATTTCCTTTGGCACACCTCACAGGTCGCATTTATGATCAGATTACTTTGAAACCTGGTATGCTTGTTTGGGGTGACCTCTAGATGGGAGCTATCGATTTTCTTCAATTTCCGTCAAAAAATGTTGCCGCGGCCAACGTTCTTAGAACTTAGTTTAGTCAAACCACAATATTTCCCTTTGGCACACCCTACAGGGCACATTTATGATTTGATTGCTTTGAAACCTGATACGCTTATTTAGGGTGACCTCTAGATGGGAGCTATCGATTTTCTTCAATTTCCGGCAAAAAATGTTGCCACGGCCAACGTTCTTAGAACTTAGTTTAGTCAGACCTCAATATTTCCCTTTGGCACACCCTACAGGGTACATTTATGATCAGATTGCTTTGAAACCTGGTATGCTTGTTTCGGGAGACCTCTAGATGGGAGCTATCGATTTTCTTCAATTTCTGTCAAAAAATGTTGCCGCGGCCAACGTTCTTAGAACTTAGTTTAGTCAGAAGACTCAATATTTCCCTTTGGCACACCCTACAGGGTACATTTATGATCGGATTGCTTTGAAACCTGGCATGCTTGTTTAGGGTGACATCTAGATGGGAGCTATCGATTTTCTTCAATTTCCGTCAAAAAATGTTGCTGAGGCCAACGTTTTTAGAACTCAGTTTAGTCAGATCACAATATTTCCCTTTGGCACACCCTACAGGGCACATTTATGATTTGATTGCTTTGAAACCTGGTATGCTTGTTTGGGAAGACCTCTAGATGGGAGCTATCGATTTTCTTCAATTTCCATCAAAAAATTTTTCTGCTGCCAACGTTCTTAGAACTTGGTTTAGTCAGAAAGCTCGATATTTCCCTTTGGCACACCCTACAGGGCACATTTATGATCGGATTGCTTTGAAACCTTTCATGCTTGTTTGGGGTGACCTCTAGATGGGAGCTGTCGATTTTCTTCAATTTCCATCAAAAATTTAAAATGTTACCGCAGCCAACATTCTTAGAACTTAGTTTAGTCAGACCACAATATTTCCCTTTGGCTCACCCTACAGGGCTCATTTATGATTAGATTGCTTTGAAACCTGCTATGCTTATTTACGGTGACCTCTAGATGGGAGCTATCGATTTTCGTCCATTTCCGTCAAAAAATGTTGCCACGGCCAACGTTCTTAGAATTTAGTCTAGTCAGACCACAATATTTCCCTTTTGTACACCCTACAGGGCACATTTATGATCGGATTGCTTTGAAACCTGGCATGCTTTTTTGGGGAGGCCTCTAGATGGGAGCTATCGATTTTTTTCGGTTTCTGTCAAAAAATGTTGCCACTGGCAAAAAAACTGACATTGGTCCCAATGATCTTCAATTTTGCCATTTCATTTATAACTTACCAAGTTCAAGTTTGTCAAGTTGAGCTACAGTGTCATTGACACTTTCATTTTAAGTTTACATTAGTTTATAAAAGGAGAGCATGCCAAAAGGACCATGCGGGAGGGCCTGAGAAACAGATTTTTAATTTTTTTAGGCTTTAGTTCCTTCCTAACAGAACAAGGGCAGTTGTATTAGCAGTGCCAGGGGTGAGCACAAACAATGATAAATGGAACACTAATCCATGTTTTTTCGAGTTTGATTCGTCAAGTACCTAATAAGAGAAAAGTTAGGTGTATTGTTTGTGACAACAGCTTGAAATTTCAGACATGGGTGAAGCTGTCCTTGTCACTCATTCAAAAGGAAAGAAAACACTGTGATGCCATTTCAAAATAAAAATAACAAAATCAACAAATTTTATTTGAGATTCGGTGGAAACTGCCAGTAGTTCTGACAAGCAATCAGCCACATCATGTTTTTCTTTAGTTAACCCTCTGCGCTCGATCTCAATATCTGGAAAGGAGCAAATTTTTCCCATAATGCAACTAGGAATTTAACCAATTCAGTTTTGTTTTACAGAGCTCACTAGGCTCTGTCAAACAAGATTGAATTGGTAAATTCCTAGTTGTATCCTGCAAAAAATTTGCCTCTTGAAATCTTGATATTTTGACATCTGTGTGCAGAGGGTTACAGGTAGTCCAGTACCCTACACATGGCTGTACCACAATACAGAACTTTATTCACAATCGATTGGCCCTGCCCAGTTCCTATATTTTATAAGTCAATCGATATTATCTAGGGCCAAACACAAATTTTGAGCCCTCCAATCCCCAAAATTTGCATTCAAAACTGAAAATTAAAAGTCATATCTGGCTCTCCATACTTTTGCTCTTTGCACATGCATAGTGGTCAGGAAGAGACTGGAATTAGTGCCTACATCATTCTTTGTTTGGTCCTAAAGTCAGTAACAGTGATCTGACATCTGTGGTTTGAAATCTCCTTTTTTGAGGAATCCAGACACAAATCAATGCAAGAATTGGTGGATCCAAGGCTGATAATGGATGATGAAGTGAACAACGGTGGTTTCAGATGTTCAGAGCTGTAACTTCATAATAATTATAAAAATTATTTCATGTTTCCCATTTTCGGGACATACGCCTGACGGCATCATTCTTGCTAATGATTAATCCACTGTTAAGTATTCTTCCCTATCCATCCATGAACCCTTCCTGTTAAACTCCTAAGCTTTTTTTTAATTTTTTATTGTAATTTTTATGCTCCCCGACTTAAGTCGGGTGGCATATAGTGATCGAAGTGTGTGTGTGTCCGTCCGTGTGTGTCCATGTGTGTGTGTCCGAACCAATAACTCGAAAACTGTTAGGGCCACAGTCATCAAACTTCACACAATTATAAAGGACCATGGGAGGATGTGTCACACACCATAGCCGGGTTCGTACCTTCAAGGTCAAGGTCACATTTCAAAGTCACACTAAATTCGGTCAATATTCGTGTCTCAGCCATAACTCAGAAACGAATCATAGTACAATTGTTAAACTTCTTACAAATGTTAAGGACAGTCAGAAGGTGTTTTGCGTATAATAGATTCCGCCACATCTGCAAGGTGAAGGTCACAATTGACCTTCATATGTTCAGGGTCACAAATCGTGTCTCAAGCATAACTCCAAAACTATTAGGGCTATAATCATCTAACTTCGCTCAATTATAAAGGACAACGGGTGGATGTGTCACACACCACAGCCACATCCGTAAGGTCAAGGTCACATTTCAAGGTCACACAGAAAAACATCAATATTCGTGTCACAGCCATAACTCAGAAACGAACCAAAGTACAAATATTAAACTTTTTACAAATTTTTTTCTTTGATGGAGGTCAGGGTCACATATCAAGGTCATTGCCACGTAGAGGGGGCATAGTAGTCACTTCCGAGTGAATCTCTTGTTTATTAAATTTCTTGGGAGTTTAACGTGTATTACAGAATATTTATTCTGTTGATCCCCATGGTTACGTCCTCAGCCTAGTTGTGTTAGGTCATTTTATCTTCTATCCGATGTATCGTTTTTTTCTTTGAATGAAGATCTAGCTTTGCATCTGGTAGCATTTAAATTGGTTACTGACTTTGGGCCTTTTTGTGCCTGATGTCTTGTTTCCGTTTTTTTCCTTGACCTTGTTTACATTGGCAATGTCCTCAAACATATAGAGTATTTTATATTATATTACTGTAGAATTACTTTAGGATACATTGATTATTATTCCGGTAGTGTAGCTCGTAATATTTCTTCTTCAGATCCACCAGTGAGAATCCTTTCATATTTGGTATGTAACATCTCTTGGGGTGTAAAATTCAAGTTTGTTCAAATCGATTCGCTTGTCTTTTCTTGTTTTTTTTTTAAAAAAAAAAAAAACTGTTGGGATGGGAGGGGGGAGGGGGCTAGAGAAAACCACAGTAGTTTAAAACAAAACAAAAATTTTGTTAGGTTGTTGTTTTTAGCTTAACTTTGACGTAGTCAAATTTGAGCTTCTGCCATCGTCCGTCTGTCTGTCAACAATTCAATACGGCTCGGGCTAAAGGCCGTATTTATGAACCAATCGTTACGAAACTTCTTGGGTACCTTTGTTATCACCGTGGGATGAGAATGAGTGTTTTGGGGTTCAGTCCAAAATTCAAGTGGGACAGCAGCAGCCATTTTGTACCGGAATTAGTTTTTTGTACAGAACTTCTGTATAAAAATTCTGATTTGAATAAATGTTTGTATGAATGTTTAGTAACATGGAATACATTAAATATATACAGGGTTTTTTCTCGTGCAGAAATTATGCAAATTAGGTGAACTTTGATTTATTCAGTGCTTCTGAAACACAATAAGTACACGTCAATACGGCTCGAGCTAGGGGCCGTATTTATGAAACTATCTTCACAAAACTTCTTGAGTACCTTTGTTATCACCTTGGAATGAGAATGAGTGTTTATGGGTGCGGCCCGAAATTCTTGATGGCTGCCAGCAGCCATTTTGTACCAAAATTAGTGCAATCAGTTTTTTGTACAGAACTTCTGTATGAAAATTCTGATTTGAGTAAATTTTTGTATAAATGTTTAGTAACATGGAATACATCACATATAGTACAGGTTTTTTTCTTGTGCAGAAATTATGCAAATTAGATGAACTTTGATTTATTCAGTGCAACTTATACACAGTAAGTGCACATGTCAATACGTCTTGTGCCAGAGGCTGTATTTATGAACCAATCTTCACGAAACTTCTTGTGCACCTTAGTTATCGCCTTGGGACAAGAATGAGCATTTTTGGGTGCGGTCCAAAATTCAAGATGGCTGACGGCTGCCATTTTGTACCGAAATTAGGTACAATCAGTTTTTAGCTCACCTGAGCGAAGCTCAAGGGGAGCTTTACTAATCACTTTCTGTCCGTCGTCCGTCGTCGTCCGTCCGGCGTTAACTTTACATTATCGACTTCTCCTCCTAAACCACTAGCCCAATTTTCTTCAAATGTTGGCTAAATGTTTATTACCTAATGCCAATTCAGATTTGTTCAAATGAAGTTGCCCCTCCTCCTGGGTGGTGCCACACCCCCAAGGGGCACCAAAATCTTTGTAAATCTTCTTCTCATGAACCAGCAGTAGCAGAGACTTGATATTTGGTGTGCAGCTTCCTTTTGAGGTGTAGACTCAGATTTGTTCAAGAGAAGTTTGTGGGGCTATACTTGGCGTTGTTATGAGAGGGGCAAAATTTTTTGCCCCGCCCAAAATTTCTATTTTCCAAACCGAGAGGCTGATTTGAACCAAATTTTATGTGAGGGCTTATTGGGTCATGAGTACTTGATTTATGCAAAAAAAAATTTTCCTGCAGCCCTGTGGGAACCGCAGGAGCTAAAAATAGAAAAAATTTAAAACGCCCATATCTCCAAAACTGCACGGCACTGAGAATTTTTATTTGGTGTGCAGCTTCCTTAGGACCAACAGAAAGGATTGGTAAAAAAAAATTGCCATCGGTTTTATCATAGGGTACAGTTTCGGGACTTTGAAAAAGTGCTGAGTCAAGTTTGTTCAAATCGGCCCCCTGGGTTTATATTTGGGCTCAGTATAGGAGCCCAAATTTGAACTTACTGCATTTCAGGCAAATTTCTTTGAAAATCTTCTTCTCCAGATCCAGCAGGCAGAATCTTTTGATATTTGGTATGCAACATTGTAGGGTGGATCTGATTCAAGTTTGTTCAAATCGGCTCCCTAGATTCATATTTGGGCTCACTATAGGAGCTCGAATTCGAATTTAGTTCATTTCAGGCAAATTTCTTCAAAAATCTTCTTCTCCAGATCCAGCAGGCAGAATCTTTTGATATTTGGTACGCAATGTTGCGGGGTAGATCTGATTCAAGTTTGTTCAAATCGGCCCCCTGGATACATATTTGGGCTTACTATAGAAGCCCGAATTCGAACTTAGTGCATTTCAGGCAAATTTCTTAAAAAATCTTTTTCTCCAGATCCAGCAGGCAGAATCTTTTCATATTTGGTAAGCAACATTGTGGGGTGGATCTGATTCAAGATTGTTCAAATCGGCCCCCTGGGTTAATATTTGGGCTCAGTATAGGAGCCCGATTTCGAACTTAGTGCATTTCAGGCAAATTTCTTAAAAAAATCTTCTTCTCCAGATCCAGCAGGCAGAATCTTTTGATATTTGGTATGCAATGTTGTTCCAATCAACATTCACGCACTATGTCTTTCACACAAAAAATAAAATTTTCCATTTATTCAGGAACACTCTTACCCCCCCCCCCCCCCCCTCCCCACACACACACACAAACACACACACACACACACAAACACAGACACACACATCTAAAAGTTCATCAGCAAAAAAACAGTTACTTCAATTTTTAAATGCATTATAGGAACAACTTGCCTAATCAAATTTAAATACTTTTGCATCATTCTGTATCTAGAACAAACCATTTACCATATCTTTACGCAAAATTCTCCAGCATCATTCACAAAAAAACACCATTATTTATATATTCACATTTCTGTCTCAAAAATATACCTGATCTTCCCATACCCCTATTGGAATAAGCTGTTTGAGCTTGTTCCAATGATGATAAAAAAAAATAAAATTTGTGAAAATTTTTGTTTTCTTGCATGCAAATATATACATTTAGCACATGGAAGATATCCACAGTTGGGGAGAGATGTCCAAGGCTATCTCTTCACATTCCTTGTTTGTGCTTCATGCTAAACCAGTTTGTCTGCAGAGATAAATTTGCTTTATTAAAAATCATTGGAGATTGGCCACACACCAATGATTTTAAATAAAACTAATTTTAGGTAACAAATGTTGAACTTCAAACAAAATCTATCACTCAACCAGTTAATGTTGATGAGGCATGACATGGTGAAGGTGACCTAAAATACTTCTTAGAGTCACTTTGTCAGGTGAGCGATTAAGGCCACGTGGGGCCTCTTGTTTGTAGAGAACTTCTGTATGAAGGTTCCAATTTGAATAAATTTTTTAATGAATTTTCAGTAACATGGAATACATCACATATAATACAGGTTTTTTTCTCGTGCAGAAATCATGCAAATTAGATGAACTTTGATTTATTCAGTGCTGCTTATACACAGTACACATGTCAATACGACTCGGGCTATAGGCTGTATTTATGAACTGATCTTCACGAAACTTTTTGGGTACCTTTGTTATCACCTTGGGAGGAGAATGAGTGTTTTTGGGTGTGATCCGAAATTTCAAGATGGCCGGTGGCAGCCAATTAGACAAACTTTGATTTATTCAGTGCTACTTATACACAGTAAGTGCACATTTCAATACGGCTCTGGCAAGAGGCATCTAACTGTCACCCATCTTTACAATACTTTACCTGTACATTTGCTACAGGCTACGGTCAGTATTTATGTACAGACCTTTACAATACATAACATGTACCTTTGTTATCAGGTCATTATGTAGATGTGTGTCATTGATGTGTCACATACTATACATGTACATGCCTTACACAAGCTGAGCTACAGTGTCATTGACACATTCATTTAATACTTCACAGAACAGAGCTTGCTTGGACCAGCAGAAATGAATGACCAAAAAAGTTGCCTTTGGTTGTGTCATAGCAAATCAAAAAAATTGCTCTTGCTGCTGATCACTTACTGGTACACTCATCTGTTTTGACAATTTGTGCCAGGTGAGTGTTTTAGGCTCACTTGAGCCTCTGGTTTTTAGCTCAACTTTGGCGAAGCCAAATTTGAGCTTTTGTCATGGCCTGTCATCTGTCTGTCCATACGTCAACAATTGGATACGGCTCGGGCTAGAGGCCGTATTTATGAACCGATCTTTACGAAACTTCTTGGGTACCTTTGTTATGACCGTGGGATGAGAACGAGTGTTTTTGGGTCCGGTCCGAAATTCAAGATGGCTGCCAGCCGCCATTTTGCACCGACGATGCAGAAATCTGTTTTTTGCACAGAACTTCCATATGAAAGCGCTGATTTGAATAATTTTTTGTATGAATGTTTAGTACCATGGGATACATCACATATAATACAGGGTTTTTTCTCGTACGTAAATTATGCAAATTAGACTAACTTTGATGTAAGTTGTGTTACTTTCAGCAATGTCAGTGCAAATGCCAATACGGCTCGGGCTAGAGGATGCATTTATGAACCGATCTTTACGAAACTTCTTGGGTACCTTTGGTATCACCGTGGGACGAGAACAAGTGTTTTTGGGTGCGGTCCAAAATTCAAGATGGCCACTGGCAGCCATTTTGTTCAAAATTAGGGGCAATCAGATTTTTGTGCAGAACTTCCACCTGAAAGCTCTGATTTGAATAATTTTTTGTATGAATGTTTAGTACCATGGGATACATCACATATAATACAGGTTTTTTTCTCGTGCAGAAATTATGCAAATTAGATGAACTTTGATTTTTTCAGTGCTACTTAAACACAGTAAGTACACATGTCAATACGGCTCGGGCTAGAGGCTGTATTTATCAACCGATCTGCCTGAAACTTCTTGGGTACCTCTGCTATCACCTTGGGACGAGAACTAGTGTTTCTGAGTGCAGTCCGAAATTCAAGATGGCTGCCAGTGGCCATTTTGTACCGAAATTAGGTCTAATCAGTTTTTTATGCACAACTTATATAAGGCTCAGGCTAGAGGCCGTATTTATGATCCGATCTTTACGAAACTTCTTGGGTACCTTTGTTATCACCGTGGGATGAGAACGGGTGTTTTGGGGGTGTGGACCGAAATTCAAGATGGCCACCAGCAGCCATTTTGTACCAAAATTAGAGCAATCAGTCTTTTGTACAGAACTTCTGTATGAAAGTTCTGATTTGAATAAATTTTTGTGTGAATGTTTAGTAAAATGGAATACATCATATACAGTACAGTTTTTTTCTCGTGCAGAAGTTAGATGAATTTTGATTTATTCAGTGCTACTTATACACTGTAAGTGCACATGTCAATACGGCTTGGGCTAGAGGCTGTATTTATCAACTGATCTTCACGAAACTTCTTGGGTACCTATGTTATCACCTTGGGACAAGAACAAGTGTTTCTGAGTGTGGTCCAAAATTCAAGATGGCTGCCAGTGGCCATTTTTTACTGAACTTATGTCCAATCAGTTTTTTGTCACAACTTCTATACAGCTTATATTTATGAACTGATCTTCACGAAACTTCTTGGGTACCTTTGTTTTCACCCTGAGACAGGAATGAGTGTGTTTTGGGGTGCCTTTGTTATCACTGTGCTATGAGAACAAATATTTTGGGATTCAGTCAGACCCACTCTGAGACTCAAAGATTTCTTTTCTAGTTCAGCATCTGACTGTCAGTCTGTCACCCACCTTTACAATACTTTACCTATACATTTGTTACAGGCTACGGTCAGTATTTATGTATAGACCATTACAATACTATGTACATTTGTTATCAGGTCATTACCTAGATGTTTGTCATTGCTGTGTCACATACTATACATGTACATGTCTTGACAAGTTGAGCTACAGTGTCATTGACACTTTCATTTTTAGCTCACCTGACTGAAAGTCAGGATGAGCTATAGTGATCACTCGCCGTCTTGTAGTCCGTGAACATGGTGTTTGTACCTGCCCCTTGTAAACCGCTCAACCAATTTCTTATCAACCTACCTTACAATTGTTTACTACAGGCTTGCACTACAGTGGAAGACCCTAACTCGGATAAAATACTCTCTATTTTAATCTTTCCCAAGAGATGTGGGAAAGAAAAGTGGTGTAAAAAACACCACGAAAAAATAAGCCAAAACTGGGCCGAGCACCATCGGCGCACACCCAGTATGGGATGCTCTTCCCTTAGTACAAATCCGCAACTTCCTTTAACCAATGCGCAGTGGGTCATCAATTCATCATTCTTTTTTTATCCGAGACACGTGAAGGATGTGTCTCTGCCATTTGCATTATGAAATAGTGATAATTCAACTCGTCGATAATGGTTTTCCTGTGACTGCAATTATGGATCTGAAGATCGTATAATAACAGGACTGTGTTTTATATATTCTCGTTAATATTTTCAACCACATTCTCATTGTATATTATTTATTATTCCGTTTTTGCTGAAGTTTTTTCGACATGGTTCGACAATGAAATTTTTCGGTTGATAAATTTAAATTGTTTTTGGAGTTAGGTGTCAGTGAGGGACTGTCTGGACTGGATTTCTTCACTCTGTTGAGGGCTGAATTTCTGTTTTTAGCTTAACTTGACATAGTCAAGATAAGCTATTGCCATCACACGTGCGGAAGTCTGTCCACATTTTCCTTTAGCACGGGCTATACCCCGCAATTCTTGTCTGATCGTCACGAAATTTCATCTGCAGGTTTGGGGTCATGTCTAGATGAGAACGTCCCCTTCTGGTTGCGATCGGTCAACCAGTATTGCTGCCCGAGCCCAAACCCCGAAAACAATTAGCACAGTCTACAGGTCGTATTTATGAAGGGCTTTCATTGTAACTTGATAGGATGCCTCTGTATAATGCCTAGATGAGGACGTCCCCTTTTGGGCATTGATCTATCAACCGTGAAGGCTGCCCAAGCCCGAAACCCAAAAAACTTTTAGCACAGTCTGCAGGTCATGTTTAATATGGAGGGTTTGCATTGTAACTTGGTAGGATGACTCCTGATGATGTCTAGATGAGAATTTCCCCATTTGGTCGTGATCTGCCAACCGTGACGACGGCCCGAGCCCAAAACCCGAAAACCTTTAGCACAGTCTACAGGTCATATTTATTGATGAATTTCATTGTAACTTGGTGGGTTGAATTCATATAAAGTCTAGATGAGAAAGTCCCCCTTTGGTCCTGATTGGGCAACTGTGACTGCCCGAAGCCCGAAAACCTTTAGCACAGTCTACAGGTCATATTTATGAAGGGATTTCATTGTAACTTGGTAGGATGACTCCAAATAATGTCTAGATGAGAACGTCCCATAACCTGTTAGGTTGACACCATATAATGCCTAGATGAGGACATCCCCTTTTGGTCGTGGTTGGTCAACTGTGATGGCTACAGGTGCCCGAAGCCCGAAAACCTTGAGCACAGTCTACAGGTCATATTTATAAAGGGATTTCAGTGTAACTTCGTAGGGTCACTCCAGATGATGCCCAGATGAGATTGTCCCCTTTGGTTGCGATCATTCAGCCATAATGGCTGGCCGAGCCCGAAGCCTGAAAACCTTTAGCACAGTCTACAGGTCATATTTATGAAGGGATTTCATTGTAACTTGGTAGGTTTGACTTCATATAATGTGTAGATGAGAACGTCTCCTTTTGGACACGATTGGGCAACTGTGACAGCTACAGGGGTCCGAAGCCCGAAAACCTTTAGAACAGTCTACAGGTCATAATTATGAAGGGATTTCATTGTAGATTGGTAGGATGACTCCAAATAATGTCTAGATGAGAATGTCCCTTTTTGGTCGGGTTCATTCAGCCCTGATGGCTGCCCAAGCCCAAAAACCTTTAGCATAGTCTGTAGGTCGTAATTATGGAAGGATTTCATTGTAACTTGTTAGGTTGACTCCATATAATGCCTAGATGATGACATCCCCTTTTTGTCGTGATTGGTCAACTGTGATGGCTACAGGTGCCCGAAGCCCGAAAATCTTGAGCACAGTCTACAGGTCATATTTATGAAGGGATTTCATTGTAACTCTGTAGGATCACTCCAGATGATGCCCAGATGAGAATGTCCCCTTTTGGTTACGATCATTCAACCATGATGGCTGTCCGAGCCCAAAGCCCGAAAACGTTTAGCACAGTCTTCAGTTCATATTTATGAAGGGATTTCATTGTAACTTGGTAGGTTGACTTCATATAATGTCTAGATGAGAACAGCCCCTTTTGGACACCATTAGGCAACTGTGATGGCTACAGGGACCTGAAGCCCGAAAACCTTTAGCACAGTCTACAGGTGATATTTATGAACTGATTTCATTGTACCTTGGTAGGATAACTCCAAATAATGTCTAGATGAGAACGTCCCCTTTTGGTCGCGATCATTCAGCCTTGATGGCTGCCCGAGCCCAAAACCTTTAGCATAGTCTATAGGTCATATTTATGGAAGGATTTCATTGTAACCTGTTAGTTTGACTCTAAATAATGCCTAGATGATGACATCCCCTTTTGGTCGTGATTGGTCAACTGTGACGGCTTCAGGGATTCGAAGCCCGAAAACCTTGAGCACAGTCTACAGGGTCATATTTATGAAGGGATTTAAGCACTCCAGATGATGCCCAGATGAGAATGTCCCCTTTTGGTTGTGATCATTCGACCATGATGGCTGCTCAAGCCCAAAGCCCCAAAACCTTTAGCACAGTCTACAGGTCATATTGATGAAGGGATTTTATTGTAACTTGGTAGGTTGACTTCATATGATGTCCAGATGAGAACGTCCCCTTTGGACGCAATTGAGAAACTGATGACTACAGGGGCCTGAAGCCCGAAAACCTTTAGCACAGTCTACAGTCCATATTTATGAAGGGATTTCAATGTAGGATGACTCATTTTGGAATAATTTCACTGTAACTTGGTTTTCCCTGTGGGAACCCCGGGAAGTGAAACAGTGCCTGTCCACTGCGGTAAACAGGCTCTGTTTTACTTGTAAAATAGGACCCAGTCACCAATGCTTGGGAGGTGCAAACCCTCTCTAAAATTGGCAACATGGCTTATTAATACTCACGTCTGGTCTTGAGTTGATACTCATGTTGTGGTCATGATTAGCCATTGTGCAAAAATATGTGACCTTGAACACCAATAAATAAATATAAATACTGTAACTTGGTAACTTTAGTTGATATACATTAACTGTGAGGGCCACATACATTAACTGTGAGGCCATATTAACCCACCCCTCTGCTCTTTAGTACAGTGTGCACCTCATATTATTTTTATCAAAAACATAGCATACAGGGAACAGAAATGAACATATTCCCAATTATCACAATTCTTGTCTTATTTCATAATCCTTTCATAAACATTGAACATTATCCTTTTCATCAAACACAACACAAAAGTTAAGCTACAGTGTCATTGACACTTTCATTTCTGTCCCTGTCGGCCGTCTGGGTTCTGTCGTGTACCCACCGTTCTCTCGTAGTTGAGGGTGTTCTTATACTTAATGTTTCTGTTGAGTTCACCTTTTTTTCTTCTACTGCTCTCACCTCTGTTACTTCCAGTTTGGTTCCTTTAGGGCAGTTCCTTTTGCCCTCGCCTTGGTGCGTTCTCGTGGCTGTTTTTCCTGCACCCGTGGGTGGTGTGGAACGCTGTCGTTTTGGGCCCTCCCGACTCGACCACGTCTGGTGTGGTTTACACCCCGTCTGTGGGGGATGTGCAGCTCCTCCCACACCCACGGGGGGTGGGGAACGCTGATATTTCGTGGCCTCCCGACTCGACCACATCTGGTGAGAATTACTCACCCTCCGTGGGGGATGTGCAGCTCCTCCCGCACCAGCGGTGGGGTGGGGAACGCTGTCGTTTTGGGGCCTCCGACTCGACCACGTCTAGTGAGAGTTATTCCCCTTCTGTGGGGAAAGTGCATTTTTTTTTACCGTGGTGGATACTACGGGAGCTGTTGAATTTCTGGTGAAGAGATGCCTGGTTCCGGGACTATGCGCCCTCTCCAGTCGACATCTGAGGCTGTCACTTGGGTTGTGACTCCTCCTTTGGCGGCCGTCCTAGGTGGCTCTCTCCCCTTTTCCGCCAGTTCCAACAGCTCCCGTCGTATCTGCTGCTACTGCTGTTCCGTCTACAACGTCATCGGGCACCGTTTTTAGCCGGCCTCGGCTTATCCCTACAAGGGTCTGCAGGGATGTCTGTAGTGTGGTTGTGGGGTATCGGGCTTAGCCTTCCCCGACTTCAACTCGGCGAAGTCGGAAGTGGCAGCCGACTGAACCCCCCTGCTGTGTCCTCTCATCCGTTGAGCTCAGCAGTTTTATACCTGCAGTGGTCTGCAGCGGTGTCTGGTAGGGTCTGCAGGGATGTCTGTAGTGTGGTTGTGGGGTATCGGGCTTAGCCTTCCCTGACTTCAACTCGGCAAAGTTGGAAGTGGCTGTCGGTCGGACCCTCGGGAGGGGTCAGACATCCTTGATGTCAAGAGCCTGCAGTCTTCGGACTTGGGGGCAGCTCTTGACTTTGTGTTTGGGTTCCTTCCGGAACTCAAACCTGCCGACAGTGTCAGCCAGGCCGCGATCATCGGTCGCATGCCTACAGCCTGTGGTGCAACCTGCTTCTGGGCGTCAGCTGGGCATCTTCGACCGTGCCAGTCAGTACAGGTGGTTGAAGCATTTTCAGCCTTGGACTCTAAACTGAGTTCCAAGGCTATGAAGGCTCCGTTCTTCACCAGGGTTGACACCTTTTTGCCTCAGGTGCATTATCATTACTACGATTTTGCCACTCCGTCAGTCTGCCAGACTTTGACGGTTTTGGATCAGGACTCCAATTCCCTCGGGCTTTCCAAGTCCAAGTCTGCCGTCATTCATATGACGACTCTGGAGTCCATGTTGGGCTTATCGAGAGGAATGCTGGGTATGCTTTCTCTCTCCGATCACGTCGTCTCTGCCTTAGCTGTCTATTTGCCTCCAGATAGGTTTGACAAGCTACAGGCTCCTTTGCGTGTGCTGCTCATGCATCTTACTCACACGCATGCCTGTGACATGTCTATTTTGGAAGTAGTTCGAAGGGACTCTGTACTTGACACAGGCTGATCCCTTCCTGGGGGCAGCGTGTCTCTATTTGATCTGCTTCTTTGGCAGGTCTGCTACTGTTCCATGGGTTTCGTGTCGACGGTCCGGGATGACGTCCTACATCATTCCAAAGATCGGCTGCTGCTTCGTCAGCTTGATCAGCCTTCTAGGGGAGGCAGGGACCGTTCAAAGCCTAACAAGTGCCCTTCTGCTTCCTCTGCGAAGCAAAGGGCTGATCCTTCTGCCACCGCTTCTACTTCTTACTCACAGGGTAAAGGTAAGCGTCGACAGGCTAGAGGGAAGTCTCAGGATTCTTCATTCAGTAGAGGAGGTGGTTTCTCCTCTCGTGGGCCTTGGCGGGGCCTCGAACTGAAGATCCTCACCTCGATTCGTCCCAGATTGGAGGAAGGATAGCAGAGTTCGCGGACCGTTGGGCCACCATCACATCCGATCCTTGGGTGTTAGATGTTATTCAGTCCGGGCTGCAAATAGCATTCCGAAGGCACCCCACTCTTTGCAGTGCCTCTTCCAACTACAGTTCCTTCAGACGTTTTACGTCGGGAGCTTTTGTCCATGGAGATAGACAATCTCCTGGCCAAGATGGCGTTCGAGGTCGTCAAGAACATTCAGTCAGTGGGGTTTTATTCCCGCCTGTTCTTGGTGCCGAAGAAGGACGGCCGACTCTGACCGGTTATCGATCTGAGTATCCTGAACCAGTCTATCATTGCTCCCAAGTTCAGCATGGAGACTTTCAGGTCGGTCCGCCGAACCATTCACCAGGGAGATTTCGCTTCCAGCATCGACCTGCGAGACGCTTACTTTCGCGTCCCGATTCATCGGGTGTCGCGGAAGTATCTCAAGTTCGCTTTTCTGGGGCGAGTTTACCAGTTGAAGGCCATGCCTTTCGACCTCAACCTGGCTCCTTGGACCTTCACCCGACTGATGTCGCATGTGATAGCCTTCCATCGCACACAGTCCAGGGTGACTACTTCGGCATATCTAGACGATATTCTCCAGAGGCATTCCAATGCTGCCTTACTGGAGTTGGATGTCGACACTCTGTTGAGCTTGCACATCGCTAGGATTCAGAGTCAACAAGGAGAAGTCAGATCTGGTCCCTTCTCCGTCGTTTTGTCATTTGGGGATGGCCTTCCGCACTCCGTTCAATACGGTGGCGGTTCCCCGGGCCAGGTTTGTGATTCTCTCAGCTTTTGCTCTGCCTCTGTCCCAATCCACATCTGCGACAGCACGTGGTATTCTCTGGCTGCTCAGTCTCTGCGGTTCGGTGACGGATCTCATTCTTCTAGGTCGGCTGCATGTCAGACCTCTCCAACATTTTCTGCTCAGTCGTTGGAGGCCGAATGTCGATTCTCTGGATCTGATGCTTCAGTTTTCAGAATCTCTTCATCCTCACCTTCTCCACTGGACGAATGTTCAGTGGATCACACAGGGTGTCCCGTTGGACTTACCCACGTCCGATCGCGTTCTGACGGCAGATGCCAGCGATCTCGGATGGGGTGCGACGTTGGATCCTCTAGGTCATTCCCTTCACGGGATGTGAGACCAGGATCGGGCATCTCTACACATCAACCAGAAGCAGCTTCTTGCTCTTCTGCGTTTCAGGCAGTGGATCCCTCACCTGTCGAATCATCAGGTCCTTCTGTTGTTCGACAATTCGACAGTGGTTGCTTCATTCGGAACCAGGGCGGCATGCACTCAGTTCCAATGTACGAATTGGCTCGGGATCTTCTACTGCTCGCTCAGGATGTCAACGCCGGGGTGGTTGTTCATCACATTTCTGGTCGTCTGAACGTCCTAGCCGACTCCCTGACAGGGCAGGTTCTTTTCCACCGAGTGGATGCTCCACATGGCGGTGTTCCATCGATCTCTTTGCAACCCGTTGGAACCATCCGGTGGACACTTTCGTGTCCCCGTGTCCAGATGCTCCGGCTTTCGCCGTGGACGCTCTGACCCTACTTTGGGATGGTCTTGTTGGCTACACCTTCCTGCCTTTGTCGCCTCGGTGGGTGTGGATCAATCTGCTCTGCTCTCTGTTAGCGGCGGTTCCGGCATGTCTCCCTCTACGTCGCGACTTTCTTTGCCAAAGTCGCCCGAGGAGGTTTCAAGTTGACCCGACTTCATGGTGCATTCGCGCATGTCTTTATTGGGTCCCGTCTCCTCCGTAGTGGTTTTTAGAGACAAGCAGTGGAGTTGCTTTTCTTCTTCAAGGAGGCACTCACTCCACTGGTTTAGCCTCTGTGGCTAAGTAGAAGGTTCTTCTGTCGATGGTTTGCGATCACTCTGTTGCTCTGTCACTTCTTCGATCACACCGCTTGCAGAGCTTCTGGTATATGTTTGTTTCTGGGGGTCTCCAGTAATGGGTACAAGTCCATGATTCGGAGACCTTTTTAGCTCACCTGACTGAAAGTCAGGGTGAGCTTTTCTTATCACTCTTCTTCCGTTGTCCTGCGTGAAGGTGGTGTTCGAGCCTCTTTCTTCTAAACCACTGGCCACATTTTAATTAAATTTCATGTAAGTAGTGGTTATATAGGGGCAGTTTGATTTTTATCCAAAATAGCTTTCGGCTCATATTGAGCAGAGGTATGGGGGAAAAATGGCCAAATTTTTTGAAAATCTTCTTCTAATGAACCACCAGTGGCAGAGACTTGATATGTGGTATACAGAGTCCTTTTGAGGTTTAGAATCAAGTTTGTTCAAGAGAAGTTTGTCGGACATTATTTGCCTTCGTCATGGGAGGGGCAAAAATTTTGGCCACGCCTAAAATTTCTATTTTCAGAACCGTGAGGCCGATTTGAAACAAATTTGATACGAGATGATAATGGGTCATAAGTAGTTGATTGATGCAAAAAAATTTCTTCTCATTGCCCAGTGGGAACCTCGGGAGCTAAAAATAGGAAAAACCTTAAAACTTCCATATCTCCAAAACTACACGGCACAGAGAATTCTTATTTTGTATAAAGCTTACTTTTATCCACTAGAATAGAATGGTTAAAAAAAAATCCCTATCGGTTTGATCACAAGGTACTTTTTTCAGGACTTTGAAAAAGTGCTGAGTCAGCACTTTTTAACACTGTAGGCAATGGGAAAAAGATAAAAAATCTTCTTCTCCAGATCCAGCAGGCAGAATCTTATGATATTTGGTATGCAACATTGTAGGGTGGATCTGATTCAAGTTTGTTCAAATCGGCCCCCTGGGTTCATATTTGGGCTCAGTATAGGAGCCCGATTTCGAATTTAGTGCATTTCAGGCAAATTTCTTAAAAAATCTTCTTCTCCAGATCCAGCAGGCAGAATCTTTTGATATTTGGTATGTAACATTGTGGGGTGATCTGATGGAAGTTTGTTCAAATCGGCTCCCTGGATTCATATTTGGGCTTAACTATAGAAGCCTGAATTCGAACTTAGTGCATTTCAGGCAAATTTCTTCAAAAATCTTCTTCTCCAGATCCAGCAGGCAGAATCTTTTGATATTTGGTATGCAACATTGTGGGGTGGATCTGATTCAAGTTTGTTCAAATTGGCCCCCTGGATTTATATTTGGGCTCAGTATAGAAGCTTGAATTCGAACTTAGTGCATTTCAGGCAAATTTCTTAAAAAATCTTCTTCTCCAGATCCAGCAGGCAGAATCTTTTGATATTTGGTATGCAACATTGTGGGGTGGATCTGATTCAATTTTTGTTCAAATCGGCTCCCTAGATTCATATTTGGGCTCACTATAGAAGCTCGAATTCGAACTTAGTGCATTTCAAATTTCTTTGAAAATCTTCTTCTCAAGATCCAGCAGGCAGAATCTTTTGATATTGGCTATGCACCATGCTTAGGGGGGGTGAGATTCAAGTTTGTTCAAGCCAAGTCTCTGGGTTCATATTTGGCCTCACTGTGGAAGCCCGAATTATAACTTAGTTCAAAATGAGGAATTTTCTTGAAAAATCTTCTTCAGATCCAGCAGTTGGAATGTTTTGATATTTGATATGCAGCATCCTTAGGGGGGTGAGATTCAAGTTTGTTCAAGCCATGTCCCTAGGTCCATATTTGGACTCACTGTGGGAGCTTGAATTGTAACTTAGTTCAAAATGAGGAATTTTCTTTAAAAATCTTCTTCTTCAGATCCAGCAGTCGGAATGTTTTGATATTTGGTGTGCAGCATCCTTAGGGGGGTGAGATTTAAGTTTGTTAAAGCCAAGTCCCTGGGTTCATATATGGGCTCCCTGTGGGAGCCCGAGTTATAACTTAGTTCAATATGAGGAATATTCTTTAAAAATCTTCTTTTTTTTTTTAGATCCACTGGTCAGAATCTTTGGATATTTGGTATAAGCTTTTCTTAGGAGGAGCAGATGCAACTTGTTGAAATCAATTCTCTGGGTTGATATTTAGGCTACCATGTCAGGTGAGCGCCCTCAGGCCCCTTGGGGTCTCTTGTTCATATGTGGTACCGCATTGTTTCGCCACTCATCCTTGCCTCTCCAAGCTTGTTCAGCTCTTTTCCTTGAAAAGGCCTAGAACTTTGCAGTTTACTCCCAGATGGACACTTTCTTGGGCGCTGCTCTGCTTGGGGGGGGGGGGGGGGAGGGCATTCGCGCCTTTATCCTGGATGGATATGCGTTTTCTCACATGCCAGATCTCTCCTGCATCCATTTCTCGATGGATTTGTCTTGCTATTCGTGCAGCTTCCGCTCGTCTAGCTACGGTAATTGTATTACCAATCGTTTTTTTTGCCACGAGGTGCGTGCATTGTCTTCCTCTTTTACTAACTCCATCATGTTGTCAGATGTTATAATGGCAGCCTATGGAGAAATGCTACCTTCTCCTTTTATCTGCGACAGTTGCAGGAGCCGACAGAGGACCTTTGTCCTACGAGCCCCCTTTCTTTGGCTCGGGCTGTTGTCTTTCCCAGCCATTCACCTTTTTTACAGGGTCATTTCCAGCTCCGTGCTGTTACTGCCCTTTCTGTGCGTCACACTTCACTATACGCCTCATCTTTCATTGTCTTTTACTAATGTTTGTGATGCTATGGTTTGATAGGCCTAGGGATCTCTTCCTCTGTCCACGGTTCCAGTGCAATTGAGTTATATGTGGGTTGGTTATGTGATTCCCTCCATCCTATTGTCTATTCAGCCTGTAGTAAACAATTGTAAGGTAGGTTGATAAGAAATATAAATTTTATAGTAAATTTCCTTTCTTATTATACCTACCGCAATTGTTTACATGGAGGCCCTCCAGTCTTCTTATTCGAGTAAGAATCCTTCCTCCCTGCTGATCACATAACTGCTATGTTGGCGGACTCAAAAGAATGATGAATTGATGACGCACTGCGCTTTGGTTAACGGAAGTCGTGGATTTGTACTAAGGGAAGAGCATCCCATGCTGATGGCGCTCGGCCCAGTTTTGGCTTATTTTTTCGTGGTGTTTTTTACACCACTTTTTTTTCCCACATCTATTGGGAAAGATTAAAATAGAGAGTATTTTATCCGAGTTAGGTTCTTCCACTGTAGTGCAAGCCTGTAGTAAACAATTGCGGTAGGTATAATAAGAAAGGAAATTTATTATAAAATTTATATTTTAGTTAAATTTGAGGTGATTGCTTGTTATGACATGGCATTTTGGGTTGTTTTTTTTTCAAATCAACTGGCCTAGCCCCATAGGGAGTGAGAGGGAGGAAAAAGACTCAATTTTAAAAAAAAAATCTTCTTTGCACCAGTGGGTTCAATGACTTGATATTTAGTATGTAGCTTCCTTTTGAGGTGTAGAATCAAGTTTGTTCAAACGAAGGATCGTGGAGCAATATTTGCCCTTGTAGTGGGAGGGGCAAGATTTTTGGTCCCGACCAAATTTTCTTTTTTTCTGAACTGATGGTTCAATTTCAACCAAGTTTGGTATGTGGTATTATTGAGTCATAAGTACTTGATCCATGTGCACACAAAAATTTTCCTGTGTCTCCGTGGGAACCCCTGTAGATAAAAATAGAAATATTTTCAAACTCTCATATTTCCCAAACCACACGAACAGAGAACTCTTAGTCAGTATGAAGCATCCTCAGGACCAGTAGAATTGAATAGTAAAAAAATATTGCCATCGATTGTGTCAGGGTGTTCTGTAGGGGCCATCAAAATGCTGAGTCTGTGCTTGGTGGTTCCCTCGGAGTGCTCCAGCTTCCTCCACCTGTAACACTGTCCGATACAAGGTGATCCTGGCTGTCAAAAGTGTCATTAAACCCCAATAAATATACTGAGTGAAAGAAAAAAGTAGAATAAACTTCTCGGAGCAATTTTTTTTAGTATTATCGACTTTGATCCCAAACAAATTATTGTAAATTCATATTTCGAGTCTAGCTGTATGAATTTGCATAATTTCATGTTCGTACTGTTGCAAGCGTCGCATCAGGATGTCACAATTTAGACATGGGGTGAAATGAAAAGTTCACACATGCAGTCAATAGCGTGGATGTCCACTGTTGGCCTCTTGGATGGCAAGACATCGACGGTGCATGGACCTGATAAGTCTCTGGATGTCATCCTGTGGTATTGCATTCCACTCCTGCCTTAGAACATTACGTAAATCGTCTAACATCTGAAGATCATGAAGTTGTATCCGACGGTCCACTTGATCCCAAAGATGTTCGATTGGCGACAAATCTAGCGAAAGTGGGGGCCAGGGAAGAAGTTTGATGCTCTGCTCCTCAAGAAAGTCACAACAGATACGTGCCACATGACATTGGGCATTGTCTTGTTGGAATAACTGCAATCCGACATTGGCATTGAACAACGTGTCAACAACAGCGTTAAGAATTTCATTCCTATATCACTGTCCATTCAGATTACCATCGGTGAAAATCAACTGCGTTCAGTGGTGCAAGTAAATTCCTGCCCAAACCATTACACTATCCCTGCCGAAATGGTTGTAGTATTCCCGCACACAAGTATCAGAAAACTATTCTCCTCGTCGGTCATACACTCTTGCCCCACCATCAGCGTGCCATAGACAAAATCGTGATTCATCACTAAAAAGAACTGTGCTCCTGAGTCCAGCGAACATGCTGACATACCCATTCCATTCCGATGGTACGATGACGTTGGGTAAGGATTGGTCCATGGTATGGACGCCTACTTCGGATGCTGTGTTCAGCAAGTCTGTTGCGGACAGCTTGTGCACTGATTCTATTTTTAGTTCTACCAGGAGTAATTGTTGCTGTCCTGATCGCCGGAAGGAAGCGATCCCGCAAGTGAGACATCCTGATGTGTCGGTCTTGTGCAGGGGTCATAACTCTTGGTCGACCTGAATGCAGTCAGTCGACAGTAGATCCAGTGGTTCTATACCTTCCAATGAGTCTAAATAGTAGCCACAGTGACTCCGAACTCAGCAGCGGGCTCATCTGGAGGTATAGCCTCATGCATACCAATGGCACGCAACCTCTGATTTTCGGTTAACCTTTGCATTTTTTAAAATGTCGGAAGACAAAAACTAGCGTGTTTTCTCAATAACCCAGGCTCTCTAGCACAACATAACACAAAGGCAATCCTTTGTCACCCATTCAATTTGACATTCTCGGGTAGCATGTGCTATTTTGAAAACCGTAGCAAAATTGTATACGGTTGGATGGACAACAACAACATGTCATTAAACTCTTTGCGCTACATCTTGTCCACAAACATGCAACATTAGAACTATTATATTTCATCCTTTATGCCATTTTTTCACATTTGTTTCTATTATACTTTCTTTTTTGACTCAGAAAAAATAAATAAAAAAAATTTATATTTCGATTTCAGTTTGCTGCCTTGCACTTTGAACCCAAGAGGCCGTTTTTCCGGTCCAGGAACATGATCGTCATAATCTTGTTAAGTAGGATGGATGCTAAGTGAATATGTGAAAAAGACTAATTAATATTTTCAATGTGCAGCCCCAAAAATATTAGTTGGTCTACCCCCAAATAATTAATATGGAATTTTTCAATTGCTGCCATTGAACTGTCATGGAAGATACCACGAGTGTTCAAAGGGTTAAGATGTAAGAGATTGCCAGATAAAGTAAATACAAAACATTTGTCATTAATTTTTTTGTCTCTTCTTTATTTTAGCCCACATGTCGGTTAGACATTCCTGCCTCTTCAAGTTCTCATGATGCAAGTATATCCGAGTAAGTATCTTGAGTATGATTTATAATTTTACTACAATGAGCCATTGGGCCACACAACATAAATTGATTAATTTTTATGTGTACCCATACTATGTATGGTACACATAATGCCGGCATCCAGGGTGGCCATCCGTTGATTGTCCATCCATCTGTCAGTCTGTCCATCAGGCGTCCGTATCCATTTCTTTGGCATTCGATAACTTGAAAAATATTGCTTGGATTGTCAAGCTACTTTATATTTGTGTTCAGGTTACCGATGTGCCAAGCCGTATAGTTTTTGGTGTAAATCTGTTATTTTCATCCTGAGATATTAACCCTTTATCCTTCAAATTGAAAATTGCTCCAATCCCTTTGGCATTCGATAACTTTAAAAATATTGCGTGGATTGTCAAGTTACTTTATATTTGTGTTCAGGTTACTGATGTGCCGAGTTGTTTAGTTTTTGATGTAAATCTGATAATTATGTCTCCCCAAGGGAGACCTATTGATTTAGTGCATATTCTTCTTCTTCTTTTCATACAAACTCTGTCTGGGCCATAACTTTTTTGTCTTTTGACCTAGACCTTAGATATTTGGCATGTGGATGTATCACCATGAGCCGGTGTGTCGCTTACCATAGTGACCTTCATGTGACCTTGACCTTTGACCTGAAGGTCAGATTTATGTGCTTTTTAAGGGAAACTTTATCCGGGGCATAACTTTTTTGTCTTTTGACCTTGACCTTAGATATTTGGCATGTGGATGAGCCGGTGTGTCGCATACCATAGTGACCTTCATGTGACCTTGACCTTTGACCTGAAGGTCAGATTTATGTGCTTTTTAAGGGAAACTTTGTCTGGGGCATAACTTTTTAGTCGCGTTTTGATGAAGTCAAACTCGACTTATAGTTTGATGAAATGACGGGCGGGGGAATGGCGGCAGGCGTAAACAATTGGTTTCCGTGCAATAACTTTAGTTCTATTTGATGAACCTTTACCAAATTTATACCAGAGGTTACCCTATAGAAAAGGAAGACACCTATCGCAGGGCTTGCCTTGAGTCGGGGGCTGATCAGCCCAGGCCCCGAGGAGCACGTGCTGGGGGCTTTTTTTCAAGCCCCGACATTTTCCACAAAAAAACACTAACAATAATGGACAAAATGGAAAATCAGCCCCGAAAAGGCCCCGACCTCAATATGTGGGGGTCTTTTTTTAGGCCCCGACCATTTTACTCAAGGCGAGCCCTGTATCGATTTCAGAGTCTCGCGCCCCAAGGACAAGGTCTCTGTTTATATAAATAGAATATTTTGTGAGAAATTGGTTTCCGGGCAATAACTTTAGTTCTATTTGACGCAACTTTACCAAACTTATACCAGAGGTCACCCTACAGGAAGGGAAGACACCTATTGATTTTGGAGTCTGGTACTCCAAGGTCAAGGTCACTGTTACTATAAATAGAATATTTTATGACAAATTGGTTTCCGGGCAATAACTTTAGTTCTATTTGACGCACCTTTACCAAACTTATACCAGAGGTTACCCTATAGGAAGGGAAGACACCTATTGATTTCGGAGTCTGGGACTCCAAGGTCAAGGTCACTGTTACTATAAATAGAATATTTTATGACAAATTGGTTTCCGGCAATAACTTTAGTTCTATTCTGTGTATCTTCATCAAACTTATACCACCGGTTACCCTATGGGAAGGGAAGACACCTATTGCTTTCGGAGTCAGTGGCCCCAAGGTCAAGGTCACTGTTACTATTAATAGAATATTTTGTGACAAATTGGTTTCCGGGCAATAACTTTAGTTCTATTTGACGCACCTTTACCAAACTTACACCAGAGGTAATCCCTATAGGAAAGGAAGACACCTATCAATTTCAGAGTCTCGCACCCCATGGTCAAGGTCACTGTTGCTACAAATAGCTTATTTCTTCAGAATTTAATGTCAAAACTCGTCTTCTGGATCTGTGATCCTCTTGCTGGATTTTTTGTCTTTTGACCTAGACCTTAGATATTTGGCATGTGGATGTATCATCATGAGCCGTTGTATTGCGTACCATAGTGACCTTCATGTGACCTTGACCTTTGACCTGAAGGTCAGATTTATGTGCTTTTTTTAAGGGAAACTTCGTCCAGACCAGAACTTTTTTGTCTTTTGACCTAGACCTTAGATATATGGCATGTGGATGCATCACCATGAGCCGGTGTGTCACGTACCATAGTGACCTCCATGTGACCTTTGACCTGTCAGATTTATGTGCTTTTTAAAGGACACTTTGTCCGGGGCGTAACTTTTTTGTCTTTTGAGCTAGACCTTAGATATTTGGTATGATTGTCAATATTATTCATGTATATATAATTTGCAGTGCATTAAATAGAAAGGAAGGGGAGACATATGCTTTAGTGTGCTAAAACAGTTTCTAGTTTGATCCTGAGATATTAACCCTTTATCCTTCAAATTGAAAATTCCTCCAATCCCTTTGGCATGAGATAACTCAAAAAATATCAATCCGATTGTCATGTTACTTCATATATGTGTTCAGGGTACTGATGTGTCAAGCTGTATAGTTGTTTGTGTAAATCTGATAATTTGATCCTGTAATATTAACCCTTTATCCTTCAAATTGAAAACTCCTCCAATCCATTTCTTCGGTTTGCGATAACTCCAAAAATATTAATCCTATTATCAGGTTACTTTATGTATTCAGGTTACTGATGTGCTGTGCTGTATAGTTTTATTTTATGTAAATCTAATAATTTGATCTGGAGATATTAACCCTTTGTCCATCAAATTTGGCACTCCTCCAATCCATTTCTATATGTACCCATACCATGTATGTTGTACATAATGTCGGCATCCAGGGTGGCCTTCCGTCATACAGCTTTCTACTAGTTGCGCGTATGGGTACACATCTGACGATTTCATCGGCCTATTTTTTATTTTTCTCTTGCATATAATACACATGTCTTTTCATAGACCAGGAGCCCGAGGGGGTCAGCCTAGCTAAGAAGCTAACCAATTGCTACGTGTATGGCGATACTCTATACAGACTCTCATTCAAGGTTATGGGCGTCTGCCGGGTACACACTGGTGGGTGTGGCCAGAAGGGGCACCTCAATGCACTCCAAAAATTCAGCTAGATCAGCCCGAAAGCTAACCACTTGAAATCACACGAAAATTGGTAGACACCATCCCCACAACCTTATGGCATGTTTGCCAGACATTTTCAGTGGTGGGGTGTGTCAGCCAGACGAAAGTAACTGTCCCTTAAAAGTGTGCTAGATCAGCCCATTTACTAACCGGGTGAACCTTATTGCAAAATGTTCAGCATACCCCCATGTATGAAGAATGACCACTGCCAGACATTTTCTGTGGTGGGGTACCCCAGCCAGAAGATCTTAAACTACCCCACCCTAAAAGTGTGCTAGATCAGCTCATTTACTAACCGGATGAAACCTATTGCAAAACGTTCAGTATACTCTTTTGTATCATAAATGACTATTGCCAGACATTTTTTGGCGTGGAGTACGCCACCCAGACGGTTTTATACTGCCAGACCCTAAAAATGTGCTAGATCAGCTCATTTGCTAAGCGAATGAAACCTATTGCAAAACGTTCAGCATTCCCCGTTGTATCAAAAATGACTATTGCTAGACATTTTTTGTGGTGGAGTATCTCAGCCAGGGGGTGTTATACTGCCCCGACCTAAATTGTGCTACATGAGCTCATTTACTAACCACCTGAAACCTACTGCAAAACGCTTAGCATTCCCCAATGTATAAAAAATGCCTATTGCCAGACGTTTGCTGTGGTGGTGTACGGCAGCCAGAAGGTCTTATATTACATTACCCTAAAAGTGTGCTAGATCAGTTTATTTACTAACCAAATGGAACCTGCTGGAAAACAATTAGTTTATTCAGATGATCAAAAATGACTATTGCCAGAAGGTTTTATGACTCAACCATAAAGTTTGCTAGATTGGCCCAATCACTAACCAAACAAACCCTTGCGAAATGTCCAGCTTTCCCTCGTGTGTAAAAAATGATAGCTGCCACAAATTTCTAGTGGTGAAGTGCTTAGTCCGGAAGATCTTATATTACCCATCCGAAAGATAATCCATTGTAAACAAATGGGACATAATGCAAAGCATTTAGAATACCTCAATGAACAAATGGCTACAACCATGTTTCTTGTGGTTTCAAAGTAGTAAGGCTAACAGAAAATGTCTGGCAGTAGCCCTTAGATACCAAATGGCTACTGTCAGACATTTCCAGGGATGGTTTACCTAACATTTTAAGGCGATGCTTGATCAGTTTATCAAAGCAAGCGTTTAGCGAAAATTTCCGAATACCAAAAAGTGTCATTTCGATCACATTCATTTATTTTTAGCTCAACTTGACAAAGTCAAGCTGAGCTATTGCCATCACTTCTCGTCCGTCGGTGTACGTACGTACGTACGTTAGTATGTTAGTACATTAGTACATTAGTACGTACGTCCACAATTTCCTTTGGCACACCTCACAGGGCGCATTTATGAACAGATTACTTTGAAACTTCTTATGCTTGATTGGGGTGACCTCTAGATGGGAGCTATCGATTTTCTTCAATTTCCGTCAAAAAATGTTGCCGCGGCCAACGTTCTTAGAACTTAGTTTAGTCAAACCACAATATTTCCCTTTGGCACACCCTACAGGGCACATTTATGATTTGATTGCTTTGAAACCTGATACGCTTATTTAGGGTGACCTCTAGATGGGAGCTATTGATTTTCTTCAATTTCCGGCAAAAAATGTTGCCACGGCCAAGGTTCGTAGAACTTAGTTTAGTCAGACCTCAATATTTCCCTTTGGCACACCCTACAGGGTACATTTACGATCAGATTTCTTTGAAACCTGGTATGCTTGTTTGGGGAGACCTCTAGATGGGAGCTATCGATTTTCTTCAATTTCTGTCAAAAAATGTTGCCGCGGCCAACGTTCTTAGAACTTAGTTTAGTCAAACCACAATATTTCCCTTTGGCACACCCTACAGGGCACATTTATGATTTGATTGCTTTGAAACCTGATACGCTTATTTAGGGTGACCTCTAGATGGGAGCTATTGATTTTCTTCAATTTCCGGCAAAAAATGTTGCCACGGCCAACGTTCGTCGAACTTAGTTTAGTCAGACCTCAATATTTCCCTTTGGCACACCCTACAGGGTACATTGCCGCGGCCAACGTTCTTAGAACTTAGTTTAGTCAGAAGACTCAATATTTCCCTTTGGCACACCCTACAGGGTACATTTATGATCGGATTGCTTTGAAACCTGGCATGCTTGTTTGGGGTGACGTCTAGATGGGAGCTATCGATTTTCTTCAATTTCTGTCAAAAAATGTTGCCGCGGCCAACGTTCTTAGAACTTAGTTTAGTCAAACCTCATTATTTCCTTTTGGCACACCCTACAGGGCACATTTATGATTTGATTGCTTTGAAACCTGATATGCTTATTTAGGGTGACATCTAGATGGGAGCTATCGATTTTCTTCAATTTCTGGCAAAAAATGTTGCCACGGCCAACGTTCGTAGAACTTAGTTCAGTCAGACCTCAAATTTCCCTCTGGCACACCCTACAGGGCCCATTTATGATCAGATTGTTTTGAAACCTGGTATGCTTGTTTGGGGAGACCTCTAGATGGGAGCTATCGATTTTCTTCAATTTCTGTCAAAAAATGTTGCCGCGGCCAACGTTCTTAGAACTTAGTTTAGTCAGAAGACTCAGTATATCCCTTTGGCACACCCTACAGGGTACATTTATGATCGGATTGCTTTGAAACCTGGCATGCTTGTTTGGGGTGACGTCTAGATGGGAGCTATCGATTTTCTTCAATTTCTGTCAAAAAATGTTGCCGCGGCCAACGTTCTTAGAACTTAGTTTAGTCAGAAGACTCAGTATATCCCTTTGGCACACCCTACAGGGTACATTTATGATCGGATTGCTTTGAAACCTGGCATGCTTGTTTGGGGTGACGTCTAGATGGGAGCTATCGATTTTCTTCCAATTTCTGTCAAAAAATGTTGCCGCGGCCAACGTTCTTAGAACTTAGTTTAGTCAAACCTCATTATTTCCCTTTGGCACACCCTACAGGGCACATTTATGATTTGATTGCTTTGAAACCTGGTATGCTTGTTTGGGGAGACCTCTAGATGGGTGCTATCGATTTTCTTCAATTTCCATCAAAAAATGTTGCCGCGGCCAACGTTCTTCGAACTTGGTTTAGTCAGAAGACTTGATATTTCCCTTTGGCACACCCTACAGGGCACATTTATGATCGGATTGCTTTGAAACCTTTCATGCTTGTTTGGGGTGACCTCTAGATGGGAGCTATCGATTTTCTTCAATTTCCATCAAAAAATGTTGCCGCAGCCAACATTCTTAGAACTTAGTTTAGTCAGACCACAATATTTCCCTTTGGCTCACCCTACAGGGCTCATTTATGATTAGTTTGCTTTGAAACCTGGTATGCTTATTTACAGTGACCTCTAGATGGGAGCTATCGATTTTCTTCCATTTCCGTCAAAAAATGTTACCATGGCCAACGTTCTTAGAATTTAGTATAGTCAGACCACAATATTTCCCTTTTGTACACCCTACAGGGCACATTTATGATCGGATTGCTTTGAAACCTGGCATGCTTGTTTGGGGAGGCCTCTAGATGGGAGCTATCGATTTTCTTCGGTTTCTGTCAAAAAATGTTGCCACTGGCAAAAAAACTGACATTGGTCCCAATGATCTTCAATTTTGCCATTTCACTTATAACTTACCAAGTTCAAGTTTGTCAAGTTGATCTACAGTGTCATTGACACTTTCATTCAAGTGTTAGTGGGTCTTCTTCAAAAGTGATACGATTAGTCAGAATGCATGCTTGGATGTGCCCAGTAAATTGATAGATAATAAACGAAGGTATAGTGAAATCCGAAAATATTTTACCATAACAAACTTTGAAACAATATCAGTCCAGAATGCAAAACAGAAAATAAAAAAAAAAAAAATCTGGTGAGTATTATTTCTCTTGATCCTGAGACAAATATGGTGTCCTGTTGGGGCCATGTTTCCAGCGTCGCGTTTCTCTAATACTTTAGGCGAAAACGCAACAAAGCTATAATACGTCAGGACTGTCTGCACTTTGTCGTAATATAGCTTTGTGGCGTTTTGAAGGCAATTTGGGGTAAAACGCCACAAAGCTATAATACGGCAGTACTGTCGTGCACTTTGTCATAATATAGCTTTGTGGCGTTTTGGAGGCAATTTGGGGTAAAACGCGACAAAGCTATAATACGGAGGTACTGTCGTGCACTTTGTCGTAATATAGCTTTGTGGCTTTTTGAAGGCAATTTGGGGTAAAATGCGACAAAGCTTTTATACTGCAGTACTGTCGTGCACTTTGTCGTAATATAGCTTTGCCGCGTTTTTCTCAGTGCATTCTTATATAAAATACTTCCTAAAACACGAAAACACGACAGACCGACAGTACTATCGTAGTTTCGCTTTGTCGTTTTTTTGCGTTTTTAGGGAGTATTTTATAAGAGAATGTACTTAGAAAAACGCAAGAAAGCTATATTACGACAAAGTGGACGACGGTACTGTCGTATTACAGCTTTGTCTCGTTTTCGCCTAAAATATTAGAGAAATGCGACCCTGCAAACTTGGCCCCAATAGGACACCATAGACAAAAGTTATTTCAAATGTTAATTTCTGTTGAGCACATCTAGTACTCTTCTGTGTCGGAATCGAAATCCTCAGACCATGCTTCCCCATCAGCGTCACTCAGTTCTTCATGAGACTGATTAATCAAGTCGTCAGTTCCCAATGCCAAATCACTGGCTGCCATTGGGGTGTCACTTTTAAACAAACTGTTTGGAATCTCAGGACCTTGGAACCAGACTGGCTGCAGGACACCATCATTCACGAACCATCCATGTTCTGTTGCAGACAAACTGTCATCCGGATATGTTGACGACGCTCGGGTCCACAAAATAGCAACATACCGGGCTCGCAAGATCTTCATTTTGAGTCTTCGATGTGAAGGTGGTAAACGAGCATAGTCGATCTTCTTGACATTTGATAGCGGATTCCCCCGAAAGACAACTGAAAACATGAGGATGTGGCACATGAAACACACTACAGATGACACAACTACAATAAAACATTTGAAACAATAGGGTGGGAATTAAAACTCGAAACACCTTTAGTCTTAAATAAAATAAACTACCAAAGATTGGATAAATCCCTGACAGGGGTCATTCAGAATTTTCAAGTAGTACAGAGACTCCTGAACGCAAAACTTATAAACATAATATGAGGTTGGGGAGAGCTTTCCCTAATAACAAGGGCATTCCAAAAGTTTAAAACACATAAATGAAAACAAAGGAGTAACCTCCTATTACCTGATCAAATTTGCCAGTCATTTGCATCAGTTTATTGTACTGTGCTCCATCAACATCTTTGGACTTGCTCTTTGCATACATGCGGCAGACAAAGTCGGGGGCAACATCAAGGTCAGGACTCTGTGTTTTGTCTCCCACACTAATGAAGAGGTCAACGAAACGCCCAGTTCTGTCTTTCTCCACAATGTCAAAGGCTTTGACTTTGCTTTTCCAGAAAAAAATGCTCGAGAGCACAATTGTAACAAAATGCTTCCCCAACATGCGGAAACTATGATGGTCACGTAGCAATTATATACTGGAAAACACACTATAATAAAAAATACCAGGCAGATATTTACTACAAACATTGCCACCTATATATTTGCTAATAAAAAAACATAATTCGTTGCTTGAGTCCTAGTCTGTTCAATGTCCCAGTGGAGCATAAACATTCTAGCACACAGGCGACGAATTGTGAATTCAATTCAGGAATGCAAATGCTACCAAGCATTAATTCTATCCAGTTGATCGCCACCAGCTAAGGACAATTGCATTTTGGTTGGTTGAGTTAGAACAGAACAATGTTTTTCAGTGATAAGTTAGTAATAGTTACTAACTGAGCAACCTTCCCACATGGGATGAGTGACATTGACCCACGAGGAAACACAGCGTGGATATTTCATCTTTCTTACCATCCCGGGGAAGACAAAAGCAATAGGGATTTAGAACTCTAATACTTTCAGGTCTATGCATTCGTCTTCTCCAAGTTGGTATGAGTTATGAACTATCGGATAGAACAAAGGACTAAGGGACCGAGTGACGTCACTTGAATACCTGCACTCACTTACCATACTTGGTCCCGTGCAGTTTTTTTGTTTAGATTCGGGCCCAAGACAGTTACCAACCTCGCTATTGATATTCATGAATTTGAGCAACCTGACCCGTGCTATGACACCTCATCGCTTCGCAGCCCGACGTCAAATGCCGAACATGGGGAGGTTGTTCAAATTAATGAACACCTCCAACACAGATACTGACTATTACTTATACGTACTTGTAAAAGGCTGAAAAAATCGATTTAGCGATTAGGACGGGCATCTAGCTATGGTACCCTTCTACGCAAAATTTCTGGCAGCAGTCATTCATTTCATCCGGAAGTATCCTGATATTTTGCAATAGCTTTCAGTTTGAAAAGGCAAAAAATTGCACTTGCACGATCTTGGGGTATATAAGACCTTCTCGCTAGAACACCTCACCACAGGAAATGTCTGGCAGTAGTCACTATGATACATCGTGGTATGCTGAACGTTTTGCAATAGGTTCATTTGGTTAGTGAATGAGCTGATCTGGCACACTTTTAGTATGGGGCGGTGTAAGACTCTCTGGCTTGTGTTCCCCACCACAGGAAACGTCTGGCAAAAGTAATTTTTGATTCATCGGGGCATGCTAAACATTTTGCAATAAGTTTTATTCAGTTAGTAAATGAGCTGATCTAGCACAATTTAGGGTGGGGCATTGTAAAACCGCCTGGCTGAGGTACTCCACCACACAAAATGTCTGGCAATAGTCATTTATGATACAACGGAGTATGCTGAACGTTTTGCAATAGGTTTCATTCGGTTAGCAAATGAGAGGATCTAGCAGAATTTTGGGGTGGGGCAGTATAAAACCGCCTGGCTGAGATACTTCACCTCAAGAAATGTCTGGCAACAGTCATTTTTGATACAACGGAGTATACTGAAGTTTTTGCAATAGGTTTCATCCGGTTAGTAAATGAGCTGATCTAGCACACTTTTAGGGTGGGGCAGTATAAAATCGCCTGGCTGAGATTCTCCACCACAAAAAATGTCTGGCAATAGTCATTTATGATACAACGGAGTATGCTGAACGTTTTGCAATAAGTTTCATCCGGTTAATAAATGAGCTGATCTAGCACACTTTCAGGAGGCTGTTACTTATGTCTGGCTGACACACCCCACCACTGAAAATGTCTGGCAAACATGTCATAAGGTTGTGGGGATGGTGACTATCAATTCTCTTGTGATTCCAAGTGGTTAGCTTTCGGGCTGACCTAGCTGGATTTTTGGAGTGCTTTAAGGCGCCCTCCTGGTCCCACCCACCAGTGTGTACCCGGCAGACGCCCATAACTTTGAATGGGCGTCTATATAGAGTATCGCCATACATGTAGCAATTGGTTAGCTTCTCAGCTAGGCTGACCCCCTCGGGCTCCTGCTCTATCAGGCACATTATACAGAATATACAGAAAGTGCATAATTACACAAATTAACTGATTTAATTTTAACCCTCAAGGGCAGAATTCCAAGTTTGATCACTTTTTCTGCAACAGAACAGGTGTCAGAATGTGCTGTCTCTGGAAAAACTTGCAAGTTACCTTCTAAGTGCCTTTTATTTAAAAACTTGACCTATAGTTTGATGAAGGTGGTGTGCAGATTGATGAGCGAGCAGACGTGACTTTCTTGTTTGCATGATAACTTGAACAAATATCAGTGGATTTGGTCAGTGTTAGGTGCGTGAGACTTTCTTACAATGTCTTGAATGGTTTCAAAAACTGGTATGGTTTGGTCATACTTAGGGGAGTTGTAGCCCTTAATTAGTTAAGTTTTGCCTGTTTTCAGCTCGTTAGCACGATAACTTGAACAAATATCATCGGATTTGGTCAATATTTGGTATGTGAGACTTGCTTCAGTGTCTTGAATTAGTTTGAAAACTGGTACTGTTCACCCATACTGAGCAGAGTTATTATGGCCCTTAGTCAATTTTTGCCTGTTTTCAGCTCTTTAGTGTGATAACTTGAACAATTATCAATGGGTTCTGTCAACATTTGGTATGTGAGACTTAGTTAGCAATGTCTTGATCGAGTTTGAAAACCAGTAGGATTTGACCATACTTAGCAGAGTTATGGCCCCCTGTTAGTTAATTTTTTGCCTATTTTCATCTTGTTAGCAAAATCACTTGAACAAATATCTATGGATTTGATTTTCTTATAATGAAAAGCCTTTCAGGCATGGAAAAACTTGATTATGCATCGGCGATGTGCAATCCTTGTTATTTTCATTTAATTCTTTTAATAATGGAAACTTTGTTTTTGCCACATACCTGTGGCAGATTTAGCCCACAATGGTATTCTACATGGTCAGAAAAACTCCAATATTGTCCACAGTTTTTTAAAATTTTTTTTACACTTTTGCATAAGTTTTCATTTCCAAACAAGATCAGCATGGCCTGTTTTCTTTGTTAATTTTAATTTCGTCTCAGATTGGTTAGAGATGTGACAAGGATCCCCCCTCCCTCCCCCCCCCCCCCCTCCCTCCGAAACTGCAAGCTGGCCTCCAGTATTTCACAGATCTTAACGTTTTCTTTGTTGTCAAGCACAGTTGATGTGACATATTATTGGAATTAGTTCACTGTAATGATTTCAATGGTATGTCGTGGACATTGTGTTTTTTATTAGCTCAACTTGACAAAGTCAAGCTGAGCTATTGCCATCACTTCTCGTCCGTCGGCGTACGTACGTACGTGCGTACGTACGTTAGTATGTTAGTACGTTAGTACGTACGTCCACAATTTCCTTTGGCACACCTCACAGGTCGCATTTATGATCAGATTACTTCGAAACTTCTTATGCTTGTTTGGGGTGACCTCTAGATGGGAGCTATCGATTTTCTTCAATTTCCGTCAAAAAATGTTGCCGCGGCCAACGTTCTTAGAACTTAGTTTAGTCAAACCACAATATTTCCCTTTGGCACACCCTACAGGGCACATTTATGATTTGATTGCTTTGAAACCTGATACGCTCATTTAGGGTGACCTCTAGATGGGAGCTATCGATTTTCTTCAATTTCCGGCAAAAAACGTTGCCACGGCCAACATTCGTAGAACTTAGTTTAGTCAGACCTCAATATTTCCCTTTGGCACACCCTACAGGGTACATTTACGATCAGATTGCTTTGAAACCTGGTATGCTTGTTTGGGGAGACCTCTAGATGGGAGCTATCGATTTTCTTCAATTTCTGTCAAAAAATGTTGCCGCGGCCAACGTTCTTAGAACTTAGTTTAGTCAGAAGACTCAATATTTCCCTTTGGCACACCCTACAGGGTACATTTATGATCGGATTGCTTTGAAACTTGGCATGCTTGTTTGGGGTGACCTCTAGATGGGAGCTATCGATTTTCTTCAATTTCTGTCAAAAAATGTTGCCGCGGCCAACGTTCTTAGAACTTAGTTTAGTCAAACCACAATATTTCCCTTTGGCACACCCTACAGGGCACATTTATGATTTGATTGCTTTGAAACCTGGTATGCTTATTTAGGGTGACCTCTAGATGGGTGCTATCGATTTTCTTCAATTTCCGGCAAAAAATGTTGCCGCGGCCAACGTTCTTAGAACTTAGTTTAGTCAAACCTCATTATTTCCTTTTGGCACACCCTACAGGGCACATTTATGATTTGATTGCTTTGAAACCTGATATGCTTATTTAGGGTGACATCTAGATGGGAGCTATCGATTTTCTTCAATTTCTGGCAAAAAATGTTGCCACGGCCAACGTTCGTAGAACTTAGTTCAGTCAGATCTCAAATTTCCCTCTGGCACACCCTACAGGGCCCATTTATGATCAGATTGTTTTGAAACCTGGTATGCTTGTTTGGGGAGACCTCTAGATGGGAGCTATCGATTTTCTTCAATTTCTGTCAAAAAATGTTGCCGCGGCCAACGTTCTTAGAACTTAGTTTAGTCAGAAGACTCAGTATATCCCTTTGGCACACCCTACAGGGTACATTTATGATCGGATTGCTTTGAAACCTGGCATGCTTGTTTGGGGTGACGTCTAGATGGGAGCTATCGATTTTCTTCAATTTCTGTCAAAAAATGTTGCCGCGGCCAACGTTCTTAGAACTTAGTTTAGTCAGAAGACTCAGTATATCCCTTTGGCACACCCTACAGGGTACATTTATGATCGGATTGCTTTGAAACCTGGCATGCTTGTTTGGGGTGACGTCTAGATGGGAGCTATCGATTTTCTTCAATTTCTGTCAAAAAATGTTGCCGCGGCCAACGTTCTTAGAACTTAGTTTAGTCAAACCTCATTATTTCCCTTTGGCACACCCTACAGGGCACATTTATGATTTGATTGCTTTGAAACCTCGTATGCTTGTTTGGGGAGACCTCTAGATGGGTGCTATCGATTTTCTTCAATTTCCATCAAAAAATGTTGCCGCGGCCAACGTTCTTCGAACTTGGTTTAGTCAGAAGACTTGATATTTCCCTTTGGCACACCCTACAGGGCACATTTATGATCGGATTGCTTTGAAACCTTTCATGCTTGTTTGGGGTGACCTCTAGATGGGAGCTATCGATTTTCTTCAATTTCCATCAAAAAATGTTGCCGCAGCCAACATTCTTAGAACTTAGTTTAGTCAGACCACAATATTTCCCTTTGGCTCACCCTACAGGGCTCATTTATGATTAGTTTGCTTTGAAACCTGGTATGCTTATTTACAGTGACCTCTAGATGGGAGCTATCGATTTTCTTCCATTTCCGTCAAAAAATGTTACCATGGCCAACGTTCTTAGAATTTAGTATAGTCAGACCACAATATTTCCCTTTTGTACACCCTACAGGGCACATTTATGATCGGATTGCTTTGAAACCTGGCATGCTTGTTTGGGGAGGCCTCTAGATGGGAGCTATCGATTTTCTTCGGTTTCTGTCAAAAAATGTTGCCACTGGCAAAAAAACTGACATTGGTCCCAATGATCTTCAATTTTGCCATTTCACTTATAACTTACCAAGTTCAAGTTTGTCAAGTTGATCTACAGTGTCATTGACACTTTCATTCAAGTGTTAGTGGGTCTTCTTCAAAAGTGATACGATTAGTCAGAATGCATGCTTGGATGTGCCCAGTAAATTGATAGATAATAAACGAAGGTATAGTGAAATCCAAAAATATTTTACCATAACAAACTTTGAAACAATATCAGTCCAGAATGCAAAACAGAAAATAAAAAAAAAAAAAATCTGGTGAGTATTATTTCTCTTGATCCTGAGACAAATATGGTGTCCTGTTGGGGCCATGTTTCCAGCGTCGCGTTTCTCTAATACTTTAGGCGAAAACGCAACAAAGCTATAATACGTCAGGACTGTCTGCACTTTGTCGTAATATAGCTTTGTGGCGTTTTGAAGGCAATTTGGGGTAAAACGCCACAAAGCTATAATACGGCAGTACTGTCGTGCACTTTGTCATAATATAGCTTTGTGGCGTTTTGGAGGCAATTTGGGGTAAAACGCGACAAAGCTATAATACGGAGGTACTGTCGTGCACTTTGTCGTAATATAGCTTTGTGGCTTTTTGAAGGCAATTTGGGGTAAAATGCGACAAAGCTTTTATACTGCAGTACTGTCGTGCACTTTGTCGTAATATAGCTTTGCCGCGTTTTTCTCAGTGCATTCTTATATAAAATACTTCCTAAAACACGAAAACACGACAGACCGACAGTACTATCGTAGTTTCGCTTTGTCGTTTTTTTGCGTTTTTAGGGAGTATTTTATAAGAGAATGTACTTAGAAAAACGCAAGAAAGCTATATTACGACAAAGTGGACGACGGTACTGTCGTATTACAGCTTTGTCTCGTTTTCGCCTAAAATATTAGAGAAATGCGACCCTGCAAACTTGGCCCCAATAGGACACCATAGACAAAAGTTATTTCAAATGTTAATTTCTGTTGAGCACATCTAGTACTCTTCTGTGTCGGAATCGAAATCCTCAGACCATGCTTCCCCATCAGCGTCACTCAGTTCTTCATGAGACTGATTAATCAAGTCGTCAGTTCCCAATGCCAAATCACTGGCTGCCATTGGGGTGTCACTTTTAAACAAACTGTTTGGAATCTCAGGACCTTGGAACCAGACTGGCTGCAGGACACCATCATTCACGAACCATCCATGTTCTGTTGCAGACAAACCGTCATCCGGATATGTTGAAGACGCTCGGGTCCACAAAATAGCAACATACCGGGCTCGCATGATCTTCATTTTGAGTCTTCGATGTGAAGGTGGTAAACGAGCATAGTCGATCTTCTTGACATTTGATAGCGGATTCCCCCGAAAGACAACTGAAAACATGAGGATGTGGCACATGAAACACACTACAGATGACACAACTACAATAAAACATTTGAAACAATAGGGTGGGAATTAAAACTCGAAACACCTTTAGTCTTAAATAAAATAAACTACCAAAGATTGGATAAATCCCTGACAGGGGTCATTCAGAATTTTCAAGTAGTACAGAGACTCCTGAACGCAAAACTTATAAACATAATATGAGGTTGGGGAGAGCTTTCCCTAATAACAAGGGCATTCCAAAAGTTTAAAACACATAAATGAAAACAAAGGAGTAACCTCCTATTACCTGATCAAATTTGCCAGTCATTTGCATCAGTTTATTGTACTGTGCTCCATCAACATCTTTGGACTTGCTCTGTGCATACATGCGGCAGACAAAGTCGGGGGCAACATCAAGGTCAGGACTCTGTGTTTTGTCTCCCACACTAATGAAGAGGTCAACGGAACGCCCAGTTCTGTCTTTCTCCACAATGTCAAAGGCTTTGACTTTGCTTTTCCAGAAAAAAATGCTCGAGAGCACAATTGTAACAAAATGCTTCCCCAACATGCGGAAACTATGATGGTCACGTAGCAATTATATACTGGAAAACACACTATAATAAAAAATACCAGGCAGATATTTACTACAAACATTGCCACCTATATATTTGCTAATAAAAAAACATAATTCGTTGCTTGAGTCCTAGTCTGTTCAATGTCCCAGTGGAGCATAAACATTCTAGCACACAGGCGACGAATTGTGAATTCAATTCAGGAATGCAAATGCTACCAAGCATTAATTCTATCCAGTTGATCGCCACCAGGTAAGGACAATTGCATTTTGGTTGGTTGAGTTAGAACAGAACAATGTTTTTCAGTGATAAGTTAGTAATAGTTACTAACTGAGCAACCTTCCCACATGGGATGAGTGACATTGACCCACGAGGAAACACAGTGTGGATATTTCATCTTTCTTACCATCCCGGGGAAGACAAAAGCAATAGGGATTTAGAACTCTAATACTTTCAGGTCTATGCATTCGTCTTCTCCAAGTTGGTATGAGTTATGAACTATCGGATAGAACAAAGGACTAAGGGACCGAGTGACGTCACTTGAATACCTGCACTCACTTACCATACTTGGTCCTGTGCAGTTTTTTTTGTTTAGATTCGGGCCCAAGACAGTTACCAACCTCGCTATTGATATTCATGAATTTGAGCAACCTGACCCGTGCTATGACACCTCATCGCTTCGCAGCCCGACGTCAAATGCCGAACATGGGGAGGTTGTTCAAATTAATGAACACCTCCAACACAGTTACTGACTATTACTTATACGTACTTGTAAAAGGCTGAAAAAATCGATTTAGCGATTAGGACGGGCATCTAGCTATGGTACCCTTCTGCGCAAAATTTCTGGCAGCAGTCATTCATTTCATCCGGAAGTATCCTGATATTTTGCAATAGCTTTCAGTTTGAAAAGGCAAAAAATTGCACTTGCACGATCTTGGGGTATATAAGACCTTCTCGCTAGAACACCTCACCACAGGAAATGTCTGGCAGTAGTCACTATGATACATCGTGGTATGCTGAACGTTTTGCAATAGGTTCATTTGGTTAGTGAATGAGCTGATCTGGCACACTTTTAGTATGGGGCGGTGTAAGACTCTCTGGCTTGTGTTCCCCACCACAGGAAACGTCTGGCAAAAGTAATTTTTGATTCATCGGGGCATGCTAAACATTTTGCAATAAGTTTTATTCGGTTAGTAAATGAGCTGATCTAGCACAATTTAGGGTGGGGCATTGTAAAACCGCCTGGCTGAGGTACTCCACCACACAAAATGTCTGGCAATAGTCATTTATGATACAACGGAGTATGCTGAACGTTTTGCAATAGGTTTCATTCGGTTAGCAAATGAGAGGATCTAGCAGAATTTTGGGGTGGGGCAGTATAAAACCGCCTGGCTGAGATACTTCACCTCAAGAAATGTCTGGCAACAGTCATTTTTGATACAACGGAGTATACTGAAGTTTTTGCAATAGGTTTCATCCGGTTAGTAAATGAGCTGATCTAGCACACTTTTAGGGTGGGGCAGTATAAAATCGCCTGGCTGAGATTCTCCACCACAAAAAATGTCTGGCAATAGTCATTTATGATACAACGGAGTATGCTGAACGTTTTGCAATAAGTTTCATCCGGTTAATAAATGAGCTGATCTAGCACACTTTCAGGAGGCTGTTACTTATGTCTGGCTGACACACCCCACCACTGAAAATGTCTGGCAAACATGTCATAAAGTTGTGGGGATGGTGACTATCAATTCTCTTATGATTCCAAGTGGTTAGCTTTCGGGCTGACCTAGCTGGATTTTTGGAGTGCTGTAAGGCGCCCTCCTGGTCCCACCCACCAGTGTGTACCCGGCAGACGCCCATAACTTTGAATGGGCGTCTATATAGAGTATCGCCATACATGTAGCAATTGGTTAGCTTCTCAGCTAGGCTGACCCCCTCGGGCTCCTGCTCTATCAGGCACATTATACAGAATATACAGAAAGTGCATAATTACACAAATTAACTGATTTAATTTTAACCCTCAAGGGCAGAATTCCAAGTTTGATCACTTTTTCTGCAACAGAACAGGTGTCAGAATGTGCTGTCTCTGGAAAAACTTGCAAGTTACCTTCTAAGTGCCTTTTATTTAAAAACTTGACCTATAGTTTGATGAAGGTGGTGTGCAGATTGATGAGCGAGCAGACGTGACTTTCTTGTTTGCATGATAACTTGAACAAATATCAGTGGATTTGGTCAGTGTTAGGTGCGTGAGACTTTCTTACAATGTCTTGAATGGTTTCAAAAACTGGTATGGTTTGGTCATACTTAGGGGAGTTGTAGCCCTTAATTAGTTAAGTTTTGCCTGTTTTCAGCTCGTTAGCATGATAACTTGAACAAATATCATCGGATTTGGTCAATATTTGGTATGTGAGACTTGCTTCAGTGTCTTGAATTAGTTTGAAAACTGGTACTGTTCACCCATACTGAGCAGAGTTATTATGGCCCTTAGTCAATTTTTGCCTGTTTTCAGCTCTTTAGTGTGATAACTTGAACAATTATCAATGGGTTCTGTCAACATTTGGTATGTGAGACTTAGTTAGCAATGTCTTGATCGAGTTTGAAAACCAGTAGGATTTGACCATACTTAGCAGAGTTATGGCCCCCTGTTAGTTAATTTTTTGCCTATTTTCATCTTGTTAGCAAAATCACTTGAACAAATATCTATGGATTTGATTTTTAGTCGAGTTGTGACGAAGTCAAACTCAACTTATAGTTTGGTGAATGGCGGGCGGGCGGGGAGGGCGGGGCGGGCGGGCGGGCGGGCAGGCGGGAGGGCGGGCGGGCGGGCGGGCGTAAACAATTGGTTTCCGGATGATAACTTGATAGTGGTTCAACTCACATTCATTAAACTTCATACGTAGGTTGGTCTTGGTGGGAGGAAGAACCCTATTGATTTTGGACATGCTACGTCGAAGGTCAAGGTCACAGTGACCTTGAACATAGTAAATCTTAAACAATTGGTTTCCGGATGATAACTTGATAATGGTTCAACTCACATTCATGAATCTTCATAGGTAGATTGGCCTTGGTGAGGGGAAGAACCCTATTGATTTTGGACTCGCTACGTCAAAGGTCAAGGTCACAGTGACCTTTAACATAGTATATCGCAACAATTGGTTTCCGGATGATAACTTGATAGTGGTTCAACCTAGAGTCATGAAACTTTATAGGTGTGTTGGCCTTGGTGCGAGGAAGAACCCTATTGATCTTGGACTCACCCGGTCAAAGGTCAAGGTCACAGTGACCTTGAACATAGTATATCGCAACAATTGGTTTCCGGATGATAACTTGATAGTGGTTCAACCTAGAGTCATGAAACTTTATAGGTGTGTTGGCCTTGGTGCGAGGAAGAACCCTATTGATCTTGGACTCACCAGGTCAAAGGTCAAGGTCACAGTGACCTTGAACATAGTATATCGCAACAATTGGTTTCCGGATGATAACTTGATAGTGGTTCAACCTAGAGTCATGAAACTTCATAGGTATGTTGGCCTTGGTGCGAGGAAGAACCCTATTGATCTTGGACTCACCAGGTCAAAGGTCAAGGTCACAGTGACCTTGAACATAGTATATCGCAACAATTGGTTTCCGGATGATAACTTGATAGTGGTTCAACCTAGAGCCATGAAACTTTACAGGCGTGTTGGCCTTGGTGCGAGGAAGAACCCTATTGATGTTGGACTCACCAGGTCAAAGGTCAAGGTCACAGTGACCTTGAACATAGCATATCGCAACAATTGGTTTCCGGATGAGAACTTGATAGTGGTTCAACCTAGAGTCATGAAACTTCATAGGTGTGTTGGCCTTGGTGCGAGGAAGAACCCTATTGACCTTGGACTCGCCAGGTCAAAGGTCAAGGTCACAACTCGACATTGGATCTGTGATCCTGAGCGGCATTTTCTTATAATGAAAAGCCTTTCAGGCATGGAAAAACTTGATTATGCATCGGCGATGTGCAATCCTTGTTATTTTCATTTAATTCTTTTAATAATGGAAACTTTGTTTTTGCCACATACCTGTGGCAGATTTAGCCCACAATGGTATTCTACATGGTCAGAAAAACTCCAATATTGTCCACAGTTTTTTAAAATTTTTTTTACACTTTTGCATAAGTTTTCATTTCCAAACAAGATCAGCATGGCCTGTTTTCTTTGTTAATTTTAATTTCGTCTCAGATTGGTTAGAGATGTGACAAGGATCCCCCCTCCCTCCCCCCCCCCCTCCGAAACTGCAAGCTGGCCTCCAGTATTTCACAGATCTTAACGTTTTCTTTGTTGTCAAGCACAGTTGATGTGACATATTATTGGAATTAGTTCACTGTAATGATTTCAATGGTATGTCGTGGACATTGTGTTTTTTATTAGCTCAACTTGACAAAGTCAAGCTGAGCTATTGCCATCACTTCTCGTCCGTCGGCGTACGTACGTACGTACGTACGTACGTACGTACGTACGTATGTTGGTACGTTAGTATGTTAGTACGTTAGTACGTACGTCCACAATTTCCTTTGGCACACCTCACAGGTCGCATTTATGATCAGATTACTTCGAAACTTCTTATGCTTGTTTGGGGTGACCTCTAGATGGGAGCTATCGATTTTCTTCAATTTCCGTCAAAAAATGTTGCCGCGGCCAACGTTCTTAGAACTTAGTTTAGTCAAACCACAATATTTCCCTTTGGCACACCCTACAGGGCACATTTATGATTTGATTGCTTTGAAACCTGATACGCTCATTTAGGGTGACCTCTAGATGGGAGCTATCGATTTTCTTCAATTTCCGGCAAAAAACGTTGCCACGGCCAACATTCGTAGAACTTAGTTTAGTCAGACCTCAATATTTCCCTTTGGCACACCCTACAGGGTACATTTACGATCAGATTGCTTTGAAACCTGGTATGCTTGTTTGGGGAGACCTCTAGATGGGAGCTATCGATTTTCTTCAATTTCTGTCAAAAAATGTTGCCGCGGCCAACGTTCTTAGAACTTAGTTTAGTCAGAAGACTCAATATTTCCCTTTGGCACACCCTACAGGGTACATTTATGATCGGATTGCTTTGAAACTTGGCATACTTGTTTGGGGTGACCTCTAGATGGGAGCTATCGATTTTCTTCAATTTCTGTCGAAAAATGTTGCCGCGGCCAACGTTCTTAGAACTTAGTTTAGTCAGACCACAATATTTCCCTTTGGCACACCCCACAGGGCACATTTATGATTTGATTGCTTTGAAACCTGGTATGCTTATTTAGGGTGACCTCTAGATGGGTGCTATCGATTTTCTTCAATTTCCGGCAAAAAATGTTGCCGCGGCCAACGTTCTTAAAACTTGGTTTAGTCAGAAGACTCGATATTTCCCTTTGGCACACCCTACAGGGCACATTTATGATCGGATTGCTTTGAAACCTTTCATGCTTGTTTGTGGTGACCTCTAGATGGGAGCTATCGATTTTCTTCAATTTCCATCAAAAAATGTTGCCGCAGCCAACATTCTTAGAACTTAGTTTAGTCAGACCAAAATATTTCCCTTTGGCTCACCCTACAGGGCTCATTTTATGATTAGATTGCTTTGAAACCTGGTATGCTTTTTTACGGTGACCTCTAGATGGGAGCTATCGATTTTCTTCCATTTCCGTCAAAAAATGTTGCCACGGCCAACGTTCTTAGAATTTAGTCTAGTCAGACCACAATATTTCCCTTTTGTACACCCTACAGGGCACATTTATGATCGGATTGCTTTGAAACCTGGCATGCTTGTTTGGGGAGGCCTCTAGATGGGAGCTATCGATTTTCTTCGGTTTCTGTCCAAAAATGTTGCCACTGGCAAAAAAACTGACATTGGTCCCAATGATCTTCAATTTTGCCATTTCATTTATAACTTACCAAGTTCAAGTTTGTCAAGTTGAGCTACAGTGTCATTGACACTTTCATTCAAATTTGTTATTATTGGTTTGTTTTAACCTGTAGTACAGGGTCTGAAAACAGTTGTAAGTAATGATAAGTAACAGTCAAGACCCCCCCCCCCCCCCCCCCCTTAAAATCTGCATTAGTTTGATCAATATATTATGAACTTCTGGCTTTGTATTGGTTTGTCAGTATTGTCTCTGTTCCCTGATCTCTGTGACATCAAGGGTAACGCTCCACATCTGCTCCAGATTTTATTGGAAAGGATTCCCAGTGGAAACGCAGGTATGTGAAGCAGTGCTTGTTTACTGACGTAAACAAGCTCAGTTTTATTGGTAAAATAGGACCTGCTCACCAGTACCTGGACTGAAAGTTCTCTAATATGGGCAACATGGGTATAAATGATTGGCTGAACATGACTTTATATCCAAGTTGCGGACATGATTATCAGTTGTGCAGAAATATGTGACCGTAAACACCAATCAACAAGAGCTCATGTATCGCTGAAGCAATACAGTGTCCCCTACCGCACTAATGAGCATTAATAATTATACAAATGTTATAACCTAGATGTGATCAGTTGAAGCGTTTCCAAAAAGAGTCTGGAAAACTGATATTTTGGCACTTTTCCATATTTCCAAGGGCCATAACTCACACAAGAATAATGCAATCAGCATGAAACTCAAACTTGATCTGTAAGTCATCGTTCTATAGTAGGTTACAAGAATGAAATCATTCGGTTGAAGCATTTCCCCAAAAAGTCCGGAAAACTAAAGTGTGACTGACAGACTGACTGACAGACTGATGGATGGATAGAGGCAAATAAAACTTGATCTGTAAGTCGTCGTTCTATAGCAGGTTACCAAAAATGAAATCATTCCGTTGAAGCATTTCCAAAAAAAGTTCGGAAAACTGATATTTTGGCACTTTTCCATAATTCCAAGGGCCATAACTCACACAAGAATAATGCGATCAGCATGAAACTCAAACTTGATCTGTAAGTCATCGTTCTATAGTAGGTTACCAAAAATGAAATCATTCCATTGAAGCGTTTCCAAAAAAAGTCCGGAAAACTGATATTTTGGCACTTTTCCATATTTTAGTTTAAACAGTATTTATTTAGTATTTGACATGTGTATACTTTTTACAATAACTATAAAGTTAAAAAACAAGTATGAACAACACTAAATACAGTGGTATACACAGAACAAGGAAAGCAGATTATGTGGGAGAGGGATTCGACAGAAAGTTAGAGCTTATATAAGTCGTCTCCCTTTTCAAGGGCCATAACTCACAAAAGAATAATGCAATTAGCATGAAACTCAAACTTGATATGTAAGTCATCGTTCTATAGTAGGTTACCAAAAATGAAATCATTCGGTTGAAGCATTTTCAAAAAAAGTCCGGAAAACTAAAGTGCGACTGACGGACGGACTGACAGATGGACAGAACGCAGTTGATGCCGGTGGGGACTAATAAATAAATAAAATGAAAAAGATTCTGTTGCCCTTTTTCTACATAGTTTCTCACAACAGAATATCAACAGGAAAAGGAACACAACTGTAAATGTACTTAGTTATATTCGAGTTGGCATTCGCAATATAACAGTTCACCTAACAATGAGTGTATTTCATATTCAAGAAATGTTGCCATCTCTGGTCATGTTAGGTGAAGGGTTAAAAAGTTATTTTATTTGCAGGCTTAGAAAATCTGACACAGAAATTCTCTCAGATGGGACATCATCTTCTGGTAGAAAAATGAAGAGGGACAAGAGCTATCAGCAACGTCCGTCGGCTCACAGGGTTGATGATGAACATGTAAGATTTTTAGACCTTTTTCCTGAATTCACCCAAGTTGAACATGGAATGATCAATTGTTAATAATATGTTGATGGTCAGCAACTGAATTGCCAATCTGTCAAGGTGAACCTGACTGAGAAAAATAAAACACACCTTTACGAGAGTCTGTCTGCCTGTCTGTCTGACTGCCTTAAAGATTTGTTTGAGCCTTCTCCCAAACTGGTGGCTGATTCTTCTCACCTATTTTAATACTGTCAGTAATGGCACGCAGTTGGTTTTCAAAATTAAAACATCTCCAGAACCACCAATCAGAACCTTTTGATATTTGATATACAACATCCTTGGGATGATCAGATTCAAGTTTGTTTAAATCAAGTTGCTTGGGTTATATTTGGCAGAGTCATGGCCCTTTTCCAACTTAGAAAACCTGTTGATATTGGTTTCTGGACAATAACTTTAGTTTGAGTGAATGAAATGAAACAAAATTTTATACCTAGATTTCTACCCACAGAATACAGGTTGGGATTGATAGTGGGCTCGCTCTGATATTTTTGGGCAGAGTTTTGACCCCTTTTCCAACTTAGAAAACATGTTTATATTGGTTTCCGGACGATAACTTGTTTGCCTGAATGAAATGAAACAAAATTTTATACATAGGTTTATAACCATATAATACAGGTTGAGATTGATAGTGGGCATGGTCAGACACCTTACAGGGTTAGTACCTTCATAGACAATGAACCCTCTTGATTTTCAGATTCAACAACCACAGGTCAAGGTGACTGTGAATAAAAATAGCACTTTTCAGTTTCCAAATGATAACATTAGTTCTATTTTGGGTGCGAGGTAGCCCATTGGTTAGAGCATTAGAATTTTAACTGAAATGTTGAGTGTTCGATCCTGAATTGCGCCATTTGTCTTAATCCTGACTACCCATAGGTGGGCATAGTGGCACTGTGTACTGAGGCGTACTGCATATCAATGGTGCCCTCAACCACTGCTAACTCTGGTCAGCAGATTGAAAAGTCTAACAGTTGCTCACCACTGCTCGATGGTTTTCTTACAGTGTTCTGTCTCCTCCAGTGTTCTGTCCGACAAAAGATTCTATCGGACAATAACTGTTGGACATGATATGACCCAGATTGTTGAAAGTGACACTAAATTTAAACTAAATAAACAAACATTTATGACAACTCAACCAAACTTTTAAGAACTAAGCACATATGAAAAGAGAAGAACCCTATCAATTTGAAATAGTACTGTGGAGTCCACTTAATTGGATATCTCTTAACTGAATAACCCTGATAATTGAATATAATTTCCCAACACGAAACCATTTACCATACCTCCAGTACAAATTTGACCTGTTAATTGAATATAGGTTATAGAGTAAATTGTTAATTGAATAAAAAATCTTGTAACCTGTCAAGAAATTATCCTGACTCTCCCCAGTTTTCGTTTATTTATAGACCTATTTGACCTCAGTACATCCAATACAGGCAATTCATCTATTATATTTTTATACTGTACCAATGACCCAGACATAGCTGGTGCTAACTCTTAAAATATAGGGCCAAACACAAATTTTGCCCCCCAATCCCCAAAATTTGCATCTAAAACTAAAGAAAACATGTCCTGAAAGGCCCTCCACACTTCGCCCCTACTGCGCATGCGCAGTGTCAAGGACGTTCCGAAATTGGCGCCATTAATCATTCTAAGTTTGGCCCTTCATCAGTTAACATCTGACTGATCTTTGTGCTTATAAATCTCAGTTTAAATGATGCCAGACACATAAATATTAGTGAAATGGTGATTCTAAGGAGGATAGAGAAGGAGGAGAGGAAAAGAATGTGTGACAGAATATTATCAGGGCTGTAACTTAAAATTTTTTAATGAAATTATGTTAAGTTACCTATTTTCAAGGCAGCAGCCATTTTGTTGTCATTCTGATTTAGTTACACTGTTTTTTTTAAGTGTTTTCCTCTCTCCCTGTCCTTTAAGTTCCCCCTTGCTATTCTCCCATGCTTTTGGCATAGTTTTTGTAATTATTATTACTAAATTTTCTTGGGAGTTTTAGCTGAATAACAGAATGAATTCTGTTCTTTCCCCATGTTTACGTCTTCACCTACGGGTGGTTAGGCGTTGTGTTCTGCATCTACCATCTGATGTTCTGCAGTTTCTTCCCTGGAAGTCTCTGTTTTGCATCAGATAGTGTATTTTTGGTAACTGATTTCGGGCCTGGGTGCCTGGAGTCTTATTTTAGTGTTTTTACACTCATTGTTTACATTTACAACAGCCCTCTGTGTGAGGGGGGGATTTCTAAAAAATAATATCTTGATGTTATTTTAATCATAACTAGATACATTATTATTGTTCGTAAGTGTTGAATAAATTGTTTAAAATATTTTTAAAATTTTTGTCCACACTTAGGCTTGGGATCCATTGGGGCTCAACGTTACTTTTCAGAAACTTGGGCTGTTCTGAAAAAATATTTTTTCAAAATATTTTGATTTCAATTATTTTTTCTATATTAATGGATCATATTATTATTATGTATTTTGATTGCCAGGGGTTAGTGCGAGTACCAGGACTTGTTTTCTTTTCACATTGAAAGGATATTAATCAATTGTTTTAAGAGGAAGTCTTCCTCTGACTTTATTATCAATCTTTATGTGGTCAGTGTACTCGCATTAACTCCTGTTCTGTATCGTATGATTTCGATGACAATATGGGAAGCGTATGTCACGGTATGTTGTTGGGGATTTGGACACTCCGGTCCTTTCCCCGCAGGGTCACTCTACTTTATCAATTTCTATTTCAGACGATCAAGATTAGGGTGATGTATCTGTGATGTCTTCCAACAGTGTGCCTCCGTCGTCACAATTAATGAAGGGCTAGCGGAAAAGTGCTCATGTAAATACGCCAATTGCCTAAGAGGACCCTAGTAGGTTCGACGGCCTTTGACGTCCGCTAGCTCGCCCGGTGTAGCGTCCATTCACCGAATGGTTCGGCAGCCGGGTTCGTCCGTTGCGGTCTAGAAGGAATTTTGGGGTGATGCGAGCACTATAAATTAACCTAATGCACACCCAGTGACGGCGGATCGGAGGGAGAACGCAGGAAGCCTTTTAGTCCGGTTCATAGCTCGTTCCGGTCCATCCGGACGGCAAGCGAGAGAGGCCCCTCTCTCGTTCAACAACATCTGGCCCCAGATGTTGTGGTACAAAATGTGTCGTAAGCGGAGCATACGTCCGTCGCTCGGGACGCTCCGTTGTATAGGCAGTCCGCTGAGACTGCTAAGGCTTCCTCTTCTCGTCAGCGCACACGACCGCACCTTGGCTGCGTGACCGCCGATATATTACCAGCTTCGCCGATCAAGGATTCTTCGGCGACCAGGTCACACCATCCGGTAGCCAGGGACACGAGGCCTGCAGACTCCGGACGTTCGCATAGGAAGTGTGCGGGAGTCAACGTACACGGAGCTTCCGGCGGCAATGCATCGTAAGACCGCTACTGCACAGGCCTCGGGAACGGACGTGCTTTCCTTAATAGCACAGTTTATCGCAGCATCAACTGAATCTGTCGCATATATTTTATCCGACGATGCTGTGTCGGGACGCTCCGCGAAAGCGGGTACGGACGTCTGAAAGTTTCATCCGGTCCGACGGGATACCGAAAGGGATTCGGAGGATTTCGAGCTTTCCCTTTCGGAACAACATATGCTGTTGTGTATGTCATCTGACTTGGTCTTCTACAGCTTCTTTCGTCGGACCAGAATGCTGCGATGCCGGATAAGAAACTGATAGCGTCGGTGGACTTAGAAATTTTTGGTTCGGTTCAGGGACATCGTCCCTCAGTTCCGACATAGTCCAATAATGTCACACTAACTTTCGAATTATTGAACGACGCTATATATATTATTATTTTATGCTTGCTAACCAAGCATTTCTGGTTTCTTGTTCGAAGAGTTATGGAGATGTCTTTCAAAAGTGCGCCTCTGTCGTCATAGTTAATGAAGAGTTAGCGGCAATAAGTGCTCATGGAATATGTCTATCGCCTACGGAGTGACATTCGCTAGCTCACCCGGTGTAGCGTACATTCATCGAATGGTTCGGCTGCCGGGTTCGTCCGTTGCGGTCTAGGAAGGAGATTTGGGTGATGCGAGCACTTTAATTACTTTAGTACTCACCCAGTGACGGCAGATTGAGGACAGATCGGAGGAAGCCTGTTAGTCCGGTTCCTGGCTTGTCCAGGTCCGTCCGGGCTGTGAGCGAGAGAGGTCCCTCTCTCGCCCAACAACATAGGGGACCGCATGTTGTGGTTCAGATATTTTACATTCGGAGCATATGTCAGTTGGTCGGGACGCTCCGTTATATTGACAGTCCGAGAGACTGTCTTTAATGCTTCCTCATCCTCACAGCAGGGCACACGACCGCACATTGGCTACGTGACCTCGAGTATCCGATCAGTTTCGGCATTCAGTGATTCCACGGCGAATAGGTCGCGCCATCCGGTAGCCAAGGGACACGAGGCCTATACACTCCGTTTGCACGCATATTGGTAGTATGCACGGGGTAACGATCACGGAGCTTCCAGCGGCAATGTATCGTAAGACCGCTTCTCCTCAGGCCTCAGTGACGGACGTGCTATCCGAGTTAGCACAGTTGTTTCGCAGCATCCCAGCAATTGACAGTTTCTCGGTCGAATCAGCAATTATCCGACGGCGCTGGGTCGGTGCGGTCCGCGGTTGCATCAGGTACGGACGACCGAACGCTTTATAGGGTCCGACAGGATGGCGAAAGGGATTCGAAAGATTTCGAGTTTTCCCTTTAGTAGTATCGGAAGATGCCTTTCATATCTTCTGGCATTATCTTCCAGTGATTATTATTTCGGACTTCATTGCTGCGATTTTGGATAAGAGACTTATAGCGTCATTGGACTCGGAATTTTCGATCGGTTCAGGGACATTGTCCCTGACTTACCGACGCAGTCCAATATTGTCATTACAACATGTGTTTTATTTTTCGACGCTATATATATATATATATACAAGCCTGCTACTAAGCATGATAGTTTAGTTTCTTGTCCGCGTTGCTCATTTCTGCCATTTTATCATTTATACAAATAGTTTATTTTGGCAGAGCAGGGCATACCGAGAGTTCATATGCGTCTAGACGGTGTGATTAAAGACTGCATATATTCTTTTTCGCCGTTTATGTCTTTTCCAATTTCAATGTTGGGAACGACATTATGTATAGTAGACTTAACTTAGACGCTTTATTATACGTAATCCGCCTTACTGAGGCGTTATCATTACGTCTTCAAGAAAAGATTTACGGGATATTATTCTCAATGTAATTTCTTTTGAGGGCAGTAGTTTGTTCACGTATAACTCCGCCCTTCAGTGGCTGATTGGAGTTAGTTAGACGTGACGCAGCCCTAGCTACATCCACACGCGTGGATAGTAAGGTTAAGAACTCTCTCAGAGTCGCTTCGTTCTCGGAGGAGCTTCTCTTCGACAGCAACTTTTCGGCAATCCATGAATTGCTCGATTTACACGCTCTCTTGTCTATCTAGTGTTACAAGAGATTCAGACTGGGGCAAACATTCGGTGGTTGACTCAGAGAGTGCCGCCGCAGTTGCCGGACCCGAGTGTGGCTGTTATGACGGTTGCCAGTCAAACAGATTGGGATATAATACTGATCCCTACGGATTCGAAGTGCCAGGGTCTTTGGGTTCCGCAGTCTTTTAGCAATCAGTTTTCTTCCGCGGAATAATGTTTTTTAGGCTTGCTTTATGTCATTGCATGAACATTATTCAGAAACGCATGCCCAAATTCCTGTCCTTTAATTCGACAGTAGTGGCGTATCTCCGGAACCAGGGAGGCACTCTTTCGTTTCCGTTATTCAATTTAATGGAAAGAATCCGTCTGTTGGTTATAGTACACCAAGTTCAGTTTTGGTCCGTCATATTCCGGGTCGTCTGATTGTTTTATCGGACTCCCGTTCTCTTACGGGTCGCTTGTTGCTGTCAGAATGGACTCTCAACAAACAAGTATTCAATCAGATTTGCTATCTATGGGAGCGCCCAATGATGATTTATTTATGACACAGCTTGCTAATCAATTGCAGACGTATGTGTTGGCTTGTCCAGATCTCTGAGCTAATATTGTTAACGCTCTATTGATCTATAGGACGGAATGATAGGATACGCGTATCCTCCGGCGCTGTTGTTTTAGCAGGTATTGCTAAGATAAACAACCACAATACATTTCTGTTGATAGCATCTCTATCTTCACAGAGATCATGAGTAATTTACTCTCTTGTCTACTGTGGGTCTTAACGTGAAATCTTCCTCTATGTGAGGATCTTTTTCACTGGGTAAATCGTGTCATCTTTATCACAACCAGCAAGGTCGCAACCTTCATGTATTCCGTTGTGTGGTCCGTATTGCATTGTAAGCACTGTACTGGACGAGCTTTGGACGCGATTTCTTACTATAGGAGATCCTCTTCTTCGCTATTCTATGCGGCTAAAGTGGAGGCTCTTCCGTCGTGGTGTAGGGATCATTATGTTCATATTGTTGATCCCTCCATACTACTCATTGCTATTTTTTAGTATACTTGTTTCACAAGATCTACTGCAGCCTGTTATTATTTAGGTTATAGGTTTATGTTACCTCATACCTATGCACTCTACGATAGTTTACAATTGAATCTTTTGTCTCTTTATCTAAGTCAGTTAGTAACTTTTTGATAAATAGACTTAGAATCTTTAGATTAAATTCCTATACGGATTTTAACTTCGGTTCTTATTTAGCTAAGTAATCATTTGAGCCTCTGGAAACAGTAGTTTTCAAATTCTGACCTTTAGACAGTAATTCTGTGGGTTTCTCTTTTACTGTAGAGTCAGTGAGTTTCATGCACTATCGATGGATGATTTTCACTTTCATAGTTTCGGAATCAATACTTCCGTTACTATTTAGGTTGGATTGTTGCATAAGAGTTAGGCTCCTATTATCCGGAACCTACTATTTTAAGGTCCTTCCGTCTTCGTATGGGCATAGGCCTTTACTCTTTCCGGGTACAGTTTATGTATTTATAAACAGATATCTGTTTATTACTATGGGCGTAAGCTTCTTCTGTCTTTGATGTCTAGTAGAAGGACGTTACGCTCCATTTTATTGTTAATGGATTCTATTAACTATCGGTACTGCTTATGGTATATCATTGACTTAGCAGTTGTGCTTAAGATTTCGGCTCATGAAGTAAGAGTTCTACTTCTTGGGCTTACATTAATAGTGTCGCTATTATAGATTTTTGAAGGCCGCTCATTGCGCTCAGCCATCCACATTCATGAATTTTATCTCAGAAATATCGAGTCCATTTCTGGAGGCCTCTATTGTTAGGTCTATTATCTACTGCTCAGAATGTCATTCACTTAACAGTTGCTACTATAGCTAGGTAGGCTGTCTGTTTCGGCAGTGTCTCCGTTCGGCTGCCCTCTTCGCTCTGGGCTATTTGACCCAGGGCAAGAAAAAGGGGGGGGGGGGGGGGAGGGTGTTCCCTTGGGTCACCTGTTTTACTATGAAAACAAGGGGATACCTCCTCCGGAGTTAGTAATTCTGAGCTGTTATTGGGATGGTTGTTTAGTGAGAAGTTTAGGTTTTTAAAATTCATTCAAGTCTTAGTTTTTAAAGTATAGCTTTTGAATATTGCATATGTCAACGGACATGATTATGCAATCCTCATACACTTTTAGGAGTATAAGAGTCTCTATTCTCTAGACTTACTTTATTTATTGGCTTACTTTAAAAATTATTAGTATAAGGATTATATTGGATATTAATAGAGTATATGGATGTATGAAGCTCAATTTTGGAAGGTGTTGTATCTTTCTAATTTATCATAAATAAGAAAGATACATGTAAGGCCTATTACTTCTTTTTCCCTACAGGGGATGACTCTATTTTATTTTATTGAGCGTATTCCATTTTGCTCTATGTCCTTGGCCCTCCAGCCTTTTTACTATTCAGCTATGTCTGGGTCATTGGTACAGTATAAAAATGTTAAAAAATTTATAGTAATTTATATATTTTTTATACTTACCAATGACCCAGACGGGGATGGCCCTCCCAGGAGTTGGGAACTCTTGCCTCCCCGCTGAGTACATAGCGCTTACCAGGCACTGGTTATTAGAATGATTAATGGCGCCAATTTCGGAACGTCCTTGACACTGCGCATGCGCAGTAGGGGCGAAGTGTGGAGGGCCTTTCAGGACATGTTTTCTTTAGTTTTAGATGCAAATTTTGGGGATTGGGGGGCAAAATTTGTGTTTGGCCCTATATTTTAAGAGTTAGCACCAGCTATGTCTGGGTCATTGGTAAGTATAAAAAATATATAAATTACTATAAATTTTTTAACATCTTGTTCGTGGAGCTCTGTCAAACAAGTTATAATAGAAGAAATGCTAAGTTTTTCTCAAGAAAACAGGAAAGTGACACTATCCCTGTTAATTGAATACTCCTGTTATTTGAATAATTTTCATTGGCAAAGTAGCTCTTCAATTAAAAGGGTTCTACTGTACCCATAAAATTGAAGATTACGGGACTGTAACTATAAATAGAACTTTGTTAAAAATTGACTTTCAGGAAAAATCACAACTCGACTTAAAAATTTGCGATCCTCTCATAACATTTTTTAGTTTCAAAATGATATAGTAGACTCTGGCTTTCGGTAACTCTCCATCCCTCCATCTCTGACTTCTTCCCTCCACCCAGTCATATCTCGAGAACTATCAGGTTTATGGTCTGTGCAACAGAGTGGATGGGTTTGGTGGGATTTTGTCTGAGCTCCAGCTTGAGGCAACACTTCATTTTTGTTGTCAGGATATTTTCAAGGGTTAGATGAGAAATGTGAATGTACACAAGTTTTTCATAATTTTTTCCAGTAAATGGGTCATTTTACATCACACAGTGAAAATTTGATTTCTGATTTGATTTGAACAATTGATGATTCTGCTTGTTTATAAGGTAGGGTAAAAGGGTTAAAGTGATTTTATTTGAGAGTAGATTACTGTTCAAACATTACAGTAATCCCTGTAAGCTGAATTTAAGTGGCTTCCCCATAATTGCTCAAAAATTATGGTCTTTCAACATTTATATGAAAGTACCACGATTCTACAGTTAACAGTTCAAAGCCTAGCTTGGGAACTGAGAACTGAAAGATATGTGTTATTTTCCAACATTATATAAAGTCAAAGACAAGTTTGATACATTTGTAAAAAGGTTCTGTGGAAGTTTGTAAAAAAATGGATTCTAAAGCCAAATAATTGAAAAGTTTTTAAAGTTCTAAAACATATGGCACGCTCGCAGTTTGTGAACAATGGGTCTTTCTTTGGGGGAAACTTTGAAATTTGGGAGCCTGAATTTTAACTTGGTGTAATATGAGAAATACTCTGCAAATCTTCTAATGCAGCAGTCAGAATCTTTTGATATTTGGTGTACAACATCTTTATAGGTGTCCGATACAAATTTTTTCAAATCAAGTCTGTGAGTTTAAAATAAGGGCTCCTTATTGGAGCTCAAATTTTAACATGAAATATGAGGAAAATTCTTTAAAAATCTTCTACTGATGTAAAAATCATCTTATTCAGATCCACCAGTCAACATCTGTTGATACTTGTTATACACATCCTGGGGGAGGAGGGGTCGGATTTAAATTGGTTCAAGTCAAGTCCCTTGGTTCATATTTGAGCTCCCAAATTTTTAACTTGGTGCAGTGTGAGGAATATTCTTTGAAAATCACCTTCTTCAGATCCCCCAGTCCGAATCTATTGATGTTTAGAATACACCATCCTCAGAGTGTCTAATTCAACAACGTTCAAATCATGTCCCAGGATTCAAAGTTTAACTTTGTGCAATTTGAGGAATAATTCTTTAAAAAAATTTTTTCTGATTCACCAGTCGGAATCATTTGATATTTTGTATACAGCATGTTTATGGGTATCAAATTCAGATTTGATCAAATCAAGTACCCAAATTCATATTTGGGCTCCCTAAGGGAGCCTGAATTTTGACTTAGTGCAATATGAGTATAATTCTTACAAAATCGGCTTCGTTAGATTCACCAGTCAGAATCTGTTGATAATTTGGATTTTCCTAAAGGGAAAATCTATTTGTTATTGCATTGATTATTTTTTTTCTTTTTTTTTTTTTATTATTATTATTCTTCCACACTTTTATTTTCACTATTTCTCGAAAATCCTCTTGACGATGTTTTTTAAAGTTTCTGTACTCAAAAAGGGTCATAAGTTGTAAGCCCTCGTCATATTCCCTTTTTTCTGAAAATGTTTTTGTTAACCCTTTAACAAAAATAGTCGGCAGCTCATATCTTTGGACTGGAAAGGGCGATTGACTTGAAATTTTCGCAGACATGTCAGCAGTACACCCATCTATCTATGGTACAAAAATGTATGTAGTTAACACCTTTCTGCCAAAACATTTTTCGAAAAAGAAAAAAAATTTCAAAATTTGACCATTTTTGAACTCAATCTCGAGACATGGATACGCTGAACCATCCAAAATGGCTTGGAAATGAAGACTGTATCACCGAATTGTAAAAACCATCGAAAAAATTTCGATTTGAATTTCCAACAATCCAAAATGGCCGCCGAAAAATCGTATTTTTATTTTCGGTTATTTATGCGTTTCAGGCCATTTGGAGATGAAAAAAAAAAAATTTTTTGCACCAGAAAAATGTTCGGTTTGGACTTTGAAATTTTCGACCAAAAGTTGGAAATTTTTGTTACGGCGGGGCTACTTTGCTGTCACAGTACTCAACAGCGGGGATGATTTGAAATCTTCTAAGGGTAGAAATGTTGAATTCACAGTGTACATGAATAGTTATCGGTTTTTGGAATTGGTGTTGTTCTTCGTTTGGCTTCTGCTAGCAGTCAAACATGGCTTCGGGGCACTGTGACCAAAAATTGAAAAAAAATTTCTTGTTTTTTTTTACTTTATTATGTCTAGATTCATAAGTTCTCATAAATAAAAACTATTAATGATGCCCATGAGTCCTAATAAATAAAACCATCAGTGTTTGGGGCAAAATGTTTCTTGTTGGGCAAAAACGCCCCAAAATGCCTAAACATTCATAGGCCAATATCTTATGAAGGAAAAATGCTATCAACTTAATTCCTCGACAGACTTGTCAGAACTACTCTTGTCTAAAACAAACATAATCGGTATTTTTTTCCATTTTTTATGTTTTCTGCCAAAATTTTTCACAAAACGGAAAGTTAGCTCGAAAATTGGCCATTTTGGATTGAAATATCACGATTTAAATATAATGAGCTCTCTAAAAGGGATCCAAATTGAAGGCAGTAATACCGCTTTATAAGGAAAATCGAAAGAATTTCGTTTCGATTTTTCGTTAATCCAAAATGGCGGTCGAAAAATCAAAAAATTTTTTTTTAGTTTTTTATGCATTTCGTTCAATGTTGAGACAACAAATTTTTTTTTTTTTTTTTACACCGAAAATTTTCGGCCCGCTTCGGACTCTGAAATTTTCGACCAAAAGTCGGAACGTTTTGTTACGACCGGGCTACTTTGTCGTCAGAGTACTCAACAACGGGGATGATTTGAAAGCTTCTAAGGTTAGAATGTTGAATTCACAGTATACATGAACAGTTATCGTCTTTTGGAATTGGAGTTGATCTTCATTTGGCTTCTGCTAGCAGTCAAACATGGCTTCGGGACACTGTGACCAAAAATTGAAAAAAAATTTCGTGTGTTTTTTTTTTACTTTATTATGTCTAGATTCATTAGTTTGATAAATAAAACTATCCGCATATTGCAGAAAATGTTTTTCCAGCCAAAACCACCCAAAAGCGCCCAAATATGAGGGAGCCGATATTTTTGGACTGGAAGGGGTGATTGACTTGAACTTTTCACAGGAATGACTGTAATACACTTCTCTATTAATCAAGGGCACAAAATGGTAGTTGGTTAACACCTTTCTGCCAAAACATTTCAGGAAACCGAAAAAAATTCAAATTTTTATTTGGTATCGAGCTCCCTTTGGACTTGCTGAGTAGAACAGTGAGTAAAACCACTAAGGAAAATCCTGTGTATTGTTCCGAAGGTACAATCACTTCCTCTAGTTGGTATATGAAATCCTTGGCCAGATTCAAGTTTGTTCAAACCAAGTGCTTCCAAATCAGGCCTGTCATTTTTTTCAACTTTATTACTCTGAATTTGAAAATTGGAAATTTTCTGTTTCTATAAATTATTTGCAATACTGCAGTTTCCTTGTGGGAACTCCTGAAAAGTTTGGCATTGCTTGTTCTCTCAAACTACTGCCCCAGACAGTGGGACAAAAATCTAAGTGACAAATTATTTTTTTCAGCTTAACTTGACAAAGTCAAGTTAAGCTATTGCCATCATATTATGGAAGTCTGTGAGACGGAGTCTCTCAGTCTGTTCACATTTCCCTTTAGCACAGGCTAAGCCCCATAGTTCTTGTCCGATCATCACGAAATTTCATATATAGGTTTGAGGTCATGTATAGATGAGAATGTCCCCGTTTGGTTGCGATCGCTCTACCGCGATGCCTTCCCATGCACAAAATCCAAAAATATTTAGTACAGTCTACAGGTCGAATTTTTGAAGGGATTTCATTGTAACTTTTTAGGATGACTCTGTATAATGTCGAACGTCCTCTTTTGGTCATGATCTGTCAACCGTGACAGTTGCCGAAACCCGAAAACTTGTAGCACAGTCTCCAGGCCATATTTAATGTGGAGGGATTTCATTGTAATTTGGAAGGATGACTCCGTATGATGTCTACATGAGAACTTCCCCATTTGGTTGCGATGTGTCAACCATGACAGCTCCCTGAGCCCAAAACTTGAAAACCATTAGCACAAACTACAGGTATTTATGAAGAGATGTCATTGTAACTTGGTAGGATGACTCAGTATAATGTCTAGATGAGAACGTCTCCTTTTGGTTGCGATCGGTCAACTGTGATGGCTACACGTGCCCGAAGCACAAAAACCTTTAGCACAGTCTACAGGTCATATTTATGAAGAGATTTGGTACAATGACTTGGTATAATATCTCGATGAGACGTCCCCTTTCAGTCGCGATTGGTCGACTGAAGGCAACAGAGACCGAAAGCCCCAAAACCTTGAGCAAAGACTACAGGTCTTATTTATGAAGGGGTTTCATTGTAACTTGGTACGATGACTGTGTATAATGTCTAGATGAGAACTTCCCCCTTTGGTCGCAATCTGTCAACCGTTGTGGCCGCACAAGCCGAAAACCTTTAGCACAGCCTGCAAATCGTATTTATAAAGGGATTTCATTGTAACTTGGACTTGGTTGGATAACTTGGTATGATATCTAGATGGGACTCTCTTATTTAATTTTCTTATTTCTTATTTTCTTATTATCTGTCAACTGTGACTGCCGAGCCATCATGTGACCAAGATTCCTTTAGCAAAGTCTACGAGTTATATTTATGAAGGGATTTCATTGTAACTTGATAGGATGACTTGTTTTGGAATAATGTCACTGTAACTTTGGTTGACAACATTAACTGTGAGGGCAACATTAACCCACCCCTCAATTCTTCAGTACAGTCTAAACCTCAAATTATATTTTTATACTGTACCAATGACCCAGACATAGCTGGTGCTAATTCTCAAAAATCTAGGGCCAAACATAAATTTTGCCCCCCAATCCCCAAAATTTGTATCCAAAACCGAAAATAACATGTCCTAAATGGTCCTCCATACTTTTCCTCCGATGCGCATGCTCAGTGTCAAGGAGGTCTCGAAATTGGTGCCAATTATCATTCTTTGTGTGGCCCTTCATCAGTTCACATCTGACTGATATTTGTGCTTGTAAATCTCAGTTTAAATGATGCCAGACACATAAATATTAGAGAAATGGTGGATCTAAAGAGGAAATAGAAGGAGGAGAGGAAAAATTAGTGGCAGGAAATAATCAGGGCTGTAACTTAAATTTTTTTTATGAAATTATGTTATGTTCCCTAATTTCAAGGCATGGGCCTGTAGTTGTCATTCTTGCTATAAAGCTACACTGCCTGATCAGTGTTTCCTCTCTCCCTTTCCTTTAGTCCCCCCTTGCTATTCTCCCATGCTTTTGGCATATTTTCTGTAATATTATTACTAAAATTTCTTGGGAGTTTTAGCTTGGTAACAGAATGAATTCTGTTTTTTTCCCCATGTTTACGTCCTCACCCATGGGTGTGTAGGCGTTGTGTTCTGCATCTACCATCTGATGTTCTGCAGTTTCTTCCCTGGAAGTCTCAGTTTTGCATCAGATAGTGTTTTAATTGGTAACTGATTTCAGGCCATGTTTATCAGTGCCTGGAGTCATGTTTCCGGTTTTTATACACTTGTTTACATTGACAACGGTTTCTGTTGAGAGTGATTTCTTGTCTTTGTATTAGTTTAATCATAACAAGATACATTATTATTATACGTAAGTGTTGCATTAATTTTTTTGAAATATTTTTAAAAATTTTGTCCACACTTAGGCATTTTGGGATCCATTGGGGCTCAACGTTACTTTCAGAAACTTGAGCTTTTCTGAAAAAATATTTTTTCAAAAAATTTTTTTGATTTCATTTATTTTTTCTATATGTTAATGGATCATGTTATTATGTATCTTTGTTTTCAAGGGTTGGTGCGAGTACTAGGACTGTTTGTGTTCTTTTCACAATGAAAGGATATTGTTCAAATTGTAATAAGAGGAAATGGGAGCGCGGTGGCTCAGTAGGTAGAGGCGCAGGCTGCAATCCGAGAGGTCCTCAGTTCGAATCCCACCTGCGGCAACCGCGTTGTGTCCTTGGGCAAGACACTTCATCTCCATTGCCCGCGTGGGGGCACGATGACGCCGTGTACTAAGGCGTACTGCACGTCGATGGTATGCATCAACCAATCTAACCCTGCCTGTGCTGCAGTGCGGAGTTACGATGTTGGGGAGCTGGCAGCTGCTCGTCGTTGCTCGGGGGTTCTCTCCGGGTACTCCGGCTTCCTCCACCCGTAAAACTGTCACGGTCATGATTAGCCATCGTGCATAAATATGTGACCTTAAACATCAATAAATAAAATAAGAGGAAATCTTCCTCTGACTTTCATAATCATTGTATTAATTGTAGTCAGTGTACTCGCACTAACTCCTGCTCAGTGTGTGTCAATTGGGATGACAAACATTGGAAACGTGTGTCACGGTATGTTGTTAGCGGGGATAAGGCCATGCCGGTCTTTTCTCCACAGGGTCACTCTAGTTTTTCAATCTCTTTTTCAGAGGAACAAGAACAGGGTGATGTTTCCGTGATGTCTTCCAAAAGTGTGCCTCCGTCGTCACAGTTAAATGAAGAGCTAGCGGCAAAAGTGCTCATGGAAATACGTCAATTGCCTAAGAGGTCCCTAGTAGGATCGACGGCATTGGCGTCCGCTAGCTCGCCCGGTGTAGCGACCATTCATTGAATGGCTCGCTCGGCAGCCGGGTTCGTCCGTTGCGGTCCAGGAAGGAGATTTGGGTGATGCGTGCACTATAATAACACAAAGTGCACACCCAGTGGCGACGGATCAGAGGATGGAACGGAGGAAGCCTATTAGTCCGGTTCCTAGCTGGTCCAGGTCCATCCGGGCTGCGAGCAAGAGAGGTCCCTCTCTCGTACAACAACATCTGGGACCAGATGTTGTGGTACATAACGTTTCGCATTCGGAGCATACGTCCGCCACTCGGGACGCTCCGTTATATAAACAGTCCGGAGAGACTGTCAATATGGCTTCCTCATCCTCACGGCAGCGCACACGACCGCACCTTGGCTATGTGACCACGGATATCCAGCCAGCTTCGCCGATCAGGGATTCCACGGCGACCAGGTCACGCCATCCGGTAGCCAGGGACACGAGGCCTGTAGACTCCGGACGTTCGCATAAAAGAAATATGCAGGAGTCAACGTCCAGGGAGCTTCCAGCGGCAAAGCAACGTAAGACCGCTGCTCTTCAGGCCTCAGTGACGGACGTGCTATCACAAATATCACAACTTATTGCAGCATCCCAGCAGACGACAGAATCTCTGTCGGATCAGGAATTATCCGACGACGCTGGGTCGGTACGCTCCGCTGAAGCATCGGGTACGGACGACCGAGAACTTCAAATGGTCCTACAGGATGGCGAAAGGGATTCAGAGGCGCTGGAGTTTTCCCTTTTGGAACAACATAAAGCTGCCGTAGATTTTACCCGGCATTATCTTCCAGAGGTAGTTCCGTCGGACCAGAATGCTGCGATGCCGGATGAGAGACTGATAGCGTCACTGGACACAGAATTTTTTGATCGGTTTAGGGACATCGTCCCTGAGTTTCCGACACAGTCCAATAATGTCACAAGAACATTTGAACTATTGAATGACGCTGTATATAAGCTTGCTACCAAAACGAGCAAGTATGGTTTCTTGTCCGCAAATGCTCTACATCTGCCTTTCATCAATTCAAGGAATAAATTTGAAACGGCAGGACAGGGCATACCGAGAGTTCCTCTGCGTCTAGATGACCAGGCTGAAGACTTAGAATTGTCTATACCGTCGTCTTTGTCAATTCCAACCACGACGTTGGAAACGACAATAATGTCTAATAGAGTTGACTTAGACGCTTTATCATACGCAGATCACCTTACTAAAGCGTTATCATTACGTCTTCAAGGGAAAGAATTCCAGGATATACAATCCTCCTTAAGAGTTCTTTCGAGGGCCATAGCTTATTCCACGTATAACTCCGCCCTTTCAGTGGCAAACCTGGAGTTGGTTAGACGTGACGCGGCCCTAGCTACATCCACGCGCATGGATAGTAAGGTGAAGAACTCTCTCAGAGTCGCTCCGGTCTTCGGAGAGCTTCTCTTCGACAGCAAGCTTTCAGCAATCTATGATCAGATAACTAAGAAAGCTTTGGATTCTCTGCTATTCAAATCCGCTTCTAAAAAGTCGGATACAGCAGAAAAGAGTAAGACAGGCACTTCTGGGACAAGTACGTCCAAGGGAAGTTCCTATAGAGGTTCCTATGCATCCTCTAGGTCTTATTCTAGAGACCGTCAAGGCAGCGACTCACGTAGGGGACGTTATACTGGCTGAGATAACCGGTCAGACGTCCCAAGGTCGATGGGGCGAGGTGCGGGTCGTGGAGGACGTAGTTTCTCCTTCCGCAAGCCTCGCAGGTCCACGGGGTGATGGTATGAACTTCTATCGTGTTCCGGTAGGCAGAAGATTGTCGAGTTTTATAAACAATTGGGCGTCAATTACGGACGACCCCTGGGTTCGAGGGGTAATTTTGGAAGCACTAAGAATATCCTTCAAACGAAAGCCTCCATTAACTCGAAGTCCAAAATGGACTCAGCTTCCGTCAAATCCGCAGAAAAGAGACGCTCTTCTATTAGAAGTAGAGTCTCTTCTGGAGAAGAACACGGTAGAGGTCGTATAAGACCATGATTCACCGGGTTTCTACAGCCATCTGTTTCTGGTTCCGAAACCAGACAGCTCGTTCCGTCCAGTCATAGATCTGAGCTGGATAAACAAGCTGATCGTCGCTTTGAAGTTCTATATGGAGACAATTCGATCAGTCAGAGCAAGTATTCGGGTGAAGGACTATGCTACAAGCATAGATCTCAAGGATGTGTACTTTCACGTCATGGTACATCCGACATTCAGAAAGTATCTACGCTTCGCAGTCCTAGGAGTTGTCTATCAGTTCCGATCGATGTGCTTCGGTTTGAACCTAGTGCCCTGGGCTTTCACTCGAATAATGAACTCGGTAATGATGCATTTCCGAGCTCATTCCTCTGCGGTAACGTCGGCCTACCTGGACGACATTCTTCAGAGGTACGGCAACGAGTTAATGCTTCAGAACGATGTGCAGAATCTGCTTTTATTACGACGTCTCGGTTTTATTATAAACGAGAAGTCGGTTCTGGTGCCGTCCAAGTCATTCACCCACTTGGGAATGAGCTTCGAGATGCACAACAATCTTGTTCGTCTGCAGTTAACCAGAGCGAAATTAATCAGTTGTTACGCTCGCTATTGTCTTCACTCAGACAAAGTCACAGCGAGAGAATTCATGAGACTCATAGGTCTGTGTGGAGCCGCTGCGGATCTCATTCCGATGAGGCGGTTACGCACTCGTCCTCTCCAAATTTTCTTGACTCAGAATTGGACAGTAAAGATTCATTCGCTCGATACAGACGTTCTCTTATCAAATCAAGTGAAACAAGAGATTCAGACTTGGGCAAACATTCAGTGGTTGACTCAGGGAGTTCCACTGCAGTTGCCGGATCCGAGTTTTACTATTATGACGGATGCTAGTCAAACAGGTTGGTGTGCAACATTGATCCCAACGGATTCGAAGTGCCAGGGTCTTTGGGATCCGCAGTTTCTAGGCAAGCACATAAACATCAAAGAAATGATGTCAATTTGGCTTGCACTAGGTCATTGGATGAACATTATTCAGAAAGCACATGTCCAAATCCTGTCCGACAATACGACAGTAGTAGCGTATATTCGGAACCAGGGAGGCACTCATTCCATTCCGTTTTTCAATTTAACGGAAAGAATCCTTCTGTTTGTACTAGAACACCAAGTTCTACTTTCGGTCCGTCATATTCCGGGTCGTCTGAATGTATTAGCAGACTCCCTTTCATGGAAGGGTCGCTTGTTGCCGTCAGAATGGACTCTCAACAAACAGGTATTCAATCAGATTTGCTTCCAATGGGAGCGGCCAATGATAGACTTATTCGCGACACAGCTCAACAATCTGTTGCAGACGTATGTGTCTCCATGTCCGGATCTTCGAGCATATGCAGTAGACGCTCTATCGATCTCGTGGGACGGAATGATAGGATATGCGTATCCTCCAGCGCCGTTGATTCAGCAGATATTGCTAAAGATAAAACAATCTCAATGCAAAATTCTGTTGGTAGCATCTCTGTCTCCACAGAGACCGTGGATAAATCTACTCAGGTGTCTGCTGTGGGACATACCGCGGAAGCTTCCTCCACGAGAGGATCTTCTTTCGCAGGGGAAATCGCATCAACTACATCACAACCCGCAAGGTCTCAACCTTCACGTATTTCTGTTGTGCGGTCCTTCTTGCACGGCAAGCATTTTACAGGACAGGCAGTGGACGCAATTTCTAACTGTAGGAGGACCTCCTCTTGGCTAAACTATGCGGCTAAGTGGAAGGTCTTTTGTCGTTGGTGTAGGGATCATTCTGTTGATATTTTTGATCTCTCCATTCCAGACATTGCAAACTTTCTAGTATACTTGTTTGATGAGATCAAACTGCAGCCTGTTACTATTAAAGGTTATAGGTCTATATTATCTGATACCTATGCACACCATGATAGTTTACAAATTGGATCTAATGTCTCTTTATCTAAATTAGTTAGAAACTTTTCGATAAATAGACCTAGAACCCTTAGATTAATTCCTAAATACTTAACCCCGATTGCCTACATGGGGGCACGATGACGCCGTGTACTAAGGCGTACTGCACGTTGGTGGTGCACATGTCTTCAACCAATCTAACCCTGCCTGTGCCGCGGTGCAGATTTCAGAGTTACGATGTTGGAGAGCTGACAGCTGCTCGTCGTTGCTCGGTGTTCTCTCCGGGTACTCCGGCTTCCTCCACCCGTAAAGCTGTCACCGACATGATATGACCCTGGCTGTTAATGTGTCGTTAAAACCCTAATAAAAAAAAATTAAAAAAAATTCCTAAATGGAATTTAGCTTGGGTTCTTCTTAAACTAAAAGAAAAACCATTTGAGCCTCTTGAGACAGTGGACTTCAAATTCTTATCTTATAAGACAGCATTTCTCTTAGCTTTCTCTTCTGCTAGAAGAGTCAGTGAGCTTCATGCACTATCTGTGGACGATTCTAACTATCGTAGTGTCGGGAACACTATTAACTTTACTACTAATGTTGGATTTTTGGCTAAGAATCAGGCTCCTAATAAATATCTGGATCCTATTGTTATTAAGGCCCTTCCGTCTTCAGATGGGCATAGGCCTTTACTCTGTCCGGTAGAGCTTTACGTATTTATAAACGAAGATCTCAGTTTATCAGAAAGGGACGAAAACGCTTCTTTTTGTCTCTGATGCCTAATAGAAAGGACATTATGGTCCATTCTATTGCTAGATGGATTCAATTAACTATCCGTACTGCTTATGATAATCTATCTTCAACTCAGCAGTCTGTGCTTAAGATTTCGGCTCATGAAGTAAGAGCTCTTTCTACATGTTGGGCTTACGCAAATAGTGTTGCTATTTCAGATTTAATGAAGGCTGCATATTGGTCTCAGCCATCCACATTCACGAATTTTTATCTCAGAAATATTGAGTCCATTTCTGGAGACCTGCATTGTTTATGTCCGTTATCTGTTCCTCAGAATGTCGTCCACTAAACAGTTGCAACTATAGTTATGCAGGCTTTCTGTTCCGGCAGTGACTCTGTCCTGCTGCCCTCTTCGCTCTGGGCTATTTGACCCAGGGCAAGAGGAAGGGGGGGGGGGGGGAGGGTGTTCCCTTAGGTCACCTGCTTTATAGTGAAAAGCAAGGGGATACCTCCTCCGGAGTCAGTAAATTCATTCATGTCATATTTTTAAAGTATAACTCGGTGTGAAGCATTTGTATATGTCACGTGTCAAACGGGCGTTAATATACAATCCTCGGACACTTTTAATGAGCATAAAGAATCTCAATTCTCTGGACTTACTTTATTTATTGGCTTACTTTAAAAATAATTAGTATAAAGGGTTATACTGGTTGTTAATAGAGAACATGGATGTTATTTTGCTCAATTATGAAAGGTGTTGTGTCTTTCTAATTTGTCATAATAAGAAAGATACATGTAAAACCTAATCCTCCTTTACTCCTCGAGGGGATAACTCTATTATATATAGTTGAGCTTATTGGATTTTCTTCTATGTCCTAGGCCCTCCAGCCATTTTTCTATTCAGCTATGTCTGGGTCATTGGTACAGTATAAAAATGTTAAAAAATTTATAGTAATTTATATATTTTTTATACTTACCAATGACCCAGACGGGGATGGCCCTCCCAGGAGTTGGGAACTCGTACCTCCCCGCTGAGTACATAGCGCTGACCAGGCACTGCTTGTAAGAATGATAATTGGCGCCAGTTTTGAGACCTCCTTGATATTGCGCATGCGCAGTGGAGGAAAAGTATGGAGGACCATTTAGGACATGTTATTTTCGGTTTGGGATGCAAATTTTGGGGATTGGGGGGCAAAATTTGTGTTTGGCCCTAGATTTTTGAGAATTAGCACCAGCTAAGTCTGGGTCATTGGTAAGTATAAAAAATATATAAATTACTATAAATTTTTTAACTTTTATTGAAAACATAGCATACAGGGAACAGAAATTAACGTATTCTGAATTATCACAATTCTTGTCATATTTCATAATCGTTTCATAAACATTGAACATTATTCTTTTCATCAAACACAACACACAGTCAAGTTGAGCCACAGTGTCACTGACACTTTCATTTTAACCCTTTGAATTCTAGTAGTATCTTCCATGTCAGTTCAATGGAAGCACTTGGCAGGGTCCATATTCATTATTTGAGGTAGACAAATCAATATTTTCACTGGGCAGCCTCAGGGCTGCACATTGAAAATATTGATTGGTCTACCCCACACATTTACTGAGCAGTCATCCTATTTAATGACGTTATGACATATCATGTTCCTGGCCGGAAAACCGGCCACTAGGGTTCAAAGGGTTAAATCCTTAAATAACTTTGTGCAGAATCACTAGGCCTTTTGTCAGGTAAGCGCTTCAGTCCCTTTGGGGCATCTTGTTTACTAATGACAGTGATGTTCCAGCAAATTGACCTTTCTCAAAAAGTTAATATTTCCGTGTGAGGATTCATTGAAAGTAACCTTGTTTTATTTTCAGGTTGAAATTCCTGATTTGAAGACCGATTTTACTTTACCTGCATCTTCTATGCCAAAGTTTGATTTTAGTAAAACTTCATCAGTTGAGAATGTAAAGAAATCATCCTCAGAAATTACAGAAGTCAAATTTGATTCCACCACTAGCAAATCAAGTTCCTCTGTCAGGAGTACTAAAGAAGAAAATCGGCCAGCAATGCAGTTTACATTTTCATCACCAATTCACAATCCACCACCATCACCATCCTTAGAACGTTTATCACCTGGTTCAAAAGTAAGTTATTATTAGGTCACCTGACTGAAAGTCAAGGTGAGCTATTGTGATCACTCACAATCTATCGTCCATGAACATGGTGTTTGTGACTTCTCCTCCAAAACCGGGGGTCCAAGTTCAGTTAAATTTGAGAGGATTGTTCTGACATCACATTTTGTTTCTGTTCAAATCAACCTGCCCAGCTCCATCTGTAGGGGTCGCAAAAAATGCTTTAAAATTAAAAAAAAAATAACTCATGAACCAGTGAGTACAATCATTAGCTCACCTGAAAGTCAGGGTGAGCTTTTCTCAACACTCTTTGTCTGTCGTCCTGAGTGAAGGTGGTGTTTGAGCCTCTTTCTCCTAAACCATTGGCCACATTTTAATTAAATTACAAGTAAGTAGTGGTTATATAGTGGCATTTTGATTTTTATGCAAATTAGGTTTCTGCTCATATTGAGCAGAAGGGTTTGGAAAAAATGGCCTTATTTTTTGAAAATCTTTTTCAGAGACTTGATATGTGGTATACAGAGTCCTTTTGAGGTTTAGAATCAAGTTTGTTCAAGAGAAGTTTGTGGGGCATTATTATACCCCCGCTTCGAAGAAGTGGGGGCTATATAGGAATCACCCTGTACGTCCGTCCGTCCGTACGTCTTTCCGTCCAGACAAATTCTTGTGTGCGCAACTCCTCCTACATTAATGAACCGATTTTGATGAAACCTTCATCTCTACTAAGTGAACATGTGCATATTCCAAACTTTTTGATCTGCGACAATTTTAACCAGGTTATCTCTCTTGAACTTTGATTTAATATGTGTTTCTATATGAAATTCTTGTGTGCGCAACTCCTCCTACATTTATCAATCAATTTGGACAAAACTTTTCAGACATCATTACTACTAAGTGAACATGCGCATATTCCAAGATTTTTGATCTGTGACAATTTTAACCAGGTTATCTCCCTTTGACTTAGATTTATTGTGTCTTTCCATCCGAACAAATTCTTGTGCGCAACTCCTCCTACATTAATGAACCGATTTTGATGAAACCTTTCAAACATCATCTCTACTAAGTGAACATGTGCATATTCCAAACTTTTTAATCTGCGACAATTTTAACCAGATTATCTCTCTTGAACTTTGATTTAATATGGGTTTCTACATGAAATTCTTGTGTGCGCAACTCCTGCTACATTTATCAATCAATTTGGACAAAACTTTTCAGACATCATCACTACTAAGTGAACATGCGCATATTCCAAGATTTTTGATCTGTGACAATTTTAACCAGGTTATCTCCCTTTGACTTAGATTTATTATGTCTTTCCGTTCGAACAAATTCTTGTGTGCGCAACTCCTCCTACATTAATGAACCGATTTTGATGAAACCTTTCAAACATCATCTCTACTAAGTGAACATGTGCATATTCCAAACTTTTTGATCTGCGACAATTTTAACCAGGTTATCTCTCTTGAACTTTGATTTAATATGGGTTTCTGCATGAAATTCTTGTGTGCGCAACTCCTCCTACATTTATCAATCAATTTGGACGAAAGTTTACAGACATCATCACTACTAAGTGAACATGCGCATATTCCAAAATTTTTGAGCTGTGGCAATTTTAACTAGGTTATCTCCCTTTAACTTAGATTTATTATGGGTTTCTACATGAAATTCTTGTGCGTGCAACTCCTACATTTATCAATCAATTTGGACAAAACTTTTCAGACATCATCACTACTAAGTGAACATGTGCATATTCCAAGATTTTTGATCTGCGACAATTTTAACCAGGTTATCTCCCTTTGACTTAGATTTATTATGTCTTTCCGTTCGAACAAATTCTTGTGTGCGCAACTCCTCCTACATTTATCAATCAATTTGGACGAAAGTTTACAGACATCATCACTACTAAGTGAACATGCGCATATTCCAAAATTTTTGAGCTGTGGCAATTTTAACTAGGTTATCTCCCTTTAACTTAGATTTATTATGGGTTTCTACATGAAATTCTTGTGCGTGCAACTCCTCCTACATTTATCAATCAATTTGGACAAAACTTTTCAGACATCACCACTACTAAGTGAACATGCGCATATTCCAAGATTTTTGATCTGCGACAATTTTAACCAGGTTATCTCCCTTTGACTTAGATTTATTATGTCTTTCCGTTCGAACAAATTCTTGTGTGCGCAACTCCTCCTACATTAATGAACCGATTTTGATGAAACCTTTCAAACATCATCATTTCAACTAAATGAACATACGCATATTCCCAAATTTTTGATACCTTTCAAACATTATCAGAACTAAGTGAACATACGCATATTCCCAAATTTTTGATCTGCGACAATTTTAACCAGGTTATCTCCCTTTAACTTGGATTTATTATGGGTTTTCAAATGGGATTCTTGTGTGTGCAACTCCTCCTACATTAATGAACCGATTTTGAATACATGTTGCACATTGTAAATGTGTTTTTCCAAATGTAAACCATATATGTGTGGGCTCTTTAAGTATTCAGTGCTGTTCAGTGGAAGGCCACATGCAAATACAAATTTCAACAACAAAAAATGATCTTTATGTATACATTTCCTTATGGCCTTCGCCTACATGATCAGAAGTGCATTCCTCTAAAAACCCAAAGCGGGGGTATTAATCACCTTCAGTGATAGTTCTAGTTTGCCTTCGTTAACACGCCAAAATTCAGAACAAAATTCGATTTGAACCAAATTTGATATGAGATGATAATGGGTCATAAGTAGATGATTGATTAAAAAAATTTTTTTCTCATTGCCCCGTGGGAACCTCGGGAGCTAAAAATAGGGAAAACCTTAAAACTGCCATATCTCCAAAACTACACGGCACAGAGAATTCTTATTTTGTATAAAGCTTACTTTTATCCAGTAGAATAGAATGGTTAAAAAAAATTCCTATCGGTTTGATCACAAGGTACTTTTTTCAGGACTTTGAAAAAGTGCTGAGTCAGCACTTTTTAACACTTGTTGGCAATGGGAAAAACATTAAAAAATCTTCTTCTCCAGATCCAGCAGGCTTAATATTTTGATATTTGGTATGCTACATTGTGGGGTGGATCTGATTCAAGTTTGTTCAAATCGGCTCCCTAGATTCATATTTGGGCTCACTATAGAAGCTTGAATTCGAACTTAGTGCATTTCAGGCAAATTTCTTCAAAAATCTTCTTCTCCAGATCCAGCAAGCAGAATCTTTTGATATTTGGTATGCAACATCGTGGGGTGGATCTGATTCAAGTTTGTTCAAATCGGCTCCCTATATTCATATTTGGGCTCACTATAGAAGCTCGAATTAGAACTTAGTGCATTTCAAGCAAATTTCTTCAAAAATCTTCTTCTCCAGATCCAGCAAGCAGAATCTTTTGATATTTGGTATGCAACATTGTAGGGTGGATCTGATTCAAGTTTGTTCAAATCGACCCCCTGGATTCATATTTGGGCTCACTATAGAAGCTCGAATTCGAACTTCGTGCATTTCAGGCAAATTTCTTAAAATATTTTCTCAAGATCCAGCAGTCAGAATCTTTTGATATTGGGTATGCTCCATGCTTAGGGGGTGAGATTCGAGTTTGTTCAAGCCAAGTCCTGGGTTCATATTTGGGCTCACTGTGTTAGCCTGAATGATAACTTAGTTCAAAATGAGGAATTTTCTTTAAAAATCTTCTTATTCAGATCCAGCAGTCGGAATGTTTTGATATTTGGTGTGCAGCATCCTTAGGGGGGTGAGATTCAAGTTGTGGAGAAATATTTGCCTTCATAAGCATATTTGCTAAATTTAACAATTCTCCAGAACCACTGATCAGAATCTTTTGATATTTGATATAAAGCATCCATGGGAATGAGGGGGGGGGGGGGGGGGGGGGGAAGAGGGGGTGGGGTGAGCAGATAACAGTTTGTTAGCTTAACTTGACAAAGTCATGATAAGCTATTGCCATCACACGTGCGGAAGTCTGTGAGTCTGGACATCTGTTCACTTTTTCTTTGGCACAGGCTACACCCCATAGTTCTTGTCCGATCATCACCAAATTTCATATACAGGTTCGAGGTCATGTCTAGATGAGAACGTCCCCTTTTGGTTTTGATCATCAGCCGTTACAGCTGCGAGACCCGAAAAACTTTAGCACAGTCTACAGTTTGTCGTTTGTATGAAGGGATTTCATTGTAACTTGGTCAGATGACTCCGTATAATGTCTAGATAAGAACATCCCCCTTTGGTTACGATCGGTCACCTGTGACGGCTGCGAGAGCCCGAAAACCCTTAGCACATTCTACAGGTCATATTTATGAAGGGATTTCATTGTAACTTGGTAGGATGACTCTGAATAATGTCTAAATGGGAACGTCCCCTTTTGATCGCGATCGGTCAACCATGAGGGCTACGTGGGCCTTGAGCACAATCAACAGGTCATATTTATGAAGGGATTTTATTGTATCTTCGTAGGATGACTCTGTATAATGTGACTTAATGTCTAGATGAGAATGTTCCCTTTTGGTCGCGATCGCTCTACCGTGATGGCTTCCCATGCCCAAAACCCCAAAATATTTAGCACAGTCTACAGGTCGGATTTATGAAGGGATTTCATTGTAACTTGGTAGGATGACTCTGTATAATGTCTAGATGAGGACATCCCCTTTTGATCACTATCGGTCAACTGTGACAACTGCAAGAGCCCAAAAACTTTTAGCGCAGTCTACAGGTCGTTGTTTTTTTGAAGGGAATTCATTGTAACTTGGTAGGATGACTCGGCATAATGTCAAGACGAGACCGTCCCCTTCTTGTCGTGATCGGTCAACTGTGACGACTGCAAGATCCCCAAAACCTTTAGCGCTGTCTTCAGGTCTTCATATTTATGAAGGGACTTCATTGTAACTTGGTAGGATGACCTCATATAATGTTTAGATGAGAACGTCCCATTTTTGTCACGATCAGTCAACCATGGCGGCTGCGAGAGCCCAAAACCTTTAGCACAGTCTACAGGTGATATTTATGGAGGGATTTCATTGTAACTTGGCAGAATCACTCCGTATATTGTCTAGATGAGAACATCCCCATTTGGTCACAATCGGTCAACTGTGACGGCAGCAAGAACCCGAAACCTCGAAAACCTTTAGCACATTCTACAGGTCATTTTTATGAAGGGATTTCATTGTAACTTGGTTGGATGACTCCGAATTATGTCTAAATGGGAACGCGCCTTTTGGTCACGATCAGTCAACCATGATGGCTACGTGGACCCAAAGCCCAATAACCTTGAGCACAGTCAACAGGTCATATTTATGAAGGGTTTTTTAGCTCACCGAAGGGAGTTTAACTTATTACTGGCCGTCCGTCGTCAAATGACTTCTCGTCTGAAACCACTGGTCCGATTTTCACGAAACTTCATATGGATATTCATTACTATATGGCAATTCAGATTTGTTCAAATGAAATGGCCACGTCCTTGAGGGCTCTGTATGGGGAATAACTCTGATAGCACCGTATGAATTATAGAAAAATTATTAAAAAATCTTCTTCTCCAGAACCAGTGGGCAGAATCTTTTGATTCAAGTTTGTTCAAATCTGCCCCCTGGATTCACATTTGGGCTCAGTATAGAAGCCCGAATTCGAACTCAGTGCATTTCAGGCAAATTTCTTAAAAAATCTTCTTCTCCAGATTCAGCAGGCAGAATCTTTTGATATTTGGTATGCAACATTGTGGGGTGGATCAAGTTTGTTCAAATCGGCTCCCTAGATTCATATTTGGGCTCACTATAGAAGCTCGAATTCGAACTTAATGCATTTCAGGCAAATTTCTTTGAAAATCTTCTTCTCAAGATCCAGCAGGCAGAATCTTTTGATATTGGGTATGCACCATGCTTAGGGGGGTGAGATTCAAGTTTGTTCAAGCCAAGTCCCTGGGTTCATATTTGGGCTCACTGTGGTAGCCTGAATTATAACTTAGTTCACAATGAGGAATTTTCTTCTTCAGATCCAGCAGTTGGAATGTTTTGATATTTGATACGCAGCATCCTTAGGGGGTGAAATTCAAGTTTGTTCAAGTCATGTCCCTGGTCCATATTTGGACTCACTGTGGGAGCTTGAATTGTTACTTAGTTCGAAATGAGGAATTTTCTTTAAAAACCTTCAGATCCAGGAGTCGGAATGTTTTGATATGTGGTGTGTAGCATCCTTAGGGGGGTGAGATTCAAGTTTGTTAAAGCCAAGTCCCTGGGTCCATATTGGCTCCCTGTGGGAGCCTGAATTATAACTTAGTCAATATGAGGAATTTTTAGCTCACCGAAGGGAGCTCAACTTATCCGTCGTCATCCATCGTCGTGAACATTTTTCAAATGACTTCTCTTAAACCACTGGTCCGATTTTCACGAAACTTCATGTCGACGTTCATTACTATATGGCAATTCATATTTGTTAAAAACCTTCTTCTGTCATCCAGCAGTTGGAATGTTTTGATATTTGGTGTGCTGCATCCTTAGGGGGGTGAGATTCAAGTTTGTTAAAGCCAAGTCCCTGGGTTCATATATGGGCTCCCTGTGGGAGCCCGAATTATAACTTAGTTCAATATGAGGAATATTCTTTAAAAATCTTCTTTTTTTTTAGATCCACTGGTCAGAATCTTTGGATATTTGGTATAAGCTTTTCTTGGGGGAGCAGATGCAACGTGTTGAAATCAATTCTCTGGGTTGATATTTAGGCTACCATGTCAGGTGTGCGCCCTCAGGCCCCTTGGGGCCTCTTGTTCTTGGGTGTAGCAGATGCAAATTATTGAAATCAATTCTGTGGGTTGATATTTAGGCTACCATGTCAGGTGAGCGCCCTCAGGCCCCCTGGGGCCTCTTGTTTCAAACCAGGTCCCTGGGTTAATATTATGGCTCCCAATTCGAGCCCAAATTTTATCTTAGTCTAATAAGAAGAATAATCTTTTAACCTCTTCTCCAGAACCACAAGTCAGAATGTTTTAATATATGGTATATAGAGTCCTTAGATGGGTTGGATTTAAGTTTGTTCAAAACAAGCCCGTAGTTAATAATATGGCTCTCTATGGGAGCCTGAATTTTAACTTAGTGCGGTGTGGAAGAAAATCTTTAAACATTTTCTTCAGATTCACCAGTTAGAATCTTTTTGATGTTTGATAATATCTTCCAGATTCAAGGATGTTCAAATCAACTGCCTTGATTAATATTTGGGCTCTTGACTGGAGCCTAAACTTTAACTTGGTGCAGTATGAGGAATATTCTTTAAAAATCTTTTATCAAATCCCCAGTCAGAATATCTTGATATATGGTATACATGTTTGTAAAAATCATGTCCCTGGGTTAACATTTGAGATTTTTTACTTTTTCCAATATGAGTAATAATCTGAAAATCTGCATCTCCAGATCCAATGGTCAGAATCTTGATTTGGTGTGTGTGGGGGAGGGGGAGGGGGGATTGGCATAGTTCAAGTTTGTTACCATCTCAGGACCAGACAAAATCATCTAACTGGACAACAGAATTATGAATAGTTTCATGACTTCATTCCTCTGTAGTGCTTATAGGCCCTAGTTGGTAATGAAATCCTTCTTTAAACTTTGTCAGGTGAGCACCTCAGGCCCCATGGGGCCTCATGTTATTAGTCCCCTACGGGAACCGTAAGGAGACTATAGGATTGCACTCTGTCCATCTTTCTGTCCGTCCGTCCGTCTGTCCATCTGTCTGTCTGTCTGTCTGTCTGTTTTTTATGTTACCACCTCTCCCTCCTACTTGCTTTAAGCTACACCTTTCATATTTGGTACATGGATAAATGGTTCTAAGGAGATGATGCACACTCAAAATTTTTTTTTCAAAATCCAAGATGGCGGAATGGCGGCCATTTTTGTTGTGTTTTTTAAGCTTTTTTTTTCTCTATCTTCATGTTACCACCCCTCCCACCAACATGGTTCAAGCTACACTTTGCATATATGGCACATGGATAGAGGGTTGGGAGGGGATGATGCACGTTCAATATTTTTTTTTCAAAATCCAAGATGGCGGCATGGTGGCCATTTTTGTTGTGTTTTTTAAGCTTTTTTCTCTATTTTATGTTACCACCCCTCACTCTAACATGGTTCAAGCTACACTTTTTATATCTGGCACATGGATAGAGGGTTGTAATAGGATGTTGCACGCTCAAAATTTTTTTTTCAAAATCCAAGATGGCGGAATGGCGGCCATTTTTAGCTCACCTGACTGAAAGTCAGGGTGAGCTTTTCTGATCACTTTTCGTCCGTCGTCCGGCGTCCGTCGTCCGGCGTGAAGGTGGTGTTTGGGTCTTTTTCTTCCAAACCACTGGCCGCATGTTAATGAAATTTCATGTGAGTAGGGGTTATATAGCGGCATTTTGATTTTTGGGCAAATTAGGTTTCGGCTCATATTGAGCAGAGGGGTGGGGCAAAAATGCTCCAATTCTTAAAAAATCTTCTTCTCAAGAACCAGCAATAGCAGAGACTTGATATTTGGTATGCAGCTTCCTTTTGAGGTGTAGACTCAAGTTTGTTCAAGAGAAGTTTGTAGGTCTATACTTGGCGATGTTATGGGAGGAGCAAAAATTTTGGCCCCACCCCAAATTTCTATTTTTTAAACCGAGAGGCCAATTTGAACCAAATTTTATGTGAGGGCTTATTGGGTCATAAGTACCTAATTTATGCAGAAATTTTTTTTCCTGTAGCCCCGTGGGAACCACAGGAGCTAAAAATAGAAAAAAATTAAAACGCCTATATCTCAAAAACTGCACGGCAGTGAGAATTTTTATTTGGTGTGAAGCTTTCTTGGGACCAACAGAAAGGATTGGTAAAAAAAAATTGCTATCGGTTTTATCATAGGGTACTTTTTCGGGACTCTGAAAAAGTGCTGAGTCAGTATTTTTTAACACAGTAGGCAATGGGAAAAAAATAAAGAATTGTTTTCTTCCAAACCACTGCTCTAAAAGCTTTCATATTTTACATATAACATCTTTGGAACATTGATTCACATATTTGTAGAAATCAAATTCCTCGGTCCATATTTGGGTTCCCTATGGGAACCCAAATGTTCAAATTAGTGCAATATGAGGGATATATTTTAAAAATCTTCTTCTTCGGATCCACAAATCAGAATCTTTTGATATTTGCTATGCATCATCCTTAGGGGGGTGAGATTGATGTTTGTTCAAGCCAAGTCCCTGAGTTCATATTTGGACTCCCTTTGGGAACCCAAATTGTAACTTAGTGCAATACGAGGTATATTCTTTTAAAATCTTCTTCTTCGCATCCACCGGTCAGAATCTTTTGATATTTGGTATACAGTATGCTTAGGGAGGTGAGATTCAAGTTTGTTCAAGTCAAGTCCTTCGGCTCATATTTGGTCTCCCTGTGGGAGCCCAAATTATAACTTAGTTCAATATGAGGAATATTCTTTAAAAAAAATTTTTTTTTCAGATCCACCAGTCAAAATGTTTTGATATTTGATGTACAGCATTCTTAGGGGCTGAGAGTGAAGTTTGGTAAAGCCAAGTCCCTTGGTTCATATTTGGGCTCACTGTAGAAGCCCAAATTATACCAAAATTTTTATTTTCCAAACCAAGAGGTCGATTTGAACCAAATTTGATATGAGGGCTTATTGGGTCACAAATACCTAATTTATGCCATAAATTGTTTTCCTGTCCCCCACGGCAACTACAGGAGCTGAAAAAATTTTTTTTTTTTGAATGCCCATATTTCCAGAACTACATGGCACTGAGAATTTTTATACAATGTGAAGCTTCCTTAGGGCCGGGAGAAAGGAATGGTGAAAAAAATGCCATTGGTTTTATCATAAGTACTTTTCCAGGACTAAAAGTGCCGAGTCATCATTTTTTAACACTGTAGGTAATGGGAATAACGTTGAATAATCTTCTTCTCCCAAACCACTGCTTCAGAAGCTTTTGTTTTTGGGTTCCCTATGGGAGCCCAATGTATAACTTAATTCAGTATGAGAAATATTCTTAAAAAATCTTTTTTTTCTGATACTCCTCTCAGAATCTTTTGATATTTGATTTTTAGTTTTCTTAGAAGCGGCAAATTGAAATTTGTTCAAGTTCTGGTTTATTGATAAAATTGGGCCCAGTAACCAATTCCTGCGTTGAAAGCCCTGTAAAGTGGGCAGTAATAGGCATAAACGATTGACCAAACCTGATATTATAATTATGCCTCTGTAATGATGTAGCCTTAGAAAGTGACCTTAAATTCCAATAAATAAATAGATAAATTATTGAGTACCCAATATGGGGATCTAACATATGAACACTCTGGGTTACTAAGTAGAGAAAACACTTTTATGTTGAAAAACTGATAATAACCACAAGGCAGAATCCCTTGCTATTTTGGTGATATGACTCGGCCAGTATCAGGTGAGCGCCCTCAGGCCCCGTGCTCTTGTTGTTGTGTTTTTTAAGCTTTTTTTCTCTATCTTCATGTTACCACCCTTCCCACCAACATGGTTCAATCTACACTTTGCATATTTGGCACATGGATAGAGGGTTGGGAGGGGATGATGCACGTTCAATATTTTTTTCTCCAAAATTCAAGATGGCACCATGGCAGCCATTTTTGTTGTGTTTTTTAAACTTTTTTTCTCTATTTTATGTTACCACCCCTCACTCCATCATGGTTCAAGCTACACTTTTTATATCTGGCACATGGATAGAGGGTTGTAATAGGATGTTGCACGCTCAATATTTTTTTTCAAAATCTAACATCTGTCTGTCTGTCCGTCTGTCTGTCTGTTTTTATGTTACCACCTCTCCCTCTAATATGCTTCAAGCTACACCTTTCATATTTGGTACATGGATAAATGGTTCTGAGGGGATGATGCACAGTTAATATTTATTTTTCAAAATCCAAGATGGCAGAATGGTGGACATTTTTGTTGTGTTTTTTAAGCTTTTTTCTCTATTTTATGTTACCACCTGTCCCTCCAAAATGGTTCAAGGTACGCCTTTCATATATGGTACATGGATAAAGGGTTGTGAGGGGACTATGCACGCTTAATATTTTTTTCAAAATCCAAGATGCTTATATACTCTAGTGTCTTCTGTGACAAAAACACCTTATGTCACAAAAGCACCGTAGGGGACTAATACCACCTCGGTGGTCAAACACTTGTTACTATCATATGCTGAAATGTTTGCTACATTCCATTTTTTTACATCTTGTATTAAAAAGATTGTCTAACTGGTTTTAATGAGCTAAATGCCTCATAGCCAGAATCCACCAACTAAAAAATTATGAGATGTATTTCAACTATGTTGTAGTGAATGAGGTAAAGGTAAAGACTATGTTAGTGTTGAAACGATTAGTGATTTTCAGGAATCGACTAGTCGCCAGCAGTAATCGATTACTAATCGACTAGTCGAAGCCCCCCATGTTATTGTTATCAAACATGTGTACCGCCGTTCTTCCCTGGTTAAAACTAACAGTAATACTTGCAATGAAACAATGGCAAGTGAAGCTTTCAAAGTCCCAAACACCTCTTTCAGTTTCGAGAGAGAATTAATGTTGGTAGCTTCTATTTAAAATCATTTTTTCTCAATATTGTCACTGATATTTTAATAAAATAAATCATTATTCAGGTTTTTTTTATATTATTCGTTCCATCCCATTGAATGTTAACAAAAGGAAGTGCTCTTTACGCATGCGTGATGTACATCCCCTGTCGAAAATTAAGCACAGTTAACGCCCACAGCAGTCATCAGCCTGTCAACAATTGTGCACCGAACACTCCCACACAACTTCTCGTATTATGACTTAACCTCTTATCTGTCCATAATTATGCATACATCAAAAACGCCTACTAATTTCCATATTGTCTGCTTTGAAAATCATCACCTGACCTGATTGGGTTTCCTCTTAACTCAGTTGCAGTTCGAGGAAAAGCTAGTTTCACTTTCAATTTCCCGGAAACTCGCAGATTTCCTGGAATTTGTCCGCATGTATTTACAAAATGAAAATAAAAAGCACATGGATTTTGTAATTGGTTCTTTGGTGATAACAAATTGTTCCAAATACGAACTGGTATGTGTTCTTCCATGATTTCTCTTTGATGTTTCTGTAAGACATTTCGAACTTACCAGTACCTGGTGAACAAATTGATGTCCGTAGGAGGCCTAATTTCATGTCAACTTTGGGTCCTAATTTTCCTTCAGGCTGCTCCCTCGAGAATAAGCTCACCCATATATTTTTCCCTGTTTACTTCACGCACCCCTGGTCTTATTCAATCTCTGGTCAGTTGGCCAACTAGGGTTGTTATTCATGCAGTCGGAAACATCAAACGCGTTATTTCCGTGGGTTGTTTTTTGATTTCGGGAGTTTACTTGTGACGTTCGCAACAATGTTGGGTGAGTTTAAGGGGATGGTGTATGGTTGGGGCAGATGTTCCGACTAATCGACTAGCACATTTAGGGATCGACTAATTTAATAATCGCGTCGACATCGATTAGTCGGCTAATCGTTTCAACACTAGACTATGTAACACGCCTGACCTTACCCGAAGAAATTGGTCAGTACCTAAGTTTAAGACTCTTATCCCTGTATCTAGCTTGCATTTACAATTCCTTTTGACACTGATTGCTTATGGTTCAGGTGGGTCTAACAGATTCGTGAAACTTGAAAAGAAAGCCTGAGAAAGGCACTTTGCATAAGAGAACTGATACCGATATGGGGATACCGAAAAACTTAACCGAACCAATCGTTAAATATCAAAACTGTCTAAATTTTCAACTTTTCCTACATTCACTCTTTACTCTTTATAAGTCCCTGTTGTAGCTTCATAACAGTTGAAAGGTTCATTTTCATGAAAGAAGTCACTGATTTTCTTTTCAGTTTTGTTAACCCTCAGTGGACTGGTCAACTGTACTGAATTCCCAGTAGACTACAACCTGTACATGTCAAATTGCTTAGCAGTGATTCTAGTCAAGGTTTGGCTTCCTGTTAACTGGTTGAGTGCTTGAAGCCACCATCAAGGCTTTCAGAAAAATGAGGGTACCCAAGCAAAAGCCAACATATTTTAAAACGATAACCAATGGCCCAGACTAGCTGGTGCTAACTCAAATTAATCCAGGGCCAAACACAAATTTTGCCCACCAATCCCCAAAATTTGCATGCAAAACCGAAAAAATTAAGTCCCAGATGGTTCTCCATACTTTTGTGATCTGCGCATGCGCAGTATCTAGGAAGGTAGACACAAATCAATGGTAAAATTGGTGGATCCAAGGGTATAAATGGATGATGGAAGTGAACAACGATGGTTTCAAACGTTCAGGGCTGTAACTTTATAATAATTATAAAAATTATTTCATGTTTCCTAATTTCGGGACATACGCCTGACGTCATCATTCTTGGTAATGATTTATCCAGTTTGTTAAGTGTTCCTTCCCTATCCCTCCTTGAAGCCTCCTGTTAAACTAAGCTTTTGGGCTATTTTTATTGAAATTTTTTATTAAATTTCTTGGGAGTTTAACATGTATTACAGAATGTTTATTCTGTTTATCCCCATGGTTACATCCCCACCCTAGGATGTTGTCGCGCTCTGATGAGCAAACAGAGCTAGTTGCTAAGGTGCTCTTGAATATTAGGCAAGGGATAAGGCCACTGGGCAATATTCTTAATCCCTTGCAGGCAGCTAACTCAACTGTTGAAGCGGTTACTCTGTCTGTGGGAGCCGTGACACCAGTTAAGTCCGTTGCAGTCGAAGTGTAGATTTGGTTAGGGCAAGCACCTTAAAATCAAAAACTCTCCCAGCGATGACAGAAATAGGGAGGAAATCAGCAAGTTTCTTTTCAGGAGGCTCAGCGAGGTCTGACAAGCCTGCGAGTGGGAGAGGTTCCTCTCTAACCCAACAACATTTGGGGCTAAATGTTGTTTTGAGAAACTTGCACCAGCTGGAGCATACGTCCACATCTTCCTCTCGGGACGCTCCGTCTAGACATCAGCCAGCCTCGGCTACAGTCATGGCTTCCTCCGCTACGATTCAAAAACACACACAATCGCATTCTAGCTACCCGACTTCAGATATCCAGCCAGCTGTGCGAAGATGGAGCCAGTCTTCTCCCGTGAAGTCAGACCATCCGGTAGTTAGGGAACCGAGGCTTCGATCATCGGGACTTTCGGAGAAGAGATACATCGCTGGAACTGCGTCCCAGGAGAAGCAAGTGGCTAAAAAACAGAAAACGACTGCTCCTCAAGCCTTGGTAACGGATTTGCTGTTGCAGATTGCGCAGCTGATCGCAGCATCCCAGCAAGTGCAAGAGCAGACTCCAGTAGTGAGCTGTCGGATGGTGCTGGGTCAGTGCAGTTATCTGCACATGCAGATGCAATGGACCGAATGTCACAGCTGATTCAGTCAGATGGTGAAAGGGACAAGGAAGAGGATTACCCTTCCCTTTCGGAGCAACATATGGTAGCGATGGAATTTATCCATCAGTACTATCCTGAATTTGTTCCACCTGATCAGAAAGCTGTGACAACTAGGGAGAAACTGCTGTCGTCTTTAGATGCAGACTTTGTGCGGAGGAAAGAGGAAGTTCTTTCCTTCCCGGTACAGTCTAGACAGGTGTCGCAGGCCTTTGACCATGTTGATGACACCATTTTAACCTCTCTGGTGCTAAAAAGAAAGTCGCTCTGGTCTCTGGATATACTCTGTTTATGAACAGGCTACCAAGAAAGCTTCCAGTGCTCCGCTTTTGAAGTCGGCGTCTCAAAAACACACTTCAGCAGACCAGGGTAAGTGAGGACGTTCAAAATCTTAATCATCTAAAGGGAACTCCTCGCGTGGGTATAAAAAACCCTCTTATAATTACTCCGGAGGTCTTCAGTACAGCGACAAGCGTCCTGATCTTATGAAGGCTGATTACTGGACACAGCCCTCTTCATTTACCAAGTTTTACCTGAGAAATTTAGAGTCCATCTCCAGTGATCTTAGATCTTTGGGTACTCTTTCTGTTGCTCAGAATGTTGTCCATTAATGTTACATCTATAAGGTCTTTAGCAGTGACGAACGGGAGCAAAATGGAGGCGAGTGGAAAATCGCTCACCTCAAATAAAGTGTGAGAGTGAAGAATGTGAGGAGAGTGATTTTGATTTATTTTGCAGTTTCCATTGACAAGCGTACTTTGAAACGAATGTATGAATACAACTGAACACGGATGGAATTTTTGACAGCGAAAATATATGTAACCCACTGAAATTAGTTCTAGATTTTAAATGGCAGATTATTAAAATCATGGAAAATGGATGCATAAATTCCAAATCGGGCACATTAATTTGTGTCACTGGTGAATTGGAGTGACAGGTGTCACAAGTATAAAAGGAAATAAGTAACGAGGCAACATTCTGCATGTGTTTGATAAAAAAAAATACGGAAGTATTAAAACATTTCTCAGATCTCAGAATGACCACTGTTTTTTTTATCTGAACATACATGTTCCTTTTGTGGTGGGAGTAAGCTCTGTTCGAGTTGTCAATGTACAACCCTCTTGCTGTTGGCGTGTCGTATATCATGTTCATAACGACAGAAAGGAAATTGTTTGGAATTGTACTTTAAACGCTTCAAATTATGAGTGATTCTTAAAAATTTCCCAACATCAAAACTTAATTGAATGTTTCTGTTGACGCAAATCAAAAGTATGAAAACACACCTAAGAATAGAGGCAAGCGATTATTCACGCACCTTGGACAATTTTTGCGAGAGCGATGGTGCGCCTTTCCCATGCGTCAATGCTTTAGGCAGTCTGCTCGAGCACTCATGCCGTTCTGCTGCTCTCTTCGTTCTTAGGAATTTTACCTCAGAACAGGGGGAGGGGTGGGGGTGGCGGTTTTTCCCTTATGATCATGTGGCTTTATAGTGAAAAGCAAGGGAATACCTCCTCCAGTGACAGTAGTCCTGCGTCGGTGCTGGGTAGTTTTAATGTGTAGCTCGGTGTGAAGCAATAACTATGTCTCATTTATGTACTGTTTTTAAAGTGTAGCTCACTGTGAAGCATTTGTATATGTTACTTGTCAAACGAGCGTTAATATACAATCCTTGGACACTTTTAAATGAGTATAAAGCGTCTCATTCTCTGGCCTAGCTTTATATATTTGTTTCCTTCACCGTATTAGCATTGTGGGTTATGCTGGCATTAAATGGAGAAATTATATGTTATGCTGGCATTAAATGGAGAAATTATATAATATGTAATGCTCAATTACATTGTTGTTGTGTCTTTCTCTTTTCTCGTAAAAGAGAAAGACATATATAATTCCTATGTCTTCTCCTATTCTCCTGTAGGAGCTATCGTTCACTGAAGTAATTGAGAGATTGGATTTTCCTTCAAGTCCTAGGCCCTCTAGCCTTTTTACGATTCAGCTAGTCTGGGCCATTGGTTGTGGTATAAAAATATAAATTTTAAGTAATTTGTATATTTTTTATACTTACCAATGGCCCAGGCGGGGATGGCTCTCCCATGAGTGGGCACTCATACCTCCCCGCTGATTATAACATGTAGCAGGAACTGTAGAAAGAATGATGGTTGGCGCCAATTTTGGTATCTTCCATGCGCAGATCACAGAAGTATGGAGGACCATCTAGGACTTAATTTTTTCGGTTTTGCATGCAAATTTTGGGGATTGGGGGGCAAAATTTGTGTTTGGCCCTGGATTAATTTGAGTTAGCACCAGCTAGTCTGGGCCATTGGTAAGTATAAAAAATATACAAATTACTTAAAATTTATCATTTTCCTTGCTCATGTTTCTGTCAAATGCAAATAATATGCTTATACAAATTTGTTTTGCCAAAATCTAGCCCTTAAACAGTTAAAGCAACCAAGATCTGACCAGAAATCACTGTTCAGGTGTTTTGTCTTCTGTCAACAGGACTTCCTAAAGATGGCATGGTCAGGGCACATTCTCTGAGATTGCAAAGCCTGAAATAGGTTTTTAAACATTAAGGTGCATTTAGAATAAGTCACAAAATTACTGTAGATATGATTTGTGGTTGTTAAAGAATGCCCTTGTTGAGCCCATTGGCAGTTTTTTCGCTTATAGCGTTGTGGTAGAATGATACTGCAACACCTTATTCTGTTTTTTTTCAGATGTGAATTCCTCTTTCGTACTCTTAGAAATCTCAGTCTAGTCAGATACCGAATACCAAAATGATACCGAGGCATGTCCTCCTGAAAATACTGAAACTAATACCGAGCTCAAAATTCCAATACCATCTTTACTTTGCCATGGAAAGAAAATGTCTGGTCTTTTAACTTCTTAATGTAGTACAATTGGGTCTTGAGTCCTCATCATATTTAATGTGGTGGGCACACTTATCCTTTGTATCCCAAATTGCTATCTGAAATTTCATGGTATTGGACCCCATTTCTGTTTTACTAATACGATAGGACCTGGTCATCAATGCCTATGAAGCAAGTCCATTAAAGTGGACATAAACTTGAATTCACTCTTGTGTTATGGTAATGATGTAGCCATAGATGCTGAAGATGACCATAACTCTTTCGTTGCCATACAGCACGACAAGAGTACATGCCACTGCCATGTACCCAGTGGAACTACACAGTCATAATACATAGAGTTTGAATATAGGGGAATAACTTTTTTGTTTTGAGGAGTATCTTTCTGAAACGTGGTTTTCTGGTAGATATAGGTCTGAATGTTGAATTGCATATGAAACGCAGTCATATAATGTCACATGACCATGGCAACCAAGATGGCCACCACACCAAAGTAAGGAAATATCGCCATATTTTGGGGGGGTGGAGGGGGGGGGGGGGTAGAGGGATAGAGGTGCAGATTTAAAATATTGGTCGGTATGGCTGAATCCAGCATGGATCAAACAGATCTTCTAAACCATATATTTGCCTGTCAAAACTAATTGTGTCATTTGCTGGCTGACTGACAACTCTTCTACCTCAAATCCTGCAGAATTTCTGACAGCACCACCATTCAGAACCAATTCTTGGCCTTGAGAGGTTAATATGTCCTTATCTTTGCCTTGAGGAGTTAATATTCAATCGTGGTTTCTGGTCTCGAGATATTGGTCAATTAAGATTTTGACGGTTTTTGTAAGAAAAAATATTTAGTTGTAAGTAAGAGGCTTAACAGACCTACAACTTGGCCGTCTATGACTACAAAGTTTGTAAAAAGTCTGTCTGAGCATTTTTAAGAATTCTGCCTCCAATAAAGTGTTGGAGAAACAAAAAACAAAAAAATATGAAAAAAGATACAAAAAATAAGAATCCCTAGAAAAACAAAGGTGTTTTTACTTCCAGGAAAAGCCTTGTTACTGAAATCTGCTGTTGGCTTGTACAGATTTTGTGTTACATAAAGAGTTTTAGCTTACAATAGAATTATAGGCTAAATGTTGTAAACCTTAAATGTACCCCTCAGCTGTTAGAAAGTAATTTTTAACTCTGGTTGTATGAAAGAACATATAGAGTTACAAAAAAACTGATTTTACATAAAGCTTTGAATAAAATCTCCTGTGATGAAGCCATCACAGACACTAATGACCGTGATAATGTAGAGATGATGTCTACATCTCTCCTCTGCTATCAAAGGAAAGACAATAATCTCGGGAACCAATGTTCCAGACAGTCTCGTATTAGACATTCTTGGCATAATGGGTACCAATTTATTATGGCCCAACCTAAGGAGGAATTGGAGTATCAATTGAGCCTTCCATCTGCTGGTGCATATTTCTTATCTTCCAACTGTCCATTCATCTGTCCATCAGTACAAACATTTTGCCTTGTAACCCAGGTGTGGATAATTAAATTTTCTGATAGACTAGGATCAGAGAAAGGATCTCCCAAGTTTGATGGATTCTGTATGCAAATTTTTTGCCAGAGTCATGGCCCCTTGTTGGACTTGGAAAAGGTGACTGTACAAACATTTCGTCTTGTAACTTGGGTGTGGGTGGTCGTATTTAGTTGGCCTTTGGGATGCTGATAGGCCAGCATGGGGTAAAGGATCTCCATGTAGCCCAGATTCTGTCTGCACTTTCTTGACGGAGTTGTGGTCCTTGGTGAACTTAGAAAATGCATCTGTACAAATATTTATTCTTGTAGATCGTGGGTGAATAATTAAATTTTGTTGTTTTTTGGTATGTTGATAGACCAGCATGGGGGAAAGGATCTCTATGCAAGATGGATTCTATTTGCGATCTCCTTGTAGCACAAATTCTGTCTTCACTTCTTTCTTGTTGTGGTCGCCTTGTTGAACTTAGAAAAGGCATCCTTTCAGTTATTTTGCATTGTTGCTCTGGTGTGGATGATCGTGTTAGATTGTCCTTTGGTATGCTTATAGACCAGCATGGGATCAAGGCTCTCCATGAAAGAGGCATTCTGTTATGACCCTTGTGGGCGTAGAAAATGCATAAGTACAAATGTTTCGACGTGGAGCTCAGATGTGGGTAATCAAATTCGATTGTCTTTTGGTATATTGATAGACCAGCAGTTGTGGCCATTGTTGGACTTGGAAAATAGTGATGTTACATCAGGGGCAAATTGTCATGCTTGGCATTGCTCTTGTTTAAATCAAGACTCTGATGACATATTTAATCCAGTAATTGAGGTCCAAATCTTCAATATGGGTATTAGGACAGTTCTGAAGAATCATTTAATCAGTCACTGATACATGTGTTGAAAAATTCTGAGGGATTACTTTTTGGATCAGTTGAAAACTCTCAAGATTATATTTATGGATGTAGTTGCATATGGAAAGGAGTATGAATTCTGTCAGTTCATGTAATGTCGGCTGTAAAACAGGTATCTTTTGTGTAGCATTCAAATCATTTGTGAAACTGTCCTAATTCTGACAATCCCCTTTTTTTGGCGTGGTTTCAGAAATCTAAATTATTTAAGGAACTATTGGCATCCTGCATACAGAAAACTGATTGTATACTGTGTGTAGCAAAAGGTATTTGTCCATCATCATTTAATGTATAAACCAGTTATTGCACATCAAGTTACAGTAACAATAAACTTGATTTAATTACATAAAATGTTAAATATTAGTTATTGGTAACCTTAGAATTATTTTTGAAAATAGGTACAGACAAGGAATGGTTGCATAATGTATCCTGAAAATGGAAGAATTATTGAATATAATTTGAAAATTTTGTTTTGTATTAAATTTTAGGACTTTACATTCAGTTCACCATTGAAGATTGATAGTCCCAAATGTGATATTTCACAGACATCACTCACAAGACCACCTCTCCATAAATTAGATGACCAAGACTTCAAGATCAGTTCTCAAGTCAACAGTGAAGACCCCAGTAAAGTTGGTATGTATCATCTATTCTTTGCCTTTAGTAAAAGCTTGAGAAATTATTTACTTTCACCATATAATACAGTGCAGATCTGTACAAGTTGAGAAGGCTGTGAAGGCTTACAACTCTTTGGGGGAAATATTGAACTGCATATAGAAGTAATCAACCTACTTCAAGTCTCAGGTCCCACTTTGCGAAATTTTGTCACCTCTGAACATATACCCTAATTTTTAGCTTAACTTGACAAAGTCAAGATAAGCTATTGCCATCACGCGTGCGGAAGTCTGTTAGTCTGTTCACATTTTCGTTAGCACAGGCTACACCCGGTAGTTTTTGTCTGATTGTCATGAAATTTCATATGCAGGTTTGAGGTCATGTCTAGCTGAGAACGTCCCCTTTTGGTCATGATTGGTCAACTGGGATGGCTACAGGGGCCCGAAGCCCGAAAATCTTGATCACAGTCTACAGGTCATATTTATGAAGGGATTTCATTGTAACTTGGTAGGATGACTCCAGATAATGTCTAGATGAGAACGTCCCCATTTGGTCGCGATCATTCAGCCAAATTGTGCCCGCGCCCAAAACCCGAAAACCTTGAGCACAGTCTGCAGGTCGTATTTATGGAGGGATTTCGTAACTTGGAAGGTTGACTCCATATAATGCCTAGATGATAACGTCCTCTTTTGGTCGCAATTGGTCAATGTGATGGCTACAGGGGCTCGAAGCCCGAAAACCTTTAGCACAGTCTACAGGTCATATTTATGAAGGGATTTCATTGTAACTTGGTAGGATGACTCCAGATAATGCCTAGATGAGAACGACCCCTTTTGGTCGCGATAATTCAACCATGACAGCTGCCCAAGCCCAAAACCCGAAAAACTTTAACACAGACTACAGGTCATATTTATGAAGGGATTTCATTGTAACTTGGTAGGATGACTCAGTATAATGTCTAGATGAAGACGTCCCCTTTTGGTTACGATCGGTCAACTGTGATGGCTACACAGGCCTGAAGCCCAAAAACCTTTTAGCACAGTATACAGGCTGTATTTATGAAAGGATTTCATTGTAACTTGAAAGGATGACTCGTTTTGGGATAATTTCACTGTAACTTGGTAACTTTCGTTGACAAACATTAATTGTGAGGGCCACATACATTAACTGTGAGGGCCACATTAACCCACCCCTCAATTCTTTAGTACAGTCTACACCTCATATTATTTTTATTGAAAACATAGCATACAGGGAACAGAAATTATCATATTCCCAATTATCACAATTCTTGTCTTATTTCATAATCCTTTCATAAACATTGGACATTATCCTTTTCATCAAACACAACACACAGACAAGTTAAGCTACAGTGTCATTCAAACTTTCATTTATATACACCTGGAACTTACTTAAGCACCCATTGAAATGTTTCATGACAGTGAAGTTGCTGTTAATGATTGTTAGGTCTTTCAGTACATTTCATCTTGTGAAACATGATGTTTCTGGTTGATAGGGTAAACCAAACACATCCCCTTGTCCAATTGAAGCATGCTTCCCACGAATGTCACAAAAAACGCTATCATCAACATGCAATATCTGGGTATAAAACAAGAAAATTTATCACTTTTTTTTTTAGCTCACCTAGCATAAAAGGCCATGTGAGCTTTTCTCATCACTTGGCATCTGGCGTCCGTAAACATTTCACATTTTTAGCTCACCTGACTTTCAGTCAGGAGAGCTATAGTGATCACTCGTCGTCCGTGAACATGGTGTTTGCGTCTTCTCCTCCCAAACCGCTGAACCAATTTAATTGATATTTGAGATAATAGTTTGTTATAACATCGCAATTTGATTTTGTTCAAATCAAGTTGCCCCGCCCGTGGGTAGGGCCACACCCAAAAAGTGTGCTGAAATCTTAAAAAATCTTCTTCTCATGAACCAGCAGTAGCAGAGACTTGATATTTGGTGTGCAGCTTCCTTTTGAGGTGTAGACTCAGATTTGTTCAAAAGAAGTTTGTGGGGCTATACTTGGCGTCGTTATGGGAGGGGCAAAATTTTTTGCCCCGCCCAAAATTTCTATTTTCCAAACCGAGAGGCTGATTTGAACCAAATTTATGTGAGGGCTTATTGGGTCATAAGTATCTAATTTATGCTGATTTTTTTTTTTTCCCGTAGCCCCATGGGAACCGCAGGAGCTAAAAATAGAAAAAAATTAAAACGCCCATATCTCCAAAACTGCACGGCACCGAGAATTTTTATTTGGTGTGAAGCTTCCTTAGGACCAACAGAAAGAATTGGTAAAAAAAAATTGCCATCGGTTTTATCATAGGGTACAGTTTTGGGACTTTGAAAAAGTGCTGAGTCAGCACTTTTTAAAACTGTAGGCAATGGGAAAAACATTAAAAAATCTTCTTCTCCAGATCCAGCAGGCAGAATCTTTTGATATTTGGTATGCAACATTGTAGGGTGGATCTGATTCAAGTTTGTTCAAATCGCCCCCCTGGGTTCCTATTTGGGCTCAGTATAGGAGCCCGATTTCGAACTTAGTGCATTTCAGACAAATTTCTTTGAAAATCTTCTTCTCCACATCCAGCAGGCAGAATATTTTGATATTTGGTATGCAACGTTGTGGGGTGGATCTGATTCAAGTTTGTTCAAATCGGCCCCTTGGGTTTATATTTGGGCTCAGTATAGGAGCCCAAATTTGAACTTAGTGCATTTCAGGCAAATTTCTTTGAAAATCTTCTTCTCAAGATTCAGCAGGCAGAATCTTTTGATATTGGGTATGCAACATTGTGGGGTGGATCTGATTCAAGTTTGTTCAAATCGGCTCCCTGGGTTTATATTTGGGCTCAGTATAGGAGCCCAAATTTGAACTTAGTGCTTTTCAGACAAATTTCTTAAAAAATCTTCTCCAGATCCAGCAGGCAGAATCTTTTGATATTTGGTATGCAACATTGTGGGGTGGATCTGATTCTATTTTGTTCAAATCGGCTCCCTAGATTCATATTTGGGCTCACTATAGAAGCTCGAATTCGAACTTAGTGCATTTCAGGCAAATTTCTTCAAAAATCTTCTTCTCCAGATCCTGCAGGCAGAATCTTTGATATTTGGTATGCACCATTGTGGGGTGAATCTGATTCCAATTTGTTCAAATCGGCCACCTGGATTCATATTTGGGCTCACTATAGAAGCCCAAATTCAAACTTAGTGCATTTCAGGCAAATTTCTTCAAAAATCTTCTCAAGATCCAGCAGGCAGAATCTTGTGATATTTGGTATGCAACATTGTGGGGTGGATCTGATTCAAGTTTGTTCAAATCGGCCCCCTGGGATTATATTTGGGCTCAGTATAGGAGCCCAAATTTGAACTTAGTGCATTTCAGGCAAATTTCTTTGAAAATCTTCTTCTCAAGATCCAGCAGGCAGAATCTTGTGATATTTGGTATGCAGCATCCTTAGGGGGGTGAGATGCAAGTTTGTTCAAGCCATGTCTCTAGGTCCATATTTGGGCTCACTGTGGGAGCTTGAATTGTAACTTTGTTCGAAATGAGGAATTTTCTTAAAAAATCTTCTTCTTCAGATCCAGCAGTCGGAATGGTTTGATGTGGTGAGTAGCATCCTTGGGGGGGGGGGGGGGGGGGGAGGGGGGGAATCAAGTGTGTTAAAGCCAAGTCCATGGGTCTATATTTGGGCTCCCTGTGGGAGCCCAAATTATAACTTAGTCAATATGAGGAATTTTTCTTTAAAAATCTTCTTCTTCAGATTCAGCAGTTGGAATGTTTTGATATTTGGCATGGAGCAACCTTAGGGGGCTGAGATTCAAGTTTGTTCAAGCCAAGTCCCTTGGTTCATATTTGGGCTCACTATGGGAGCCTGAATGACAACTTAGTTCAAAATGAGGAATTTTCTTTAAAAATCTTCAGATCCAGCAGATGAATGCTTTTGATATTTTTTATGCAGCATCCTTAGGGGGGTAAGATTCAAGTTTGTTCAAGCCATGTCCCTAGGTCCATATTTGGGCTGATTGTGGGAGCTCGAATTGTAACTTAGTTCAAAATGAGGAATTTTCTTTAAAAATCTTCTTCTTCAGATCCAGCAGTCGGAATGTTTTGATAATTGGTGTGCAGAATCGTTAGGGGTGTGAGTTTCAGGTTTGTTAAAGCCAAGTCCCTGGGTTCATATATGGGCTCCCTGTGGGAGCCCGAATTATGACTTAGTTCAATATGAGGAATATTCTTTAAAAATCTTTTTTTAGATCCACTGGTCAGAATATTTGGATATTTGGTTTCAGCTTTTATTAGGAGGAGCAGATGCAACTTGTGGAAATCAATTCTCTGGGTTGATATTTAGGCTACCATGTCAGGTGAGCGCCCTCAGGCCCTCTGGGGCCTCTTGTCATCTTCTCTGTAACCGCTGAGCCTGTGTGAACCAAACTTGGCAGGAATGGTCTATGGGAGGTCCTCTACAAACGATCCTCATTTTGTTCCCGTCGGATGAAAAACATGGCTTCCAGAGGCATTCTTTGATTCTGGTTGGTGGATTTTCAAAAATCTTCTCTGAAACTGCCAGGCCAAATTTTTGAAACTTCACATAAATGATGACTGGGACCCCCTCTACCAACGATCATCATTTAATGTTGATTGGGTCACAAACATGGCCGCAATTGCAGCTTATAGTTACTGTAGAAACCCTGTGAGACATCACATTTTCATCATCTTCTCTGGAACTACTGAGCTGACATGAACCAAACCTGGCAGGGATAGTCTATGGGAGGTCCTCTACAAACAATCCTCATTTTGATCCCATGGATTTGAAAACATGGCCGCCAGAGGCATTCTTTGATTCTGATTGGTGGATTTTGAAAAATCTTCTCTGAAACCACAGGGCCAAATGTTTTGAAACTTTGCATGGTTGATGACTGGGACCCCCTCTACCAACTATCCTCATTTAATGTTGATTGGGTTGCAAACATGGCTTCGATTGCAGCTTATAGTTACTATAGAAGACATTTTCATCTTCTTCTCTGGAACTACAGAGCTGACATGAACCAAACCTGGCAGGAATGGTCTATGGGAGGTCCTCTACAAACAATCCTCATTTTGTTCCCGTGGGTTAAAAAATATGGCCGCCAGAGGCATTCTTTGATTCTGTTTGGTGGATTTTCAAAAATCTCCTCTGAAACTGCCAGGCCTAATTTTTTAATACTTCACATAAATGATGCCTGTGACCCCCTCTACCAGTGATCCTCATTTAATGTTCTTTGGGTTGTAAACATGGTCATAATTGCGGCTTATAGTTACTATAGAAACCCTATGGGATATCACATTTTCATCATCTTCTCTGGAACTACTGAGCCAACATGAACCAAACCTGGCAGGGATAGTCTATGGGAGGTCTTCTACAAAGGCTCCTCATTTTGTTCACCATGCATCGAAAAACATGGCTGCCAGAAGCATTTTTTGATTCTGATTGGTGGATTTTGAAAAATGTTCTCCTGAAACCACAGGGCCAAATGTTTTGAAACTTTGCAGGGTTGATGACTGCGACACCCTGTACAAACGATCCGCATTTAATGTTGTTCGGCTTGCAAACATGGCTGTAATTGCAGCTTATAGTTACTATAGAAACACTATGGGAAATCACAGTTTCATCTTCTTCTCTTGAACTACTGAGCCAATGTGAACCAAACATCGCAGGAATGGTCTATGAGAGGATGGAAATATGTGGCCGCCAGAGACTATATTCTAATGCTTAACACAATGCCTCTCCTGTCTGCACAAAGATCCGTACTGTCAGCAAAATATTTGTTTTTTTGAGAATCTGGTAAGGGTTGGTTCCAGTTTTCACCACTGAGAACTGGAAAAAAACCCAAAATATTGTGTATACAGTACAAGTAAAAATAAGTGTAGCATAACAGCAATAAACTAAGTAAACTACTGCTCCTGCACTGACAAGATTAGAATCCAACATATTTTTATACTGTACCAATGACCCAGACTTAGCTGGTGCTAACTCTAACAAAACCAGGGCCAAACACAAATTTTGCCCCCCAATCCCCAAAATTTGCATCCAAAACAAAAAGAAATCATGTCCTAAAGGACCTCCATACTACGCCTCTACTGCACATGCGCAGTGACGCAGTCGTCCCGAAATTGGCGCCAATTATCATTCTCTGTTTGGCCCTTCATCAGTCAACATCTCACTGATCTTTGTGCTTGTAAATCTCAGTTTAAAGGATGCCAGACACGTAATTTTTGGAGAAAATGTGATTCTAAGGAGGATAGAAGGAGGAGAGGAAAAAGAAGTGGCAAAAAATAATCAGGGCTGTACTTAAAATTTTTTGATGAAATTATGTTAAGTTGCCTATTTTCGAGGCATGGGCCTCTTGTTGTCATTCTTGCTAATTGTTGCACTGCTTATTCAGTGTTTCCTCTCCCCTAGCCTTCTAAAGTCCCCCCTTGCAATTCTCCCATGCTTTTGGCATATTTTTGAGAAATTTCATTTCTAAAATTTCCTGGGAGAGTTGCTTGGTTACAGAATGTTTTCTGTTATTTTCCCCATAGTTACGTTTTCACCCATGGGTGTATAACGTTTGTGTTCTGCATCTTCCATCTGATGTTCTACAGATTCTCCCCTGGGAGTCTCTGTTTTGCATCAGATAGAGTGTAATTGATGACTGATTCCGGGCCAGTTTTTTCAGTGCCTGGAGTCATGTTTTCTAGTGTGTTTACACTGTTTGTTTTCATTGGCAACAGCCTTTTTTGAGGGGGGCTGTTTGCCTTTGTTGTAGTTTATCTCATTATAAGATACATTTATATTATCCGAAAGTGTCTCATTAATTATTTTATATAAATTTAAAATTTTTGACCACACTTTGCCATCGGATCCATCGGGGCTCAACATTACTTTTCAGCAACTTGGGCTTCGCTGAAAAAATATTTTTTCAAAATTATTTTGTTTTGCAATTGTTTTTTCATTTATTAATGGATCATGTTATTATGTATCTTTGTGTCAGGGGTTTTTGCGAGTAACTAGGACTTATTGTTGTTCTTTCACAATGAAGGGACGTTGTTCAAATTGTAATAGGAAGAAATCTTCCTCTGACTTTCATGATCATTGTATTAATTGTAGTCAGTGTTCTCGCATTAATCCCTGTCCTATATGTGAACATTGGGATGAGAAACATTGGAAACGTGTGTCACGATATGTTGTTTCTGGAGAAAGCGCGATGCCGGCTCTTTCTCCGCAAGGTCACTCTACTCTCTCAGTTTCTATTTCAGAGGAACCAGAACAGGGTGATGTTTCCATGTTATCTTCTTCAAGTGTGCGTCCGTCGTCACAAATGAATTCAGAGCTAGCGGCAAAAGTGCTCATAGAGATTAGACAAATGTCGTCCGCTAGCTCGCCCGGTGTAGCGTCCATTCACCGAATGGTTCGGCAGCCGGGTTCGTCCGATGCGGTCCAAGAGGAAATTTTGGGTGATGCGAGCACTATAAACATAATAGATGCACACCCAGTGACGGCGGATAGTAAGCGAGAACGGAGGAAGCCTTTTAGTCCGGTTCCTAGCTCGTCCAGGTCCAGCCGGGCCGCGAGCGAGAGAGGTCCCTCTCTCGTACAACAACATCTGGGACCAGATGTTGTGGTACAAAATGTGTCTTTAGCGGAGCATACGTCCGTCGCTCGGGACGCTCCGTTGTTTTAGCAGTCCGCAGAGACTGTTAAGGCTTCCTCTTCTCGTCAGCGCACACGACCGCACCTTGGCTGCGTGACCGCCGATATATTACCAGCTTCGCCGATGAAGGATTCTTCGGCGACCAGGTCACACCATCCGGCAGCCAGGGATTCGAGACCAATGGACTCAGGACGTTCGCATAGGAAAAGTATGCGGGAGCCATCTGATGCGGAGCTGCCCTCGGCGAAGCAGCGAAAGACTGCGCCTCCGCAGGTCTCGACGCCGGACATTCTTGTGCAGATAGCACAGCTTATCGCAGCAGCCGACAGAAACGGTGTCGGATCGAGAATTATCCGACGGCGCTGGGTCGGTACGCTCCGCCGAAGCATCGGGGGCGGACGACCGGGAACATCATGAGGTCCGACCGGATGGTGAAAGGGATACGGTTGACTTGGAGCTATCCCTTTCGGAACAACATAAAGCTGCCGTGGACTTCATCCGGCACTTTCTCCCTCAAGTTGTTCCGTCGGGCCAGACTGCTGCGCTTCCGGACAAGAGAATTATAGCGTCATTGGACTCTGAATTTTTTGAGCGGTTCAGGGACATCGCTCCCGAGTTTCCGTCGCAGTCCAATAATGTTGCTAGAACATTTGAATTATTGAACGACGCTATATTTAAACTTGCTTCCAGGACGGGGAAAGCAGGTTTCTTGTCCGCTAATACTCTCAACCTGCCTTTCATTAATGCAAGGAATAAATTCGATACGGCAGGACAGGGTATACCGAGAGTTCCTCTGCGTATGGACGACGAGGCGGAAGACTTAGAGCTATCATTACCGTCGTCAGCTTCTATTCCAACCGCGGTGTTGGAAACAGCTATTGCGTCCACACTAGTGGATTCTAAGGTGAAGAACTCTCTTAGAGTCGCTTCGGTCTCAGGAGAACTTCTCTTTGACGGCAAGCTTTCCGCTATTTATGATAAAATTAAAAAGAAAGCTAATGATTCTCTGTTGTTCAGATCGGCTCCTAAGAAGTCGGATACAGCAGACACGAATAAGACAGGCACTTCTGGGTCTAATGCGCCCAAGAGAGGTTCCTATAGAGGTTCCGGTGCGTCCTCTTGGTCTTATTCGAGAGACCGTCAGGATAGCGACTCTCGTTCGGGACGTCCTTCAGGCCGGGTCAATCGGTCGGACGCCCCGAGGTCGACGAGGCGAGGTGCGGGTCGTGGAAGACGTGGTTTCTCCTACCGCAGGCCTCGCAGGTCCAGGAGGTGATGGCTTAAACCTCTATCGCGTCCAGACGATTATGCAACGAGCATAGATCTCAGAGATGCGTACTTTCACGTCATGGTACATCCGACATTCCGAAAGTATCTACGCTTCTCAGTCCTTGGAGTGGTGTATCAATTCCGGGCGATGTGCTTCGGATTGAATCTAGCACCCTGGGCTTTCACTCGGGTAATGAACTCGGTAATGATCTACTTCCGAGCTCATTCGTCTGCGGTAACGTCGGCCTACCTGGACGACATTCTTCAGAGGTACGGCAACGAGTTAACGCTTCAGAACGATGTTCAGAATCTTCTTCTATTGCTCCGACGTCTCGGTTTTATAGTAAACGAGGAGAAGTCGGATCTGGTGCTGTCCAAGTCATTCACTCATCTGGGAATGAGCTTCGAGACGCACAACAATCTCGTTCGTCTGCCGTTAACCAGAGCGAAATTAGTCAGTTGTTACGCTCGCTATTGTCTGCACGCAGACAAGGTCACGGCGAGAGAATTTATGAGACTGATAGGTCTGTGCGGAGCCGCCGCGGATCTCATTCCAATGGGGCGGTTACGCACACGTCCTCTTCAAATTTTCCTGACTCAGAATTGGAGTGTGAAAATTCATTCGCTCGATGTAGACGTTCTCTTGTCAGATCAAGTGAAACAAGAGATTCAAACTTGGGCAAACATTCAGTGGTTAACTCAAGGAGTTCCGCTGCAGTTGCCGGATCCGAGTTTTACTGTTATGACGGATGCCAGTCAAACAGGTTGGGGTGCATCATTAATCCCAACGGATTCGAGATGCCAGGGTCTTTGGGATCCGCAATTCCTGTGCAAGCACATAAACATCAATGATGTCAATTTGGCTTGCGTTACGTCACTGGATGGACATTATTCACGATGTTCATGTCCAAATCCTATCCGACAATACGACAGTAGTGGCGTATATACGGAATCAGGGAAGCACTCATTCAGTTCCGCTGTTCAATCTAACGGAAAGAATCCTTCTGTTTGCGTTAGAACATCACGTTCTTCTTTCGGTCCGTCACATACCGGGTCGTCTGCCATCGGAGTGGACTCTCAACAAACAAGTATTCAATCAGATTTGCTACCAATGGGAACGGCCAATGATAGACTTATTTGCGACACATCTCAACAATCAGTTGCAGACGTATGTGTCTCCGTGTCCGGATCCAAGAGCATTTGCAGTAGACGCTCTGTCGATCCCTTGGGACGGAATGATAGGATATGCGTATCCTCCAGCGCCGTTAATTCAACAAGTATTGCTAAAGATAAAACAATCTCAATGCAAGATTCTGTTGGTAGCATCTCTGTCGCCACAGAGACCGTGGATAAATCTACTCAGGTGTCTGTTGTGGGACCTACCGCAGAAGCTTCCTCCACGAGAGGATCTTCTTTCGCAGGGGAAATCGCGCCAACTCCATCACAACCCGCAAGGTCTCAACCTTCACGTTTTTCCGTTGTGCGGTCCTTCTTGCATGGCAAGCACTTTACAGGACGAGCAGTGGACGCGATTTCTAACTGTAGGAGGACCTCCTCTTCGCTAAACTATGCGGCTCAGTGGAAGGTTTTTCGTCGTTGGTGTAGGGATCATTCTGTAGATATATTTGATCCCTCTATACCAGACATTGCAAACTTTCTAGTATACTTGTTTGACGAAATCAAACTGCAGCCTGTTACTATAAAGGGTTATAGATCTATGTTATCTGATACCTATGCACATCATGATAGTTTACAAATTGGATCTAATGTCTCTTTATCGAAGTTGGTTAGAAACTTTTCGATAAATAGACCCAGAACTCTTAGATTAATTCCTAAGTGGAATTTAGCTTGGGTTCTCCTTAAATTGAAGGAAAAGCCATTTGAACCTCTTGGGACAGTAGATTTCAAATTCTTATCTTATAAGACAGCTTTTCTCTTAGCTTTCTCTTCTGCCAGAAGAGTCAGTGAGCTTCATGCACTATCGGTGGATGATTCTCATTATCGTAGTGTTGGGAACACTATCACCTTCACTACTAATGTGGGTTTTTTAGCTAAGAATCAGGCTCCTAATAAATATCCGGAACCTATTGTTATTAAGGCTCTTCCATCTTCAGACGGGCGTAGGCCTTTACTCTGTCCTGTTAGAGCACTACGTATCTATAAACAGAGATCTCAGTTTATCAGAAAGGGACGGAAACGTTTCTTTCTGTCTTTGATGCCTAATAGAAAGGACATTTCAGTCCATTCTATTGCTAGATGGATTCAGTTAACTATCCGTACTGCTTATGAAGATTTATCTTCTTCTCAGCAGTCTGTGCTTAAGATTTCTGCTCATGAAGTAAGAGCTCTTTCTACTTCCTGGGCTTATGCTAATAGTGTTGCTATTACAGATTTAATGAAGGCTGCTTATTGGTCTCAGCCATCCACATTTACGAATTTTTATCTCAGAAATATTGAGTCCATTTCTGGAGACCTGCATTGTTTAGGTCCGTTATCTGTTGCTCAGAATGTCGTCCACTAAACAGTTGCAACTATAGTTATGCAGGCTTTCTGTTCCGGCAGTGACTCCGTCCGGCTGCCCTCTTCGCTCTGGGCTATTTGACCCAGGGCAAGGGGAAGGGGGGGGGGGGGGGGGGGGTGTTCCCTTAGGTCACCTGCTTTATAGTGAAAAGCAAGGGAATGCCTCCTCCAAGTCAGTATTTCTGAGTCGCTTCCGGGATGGTTTTAAAGTGTAATATTAATGTTTAATTCATTCATGTCTTATTTTTAAAGTGTAGCTCGGTGTGAAGCATTTGTATATGTCAAGTGTCAAACGGGCTTTAATATACAATACTCGGACACTTTTAAATGATTATAAAGAGTCTCAATTCTCTGGACTACTTTATTTATTGGCTTGCTTTAAAAATAATTAGTATAAGGGTTATACTGGATGTTAATAGAGAACATGAATGTTATTGTGCTCAATTATTAAGGGTAGTGTATCTTTCTAATTTAATATTAAATAAGAAAGATACATGTAAAGCCCAATACTCCTTTTCTCCTTAAGGGGTTACCTCTTTACTATATAGTTGAGCTTATTGGATTTTCCTCTATGTCCTAGGCCCTCCAGCCTGTTTACTATTCAGCTAAGTCTGGGTCATTGGTACAGTATAAAAATGTTAAAAAATTTATAGTAATTTATATATTTTTTATACTTACCAATGACCCAGACGGGGATGGCCCTCCCTGGAGTTGGGAACTCTTGCCTCCCCGCTGAGTACATAGCGCTGACTAGGCACTGCCAGTAAGAATGATATTTGGCGTCAATTTCGGGACGACTGCGTCACTGCGCATGCGCAGTAGAGGCGTAGTATGGAGGTCCTTTAGGACATGATTTCTTATTGTTTTGGATGCAAATTTTGGGGATTGGGGGGCAAAATTTGTGTTTGGCCCTGGTTTTGTTAGAGTTAGCACCAGCTAAGTCTGGGTCATTGGTAAGTATAAAAAATATATAAATTACTATAAATTTTTTAACTTTCAGCCAAAATACTTCCACGGCGACTATTACCTTTGCATAAGTCGCACCCCGACAGTGAGAATAGCCGGTGGGGTCTACGCAAGAATGACACAGGAGCCCGAATTTTTAACATAGGGCAGTATGAGGCATGATTTTTAAAAATCATCTTCAGATCCACCAGTCAGAATGCTTTCATATTTGATATGCAACATATTTAGGTGGGTGAGATTCAAGGTTGTTCAAATCGAGTGCCTTTGGACTTCCCAATGGAGCCCGAATTTTAACTTAATGCAGTATGAGAGAATTTCTTAAAAAAAATCTTCAGATCCTCCAGTCAGAATGCTTTCATATTTGGTATACAACATCTCTATGGGGGGTGAAATTCAAGGTTGTTCAAATCGAGTGCTTGAGTTAATATTTGGTCTCCTTATGGTGGCCTGAATTTTAACTTAGTGCAATGAGGAAATTTCTTTAAAAATCATTTCCGTCAGATCCTCCAGTCAGAATGCTTTCATATTTGGTATACACCATTCTGGTTGTGGAAGGGAAGGGCTCAGACTCAAGCTTGTTCAAGTTAAGTTCCTTGGTTGATATTTGGACTCCCAAGTTTTGCATTACTGGAAATCGGGCATTATTTCTGTGGTAGCATCCTCTGGCATGGACAACAGAGTTATAAATAATTAAATAACTTCACTACTCTGTAGTGTAACTAGCTATAGATGCTAATTAAATCCTTCTTTAGACAACTATTGTCAGGTGAGTGCCTCATGCCCCACGGGGCCTCTTGTTAATATGAAATATCGTTAGGATTGAGAGATTCATATTTGTGAGAATTAGATCCTTTCTGTAAAAAAAATATTTTCGAGAACTGACGCTGCGAATTATTTGGTATGTGGCTTGCTCAGGGACATGAAATTTAAATTTTTGAAATTGAGTTCTTGAGTGCATATTTTGGCTTATTCTGTGGGCCTGCGTTTCAGCTTAATGCATTTTGGGGAAAGTCTTCTTTTAAAAAATCTGTTTTGCTATTTGAAGTGAAATATTTATGGAGGTGGTGGATTTAAGTTTGATCAAATCAAGCCAAGGTTTAACTCCCTGCATACTGCTGGCAGCTATTCCCACCAAGTACAGCAAATCTTGCTCCACTGGATTAAGTGTAATTTGGGCACAGGGAACGATTTTTTTCAAACTTTGAAGCATCGAATCAACTTTTGGGCAAGCGATTTTTAGCTCAACTTTGACAAAGTCAAATTTGAGCTATTGTCATGGCCCGTCGTCCGTCTGTCCGTCCGTCCGTCTGGCCGTCTGTCCGTACGTCAACAATTGGCTATGGCTCGGGCTAGAGGTCGTATTTATGAACCGATCTTTACGAAACTTCTTGTGTACCTTTGTTATGACCCTGGGACGGGAACGAGTGTTTTTAGGTGTGGTCCGAAATTCAAGATGGCTGCCAGTGGCCATTTTGTACCGATGATGCAAAAATCAGTTTTTTGTACAGAACTTCTGTATGAAAGTTCTGATTTGAATAAAGTTTTGTATAAATGTTTAGTACCATGGGATACATCACATATAATACGGGTTTTTTTCTCGTGCGTAAATTATGCAAATTAGACTGACTTTGATTTATTTAGTGTTACTTTCAGAGCTGTAAGTGCCAAGCTGCTATGGCTCGGGCTAGAGGCCGTATTTATGAACCGATCTTTACGAAACTTCTTGGGTACCTTTGTTATGACCGTGGGACGAGAACGAGTGTTTTTGGGTGCGGTCCGAAATTCAAGATGGCTGCCAGCTGCCATTTTGTACCGACGATGCAGAAATCTGTTTTTTGTACAGAACTTCCATATGAAAGCTCTGATTTGAATAATTTTTTGTATGAATGTTTAGTACCATGGGATACATCACATATAATACGGGTTTTTTTCTCGTACGTAAATTGTGCAAATTAGACTAATTTTGATGTTTTTTGGGGTTACTTTCAGCACTGTAAGTGCAAATGCCAATATGGCTCGGGCTAGAGGCCGTATTTATGAACCGATCTTTACGAAACTTCTTGGGTACCTTTGGTATCACCGTGGGATGAGAACGAGTGTTTTGGGGTCCGGTCCGGTCCGAAATTCAAGATGGCCGATGGCAGCCATTTTGTACAAAATTAGGTGCAATCAGATTTTTGCATAGAACTTCCATATGAAAGCCCTGATTTGAATAATTTTTGTGTGTGAATGTTTAGTACCATGGGATGCATCACATATAATACAGGTTTTTTTCTCGTGCAGAAATTATGCAAATTAGATGAACTTTGATTTTTTCAGTGCGACTTACACACAGTAAGTACACATGTCAATACGGCTCAGACTAGAGTCTGTATTTATGAACTGATCTTCACGAAATGTCTTGGGTACCTTTGTTATCACCTTGGGACGAGAACGAGTGTTTCTGGGTGCGGTCTAAAATTCAAGATGGCTGCTAGTGGCCATTTTGTACCGAAATTAGGTCTAATCAGTTTTTTGTACACAATTTCTATACAGCTCAGACTAGAGGCCATATTTATGAACCAATCTTTACGAAACTTCTTGGGTACCTTTGTTATCACCGTGGGATGAGAGCGAGTGTTTTTGGGTGTGGTCCGAAATTCAAGATGGCCACCAGCAGCCATTTTGTACCAAAATTAGTGCAATCAGTCTTTTGTATAGAACTTCTGTATGAAAGTTCTGATTTTAATAAATTTTTGTATGAATGTTTAGTAACATGGAATACATCACATATTGTAAGGGTTTTTTTTTCGTGCAGAAATTATGCAAATTAGATGAACTTTGATTTATTCAGTGCTACTTACACAATGTAAGCACACATGTCAATACGGCTCAGGGTAGAGGCTGTATTTATGAACCGATCTTCACAAAACTTCTTGGGGTACCTTTGTTATCTCCTTGGGATGAGAATGAGTGTTTCTGGGTACGGTCCAAAATTCAAGATGGCTGCCAGTGGCCATTTTGTACCGAAATTAGGTCCAATCAGTTTTTTGTCACAAGTTCTATACAGCTCGTATTTATGAACTGATCTTCACAAAACTTCTTGAGTACTTTTGTTTTCACCTTGGGACAGGAACGAGTGTGTTTTGGGGTGCCTTTGTTATCACTGTGCTATGAGAACAAATATTTTGGGGTTCAGTCAGACCCACTCTGGGACTCAAAGATTTTTTCTAGTTCAGCATCTGACTGTCACCCACCTTTACAATACTTTACCTATACATTTGTTACAAGCAACGGTCAGTATTTATGTACAGACCGTTACAATACTTTATATGTACCTTTGTTATCAGGTCATTACCTAGATGTTTGTCATTGCTGTGTCACATACTATACATGTACATGTCTTTGTCTTGACAAGTTGAGCTACAGTGTCATTGACACTTTCATTTAACTTGAATTTTCACGAATTTCTCAAGAAATCTAGTCATGGCTGCTTCTCTGCAGCCATGACTAGATTTTTACAAAATTGTTATAAACCATACTCAGCAGGTTAAGAGTTAAATTTGAGCTCATGATGGGAGCAAATTCTCCCAGGGATGTAAGTTTTCAGGGTTTTCCCTGAAATCAGGGTATTTTGATGTGGAAAATGATCAGTTTTATGGTTTATTTCAGGTGAAACTTGACCATTTTTAGTGAAAACCTGTCAGATCATCGAGGTTCAGGGTTTTTCATCAACACTTACTTACATCCCTGAATTCTCAAAGAACCATTGTGCTGAAGAACTGTGTGCCTTCCCATGATAATGATGTGCTCTTAACAGCTGGCAAAACTATTGATGTATGAAATATGTAAAATACTTTTGTTCCTGCATCTCAGTACATCATTTTATCTTTTGCATGTGAAAATTATACAATAAATATTGTGTGCTGCCATTTTAGATCTGTAGAATTTCAAATACAGCAGAGCCCACTTAATTGGATATCTCTTAACTGAATAACCCTGTTAATTGAATATAATTTCCCAACACAAAACCATTTACCATACCTCCAGAACAAATTTGACCTGTTAATTGAATATAGGTTATAGAGTAAACTGTTATTTGAATAAAAAATCTTGCAACCTGTTAAGAAATTACCCTGGCTCTCCCCAGTTTTCCTTTGTTTATAGACCTATTTAGCCTCAGTACATCCAATACAGGCATTTAATCTATTATATCTTGTTTGACAGAGCTCATGGAGCTCTGTCAAACAAGATATAATAGAATAAATGCTTAGTTTATCTCTAGAATACAGGAAAGTGACACAATCCCTGTTAATTGAATACTCCTGTTAATTGAATAATTTTCTTTGGCAAAGTGGTTATTCAATTAACAGGGTTCCACTGTACTAGCATCATTTATTGACTGCTTATTACATTGGCATTTGTTATTTTAGACTTTTGCATTACATAGGTACATCTGATACAGACAATTCACGGAATAGCAGTCTTTTAGATCTTCTTGCAAAAAAGAATGATAGTGGTTCTGACAATCATGACAGTATTAAACCTGCTTCACAACTTAAGCAGGGAAGTGTATTGGACATCTTGGGTAAACTAGACAAAATATCAAATAATGAAACTAGTGTTGTTCAACCATCTCCAGTGTTGAAAAGTGGAAGTGTTAAGGATGTTCTGGACAAACTGAAGACTTCAGATAATAAGAAAAATAACCAGCGAAAGACTAATATGACTGTACCAGAAACAAATAAAGTTAGTTCAGAAACAAAAGGTAAATTAAATAAGAATTTTCATCTTTTCACAGGCTATTAATCTGTGCACAATTCATTCAGCAGCACGCATTTCTTTTCCAATTCTCACCAAATTTCATATTCATGTTCAGGCCCAGATGAGAATGCTCTATTATGTTCATCTGTCTGCAAGGGCTGCCATAGCAGCCATCTTGGATTTCTTCTAGAGCTGAAACGGTTGAGGTGTTTTCTTGATTGATTAATCACGTGGATTAACCTGGGTTAACAGATTAATCACTTGTCCAAATAGATATCTGAATAATTGCCATACTGTTGATGATTTAGAGCATGAACCCTTCACCCAACGTTACAAACAAGACCGACTAGGCCTGTATACAAAAATCTCCATTCAAATTTATTGTTTTCAATTTTTGTCTCAAACACATAGCTTATGACCCCTCACTGGAACGAGCTCGTTTAGCTCATTCCAATGAGGGTCATAAGCTATGTTTTTGAGACCAAAATTTTTGAAAATTTTTAGTAATTCATGAATTTATTTTGCAAGTATAGTCTGCTACCCACAATGGTTAAAGGGTTAAGAATGACCATTTCCCGCTACTGATACAGTATGATGATCATGTAAGTAAACAAGTATGTCAGCAAGTAACTTGCATGCTTTACTCTGTCTCATATAATTGATGTGAGTCAGTGTGACAATGTTTGCCTGTTTTGGAGCAGTTTGTTCCTTTGTTAACCCATAAAATACAATAGTTCAAAAGCAATGACTAATCGATCAATTACTTTTTGGATCGATCAAGATGTTCTAAGCTCTGATTTCTTCAGCACAGGCTACAGGTCTCATTTATGCTTCAATTCTCTTGAAATTTGGCAGGATGAATTTGTTTGATGAGTAGATGAGAATGTCATTTTAGTAACAGGTGGCTTAAGAACACTGTTTACAATTTTGTATGCATATTCTGATTCATGCCTAGATGAGAATGTCCTATCATGGTCACATTCAGCCAATTGCAATGGCTTTAGATTCCTTCAACACAGGCTACAGGTCACCTTGATTCATCAATTTTCTTGAAATTTAGCAGGATGACTTGATGTGATGAGTAGACTTAGAATTTCATATTTTGATAATGGTTGGCTGCCTTTGAAGGATGCCACAGTAACCATCTTGGATTTTTTTTTTCAGAAAATTGTCCACAATTTGTTCATCTTGGGCTACATACATTTTTTTTTTTTTTCATTCATCAGCACATTTCATATGCAGGTTACGCAGTGGCTCAGTAGGTAGAGGTGCAAGCTGAGAGGTCCTTGGTTCAATTACCTCCTGTGGCAACTGTGCGTTGGGTCCTTGGGCAAGACACTTCACTCCCATTGCCCACGTGGGGGCACGATGACGTGTACTAAGGCGTACTGCATGTCGATGGTGCACTTGTCTTCAACCAATGCTAACCCGATTGTGTGGAGTTAGTATGTTGGGGAGCAGACAGTTGCTCGATGGTTCTCTATGGGTACTCCGGCTTCCTCCACCCGTAAAACTGTTGAGATCTTGATTAGCCATTGTGCAGAAATATGTGACCTTAAACACCAATAAATAAATAAACAAATACATTTCATATTCAAGTTCAGGTTCATGCCTAGATGTGTATGTTGTATTATTGTCAAGGCCGGATGGCCGTCACATCAGCCATCATGGATTTCTTAAACCCATACTACAGGTCTCTTTTATGATTCAGTTTTTATACGCCAGTTTTGAAAAAACGGGTCGTATTATGGTATATGTCGGTCCATCCGTCCACACATCGTACAATAACTCGAAAATGCTTCGAGCAATTTTTGTGATTTTTTGGTTGAAAGTATATGTTGATGAAAGGAAGCTCCCTTTCAATTTGTGTCGCTGTCCGATTTGTCATTCCAGAGTTATGGGACTTTATTCGTCAAAATATAGGCAATTTTCCACGTCGGACAATAACTTGAAAATGCTTTGAGCAATTTTCATGATTTTTTGGTGGCAAGTATATGTTGATGGAAGGAACCTCCCTTTCTATTTGTGTCGCCGCCCGATATGTCATTCCAGAGTTATGGGACTTTTTATTCATCAAAATATAAGCAATTTTCCACAGCTTGAACAATAACTTGAAAATGCTTCGAGCAATTTTCATGATTTTTTGGTTGCAAGTATATGTTGATGAAAGGAATCTCCCTTTCAATTTGTGTCGCTGCCCGATTTGTCATTCCAGAGTTATGGGACTTTATTCGTCAAATGTACAAGAATATAAAAAAAACCCTGACAAGTATACATGTATACTCATATTGTGTGCTTCCCTCTTGTAATTAATAATGGGCGTATCACTTTTTGTTTATTAGCTCCGCCTGACAAAGTCAGCAGAGCTTTTCTAATGCTAAGTTGTCCGTCTGGGTTTACATTTGTAAACTTGTGTGGCTAGGATTTGGCTAAAATGGATATTTACATGGCTAATTTCTGTTATGTGCCTAGCCACATAACAGAAATATTTTGATATTTTGGACATCTAAAAATCATCTATATGACTAAAGAAGACACATGTCATCACAATCACATTAAAGTTTGGGAAAACGGCCTCCAAATTTTTAGACATCCATCCATTGGGAGGCACATAATTGATAGCCACATAAAAGTTGAGAAACCACTTAAAAATATAAGCCTCATAAAATTATATATGGTCAGCCACATAAAAGTTGGGAAGCCACTTAAAAATATAAGCCACATAAAATATATATGGACATTTGACACATAAATAGCCATTTGTTAGAACGAGAGCCACGTAATTGGCAGCCTCATAATTGATAGCCACATTAAACTTGTGAAGCCACTTAAAAATATAAGCCACAAAATATATGTGGAAATTCGACACATAACTGGCCATTTGTTAGAAAGAAAAAACAGACACATAATTTGAGAATCCATTTAAAAGTATAAGTCACATAACTATTGGTAGAAAAAGCAGCCACATAATTTGAGAAGCCACTTAAAAATATAAGCCACATAACATAGCCACATATGTACCCATTTGTTAGTTTGTCCGTCTGTTGTCAACATTTTGTTTGTCCCAGCCATAGCTTCTTAACCACTGAATATTTTTCAACAAAACTTTATAACAATATGTATTATCAAAACACTGTGTCGCAAATTATAATATGGTTTGTGACCCTCAAGGTCACAGGCCCTATGTTAAGGTGACAGACCCTATGTTAAGGTGACAGAAAAACTTGACATTTCACTGTCATTTTTGTCCGGTCCATATAACTTGGTATGATTGACAGATCTTATTTATACTTGGTACAATTATTGCACCTGACTCAAAGAAAGGTATGTCGTGACTTTATTCCAAGGTCATATCATCAAGGTCAAGATCACAGGCAGAAAACGTTGATATTGTTATACAGCCCTTGTCCGGTCCATATAACTTTGTATGATTGACAGATCTTATTCATAGTTGTTACAATTATTGCTCATGACTCAAAGGTGTGTCATGACTTTGATCCAAGCTCATATCATCAAGGTCGAGGTCGCAGACAGCAATCTTAGCTATTGTTATACAGCCCTTATCCGGTCCATATAGAAAAACTGTTCACTGTCATTTTCGTCTAGTCCTTGTAACTTGGTATGATGGATAGATCTTATTCATACTTGGTACAATTATTGCTCATGACTCAAAAGGTGTGTCACAACTTCCAAGGTCAAGGTCACAGACAGCAAACCTTGGATATTGTTATACAGCCCTTGTCTTGTCCATATTACTTGGTATATGACTGACAGATCTCATTCATATTTGGTACAATTATAGCTCATGTCTCAAGGTGTGTCATGACTTTGATCCAAGGTCATATCGACAAGATCACAGACAGGAAATCTTTAATATTATTACACAGCCCTTGTCTGGTCTGTATAATAGAATCTATGTGACCTATCTTGTTCATACTAGAGATGGGCAGTATTGAAATTTTTGGTTCAGTATCAGTATTTTTTATACCAAATATCTCGGTTTCGGAACGGTATTCGGTATCCATATCAATGTATTTTTAAAAAAACAAAATGTCACATTGGATCCTTTGAAACTTGTTTAAATTGGTATGAGCAGTCACCCGCTGTGTTCATTCAATACTACAAAACAAGTTTTAAAAGATCCAATGTATCACAGTAGACCATTTTTAATTCATTTCATTTGAAATCAGTTCACATATGGCTGATTGTAGTATGTGTATGGGTGGAGATGGGGGGGGGGGGGGTGGCTGGGGTGAGGGTGTGTATTTATGCCTTTCAGTTTGTAATATATCACCTTAAATTTGGCTTGAAATATTCCCTTTTTGATTGATAATGTGATACCGCCACCGGTACATACACCTTTGCTGAAAAGTACAATTTTGGTCATTCTTAAGAGTAGGGATCAGTAAATTTATTATTGGATGATGTCACATCATAGTTTTGGAAATTGGATCTATAAGGCAAACGTCCTTACCCCCATACCACAAATGGCCATAATAAAATATATCTCCCACTCCCACTGGTACTCCCCACCCCTTATAACCATATCCCCATCAAGTGACCATGTCACCCCCAACCACTTGTGAATGTTTGCTTGTGTGACTGTCTGTGTGTGTGTTTGGTATTCTGTGTGTCTGTGCAACGTGTGCATTCAGGCAATTGGTTTTGCTGTCCCAACTCTGGCCAATGTTATTTGCCTGTGTAAATGTCTATTAACAGCTTTTGGTTCACAAAAATTGAACATTCAAAGTCGCATGTGTTTTTCTTCTTTTTTAAAATTTTTTAACAGTTACATTTTTAGCCTGACTGTTTACAGTCAGGGGTATAGTCATGACTTTCGTCTGTCTGTCCATCCATCCATCTGTCCATCCATCCGTCAGTCCGTCTGTCCATCCATCTGTCCATCTGTTAACATTTAGAGTTTTGGTTAAAGTTTGTGGTTAAAGTTTTTTAGTCAAGGTTAAAGTTTTTTTTCTTTTAAATTAATTTTAATTACTATTGATTGTACCATTCTCATTATTAGCCCGACAGTTTACAGTGAGGGCTATAGTAATGACTTTTGTCCGTGCATGTGTCCGTCTGTCTGTCTGTTAACACGTAGAGTTTTGGGTAAAGTTTGTGGTTAAAGTTTTTATGTGTACCCATACTATGTATGGTACACATAATGCCGGCATCCGGGGTGGCCATCCGTCGTTTGTCCGTCCGTCTGTCTGTCCGTCCGTCTGTCTGTCCGGCATCCGTATCCATTTCTTTGGCATTCGATAACTTGAAAACTATTGCTTGGATTGTCAAGTTACTTTATATTTGTGTTCAGGTTACTGATGTGCCAAGCTGTATAGTTTTTGGTGTAAATCTGATAATTTAATCGTGAGATATTAACCCTTTATCCTTCAAATTGAAAATTCCTCCAATCCCTTTTGCATTCGATAACTTGAAAAATATTGCTTGGATTGTCAAGTTACTTTATATTTGTGTTCAGGTTACTGATGTGCCGAGCTGTATAGTTTTTGGTGTAAATCTGTTATTTTGATCCTGATATATTAACCCTTTATCCTTCAAATTGAAAATTCCTCCAATTCCTTTGGCATTCGATAACTTGAAAAATATTGCTTGGATTGTCTAGTTACTTTATATTTGTGTTCAGGTTACTGATTTGCCAAGCTGTATAGTTTTTGGTGTAAATCTGATGATTTGATTCCGAGATATTAACCCTTTATCCTTCAAATTGAAAATTCCTCCAATCCCTTTGGCATTCGATAACTTGAAAAATATTGCTTGGACTGTCAAGTTACTTTATATTTGTGTTCAGGTTACTGATGTGCCGAGCTGTATAGTTTTTGGTGTAAATCATGTTATTTTGATCCTGAGATATTAACCCTTTATCCTTCAAATTGAAAATTCCTCCAATCCCTTTGGCATTCGATAACTTGAAAAATATTGCTTGGATTGTCAAGTTACTTTATATTTGTGTTCAGGTTACTGATGTTCCGAGCTGTATAGATTTTTATACTGTACCAATGACCCAGACATAGCTGGTGCTAACTCTTAAAATATAGGGCCAAACACAAATTTTGCTCCCCAATCCCCAAAATTTGCATCTAAAACCAAAGAAAACATGTCCTGAATGGCCCTCCACACTTCACCTCTACTGCGCATACGCAGTGTCAAGGACGTTCCGAAATTGGCGCCATTAATCATTCTTAGTTTGGCCCTTCATCAGTTAACATCTGACTGATCTTTGTGCTTGTAAATTTCAGTTTAAATGATGCCAGACACATAAATATTAGTGAAATGGTGATTCTAAGGAGGATATAGAAGGAGGAGAGGAAAAATGTGTGACAGAATATTATCAGGGCTGTAACTTAAAATTTTTTAATGAAATTATGTTAAGTTACCTATTTTCGAGGCAGCAGCCATTTTGTTGTCATTCTTGTTATTTAGTTACACTGATTTTTCAGTGTTTTCCTCTCTCCCTTTCCTTTAAGTACCCTCTTGCTATTCTCCCATGCTTTTGGCATAGTTTCTGTAATTATTATTACTAAAATTTCTTGGGAGTTTTAGCTGAATAACAGAATGAATTCTGTTCTTTTCCCCATGTTTACGTCTTCACCTATGGGTGGTTAGGCGTTGTGTTCTGCATCTACCATCTGATGTTCTGCAGTTTCTTCCCTGGAAGTCTCTGTTTTGCATCAGATAGTGTATTTTTGGTAACTGATTTCGGGCCTGGGTGCCTGGAGTCTTATTTTAGTGTTTTTACACTTATTGTTTACATTTACAACAGCCCTCTGTGTGAGGGGGGATTTCTTGAAAATAATATCTTGATGTTAATTTAAACATAACTAGATACATTATTATTGTTCGTAAGTGTTGCATAAATTGTTTAAAATATTTTTAAATTTTTTGTCCACACTTAGGCTTGGGATCCATTGGGGCTCAACGTTACTTTTCAGAAACTTGGGCTGTTCTGAAAAAATATTTTTTCAAAATATTTTGATTTCAATTATTTTTTCTATGTTAATGGATCATATTATTATTAAGTATTTTGATTGTCAGGGGTTGGTGCGAGTACCAGGACTTTGTTTTCTTTTCACATTGAAAGGATTTTGATCAATTGTAATAAGAGGAAGTCTTCCTCTGACTTTTATAATCATTCTATATGTAGTCAGTGTACTCGCACTAACTCCTGTTCTGTATCTGATGATTTCGATGACAACATGGGAAGCGTATGTCATGGTATGTTAGTGGGGAATTGAATTCCCCGCAGGGTCACTCTACTTTATCAATTTCTATTTCAGACGATCAAGATTAGGGTGATGTATCTGTGATGTCTTCCAACAGTGTGCCTCCGTCGTCACAATTAATGAAGGGCTAGCGGAAAAGTGCTCATGTAAATACGCCAATTGCCTAAGAGGACCCTAGTAGGTTCGACGGCCTTTGACGTCCGCTAGCTCGCCTGGTGTAGCGTCCATTCATCGAATGGTTCGGCAGCCGGGTTCGTCCGTTGCGGTCTAGAAGGAGTTTTGGGGTGATGCGAGCACTATAAATCAACCAAATGCACACCCAGTGACGGTGGATTAGAGGGAGAACGGAGGAAGCCTTTTAGTCCGGTTCCTAGCTCGTTCAGGTCCATCCGGACGGCGAGCGAGAGAGGCCCCTCTCTCGTACAACAACATCTGGCCCAGATGTTGTGGTACAGAATGTTTCGCATTCGGAGCATACGTCCGCCGCTCGGGACGCTCCGACATATAGTCAGTCCGGAGAGACTGTCAATAAGGCTTCCTCATTCTCATGGCAGCGCACACGACCGCTCTTGGCTACGTGACCTCGGATATCCAGTCAGCTTCGCCAGTCAGAGAATCATCGGCGACCAGGTCACACCATCCGGTAGCCAGGGACACGAGGCCTGCAGACTCTGGACGTTCGCATAGGAAAGTGTGCGGGAGTCAACGTACACGGAGCTTCCGGCGGCAATGCAGCGTAAGACCGCTACTGCACAGGCCTCGGGGACGGACGTGCTATCCTAAATAGCACAGCTTATCGCAGCATCCCAGCAACAACTGAATCTGTCGCATAATGTTTTATCCGACGATGCTGGGTCGGGACGCTCCACGGAAGCGGGTACAGACGTCCGAAAATTTCATCTGGTCCGACGGGATACCGAAAGGGTTTCGGAGGATTTCGAGCTTTCCCTTTCGGAACAACATATGCTGTTGTGTATGTCATCTGACTTGATCTTCTACAGGTTCTTTCGTCGGACCAGAATGCTGCGATGTCGGATAAGAAACTGATAGCGTCGGTGGACTTAGAATTTTTGATTCGGTTCAGGGATATCGTCCCTCAGTTCCGACATAGTCCAATAATCTCACACAAACTTTCGAATTATTGAACGACGCTATATATTTATTATTATATGCTTGCTATTACCAAGCATTTCTGGTTTCTTGTTCGCAAAGTTACGGAGATGTCTTTCAAAAGTGTGCCTCTGTCGTCATAGTTAATGAAGAGTTAGCGGCAATAAGTGCTCATGGAATATGTCTTTCGCCTAAGAGGTCCCTTGTAGGATCGACGGAGTGACATTCGCTAGCTCACCCGGTGTAGCGTACATTCATCGAATGGTTCGGCTGCCGGGTTCGTCCGTTGCGGTCTAGGAAGGAGATTTGGGTGATGCGAGCACTATAATAACTTTAGTACTCACCCAGTGACAGCGGATTGAGGACAGATCGGAGGAAGCCTGTTAGTCCGGTTCCTGGCTTGTCCAGGTCCGTCCGGGCTGTGAGCGAGAGAGGTCCCTCTCTCGTCCAACAACATAGGGGACCGCATGTTGTGGTTCAGATATTTTACATTCGGAGCATATGTCCGTCGCTCGGGACGCTCCGTTATATTGACAGTCCGAGAGACTGTCGATAATGCTTCCTCATCCTCACAGCAGTGCACACGACCGCACATTGGCTACGTGACCTCGAGTATCCGATCAGTTTCGTCATTCAGTGATTCCACGGCGAACAGGTCACGCCATCCGGTAGCCAAGGGACACGAGGCCTATACACTCCGTTCGCTCGCATAATAGTAGTATGCACGGGGTAACGATCACGGAGCTTCCAGCGGCAATGCATCGTAGGACCGCTTCTCCACAGGCCTCAGTGATGGACGTGCTATCCGAGTTAGCACAGTTTTTTCGCAGCATCCCAGCAATCGACAGTTTCTCGGTCGAATCAGAAATTATCCGATGGCGCTGGGTCGGTGCTGTCCGCGGTTGCATCAGGTTCGGACGACCGAACGCTTTATAGGGTCCGACAGGATAGCGAAAGGGATTCGAAACATTTCGAGTTTTCCCTTTCGTAACATCGGAAGCTGCCATACATATCTTCCAGCATTATCTTCCAGTGGTTGTTATTTCGGACTACATTGCTGCGATGTTGGATAAGAGACTTATAGCGTCATTGGACACAGAATTTTGGATCGGTTCAGGGACATTGTCCCTGACTTACCGACACAGTCCAATAATGTCATTAGAACATGTGTATTATTTATCGACGCTATATATATATAAGCCTGCTACCAAGCATGATAGTTTAGTTTCTTGTCCGCAATGCTCATTTCTGCCTTTTATCATTTATAGGAATAATTTATTTTGGCAGAACAGGGCATACCGAGAGTTCATATGCGTCTAGACGGCGTGGTTAAAGACTGGAAATAATCTTTTTCGCCGTCTATGTCTTTGTTGGAAACGACAATGATGTCTAATAGACTTAACTTAGATGCTTTATCATACGTAATCCATCTTACTGAGGTGTTATCATTACGTCTTCAAGAGAAAGAATTCCGGGATATGATCCTCAATGTGATTTCTTTTGAGGGCAGTAGTTTGTTCACGTATAACTCCGCCCTTCAGTGGCTGCTTGGAGTTGGTTAGACGTGACGCAGCCCTAGCTACATCCACGCGCGTGGATAGTAAGGTGAAGTCGCTTCGTTCTCGGAGAAGCTTCTCTTCAACGGCAACTTTTCAGCAATCCATGAATTGCTCGATTTACACGTTCTCTTGTCTATCTAGTGTAGCAAGAGATTCAGACTGGGGCAAACATTCGGTGGTTGACTCAGAGAGTGCCACTGCAGTTGCCGGATCCGAGTTTTATAATTATGACGGTTGCCAGTCAAACAGGTTGGGATATAATATTGATCCCAACGGATTCGAAGTGCCAGGGTCTTTGGGTTCCGCAGTCTCTAAGCAAGCACTTATCTTCCACGGAATAATGTTTTTTAGCTCAACTTGACAAAGTCAAGCTGAGCTATTGCCATCACTTCTCGTCCGTCGGCGTACGTACGTACATACGTACGTTAGTATGTTAGTACGTTAGTACGTACGTCCACAATTTCCTTTGGCACACCTCACAGGTCGCATTTATGATCAGATTACTTTGAAACTTCTTATGCTTGTTTGGGGTGACCTCTAGATGGGAGCTATCGATTTTCTTCAATTTCCGTCAAAAAATGTTGCCGCGGCCAACGTTCTTAGAACTTAGTTTAGTCAAACCACAATATTTCCCTTTGGCACACCCTACAGGGCACATTTATGATTTGCTTGCTTTGAAACCTGATACGCTTATTTAGGGTGACCTCTAGATGGGAGCTATCGATTTTCTTCAATTTCCGGCAAAAAATGTTGCCACGGCCAACGTTCGTAGAACTTAGTTTAGTCAGACCTCAATATTTCCCTTTGGCACACCCTACAGGGTACATTTACGATCAGATTGCTTTGAAACCTGGTATGCTTGTTTGGGGAGACCTCTAGATGGGAGCTATCGATTTTCTTCAATTTCTGTCAAAAAATGTTGCCGCGGCCAATGTTCTTAGAACTTAGTTTAGTCAGAAGACTCAATATTTCCCTTTGGCACACCCTACAGGATACATTTATGATCGGATTGCTTTGAAACCTGGCATGGTTGTTTGGGGTGACATCTAGATGGGAGCTATCGATTTTCTTCAATTTCCATCAAAAAATAATGCCGCAGCCAACATTCTTAGAACTTAGTTTAGTCAGACCACAATATTTCCCTTTGGCTCACCCTACAGGGCTCATTTATGATTAGATTGCTTTGAAACCTGGTATGCTTATTTACGGTGACCTCTAGATGGGAGCTATCGATTTTCTTCCATTTCCGTCAAAAAATGTTGCCACGGCCAACGTTCTTAGAATTTAGTCTAGTCAGACCACAATATTTCCCTTTTGTACACCCTACAGGGCACATTTATGATCGGATTGCTTTGAAACCTGGCATGCTTGTTTGGGGAGGCCTCTAGATGGGAGCTATCGATTTTCTTCGGTTTCTGTCAAAAAATGTTGCCACTGGCAAAAAAACTGACATTGGTCCCAATGATCTTCAATTTTGCCATTTCACTTATAACTTACCAAGTTCAAGTTTGTCAAGTTGAGCTACAGTGTCATTGACACTTTCATTTAGGCTTGCTTTATGTTATTGGATGAACATTATTCAGAAACGCATGTCCAAATCCTGTCCGTTAATTCGACAGTAGTGGCGTATCTCCGGAACCAGGGAGGCACTCAAATGTTTCCGTTATTCAATTTAATGGAAAGAATCCTTCTGTTTGTTATAGTACACCAAGTTCTGCTTTGGTCCGTCATATTCCGGGTCGTCTGATTGTATTACCGGACTCCCTTTCACTTATGGGTCGCTTGTTGCCGTCAGAATGGACTCTCAACAAACAAGTATTCAATCAGATTTGCTATCAATGGAAGCGCCCAATGATAATTTATTTACGACACAACTTGCTAATCAATTGCAGACGTATGTGTTTACATGTCCGGATCTCTGAGCTTATGTTGTTAACGCTCTATTGATCTAATAGGACGGAATGATAGGATATGCGTATCCTCCTGCGCTGTTGTTTCAGCAAGTATTGCTAAGATAAACAACCACAATACATTTCTGTTGATAGCATCTCTGTCTTCACAGAGACCGTGGGTAAATTTACTCTGATGTCTACTGTGGGACTTAACGCGAAATCTTCCTCCATGAGAGGATCTTTTTCGCTGGGTAAAATCGTGTCATCTTTATCACAACACGCAAGGTCTCAACCTTCACGTATTCCGTTGTGTGGTCCTTATTGCATTGTAAGCATTGTACTGGACGAGCTTTGGACGTGATTTCTTACTATAGGAGAACCTCTTCTTCGCTATACTATGCGGCTAAAGTGGAGGCTCTTCCGTCGTTGGTGTAGGGATCACTATGTTGATATTGTTGATCCCTCCATACTAGTCATTGCAACTTTTTAGTATACTTGTTTGACAAGATCTACTGCAGCCTGTTATTATTTAGGTTATAGGTTTATGTTACCTCATACCTATGCACTCTATGATAGTTTACAATTGAGTCTTATGTCTCTTTATCTAAGTCAGTTAGTAACTTTTCGATAAATAGACTTAGAATCATTAGATTAAATTTCTATACGGAATTTAACTTCGGTTCTTATTTAGCTAAGTAATCATTTGAGCCTCTGGAAACAGTAGTTTTCAGATTCTGACCTTTTAGACAGTAATTCTGTTGGCTTCTCTTTTACTGAAGAGTCAGTGAGTTTCATGCACTATCGGTGGATGATTTTTACTTTCGTAGTTTCGGAATCACTACTTCCTTTACTATTTAGGTTGGATTTTTGCATAAGAGTCAGGCTCCTAATTTATATCTGGAACCTATTGTTATTGAGGTCCTCCCGTCTTCGTACGGGCATAGGCCTTTACACTTTCCGGGTAGAGTTATGTATTTATAAATAGATATCTGTTTATTACTACGGGCGTAAGCTTCTTCTGTCTTTGATGCCTAATAGAAGGACATTACGCTCCATTCTATTGCTAATTGATTCAATTAACTATCGATACTGCTTATGATATATCATTGACTCAGCAGTTGTGTTTGAGATTTCGGCTCATGAAGTAGGAGTTCTTCTACATCTTGGGCTTACATTAATAGTGTCGCTATTATAGATTTTTGAAGGCTGCTCATTGCGCTCAGCCATCCACATTCATGAATTTTTTTCTCAGAAATATCGAGTCCATTTCTGGAGGCCTCTATTGTTAGGTCTATTATCTACTGCTCAGAATGTCATTCACTTAACAGTTGCTACTATAGCTAGGTAGGCTGTCTGTTTCGGCAGTGACTCCGTTCTGCTGCCCTCTTCTCTCTGGGCTATTTGACCCAGGGCAAGAAAAAGGGGGGGGGGGGGGGAGGGTGTTCCCTTGGGTCACCTGTTTTACTATGAAAACAAGGAGATACCTCCTCCGGACCGGAGTTAGTAATTCTGAGCTGTTATTGGGATGGTTGTTTAGTGAGAAGTTTATGTTTTAAAAATTCATTCAGGTCTTAGTTTTTAAAGTATAGCTTTTGAATATAGCATGTGTCAACGGACATTATTATACAATCCTCAGACACTTTTAAGGAGTATTAAGAGTCTCTATTCTCTAGACTTACTTTATTTATTGGCTTACTTTAAAAATTATTAGTATAAGGATTATACTAGATATTAATAGAGTACATGGATGTATGATGCTCAATTTTGGAAGGTGTTGTATCTTTCTAATTTATCATAAATAAGAAAGATACATGTAAGGCCTAATACTTCTTTTTCCCTAGAGGGGATGACTCTATTTTATATAATTGAGCGTATTCCAACTTGCTCTATGTCCTTGGCCCTCCAGCCTTTTTACTATTCAGCTATGTCTGGGTCATTGGTACAGTATAAAAATGTTAAAAAATTTATAGTAATTTATATATTTTTTATACTTACCAATGACCCAGACGGGGATGGCCCTCTCAGGAGTTGGGAACTCATACCTCCCCGCTGAGTACATAGCGCTTACCAGGCACTGGTTATAAGAATGATTAATGGCGCCAATTTCGGAACGTCCTTGACACTGCGCATGCACAGTAGAGGTGAAGTGTGGAGGGCCATTCAGGACATGTTTTCTTTGGTTTTAGATGCAAATTTTGGGGATTGGGGGGCAAAATTTGTGTTTGGCCCTATATTTTAAGAGTTAGCACCAGCTATGTCTGGGTCATTGGTAAGTATAAAAAATATATAAATTACTATAAATTTTTTAACTTTCCAAACCGAGAGGCAGATTTGAACCAAATTTGATATGAGGGCTTATTGGGTCATAAGTACTTAATTTATGCCAAAACTCTTTTTCCCGTCGCCCCATGGGAACCACAGGAGCTAAAAATAGAAAAACAAAACTACACGGCACTGAGAATTCTTATTTGGTGAAGCTTCCTTAGGACCAACAGAATGGAAAGGTAAAAAAAAATTGCTATCTGTTTCTTCATGGGGGTACTTTTTTGGGACTTTGAAAAAGTGCTGAGTCAGCATATTTTTATACTGTACCAATGACCCAGACATAGCTGCTGGTGCTAACTCTTAAAATATAGGGCCAAACACAAATTTTGCCCCCAATCCCCAAAATTTGCATCTAAAACCAAAGAAAACATGTCCTGAAAGGCCCTCCACACTTCGCCTCTACTGCGCATGCGCAGTGTCAAGGACGTTCCGAAATTGGCGCCATTAATCATTCTAAGTTTGGCCCTTCATCAGTTAACATCTGACTGATCTTTGTGCTTGTAAATCTCAGTTTAAATGATGCCAGACACATAAATATTAGTGAAATGGTGATTCTAAGGAGGATAGAGGAGGAGGAGAGGAAAAAATGTGTGACAGAATATTATCAGGGCTGTAACCTAAAATTTTTTAATGAAATTATGTTAAGTTACCTATTTTCGAGGCAGCAGCCATTTTGTTGTCATTCTGATTAATTAGTTACACTGTTTTTTAAGTGTTTTCCTCTCTCCCTGTCCTTTAAGTCCCCCCTTGCTATTCTCCCATGCTTTTGGCATAGTTTTTGTAATTATTATTACTAAATTTTCTTGGGAGTTTTAGCTGTATAACAGAATGAATTCTGTTTCTTTTCCCCATGTTTACGTCTTCACCTACGGGTGGTTAGGCATTGTGTTCTGCATCTACCATCTGATGTTCTGCAGTTTCTTCCCTGGAAGTCTCTGTTTTGCATCAGATAGTGTATTTTTGGTAACTGATTTCGGGCCTGGGTGCCTGGAGTCTTATTTTAGTGTTTTTACACTCATTGTTTACATTTTCAACAGCCCTCTGTGTGAGGGGGGGATTTCTGTAAAATAATATCTTGATGTTATTTTAATCATAACTAGATACATTATTATTGTTCGTAAGTGTTGAATAAATTGTTTAAAATATTTTTAAAATTTTTCTCCACACTTAGGCTTGGGATCCATTGGGGCTCAACGTTACTTTTCAGAAACTTGGGCTGTTCTGAAAAAATATTTTTTCAAAATATTTTGATTTCAATTATTTTTTCTATATTAATGGATCATATTATTATTATGTATTTTGATTGCCAGGGGTTAGTGCGAGTACTAGGACTTGTTTTCTTTTCACATTGAAAGGATATTGATCTATTGTAATAAGAGGAAGTCTTCCTCTGACTTTATAATCATTTTATATGTGGTCAGTGTACTCGCATTAACTCCTGTTCTGTATCGTATGATTTCGATGACAATATGGGAAGCGTATGTCACGGTATGTTATTGGGGAATTGGACACTCCGGTCCTTTCCCCGCAGGGTCACTCTACTTTATCAATTTCTATTTCAGACGATCAAGATTAGGGTGATGTATCTGTGATGTCTTCCAACAGTGTGCCTCCGTCGTCACAATTAATGAAGGGCTAGCGGAAAAGTGCTCATGTAAATACGCCAATTGCCTAAGAGGACCCTAGTAGGTTCGACGGCCTTTGACGTCCGCTAGCTCGCCCGGTGTAGCGTCCATTCACCGAATGGTTCGGCAGCCGGGTTCGTCCGTTGCGGTCTAGAAGGAATTTTAGGGTGATGCGAGCACTATAAATCAACCTAATGCACACCCAGTGACGGCGGATCGGAGGGAGAACGGAGGAAGCCTTTTAGTCCGTTTCATAGCTCGTTCCGGTCCATCCGGACGGCAAGCGAGAGAGGCCCCTCTCTCGTTCAACAACATCTGGCCCCAGATGTTGTGGTACAAAATGTTTCGCATTCGGAGCATACGTCCGTCGCTCGGGACGCTCCGACACATAGTCAGTCCGGAGTAGACTGTCAATAAGGCTTCCTCATTCTCATTGTTGTGCACACGACCACTCTTGGCTACGTGACCATGGATATCCAGTCAGCTTCGCCAGTCAGAGATTCTTCGGCGACCAGGTCACACCATCCGGTAGCCAGGGACACGAGGCCTGCAGACTCCGGACGTTCGCATAGGAAGTGTGCGGGAGTCAACGTACACGGAGCTTCCGGCGCCAATGCATCGTAAGACCGCTACTGCACAGGCCTCGGGAATGGACGTGCTTTCCTAAATAGCACAGTTTATCGCAGCATCCCAGCATCAACTGAATCTGTCGCATATTTTTTATCCGACGATGCTGGGTCGGGACGCTCCGCGGAAGCGGATACGGACGTCCGAAAATTTCATCCGGTCCGACGGGATACCGAAAGGGATTTGGAGGATTTCGAGCTTTCCCTTTCGGAACAACATATGCTGTTGTGTATGTCATCTGACTTGGTCTTCTACAGCTTCTTTCGTCGGACCAGAATGCTGCGATGCCGGATAAGAAACTGATAGCGTCGGTGGACTTAGAAATTTTTGATTCGGTTCAGGGACATCGTCCCTCAGTTCCGACATAGTCCAATAATGTCACGCAAACTTTCGAATTATTGAACGACGCTATATATTATTATTATATGCTTGCTATAACCAAGCATTTCTGGTTTCTTGTTCGCAAAGTTACGGAGATGTCTTTCAAAAGTGTGCCTCTGTCGTCATAGTTAATGAAGAGCTAGCGGCAATAAGTGCTCATGGAATATGTCTATCGCCTACGGAGTGACATTCGCTAGCTCACCCGGTGTAGCGTACATTCATCGAATGGTTCGGCTGCCGGGTTCGTCCGTTGCGGTCTAGCAAGGAGATTTGGGTGATGCGAGCACTTTAATTACTTTTGTACTCACCCAGTGACGGCAGATTGAGGACAGATCGGAGGAAGCCTGTTAGTCCAGTTCCTGGCTTGTCCAGGTCCGTCCGGGCTGTGAGTGAGAGAGGTCCCTCTCTCGTCCAACAACATAGGGGACCGCATGTTGTGGTTCAGATATTTTACATTCGGAGCATATGTCCGTCGCTCGGGACGCTCCGTTATATTGACAGTCCGAGAGACTGTCCTTAATGCTTCCTCATCCTCACAGCAGGGCACACGACCGCACATTGGCTACGTGACCTCGAGTATCCGATCAGTTTTGTCATTCAGTGATTCCACGGCGAATAGGTCACGCCATCCGGTAGCCAAGGGACACGAGGCCTATACACTCTGTTCGCTCGCATATTGGTAGTATGCACAGGGTAACGATCACGGAGCTTCCAGTGGCAATGCATTGTAGGACCGCTTCTCCTCAGGCCTCAGTGACGGACGTGCTATCCGAGTTAGCACATTTGTTTCGCAGCATCCCAGCAATTGACAGTTTCTTGGTCGAATCAGGAATTATCCGACGGCGCTGGGTCGGTGCGGTCCGCGGTTGCATCAGGTACGGATGACCGAACGCTTTATAGGGTCCGACAGGATGGCGAAAGGGATTCAAAAGATTTCGAGTTTTCCCTTTAGTAGTATCGGAAGCTGCCTTTCATATCTTCTGGCATTATCCTCCAGTGATTGTTATTTCGGACTTCATTGCTGCGATCTTGGATAAGAGACTTATAGCGTCATTGGACTCGGATTTTTCGATCGGTTCAGGGACATTGTCCCTGACTTACCGACGCAGTCCAATAATGTCATTACTACATGTGTTTTATTTTTCGACGCTATATATGCATACAAGCCTGCTACCAAGCATGATAGTTTAGTTTCTTGTCCGCGTTGCTCATTTCTGCCGTTTTATCATTTATACGTATAGTTTATTTTGGCAGAGCAGGGCATACCGAGAGTTCATATGCGTCTAGACGGTGTGGTTAAAGACTGGAAATATTCTTTTTCGCCATTTATATCTTTTCCAACTTCAATGTTGGAAATGACATGATGTATATAGTTGACTTAACTTAGACGCTTTATCATACGTAATCCGCCTTACTGAGGCGTTATCATTACGTTTTCAAGAAAAGATTTACGGGATTTTATTCTCAATGTAATTTCTTTGAGGGCAGTAGTTTGTTCACGTATAACTCCGCCCTTCAGTGGCTGATTGGAGTTGGTTAGACGTGACGCAGCCCAAGCTACATCCATACGCGTGGATAGTAAGGTTAAGAACTCTCTCAGAGTCGCTTCGTTCTCGGAGGAGCTTCTCTTCGACGGCAACTTTTCGGCAATCCATGAATTGCTCGATTTACACGTTCTCTTGTCTATCTAGTGTTACAAGAGATTCAGACTGGGGCAAACATTCGGTGGTTGACTCAGAGAGTGCCACCGCAGTTGCCAGACCCGAGTGTGGCTGTTATGACGGTTGCCAGTCAAACAGATTGGGATATAATACTGGTCCCAACGGATTCGAAGTGCCAGGGTCTTTGGGTTCCGCAGTCTCTTAGCAACCAATTTTCTTCCGCGGAATAATGTTTTTTAGGCTTGCTTTATGTCATTGCATGAACATTATTCAGAAACGCATGCCCAAATCCTGTCCGTTAATTCGACAGTAGTGGCGTATCTTCGGAACCAGGGAGGCACTCTTTCGTTTCCGTTATTCAATTTAATGGAAAGAATCCGTCTGTTGGTTATAGTACACCAAGTTCTGTTTTGGTCCGTCATATTCCGGGTCGTCTGATTGTTTTACCGGACTCCCGTTCACTTACGGGTCGCTTGTTGCTGTCAGAATGGACTCTCAACAAACAAGTATTCAATCAGATTTGCTATCTATGGGAGTGCCCAATGATGATTTATTTACGACACAGCTTGCTAATCAATTGCAGACGTATGTGTTGGCTTGTCCAGATCTCTGAGCTAATGTTGTTAACGCTCTATTGATCTATAGGACGGAATGATAGGATACGCGTATCCTCCTGCGCTGTTGTTTCAGCAGGTATTGCTAAGATAAACAACCACAATACATTTCTGTTGATAGCATCTCTATCTTCACAGAGATCATGGGTAATTTACTCTCTTGTCTACTGTGGGCCTTAACGTGAAATCTTCCTCAATGTGAGGATCTTTTTTCACTGGGTAAATCGTGTCATCTTTATCACAACCCGCAAGGTCGCAACCTTCATGTATTCCGTTGTGTGGTCCGTATTGCATTGTAAGCATTGTACTGGACGAGCTTTGGACGTGATTTCTTACTATAGGAGATCCTCTTCTTCGCTATTCTATGCGGCTAAAGTGGAGGCTCTTCCGTCGTTGGTGTAGGGATCATTATGTTCATATTATTGATCCCTCCATACTACTCATTGGATTTTTTTTTTTTTTTTTTTTTTTTTAGTATACTTGTTTCACAAGATCTACTGCAGCCTGTTATTAGTAAGGTTATAGGTTTATGTTACCTCATACCTATGCACTCTACGATAGTTTACAATTGAGTCTTATGTCTCTTTATCTAAGTCAGTTAATAACTTTTTGATATATAGACTTAGAATCTTTAGATTAAATTCCTATATGGATTTTAACTTCGGTTCTTATTTAGCTAAGTAATCATTTGAGCCTCTGGAAACAGTAGTTTTCAAATTCTGACCTTTTAGACAGTAATTCTGTTGGTTTCTCTTTTACTGTAGAGTCAGTGAGTTTCATGCACTATCGATGGATGATTTTCACTTTCGTAGTTTCGGAATCACTACTTCCGTTACTATTTAGGTTGGATTTTTGCATAAGAGTTAGGCTCCTAATATCCGGAACCTATTGTTATTAAGGTCCTTCCGTCTTCGTACGGGCATAGGCCTTTACTCTTTTCGGGTAGAGTTATGTATTTATAAACAGATATCTGTTTATTACTATGGGCGTAAGCTTCTTCTGTCTTTGATGCCTAGTAGAAGGACGTTTCGCTCCATTCTATTGTTAATGGATTCTATTAACTATCGGTACTGCTTATGGTATATCATTGACTTAGCAGTTGTGCTTAAGATTTCGGCTCATGAAGTAAGAGTACTTCTACATCTTGGGCTTACATTAATAGTGTCGCTATTATAGATTTTTGAAGGCTGCTCATTGCGCTCAGCCATCCACATTCATGAATTTTTATCTCAGAAATATCGAGTCCATTTCTGGAGGCCTCTATTGTTAGGTCTATTATCTACTGCTCAGAATGTCATTCACTTAACAGTTGCTACTATAGCTAGGTAGGCTGTCTGTTTCGGCAGTGTCTCCGTTCTGCTGCCCTCTTCGCTCTGGGCTATTTGACCCAGGGCAAGAAAAAGGGGGGGGGGGGAGGGTGTTCCCTTGGGTCATCTGTTTTACTATGAAAACAAGGGGATACCTCCTCCGGAGTTAGTAATTCTGAGCTGTTATTGGGATGGTTATTTAGTGAGAAGTTTATGTTTTTAAAATTCATTCAAGTCTTAGTTTTTAAAGTATAGCTTTTGATTATTGCATATGTCAACGGACATGATTATGCAATTCTCAGACACTTTTAGGACTATAAGAGTCTCTATTCTCTAGACTTACTTTATTTATTGGCTTACTTTAAAAATTATTAGTATAAGGATTATATTGGATATTAATAGAGTACATGGATGTATGAAGCTCAATTTTGGAAGGTGTTGTATCTTTCTAATTTATCTTAAATAAGAAAGATGCATGTAAGGCCTATTACTTCTGTTTCCCTACAGGGGATGACTCTATTTTATATTATTGAGCGTATTCCATTTTGCTGTATGTCCTTGGCCCTCCAGCCTTTTTACTATTCAGCTATGTCTGGGTCATTGGTACAGTATAAAAATGTTAAAAAATTTATAGTAATTTCTATATTTTTTATACTTACCAATGACCCAGACGGGGATGGCCCTCCCAGGAGTTGGGAACTCTTGCCTCCCCGCTGAGTACATAGCGCTTACCAGGCACTGGTTATTAGAATGATTAATGGCGCCAATTTCGGAACGTCCTTGACACTGCGCATGCGCAGTAGAGGCGAAGTGTGGAGGGCCTTTCAGGACATGTTTTCTTTGGTTTTAGATGCAAATTTTGGGGATTGGGGGGCAAAATTTGTGTTTGGCCCTATATTTTAAGAGTTAGCACCAGCAGCTATGTCTGGGTCATTGGTAAGTATAAAAAATATAGAAATTACTATAAATTTTTTAACTTTTTAACACTTGGGTAATGGGAAAAACATTTAAGACTACTTTTCTCCCAATCCCAAACCACTGCTCCAAAAGCTTTCAAATTTCACATATAGCATCTTTGGAAGATTGTTTCACATGTTTATTGAAATCAATTCCCTGGGTCCATATTTGGGCTCTCTATGGTATCCCAAATGTTTAAATTAGTGCAGTATGAGGAATTTTCTTTAAAAATCTTCTTCTTCAGATCTACCAATAAGAATCTTTTGATATTTGGTATGCAGCATACTTAGGGGGGTGAGATTCAAGTTTGTTCAAGCCAAGTCCCTGGGTTCATATTTGGGCTCACTGTGGGAGCTCCAATTGTAACTTAGTTCAAAATGAGGAATTTTCTTGCAAAATCATCTCCTTCAGATCCAGCAGTCGGAAGGTTTTGATATTTGGTGTGCAGCATCCTTAGGGAGGTGTGATTCAAGTTTGTTAAATCCAAGTCCCTGGGTTCATATTTGGGCTCCCTGTGGAAGCCTGAATTATAACTTTGTTCAATATGAGGAATTTTTCTTTAAAAATCTTCTTCAGATTCAGCAGTCGGAATATTTTGATATTTGGTATGCAGCATCCTTGGGGGGTGAGATTCAAGTTTGTTGAAGCCAAGTCCCTGGGTTCATATTTGGGCTCCATGTGGGAGCCCAAATTATAACTTAGTTCAATATGAGGAATTTTTTTTTTAAAATCATCTTCAGATTCAGCAGTCAGAATGTTTTGATATTTGGCATGCAGCATCCTTAGGGAGTGAGATTTAAGTTTCTTCAATCCAAGTCCCTGGGTTGATATTTGGGCTCCCTGTGGGAGCCCGAATTATAACTTTGTTCAATGTGAGGAATTTTCTTTAAAAATCTTCTTCAGATCCAGCAGTCGGAATATTTTGTTATTTGGTATGCATCATCCTTGGGGGAGGGGGGGGGGGGGGGGGGGGGGGGGGGGGGAGAGATTCAAGTTTGTTCAAGCCAAGTCCCTGGGTTCATATTTGGACTCCCTGTGGGAGCCTGAATTATAACTTAATTCAATATGAGGAATATTCTTCAAAAATCTTCTTCACATCCACCAGTCAGAATCTTGATATTTGGAAAACGGCATCATCACTGGATGTTGAGATTCAAGTTTGTTCAAGCCAAGTCCCTGGGTTCATATTTGGGCTTCCTATGGGAGCCCGAATTATAACTTAGTTGAATAAGAGGAATATTCTTGAAAAAAATTTTTTTTTTAGATCCACTGGTCTGAATTTTTGGATATTTGGTGTAAGCTTTTCTAAGGAGGGGCAGATGCAACTTGTTGAAATGAATTCCCTGGGGTTTATATTCAGGCTACCATGTCAGGTGAGCGCTCTCAGGCCTCAGTTAAAGTTTTTTAGTGAAGGTTACAGTTTTTTTTCTTTTTAATTAATATTAATTACTATTGATTGTATCATTCTCATTATGTTTTATGTTATTTTGGGATGTATTTAGCCCCTTTTTGCAGTCAATTTAACTTAGAACTTCCAGGTTAAAGTTTTTGGTTAAAGTTTTTTATTTACAGAGTTACACCTTTAATTCTTAATCAAACTTGTTACATTAATAGGTCATGAGGTATGTTTTGGGGTAGAGAAATGAAAAAATAAAATTTGAATAGCAATTTTTGTAGATCACGAGTGCAGATATGGCAGATTCGTCAGGTAAACGGTTAATAAAAAATGGCTCAGACTATTTTGTGCCTAAGCATTGCCATTGCTGGGACAGTCAGGCTGCATGCGTGACATCACTCTAGTATTTTGTTTATTTATTTATTCCCATTTTATGTAGAGTGTTTGGATTAGTGTGTGATTTTCTACTTTGTTGCCATGGCAGCCACATTGTTTACACTGCAACAACTTACCACTTTTTAGCTCACCTGAGCGAAGCTCAAGGGGAGCTTTACTAATCACTTTCTGTCCGGCGTCGTCCGTCCGGCATTAACTTTACATTATCGACTTCTCCTAAACCACCAGCCCAATTTTATTCAAATGTTGGCTAAATGTTTATTACCTAATGCCAATTCAGATTTGTTCAAATGAAGTTGCCCCTCCTCCTGGGTGGTGCCACACCCCCAAGGGGCACCAAAATCTTTGTAAATCTTCTTCTCATGAACCAGCAGTAGCAGAGACTTGATATATGGTGTGCAGCTTCCTTTTGAGGTGTAGACTCAGATTTGTTCAAGAGAAGTTTGTGGGGCTATACTTGGCGGCGTTATGGGAGGGGCAAAATTTTTTGCCCCGCCCAAAATTTCTATTTTCCAAACTGAGAGGCTGATTTGAACCACATTTTATGTGAGGGCTTATTGGGTCATGAGTACTTGATTTATGCAAAAAAAAAATTTCCCGCAGCCCCGTGGGAACCGCAGGAGCTAAAAATAGAAAAAATTTAAAACGCCCATATCTCCAAAACTGCACGGCATTGAGAATTTTTATTTGGTGTGCAGCTTCCTTAGGACCAACAGAAAGGACTGGTAAAAAAAAATTGCCATCGGTTTTATCATAGGGTACAGTTTCGGGACTTTGAAAAAGTGCTGAGTCAGCACTTTTTAACACTGTAGGCAATGGGAAAAACATTAAAAAATCTTCTTCTCCAGATCCAGCAGGCAGAATCTTTTGATATTTGGTATGCAACATTATAGGGTGGATCTGATTCAAGTTTGTTCAAATCGGCCCCCTGGGTTCATATTTGGGCTCAGTATAGGAGCCCGATTTCGAACTTAGTGCATTTCAGGCAAATTTCTTAAAAAATCTTCTCCAGATCCAGCAGGCAGAATCTTTTGATATTTGGTATGCAACATTGTGGGGTGGATCTGATTCAAGTTTGTTCAAATCGGCCCCCTGGGTTTATATTTGGGCTCAGTATAGGAGCCCAAATTTGAACTTACTGCATTTCAGGCAAATTTCTTTGAAAATCTTCTTCTCCAGATCCAGCAGGCAGAATCTTTTGATATTTGGCATGCAACATTGTAGGGTGGATCTGATTCAAGTTTGTTCAAATCGGCTCCCTACATTCATATTTGGGCTCACTATAGGAGCTCGAATTCGAACTTAGTGCATTTCAGGCAAATTTCTTCAAAAATCTTCTTCTCCAGATCCAGCAGGCAGAATCTTTTGATATTTGGTATGCAACGTTGCGGGGTAGATCTGATTCAAGTTTGTTCAAATCGGCCCGCTGGATTCATATTTGGGCTCACTATAGAAGCTCAAATTCGAACTTAGTGCATTTCAGGCAAATTTGTTAAAAAATCTTCTTCTCCAGATCCAGCAGGCAGAATCTTTTGATATTTGGTATGCAACGTTGCGGGGTAGATCTGATTCAAGTTTGTTCAAATCGGCCCCCTGGATTCATATTTGGGCTTACTATAGAAGCCCGAATTCGAACTTAGTGCATTTCGGGCAAATTTATTAAAAAATCTTCTTCTCCAGATCCAGCAGGCAGAATCTTTTGATATTTGGTATGCAACATTGTGGGGTGGATCTGATTCAAGTTTGTTCAAATCGGCTTCCTAGTTTCATATTTGGGCTCACTATAGAAGCTCGAATTCGAACTTAGTGCATTTCAGGCAAATTTCTTAAAAAATCTTCTTCTCCAGATCCAGCTTCAGAATCTTTTCATATTTGGTAAGCAACATTGTGGGGTGGATCTGATTCAAGTTTGTTCAAATCGGCCCCCTGGGTTTATATTTGGGCTCCGTATAGGAGCCCAAATTTTAACTTAGTGCATTTCAGGCATATTTCTTAAAAAATCTTCTTCTCCAGATCCAGCAGGCAGAATCTTTTGATATTTGGTATGCAACATTGTGGGGTGGATCTGATTGTGATTCATGAACGTATTTATTTGTAAAGTTGATAGAATCTTAGACAAAATTTGCAGAAAAGATCTACTATAGAAGGGGTGGTATCCAGGGTGAACCGTTTACCCAAATCTAGCAGTACTAATGCATTATTCACACAAATCTCCGTTCAAATTTTATGACCCCTCATTGGAACACACGCATTCAGCTCATTCCAACAAAGGTCATATGCCATGTTTTCGAGACAAAAGAATAAAAATTTTAGTTATTCATGAAATTTTTAGGCAACTGTTGTCTGTTATTCACATTGCTTCATGAAATTTCAGTACTTTTAGAAGTTACCTCAGTAATCAAGGGTTAATTCCCCTTAATTAAATGTCGCCTCTAAAAAACAAACACTTTGCATATCTTACCTTTTTACCAGCATAACTGCCAAAACTTGTCAGCATTCTTCGCAAAAATCGCTATTCAAATTTTAATTTTTGTCTCTTAAACATACATGTACTTATCGCTTGTAAATACCCCATTGGAATGAGCTTTTTGAGCTCATCCCATTGAGAGGTCGCACACCATGCTTTTTGAGTCAAAAAAGCAATTTTTTAGTTATCCCAGAATTTCGTACGTAAAACACAGCTTTATGACTTCAAATTAAAATGAGCTCTCTAAGCTTGTTCCAATCAACATTCACGCACTATGTCTTTCACACAAAAAATAAAATTTTCCATTTATTCTTATTCAGGAATTTTGTTTGCAAGAACACTCTTAACCCCCCCCCCCCCCCACACACACACACACACACACACACACACACACACAAACACAGACACACACATCTAAAAGTTCGTCAGCAAAAAAACAGTTACTTCAGTTTTTAAATGCATTATAGGAACAACTTGCCTAATCAAATTTAAATACTTTTGCATCATTCTGTATCTAGAACAAACCATTTACCATATCTTTACGCAAAATTCTCCAGCATCATTCACAAAAAAACACCATTATTTATATATTCACATTTCTGTCTCAAAAATATACCTGATCTTCCCATACCCCTATTGGAATAAGCTGTTTGAGCTTGTTCCAATGATGATAAAAATACTAATATTTTGGAAAATTTGTGAAAATTTTTGTTTTCTTGCATGCAAATATATACATGTAGCACATGGAAGATATCCACAGTTGGGGAGAGATGTCCAAGGCTATCTCTTCACATTCCTTGTTTGTGCTTCATGCTAAACCAGTTTGTCTGCAGAGATAAATTTGCTTTATTAAAAATCATTGGAGATTGGCCACACACCAATGATTTTAAATAAAACTAATTTTAGGTAACAAATGTTGAACTTCAAACAAAATCTATCACTCAACCAGTTAATGTTGATGAGGCATGACATGGTGAAGGTGACCTAAAATACTAATTAGAGTCACTTTGTCAGGTGAGCGATTAAGGCCACTTGGGGCCTCTTGTCGTTTTAGAGCAGTAGTATTTTGGATTTCTTGGATTTCTTTTTTATGATGATGTTGCATGTGAGATTTTAGGTTAGATGTATTTCCATGGTTTGCAGCTACATTTCTTTTGCATAATGAACAGACACAAGTTTTGCAGTCTAAACGGGTGCCCTTTGACTTCTTGCTTCGGACATTTTTTGTCAACTCAAGGCAAACAAAACAGCGATTGCCACTGCCCAAATTCTATGTTTATGAGGGGTGGGTCACTTAGTATGATGAATAGATGCAAATGTCTAATTTTTGTAACTGTTTTTTTTTCTTTATATTTTTAGCTCAACTTTGGCGAAGCCAAATTTGAGCTTATGCCATGCCCATTGACGTCTTGCCGTGGACATTTTATGTCAATGCAAGCAAAACTGCGATTGGCACTGTGCAAATTCCATGTTTATGGTGAATTTTCACAGTACCGAATTTTTTGGTAATTTCTTTCACCCTCTGTTCGGTATTTTGGTATGATAGCAATACCAATACCATTTGGTATTTTAAGTATACCGCCCATCTCTAGATCATACTTCAAACAATTGTTACCCATAACCTAATGTTGTGTGATGACCTTGAACCATTGTCTTATCATGAAGGTTAAGGTCACAAGCAGTAACACTTGGATTCTTGTCTTGTATTTATCTTCCCCTAAAAGTAGTGACCTTAGGCGGAGCTGTCTAGGCTGAGAGGCCTCTTGTCTTTAAATTTGGCTGGGTCACTTAGTATGATGAATAGATGCAAATGTCTAATTTTTGTAACTGTTTTTTTTTCCTTATATTTTTAGCTCAACTTTGGCGAAGCCAAATTTGAGCTTATGCCATGGCCAGTCATCCGTCTGGTTGTCAACAATTCAATACGGCTCGGGCTAGAGGCCGCATTTATTTACTTCTTGGGTACCTTTGTTATGATTGTGGGACGAGAACGTGTGTTTTGGGGTCCGATCCGAAATTCAAGTTGGCCACTGGCAGCCATTTTGTACAAAATTAGGTGCAATCAGATTTTTGCGCAGAACTTCCATATGAAAACGCTGATTTGAATAATTTTTTGTGTGAATGTTTAGTACTATGGGATACATCACATATAATACGGGTTTTTTTCTCGTGCAGAAATTATGCAAATTAGACTAACTTTGATGTTTTTTGGTGTTACTTTCAGCACTATAAGTGCAAATGCCAATTCGGCTTGGGCTAGAGGCCATATTTATAAACCGATCTTTACGAAACTTCTTTGGTCCCTTTCGTATCACCGTGGGACGGGAACGAGTGTTTTTGGGTCCGATCCGAAATTCAAGATGGCCGATTGCAGCCATTTTGTACAAAATTAGTTGCAATCAGATATTTGCACAGAACTTCCATATGAAAGCGCTGATTTGAATAATTTTTTGCGTGAATGTTTAGTACCATGGGATACATCACATATAATACAGGTTTTTTTCTCGTGCAGAAATTATGCAAATTAGATTAATTTTGATTTTTTCAGTGCTACTTACACACAGTAAGTACACATGTCAATACGGCTCGGTCTAGAGTCTGTATTTTTGAACTGATCTTCACAAAATATCTTGGGTACCTTTGTTATCACCTTGGGACGAGAACGAGTGTTTCTGGGTGCGGTCTAAAATTCAAGATGGCTGCCAGTGACCATTTTGTACCGAAATTAGGTCTAATCAGTTTTTTGTGCACAACTTCTATACGGCTCAGGCTAGAGGCCGTATTTATGAACCGATTTTTACGAAACTTCTTGGGTACCTTTGTTATCACCGTGGGATGAGAACGAGTGTTTTGGGGTGTGGTCCGAAATTCAAGATGGCCACCAGCAGCCATTTTGTACCAAAATTAGTGCAATCAGTCTTTTGTACAGAACTTCTGTATGAAAGTTCTGATTTGAATAAATTTTTGTATGAATGTTTAGTAACATGGAGTACATCACATATAGTACAGGTTTTTTTCTCGTGCAGAAATTATGCAAATTAGATGAACTTTGATTTATTCAGTGCTACTTATACACTGTAAGTGCACATGTCAATACGGCTCGGGCTAGAGGCTGTATTTATGAACCGATCTTCACAAAACTTCTTGGGTGCCTTTGTTATCACCTTGGGACGAGAACGAGTGTTTCTGGGTGTGGTCCAAAATTCAAGATGGCTGCCAGTGGCCATTTTGTACCGAAATTAGGTCCAATCAGTTTTTTGTCACAACTTCTACACACCTCATATTTGTGAACTGATCTTCACGAAACTTCTTGGGTACCTTTGTTTTCACCTTGGGACAGGAATGAGTGTGTTTTGGGGTGCCTTTGTTATCACTGTGCTATGAGAACAAATATTTTGGGGTTCAGTCAGACCCACTCTGGGACTCCAAGATTTTTTTCTAGTTTAGCATCTGACTGTCACCCACCTTTACAATACTTTACCTATACATTTGTTACAGGCTGCGGTCAGTATTTATGTACAGACTGTTACAATACTTTATATGTACCTTTGTTATCAGGTCATTACCTAGATGTTTGTCATTGCTGTGTCACATACTATACATGTACATGTCTTTGTTTTGACAAGTTGAGCTACAGTGTCATTAACACTTTCATTCCAAAAAGGGTTAAGATTTTTACTTATCTTTTCCAATCCTTCTTTACGAAGGTACCACACTTTATATCAGACATATTTCTCAAGATCGTCTAAAAGAAGTGGCTTCCAGGGGGCAAAAACCTGGGGGTCTAATAATTTCTTGATCCACTTTAGTTATAGCGACCGACTGAAAGTTTGTAGGTGAGGGAATTTCATTCCACCATTTTCAAACGTATTGATCATAATGTTTTGTTTTATTTTGTCTGGGTTTCCAGACCACAGGAATTTAAAAAAAATAGTTTGCATTCGGTGAAGAATTTCTTCTGTCGGGTCAGGAAGAACACGTAGGCAGTGTATTAATATTGGAAAGGCCATGGTCTTCGCTACACAGGTTTTACCTACTACGGATAATTTCCTAAAAGACCAATCATTGAATAGTTTTTAAATTTTTTCCATTTTTAGCTCAACTTTGGCGAAGCCAAATTTGAGCTTTTGTCATGACCCGTCGTCTGTCTGTCCGTACATCAACAATTGGATACGGCTCAGGCAAGAGGCCATATTTATGAACCGATCTTTACGAAACTTCTTGGGTACCTTTGTTATGACCGTGGGACGAGAACGAGTGTTTTTGGGTGCGGTCCGAAATTCAAGATGGCCGCTGGCAGCCATTTTGTACAAAATTAGGTGCAATCAGATTTTTGCACAGAACTTCCATATGAAAGCGCTGATTTGAAAATTTTTTTGTGTGAATGTTTAGTACCATGGGATACATCACATATAATACAGGGTTTTTTTCTCGTGCAGAAATTATGGAAATTAGATGAACTTTGATTTTTAGCTCAACTTTGGCAAAGCCAAATTTGAGCTTATGCCATGGCCAGTTGACCGTCGTCCGTCTGTCCGTCAACAATTCAATACGGCTCGGGCGAGAGACCGTATTTATGAACCGATCTTTACGAAACTTCTTGGGTACCTTTGTTATGATTGTGGGACGAGAACGAGTGTTTTTGGGTCCAATCCGAAATTCAAGTTCGCCGCCAGAAAGAAGACGCAATGGTCACACCAGTGTTGATTATAAAATAGTTTCCCCCCAATTTTAATATTGGTGTTAAGAAAAGTGGTTCCGACAGTATCTCTGGAACATTTGGGGGTCCTGTGCCGCCCATGGCCGACCACCCACTGAACACATTTTTAGCTCAACTTTGGCGAAGCCAAATTTGAGCTTATGTCATGGCCCGTCGTCCGTCTGTTCGTCAACAATTGGATACGGCTCGGGCTAGTGGCCGTATTTATGAACCGATCTTTACGAAACTTCTTGGGTACCTTTGTTATGACCGTGGGACGAGAATGAGTGTTTTTGGGTGCGGTCCGAAATTGAAGATGGCTGTGAGCCACCATTTTGTATCGACGATGCAGAAATTTGTTTTCTGTACAGAACTTCCGTATGAAATCTCTGATTTGAATAATTTTTTGTATGAATGTTTACCATGGGATACATCACATATAATACAGGTTTTTTTCTCGTACGTAAATTATGCAAATTAGACTAACTTTGATGTTTTTTGGTGTTACTTTCAGCACCGTAAGTGCAAATGCCAATACGGCTCAGGCTAGAGTCCGTATTTATGAACCGATCTTTACGAAACTCCTTGGGTACCTTTGTTATCACCGTGGGACGAGAACGAGTGTTTTTGGGTGCGGTCCGAAATTCAAGATGGCCGATGGCAGCCATTTTGTACAAAATTAGGTGCAATCAGATTTTTGCACAGAACTTCCATATGAAAGTGCTGACTTGAATAATTTTTTGTGTGAATGTTTAGTACCATGCGATACATCACATATAATACAGGTTTTTTTCTCGTGCTGAAATTATGCAAATTAGAGGAACTTTGATTTTTTCAGTGCTACTTACACACAGTAAGTGCACATGTCAATACGGCTCGGGCTAGAGGCTGTATTTATCAACCGATCTTCACAAAACGTCTTGGGTACCTCTGTTATCACCTTGGGATGAGAACCAGTGTTTCTGAGTGCGGTCCAAAATTCAAGATGGCTGCCAGTGGCCATTTTGTACCAAAATTAGGTCCAATCAGTTTTTTGTCACAACTTCTATACAGCTCGTATTTATGAACTGATCTTCACGAAACTTCTTGGGTACCTTTGTTTTCACCTTGGGACAAGAATGAGTGTGTTTTGGGGTGCCTTGGTTAACACTGTGCTATGAGAACAAATATTTTGGGGTTCAGTCAGACCCACTCTGGGACTCAAAAGATTTCTTTTCTATTTAGCATCTGACTGTCACCCACCTTTACAATACTTTACCTATACATTTGTTACAGGCTACGGCCAGTATTTATGTACAGACCGTTACAATACTTTATATGTACATTTGTTATCAGGTCATTACCTAGATGTTTGTCATTGCTGTGTCACATACTATACATGTACATGTCTTGACAAGTTGAGCTACAGTGTCATTGACACTTTCATTTCAGTGCTGCTTACACACAGTAGGTACACATGTCAATACGGATCGGGCTATAGGCTGTATTTATCAACCGATCTTCACGAAACTTCTTGGGTACCTCTGTTATCTCCTTGGGATGAGAACGAGTGTTTCTGGGTGCGGTCCAAAATTCAAGTTGGCTGCCAGTGGCCGTTTTGTACTGAAATTAGGTCTAATCAGTTTTTTGTACACAACTTCTATACGGCTTAGGCTAGAGGTTGTATTTATGAACTGATCTTTACGAAACTTCTTGGGTACCTTTGTTATCACCGTGGGATGAGAACGAGTGTTTTTGGGTGTGGTCCGAAATTCAAGATGGCCACCAGCAACTATTTTGTACCAAAATTAGTGCAATCAGTCTTTTGTACAGAACTTCTGTTTGAAAGTTCTGATTTGAATAAATTTTTGTATGAATGTTTAGTAACATGGAATACATCACATATAGTACAGGATTTTTTTCTCGTGCTGAAATTATGCAAATTAGATGAACTTTTATTTATTTAGTGCTACTTATACACTGTAAGTGCACATGTCCATACGGCTCGGGCTAGAGGCTGTATTTATCAACCGATCTTCATGAAACTTGTTGGGTACCTTTTTTATCACCTTTGGACGAGAACGAGTGTTTCTGAGTGCGGTCCAAAATTCAAGATGGCTGCCAGTGGCCATTTTGTATCGAAATTAGGTCCAATCAGTTTTTTGTCACAACTTCTATACAGCTCGTATTTATGAACTGATCTTCATGAAACTTCTTGGGTACCTTTGTTTTCACCTTGGGACAGGAATGAGTGTGTTTTGGGGTGCCTTTGTTATCACTGTGCTATGAGAACAAATATTTTGGGGTTCAGTCAGACCCACTCTGGGACTCAAAGATTTCTTTTCTAGTTTAGCATCTGACTGTCACCCACCTTTACAATACTTTACCTATACATTTGTTACAGGCTACGGTCAGTATTTATGTACAAACCGTTACAATACTTTATATGTACCTTTGTTATCAGGTCATTACCTAGATGTTTGTCATTGCTGTGTCACATAATATACATGTACATGTCTTGACAAGTTGAGCTACAGTGTCATTGACACTTTCATATTTATTATTACTACTGTATTGTAGAACAGTTTCTGCTACTACCTTCTTGACTATACACACATATTCTGCATCATTTAGAAGGCTGTTATTTAATTTCCATATTCCTTTCCCTTTCGATTGATTTACGAAAGATAGTTTTAGAGTTATTGGGTTATGATCTGACCTATATCTAAATTCTATGCCCACACTTTTTAAAAACAATTGCAAATTGGAGGTCATCAAAAAGTAATCCAATCTGGCCATTTTATTATCTGGCCCCTCCATGTGTATCTTTTCGTACTCGGATCATATAAATCGAATTTTTCAATTAAGGTTTTAATTGTTTCCTTTGATTTTTTATTATTTTTATGTCTGTAATTTATTGTATCAGCCTCATAAAGAAATAGGGATATTCCAGTCGCCTCCAACTAGTATTGCGTCATTACCCATCTCTTCAATTATATCAAACAGATTTGTAAAGTGCCGAGGTTTATCGTCGTTGGGACCATGCAGAGCCACTAACGTGAGCCTTTGGTCATATATAGTTATGTCCAGTACAATGAAATTACCACCCGGGTCTTTCCTCCTTTCGTGTATTTTGTAGCTTAAAGTGTTTCGAAATAGAATCGCAGTCCCTCTACTGGAGTTAGTGTAGCAGTTAAAAATTGCCTTGTAACCCCACTCGTTTCTCCATAAATTTTCCACATCACTACCTGAATGAGTGTCTACCAAGAGAGTGATATCAAATGCCTTCCTACACCGTGAGAAGACATCTCTACGTTTTACAGCATCGACAAATTTCTGATGCGTCATCCTCGTTTGTAACAAGATCATGGAGTAATATTTTGCTTGAAAAAAACATCACAACTATTAGAAAATATCTGCAGTGTACCTTATAGAACACCCGGTAATACACAATAATTCTTATCTGAGGTTTCAATTTTGGGAAAACAATATTAACAATAGAATTATACAAGAAAAAACAATGCATTTCATGGTGCGGTTAAGATGGCGTTTTTTTGAAGGCGGTATCATGTAATCCGTTTTAAGTTTCTATGGTCGCTTTATATTGTAGTGAGGTTGAATCCGCTAGAATTGTATTTGTAGTGGAGAACGGACGAGACAGGTCAGTCCAATATTAAAAAGGAAGGGACCAAATAACAATCGCAATCTACAACATATAGCTGTATATTGCAAGTGTTATTGGATCTCTGAAAAGTTCATTATCCTGTCAGTGATAGTTGAACACTTGGAAAAAAGGCTTGTAACCTTGGATAGGTCAGCAGAGAAACCATTGATTCAATGACCCACAAAATAGAAAATAGAAGGTTCTATTTTTTCAACCGATCTGTAGGTGTCTGAGGGTATCCCTATTACCACCAAGTGCCTTGAGTGCTCCAGCCCCCCCCCCCCCCCCCCCCCCATCTCATTGTAAATCAGAGGGGAAAATCAGTCCAATATTAAAAAGGAGGGACCAAATAGCAATCGCAATATACAGCATATAGCTGTATATTGCGAGTGTTATTATACCCCCCGCAAACAAAGTTTGGGGGGGGGGGGGGGGGTATATAGGAATCACCCTGTCCATCCTTATAAGCGCAACTCCTCCTAAACCGTTTGAAGAATTTTCATGAAACTTTACACAATGGAAGAACTCTATATGAAGATGTGCATGAAGCAATATAATTCCGTTCTGACATTTCCAAGGGGAGATAATCTAACTTATACATTTCAATTGCTACATCATATGGTTGTGTCCTCATAAGCGCAACAGCAGGGGCGGGGGGGGGGGGGGGGGGGGGGAGGCGGGGGTATCACTTTGTGAGCTTGCTCACAGTACCTCTAGTTGGATCTCTGAAAAGTTCTTGTCCTGTCAGTGGTAGTTCAACGTTTTGAAAAAAGGCTTGTAACCTCCGATAGGTCAGCAGAGAAACCATTGATTCAATCTATCAGAGGTTAGGCAACACAAAGTAGATCTTCTGTTTCTCAGGCCATTATTTGTGAAATTGCATGCGGGCGAGCGGTTTTTTATTTTATTTTTTATTTCAGTTATTACTTTTTTGTCATCAAAAGTTCATGTTCTTGGTTCAAGTTTTAGGCCTCATAATCCACAGAATAACATGGGTAGTGGTGTATTTCATCCCTTGAGTGCAAGAAGGCTTTGCAATGCTAAAGCATTGCAAAGCCTTCTTGCACTCAAGGGACAAATTCATCAATTTTTTTAACTTGGGTAAAAGATCAGACATAAACCATTTAATTTTTATTTTTTTAAAGTTTAAATTGGTTATAAAAAGAGAGCATGCGGCAGCCAAAAGGACCATGCGGGAGGGCCTGAGAAACAGATTTTTTTGAAATCTCAGATAAGAACAAACAAAATAGAAAGTAATAGTTACTATTTTTGTTAACCGATCTGTAGGTGTTTGAGAGGAGCCCTTTTAGCACTAACTGCCTTGAGCGCTCCCTCCCACCTCCAATCTCATCATGGATCAGAGGGGGAAATCAGTCCAATATTTAAAAGGAGGGACCAAATAACAGTCGCAATGTACAGCATATAGCTGTGCCTTGAGTGCCCCTTCCCCCCCCCCCCCCCCCCCAATCTCATCGTTGATCAGAGGGGAAAATCAATCCAATATTGAAAAAGGAAGGGACCAAATAACAATCGCAGTCTACAGCATATAGCTGCGTACTGCGAGTGTTATTTGATCTCTGAAAAGTTCATGTCCTGTCAGTGATAGTTCAACGCTTGGAAAAAAGGCTTGTAACCTCTGATAGGTCAGCAGATAAGCTATTGATTCAATGACACACAAAATATAAAATAATAGATTCTATTTTTTCAACCTATCTGAAAGTGTTTGGGGGTAGCCCTTTTACCATCAAGTACCTTGAGTGCCCCCTTTTGTAACTGTTGGCTGCCCACAATGGCTGCAATGAAGGCCATCTCATTATACCCCCACTTCTTTGAAGTGGGAGTTATATTGTTGCCTCCTACATCTGGTTGTTATATGTAGGGATGAAATTCTTTTGTGCACAACTCCTATATTTTTTAACCAATTTTGATGAAACTTCTCAAACAATACAACTGACAAGTGAACATGTGTGCATTCCTAAAGATTCAGTATGCGACACTTTTAACCAAGTTATCCTCCCTTTAACTTAGATTTATTATGGATTTCCAAAAAAGATTCTTGTGTGTGCAACTTCTACATTAATGAACTGATTACAATGAAACTTCGCAAGCATGACCATTGACTGATAAGTGAACATGCGCTTATTTTGAAATTTTCTATCTGCGATGATTTTAACCAGGTTATCTCCACTTCAACAGAAGATTTAATATAGATTTGTATACAAGATTCTTGTGTGTGCAACTGCTACATTTATGAATCGATTTTGGATGAAACTTCTCAAATATAACTACTAACAAGAGAACATGCGCGTATACCTGAATTTTCAGTCTACGAGGAGTTTTCTTCTGTTGAACTCAGATTTATTATGGATTTCTAAAAGAGATTATTATTTGTGAAACTCCTTCAACATTTATGAACCAAGTTCTCTGAAACTTCTCAAACATGAACACTAACAAATGAGCACACTCATATTTCCAAATTTTCAATCTGCAATGATTTCAACCAAGTTGTTGCCCCTTCATCTATTATTTATTATGGATTTCCAAATGAGATTGTTGTGTAAACAACTCCTTCATTAATGAGCCAATTTCATTGAAACTTATCAAACATGATCATTAACAAATCATCATACACCAGAATTTGTTATCTGTAATGATTTTAACAAAGTTATCACCTTTTGAACTTAATTTATTGTAGATTTCTGTACAAATTCTTCTGCATTAAACTAATCCTACATCGATGATTCAATTTTGATGAAATTTTTTGTACCTGACCACTTCCATGTGGACAAGTGCATATCAAGCTGCAACAGTTTTGACCAACTGATCTGAGTGGTCTCCCCTTGAACTTAGATTTAATTGGGATTTCTGTGTGAATGTTTGGGTGCACAACTCTTCCTACATTTTTAGCTTAACTTGACAAAGTCAAGTTAAGCTATTGCCATCACGTGTGCGGAAGTCTGTTAGTCTGTGAATCTGAGTCTGTTCACATTTTCCTTTAGCATGGGCTACACCCCGCAGTTCTTGTCTGATCGTCACGAAATTTCATATGCAGGTTTGGGGTCATGTCTGGATGAGAACGTCCCCTTTTGATCGTGATCAGTCAACCGTGATGGCTGCCCAAACCCGAAACCCAAAAACTTTTAGCACAGTCTGCAGGTCATGTTTAATATGGAGGGATTTCATTGTAACTTGGTAGGATGACTCCTTATGATGTCTAGATGAGAATTTCCCCATTTGGGCGTGATCTGCCAACCGTGACGACTGCCCGAGCCCAAAACCCGAAAACCTTTAGCATAGTCTACATGTCATATCAGGGTTCCCATAGGCCTTGAAAAGCCTGAAATTTCAAAAACGAAATTCAAGACCTTGAAAAACCTTGATTTGGCTCCCTGGGCCTGAAAAAGCCTTGAAAAATGAAGCATTGCGCGCAGAGTTGAGATGAATGAAATATGTCCGAGACGGTTCGAGTGGTTCAGCTACGATAAGCCTGGAAAAACCTTGAATTTAACTTTCTACTAGCCTTGAAACTCCTTGAATTTGGGGTGTATATGGCCTGGAAAAGCCTGGAATTTCATGTCAGGTCAGGTGCAGGAACCCTGCATATTTATTGAGGAATTTCATTGTAACTTGGTGGGTTGACTTCATATAATGTCTAGATGAGAAAGTCCCCTTTTGGACATGATTGGGCAACTGTGACGGCTACAGAGGCCCAAAGCCTGAAAACCTTTAGCACAGTCTACAGGTCATATTTATGAAGGGATTTCATTGTAACTTTGTAGGATCACTCCAGATGATGCCCAGATGAGAATGTCCCCTTTTGGTTGCAATCATTCAACCATGATGGCTCCCCGAGCCCAAAGCCTGAATACCTTTAGCACAGTCTACAGGTCATATATATGAAGGGATTTCATTGTAACTTGGTAGGTTTGACTTCATATAATGTCTAGATGAGAACGTCCCCTTTTGGACACAATTGGTCAACTGTGACAGCTACAGGGACCTAAAGCCCAAAAACATTTAAAACAGTCTACAGGTCATAATTATGAAGGGATTTCATTGTAGCTTGGTAGGATGACTCCAAATAATGTCTAGATGAGAACATCCCCTTTTGGTCGCGATCATTCAGCCTTTATGGCTGCCCGAGCCCAAAGACTATTAGCATAGTCTATAGGTCGTATTTATGGAAGGATTTCATTGTAACTTGTTAGGTTGACTCCATATAATGCCTAGATGATGACATCCCCTTTTGGTCGTGATTGGTCAACTGTGATGGTTGCAGGTGCCCAAAGCCCGAAAATCTTGAGCACAGTCTACAGATCATATTTATGAAGGGATTTCATTTGTAACTTCGTAGGATCACTCCAGATGATGCCCAGATGAGAATGTCCCCTTTTGGTTGCGATCATTCAACCATGAGGCTGCCCGAGCCCAAAGCCCGAAAACCTTTAGCACAGTCTACAGGTCATATTTATGAAGGGATTTCTTTGTAACTTGGTAGGTTGACTTCATATAATGTCTCGATGAGAACGTCCCCTTTGGATGCAATTGGGAAACTGACAGCTACAGGGGCCCAAAAACCGAAAACCTTCAGCACAGTCTACAGGCCATATTTATGAAGGGATTTCAATGTAACTTGATAGGATGACTCGTTTTGGAATAATTTTACTGTAACTTTTGTTGATATACGTTAACTGTGAGGGCCACATACATTAACTGTGAGGTCATATTAACCCACCCCTCAGCTCTTTAGTACAATGTACACCTCATATTATTTTTTATCGAAAACATAGCATACAGGGAACAGAAATGAACATATTCCCAATTATCACAATTCTTGTCTTATTTCATAAGCCTTTCATAAACATTGAACATTATCCTTTTCATCAAACACAACACACAAGTTAAGCTACAGTGTCATTGACACTTTCATTTAACTAATTTTGAAGCTACACATGTAGAGGTGTATTCTGGAAAACATTAAGTAGGGGTATTAATCACCTTCATTTATTCTAGCATTTCTTCAGCACACCATTCAGGTTGCATTTGTGTAAATTTTCTTGAATTGCAATGAGAAAATTTAGTATGGTGATTACATGAGAATGTCCTTTGTTGATCATGGGTAGCTGCACACAATGGCTGACACTTTCATTCTTTTTAATTCTTTTCTTCTAACCAGTTACAGAAAGTCAATAACTATGCCACAGTTACTTAAAAACAACAATTTGTGTAATTATGACATTAATCTCATAAAAGCAGTTTAAAGTCAATGTAAGCTGTAGTGTCATTGACACTTTCATTTTTTGCTCTGCCTGACAAAGTCAGCAGAGCTTTTCTGATATCGAGTTGTCCATTGTCCATCTGGCATCAACATTTTGTTTGTCTGAGCCATAATTTCTTTACCACTGGATATTTTTTAACAAAACTTTTTAACAGTATGTATTGTCAATAGGCAGTGTGCCATCAATCACAATAAGGTCTGTATCCATCAAGGTCAAGGTCACAGGCGACATGGTAAAGGTAACATTCAGGAAAAGGTCAACATTTTGTTTGTCCGAGCCATAACTTCTTTACTACTGGATATTTTTTAACAAAAATTTATAACAGTATGTCTTGTCAATAGACAGTGTGCCATCAATCATAATAAGGTCTTTATCCATAAACGTTAAGGTCACAGACTACCTGGTCAGAGTAACACCAATGTATTTGCCAAATTTTATTATGTTTTCAATTTTTGTCTAATAAACAAAGCTAATGAGCCTTCATTGAACAAGCTCAACAAACTTGTTCCAATGAGGGGCCCTAAGCTATGTTTTTGAGACAAAAAATGATGATGTCTGCTATCCATGTTGGGTAAGGGGTTATCAGAATCCGAGATTGGGGATCAAATGTTACCCTGTATATGGCTGCCCCTGAAAGTAGTTGCCCTGGGCAGAGCTATCTTGGCCAAGAGGCCTTTTGTCTTTTGATTATATTGATTTGAAAAGAACATCTGTGTAAATTTGAAGATCTTGTCTATTGGTTAGTTTGGATCCATTAAAGGGACCTCAAGAAGTGGCGCAGATCTTGTTTACTGTGGTAAACAAGTTATGTTTTGTTTGTAAAGTAGGACCCGGTAACCAATACTTTTGGATGGAAGTCCTCTTAAAGTGGGCAGCCCAGATGTAAATATTTTGTTAAACCTTCACTTCACACTTGTGTTGCAGTCATGATATATCCATTAATGCTAGAAGTGACTAACATCAATAAATAAATAAATTCATGACAGGGTATCTGTTGATGTGGGAATCTTTCCACTCAGGCTGCCTGGGGCATCATGTTTTCTGGATGGGAACTTGCACCATTCTCAGGAATATACTGATTCTGATATGATAAAATTGTATGTATCTATATTCCCTTCAAGTTCAGTATTCTTGTAGAATGCTAGATTATTTTTGGTTGAAAATTTGTTCACGTCTTTGCCTCGCTACAATTTATAGGAGAGAGTGTCATTGTTACAAGGTAAATCCACACAGACGAAATAATTTCACTTCAAAGATAATATGAAGCACATCCCCATAAAGTTAATCTGTTTAGTTGCAGTACCTGCACTTCAGAGTATAACCCAAATATGGGCTTCCAAAATTCAACTAGTTAATAAAAGCTTGTGCACTGATATGCTTCAAGTTTTTTGTTAGTTGCACAGTGGAAAACTTTTAAACAAAGCCTGGATGCAATAAGCCAATAACATAATTAAATGTATGACCTTTTTCAGATGTGCCCACAGAAAGTGCTAAGAAAAGTGATGATTTATGGTCAAGTCTAGCTAAACCAGCTGGAAATTGGGAGTGTACTGTTTGTCTTGTACGAAATAAGAATGAGGACTCAAAATGTGTAGCCTGCCAGACTGAAAAACCTGAATCAAAAAGTAAGTAGTTCAAAATATTTAATGTGAATAACATGTTATTTTCCAGCAGTTCCACAGTCCAGTGAACATCTTATCTTTACCCAAACCTCCTGAGGTGGTTTGGTGGGCATATTGTGAAGGTCTTTGTCCGTAATTAGTCCCCTACCGGCATCGCCGGAGGGGACTATAGGTTTGCACTCTGTCCATCTGTCAGTCTGTCAGTCACACTTTAGTTTTCTGGAGTTTTTTTGGAAACGCTTCAACGGAATGATTTCATTTTTGGTAAACTACTATAGAACGATGACTTACAGATCAAGTTTGAGTTTCATGCTGATTGCATTATTCTTGTGTGAGTTACGGCCCTTGGAAATATGGGAAAAAGCACCAAAATATCAGTTTTCTGAAGTTTTTTTTGGAAACGCTTCAACGGAATGATTTCATTTTTTGTAAACTACTATAGAACGATGACTTACAGATCAAGTTTGAGTTTCATGCTGATTGCCTTATTCTTGTGTGAGTTATGGCCCTTGGAAATATGGAAAAGCGCCCAAATATCAGTTTTCCGGACTTCTGGAAACGCTTCAACGGAATGATTTCATTTTTGGTAACCTACTATAGAACGATGACTTACAGATCAAGTTTCATTTGCACTCTGTCCATCCGTCAGTCTGTCAGTCAGTCTGTCAGTCATACTTTAGTTTTCCGGACCTTTTTTGGAAATGCTTCAGCCGAATGATTTCATTCTTGGTAACCTACTATAGAACGATGACTTACAGATCAAGTTTGAGTTTCATGCTGATTGCATTATTCTTGTGTGAGTTATGGCCCTTGGAATTATGGAAAAGCGCCAAAATATCAGTTTTCTGGACTTTTTTTGAAATGCTTCAATGGAATTCATGCTGATCACATCTGGGTTATAACATTTGTATAATTATTAATGCTCATTAGTCCGGTAGGGGACTTTGTATTGCTTCAGCGATATGTGCGCTCTTGTTCCATATGTAATTCCATAAACACATTCATTGTCAGATTTTAATTTCCTTTGATATAGTGACCGACTAGTATGAAGGAATGGATATCCATGTGTTGCGAGTTTTTTCCACATACTTTTACCAAAGTTACAGTCCTTGTTAGACTTAGAAAACTGTCCTTAGGAACATTTTGCATTATAACTCCAGTATAGCTTGTTAGATTTTGATGTCCTTTGGTATGGTAAGAGACCAGTGGGGGAAAGGGTATCCACATATTGTGGGTTTCATCCAAGCATACTTCCCAGAGTTGTGTCCCATGTTATACTTTGCAAACTGTTCCTATGAACGTTTTGCTTTATAACTTGATTGGTTTGTAAGGTTGTGATGTCCTTTGGTATGGTGATAGACCAATATAGAGAAAAGATAACCACATATTGCAGGGTTCGGTCATGCATTCGTAACCAAAGTTATGTCCCTTGTCCCTTATTGCAAAATAGTAGAGACTTTCAAATGGACTGCATCCGTTTGTCCACCTATCTGACTGTGAACAACGTCATTCTTACATTAATTAACTGGTTCATTTGAAATTTGGTTTGTTGGTATATTTTGGTAAGTTCTTTACAAAGTTTGATTGCCATCATTATATTCTTGTAATTACTGGAGTTATACTCCCTTGTTAGTTAAATTTACCATTGTTTCATTTCATCTTCTTGTGAACACTGACTATGATTCCTTCAAATTGTCAATCAATATTTTTATACCACAACCAATGGCCCAGACTAGCCGGTGCTAACTCAATTTAATTCAGGGCCAAACTCAAATTTTGCCCCCCAATCCCCAAAATTTGCATACAAAACCGAAAAAAATAAGTCCTATCTGATCCTCCATACTTTTGTAAACTGCGCATGTGCAGTATCCAGGAAGGTTCCAAAATTGGCGCCAACCATCATTCTTTGTTTGGCCCTAAAGTCAGTAACAATGATCTGACATCTGTGTTTTAAAATCTACTTTTTTGAGGATGCCAGACACAAATCAATGAAAGAATTGGTGGATCCAAGGCTGTAAATGGATGATGGAAGTGAACAACGGTGGTTTCAAACTCTCCGGGCTGTAACTTTATAATAATTATAAAACTTGTTTCATGTTTTCCAATTTCGGGACATACGCCTGACGTCATTATTCTTGCTAATGATTAATTCACTGTTTGTTAAGTGTTCCTGCCCTATCATTTCTTGAAGCCCTCCTGTTAAACTCCTAAGCTTTTTGGCTATTTTTTAAAGAAATTTTTTATTAAATTTCTTGGGAGTTTAACGTGTATTACAGAATGTTTATTCTGTTTATCCCCTTGGTTATGCCCTCACCATAGGGGTGTTAGGTCGTTTTGATCTTGCATCTTCTATCTGATGTATCGTTTTTTCTTCATATGAAGATCTAGCTTTGCATCTGGTAGCATTTAAATCGGTTACTGACTTGGGGCCTTTTTTCTGTGCCTGATGTCTTGTTTCTGTTTTCCTTTGACGTTGTTAACATTGGCAACGTCCTCAAATATATGTAGTATTTGTTATATTACTGTAGAATCACTGTAGGATACATTGATTATGATTCCAGTAGTGTAGCTCAAAAAATTTAGATTTTATCCACACAAGCTTGGGCTCATCATGTTCCTTTGGGGGACTTAGGCATTTTTTCAAAAAAATTTGGAAAAATTTTTTTTGTAAATTTTTCGAATTTAATTTTGATTGCTATTATTCATGTATCTTTATCATATATTTTATTGTGGGGTTTGTAGGAGTGCTATCGACTTTGTATTTTGATTGTAATTATGAAAGCTTACTGCTCTAAATGCAAGGCGAGGAAGTCGACCTCAGATTTACATGCTTGTTGCCTTGCCTGTAGTTGATGCACGCCTACTGATTCTTGTCCTACATGTATACATTGGGATACCAAACGTTGGAGACAGGTGTCGCGGAACGTTGTTGGCGGTGAGGTTCCTATGCCGGAGCTCTCACCACAAGATAATTCAAGTTTTTCAGAGGAACAAGAACATGTTGATGGTATCCAAAGTGTGATACCTTCATTGCACTCTGATGAGCAAACAGAGTTAGCTACAAAGGTGCTCATTAATATTAAGAAAGGGATAAGGCCTCTAGTTAGTGCTCTTAATCCCTTACAAGCAGCTAGCTCAACTGTTGAAGCGGTTACTCCGTCCGTGGGAGCCATGACACCGAGTAAGTCTGTTGCGGTCGAAGGAAGTGTAGATTTGGGTAGAGCAAGCACCTCAAAATCAAAAGCTCACCCAGTGACAATGGAAATAGGGAGGAAGTCAGCAAGTTTCTTTTCGGGAGGCTCGGCGAGGTTTAATAAGACCGCGAGCTGGAGAGCCCTCTCTCTCACCCAACAACATTTGGGGCCAAATGTTGTTATGAGAAACTTGCATGAGCCGGAGCATAAGTCCACATCTGCCGCTCCGGACACTCCGTCGAGACTTCAGCCAGGGTTGGATACAGTTACGGCTTCCTCCACTACGTTACAAAAGCACACACGACTGCAAGCTAGCTACCCAACTTTGGATATCCAGCCAGCTGCGCGAAGACAGAGCCAGTCTTCGCCCGTGAAGTCGGACCATCCGGTAGCTAGCGATCCGAGGCTTTGTTCATTGGGACATGCAGAGAAAAGATCTGTCTCAGGATCTTCGTCCCAGAAGCAGCAAGCGGCGAAAAAACAGAAGACAGCTGCTCCTCAAGACTCAGTAACGGACTTTCTGTTGCAGATTGCGCAGCTGATCGCAGCAAGTGCAATAGCAACCTTCCGCATACTTCGGTGGTGAGCTGTCGGGCGGTGCTGGGTCAGTCCAGTCATCTGCACACGCAGATGCGATGGACCGAACATCACAGCTGAATCAGTTGGATGGTGAAAGGGACAAGGAAGAGGATTACCCTTACCTTTCGGAACAGCATATGGTAGCGATGAATTTTATTCATCAATACTATCCTGAAATTGTTCCACCTGATCAACAAGTTGCGACTACTAGAGAGAAACCGCTGTCGTCTCTGGGCGCAGATTTCCTCCGGAGGAAAGAGGATGTTCTTTCCTTCCCGAAACAGTCTAGACAGGTGATGCAGGCCTTCGGCCATGTTAACGACACCATATTCAACCTCTCTAGTACTAAGAGGAAAGGCGGTTTCTTATCGACATCTATAAATATACCGTTCCTTGGACCACGTTCAAAACGGTTGGAGAAGATGTCCAGAGAGCTCCTCTGCGTTTAGATGAGCAGGCCGGTGATTTAGATATGTCCCTACCTGCATCATTCAATATACGCTCGGAAGTGATGGAATGTGCTATTTCATCCAATAGAGCGAATCCAGACACGAAGTCCTACGCAGATCACCTTACCAGAGCTGTGGCACAATGTATAATGGGAAGAAATTTGAGGACGTTTGTTCCTCGCTTAGATTTCTTTCCAGGGCAGCCATGTATGTCACATACAACTCCACCCTGACATTTGGAGTTGATCAGATGTGATGCTGCCCTTACGTCGTCATCACTTATAGATGACAAGGTGAAAAGCTCTCTCCAAGTCGCTCCAGTCTCCGGACATAATGTGTTTGACAACAAGCTTTCGTTAGTCTACGAACAGGCTACAAAGAAATCTTCCAGTGCACTGCTATTGAAGTCGGTGTCTCCACAACACGCTTCAGCAGACCGTGGTAAGCGAAGCCATTCCACTTCAGAGTCAACTAAAAGGAACTCCTCGCTGGGATACAAGAAACCCTCATATTCTTACTCTGGAGGTCGTCAGTATAGCGACTTGGGAAAGGGGCGCAGGTCTGATCAAGACTATAGGTCAGACGCCCCAAGCCGACGGACAAGGTTCTCCTCTCGTAAGCCTCGTAAGTAATACAGGTGATGGACAAGACCTCTATTGCTTGCCAGTTGGCGGAAGGTTATCAAACTTTTGCGAGAAACTGTATAGAAGTCACGGAAGATCAGTGGGTGAGAAGTGTAGTCTCGGAAGGCCTACGGCTATCATTCCGAGCAAAACCCCCACTAATAAGATGCCCACGTTGGACAAATCTTCCGGTTGATCCTTTCAAAAGTAAGTCTCTCCTAGCAGAGGTACAGGCTCTCTCATTAAAGGAAGCAATAGAGGTTGTCGAGAAATAAAAATTCTCAAGGTTTTTACAGTCACCTGTTCCTCGTACCGAAGCCAGACGGCTCCTTCCAACCGGTAATAGACTTGAGCTGGATAAACAAGTTGATCGTGGCTCCGAAGTTCTATATAGAAACCATTTGGTTGGTAAGGGCGAGCATTTGAGTAGACGACTATGCGGCAAGCATAGATCTAAAGGACGCCTACTTTCATGTCCTGGTACATACGGCATTCAGAAAGTACCTGTCTTTTGCCGTGCAAGGAGACGTTTATCAGTTCAGAGCTATGTGCTTCGCTCTGAACCTGGCACCTTGGGCTTTCACTCGAATAATGAACTCTGTAATGTCATACTTCCGAGCTCATTCGTCTGTGGTAATGCCGGCTTACTTGGATGACATTCTTCTGAGATACGGCAACAGAATTATTCTTTAGAACGATGTTCAGAGTCTGCTTCAATTATCCCGACGTCTCGGTTTCATAGAAAAAGTTGGATCTAGCTCCGTCCAAGTCGTTCATTTACTTGCGAATGAGCGTTGATACTCACAACAATCTGGTTCGTCTACCATTACCCAGAGCGAAATTAGTCAGTTGGTATGCAGGGTCTTTGGGACTCTCGGTTCCTAGAGAAGCACATAAACATCAAGGAGATGATGTCAATCTGGCTAGCACTACAACATTGGATTCGTCAAATAGTGAACGTCCATGTTCAAATTCTGTTGGACAACTCGACAGTAGTAGCTTACCTCAGGAACCAAGGTGGCACTCATTCGATTCCGTTATGCGAATTAACGGAGAAGATTCTCCTATTCGTTTTGAATCATCAGGTTCATCTCTCAGTCCGTCATATAACGTGTCGTCTGAACGTACAAGCAAACTCACTCTCTCAGAAAGGTCGCCTGTTACCATCGGAGTGGACTCTCAACAAGCGAATATTCAGTCAGATCTGCTACCAGTGGGATCGTCCCATGATAGATCTTTTCGTGACACACCTAAACAATCAGTTACCAACGTTTGTGTCGCCATGTCCAGATCATCGAGTGTACGCAGTTGACGCTCTATCGATCTCATGGGACAGAATGATAGGATATGCATATCCTCCTGCTCCGTTGATTCGGCAGATTCTGTTAAAAATCAAACAGTCTCATTGCAAAATCCTGTTAGTAGCACCTCTGTCGTCACAGGAACCTTGGATCAATCTTCTCGGGTGTCTGTTATGGGACATTCCCCGGAAGCTTCCTCCTCGAAGGGATCTTCTATTTCAGGGGAAGTCACGCACACCGCATCACAACCCGGAAGGTCTCAACCTTCATATATTTCTGTTGTGCAGTCCTTCTTGCACGGAAAACAGTTTACAGGAGGAGCAGTGGACGCAATTTCTAACTGTAGGAGGGCCTCCTCTCTCGTTGAATTATGTAGCGAAGTGGAGGGTTTTCTTCCATTGGTGTATGGATCAGTCGATAGATATATATGATCCGTCCATTCCACAGATTGCTAATTTCCTGGTGTACCTGTTTGACGAACTCAAAACGGCATCCCGTCACTATTAAGGGCTATAGGTCTATGTTATCAGACACTTACGTTCATCATGATAACTTGGCTATTGGATCAGATACTTCTTTGTCCAACCTAGTTAGAAATTTCTCTATTAATAGACCTAGAACCCTCAGATTAATTCCTAAGTGGAATTTGGCTTGGGGTCTGTTGAAGCTTCAAGAAGCTCGTTTTGAGCTGTTAGATGATGTAGAGTTCAAATTCATGACCTATAAAATGGTGTTTCTCTTAGCCTTTGCATCTGCCAGAAGAGTGAGTGAACTTCATGCATTATCTGTTGATGATTACCATTACCGTAGTGTGGGTAATACTGTTACCCTCACCACGGAAGTGGGATTCTTGGCTAAGAATCAGATTCCGGATAAGCAAGTATATCTTCAGATCAACGTTCTGTCAACAAGATACCAGTGCACAAGGTTAGAGCACTGTCCACTTCTTGGGCTTATTCTAACAGTATAGCCATTACTGATCTTATGAAGGCTGCATACTGGACACAGCCCTCTTCATTTACCAAGTTTTACCTTAGAAATATAGTCCATCTCCGGTGACCTTAGATTTTTGGGTCCTCTTTCTGTTGCTCAGAATGTCGTCCATTAATGTTACATCTATAAGGTCTTTAGGCAGTCTGCTCGAGCATTGATGCCGTTCCGCTGCCCTCTTCGTTCTGGGGAATTTAATTTTACCTCAGAACAAGGGGATGGGGGGGGGGGGGGGTGGGGGGGACGGTTTTTCCCTTATGTTATCTGGCTTTATAGTGAAAAGCAAGGGAATACCTCCTCCAGAGACAGTAGTCCAGCATCAGTGCTGGGTGGTTTTAATGTGTAGCTCGGTGTTAAGCAATAACTATGTCTCATTTATGTACTGTTTTTAAAGTGTTGCTCACTCTGAAGCATTTGTATATGTTACGTGTCATAAGAACTTTAATATACAATCCTCGGACACTTTTAAATGAGTATAAAGCGTCTCATTCTCTGGACTCTCTTTATATATTGGTTTTCTTCACCGAATTAGCATAACAGGTTATGCTGGCATTAAATGGAGAAATTATGTAATTCTCAATTACATTGTTGGTGTTATGCCATTCTCTTTTCTTGTAAAAGATAAGGACATATGTAATTTCTATGTCTTCTCCTATTCTCCTGTAGGAGCTATCCTTTATCGAAGTAATTGAGAGATTGGATTTTCCTTTAAGTCCTAGGCCCTCCAGCCATTTTACGATTCAGCTAGTCTGGGCCATTGGTTGTTGTATAAAATTATAATAAATTTTAAGTAATTTGTATATTTTTTATACTTACCAATGGCCCAGACATGGATGGCCCTCCCATGAGTGGGCACTCATACCTCCCTTCTGATATAACATTTAGCAGGCACTGTAGAAAGAATGATGGTTGGCGTCAATTTTGGTACCTTCCTGGATACTGTGCATGCGCAGATTACAAAAGTATGGAGGACCAGATAGGGCTTATTTTTTTCGGTTTTATATGTAAATTTTGTGGATTGGGGGCAAAATTTGTGTTTGGCCCTGAATTAAATTGAGTTAGCACCAGCTAGTCTGGGCCTTTGGTAAGTATAAAAAATATACAAATTACTTTAATTTTTTTCATTTTTCTGATACTTCACATGGTGATACATTTCAATATGTTCTCGACCAAGTTTGACTTTCACTATTCTCTATTTGTAATTAATGGAGTTATGCCCCTTGTTAGTTCAGTTATGATTGTTCAACTTTATCTGGTTGTGAAGACTGATTTCTTCACTTTTCAATCATTGTTCTTGAAACTTGACATGGTGATACACTTGGGTTAGTTCTTGACAAAGTTCGATGTTTATTATCTGCATGAAATTACTGGAATGATGTCCCTTGGAAGTTCAATTTCTTTATTTCACTTCATAAGGTTTATGGATACCTTTGTGAACTCTGCAATTCTAACATTTATTAACCAGGTTCATTTGAATCTTGATATGTTGATATAGTTTGACATGTTCTTGATAAAGTTTAATTTTCATCATTATCCATACATTATTATTGGAGTTATGCTCCTTGTTTGTTGAATTTATCATTTCATTTCAGCTTCTTGTGAATACTCTTATTCCTTCAATTTTGAATCAATCTGTTTGACACTTGACATGGTGTTATACACACCTGGAATTTTTTTTTTGGGGGGGGGGGGGGGGGGGGGAAGGGGGAAGGGCAAGGGGAGTTTTAGTGATCTCATTCCTAGTGTTGAAACGACTAGTCGAAGTCGATTCGATTTTCGGAAAAATCGACTCTGAAATCCGCCAGTCGACTAGTCGGGAAACTCAAAGATGAAGTCGTAAAATGCCAATAGTGGGGGTTAATGATTACATTATCAGACGTTTCTGCTTCGTGGTGGACCTATTTTAAATTGTATTGAGAAGTGGATATCAATGCAATCATTGTCGTTTGTTGATGCCAAAAATGTTACAACTTAGATTTCAGCAGCATTACAAGCACTGATTTCACCTAACCTAATCACTGGCACGCGTTGAAGAAAAATACTGATGTACAACTTCAAAGATGCCATTAATTCATGCAAGCGTTCTATCCCTCACCCAAGTCGCCCACACTTTTTAATTGATATAAAAATAAAATACATGCCTGAAACACTCAGAAAGCTGCTCCATATTCTATGATATTACTGTACTGGTTTGGGTGCGAGCTGGCGAAGACCGGATATGAAGGTGAGGAAACTGTCCGTCACAAAATTTGACCCGGGAGTCCTTAATTAATTGCATCGGGCAAATGGCGTCACACTTCAAACATTTTACGAATTCATGAAACTTCTGTTTTAACATCATTGGGTACTTTTTCCACTGTACGGACAGAGGACTAGGAGGCACAAACTTCCCAGGTATCCTAATTTTTTACTGAATGGTTAAAGCTATAATATGCATGACGTTTTATAAAACTCAACATACATGTACGAAAAAGAGAACAGCTACGTTCATGACTTTGACAAGGAAACTGCATCAAACACCTGTCAAACGAGTCATTTAACGAAAGGGTTATCAACTTACATGTAACAGTCTCTTATCACCTAATTTACTGAGACAATTATGTTTTCAACAGAAAAGCCGACTAGTCGATTTCGAATCTATTACTCCTGTCGACTAGTCGACTTTGAAAAATAGGTAATCGTTTCAACACTACACATTCCTCATTCTGTCCATTTTCTGACTTTAACTTTATATTATCGACTTCTCGTAAATTACTATACCAAATTGAACCAAATTTGATATGCATGTTCTGTATCATATATCAATTCAAGTTTGTTCAAATAAAGTTGCCACACCCACAAGGGGACCACCACAAAGGGCATAACTCTGTTAGCACCCACAAATCTTTTTTTTAGATTAAAAACTCTTCTCCAGAACCACCAATGAGAATCTTCTGATACTTGGTATACAACATCCTAAGAGGGGTCAACTTCAGGTTTGTTTGAATAATGTCCCTGAGTTCATACTTGGGCTCCCTATGGCACCTTAAATTTTTAGTTGGTGCAATACATATATGAGGAAAATCCTTTAAAAATCTTCAGAGCCAATTGTGATCAACGCTAGTTTAATGTAAATGTGGGTAGATAAGATAACGTTTATTCAAATGGGGCACACCAGGCAGGCCACTTGAGTGGGGGTGGAGGTGCATGCAGTGGGCAAACTTTTTTGTTGTTCTTTAGAACGAGTGTAACAGGATTTTGAGTGATCTTATAAAAAAAACAAAAATCAGCCAGTTGACTCTGTGGGGAGAAGTAGGTGTTGGTCCATTGGGTGATGTTTTTTTATTTTCTTTAAAATGAGTTTCGAAGGGTTTTGAATGATTTTACTCAAAAAAAACAATTCCCCCAACCTTCCCCCACTCGTCAAGCTAAATTATATTAAGTACATTAACATATAGATGCTGAATGTGACCTTAAATTCTTCTTTAGATAAATTTATCAGAAGGTGATTAAGGCCTCTTTTTTTTCTTTTTATAGCCCCACTCTTGAAGAGAATGTGGGGTATACTAGATTACAGGTGTCCGTCTGTCCGTGTGTCCATCCATCCACAGTGATATCTCAGCAGTGAATGGATGGATTTCAATGAAATTTGATACGAAGGATCCTTGTGACAAGCAGCTCCTGCATGTTATAAAAAAGTTGCTCGGGTATATTTTACCAGAGTTATGATCCTTACTTTGTCAATTTTTCATGAATTTTTGGTCCTTACTTTGTTTTTAATTCATTTATACTTCATCTGTCCAGCACTGGAGTTTGGGTATAATTGCCTTCAGCAAAAGCTCTTGTTTGCTTTAAAGTGAGTTTTGTAGTGATATTATTAAAGAATAATTCCCCCGTTGGTGAGGGATGGGCCCGACTGAAAATCACAATAATCTATTGAATGTTGGGTGAGTTATTTACCCTTTGTGAAATGCATTTAACATTAATTTTAAGCTCAACTTGACAAAATCAAGCTGAGCTATTGCCATCACTTTTCGTCCGTCGGTGTACGTATGTACGTACGCATGTACGTATGTATGTTATTACGTACATACATACGTCCACAATTTCCTTTGGCATCCCTCACAGGTTGCATTTACAATCAGATCACATTGAAACTTGGTTTGCTTGTTTGGGGTGACCTCTAGATGCGAGCTATCGATTTTCTTCCATTTCTGTCAAAAAATCTTGCCGTGGCCAGCGTCCTTAGAACTGAACTTAGTTTAGTCAGACCTCAATATTTCCCTTTGGCACACCCTACAGGGCACATTTATGATCAGATTGCTTTGAAACCTGGCATGCTTGTTTGGGGTGACCTCTAGATGGGAGCTATCGATTTTCGTCCATTTCTGTCAAAAAATGTTGCCACGACCAACGTTCTTCGAACTTTGTTTCGTCAGACCTCAATATTTCCATTTGGCACACCCCACAGGGCACATTTATGATCGGATTGCTTTGAAACCTGGCATGCTTGTTTGGGGAGACCTCTAGATGGGAGCTATTGATTTTCTTCCATTTCCATCAAAAAATGTTGCCGCTGTCAACGTTCTTGGAACTTAATTTACTCAGACCTCAGTATTTCCCTTTGGCACACCCTACCGGGTACATTTATGATCGGATTGCTTTGAAACCTGGCATGCTTGTTTGGGGTGACCTCTGGATGGGAGCTATCGATTTTCTTCCATTTCCGTCCGTCAAAAAATGTTGCTGCTGGCAACGATCTTTGAACTTAGTTCAGTCAGGCATCAATATATTCCTTTGGCATGCCCTACAGGGCACATTGGTGATCAGATCGTTTTGATTTGAAACTTTGTATGCTTGTTTGGGGTTACCTCTAGGTGGGAAATATCGATTTTCTTCGATTTCTGTCAAAAAATGTTGCCACTGGCAATGACCTTCGATGAACTTAGTAAAAACTTAGTGCAGTTAAGCATCAATATTTCCCTTTGACACACCCTGCAGGACACATTTATGATTGGATCGCTTGCAAACTTGTCGTGCTTGTGTGGGGTGACATCTTTATGGGAGCTGTCGATTTTCTTCCATTTCTGTCAAAATATGTTGCCGCTGACCTTTGAATTTAGTTTAGTCATACCTCAATATTTCCCTTTAACACACCCTTCAGGGCACATTTATGATCGGATCACTTTGAAATTTGGTATGTGTGTTCGGGGTGACCTCTAGATGTGAGCTATTGCTTTTTTTCATTTCCATAAAAAATTATTGTCGTTATCACCAGCCTTTGAACTTAACTGCATTTGTGCATCAACTTATCCCTTTTGCACTCTCTGCAGGGTATATTTATGAATTTCCATAAAAAAAATTAAAAAAATGTAAACCATTGCCACAAGCAATGACCTTCTACTTAGTGCATTAACATCTTCCTTTGGCATGCCTCAGAGGCACATTCATTATCAGGTTGTTTTGAAACTTTATGGGAGCTGTCGATTTTCTTCCATTTCTGTCAAAATATGTTGCCGCTGACCTTTGAATTTAGTTTAGTCATACCTCAATATTTCCCTTTAACACACCTTTCAGGGCACATTTATGATCGGATCACTTTGAAACTTGGTATGTGTGTTTGGGGTGACCTCTAGATGTGAGCTGTTGCTTTTTTTCATTTCCATAAAAAATTATTGTCGTTATCACCAGCCTTTGAACTTAACTGCATTTGTGCATCAACTTATCCCTTTTGCACTCTCTGCAGGGTATATTTATGAATTTCCATAAAAAAAAACAAAAAAAATAAACCATTGCCACAAGCAATGACCTTCTACTTAGTGCATTGTGCATTAACATCTTCCTTTGGCATGCCTCAGAGGGCACATTCATTATCAGGTTGTTTTGAAACTTTGTATGCTTATGCAGGGTGACAAAGATAGGAGCTATTGATTTTATTTTCATTTCCATCAAAAACTGTTGCTGTTAGCAACAATCTTTGAATTTATTGCATTTGTGCATCCACATTCTTTGACATGGCCTGCAGGCCACATGATTCCGACCAAATATTTGTGATCACTACCTGTCTAGTAACCTTTGTAGAAAAGATCTTGCAGTTTTGACATGGTGTCATGTTGGTCATAATGACTTACACATTCCTTTTTGTTAGAGGGTAATATGCGACCAGAGTGGGTTCCCTGCCAGCAGGTGCTGTCTGTGGAGCACATTCTTTTAAATTGTACTGATTTTCATCATGTTAGAGGGCAATATTTTACAGTTGGATCTCTTAAGAGAATCATTTTACCATACAAGCCCGCATATAATTCTCTCATTTTTGAAAGAAATCAACCTTTTTAATAAATTTTAAATTTGTTTTTATTCATTTGACGTTCCCCGCGGGAACCCCAGGAAGTGAAGCAGTGCCTGTTCACTGCGGTAAACAGGCTCTGTTTTTACTGGTAAAATAGGACCCAGTCACCAATGCTTGGGAGGTGCAAACCCTCTCTAAAATTGGCAACATGGCTTATTAACGCTCACCCCTGGTCTTGAGTTGATAGTCATGTTGTGGTCATGATTAGCCATTGTGCAAAAATATGTGACCTTAAACACCAATAAATAAATAAATAATTTATTTGACATAGACTCCACAAGTCTTAATGTCACCAGGTTGATTTTATAAGTATTCTGATTTTTATGACTTTAGTCATTACTGTTTCGACCACTCGTGGTTTTAAGTTTTGTTGTGATTATTTCATATTTTACTCAGTTGATTTTATTTCATACTTGATACTTGTGATTTATGAAGTTTTCTCGCCGCGATATAGCCTTAGCTGCTGATATGGCGTTAAGCAACAATAAATAATAATAACTAGAAAGTGTTTTAGCACACTAAAACATATGTCTCCCCTTCCTTTCTATTTTATGCACTACAAATGATATATACATAAAAATATTGACAATCATACCAGATATGCAAGGTCCAGCTCTAAAGAGAAATAAGTTATGATGACTCTGGCAAATAATACTCTATAAAATATCTGAACTTGACCTTGGGGTCCAAAGGTCAAGATCATGTGAAGGTCACCATGGTTTACATGGCCACAGTGCCACATCTTGATACATCCACAGACAAAATAGAAAAGGTTAATACCTGATCTTATTGAGAACCAACAGCTAAAACAATCCAGTGATCACCAGACACTGCCATTTCAGAAAGATTAGCAAGCACATTGCAGACAGGAGTTGTATTGACAATGAAGATTTTTACAGTTTGTAATCGAGTTCTTCTTCGTACACCAGAAAACTGTTCTCTCATGGTGACATATCCACATGTCAAAAAGAAAAAAAATTCTGGTCTGGACAATTACTCCCTATTTAAAGTACATAAATTTGACCTTGAGGTCAAGGTCACATGAAGGTCATGATGACATGTGGTCTTATTGTGATACATCCACATGTCAATCATCAAACTCTTAGGTCAAAAAACAAAAAGGTTCTGATCTGGACAATTATTCCCTATTTGAAGTACATAAATTTGACCTTGAGGTCTGAGGTCAAGGTCACATGCAGTTCATCACGGTAGTGGACTTGCGGTTTCATGGTGATACATCCACATGTCCACAAAAAAAAAAATCTGGTCTGGACAATTACTCCCTATTTAAAGTACATAAATTTGACCTTGAGGTCAAGGTCACATGAAGGTCATGATGACATGTGGTCTTATTGTGATACATCCACATGTCAATCATCTAACTCCTAGGTCAAAAAACAAAAAAGTTCTGGTCTGGATAATTATTCCCTATTTGAAGTACATAAATTTGACCTTAAGGTCAGAGGTCAAGGTCACATGAAAGTCATCGAGGTAGACGACATGCGGTCTCATGGTGACACATCCACATGTCAACCAAATCCTACGTCAAAAAACAAAAATTCTGGTCTGGACAATTACTCCCTATTTGAAGTACATAAATTTGGCCTTGAGGTCAAGGTCACATGAAGGTCACACTGGTATGCGACACACCGGCTCATGGTGATACATCCACGTGCCAAATGTCTAAGGCCTGGCTCAAAAGACAAACAAGTTTTGGTCTGGACAAAGTTTCCTTGAAAAAAGCACAAATCTGACCTTCAGATCAAAGGTCAAGGTCACATGAAGGTCACAATGGTACTCTACACTCCGACTCATGGTGATACATCCACATTCCAAATATCTAAAGCCTGACTCGAAATACAAAAAAGTTCTGGTCCAGACAGTTTCCCTTAAAAAAGCGCATAAATCTGACCTTCAGGTCAAAGGTCAAGGTCACATGAAGGTCACTATGGTACACTGCACACCAGCTCATGGTGATATATCCACATGCCAAGTATCTAAGGTGTAGGTCAAAAGACAAAAAAGTTATGGCCCGGACAAAGTTTGTATGAGAAGAAGAAGAAGAACATGCACTAAAACAATATGACTCCCTTCTGGGAAGGGGAGACATAATAACACAGGCCACATTTATCATAGGATTGTTATTGTTTTTGAACTTGGTGTGTTCATTAGGCTAGAACTTGAGATAAGAGCTATTGATTAGCATTCATTTCTGTGAAAAAAGTTGCGATTTACAATAATCTCTGAACATACTGCATTTGGGTATCAACATTCTTCCTTTAGCCAGTCATACAGTTTACATTTAAAAATGCATGGATTTCTCTGACGTTGTGCACACTCAATGCTGTTATGTTGAAATTTCATCAAAGAACATTGGTAGCAATGATCTTCATTTTTGCCATTTCATTTATAAGTTACCAATTTCAAGTTTGTCAAGTTAAGCTACAGTGTCATTGACACTTTCACTTATGTTTTTGTGCTAAATTGAGAGGTGATCAGGTTTCATAATCTATTGAAATGCAGTTTTATTATGCCCCTACCTCCGAAGGAGGATTCAGGGTATCTAGTGAAGTGGTCTGTCTGTCCGTTCAAACATTTTGCATTTTAATTTCAAAGCCATCAGTCGGATTTGGATCTCCTTTGGTCTGCTGATAGACCCTCATGGGGGAACAGATAGGCACAAGGAACGGGTCCATCCAATAATTTTTTCTATTTGCCTCTGTATTGCATTCACTGCACGTTGGATTTGATTTATTATGCCCCCGACTTGAAAAGTCGAAGGGATATCTAGTGGAGACCTCCGTCTACCAACATTTACCCTTGTATCTCAGCCACTGCTACTCCGATTTGAATGATATTTGGTGTTGTGAAAAAGATAACCTGTGTAACATGAGTTGCTTCCACACATTTTTTCCAGAGTTATGGCCCTTTTTCACTCTTTCGACTCAGAAAAATTTTGGCAGATCGGGGGCATTGGCACATGCGTTGCATTGCTCCTCTTGTTCTTGGTATGCTCATGAACCCGCTTTGCAAAAAGAATATCCAGAAATAACGGGGTCTATCCATTTATTTTTCTAGGGTTATGGGCCTTTGTCGAATTAGAAAATTTCAATTTTTTTACTTTCTGTTTATTCTGGATTGTAATTTCAAATCCATCGGCCAGATATGGAACTCCTTTGGTATGCTGGAGGAATGGATATGCATAAGGATCAGGTTCCGTCCAATAATTTTTCCCAGTGTTAATGGCCCTTTTTCACGCTTTTGACTTACAAAATATTTCTGTCCCACAATACTTTTAAGGCTGCTTCGAACTAGTGAAGAACCGATAATCGGAATTGGCAATCGGAACCGGCCGGTTATGGGGCATCGGCCAATTATGACAACCAGCAGTTAAAAACCGGCAGTTTCTGGTTATTCTATATTTAACACTGACTATTAAAAATCCCTTTGATATCAGGCCATTTCAATAAAGTTTCCCCATTAAAAACGTTTGTAGTGCATAGCAGAAAATTTAGGGATTTGCAGAGCAGAGATATTTCGGAATTTACCACCTGCAATCAGTACAAGATCGCAACCATTTCATGACGATCGTAGAGTTCATGTAAACATCAGAGAAACACATCAAGGGAGGTAACAAGTTGAAAAAAGAACGTTCAATAATACAATCTGACAAGCGTGTAAACCATGCGTCATATGACTTCACAACACACATAAACATCAAAACTATTATTCATTTAAGACACAAAGTATGTGTGCTCAGTATATTCCTGGTTAATACAGCCAAGTGTATTGTATCCTTACACAAAACCATATTAACACTATTTACTGGAATAAAACACAATTTTCACGAGAACAATATCGTGTGATTGTATCGTAAACAACGATCTTTTCCCCACACCCCAACCAAAATGCAAATATTATTTTGGCTAACATTGCCCAGCAATATGCATACTCTGAAAACTTATGTGGTATTAAGCTTTTGTAATTGATGATTTATCAACAAAATTCTGTAGTATAACAGGCACCAACAGATTTTCTTCAGTGTCCTACTTCAACCATCAGAATCGGCATAATTGGCAGAGAAATAACTGGTAATCGTTTGATAGCAAGTTTTGATAATCGGTTCATCACTACTTCGAACATGCCTACGGGTTAGGGGCAGTGGCCCACGCTTTGCATTGCCCTTGTATTAACTTTGTTTTTGACAAGTTTGAGTACCATGGTGATTATTTGGAAATTGATGGAGTTAGGCCATAAAAAAGAACCTCTGTTTCTCAGGCCCGTGTGCATGGTCATTTTTGGTGCGCATGCAACCTTTTTATGACACCAAAAAATCTTTAAAAAAAATTTGAGATATTGTGCTCATTTCGGTAAATCGATATTGATGCATTCGCAAATTTTAAATTAACACACTTCAAGCTTTTTCTACATCATACTTAATAAAGTGGGTGGGTTTTTAGCAATATTCACGGCAGAAAGTGTTTTATTCTGTAAAAGGTAATTCATAATGACAGCAAGAAGGAAGGTGTCTGTCAGTCTGACAACAAACAGTCACAAAGGGGAATGGTCGATTCGCACCACGTTTGATTCGCTCCAACCTCAGAAAGTCTGCAAAGTCAGGTGATATGTTGAATGGAACACAGTCTCCTGGCATTTTTTATTAGAAACATTTGTATTGTAAATGGCCGTCATTGGGAATTTGTGTACTGTTATTTGAAACCGTTACAAGTTTCCCAGTTAATTTAAATAAATGCATTTGAGATGCAGGATAATTGGATAACTAATAGTAACCGTTGCTTGATATAAAAGTAACAGTCATAGTTGAAAATAAATCGCATATAGGCAGGTATGTGCGGTCGAATTGGTTAATAAAAATACGCAAACATTCGTTTAGTATTTCATTTTCAGATTTCCAAAAAATATGATTTATGGATGAACTGTCCGTTCAAATGGGTTGTGATAATTTTGAATATAATGGGGAAAAATTGCGATTCACGGTTTTAGGCAGGTTGTGAAAGGATTTTTTTTTGTTGGTAAAATAAATTTGTGAAAGTTGGCACTTCGAGATTTGATTTGTCCCAGAGACGTTTCATCCCGAGACGTTTCACCCACAAGGCGTTTCATCCTGTGTCATAATTTTCACATTTCACTGAAAAAACAAACATTCAAACCCCCACTTCATTTATGACCCAACACCCCTGCGGTGAATAACCAATGTATTTGCGAAATTTTGTGTGGTTCACCAGGCGTTTGGGTGGGGGGGGGTGGTCGAATTACCACAAATAACCTCTCCGGGAAAAAAGAAAAAAAAGAAAAAAGACCACCCCGCCCGCATGTTGTTTTTGAAAAATGGCCCGAGAAACAGACAATCAACTTTGTATGGCCTTAGTGCTATTTTTAGTCAAGTTGTGACGATGATAACTTGGTAATGGTTCAACCCATGTTCATGAAACTTCATAGGTATCTTGGTATCGGTGAGAGAAAGAACCATATTAATTTTGGACTTGCTTGGTCAAAGGTCAAGGTCACAGTGACCTTGAACATAGTAAATTGTAAACAATTGGTTTCAGGATGATAACTTGACTACGGTTCAACCCACATTCATGAAACTTCATATGTAGGTTGGCCTTCGTGAGAGGAAGAACCCTATTTATTTTGGTCTCACTAGGTCAAAAGTGAAGGTCACAGTGACCCTGAACATAGTAAATTAAAACAATTTGTTTCCGGATGATAACTTGATGATTATGTTTCTACCCATGTTCATGAAACTTCATAGTTAGGTTGGCATCAGTGAGAGGAAGAACCCTATTTATTTTGGACTTGCTAGGTGGTAGGTCAAGGTCACATTGACCTTCAACATAGTCAATCGTAAGCAATTGGTTTCCGGACGATAACTTGATAATGGTTTGACCCACATTCATGAAACTTCATAGATAGGTTGGCCTAGGTGAGTGGAAGACCCCTATTTATTTTGGACTCACTAGGTCAAAGGTCAAGGTCACAGTGACCTTGAACATAATAAATCATAAGCAATTGGTTTCCAGATGATAATTCGACAATTGTTCCACCTACGTTCATGAAACTTCATAGGTAGGTTGGCATTGGTGCAAGAAAGAGCCCTATTTATTACGGAATCAATAGGTCAAAGATCAAGGTCACAGTGACCCTTCACATAGTAAATTGTAAACAATTGGTTTTCGGACGATAAGTTGATAATGATTAAACCCACTTATCCTATCAGCATTTTTAGCTCATCTTGACAAAGTCAAGCTGAGCTAATCTCATAGCTTCCCGTCCGTCGTCCGTCAACACCATGTTTTGGTCTTCTCCTCCAAAGCCACTGGGCCAATTCAAGTGAAAGTTTGTGTGAGTGATGGTCCCAAAGGGGCAATTCATTTTTGTTCAACTCAGCATGCCCAGCCCCATAGGGAGGGAGTGAGGGAAAATGCTCCAAAATATTTTTAAAATCTTCTTCTCAAGAACCAGTGTGTACAATGACTTGATATTTGCTATGGAGCTTCCATATGAGGTGTAGAATCAAGTTTGTTCAAACGGAGTTCGTGAAGTAATATTTGGCTTTGTAATAGGAGGGGTAAGATTTTTGGCCCCGCCATAAATTTCTGTTTTCTGAACCGATGGTCCGGTATGAACCAAATTTGGTTTGTGATAGTATTGGGTCATAAGTACTTGACCCATGCAAAAAAAAAAAATTCCCGCATCCCCATGGGAGCTAAAAATAGAAATATTTTCAAACGCCCATATTTCCCAAACCCCACGGAACAGAGAGCTTTTATTTGGTATGAATTATCCTTAAGACCAGTAGAATTGAATGGTAAAAAAAAATTGCCATCGGTTTTGTTAGGGTAATGGGCATCGAAAAAATGCTGAGTCAGCATATTTGCAAAAATTTTAAAAAATCTTTTCTCCAGAACCAATCACCAGAATCTTTTGATATTTGGTATACAGCATTCATAGGGGGGTCAGATAAAAGTTTGTTGAAGTAAAGCTCATTGGTTCATATTTGGGCTCTCTACAGGAGCCCAAAGTTTTAACATAGGGTAATATGGGGAATATTCTTTAAAAATCTTCTTCAGAACCACCAGTCAGAATCTTTTAATATTTGGTATACATCATTGTTATGAGGGTCAGATTCTAGATTGTTCAAACCAAGTCCCTAGGTTAATATTTGGGCTTCCTATGGAAGCCCAAATTTTATCTTTGTTCAATATGGAGGGTAATTTAAAAAAATCTTCTTCTTCAAATCCATCAGTCAGAATGCTTTGATATTTGGTATGCAACATCTCTATAGGGGTCAGATTCAAGTTTGTTCAAATCAGATCCCTAGGTATATATTTGGGCTCACTATGGTAGCCCAAATTATTACTTAGTGCAATATGAGAAAATTTCTTTAAAAATCTTCTTCTTCAGATCCACCAGTCGGAATGCTTTTATATTTGGTATACAACATCTCTAGGGGGGTCAGATTCCAGGTTGTTCAATTCGAGTGCCTAGGTTAATATTTGGGCTCCATATGGGAACATGAAATTTAACTTAGTACAATATGAAGGAATTTCTTCAAAAATCTTCTTCTTCAGATTCACTTGTCAGAATGCTTTCACATTTGGTATACAACATCTCTAGGGGGGTCAGATTCAAGTTTGTTCAAATCGGATCCATAGGTCAATATTTGGGCTCGCTATGGTAGCCCAAATTTGAACTTAGTGCAGTTCGAAGAAATTTCTTTACAGTTTCTCTTCTTCACATCCAACAGTCAGAATGCTTTCATATTCGGTACACAACATCTCTAGGGAAGTCCGATTTAACTGTGTTCAAATCAAGAGCCTGGGTTAATATTTGGGCTCTCTATGGGAGCCAGAATTGGCCATTTTTGCTAAAGAATTAAAAATTTTGTATTCAGTACCCTCTAGAGGTAGTAAGATTAATCCACTTAGGTTATATCAAGGGGCTTCATAGGGGAGCTCTACATTTTATTTATCAACTGAAGAAAAGACATGATGCCCAGATTATTTTTGTCACTCCTGAGGGACTCAAGGATTGACAGTGTAGCCTATGGAGATGGCTTGCTTAATGTAGACTCATTCTTGGACTCTGTTTAAATTGTGTTTTGTACAAGATGAGCGCTTCAGGCCCCGTGGGGCCTCTTGTTTCTGTTTTTATTGGTAATTCAGTAATGACCAGATTTTGATAATATTCAGTCTATTACACATTTGCTTATGCTTTTGTTCATCAGGGGGCGTGGGGAATTTGCTTTGCATTGTGATATTTTTCCCCCATGTAAGTTAAAACTTCCAGTTCCATGTGCTGTTTATTGTTATTTCTTTGCTTTCTACACTGGCACTCTGGTTTTGATGCAAGCGCATTTCTTGACATCAGAAACAGTTCACTGAAAGCTGTGAACAAAGTTTTTATTTTATTTGATAGTAGAAAAAATCTCTTTAAAATTTTTTTCATAATATTTTGATGCAGAAGTTTCAAGAAAAAGACATTCTGTGTTCCCATGTGTGTTTCTTCAATCTTTCCTTCCAAATTAAATTTGTCATAACCTATGGTGAAAAGTTTAAGTAATCATTTGCAAATTTTTTGTGACAGTATTTTGAATGGTTTCATGAAACACTCTTGTTATTAAAATGGAATATTCCATTGCCCTTGGTTTGTATAAAGTGAATGTAGAAATGAGCTTGTGCTTTTAACTGGGTTAACAGTTTTCCAAACATGTATAATTGATTAATTTTTTTTTTTAAATTCATTAAAACTTCTTTGCAGATATTTCATCAACGAATGTGAATAAAAGTAATGATTTATGGTCCACCATGTCTAAACAGAGTGGTTGGTCATGCTCAGTTTGTCTCGTACAAAATAAAAAAGAAGATGCAAAGTGTGTGGCTTGCCAGACACCAAATCCAGACTGTTCAGGTATAAATGATCCTCTCTCTGTGTTTGTTATAAAGTGTAAGTTGCTCAGTTTGTATTAAATGCATATTAACCCATTACCCAACAAATCAGCTGCATCTAGACACATAATTTACAAATTGAGCAGTCGAAAATAAAAGTTTCAACAAAACCATATCATGTGACTCCTCATTGGAACAAACTCGTTCCATTGAGGGGTCACATGATATGGGTTTGTTGACATTTTTTGTATAATTTGAAAAAAAGAATAATTAAAATAAAACATTTTGATATATTGTGCTTTGGTTAAAGGGTTGAGTGGTGTATTGAAAGTGCATCGCTGCAACCATACCACTAGTATTTTTAGAACTGTCTGACATGTGTCAGAGGAGCTTTTCTGAAAATGGTTTGTCCATCTGTCATCAACATTTTGTTTGTCGGGGCCATAACTTCTTAACCACTGAATATTTTTGACACAACTTTATAACAATATGTATTATCTGAAGACAGTGTGTCGCGAATTATATTTTCTTTGTTTGGCCCTAAAGGCAACAACAATGAACTGACATTTGTGCTTTTAAATCTCCATTTTTAGCTCAACTTGACAAAGTCAAGCTGAGCTATTGCCATCACTTCTCGTCCGTCGGCGTACGTACGTACGTACGTATGTACGTACGTTAGTACGTACGTCCACAATTTCCTTTGGCACACCTCACAGGTCACATTTATGATCAGATTACTTTGAAACTTGGTATGCTTGTTTGGGGTGACCTCTAGATGGGAGCTATCGATTTTCTTCAATTTCCGTCAAAAAATGTTGCCGCGGCCAACGTTCTTAGAACTTAGTTTCGTCAAACCACAATATTTCCCTTTGGCACACCCTACAGGGCACATTTATGATTTGATTGCTTTGAAACCTGGTGTGCTTATTTAGGGTGACCTCTAGATGGGAGCTATCGATTTTCTTCAATTTCCGGCAAAAAATGTTGCCACGGCCAACGTTCGTAGAACTTAGTTTAGTCAGACCTCAATATTTCCCTTTGGCACACCCTACAGGGCACATTTATGATCAGATTGCTTTGAAACCTTGTATGCTTGTTTGGGTAGACCTCTAGATGGGAGCTATCGATTTTCTTCAATTTCTGTCAAAAAATGTTGCCGCGGCCAACGTTCTTGGAACTTAGTTTAGTCAGAAGACTCAATATTTCCCTTTGGCACACCCTACAGGGCACATTTATGATCAGATTGCTTTGAAACCTTGTATGCTTGTTTGGGGTGACCTCTAGATGGGAGCTATCGATTTTCTTCAATTTCCGTCAAAAAATGTTGCCGCGGCCAACGTTCTTAGAACTTAGTTTAGTCAAACCACAATATTTCCCTTTGGCACACCCTACAGGGCACATTTATGATTTGATTGCTTTGAAATGTGGTATGCTTATTTAGGGTGACCTCTAGATGGGAGCTATCGATTTCCTTCAATTTCCGGCAATAAATGTTGCCACGGCCAACGTTCGTAGAACTTAGTTTAGTCAGACCTCAATATTTCCCTTTGGCACACCCTGCAGGGCCCATATATGATCAGATTGCTTTGAAACCTGGTATGCTTGTTTGGGGATACCTCTAGATGGGAGCTATCGATTTTCTTCAATTTCCATCAAAAAATGTTGCGGCCAACATTCTTAGAACTTAGTTTAGTCAGAAGACTCAATATTTCCCATTGGCACACCCTACAGGGAACATTTATGATCGGATTGCTTTGAAACCTGGCATGCTTGTTTGGGGTGACCTCCAGATGGGAGCTATCGATTTTCTTCAATTTCTGTCAAAAAATGTTGCCGCGGCCAACGTTTTTAGAACTCAGTTTAGTCAGACCACAATATTTCCCTTTGGCACACCCTACAGGGCACATTTATGATTTGATTGCTTTGAAACCTGGTATGCTTGTTTGGGGAGACCTCTAGATGGGAGCTATCGATTTTCTTCAATTTCCGTCAAAAAATGTTGCCACGGCCAACGTTCTTAGAATTTAGTCGAGTCAGACCACAATATTTCCCTTTTGTACACCCTACAGGGCACATTTATGATCGGATTGCTTTGAAACCTGACATGCTTGTTTGGGAAGGCCTCTAGATGGGAGCTATCGATTTTCTTCGGTTTCTGTCAAAAAATGTTGCCACTGGCCAAAAAAATTGACACTGGTACCAATGATCTTCAATTTTGCCATTTCATTTATAACTTACCAAGTTCAAGTTTGTCAAGTTGAGCTACAGTGTCATTGACACTTTCATTGAGGATGCCTGACACAAATCAGTGGTAAAATTGGTGGATCCAAGGATATAAATGGATGATGGAAGTGAACAATGGTGGTTAGAAACGCTCAGGGCTGTAACTTTATAATAATTATAAAAATTATTTCATGTTTCCCAATTTCGGGACATGCGCCTGACTTCATCATTCTTGCTAATACAGTGACGAATGGGAGCAGAATAGAGGCGAGTGGAAAATCGCTTACCTCAAATAAAGTTTGCGAGAGTGAAAAATGTGAGGAGAGTGATTTTGATTGAGAGTGTTGATTTCAATGTTTAACTTCATTTTTTTAATACTGTTAAATTGTGCATTCAAAGTGTATTTTTAGCTTAACTTGACATAATCAAGATAAGCTATTGCCATCACGAGTGCGGAAGTCTGTTAGTCTGTGAGTCTGTTCACATTTTCCTTTAGCACGGGCTACACCCTGCAGTTTTTGTTTGATCGTCACGAAATTTCATATGCAGGTTTGGGGTCATGTCTAGATGAGAACATCCCCTTTTGGTTGCGATCATTCAACCATGATGGCTGCCCGAGCCCAAAGCCCGAACGTCCCCTTTTGGACACGATTGGGCAACTGTGACACCTGCAGGGGCCGAAGCCTGATAACCTTTAGAACAATCTACAGGTCATAATTATGAAGGGATTTCATTGTAGCTTGGTAGGATGACTCTAAATAATGTCTAGATGAGAACGTCCCCTTTTGGTCGCAATTATTCAGCCTTGATGGCTGCCCAAGCCCAAAGCCCCAAAACCTTTAGTCACCTTTTGGTCCTGATTGGGCAGCTGTGACGGCTACAGGGGTCCAAAGCCCGAAAACCTTTAGCATAGTCTACAGGTCATATTTATGAAGGGATTTCATTGTAACTTGGTAGGTTGACTTCATATAATGTCTAGATGAGAACGTCCCCTTTGGACGCAGTTGGGAAACTGACGGCTCCAGGGGCCCGAAGCCCGAAAACCTTTAGCACAGTCTACAGGCCATATTTATGAAGGGATTTCAATGTAACTTGATAGGATGACTCGTTTTGGAATAATTTCACTGTAACTTGGTAACTTTCGTTGATATACGTTAACTGTGCAAGCCACATACATTAACTGTGAAGTCATATAAACCCACCCCTCAGCTCTTTAGTACAGTGTACACCTCATATTATTTTTTATCAAAAACATAGCATACAGGGAACAGAAATGAACATATTCCCAATTATCACAATTCTTGTCTTATTTCATAATCCTTCCATAAACATTGAACATTATCCTTTTCATCAAACACAACACACAAGTTAAGCTACAGTGTCATTGACACTTTCATTTTCTAAATTAAGTTAAGTAAATATTATTGTTTGCCTGTGGTTCAGAATGAAATTGCAAGCGTGAAATCTAGTGTTTGTTTATTAAATTTATTACCAGAATTCCTGAAATGAACTTTTATCTTGTAAGATCTAGATAATCTGAAATGAACTATATATTATGGCATGTATACAAATTTATTTTGTAGCTTCCATTGGCAAGCATCCTTCAAAACGAATGTATGAATACAACTGAACACTGATGGAAATTCTGACGGTGAAAATATATGTAACCCACTAAAATTAGTTCTGGATTTTAAATGGAAGATTATAAAAATTGTGGAAAATGGATGCGTAAATTCCAAATCAGGCACATTAATTTGCAGGTGTGACGTGTGTATAAGGAACGGGGTAACATTCCTCATGTCTTTGATAAAAAAAATACGGAATTATTAAAATGTTTCTCAGATCTCAGAATGGCCACTGTTTTTATACGCCCGTTTTGAAAAAACGGGTCGTATTATGGTATACCGCTGTCCGTCCGGTCACAAGTCGTACGATAACTCAAGAACGCTTTGAGCGGTTTTCGTGATTTTTGGGTAGGTGGTGTATATCGATGGAGGGAAGCTCCCTTTCGTTTAGTGTCGCCGTTCGATTAGTCATTCCAGAGTTATGGGACTTTATTACTTAGAAAATTGTTGATTTTTTACACGTCGTACGATAACTCGAGAACGCTTCGAGAGTTTTTCACGATTTTTTGGTAGGTGGTTTATGTTGATGGAAGGAAGATCCCTTTCGGTTGATGTTGCCGTTCGATTAGTCATTCCAGAGTTATGGGACTTTATTTTTCACATGTCTGACAATAACTTGAAAATGTTTAGAGCAATTTTCATGATTGTTTGGTTGCAAGTATATGTTGATAGAAGGAATCTCCCTTTCGATTTGTGTCGCTGTCCGATTTGTCATTCCAGAGTTATGGGACTTGATTCATCAAAATATAGGCAATTTTCCACATTTTGGACTCTGAGCAATTTTCAGGATTTTTTGATGGCAAGTATATGTAACCTGACAAGTACACATGTATACTCATATTGTGTGGTTCCCTCTTGTAATTAATAACGGGCGTATCATGCACTCATGGCACAGCTGTTTATTTTCTATCCGAACATGCATGTTCGTTTTGTGGCGAGAGTAAGCTCTGGGCGAGTTGTCAATGTACAACCCTCTTACTGTCAGTGTGTCGTGTGTGGATGTATAAATATATAAGAGAACTACTGTGTGTCATGTTCATAATGACGGAAAGGAAATTGTTTGGAATTGTACTTGAAACGCTTCAAATTGAGTGATTCTTAAAAATTTCCCAACATCAAAACTTAATTGAATGTTTCTGTTGACGAAACTCAAAAGGATGAAAACACACCCAAGAATGGAGGTGAGCGATTATTTGCGCACCTTGGACAATTTTTAGCTTAACTTGACGTAGTCAAGATAAGCTATTGCCATCACGCGTGCGGAAGTCTGTTAGTCTGTGACGTCTGTTCACATTTTCCTTTAGCACGGGCTACACCCCGCAGTTCTTGTCTGATTGTCACGAAATTTCATATGCAGGTTTGGGGTCATGTCTAGATGAGAACGTCCCCTTATGGTCGCGATCTGGCAACCGGTATGGCTGCCCGAGCCCAAAACCCGAAAACCATTAGCACAGTCTACAGGTCGTATTTATGAAGGGATTTCATTTTAACTTGGTAGGATGCCTCTGTATAATGCCTAGATGAGAACGTCCCCTTTTGGGCATGATCTATCAACCGTGATGGTTGCCCAAGCCCGAAACCTCAAAACTTTTAGCACAGCCTGCAGATCATGATTAATGTGGAGGGATTTCATTGTAACTTGGTAGGATGACTCCTTATGATGTCTAGATGAGAATATCCCCATTTGGGCATGATCTGCCAACCGTGACGACTGCCCGAGCCCAAAACCCGAAAACCTTTAGCACAGTCTACAGGTCATATTTATTGAGGAATTTCATTGTAACTTGGTGGGTTGTCTTCATACACTGTCTAGATGAGAAAGTCCCCTTTTGGACGTGATTGGGCAACTGTGACGGCTACAGGAGCCCGAAGCCCGAAAACCTTTAGCACAGTCTAGAGGTCATATTTATGAAGGGATTTCATTGTAACTTGGTAGGATGACTCCAAATAATGTCTAGATGAGAACGTCCCATTTTGATCGCGATCATACAGCCTTGATGGGTGCCCGAGCCCAAAAACCTTTAGCATAGGCAAAAGGTCATATTTATGGAAGGATTTCATTGTAACCTGTTAGGTTGACTCCATATAATGCCTAGATGATGACATCCCCTTTCGGTCGTGATTGGTCAGTTGTGATGGCTACAAGTGCCCGAAAACCTTGAGCACAGTCTACAGGTCATATTTATGAAGGGAATTCATTGTAACTTCTTAGGATCACTCCAGATGATGCCCAGATGAGATTGTCCCCTATGGTTGCGACCATTCACCCATGATGGCTGCCCGAGCCCGAAGCCCAAAAACCTTTATCATAGTCTACAGGTCATATTTATGAAGGGATTTCATTGTAACTTGGTAGGTTAACTTCATATAATGTCTAGATGAGAACGTCCCCTTTTGGACATGATTGGGCAACTGTGATGGCTAAAGGTGCCCGAAGCCTTAAAACCTTTAGCACAGTCTACAGGTCATATTTATGAGGGGATTTCATTGTAACTTGGTAGGATGACTCCAAATAATGTCTAGATGAGAACGTCCCCTTTTGGTCGCGATCATTCAGCCTTGATGGGTGCCCGAGCCCAAAAACCTTTAGCATAGGTAAAAGGTCATATTTATGGAAGGATTTCATTGTAACCTATTAGGTTGACTCCATATAATGCCTAGATGATCACTTCCCCTTTTGGTCGTGATTGGTCAGCTGTGATGGCTACAAGTGCCCGAAGCCCAAAAACCTTGAGCACAGTCTACAGGTCATATTTATGAAGAGATTTCATTGTAACTTCATAGGATCACTCCAGATGATGCCAGATGAGATTGTCCCCTTTGGTTGCGATCATTCAACCATGATGGCTGTCCGAGCCCGAAGCCCGAAAACTTTAAGCACAGTCTACAGGTCATATTTATGAAGGGATTTCATTGTAACTTGGTAGGTAGACTTCATATAATGTCTAGATGAGAACATCCCCTTTTGGACATGATTGGGCAACTTTGACGGCTAAAGGTGCCCGAAGCCCGAAAACCTTTAGCACTGTCTACAGGTCATATTTATGAAGGGATTTCAATGTAACTTGGTAGGTTGACTCCAAATAATGTCTAGATGAGAACGTCCCATTTTGGCCGTGATCATTTAGCCTTGATGGGTGCCTGAGCCCAAAAACCTTTAGCATAGGCAAAAGGTTATGTTTATACAAGGATTTCATTGTAACATTGTTAGGTTGACTGCATATAATGCCTAGATGATGACATCCCCTTTTGGTCGTGATTGGTCGACTGTGATGGCTACAGGTGCCCGAAGCCCGAAAACCTTGAGCACAGTCTACAGGTCATATTTATGAAGGGATTTCATTGTAACTTCTTAGGATCACTCCAGATGATGCCCAGATGAGATTGTCCCCTTTGGTTACGATCATTCAACCATGATGGCTGCCCTAGCCCGAAGCCCGAAAACCTTTAGCACAGTCTACAGGTCATATTTATGAAGGGATTTCATTGTAACTTGGTAGCTTGACTTCATATAATGTCTAGATGAGAATGTCCCCTTTTGGACACGATTGGGCAACTGTGACGGCTTCAGGGGCCCAAAGCCCGAAAACCTATAGCATAGTCTACAGGTCATAATTATGAAGGGATTTCATTGTAGCTTGGTAGGATGACTCCAGATAGTGTCCAGATGAGAATGTCCCCTTTTGGTCACGATCATTCAGCCTTGATGGCTGCCCGATCCCAAAAACCTTTAGCATGTCTGTAGGTCGTATTTATGGAAGGATTTCATTGTAACTTGTTAGGTTAACTCCATATAATGCCTAGATGATGACATCCCCTTTTGGTCGTGGTTGGTCAACTGTGATGGCTACACGTGCCTGAAGCCTGAAAATCTTGAGCACAGCCTGCAGGTCATATATATGAAGGGATTTTATTGTAACTTCATAGGATCACTCCAGATGATGTCCAGATGAGAATGTCCCCTTTTGGTTTCGATCATTCAACCATGATGGCTGCCCAAGCCTAAAGCCCGAAAACCTTTAGCACAGTCTTCAGATCATATTTATGAAGGGATTTCATTGTAACTTGGTAGGTTGACTTCATGTAATGTCTAGATGAGAACAGCCCCTTTTGGACACCATTAGGCAACTGTGTTGGCTACAGAGGCCCAAAGCCCGAAAATCTTTAGCACAGTCTACAGGTGATATTTATGAAGGGATTTCTTTGTACCTTGGTAGGATGACTCTAAATGATGTCTAGATGAGAACGTCCCCTTTTGGTCGCAATCATTCAGCCTTGATGGCTGCCCGAACCCAAAACCCCAAAACCTTTAGCATAGTCTATTGGTCATATTTATGGAAGGACTTCATTGTAACCTGTAAGTTTGACTCCATATAATGCCTAGATGATGACATCCCCTTTTGGTCGTGATTGGTCAGCTGTGACGGCTTCAGGGGGCCGAAGCCGAAAAACCTTGAGCACAGTCTACAGGTCATATTTATGAAGGGATTTCATTGTAACTTTGTAGGATCACTCCAGATGAGAATGTCCCCTTTTGGTTGCAACCATTCAACCATGATGGCTGCCAGAGCCCAAAGCCCCAAAACCTTTAGCACAGTCTACAGGTCGCATTTATTAAGGGATTTCATTGTAACTTGGTAGGCTGACTTCATATAATGTCTAGATGAGAACGTCCCCTTTGGACGCAATTGGGAAACTGACGGCTACAGGGGCCCGAAGCCCGAAGACCTTTAGCACAGTCTACAGGCCATATTGCCATATTTATGAAGGGATTTTAATGTAACTTGATAGGATGACTCGTTTTGGAATAATTTCACTGTAACTTGGTAACTTTTGTTGATATACGTTAACTGTGAGGGCCACATATATTAACTGTGAGGTCATATTAACCCACCCCTCAGATCTTTAGTACAGTGTACACCTCATATTATTTTTATCATAAACATAGCATTCAGGGAACAGAAATGAACATATTCCCAATTATCACAATTCTTGTCTTATTTCATAATCCTTTCATAAACATTGAACATTATCCTTTTCATCAAACACAACACACAAGTTAAGCTACAGTGTCATTGACACTTTCATTGCGTGAGCGATGGTGCGCAATCGCGTGCCTTTCCCATGCGTCAGTGCTAATAATTTATCCACTGTTTGTTAAGTCTTCCTTCCCTATCCCTCCTTGAAGCCCTCCTGTTAAACTCCCAAGCTTTTTGGCTTATTTTTATCGAATTTTTTTTTTTAATTTCTTGGGAGTTTAATGTGTATTACAGAATGTTTATTCTGTTTATCCCCATGGTTACATCCTCACCCAAGGGGTGTTAGGTCGTTTTGGGTCATGCATCTTCTATCGGATGTATCGTTTTTTCGTTGATAGAAGATCTTGCTTTACATCTGGTAGCTTTAAAATCTGTTACTGACTTTGGGCCTTTTTTCTCTGCCTGATGTCTTGTTTCCGGTTTTTTCCTTGACGTTTACATTGGCAACGTCTTTAAATATATGTAGTATTTAGTTATTATTACTGTAGGATTGTTGTAAGATACATTAATTAATATTCTGGTAGTGTAGCAAAAAAATTTGGATTTTGTCGACACTTAGGCTCTATCGGGATGCCCTTGGGCTCTCTTCATGTTCCCTTTGGGAACTTAGGCTTTTTTCAGATATTTTTTGAAATTTTTTTCGAATTTAATGTTTTGATTTCTATTTTGATTGCTATTTATTATGTATCTTTATCTTATATTTATTGTGGAGTTTGTGGGAGTACGCTCGACTTAATTTTTTATTAATCATGAAAGCTTACTGCTCAAAATGCAAGGTGAGGAAGTCAGATTTACATGCTTGTTACCTTGCTTGTAGTCAATGTACTCCTGCAGATTCTTGTCATACATGTGTCAATTGGGATGACAAATGTTGGTAACGGGTGTCATGGTACGTTGTTGGTGGTGAGATGCCTTTCCAGTGCTCTCACCGCAAGGTCATTCAAGTTTTTCAGTTTCTTTTTCATAGGAACAAGAACATGGTGATGGTATTGTGACACCCACCAAAAGTGTGCTAACATCGTCGTGCTCTGATGAGCAAGTAGAGCTAGCTGCTAAGGTGCTCTTGGATATTAGACAAGGGATAAGGCCACTGGGCAGTGTTCTTAATCCCTTGCAGGCAGCTAGCTCGACCGGTGAAGCGGTTACTCCGTCCGTGGGAGCCGTAACACTGGGTATGTCCATTGCGGTCGAAGGAAGTGTAGTGGGTAGAGCGAGCACCTTAAAAACAAAAGCTCACCCAGCGACGACGGAACTAGGGAGGAAGTCAGCAAGTTTCTTGTCAGGAGGAAGTCAGCAAGTTTCTTGTCAGGAGGCTTGGCAAGGTCTGAACAGGCTGGGAGAGGTCCCTTTCTTACCCAGCAACATCTGGGGCCAAATGTTGTTATGAGAAACTTAACACGGGTCGGAGCATACGTCCACAGATGCCGCTCGGCTACAGTCATGGCTTCCTCCGCTACGATCAGTAAGCACATACGACCGCATCCTAGCTACCCGACTTCGGATATCCAGCCAGCTGCGCGAAGATGGAGCCAGTCTTCGCCCGTGAAGTCGGACCAGTAGCTAGGGAACCGAGGCTTCGATCAACGGGACGTCGGAGAAGAGATCCATCTCTGGAATGCCGTCCCAGGAGCAGCAAGCTGCGAAAAACAGAAAAATGCTGCTCCTCAGGCCTCGGTGACGGACTTGCTGTCGCAGATTGCGCAGCTGATCAGAGCATCCCAGCAAGTGCTGGAGCAGCCTCCCTCAAACTCTGGAAGTGAGCTGTCGGATGGTGCTGGGTTCGTCCAGTCGTCTGTTCACGCAAATGCAATGGACCGAGATACACAGCTGATTCAATCAGATGATGAATGGGATAAGGAGAGGATTACCCTTCCCTTTCGGAACAACATATGGTTGCGATGGATTTTATCCATCAATACTATCCTGAATTTGTTCCGCCGAATCAGCGAGCTGCGACAACAAGGGAGAAACCGCTGGCATCTTTAGATGCAGACTATATACGCAGGTAGGAAGAAGTTCTTTCTTTCCTGGTTCAGTCTAGACAGGTGTTGCAGGCCTTCGGCCATGCAGACGACACCATATTTAACCTCTCGAGTGTGAGGAAAAAAGGGTGGTTTCTTATCAACATCTTCCATAAATATACCGTTCCTTGGACCACGTTCATTTAAAATGGTTGGAGAAGATGTTCCGAGAGCTCCACTGCATTTAGATGAACAGGCCGGAGATTTAGACATATCCTTACCTGCTTCATTCAGCATTCGCTCTTATGTAATGGAAAGTGCAATTTCATCGAATAGATCGAATTTGGATGCAGTGTTCTATGCAGATCACCTTACCGGAGCTATGGCGCAACGTCTCAACTGGAAGGAATTTGAGGACGTGTGTATCTCGCTTAGAGTTCTTTCCAGGGCAATCATGTATGCCACATATAACTCCGCCCTGACAGTGGCAAATCTGGAGTTAATTAGACGTGATGCTGCCCTTGCGTTGTCATCACTTACAGATGACAAGGTGAAAAGCTCTCTCCGGGTCGCTCCGGTCTCCGGACATACTCTGTTTGACGACAAGCTTTTGTTAGTCTATGAACAGGCTACTAAGAAAGCTTCCAGTGCTCTGGTTTTGAAGTCTGCGCCTCAACAACACACTTCAGCAGACCGAGGTAAGCAAGGACGTTACAAATCAAAATCTTCAAAAGGGAACTTCTTGCGAGGGTACAAGAAACCCTCATATAATTACTCCGGAGGTCATCAATACAGCAACTCTGGAAAATGGCGTAAGTCTAATTCCATAATTATCGGTCAGACACCCCTAAGCTGACAGGGCAAGGATCTTCGGGGGGAGGACGTAGTTTCTCCTTCCGTAAGTCTCACAAGCCCTACAGGTGATGTCAAGACCTCTATTGTTTGCCAGTTGGCGGAAGGTTATCAAACTTCGCGAGAAAATGGATAGCAGTCTCGGAAGATCAGTGGGTGAGAAGTGTAGTCTCGGACGGCCTACGGTTATCATTCCGAGCGAAACCCCCACTAACAGGATGTCCGCATTGGACAAATCTTCCGGCGGATCCTTTCAAAAGAGAGTCTCTCCTAGCAGATGTACAGGCTCTCTTATTAAAAGCAATAGAGGTCGTCGAAAATCAAAATTCTCAAGGTTTTTTCAGTCACCTGTTCCTCGTACCGAAACCAGACGGCTTGTTCCGACCCGTAATAGACTTGAGCTGGATAAACAAGCTGATTGTGGCTCCAAAGTCCTATATGGAAACCATTCGGTCAATAAGAGCAAGCATTCAAGTGAACGACTATGCGGCAAGCATAGATCTAAAGGACGCTTACTTTCATGTCCTGGTACATCCGGCATTCAGAAAGTACCTGCGGTCCGCCGTGCAAGGGAAGGTGTATCAGTTCAGAGCAATGTGCTTGGGTCTGAACCTGGCTCCTCGGGCTTTCACTTGAATAATGAACTAGGTAATGTCTTACTTTCGAGCTCATTCATCTGCGGTAACGTCGGCTTACTTGGACGACATTCTTCAGAGATACGGCAACAGAATTATTGTTCAGAACGATGTTCAGAGTCTGCTACTATTGCTCCGACATCTCGGTTTCATAGTGAACGAGAAAAAGACGGATCTAGCTCTGTTCACTCACTTGGGAATGAGCTTCGAGACTCGCAACAATCTGGTTCATCTGCCATTACCCAGAGCAAAATTAACCAGTTGTTATGCTCGCTTTTGTCTAAACTCAGACGCAATAACAGCGAGGGAGTTCATGCGACTGATGGGGCTGTACGGAGTGGCTGCGAATCTTATTCCGATCGGCCGCCTGTGCACGCGTCCCCTCCAGATATTCTTTACTCAGAACTGGAGTGTGAAGACGCATTCGCTCAAAACCAGTATTGTTTTAATGGACCTAGTAAAACAAAAGGTTCAGATTTGGGCAGATCTTCAGTGGTTAACTCAAGGAGTTCCACTGCAACTGCCGGATCCAGCTTTTACGATTATGACGGATGCGAGTCAGACGGACTGGGGCGCTACCCAAAGTCTCGCAGTCTGGAAGTGTCAGGGTCTTTGGTACTCTCGATTCCTAGAGAAGCATATAAACATCAAAGAGATGATGTCAATATGGCTAGCACTACAACATTGGATTCGACTAATAGCGAACGTCCACTTTCAAATTCTGTCTGACAATTTGACAGTAGTTGCTTACCTCAGGAACCAAGGCGGCACTCACTTGATTCCATTATGCGAATTAACGGAGACGATTCTCCTATTCGTCAGGAATCATCACGTTTATCTCTCTGTCCATTATACTCCGGGCCATTTGAATGTATTAGCAGACACGGTTTCTCGGAAAGGTCACCTGTTGCCATCGGAGTGGACTCTCAACAAGTGAATATTCAGGCAGATTTGCTACCAGTGGGATCGTCCCATGATAGATCTTTTGTGACACACCTGAACAATCAGTTACCGAATTTCGTATCGCCATGCCCAGATCATCGGGCGTACGCAGTAGACGCTCTGTCGATCTCATGGGACGGGATGATAGGATATGCATATCCCCCAGCTCCGTTGATTCAGCAGATTCTGTTAAAGATCAAACAGTCTCATTGTAAAACCCCGCAGATAGCACCTATGTCGTCACAGAAACCTTGGATCAATCTTCTCAGGTGTCTATTATGGGACGTTCCCCGGAAGCTTCCTCCACGAGAGGATCTTCTTTATCAGGGGAAGTCATGTGCACTGCATCACAACCCGGAAGGTCTCAACCTTCACGTATTTCTGTTGTGTGGTCCTTCTTGCACGGGAAGCATTTTACAGGATGCGCAGTGGATGCAATTTCTAACTGTAGGAGGTCCTCCTCTTCATTGAATTACGCAGCGGCAAAGTGGAGGGTTTTCTTCTGTTGGTGTGGGTATCAGTCGATAGACTTAAACGATCCTTCCATACCAAATATTGCCCATTTCTCGGACTTCTTGTTTGATGAACTAAACTGCAGCCTGTCACTATTAAGGACTATAGGTCTATGCTATCAGAGACTTATGCTCATCATGATACCTTGGCTATTGAATTAAATACTTCATTATCAAAGCTAGTTAGAAATTTCTCTATCAATAGACCTAGAACCCTCAGCTTAATTCCGAAGTGGAATTTGGCTTGGGTTCTGTTGAAGCTCATAGAAGCTCCTTTTGAGCCGTTAGACGTTGTAGAGTTAAATTCTTGACCTATAAAACGGTGTTATGTCTTTCTCTTTTCTCGTAAAAGAGAAAGACATATATAATTCCTATCTTCTCCTATTCTCCTGTGGGAGCTATTCTTTACTGAAGTGATTGAGAGATTGGATTCTAGACTCTCCAGCCTTTTTACGATTCAGCTAGTCTGAGCCATTGATTGTCGTATAAAAATATAAATTTTAAGTAATTTGTATATTTTTTATACTTGCCAATGGCCCTGATGGGTATGGCCCTCCCATGAGTGGGCACTCCTACCTCCCCTCTGTTTATAACATTTAACAGGCAATCTGTGGAAAGAATGATGATTGGCGCCAATTTCGGTACCTTCCGGGATACTGTGCATGTGCAGATCTAAAAAGAATGGAGGACCTTCTAGGACTTGATTTTTTCGGTTTTGCATGCAAATTTGGGGGATTGGGGGGCAAAATTTCTATTTGGCCCTGGATTAATTTGAGTTGGCACCAGCTAGTCAGGGCCATTATTGGTAAGTATAAAAAATATACGAATTACTTAAAGTTTTATCATTTTCTGGGCCATAACTTCTTAACCACTGAAGTTATGATGAGTAATCACCTAATGAATTTTTTTTGCCGATTGCCGAGGGTTAATTAAATGCTCTGGTGTCATTGCCACTTTCATTTTCATTTTCAATGAATGAATGGTTTCTTGTTTTAAAGTAAAAAAAAATCTGTCTTTTCCAGATACATCATCTGTGAAACCTTCAAGCAAAAATAATGATTTGTGGGCCAGTATGTCAAAACAAAGTGGATGGTCATGTTCAGTTTGCTTGATACAAAACAAAAAGGAGGATTCCAAATGTGTTGCTTGTCAGACTCCAAATTCACAAAAAACAGGTATAAATCATGTTTTGTACTCGTTCAAGATGTGGCCATTGGTTTTCCTTGTGTTATGAAGCAACATTCATAACTTTCTTCTCTGAGTCATATCATGTAGGTGCTCCTTCTTGAACTCCCCAGAGAAGGCTTCTTTTGTGTACTGGGTATTCTCTTGCATTAGTTCTAGTCAAATTTTGATGCCCTGCCTAATTTTGTCTGGAAAGCACTGCCTAGCACTCGGATTAAAGATTGCACCGAAGTCTACAGTAAATTTATGGAAGACTCTTGGCTTCCAGGGATAACATGAAAAATTAATGGCTTTGTTGTCACTGAAAAAAATGAAAGACATTCATCATTCATAGAAAGTCATTGAAAATTGTTGGGTTTTTTTTTTTTTTTTTTAGCTTGCCCACTATGAAGTTGCACAGATACTTTGAAACCCATGGCTCCTGTGCTTTTATATTGCAGTTATGCTTTATTTATCACATTATCTCGAGAGGTCCTCGGTTTGAATCCCATCTGCGGCAATTGTGTTGTATCCTTGGGCAAGACACTTCACCCCCCTTTGCCCACATGGGGGCACGGTGACGTTGTGTACTAAGGTGTACTGCACGTCGATGGGGCACCTGTCTTCAATCAATGCTAACCCTGCTTGTGTGGAGTTAGTATGTTGGGGAGCTGACAGTTTCTTGGTGGTTCTCTCCGAGTACTCCGGCTTCCTCCACCTGTAAAACTGTCGTGGTCATGATTAGTCATTGTGCAGAAATATGTGACCGTAAACACCAATAAAATAAATAAACAACCATATTTCTGAAACCGCAAAGAACAGATTACTGTTATTTGGTATGAAGCGTTCTTAGGACCAGTGAAATGGAATGGTAAAAAAAATATCCCGTCGATTGTGTCAGGGTGATTTGGAAGTGGGGGGGGGGGGGGGGGGAGGGTGTGGTAATCGAAAAAATGCCAAGTCAGCATATTTGCAAAAATTAAAAAGATTTTTCTCCCCAGATCCACTGATACAAGTTTGTTAAAATTAAGTCCCCTGTTCATATTTGGGCTCAATACAAGAACCACCAGTCAGAATCTTTTAATATTTAGTGTACATCAGTGTTATGAGGGTCAGATTCAAGTTTGTTCAAATTATTTCCCCGAGTTAATATTTGGACTTCCTGGGGCCTGATTTTAACTTCATGCAATATGGGGAGTAATATTTAAAAATCATCTTCTTCAGATCCACAAATCTGAATCTTTTGATATTGGGTATATAGCATCCTTACAGGGGAGGCAGATTCAAGTCTGTTGAAAGCAAATTCCTCAGTTAGTACCCAAATTTTAACTTAATGCAATATGAGGAATAATTTTTAAAACTCTTCTCCCGCACTACTCATCACAATCTTGATATATGGTATACAGAATTCTTCTTGGGGGTCAGATTCAAGTTTCTTCAAATCAAATCCATCAGTTTCAAGTTTTTTTCTCAAATGAAGAGCCTGGGTGCCCAAATTTTAACTTCGTATAATATGAATAATCATTAAAAAATCTCCTCCTACAGATCCACCATTCAGAATCTATTGATATTTGATATACGACACCCTGGAGGTGGAGGGGAAGGGGTCAGATTCAAATTTGTTCCAGTGGCATTCCTAAGTTGATATTTAGGGTCCCTAGTTTTGTATTACTGGAAATCAGGGCATTATTTCTCTGGTAGGATCCCAATACTAGATAAAAGTCATCTGGCACAGACAACAGAGTTATCAATAATTACATAACTTCATTCCTCTGCAGTGTTTACAAGCATGGATGCTAATTAAATTCTTCTTTAGCTGGTAGAGTGCTGAATTATTTTTGGTCATCAGAATTTGTTCACATATGTTTGCCTTGTTATAATTTATGGGAGAGTGCCAATAGGCACTCTCCCATAAATTGTAACAAGGCAAATCCTTACAGACTAAATAATTTCACTTCAAAGGTGATATGAACAACATCCACAAAATATGAAGCCTTTAAGTGCTGGTACCAACACTTCAGAGTAAAGCCAAAATATGGGCTTCCAGCACTCTACCAGTTAAACAACTTTGGTCAGGCAAGTTCCTCCAGCCCCCATGGGGCCTCTTGTCTAATTTAAGAATGCCTGTTGGATTATTCTCAGGTTGTATGTAACAGCTGTAATCCTCTGTGGGAAACCTGCGCAGTGAGGCAGAACTTCTTTACTCTGATAAACAAGCTCTGTTTTACTGGTAAAATAGGACCCAGTCACCAATGATTGGGATGGAAGTCCTCTGAAATGGGCAACATTATCTCTCTGTTGCAGTCTCTATTAACCATTGTGCATAAATATGTGACCTTAAACACAAATGAACAGCTGTAATGACGGATCTGCCCAATACAGTTCATAATCACTCCAGTGTTTTATCTTTTAACTAAATATTAATGATGAAATGTCAAATTAACCGGTTTAACACCTTACTGATGACTTACATATAGTTTTCAGCAACAAAATTTCCAGATAATGCAATGAGGAATTAATTGGTTGAATTCCTTATTGCATTTTAGCAAGAATTAGCTAATTGAATTTGGAGTGTTTTGACCCCAGTGTGCAGAGGGTTAAATGGATATTTCTTAATTGAATAATCCTATTAATTGCATGAACCTTTAACATCCAAACACCAAACCACACTATACATTCAGTTCAAATTTGACTTCTTAATTACATGTTTGTCATTGTGTAAACTCCTGTAAATGAAATCATAAAATCTTGTAATTTGCTGAGAAATTAATTTGACAATCACCAAATTCTCCTTGTTTACAGACCTTGTTGGCTTCAGTACAGGCATTTAAGCTATTTTTGCTCGTTTGACAAAGTTCACAAATGCTATCAAACAAGATGTAATGGAATAAATCTCAATTCCCCACATTCATAGATCGCTTTAGCCTCAGTGTATCCATTAAAAACATTTAATCTTCTATGTCTTTTGACAAGTGCTCCATGAGCCAACTTAAACAAGATATAATAGAATAAATGCTCAGTTTAGAATTAGAATACTGGAAAATGACCAAATTTGTGTTAACTTTTATATCTGTTACATGTAATTGAATCATTTTCACTGCAAAAGTTGCAGTTCCAATTATCAGTGATTCAGTAGCAATAATGGACCCGAGTTATGAAAATCCAACCTTTCAAAAATTGAAAATTATTGCTTTGCTTTCATGTTACAATTATTATCTGCTTCATTCTTTAATTTTTTAGCTCACCTGAGCGAAGCTCAAGGGGAGCCTTACTAATCACTTTCTGTCCGTTGTCCGTCGTCGTCCGTCCAGCGTTAACTTTACATTATCGACTTCTCCTCCTAAACCACTAGCCCAATTTTATTCAAATGTTGGCTAAATGTTTATTACCTAATGCCTATTAAGATTTGTTCGAATGAAGTTGCCCCTCCTCCTGGGTGGTGCCACGCCCCCAAGGGACACCAAAATCTTTGTAAATCTTCTTCTCGTGAACCAGCAGTAGCAGAGACTTGATATATGGTATGCAGCTTCCTTTTGAGGTGTAGACTCAGATTTGTTCAAGAGAAGTTCGAGGGATAATATTTGGCGTCATTCTGGGAGGGGCAAAAATTTTGGCCCCGCCCTAAATTTCTATTTTCTGAACCGAGAGGCCGATTTCAACCAAATTTTATGTGAGGGCTTATTGGGTCATGAGTACTTGATTTATGCAAAAAAAAAATTTCCCGCAGCCCCGTGGGAACCGCAGGAGCTAAAAATAGAAAAAAATTAAAACGCCCATATCTCCAAAACTGCACGGCACCGAGAATTTTTATTTGGTGTGCAGCTTCCTTAGGACCAACAGAAAGGATTGGTAAAAAAAAAATTGCCATCGGTTTTATCATAGGGCACAGTTTCGGGACTTTGAAAAAGTGCTGAGTCAGCACTTTTTAACACCGTAGGCAATGGGAAAAACATTAAAAAATCTTTTTCTCCAGATCCAGCAGGCAGAATCTTTTGATATTTGGTATGCAACATTGTAGGGTGGATCTGATTCAAATTTGTTCAAATCGGCCCCCTGGGTTCATATTTGGGCTCAGTATAGGAGCCCGATTTCGAACTTAGTGCATTTCAGGCAAATTTCTTTGAAAATCTTCTTCTCAAGATCCAGCAGGCAGAATCTTTTGACAACAACATTGCAACATTGTGGGGTGGATCTGATTCCAGTTTGTTCAAATCAGCCACCTGGATTCATATTTGGGCTCACTATAGAAGCCCAAATTCGAACTTAGTGCATTTCAGGCAAATTTCTTCAAAAATCTTCTTCTCAAGATCCATCTATGCAGCATCCTTAGGGGGGTGAGATTCAAGTTTGTTCAAGCCATGTCCCTAGGTCCATATTTGGGCTCACTGTGGGAGCTTGAATTGTAACTTTGTTCGAAATGAGGAATTTTCTTGAAAAATCTTCTTCTTCCGATCCACAGTCGGAATGGTTTGATATGTGGTGAGTAGCATCCTTGGGGGGGGGGGGGGGGGGGGGGGGGGGGGAATTCAAGTGTGTTAAAGCCAAGTCCATGGGTCCATATTTGGGCTCCCTGTGGGAGCCCAAATTATAACTTAGTCAATATGAGGAATTTTTCTTTAAAAATCTTCTTCAGATTCAGCAGTTGGAATGTTTTGATATTTGGCATGGAGCAACCTTAGGGGGCTGAGATTCAAGTTTGTTCAAGCCAAGTCCCTTGGTTCATATTTGGGCTCACTATGGGAGCCTGAATGACAACTTAGTTCAAAATGAGGAATTTTCTTTAAAAATCTTCAGATCCAGCAGATGAATGCTTTTGAAATTTTTTATGCAGCATCCTTAAGGGGGTAAGATTCAAGTTTGTTCAAGCCATGTCCCTAGGTCCATATTTGGGCTGATTGTGGGAGCTCGAATTGTAACTTGGTTCAAAATGAGGAAATCTTCTTCTTCAGATCCAGCAGTCGGAATGTTTTGATATTTGGTGTGCAGAATCCTTAGAGGTGTGAGATTCAGGTTTGTTAAAGCCAAGTCCCTGGGTTCATATATGGGCTCCCTGTGGGAGCCCGAATTATGACTTAGTTCAATATGAGGAATATTCTTTAAAAATCTTTTTTTTAGATCCACTGGTCAGAATATTTGGATATTTGGTTTCAGCTTTTCTTAGGAGGAGCAGATGCAGCTTGTGGAAATCAATTCTCTGGGTTGATATTTAGGCTACCCTGTCAGGTGAGCGCCCTCAGGCCCCCTGGGGGCCTCTTGTTTTATTAATTCCTACATTTTTTTTTTATTTCAGCTAGCTTAAAACACTCGGAAAGTGCACCATTAATGAAACCAAAGAAACCTGCAGGAAATTGGGAATGTGACACCTGTCTTGTACAAAATAAAGGGGATGCTACCAAGTGTTGTGCATGTGAAACACCTAAACCAGGTTGTCAGCCAACAGCAGGTGAATTATTTGAAGTATTTCCATGCAGTTTCTTATGCTTCCCACTAAATGGGTATATATTAAAGAGCTGTATATGTTTGTCTGTTCGTATATTCATTTGTAACAAACTATATTTGTCCAAAATGTCCGCTGTTCTAGCTCTTCCAGTGGTTGGATTCAATTATTTTTTGTCATGCTTTTATGAGGGAACAGATCCTATGGTAAAACAAACGCCTCCGCTTGAATTTCAATTTATTTTTACTTGTTTCACTTATTGATGGTCCCAGATCTGGGCTCCTTAGGGAAATGGGCTTCATTTTCTGTTTTATGTGTATTCTAGGGTAAATTTTGATGGGGGAATCTCATGGTGCCGACCAATTTTGGGGAAAAAAAAGGGCTTGAATTTAGTTTTTAGGTGCCTGAACCGTAATTTGGTGTTCTGACCCACTGATGCTTATGGAACGACATGAAAGGCTTTCCATGATATATAATTGTTGGTCATCTTCAGAATAGTACTATTTAAAAACATTTGGTACCCTTAGAAACAAGGTTTTATGGACTTAGTGGGGTCCCAGAACCCCAAAAGTTGTGAACTTTTGAAGCCTTCCATTTTCTTATTTTTCTTAAGCCTTAAGCTCTTTCTGCAGCCAAAAATCAAATAATTGCAATCAGATGGGTGGGGTCTGAATGTCGGGGGGGGGGGGGGGGGGGGGGGGGAGGAAGAGACTTATTTTGATTTTTATACCCCATTCTTTTGTCTGTCCATTCATCCATCTGTTAGTCCATCTGTAGATGTTGTTAGTTTCTGCTTTCCATTTAAAATTCTGCTTAATCAGTTGAAGTCAAACTTGATATGTAGGTTCAGTATGATGTGGAAGAACCCTATGCATTTTGGAGTTATACCAGTCACCCAAGATTTCGGTGACTGAATCTGAAATTGGCTTCCACTTCATAACTAAAGATATATTTGACCAGTTTGGAGTACACTTGATATATAGGCCAGACATGATCGGATGTAGGACCGTATTCATTTCTCATTCCAAACTATGATTTCAGTTGGTTTCCGCTCTGTAACTTAAACGTCTCCATCCACACTGTTAACTCCCAACTACCAAATTTCCAACACTGCAGATAGCTGTACACTGAGTATACAAGCATACACAAACAACAGTTTATTGAAGTACCTTAACCATTTTTTTAAAAAACGGCAGCAAATTTGGTGCTCGATAAAATTCTATTCAAACAAGATTTCTCCACAAATGTCTGTCATTATATTCTGAATTATAAATAAAAACTCTTTCATTGGTGCAGCATCTGCCCTGGAAAGAAAAAAGATTTAAAAAAAAAAAAACGTAAAGGAAAAAAAAACAGTAACCTGTGTCCTGACAAAAGCAATACTGTATCGAGATTCCCCGTGGGAACTCCGGGAAGAGAAGAGGTGCTTGTTTACTGTGGTAAACAAGCTGTTTTATTGGTAAAATAGGACCTGATAACCATTGCCTGGGGTGGAAGGCCTTTAAATTGAACAGCATTGGTATAATCAGTTAACTGGACTTGACTTTATTATATACATGTTGTTGTCATGATAGCAGAAATATGTGACCTTTGAACACCAATAAATGAATAAATACTATAGCGAGACTTGTTGTCGATCTCCACCAAACAAACTTGTTACTTGGTGATGTGTATATTGTTTAAGATATTTCCATGTCTTATAATACAGAATAAAAAGAACTTGCAACATTTAAATATACCACTCAATAAAAGTTGAACAGATTTTTATATCTGAAACAAACTAAGCCAGAATAAAACATTTTCTGCTTGACCTCTGTGGCATCACATTATGAACAAAAACATTTACTCCCCCCGAAACTCATTTATCAGCTACTCTCTCTACAAATATTTTCTGCTCTTCCTTGAAACATGAAAAGGTGGTAATATCTTTGACCAATTTGCAGCAGACTTTACATGTAGTTTAGATTTGATTTGGAGGAAGAAACCTCTTCATCTTGGTACATGGTTTATATAAAATCAAGGTGATTCTGAACTGAAATTGATTTCCATTACTTAACTGGAAATATCTTTGACAGATTTCAACCACTCTCAGTCTGGGTATATAGATGAGACTTGGTGAAAAGTCGGTGATCTGTTTGACTCTGTATGTTCTACAAATGGGTCTCATGGTACTTGCATGTAAAATAAAATGGGATAAACTGTTCTAAATATCGTTGCCTGAGTGCTAGAATGTTCTATGTCCCCTATGGGGCATGGAACATTCTAGCACTCAGACGACGATATGTTGGGTCAACATTTGCAGGAATACCATACAGAAGTCAGCACTGATAACCATCAGTGAATTTTTAGCTCACCTGACTGAAAGTCAGGGTGAGCTATTCTGATCACTTTTCTTCCGTTGTCCGGCGTCTGTCGTGAAGGTGGTGTTTGGGCTTTTTCTCCCAAACCACTGGCCGCATATTAATGAAATTTCATGTGAGAAGGGGTTATGTATGCAGACTTTGATTTTTTGTCAAATTAGGTTTTGGCACACATTGAGCAGAGGGATGGGGCAAAAATGCTCCAATTCTTAAAAAATCTTCTTCTCAAGAACCAGCAATAGCAGAGACTTGATATTTGGTATGCAGCTTCCTTTTGAGGTGTAGACTCAAGTTTGTTCAAGAGAAGTTGGAGGGGCTATATTTGACGATGTTAAAGGAGGGGCAAAAATTTTGGCCCCGCCCCAAATTTCTATTTTCCAAACCGCGAGGCCGATTTGAACCAAAATTTACATGAGTGCTTATTGGGTCATAAGTACCTAATTTATGCCAAAATTTTTTTCCCCATAGCCCCGTGGGAACCACAGGAGCTAAAAATAGAAAAAAATGAAAACGCCCATATCTCCAAAACTACACGGCACTGAGAATTCTTATTTGTTGTGAAGCTTCCTTAGGACCAACAGAATGGAATGATAAAAAAAAATTGCCATCGGTTTTATCATGGGGTACTTTTTGGGGACTTTGAAAAAGTGCTGAGTCAGCATTTTTTAACACTGTTGGTAATGGGAAAAACATAAGACTACTTTCTCCGAAACCACTGCTCCAAAAGCTTTAAAATTTCACATATAAGGCCAAAAAAAAAAAATCAATTGATTCTCAGGCAATTTTTTTTTCAAATCAATGAGGGAGGGAGGATTTTATTTTTATTTTTTATTTTTATTTCTTCCAGATGGTGAGAAAGGATTGAGAGGCAAAAGTCACTTTCTGATGTCTGTTTTTACCTGAAAAGCATGGAAAGTGCATATTGTAAAATGATATACAAATAAAACTCATTTTATTGAAAACTAAAACTGTTTTTCTTTATTTTCTGATATCACCACTTTTTATACGCCCGTTTGAAAAACGGGACGTATTATAGTATGGCGTTGTCCATCCGTCTGTCTGTCCGTCCGTCCGTCCGTTCGTTTGGTTTCCGAACAATAACTTTAGTATTTGTTTTCCGATCGGTTCCAAATGTGGTATGTGGTTTAATCACAACAAAATACAGGTCAAGTTCGAATATGGGGTCGGTCCGAACATTTTTCGCCTGAATTATGGCCCCAGTTGGACTTAGAATTTGTCAAATATTTGGTTTCCGGATGATAACTTTAGTATTTGTTTTCCAATCGGCTCCAAATTTGGTATGTGGTTTAATCACAACAAAATACAGGTCAAGTTCGAATATGGGGTCGGTCCGAATATTTTTCGCCTGAATTATGGCCCCTGTTGGACTTAGAATTCGTCAAATATTTGGTTTCCGGATGATAACTTTAGTATTTGTTTTCCGATCGGCTCCAAATTTGGTATGTGGTTTAATCACAACAAAATACAGGTCAAGTTCGAATATGGGGTCGGTCTGAACAATTTTTGCCTGAATTATGGCCCCTGTTGGACTTAGAATTCGTCAAATATTTGTTTTCCGGATGATAACTTTAGTATTTGTTTTCTGATTGGCTCCAAACTTGGTATGTGGTTTAATCACAACAAAGTACAGGTCAAGTTCGAATATGGGGTCGGTCTGAACAATTTTTGCCTGAATCATGGCCCCTGTTGGACTTAGAATTCTTCGTCAAATATTTGGTTTCCGGATGATAACTTTAGTATTTGTTTTTCGATTGGCTTCACACTTGTTAGTCTTTTTCTCAGATGACTGAAAAATTTAGTCATTTCACAAAATCACTGATTTCAAAGTCTGACCGTAACATATATATATATATGCCAGTATAAATTTCTCGCACTCTAAAAAAATTGCAAATGTGTTAAGATGGTACAATTTGAACAGTTCACGGGCGTATGATGCAATGCACAGCAGTGCTCTTGTTGTATTTAGAAACAGAACTCTGACTTCACTTTTAAACTTTTACAAAGCAGAACTATTTTATGAATACTAGATATTATTGACCACCCTCGTATTATTTTGGTATTATTGTGAGTTATTTTGATAGAAATTAACATTTTTACGATATAAATTTTAGAAGGGAAACAAAAACAAACCAGAATGGAAGCAAGCTTCCGGTGTCAACTCGGCATGGAACTTACACAGCACTTGTAACGTCATCAGCCGTCTGTCAAAGAGCCCCTCCCAAAGACCACGCCTATTAAAAATAGTTTGAACCCGTATACATCCAAGCGATCAAGTTTGATATTTAAAAAAAGGAAACATCACTTTATTTTTCCACTGCGGCGAAGCCCTTTCATTCATATCACTATCCGATCTCCCGTGGGTGAAATTAATAAATGGATAGGCCCAACTCAATACACAAAATAAGCTGGACGTGTCGGCCCGTAAAGACTTTGTTTGTTTACTTTGAGTGAAGACGTCATTCGTATTGGGAAACGCACGTGTGTTTTGAGTAATCTCCCTTGATGCACAACTGCTCTGGAAAAATCTGAATTTCAGACTCCATTCAGTGTTTGCCCATTCTTTCCCGTTATGTTCATGACACGTCAGCAGAATTTGGACTTTTGTATTTCTTTAGTTAGTGATAATTCCCCACCCCGAAAATATACTTACCTGTACCGATTATTCTCACTATTTCTCATTCGTGTTTTCACAGCAAAAAAGGTTTACTTGACGCCAGTACCTGGCAAATTTAACGTTTAGTATTCGACAAGGTGGGTTATGCCTGTGTTGGACAACTCGCCCAACATCGACCGAGTCAAGTTTGTGTTTGAATTCCCCTGCCGTGTGCGCAATCTCCTGAAAATATGGCGAAAACCTTTCCCCTCTCACCAGGGGTCAGCCTGGCAGCTGATTTTAGGGAGAAGTGACTTCTCCCTTCAGAGACTTTAGGGAGAAGTCAGGACCCAGGAGGGAGAAGTCAGTGGACATGAAGGAGAAATCAGAAAAAAAAACATAAAACGTATATGACATCGTGACAAAATAAATGAACATAGAGGACACAATTGTGGAGAAAAAAATAAATAAAAGTTATCCAAACATACAAACACACACAAAACTAAGTCAGATGGTTACATAACAGAATGTGGGTTAAAATCCCCCCCCCCCCACACCCCACCCCACAAAAAACTGTGTCGTTCATGGTTTCTGAATACCCCCTAACTCTTTGCCTAACAGTGATGACTAAGGTTACCGTGCAGTTGATTTTGTATTTGCCTCAACGATGTGGATTTGAAATTTAGTATGACCCATGGTGAGAGTGTTCTCGGTAACAGAAGGTATATTCTTTTTAAAAAAATATTTAAAGTGTTTAAAATAAATTTCAAGTTCATATAAGAAGCTGGGTCATTCATGGTTTCTGAATACCCTAACTGAGTTGAAAAGCGTAGTTAAAAAAGTTTTCGATATCCTTCGTAAATTAAGCATTACTAACAATTTGAGTTAATTAATTTCTTTGGTAAATGACAAAACATTTCAGTTGTCTCCCTTCCCGGCTGCGCTGGGTAATAATACACTGTTCAGAAAACTGACAATTTCTGCCAACCATCTTTCACTGACACGTGCGATTGGTGCTTTGAAGGTCTGCCATTCTTTTCCATCCAAATACCTGTGATTTCTATTGTAGCCTTATTACATTTAACCCCCTTCCAACAAACTTCACAAGTTTTCAAAGAAAAACATTCAATGCAAATTGCGGGGCGAATTTCAATGCAGCCAATTTTTCAGTGGAACAGAGCGTAACCGCAAGCAATTTCGATATGGACGAACTGTCTCCAATACATTTTTTTTGTTTTGAAACGGTGGTTAACTTTAATAAATTCTAATTAACTCGATGCGTGTCTTGTGTGATTCGTTGTTTTGTCTGGTACTTTGTTTTTAAATAGCCATTTTGTGCTGGTTGCTATCAGCTGGGGCGAATTGTTCGAACGACTACGCCATTGCAATTCTTTTCAGAAATATAAAATTGGGCTAGTTTAGGCTATTTTCATAGCCGTGTGACGGACTTTAACAGCAACCGTGTTTACTGTTTTTTGCGGAAGCGTGTGTTTTTAAAAATTAAAACATAAGAAAATACAGTAAACTGCCATGTCTCCCAAGGAAGTTTGGGAGGGCGACTTGAATTTCGCCCCCAATGTAAGCCAAGGCGACTTGAGGAATGACAAGGCGACTTCTTCGCCCGCTCGGCTGACCCCTGCCTCTCACACTTAACACACGCCTGTGTATATTTACCTGTTTATTCGTTGGTTTTGGGTCTTAAAACCAATAGTCCCTTTTCAATTTCCCTGTTTCCTATTTTCGTGCAATGACGGTCCAAATAAAAAGGCCCAACGCGGGCCTTTTTTTCAACGCGGCGGTGCCTGAGAATCAATTCCTTTTTTTTTTTTGTCCTAACATCTTTGGAAGATTGTTTCACATGTTTATCGAAATCAATTGCCTGGGTCGATATTTGGGCTCTCTATGGGAGCCCAAATGTTTAAATTAGTGCAGTATGAGGAGTATTTTTGAAAAATCTTCTTCAGATCTACCAATAAGAATGTTTTGATATTTGGTATGCAGCATCCTTAGGGGGGTGAGATTCAAGTTTGTTGAAGCCAAATCCCTGGGTTCATATTTAGGCTGAAAATTTGGGGTCCCGTTGCGGACTTCAAAATTTTGGACCAAAATCCGAGAAAAAAATTTTTTTTGTTTTTTCTGCGTTTTGGTCAATTTTAAGACAAAAAAAAAAAAAATTTTTTTTTTTTTACCCTGAAAATTTGGGGTCCGGGTGGGACTTAGAAAATTTTGGACCAAAATCCGAAAAAAAAAATTTTTGTTTTTTAGGCATTTCTGTCAATTTTAAGACAAAAAAAAAAAATTTTTTTACCCTGAAAATTTGGGGTCCGGGTGGGACTTTTTGTGTTTTCTGCGTTTTGGTAAATTTTAGGACAAAAAAAAAAAAAATTTTTTTTTTTTGCCCCTGAAAATTTGGGGTCCGGGTGCGACTTAGAAAATTTTGGACCAAAATCCGGAAAATTTTTTTTTGTTTTTTTTATGCATTTCTGTCAATTTTAAGACAAAAAAAAAAAAAAAATTTTTTTACCCTGAAAATTTGGGGTCCGGGTGGGACTTAGAAAATTTTGGACCAAAATCCGAAAAAAAATTTTTTTTGTTTTTTATGCATTTCTGTCAATTTAAGACAAAAAAAAAAAAAAAAAAAAAAAAAAATTTTCCCCTGAAAATTTCGGGTCCGGGTGGGACTTAGAAAATTTGGGACCAAAATCTGGAATTTTTGTTTTTTATGCGTTTCTGTCAATTTTAAGACAAAAAATTTTTTTTTTTTTTTTTTACCCTGAAAATTTGGGGTCTGGTGGGACTTAGAAACTTTTGGACCAAAATCCGTAAAAAATTTTTTGGTGTTTTTTATGCGTTTCTGTCAAAATCCGTAAAATTTTTTTTGGTGTTTTTTATGCGTTTCTGTCAATTCTAAGACAAAAAGAATTTTTTTTTTTTACACCGAAAATTTTGGGTCCGGGTGGGACTTCGAAAATTTTGGACCAAAATCCAGAAATTTTTGTTTTTGTTTTTTAGGCATTTCGGTCAGTTTTAAGACAAAAAAAAAAATTTTTTTTTTTACCCTGAATATTTGGGGTCTGGGTGGGACTTCAAAAATTTTGGACCAAAATCTATAATTTTTTTGTTTTTTGTTTTTTATGCGATTCTGTCAATTTTAAGACATAAAAAACATTTCTTTTTTACACCAAAAATTTTGGGTCCGGGTGGGACTTTGAAAATTTTGGACCAAAATCAGAAAAAAAATTTTTTGGTTTTTTTATGCTTTTCTGTCAATTTTAAGACAAAAAAAAAAAAAAAAAAAAAAAATTTCCCCTGAAAATTTGGGGTCCGGGTGGGACTTAGAAAATTTTGGACCAAAATCAAAAAAAATTTTTTTTTGTTTTTTCTGCGTTTTGGTCAATTTTTAGACAAAAAAAAATTTTTTTTTTTTGCCCCTGAAAATTTGGGGTCCGGGTGCAACTTAGAAAATTTTGGACCAAAATCCGGAAATTTTTTTTTTGTTTTTTATGCATTTCTGTCAATTTTAAGACAAAAAAAAAAAAAAAAAATTTTCCCCTGAAAATTTGGGTCCGGGTGGGAAAAAAAAAATTTTTTTTGTTTTTTCTGCGTTTTGGTCAATTTTAAGACAAAAAAATTTTTTTTTTTTTACCCTGAAAATTTGGGGTCCGGGTGGGAAAATTTTGGACTGAAATGCGAAAAAAATTTTTTTTGTTTTTATGCATTTCTGTCAATTTTAAGACAAAAAAAAACAAAAAAATTTTTCCCTTGAAAATTTTGGGTCCGGGTGGGACTTAGAAAATTTTGGACCAAAATCCGGAATTTTTTTTTTTTTGTTTTTCATTTATTTCTGTCAATTTTAAGACAAAAAAAAAAAAAAAAAAAAATTTTCCCCCTGAAAATTTGGGGTCCGGGTGGGACTTAGAAAATTTTGGACCAAAATCCCGAAATTTTTTTTTTTTTGTTTTTTATGCATTTCTGTCAATTTTAAGACAAAAAAAAAAAAAAAAAAAAAAAACCATTTTTTTACCCTGAAAATTTGGGGTCTGGGTGGGACTTAGAAAATTTGGGACCAAAATCTGGAATTTTTGTTTTTTTGTTTTTTATGCATTTCGGTCAGTTTTAAGACAAAAAAAAAAAATTAGAAAATTTTGGACCAAAATCCGGAAATTAGTTTTAGCGTTTTTTATGCGTTTTAAGAAGAAGAAAAAAATTTAGGCTGAAAGTATTTTGTTTGGGAAAAAAATCTGTTTTTTATGTGTTTATCTCAATTTTGGGACGTTAAAGTGCAGGAACTGAAAATAGAAGGAAAATCCTGTGTATTGTGTGGGCACAATCGCTTCATCTAGTTGGTATATGCTTTTCTTAGGAGGGGCGTATGCAGCTTATTCAAGTCAAGTCCCTGGTTTGATATTTAGACTACCATGTCAGGTGAGCACCCTCAGGCCCCCTGGGGCCTCTTGTTTTAGAGGTTAAAGTGTAAAATAAATACAACAGTACAGTAACAACAGCATTGCATAGCAAAGGAAATGTCAGTTTTGCAAATCCAAAATATTAAATATTCTTGTTGTTTTCCAAAACATGGTTTAAAAATTTTAAATGATTTTGTTCGACAATACCTCACTTCTATTATTTCTACTACTATGTTGACTTGTGCAAGTATTGTTTGGCTCTTAATTGTGTTAATTTCTTATTTATATCTCACAGGACTCCTTCCTCTGATTGGCTTAGAGGTAATGTACTTCCAATAGTTTTACCTGTTAAGGGTTTTAACAATACTTGTGCATTATTCCTGTGCATTATAGACTCTCTAAAAATAGCTATAGCATATTCTAGGACATTCAACAGCAAAAATTGAGCACAACACACTCTGCCAAAATAGTGGTCCTTAAAGAAGAATAGTCCATGTGCATGTGGTCTAGACTTCTTTGAGGACCACAACTTTGGCATAATCAACTCTAAGCCATGCAATATTTAAAGTATAATTCATAGGTATAGTTTGTTCATCAAGGCATTATTTCCGGGGATCAGCAGTCCTTGGTAGCCACCTCTAGTTTATGATGAAATTAAACAAAATGGGCATTGATCAACTCAACATAAATGAATTTATGATGCAACCATTGTTCTCACTGCAAAGCATGAGTGATTTTCTATTGATATATGTATGTCAGATCTACATTAACTTGTTGCATAAAAGAAGGGGAAGTTTGTAAAAAATTGTCATGAATAACTGAAAAGCTTTCATTTTCTTCCACCGTAACATACCTTATGAATCATTATTTGGACAAATTCATTGAACTTGTTCCAGTGAGTGCTCATAAGCTATGTTTAGTATGCATAAAGTGAAATAAACACAACCCAAATTGTAATGGTGATTCTGTCAGTAACACTGGCTGGATATAGCCATTATGTAAGGCTAAGGGGTTAAATGTGGAATTGTAATAGTGCAAACAGGCACACATTGATTAACAAACCAGATGCTCCAAATAAGATTTGTATTTTCAGCAGGCACCTTAAGCTGTTAAATTGTAAAGTAGTGAGATTTCTGTGAAAATATAGTGAGATATTAATTTTTATATGGCTTTATTATGCCCCCGACTTGAAAAGTCGAAGGGGTATATAGTGGAAATCTTTGTTCGTCAGTTTGTCCGTCTGTAAAAACATTTCTTTTCAACCTACTCACAATTGGTTACAATTGGCTGTAACGTAAGTGCAAGCCCAACTTCGGAATTAACTCAAGCTTTTAAGAAACTTTTCCAAACAAGCTGGAAAAGTAATAGAGTGCAAAAGCACGAAAAAGGGTCGAGTGAGACCAGCACTCGAAATTACAGGTACTCTCCCTGCACACCTCTTGCATTTACCGAGCGCATGCGCAACAACCGTGACGTCAATTCCTTTTATTTCCTTCATTGTACATGGTCGGAAATTTTTGTGACTCGTGCTATTTCTTAGCTGTTATCTTCGTGAACAACTTATTTGTATGTGCTATCTTCATCTGATTGTGTGCCAGTGGATTGTATCCTTTTCAGGCTTTCAGAATTATTACTATTTGATGCTATTTTTGATAATTTTTGCTTGCTTTTTCACACATAGTCTTGTTTTTCGCCCACGTGTGAACACAACCATTGTTCTTTTTTCCGTCGGCGGGAAGCTTGATTTCATATTTCATTTTCATATTATGCCTAAGACTATTCCTTGTTCCTCTTGCTTGCAGGTGAAACATGTGGACGACTCTCATTCCACCTGTGTCACTTGCAACAATTGTTCTCAGGCCCAATCATGCAGTATTTGTGGGGTTTGGTCCTCAAAATTCTGGGCTTCTGTTAACAAGGTGGTTCTGTCGAGAGCTAGAACCCCTCGTTCTCGGGGTAAGGGTAGCCGTGCCGTATCAGATATTTCTGTGAGTGCACGTAGTGACTCTGTCACACAGGATGCTGATCTGTCTTTTTCTGTGGCGAGTTCCTCTGTAACTGTTGACACTGCTAGTGCAGTGATACCTGACGTTGAGACTGTGGTCTCTTTGTCTTCTGATGTCACTTGAGGCATCTGTTTTCATAGAGAGCTTCTCTGAGGTCAGCTCGGTGACCCTCTCCGATTTGCCTCCCATGCAGTTGACAGTTGCTGAGGAAATTGTTACTACAGATCCTATTCTGTATGATGGCGGTTCTTCCATCTCCTCTGGGGATGATATACAGTCTCGGGGGACCGAGACTGTATGTGCTGGTGTGTCGTGTGAGCTCTCAGCCTCCCCTGGCTTAGCGGCGAAGCTGTGCGGGTTTGCTGTCCGCTCCGTCTCATTTGGCTAGGTTTGCTCCTAGGTGGTTGAGCCGTTCGGTCGCTTCGGCAGCGATTCCTCGCCCCTCGAGCGAATTGTTTATTGTTCCTTCTTCCCCTGCTAGTGTGCCGACTAGCAGGATGGGGTTGAGACATTGGCATCCAGGGCCTGCTGTTCGGCAGAGGTCAGTGACAACCCCGGTTAGCTGTCACTCTCGGAACCTTCCTCCAGTGATTCTCACTGTGTTCCGAGTCTGGATGTCGATCGATGCTTGCCATCGGTCTCAGAGGATGGGCAGTTGGGGCCTTCTGCCGCACATAATGGCAGGATCCTGTCATTCTTGGGACAATCCTCGTCGTCGGTCTCTTCTGAGGATTTGGGTTCTACCAGAAGGGTCCATTGGGAGGACACTCCGTCGGGCGATGCTGCTGCGATGGATTCTGAGGGTGACCTGCGTCAGGCCGTTTTGGCGCTCACCTGGTTGCTTTCTAGCAACCCTCAAGTTGGCCTCCCTGTGCCTCCTGAGGCAAAACCTCCTTTGGTCGGTCGCCGAGATGTCTCGCCTGGCTCCTTGGATACTGCACAGTATTCACAGGAGGCTGGTCAGCCCGAGGATGATGATTTTCTTGAAGGTGATGGGCCCCCTCGTCAGTCTTGGGGCGGCTTTGGATTTTGTCTTTGGCTTATTGCCGGATATTCAACCTTCAGACCAGCCATCTGTGACCGTCCGGCCGCTGTTGAGCCTTCTAGCTCTGGGTCTTTGCGTCCTCTGCAATCATCTCAGGTTGTTGAGTCCTTCCAGGGCTTGGATGCCAAAATGCGTTTTAAGGCCCTCAAGGGTTCTTTCTTTTCTAGAGCTGATGCCTTTCTGCCTCCATCGCGGTTTCGTGTTTACGATCCCGTCTGTCCACCAGTCTTCCAAGGGATGACTACTGTGGATGAGGATTCTTCTTCCCTCGGGTTAACTAAGCCTAAGTCGGCAGTTCTCCCGATGTCGGTAGTTGAATCTATGGTGGGCCTGTCCCAAGAGATGCTGGGTATGTTATCTCTCGCGGACCATGTTGTCGCTGCCCTGGCTGAATATTTTCCACCAGGGGAGTTTGATGATGCTCAGGCACCTTTTCGCGTTTTGTCACAGGCTCTTATGAACTTGACACACGCTCACGCCCGTAACACGACTAATTTGGAGCTGGCACGTCGGGATGAGGTGTTGGATTCTTCTCCATCCCTTCCTTCGGAGCAGCGTGCTGTTCTGTCTGCCTTTTTGGTTGGACCTCAGTTGTTCCATGGTTCCGTGGAAGCTGTCCATGGCAAGGTTCTTCGTCATTCGAAGGACCAGCTTTTGGTTCGACCGCTGGACCAACCTGCTGCTGCGTGTGGTGGTCGTTCCAGGCCCGTCAAGCGTCCTGCTGCATCTGCCTCGTTGGTGATGTCGGCTACGCCTTTGGCTCCTCCTGATCCTTCTGCTCAGAAGAAGCATTGACGCAGCCAGGCTTGCTGGCAGCCTCAGGCAGGAAAGTCTCAGGACTCTGTCACTTCCCGAGGTGGTGGTTGCTCCTCTCGGGGGGCCTCATCGAGGCCGCAAGTGAAGGTCCTCACCTCGATTCGCCTCCAGTCGGGGGAAAGCTGTCACTGTTTTACGACCGTTGGACAGAGATAGCGTCGGACACTTGGGTCCTCGACGTCATACAATCCGGTCTGCGACTGTCCTTCAATCGGCACCCCAGTTTATCTCGGGTGCCCCTCCCGACTCGGGTCCCTACCGATTCTCGACGTCGGGACCTTCTGGTGCAGGCGATCGACAGTCTCCTCTCCAAAGGGGCGATCGAGGTGGTCAGGAACACCCTTTCACCGGGGTTTTACTCTAGACTTTTCTTGGTGCCGAAGAAAAACGGCCAATTTCGTCCTGTCATCGATCTGAGTATCCTGAACATACTAGCTCCTCGTTTCAGTATGGAGACTTTCCGGTCGGTTCGACGTTCAGTTCATCAGGGCGACTTTCCTTCCAGTATCGACCTGAAGGATGCCAACTTCCATGTACCCATTCATCTGGCGTCATGGAAATACCTTAGGTTCTCGTTTCGGGATCGAGTCTATCAATTCAGAGCTCTCCCGTTCGGTTTGAACCTGGCTCCTTGGGCCTTCACCCGACTTATGTCACATGTGCTTACTTTCCACCGTACTCAGTCGGCTGTGACTTCGTCAGCCTACCTGGACGACGTCCTCCAACGGCACCACGATGCTGCTGTTCTGGAGTCAGATGTCCGGCAGTTTCTTTGCCTACTAGCGTCGCTGGGTTTCAGAGTCAATCGCGAGAAGTCGGATCTCCTTCCTTCTCAGAATTTTCGTCATTTGGGGATGGATTTCGACACTCTTCACAATGTGGTGTCGGTCCCCAATGCTTGGGCGACGATTCTTTCCGCCTTGACTCGGAACCTGCTTAAATCTTCCTCGGTCTCGGCCAGGACTTTCCTTCGGATGCTGGGCCTTTGCAGTTCGGTGAAAGATCTCATTCCACACGGTCGCTTGTTTGTCCGACCTCTCTAACACTTCCTGTTGGATCATTGGTGTCCGAATGTAGATCTGCTGGACCTGGAACATCCTATTCATCGGTCCCTGCTTTGTCACCTCCACCCTTGGGCCGATGTTCCCTGACTGACACAGGGTGTTCCATTGAATCTTCCTTTGGCCGATCGCATCCTTACTGCAGATGCCAGCGATCGCGGCTGGGGTGCGACGTTGGATCCTCTTGGTCTGTCCACTCACGGCGAGTGGGACAGCGAGCAGGTGGACCTTCATATCAACCAGAAGGAGCTCCTTGCTCTTCTGTTGAGTTTACGGCTTTGGATCCCCCACCTGTTGGACCATACTGTCCTACTTCTTTCGAACAATTCGACAGTGGTAGCCTACATACGGAATCAAGGAGGCACGCATTCGATTCCCATGTATCGGCTCTCTCGGGATCTTCTTCTGTTAGTGCGGGATGTAAACGCTTGGGTGTCCATTCGACACATTCCCGGACGTCTCAACGTCCTTGCAGACTCCCTGTCCCGACACGACAGTGTCCTTCCAATCGAATGGATGCTACATCGGTCGGTGTTTCAGGCGATTTGCAAGTGGTGGGGACATCCTCAGGTCGACCTTTTCACCACTCGCTGAAATCATCAGGTAGAGACCTTTGTCTCTCATTGTCCAGATCCTCTGGCATTTGCAGTAGACGCTCTGTCTCCGGACTGGACAGGTTGGATCGGCTATGCCTTCCCTCCTGCACCGATTCTTCCTCAAGTATTAGCGAAGATTCGTGCTTGCAGTTGCAGGATCATTCTGATCACACCCCTGTCTCCACAAAGGGTGTGGATCAATCTGCTGCGGCCTCTTGGCAGATCAGCCGATTCGTCTACCTCTACGTCGCGATCTTCTTTCCCAGGGTCTTCCCAGGAAGTATAATAACCTGGCGAGCCTGTCCCTTCACGCCTGTCTTTTATCAGGTCCTGTCTCCGAGGTAGAGGTTTTTCGAGACGAACAGTGGAGTGCATTTCTGCATCGCGGCGACATTCCACTGGCATGACTTATGCTGCGGAGTGGAAGGTTTTCTGCTGCTGGTTTGCAGATCACAATGTGGATTACCCTGATCCGTCAATCGCTCAAATTGCAGATTTTCTGGTATATCTTTTTGACTCCAAGGGCCTCCAGACTATTACGATTAAGGGCTATCGGTCTATGCTGTCTGATACTTTCTCTTATGTGGGAAAGCGGTGCATCGGTCGTAATCTTTTTCTCTCCAAACTCATTCGGCACTTTTCTTCGAAGAGGCCTCGAGTTTTGCGTCTTACACCCAAGTGGAACTTGGGATGGGTGTTGCACTGTTTGGAGGGGGGCGCCATTCGAGCCTTTATCTGAGACCGGTATGCGTTTTGTCACCTATAAGACGGCTTTCCTTCTAGCGTTTGCTTCTGCTTGACGAGTCAGTGAGCTTAATGCATTATCTGTTGATTCTGCTTTCTTCAGAAGTGATGCTAACAGTGTCACCTTCACTACTGATTGCTCTTTTCTGGCTAACAATCAACTTCCTGATTCGGTACCTCCTCCCATCTGCATTCGGGCTCTCCCCACTGTTGATGGTCGGAGACCTCTTCTTTGTCCTGTTTGTGCGATCAAGACTTACATTAATCGCACTCAGTTCATTAGGAGGGGTCGGAAGAGATTCTTTCTGTCTCTCATTCCTAAGAAGCAGTCTATCTCTTCCCATTCTATTTCCAGGTGGATCTGTCTTGCAATCAAGTTGACTTATTCCCGCTTGTCTGCTTCAGATCTTGTTTCGAACCGGTTTAATGATCATGAGGTTTGTGCCATTTCTACATCCTGGGCGTTCTGCAATTCTGTTTCGCTCCGGGATGTTATGAATGTGGCTTACTGGAGGAATGCTTCTACCTTCTCCTCCTTTTATCTCCGCCACTTACAGCAGCAATCTGAGGACCTTTATTCTTTAGGCCCTCTCGTTGCAGCTCAGGCTGTTGTGCACCCTCGTTAAAATTGTTTTTATCGGGTTTGTGCTTCGCTCAGCCTTGTTCTTTTCTGGTGCCTTCTCTCTATCTTCATTACAGGTTTCGCTATTATTCTCTGCCCTCCTTGCATTTCTTTCTGCTGCTCTTGTTGGTATTGGTTATGTGATTCACCTCCTCCTATTGTTTATTCAGCCAATTGTAAACAATTGTGAGTAGGTTGAAAAGAACTTAAAATTTTTTAGTAAATTTTGTTTCTCAACATACCTACCACCATTGACCATTGTTTACGGGAGGACCACCCTTCTTGAGAATATCTTTTATATCGATGCCTCCCCGCTACATCATAAACTTCTCGTTGGCGGAAATGCGGAATTGACGTCACAGTTGTTGCGCATGCGCTCAATAAACGCAAGAGGTGTGCAGAGAGAGTACCTGTAATTTCGAGCGTTGGTCTCGCTCGACCCTTTTTCGATCTTTTTCGTGCTTTTGCACTCTATTACTTTTCCAACTTGTTTGGAAAAGTTTCTTAAAAGTTTGAGTTAGTTCCGAAGTAGGGCTTGCACTTACGTTACAGCCAATTGTAAACAATTGTGGTAGGTATGTTAAGAAACAAAATTTACTAAAAAATTTTAATTTTTACTTGTATCTCGGCCACTGCAACTCCGATTTGAATATTTGGTGATGTGATAGAGCATCATGTGGGAATGATACCTGTATATAGCGTGGGGTTCTTCCACACATTTTTTCAAGAGTTATGGTCCCTTTTCGACTTAGAAAATTCAAAATTCCTAACATGGCAGTAATGATACTTATCTAGCGTGAGTTTCTGTCACACATTTTCTCCAGAGTTATGGCCCTTTTTCGACTTGGAAATTTCTGACTTCCCTTCTGTACAAACATTTTCCCTTGTATCTCAGCCACTGCTACTCAGATTGGAATGATATTTGGTGTGGTACTAGATCAACTTATGGGTTACAATACCTGTGTAGCTCAAGTTTCTTCCACTTATTTTCTCCATAGTAATGGCACTTTTTTGACTTGGAAAATTCAAAATTCTCTTCCGTCTGAATGTTTTCCCTTGTAGCTCATCTACAACTCCGTTTTAAATGATATTTGGTGTAGTGATAGAGCAGCATGGAGGGGGGTGGGGGGAACGAAACCTGCCTAGTGTGAGTTTCTCCCATACATTTTCTCCAGTGTTATGGCCCTTTATCGACTTAGGAAATTTTTAATTTTTTTCCATCCGAATGGTTTACCTTGCAGCTCATCTACTGCTACTCCGATTAGAAAGATAAATTGTATGTGATGAAGGTTTCACCCACTTATTTTCCCCAAAGTTAAGACCCTTTTCTGACTTGGAAAATTTGAAATGCGAATGTTATTGTAATTTTATTATGCCCCCGACTTGAAAAGTTCAAGGGGTATCTAGTGAAGACCTCCCTCCCTCCGTCTGTCTGTCAGTCAGTCCATTCAGATTTTGATTGTATGTGAAAGAGCATGTTAAAAACCGTTTTGTGCAGTGCTGGGCATCAGAAGTAACAAGAAATTACTTATATCTGTTATTAAAAAACTTTCATGCAGATGAATTTGCAGAAGATACGGCATTGCAGAGATGTAAACAAATTTGACAGAAGTGATGAGATGTAAACTGAAAACCATGTGTTATAATATCTGATACACATGGAAATAATTGAATATCTCAGCTGCATTCCGAATATTTGAACGCTACAAACAACAACAGTGTATTATTTTATCACCAACTGGGCATTATCCGATAAAAACTTTATATTATTTCAAATGAAGTGCACTTATGCTTCCAATAAAACTATAGAACAAGTTTAACAATGGCAAACCGGGATAGTTTTCATGGATGTATGTGCTATAAATAGAAACAAGTGTAAACAAACTTCACATTTGTCTTTCTGTGAGACCTAATTTCAATGAATATGGAAAATTGCCCTGTGCCGAAAATTCTGTGAGTGATCAGGTATCAAGATCAGGATTAAAAACTATGAGATAGTGTTTAGCTCAACTTGAGGAAGTCAAGCAGAGCTCTTGCCGTCACTTCAAATCCATCGGCGTACGTGCATACAAACACAATTTCCTTTGGCACACTGCACAAGTCACATGATCAGATCGCTTTGAAACTTGGTATGCTTGTTTGGGGTGACCTCTAGATGGGATCTATCAATTTTCTGTATTTTTTAGCTGCGACGATCAGCTCTATATGTGGCAATGTCTGTCTGTCTCTGTCTGTCTGTCGGTCGGTCGGTCAGTCTGTCACCAATGAGTTTAAAAAACACCATAACTCCTAAAATACTTGATGGAATGACACCATACTTGGTATGCAAGTGTATCTTCATGATGTCTACACCCTCTCAATAGTGCTTGTCATTCGGATAATTTCTGTCACATTTATGGACTTGTCACCAACAAGTTTTTTTTGTTACCAACAAGTTTTTTTGTCACCAACGAGTTATAACTCCTGAAATACTTGATGGAATGACACCATACTTGGTATGCAAGTGTATCTTCATGATGTCTACACCCTCTCAATAGTGCATGTCATGCGGATAATTTCTTGTCACATTTATGGACTTGTCACCAACGAGTTTTAAAACATCATTGGCATTGCACGAATTGTCGCAGCTTGGCACTGTGACAGTGGCTCTTGTTACACTGTAAACCAATGGCCCAGACTAGCTGGTGCTTAACTCAAAGTTATTAAGGGCCAAACACAAATTTTGAATCCCCCCCCCCCCCCCCCCCCACAATCCCCAAAATTTCCTCACAAAATCAAAAATTAAAAGTCCTATCTGGCCCTCCATACATTTACTCTCTGCGCATTCGCAGCCGTAAGGAAGTGACCGGAAATGGCACCAACATCATTCTTTGTTTGGCACTAAAAGTCATCAACAATGAAATGACATATGTCCTTTAAAATCTCCTTTTTTGAGGATGCCAGACACAAATCAGTGCAAGAATTGGTGATACAAGGCTGTTATTGGATGAAGGAAGTGTTCAACGGTGGTTTTGGACGTTCAGGGCTGTAACTTTATAATATTTATAAAATTATTTTATGTTTCCCAATTTCGGGACATACACTGTATGTTATGTATTCCCTCCCTATCCTTCCATGAACCCTTCCTGTTAAACTCTTAAGCTTTTTGGCTATTTTTTATTGAAATTTTTAGTCCCCTACCGGCATCGCCGGAGGGGACGATAGGTTTGCACTCTGTCCATCCGTCAGTCTCTCAATCACAGTTTAGTTTTCCGGAGTTTTTTTGGAAACGCTTCAACGGAATGATTTCATTTTTGGTAAATTACTATAGAACGATGACTTACAGATCAGGTTTGAGTTTGATGGTGATTGCAGTATTCTTGTGTGAGTTATGTCCCTTGGAAATATGGAAAAGCACCAAAATATCAGTTTTCCGGACTTTTTCTGGAAATGCTCAGTCGAATGATTTCATTCTTGGTAACCTGCTATAGAACGATGACTTACAAAACAAGTTTAAGTTTCATGCTGATTGCATTATTCTTGTGTGAGTTATGGCCCTTGGAAATATGGAAAAGTGCCAAAATATCAGTTTTCCGGACTTTTTTTGGAAGCGCTTCAACGGAATTCATGCTAATCACATCTAGGTTACAACATTTGTATAATTAATGTTCATTAGTCTGGTAGGGGACATTGTATTGCTTCAGCGATACGTGCTTTCTTGTTTTATTAAATTTCTTGGGAGTTTAACATTTATTACAGAATATTCTGTTTCTTCCCCAGGGTTACGTCCTTGGGGTGGTAGGCCATTTAGTCTTGCATCTTCTATCCAATGTATCATTTTTTCTTCATATGAAGATCTAGCTTTGCATTTGATAGCATTTCAGTTGGTTCTAATTTTGGGCCTTTTTGTGTGCCTGATGTCTTGTTTACTTTGACATTGTTTAATTATCAGCGTCCTCATAAAAAGGTAGTTTCTTATATTCTATTACTGTAGTATACTGTAGAATACATGGATTATTATTCCGGTAGTGTAGCTCAAAAAAATTTGGATTTTGTCCACACTTAGGCTCTATTGGGATGCCCTTGAGCTCTTCATGTTCCCTTTGGGAACTTGGACGTTTTTCAAAAAAACATTTTGTTTACAAAAAGTATTTTGAATTTAATTATGATTGCTATTATTCATGTATCTCAGTTATATATATATATTATTGTGGAGTTTGGAGGACTGATATCGACTTTAGTTGATACACTCCTGCGGACTCTTGTCGTTCTTGTGTTTCACTGGGATGACTGATGTTGGAGTCGGGTGTCGCGATACGTTGTTGGCGATGAGGTTCTGAGGATCAGAGCCTCTTACTGCGTTTTAATTCATTCTGTCAGAGGAACATGAACATGGTGATGATTTTCTGACACCCATCTAGGTGTGCTACTGTTGTCACACTCCATGGAGAATATAGAGCAAGCTGCAGTGCTCATTATTGCAAGAGTTAGAGCCTTTGGGTAAAGGTTTTAATCTCTTACAAGCAGCTAGCTCAACCGGTGATGCGGTACTCCATCCGTGGGTGCCGAGTAAGTCTGTTGTGGTCTAAGAGGTGGATTGGGTAGAGCGAGCACTATAATATAAATAGCTCACCCAGCGACGACGGAAATAGGGAGGAAGTCTGCAAGTTCTTGTACTCGGCAAGGTCTGACACACCTCGAGCGGGAGAGGCCCCCCTCCTCTCTAATATAGCAGCGTCTGGGGTTAAATGTTGTTTTGAGAAACTTAAACAAGCCGGAGCATATGTCCGTCCTCTACTCGGGACGCTCTGTTTAGTTTGCAGCCGGGGTCGGCTTAAGTCAAGGCTTCCTCCGCTGCGTTTCACAAGGCCGAAATGAAGTTTTCTGGTTGGAAACTTAAATGAGATGGAACATATGTCCGCCCGCCGCTCGGGATGCTCCGTCTTGCCTGCAGCCGGGGTTGGCTTCGGTCATGGCTTCCTCTGCTACGTTATTTAAGCACACACAACCGCATCCTAGCTACCCGACTTTGGATATCCAGCCTGCTGCACGAAGAAGGGACCACTCTTTGCCTGTGAAGTCGGACCATTCGGTAGCTAGGGAGACGAGGCCTTGATCATTGGGACGCTCGGAGAAAGGATCCGTTTCCGACACACTGTCCCAGGAGCAGCATGCGGCTAAAGAACCGAAATCCGCTGCTCCTCAGGCCTCGATGACAGACTTGCTGTCGCAGATTGCGCAGCTGATCGCAGCATCCCAGCAAGTGCAGATGCAACCTCCCTCAGACTCAAAATCTGAGCTGTTGGACGGTGCTGGGTCGGTCCAGTTGTCTGTTCGCGCAGATGCAATGGACCGAGATTCGCAACTGATTCTCTCAGATGGTGAAAGGGATAAGGAAGAGGATTACCCTTCCCTTTTGGAACAGTACATGGTTGCGATGGCTTTCATCCATCAATACTACCCTGCTTTTGTTCTGCCGAAACAGAATGCAGCGAGGACAAGAGAGAAAACGCTGGCGTCGTTAGGCACAGACTTTATCCGGACAAAGGAGGAAGTCCTTTCTTTTCGGGTTAAGTTTATGCAGGTGTCGCAGGCCTTCGGCCATATAGGCAACGCCGTATTTCTCCTCTTGAGTGCGAGGAAGAAGGCGGTTTCTTTTCTTCATCTTCCGTGTACATACCGTTTTTTGGACCACGTTCATTTTAAAACAGGGAAGAAGTTCAGAGAGTTCTTCTGCGATTGGATGAGCAGGCCGGGGATCTAGAGGTATCCTTACCTGTATCATTCACTATTCACTCATACGCAATTGAGACGGCAATTTCTTCAAATAGAGCGAATTTGGACTGTATGTCTTACGCAGATCACCTTACAAGAGCTATGGCGCAACATCTCAAGGGAAAGGAATTTGAGGACGTTCATACCCCTCTTAGAGTTCTTTCCAGGGCAATTATGTATACCACGTATTACTCCACCCTAACAGTAGCTAATCTGGGATTAATCAGACGTGATGTTGCCTTTGCATCGTCATCACTGATAAGATGACAAGGTGAACAGCTCTCTCCGAGTCGCTCCGGTTTCCGGACATTTTATTTTCGACGACTAGCTTTCGTTAGTCTATGAACAGGCTACTAAGAAAGCGTCTCATGCTCTGCTTTTGAAGTCGGCGTATCAACGACCCGCTTCAGCAGACAAGAGAAAAGGAGGACATTCCAGAAAAAAATCGTCAAAGGAAACTCCTCATGAGGGTACAAGAAACCCTCTTATAATTACTCTGGAGGTCGTCAGTATAGCGACTCGGAAAAGGGGCATAGGTATGATCGGTACTACAGGTCAGACGCCCATAGGCTGATGAGACGAGGTTTTTCTCCCGTAAGTCTCGCTGGTCATACAGTTGATGGTTTAGACCTCTATTGCTGGCCAGTTAGCGGAAGGTTATTAAGCTCCGCAAAAAACTGGATAACAATCACGGAAGGTCAGTGGGTGAGAAGTGTAGTCTCGGATGGCTTATGGATATCATTCCGAGTAAAACCCCACTAACAAGTTGTCCGCATTGGACAAATCTTCCATTAAATTCTTGCATTAGTGAGTTTCTCCTACTGGAAGTATAAGCTCTCTTATCAAAGGAAGCAATGTAGGTCATCGAGAATCAGGATTCTCAAGATTTTTACAGTCACCTGTTCCTCGTACCAAGCCAGACGGCTCGTTCCGACTGGTAATAGACTTGAGCTGGATAACAAGCTTATCATGGCTCTAAAAGTTTATTTATGGAAATCATTCAGTCGGTAAAAGCAAGCGTTCAGTGATCGATTATGCAGCAAGCATAGATCTAAGGATCCGTACTTTCATGTCCTGGTACATCCGGCATTCTAAAAGTACCTGCGGTCCGCCGTACAAGAGAAGGTGTATCAGTTCAGAACAATATGCTATGGTCTGAATCTGGCTTCCTGGGCTTTTCACTCGAATAATGAACTCGGTAATGTCTTACTTACGAGCTCATTTGTCTGCGGTAACGTCTGCTTACTTGGACAACCTTCTACAGGGATACAGCAACAGAATTAGTCTTCAGAACGATGTTCAGAGCCTGCTTCTATTACTCCGACGTCTCGGTTTCATCGAAAATGAGAAAAAGTCGGATCTAGCTCCGTACAAGTCGTCTATTCACTTGAGATTGAGCTTTGAGACTCACAACAATCTGGTTTGTTTGCCATTCCCCAAAGCGAAATTAGTCAGTTGTTATGCTCGCTTTTGTCAACACTCAGATGCATTAATAGTGAGGAAATTCATACGACTGTTGGAGCTGGGCTGAGCGGATGTGGTTCTCCTGATGGTCCGCCTGCCTGCACGTCCCCTCTAGATATTCTTCACTCAGAACTGGAGTGTGAAGATGCATTTGCTTGAACCAGTATTGTTTTAAGGGACCTAGTAAAACAAGAAATCAAATTGGGCAGATATTCAGTGGTTAACTCAGGGAGTTACGCTGCAACTGCCGGATCCGGCTTTCACGATTATGACGGATGTGAGTCAGACGGGTTGGGGCACGACCCTAAGTCCTGCAGTCTTGAGTTGTCAGGGTCTTTGGGACCCTCGGTTCCAGGAGAAACACATAAACATCAACGAGATGATGTTAATTAGCTACTGCTACAACATTGGATTCACATAATAACGAACATCCAGGTTCTATTTGGTCGGACAACTTGGCAGTAGTAGCGTACATTGGGAACCAGGACGGCACCCATTCATTTCCGTTATGCCAACTAACAGAGAAGATTTCCCTAATACGTCGTGAACCATCATGTTCATCTGTCATATACCGGGTCGTCTGAACGTACTAGCAGACTTGCTCTCTCGGAAAGGTCGCCTGTTGCAATTGGAATGGACGATCAACAAGCGAGTATTTGGACAGTTTTGCTACCAGAGGGATCACCCCATGATAGATCCATTTGCGACACACCGGAACAATCAGTTACCGTCGTTTGTGTCGCCATGCCCAGACCATTGAGCGCATGCAGTAGACGCTCTGCTGATCTCATGGGGATGGATGATAGGATACGTGTATCCTCCAATTCATTTGATTCAGTAGATTACATTCAAGATCAAACAGTCTCGTTGTGAATCCTACTGGTGGCACCTCTGTCGTCACAGAAACCTTGGATCAGTCTTCTCAAGTGTCTGTTATGGGACGTTCCCGGAAGCTTCCTCCACGAGAGGACCTTCTTTATCAGGGGAAGTTTTTGTTCTTCACGTCCTTCTCCGCCCATAGTGGCATAATGGAGTCTGTTAGACGTGAGGGAACCATTGCGGTTCCTATATTATTTTATGACTAACACAAGAACGATTAAGTAATGCGGGTGAGGAGGGTTCGATATGACTTTGAATTCCCCCACTCCACACCGCCAATGTGTTATAGGCGATTACCGGGCAAGACGTAGTTTTCTTCCCGCAAGCCTCGTATAAGTTTAAATACATACATGCATTTCTTCACTTCTCGATTGGCGGCTGGGTCATGTTCTGTGGCGACCTCATGGGCACATCCACTTTTAGTTGGATTGGTTTCGTGTGATTATTCGTCTTATATGTCATATACAAGCACCTATTTCATCATAATTAAATTGCTAGTCTTTGCGTACCTCGGAGGCTGCATAACCAGTTAACTGGTATTCAGATGATTTCATGCAGGATTTTAATGCTCACGCGCATAATAATTATTAGACTGATGCTTTTTTGTATATTATGGACCTTTGAAATTATGAATTGTTTTGGGGGCGGTTCGTGTCGGAGCCTGTTAATCATACCTACATCCATTTCTAGATCCAGGTTTTTATTAATGTTGGTCCTCAACTCGTATATTCCCACGTTTATGGTGCCATAGATATCGGATAGTACACATCGGGGACTGTTGTTACTGGAATTTATTGTACACCGGAATGGGGTCGCCTGTGGGTTACCTCGGAAGTGTGTTTACTCTCCAGAGATCGTTCATTGTGGTTCGATTGGTCATGTGTATGTTATATATTATATCACCGGTTTTCGACCTATCTGCGTATGCCGTCTTCGGTGTATATTATATGGCGGTCAATATTAATTACCGGGATCGTCACTATAGCCTTAACTTCTGATGTGGCATTAAGCACCATTTATTAATAATAAATTAATACCTGAGTGCCTGTTCAACAAATATTTATATTGTTTTTTGGTACAGCTTTTACTGATTTCAGAGCGCTCCCTTCTTTTTTTTTGAAGATTCCTTTAAAAGAAAAGGGATGGAGGGGGAGGGGAGATTTTTTATCTCTCCTCTGGCTTTATAGGTATGTAACTATGAGGGAAGCTGTTTTGTCCGTAATTATATCCTGCATACAGCTGGAGTTTTATTGTGTATGACGTATGTTTGTGGGGGATATTCGCTCATTCTCAAATACGCCATCCTAATTTTTTGGGCTTAGTCCAGGCTAACCTTAAAAATTGGGAACTCGTTACATCCAATTAGCATAGTCTTCATGCTAAGTATACGGAATTACTTGGAACTGTGCTCCTTTTGTATGATATGTCTTCTCTAGTACTGTATAGAGAGACAAACATGTAATTCCTAATAATTTTAATTTCCTTTCACCTTGAATTACAGGATTGGAACGATATTGATATACTAATTCTGAAGTCCTAGGCCCTCCACCTTTTTACGATTCAGCTAGTCTGGGCCATTGGTTTACAGTGTAAAAATATTATAAATTCAAAGTAATTTGTATATTTTTATACTTACCAATGGCCCAGACGGAGATGGCCCTCCCATGAGTGGGCACTCATTCCTCCCCGCTGAATTTTTATGTAGTACTCTCTTCTAGAAAGAATGATGTTAGTGCCAATTCCAGTCACTTCCTTTCGTCTGTGCATGCGCAGAGAGTAAATATATGGAGGGCCAGATGGGACTTTTAATTTTCGGTTTTGCAAGCAAATTTTGGGGATTGGGTGGGTTCAAAATTTGTGTTTGGCCCTTAATAACTTTGAGTTAAGCACCAGCTAGTCTGGGCCATTGATAAGTTTAAAAATATACAAATTACTATGAATTTATAAGTTCTGTCAAAAAACATTACCGTTAACAATGGCCTTTGAGCTTAGTGCTTTTGTGCATCAATACATTCCTTTGGCATACCCTACAGTGCACATTTATGAATGGATTGCTTTGAAACTTGGTAGGCTTGTTTCGTGTGACCTCTAGATGGGAGCTATCGATTTTCCTTAGTCAGCTATTTCCTTTGGCATACTGCACAGGTGGCATTTATCATCAGATCATTTTAAAACTTGGTATGTGTGTTAGGGGTTACCTCAAGGTGGGAGCCATTGATTTTCTTTCATTTCCAACAAAAAAGTTGCTGTTACGAACGACCTTTGAACTTTGGATTTTTGCATTAATATAACATTCTGACTGGTGGATCTGCAGAAGGCTTTTAAAGAAATTCCCTCATATTTCAGTAAGTTAAAATTTGGTTCTCCAGTAGAGAGTCCAAATATTAACTCGGGGACCCGATTTGAACAAACAGGGGATGAGATTCAAGTTTGTTCTAGCCATGTCCCTAGGTCCATATTTGGGCTCACTGTGTGTGTGCTTGAATTGTAACATAGTTCGAAATGAGGAATTGTCTTGAAAAATCTTCTTCAGATCCAGCAGTCGGAATGTTTTGATATGTGGTGTGTAGCATCCTTAGGTGGGTGAGATTCAAGTTTGTTAAAGCCAAGTCCCTGGGTTCCTATTTGGGCTCACTGTGGGAGCCTGAAAGATAACTTAGTTCAAAATGAGGAATTTTCTTTAAAAATCTTCTTCTTCATATCCAGCAGATGAATGCTTTTGATATTTGGTATGCAGCATCCTTTGGGGGGTAAGATTCAAGTTTGTTTAAGCCATGTCCCTAGTTCCATAAAATTTGTCTCTCATGACTTCATTCCTTTGTAGTGTTGATGAACCATGTCTAACTGAATGTGACCCCAAATACTTCTTTGAACCACTTTGGCCGGTGAGCGATTAAGGCTCCATGGGGCCTCTTGTTTTTGATAGATACCAAAACATCAATAATTATGTTGCAATTTACTTGAATGCATCAATAGAGAGATAATTATGACATAAATCTCATAAATATAAAGTCCACGTAAGCTACAGTGTCATAGACGACACTTTCATTGTCATTGTGGTTACTTGATGCATCGAGAAAACACTTCAAAGTATTGCTTTTCGTATTAATATTTCACTCTGTGTATCAATCGGTTGCTATAGATTTTTAGCTGATTCCAGTTGTGCTGTATCTATTGTATTTGTAGGTAATGACATAATTTGAAATTTATTATTCTAATGATTTGGCAGATATTCCAGAATTGATGTCTCATAATTTGTTCCAGGTGGATTAAAATTCAACCCAGGAGCTTTTACTGCAAGTTCATCATTCAGTTTTACAAGCTCCACAGAAAAAGACATGCCATCTGGTAGTGGTTTTAAGTTTGGTGGCAGTGTACAAGAAACAGCACCAAGTGGAGGTTTCACTTCAGCAGGGAATAACACATCTTCAACAGAAACAGGAAGTACAGGAGGGTTCAAATTCGGTGCCCCTGTTAATTCTGTAGATTCTGATAAAGGAGGATTCCGACTTGCCGAAAGTGCTAATGCAGAAAAAACTACAGAAGCAGGAGGGTTTAAATTTGAAACAAAACCAGATTCTAATTCAAATTTCAAATTTGGAACTCCAGTCACTAGTCAGTCGAGTTCATTGTCAAACATTACAAAAAGTGTTGAAAATAAACCTATTTCTTGTGGATTCACATTTAGTACCCCATCTTCTGAGTTGAACAGTGAGCCAAAAAAATCAGTTGATAGTGTGGCAGACACAAAAAAGGAAGATGGAGAGAATCAATTGACTAAACCATCAGGAGGATTCACCTTTGGTAGTGTGATAGAAAAACAGACAGTTGATGATACTATCAAATCCACTGAAACTAGTAAACCAAATAATGTATTTTCAAATTTTTCATCATCAAGTGCTTCCTTTGGTGTTATTAACTCGACCATAACTCAACCTACCCAGACTAGCGGTGTTGGTGGTTTTACTTTTCAGTCTAATTCTGCAGTTGTCAGTAAGTAATATTAATAGTAATATTAAGTAATAGTAAGGCACTCTTCCATAAATTGTAAAAAGGAAAATCCATACAGACCAAATAATTTAGATTCAAAGATAATCTGAAGAACACCCACAGAGTTTGAAGCCTCTGAGATACAGTACCTGTGCTTTAGAGTAGAGCCCAAATAAGGGCTTTCAACACTCAACCAGTTAATGCTAAAAAAAACCCAAAATACATGTTAATTAACCCGCCCCATAATGAAAATCACTTGGCCGAAAACTCCTTATCCATGAATAAGACAAATTTAGTCCCTATTCAAAATTCTTCTCAAGAAAAATCTGTTAAATTCTTAGGTGTTTTCTTTAATAAAAAGTTAAAGTTTGACCTTTATATATCGAATGTATGTTCCAAGATATCGAAAGCTATCTACTTGATCAGCGAAGTAAAAAGGATACTCCTTCATGATGCCCTGTTTTCACTGTATTTTGCATTGATACATAATGTTAACGTCCACTAAAAAACTACTCTACAGAAAAGCAACATTCGTATGATCAACAATAAACAATACAGTTCTCACACTGAACCCCTGTTTCGATAAGATCAGATATTACAATTTGACAATCTATACAGTGTATAAGTTCTATTCATGTACGATTGGCATAACAAAAACCTACCTTCGAGTTTTGACAATTTTTACTTGAACAGAACAACAGGAATCTTCACTCGGCAAATAGGGTAACTTTGTACTGACATACCACAAACAAATTCTCTGTCCCAACTTCCAAAGTACACCTTTCCAAAAACTGTGGCATCAAATGGATCAAAACTTTAAAAATATCACCTCGCGTGCAGTATCTAAAAAGAGTGTTTAAAAATATCACCTCACCTGCAGTATCTAAAAGAGTGCTAACGCAATCATTTCTGAATTCATATTCCTCTTCTATACACTGCAATAAACCTGGATGTTCATCATGTGTGCTTTGACATTACTTGGAGTTTATTGAACACCTATTGCAGTATGGGAGGTGTCGATGTATTCTAAGAATTGTAATGATAAGCTCATTACTAACAATAATGTAGAATGTATTGACTCTGCCTATGCCATGCTGGGTTACTGACATAATACTCAACTGATGTTTATCAGTCAGGTCCTAAATACAATGAGGAAACAAATGATATGTTCATAGATTCCAATAATTCACACATTGAATATCTATCTTCGAACAAACTGAACATTGTAGGTGGGTGTGGACAAGCATAATCTTTAATTCACATATACTAACAGGGAAAATATGTTTCCATTAGTGTTTGCCCAATGTGCTGCTATCAAATTACCACCTAAGGGGAAGGCAGCTAATCTAGCTATGCCATCTCCAAACTATACCCATGTAAAATGTTTCTGAAAAAAACTTGTCGGTACTCGAATTTTCTATCAGTGTGTATTGTTGAATAAACTATTAGTCCTCCACATATTACCATGAGGGGACTTGCGGATTGCACTCTCTCCGTCTGCCTGTCCATTTGTCTGTCTCTCGGTCCTGCTACCACCTGAATCTCCAAGATGGTTGAATGGTGGCATTTCAAATTTTGAACTATAATCAGACATTATGAAAATATGCTGCACCTCAAATGTTGTAGAAAAAAAAAATTGAAGATGGCTGAATGGCAGCCATTTTTGTTGTAATTTTTTTGTATTTTTTCATATTTTATATATTGCCATCACTTGGCATCCCGTAGTCATCTGTAAACTTTTCACATTTTCATCTTGTTCTCTGGAAATACTGAGCTGATGTGAACCTAACTTGGCTGGAATGGTCTATGGGAGTTCCTCTACAAATGATCCTCATTTTGTTCCCGTTGGATGAAAAATATGGTCGCCAGAGGCATTCTTTGATTCTGATTGATCGAATTTCAAAAATCTTCTCTGAAACTACTACAAGTCCAAATGTTTTGAAACTTCTCGTGATTGATGACTTGGACATCCTCTACCATCGATCCTTATTTAATGTCGATAGGGCCGCAAACATTGCTGCAGTGGCAGCTTATAGTTACCATAGAAACTCTGTAGGAAATTACGTTTTCATCTTCCCTGGAACTGCTGAGCCGATTAGGTTTTTGTTTTTTTTTTCTCTCTGCTCAAAATGCATTCTGAAGGATTTAGACTGACCACATGTGAAAAAAAAAATGGACTCCCCTAACACACCTCCACTCTCCCCCACCCCCCACCCCTCATCCCCCACCCCACCTCCTCCTCACCCAGGACCATTCATGCAATATTTATTCTTTGGTACAAAATGCATTTTTAGCCTCACCGTTTATAGTCAGGGCTATAGTTATGACTTTCGTCCGTCCATCTGTCGGTCCATCCATCTGGTTGTAAACAATTGGTTTCCGACTGATAACTCCAGTTTGGATTATTTGATTTCAACCAAATTTGATATGTGTATTTTCCAGCTAGTAATACAGGCCAGGTTTCAATATAGGTTCCACAGCTGCACCCCCAAGACCCCACCCACCACCCCACACCCACACCCACACACACACACACACACACACACACACACACACACACACAAATTGTCACTTAGGCAATTATTCCCAAAATGCATTTTGAAGGATTGGGAGTTATTACATGCAAAAAAGAAAATGGACTCATATAGCCCAAAATTGCTTCATGTACTGCATCTTTAATCCTTTACCTCACACAAGCTGAAGCCAACAGTACAAATTATTTTTCTGAAACCTCAGATTTTTTCATTCTTTATTTACTTCTAACCATGGCTAATTACTCGTTATTGGAACAAGCTCATCAAGTTTGTTCCATGAATAGGTCATGAGGTATGTTTTGAAGTAGAGAAATGAAAAAATAAAATTTGAATAGCAAATTTTGTATATCACAGTGCAGATATGGCAGATTCGTTAAGTAAACTGTTAACAAAAAATGGCTCCGACTATTTTGCGTTCTAAGCATTGCCATTCCTGGGACAGTCGGGTTGCATGCGTGACATCACTCTAGTTGTTCTATCGATTGATATTTGGTATACAGCATCCTGGTGGTGGATGGGGAGGGGTCAAATTCAAGTTTGTTCAAGTTAAATCCCTAAGTTGATATTTGAGCTTCCTAGTTTTGCATTACCTGAAAGCAGGGCATAATTTCTTCGGTAGCATCCCAATAAACAAAAAATCATCAGACATGGGCATCAGAGTTATAAAAAATTAAATGACTTCATTCCTCTGTAGTGTTAACAACATTGATCAGGTGAGCACCTTGAGCCCCATGGGCCTCTTGTTTTATTTACAGTGTGGGCAAGAGGTCATTTGGTATAGATTTTTAGCTTTACTTGACATGGTCAAGATAAGCTATTGCCATCACGCGTGCGGAAGTCTGTTAGTCTGTGAGTTTGTTCACATTTTCCTTTAGCACGGGCTACACCCCGCAGTTCTTGTCTGATCGTCACGAAATTTCATATGCAGGTTTGGCGTCATGTCTAGAAGAGAACGTCCCATTTTGGTCGCGATCGGGCAATCGGTATGGCTGCCCGAGCCCAAAACCCGAAAACCAATAGCACCGTCTACAGGTCATATTTATGAAGGGATTTCATTGTAACTTGGTAGGATGTCTCTGTATAATGCCTAGATGAGAACGTCCCCTTTTGGGCATGATCTATCAACCGTGATTGCTGCCCAAGCCCGAAACCCAAAAACTTTTAGCACAGTCTGCAGGTCATGTTTAATATGGAGGGATTTCATTGTAACTTGGTAGGATGACTCCTTATGATCTATAGATGAGAATTTCTCCATTTGGACATGATCTGCCAACTATGATGACTGCCTGAGCCCAAAACCCGAAAACCTTTAGCACAGTCTACAGGTCATATTTATTGAGGAATTTCATTGTAACTTGGTGGGTTGACTTCATACAATGTCTAGATGAGAAAGTCACCTTTTGGTCCTGATTGGGCAACTGTGACGGCTACAGGGGTCCAAAGCCCGAAAACCTTTAGCACAGTCTAGAGGTCATATTTATGAAGGGATTTCATTGTAACTTGGTAGGATGACTCCAAATAATGTCTAGATGAGAACGACCCATTTTGATTGCGATCATTCATCCTTGATGGGTGCCCGAGCCCAAAAACCTTTAGCATAGGCTAAAGGTCAGATTTATGGAAGGATTTCATTGTAACCTGTTAGGTTGACTCCATATAATACCTAGATGATGACATCACCTTTTGGTCGTGATTGGTCAACTGTGATGGCTGCAGGTGCCCGAAGCCTGAAAACCTTGAGCACAGTCTACAGGTCATATTCGTAGGATCACTCCAGATGATGCCCAGATGAGATTGCCCCCTTTGGTTGCGATCATTCAACCATGATGGTTGCCCGAGCCCGAAAAACTTTAGCACAGTCTACAGGTCATATTTATGAAGGGATTTCATTGTAACTTGGTAGTTTGACTTCATATAATGTCTAGATGAGAACATCCCCTTTTGGACATGATTGGGCAACTGTGGCGGCTACAGGGGCCCGAAGCCCGAAAACCTTTAGCACAGTCTACAGGTCATAATTATGAACGGATTTCATTGTAGCTTGGTAGGATGACTCCAAATAATGTCTAGATGAGAACGTCCCATTTTGATCGCGATCATTCAGCCTTGATGGGTGCCCGAGCCCAAATACTTTTAGCATAGGCAAAAGGTTGTATTTATGGAAGGATTTCATTGTAACTAGTTAGGTTGACTCCATATAATGCCTAGATGATGACATCCCCTGTTGGTCGTGATTGGACATCTGTGATGGCTACAGGTGCCCGAAGCCCGAAAATCTTGAGCACAATCTACAGATCATATTTATGAAGGGATTTCATTGTAACTTAGTAGGATCACGCCAGATGATGCCCAGATGAGAACTCCCATTTTGGTTGCGATCATTCAACCATTATGGCTGCCCGAAGCCCGAATACCTTTAGCACAGTCTACAGGTCATATTTATGAAAGGATTTCATTGTAACTTGGTGGGTTTGACTTCATATAATGTCTAGATGAAAACGTCTCCTTTTGGACACGATTGGGCAACTGTGAAAGCTACAGGAGCCCGAAGCCCGAAAACCTTTAGAACAGTCTACAGGTCAAAATTATGAAGGGATTTCATTGTAGCTTGGTAGGATGACTCCAAATAATGTCTAGATGAGAACGTCCCCTTTTGGTCGAGATCATTCAGCCATTATGGCTGCCCGAGCCCAAAAACCTTTAACATAGTCTATAGGTTGTATTTATGGAAGGATTTCATTGTAACTTATTAGGTTGACTCCATATAATGCCTAGATGATGACATCCCCTTTTGGTTGTGATTGGTCAACTGTGATGGCTACAGGTGCCTCAAGCCCGAAAATCTTGAGCACAGTCTACAGGTCATATTTATGAAGGGATTTCATTTTAACTTCGTAGGATCACTCCAGATGATGCCCAGGTGAGAATGTCCCCTTTTGGTTGCGATCATTCAACCATGATGGCTGCCCGAGCCCAAAGCCCAAAAACCTTTAGCACAGTCTTCAGTCCATATTCATGAAGAGATTTCATTGTAACTTGGTAGGTTTGACTTTATATAATGTCTAGATGAGAACGTACCCTTTTGGACACAATTGGGCAACTGTGACAGCTACAGGGGCCCAAAACCCGAAAACCTTTAGAACAGTCTACAGGTCATAATTATGAAGGGATTTCATTGTAGCTTGGTAGGATGACTCCAAATAATGTCTAGATGAGAACGTCCCCCTTTTGGTCGCGATCATTCAGCCTTGATGGCTGCCCGAGCCCAAAAACCTTTAACATAGTCTTTTGGTAGTATTTATGTAAGGATTTCATTGTAACTTGTTAGGTTGACTCCATATAATGCCTAGATGATGACATCCCCTTTTGGTCGTGATTGGTCAACTGTAATGGCTACAGGTGCGTGAAGCCCGAATATCTTGAGCATAGTCTACAGGTCATATTTATGAAGGGATTTCATTGTAACTTTGTAGGATCACTCCAGATGATGCCCAGATGAGAATGTCTTCTTTTGGTTGCGATCATTCAACCATGATGGCTGCCCAAGCAATGTAACTTGATAGGATGACTCGTTTTGGAATAATTTCACTGTAACTTGGTAACTTTCGTTGATATGCGTTAACTGTCAGGACCACATACATTAACTGTGAGGTCATATTAACCCACCCCTCAGCTCTTCAGTACAGTGTACACCTCATATTATTTTTATCATAAACATAGCATACAGGGAACAGAAATAAACATATTCCCAATTATCACAATTCTTGTTCTGGAAAAGCTATCAGTGAGAGCTTTCGAGAAAATGATGTCAGATTCTGGTCTTATCAGTGTAGGAAGAGAAAAGATACATAGTTTATAGGATTATCCTACACAACTTATTGTGACCTGTACTGTAAAACAAGTGCAACTGTAGGTTGATATCTTCAGCTGTAATCTAATTATGTTTGACACATGTTGACAAAGAAAAATCTTGGTTACATTGTTTATTCTCTTTATTACCTTGCAATCATGTCAGCTCAAATGACAGTAATTATTGTATATCTTTTAAGATTCCTGTAACCCTTTACCTGTCCAAAAGCTATTTTGAAAGAGAATACTGTCTGAAAAAATTGTAATTTTCAAAATATTTTAACCCTTTTTTACTGATTTTTTTTGTTGAAACAGAATTCATAAATGTGTGCATTCTCAAGAAAATCTTCTTTGAAGCTACAAGGCCAAATTCTTTGAAAAAACTTACTGTGACTGATGACTGTAACCCCCTCTACCAATGATCCTTATTTTAATCTTCATCGGGTTGCAATTATGGCTGCAATTGTGGCTTATAGTTACTATAGAAACCCTATAGGAAATCACATTTTCATCATCTCTGAAAGTACTGAGCCAATGTGAACCAGACTTGGCAGGCATTGTCTTTGAGAGGTTCTCTACAACTGTTACTCATTTTATTCCTGTTGGGTGAAAAAACGTGGCTGCCAGAAGCATTCTTTGATTCTGATTGGTCAATTTTGAAAACTCTTCTCCTCTGAAACCACAGGGCCAAATGTTTTGAAACTTTGCATGGTTGATAACTGGGACACCCTCCACCAACATTCCTCATTTTAATGTTGATCGTTTTGCAAACATGGCCACAATTGCGGTTTATAGTTACTACAGAAAAAACCTATAGGAAATCACATTTTCATCTTCTCTCTGGAACTATTGAGCTGACTTGAACCAAAACTTGGCAAGAATGGTCTATAGGAGGCCCTCTACAAACGATCCTCTTTTTGTTCCCATTGGCTGGAAATTATGGCCACCAGAGACATTCTATGATTCTGTTTGATGGATTCAAATGTTTTGAAACTTCACGTGATTGAAGACTGGGACACCTTCTACCAATGATCCTCATGTAATTTTGATGTTGCAAACATGGCCACAATTGCAGCTCATAGTTGTAACCATGGAAAGCCTATGGGAAATCACATTTTTATATGTATTTCCAGGTGAGCGATTACACGCTCTGTAGAGCCTCTAGTTTTTATTAAAAACATAGCATGCAGGGAACAGAAATTAACATATTCCCAATTATCACCATTCTTGTCTTATTTCATAATCCTTTCATAAACATTGAACATTATCCTTTTCATCAAACACAACGCACAAGTTAAGCTACAGTGTCATTGACACTTTCATTCAAAATGGCTTCAATGAAACAAAAGCTGAAACAGTTGACCGGTTAATCATTAACGATGCGGTTATGACGGTGACAGGTCATAAAATTTTTAACTGCAGTTAACTGTTTCCCATAATAAGTTTTAAAGCCATTAAGCAATGAACATTTTCTTCAATTTCCAAATTGGCTCATCCATAAACGTAGGTGGATCAAGAAGGTGAAGGTATCTGCATATTCATAACGATTGCAAGTCCACACAAATAATGATATGCCATGCAGCTGTGCAGGGTAGCATCACCAAATTCACCCTCTGGAGACCTCTTTTTGCAGATCACAGTCTGCTTATTTTCAGGCTTGCTGCTTTTATTTCTCTAACCTATCACCTTTGGCGTGGTGATGTAGCCTGTGATGCCACTAACTTAAAAAAAAAAGTCAAAACAAATGTTTACCAGCCATTATGTGGTTGAAGCAAGTGGTTAACAGTAACAGCTCCAAAAGAAACTACAGTTTTGTCTTCTTTGACATTGATTATTACTTGCATGAATTATAATTGTTTGAGTAGTTAAATGGAATGAAACCTGTCCACTGGTGAGATTTAGCTGCGACAAGCACCTCGATATATAGCAATGTTGGTCAGTCAGTCTATCAGTCAGTCTGTCACCAACAAGTTTTGAAAACTCGATAACTTTTAAAATGCCTGGTGGAATGCCATCATATTTGATATGCAAGTATATCTTACTTGATCGTCGGCTGAGTGCTAGAATGTTCATAGGGGACATAGAACATTCTAGCATTCAGGCGATGTGATGTCTAGCCCCATGTTCAGTGGTGGTCTTATTTGACGTATTTTTGTGAAGAGTTATTGCCCTTGTTTCTACTTGAAATTTGTTTCATTTTTAGCTTAACTTGACATAGTCAAGATAAGCTATTGCCATCACGCGTGCTGAAGCCTGTTAGTCTGTGACGTCTGTTCACATTTTCCTTTAGCACGGGCTACACCCCGCAGTTCTTCTCTGATTGTCACGAAATTTCATATGCAGTTTTGTGGTCATGTCTTTTGGTCGCGATCGGGCAACTGGTATTTATTAAGGGATTTCATTGTAACTTGGTAGGATGCCTCTGTATAATGCCTAGATGCCCTTTTGGGCATGATCTATCAATGGTGATGGCTGCCCAAGCCCGAAAACCAAAAACTTTTAGCACAGTCTGCAGGTTATGTTTAATGTGGAGGGATTTCATTGTAACTTGGTAGGATGACTCCTTATGATATCTAGATGAGAATTTCCCTATTTGGGCATGATCTGCCAGCCGTGACGACTGCCCGAGCCCAAAACCTGAAAACCTTTAGCACAGTCTACAGGTCATATTTATTGAGGAATTTCATTGTAACTTGGTGGGTTGACTTCATACAATGTCTAGATGAGAAAGTCCCCTTTTGGACATGATTGGGCAACTTTGACGGCTAAAGGTGCCCGAAGCCCGAAAACCTTTAGCACAGTCTAGAGGTCATATTTATGAAGGGATTTCATTGTAACTTGGCAGGATGACTCCAAATAATGTCCAGATAAGAACGTCCCATTTTGATCGCGATCATGCAGCCTTGATGGGTGCCCGAGCCCAAAAACCTTTAGCATAGGCAAAAGGTCATATTTATGGAAGGATTTCATTGTAACCTGTTAGGTTGACTCCATATAATGCCTAGATGATGACATCCCCTTTCGGTCGTAATTGGTCAGTTGTGATGGCTACAAGTGCCCGAAGCTCGAAAACCTTGAGCACAGTCTACAGGTCATATTTATGAAGAGATTTCATTGTAACTTCTTAGGATCACTCCAGATGATGCTCAGATGAGATTCTCCCCTATGATTGCGATCATTCACCCATGATGGCTGCCCGAGCCCGAAGCCCGAAAACCTTTATCACAGTCTACAGGTCATATTTATGAAGGGATTTCATTGTAACTTGGTAGGTTAACTTCATATAATGTCTAGATGAGAACATCCCCCTTTTGGACATGATTGGGCAACTGTGACGGCTAAAGGTGCCCGAAGCCCGAAAACCTTTAGCACAGTCTACAGGTCATATTTATGAGGAGATTTCATTGTAACTTGGTAGGATGACTCCAAATAATGTCTAGATGAGAACGTCCCCTTTTGATCGCGATCATTCAGCCTTTATGGGTGCCCGAGCCCAAAAACCTTTAGCATAGGTAAAGGGTCATATTTATGGAAGGATTTCATTGTAACCTATTAGGTTGACTCCATATAATGTCTAGATGATGACATCCCCTTTTTGGTCGTGATTGGTCAGCTGTGATGGCTACAACTGCCCAAAGCCCAAAAACCTTGAGCACAGTCTACAGGTCATATTTATGAAGGGATTTCATTGTAACTTCATAGGATCACTTCAGATGATGCCCAGATGAGATTGTCCCCTTTGGTTGCGATCATTCAACCATGATGGCTGCCCGAAGCCCGAAAACCTTAAGCACAGTCTACAGGTCATATTTATGAAGGGATTTCATTGTAACTTGGTAGGTTGACTTCATATAATGTCTAGATGAGAACGTCCCCATTTGGACATGATTGGGCAACTTTGACGGCTATAGGTGCCCAAAGCCCGAAAACCTTTAGCCCAGTCTACATGTCATATTTATGAAGGGATTTCATTGTAACTTGGTAGGTTGACTTCATATAATGTCTAGATGAGAATGTCCCCTTTTGGACACGATTGGGCAACTGTGACGGCTTCAGGGGCCCAAAGCCCGAAAACCTTTAGAACAGTCTACAGGTCATAATTATGAAGGGATTTTATTGTAGCTTGGTAGGCTGACTCCAAATAGTGTCCAGATGAGAACATCCCCTTTTGGTCACGATCATTCAGCCTTGATGGCTGCCCGAGCCCAAAAAACTTTAGCATGTCTGTAGGTCGTATTTATGGAAGGATTTCATTGTAACTTGTTAGGTTGACTCCATATAATGCCTAGATGATGACATCCCCTTTTGGTCGTGATTGGTCAACTGTGATGGCTACAGGTGCCTGAAGCCCGAAAATCTTGAGCACAGTCTACAGGTCATATTTATGAAGGGATTTCATTGTACCTTCATAGGATCACTCCAGATGATGTCCAGATGAGAATGTTCCCTTTTGGTTGCGATCATTCAACTATGATGGCTGCCCAAGCCTAAAGCCCGAAAACCTTTAGCACAGTCTTCAGATCATATTTATGAAGGGATTTCATTGTAACTTGGCAGGTTGACTTCATACAATGTCTAGATGAGAACAGCCCCTTTTGGACACCATTAGGCAACTGTGTTGGCTACATGGGCCCAAAGCCCAAAAATCTTTAGCACAGTCTGCAGGTGATATTTATGAAGGGATTTCATTGTACCTTGGTAGGATGACTCTAAATAATGTCTAGATGAGAACGTCCCCTTTTGGTCGCGATCATTCAGTCTTGATGGCTGCCCGAACCCAAAACCTTTAGCATAGTCTATTGGTCATATTTATGGAAGGATTTCATTGTAACATTGTTAGGTTGACTCCATATAATGCCTAGATGATGACATCCCCTTTTGGTCGTGATTGGTCAACTGTGACGGCTTCGGGGGCCCGAAGCCCAAAAACCTTGAGCACAGTCTACAGGTCATATTTATGAAGGGATTTCATTGTAACTTTGGAGGATCACTCCAGATGATGCCCAGATGAGAATGTCCCCTTTTGGTTGCGATCATTCAACCATGATGGCTGCCAGAGCCCAAAGCCCAAAAACCTTTAGCACAGTCTACAGGTCATATTTATTAAGGGATTTCATTGTAACTTGGTAGGTTGACTTCATATAATGTCTAGATGAGAACGTCCCCTTTGGACGCAATTGGGAAACTGACGGCTACAGGGGCCCGATGCCCGAAAACCTTTAGCACAGTCTACAGGCCATATTTATGAAGGGATTTTAATGTAATTTGATAGGATGACTCGTTTTGGAATAATTTCACTGTAACTTCGTAACTTTTGTTGATATACATTAACTGTGAGAGCCACATATATTAACTGTGAGGTCATATTAACCCACCCCTCAGATCTTTAGTACAGTGTACACCTCATATTATTTTTATCATAAACATAGCATACAGGGAACAGAAATGAACATATTCCCAATTATCACAATTCTTGTCGTATTTCATAATCCTTTCATAAACATTGAACATTATCCTTTTCATCAAACACAACACACAAGTTAAGCTACAGTGTCATTGACACTTTCATTGCTCTACTTGGCTTCTTAGGTGCGAACTCAATGTTTTTTCAACAAGAATTGAAAGTGAAGGAGTGTGTTTAATAACAGTGGTTTATTTCAGAACCTCTTGGTACAGGCAGCATCAGCAGCTTTCAGCCTGGAAGTACTTCTGATAAACAAGGAGTGTTTGCATTTAAATCACCAGCAAAAACTGAGACGGACTCCACTGTACCATTGAAGAGGGCTAGAGATGAAGGTAATGCTTTATATTAAAGTTATTTTATGGTTTCCAGTGAGGTATTCATGAAGGGTTAACACCCGGGTTAGAGTTAGGTCCAGTAAATGGGCCCAATGCCTAAATCATTTAATCCTTTACCCAACGTAACAGCCAAAACCGGCCAGCGCTATTCACAAAATTCACCATTCAGTTTTTATTACTTTTTCATTTTTAGCTCACCTGACTGCAAGTCAGTGTGAGGTATTACCGTCACTTGGCGTCTGTCGTCTGTTAACTTTGGCAAACCTGTCTTCTCCACAGCCATTCAGCCAAATTCAAACATATATTGCACAAACCACCCCTGGGGTATACCCTTTCTATTTTGTTCAAATGGGGTGGCTGTCTTCTTCGGGCTCTGGGCAATGATTCCAAAGCCCAAAAATTTTTAAAAATCTTCTTCTCATGAACCACCAGAGAGATTGCCTTGATATATGGTATGTAACACTCTTTGGTGTTGAAGATTAAAGTTTGTTCAAGAGAAGTTGGTAGATCAATATTTGGGTTCTCAGTGGGCACATATCCATTTTGGGCTCTGCCCAAAATTTCTATTTCAAGAACCGATGGGCTGATTTGAACCAATGTGGCATGTAGCATAAGTGGGTCCAAAGTACTTGATTAATGCCCGAAATTTTTTTTTTTTTTGTTGCCCCGTGGGTACCCCAGAGGCAAAAAGTAGAAAAAATTCAAATGCCCATATTTTCCAAACTACACGGAACAGAGAACTGTTATTTGGTATGAAGCATCCTTTTGACCAGTAGAATGGATTTTTTTTTTTTTTTTTTTTAAAAAGGGCATCGGTTGTGTTAGGGTGTTCTGTAGGGGGCATTTTGAAAAAATGCTGAGTCAGCATATTTGCAAAAATTGAAAAAAAAATTTTTCTTCACAACCGCTAATCAGGATCTTTTGATATTTGGTGGTATACAGCATCCATAGGATGGTCAAATACAAGTTTGTTCAAATCGACCCCCTCGGTTCCTATTTGGGCCGAACAAAGGAGCCCAAATAATTAACTTGGGGCGCTATAAGCTAATTATACCCCCCGCAAACAAAATTTGGGGGGGTATATAGGAATCACCCTGTCAGTCCATCTGTCCGTCTGTCCATCCTCGTAAGCGCAACTCCTCCTAAACCGTATGAAGAATTTTCATGAAACTTTACACAATGGAAGAACTCCATATGGAGATGTGCATGAAGCAATATAATTCCTTTCTGACATTTCCAAGGGGAGATAATCTGTTCGTCTGACCATCCTTGTAAGCACAACTCCTCCTAAACTGTTTGAAGAATTTTCATGAAACTTTACACAATGGAAGAACTCCATATGAAGATGTGCATGAAGCAATATAATTCCGTTCTGACATTTCCAAGGGGAGATAATCTAACTTATACCGTCTGTCCATCCTTGTAAGCGCAACTCCTCCTAAACCGTTTGAAGAATTTTCATGAAACTTTACACAATGGAAGAACTCCATTTGAAGATGTGCATGAAGCAATATAATTCTGTTCTGACATTTCCAAGGGGAGATAATCTAACTTATACCGTCTGTCCATCCTTGTAAGCGCAACTCCTCCTAAACCATTTGAAGAATTTTCATGAAACTTTACACAATGGAAGAACTCCATATGAAGATGTGCATGAAGCAATATAATTCCGTTCTGACATTTCCAAGGGGAGATAATCTAACTTATACTTTTCAGGCGCGGGGGGTTTCACTTTGTGAGTTTGCTCACAGTACCTCAAGTTAATTATAGGGAATAAGCTTTAAAAATCTTCTTCTTCAGATCATACAGTCAGATTCTTTTGATACTAGGCATACAGCATATCTACTGGGGTCAGATTGAAGTTTATTCAAATTGAGTCCCTGGGTTAATATTAACTTGGTACAATATGGGGAATAATCTTTAAAAATCTTCTTCTCAAGATTCACCAGTCAGATTCTTTTGATATTTGGTATGCAGCATCTCTAGGGGGGTTAGAATCATGTTTGTTCAAATGTGATCCCTGGATGAATATTTGGGCTCTTTATTGGAGCCCAAATTTTAACTTAGTGCAATATGAGAAAATTTCTTCAAAAATCTTCTTTTTTCAGACCCACAAGTGAGAATCCTTTCATATTTAGTATGTGACATCTCTAGAGGTGTAAGATTCGAATTTGTCCAAATCGACTCCCTGAGTTAATATTTGGGCTTCCGATGGGAGCCTGATTATTAACTTTGTGGAATGGGGTATATTCTTTAAAAATCTTCTGCTTCAGATCATAGTCAGATTCTTTTGATACTAGGTATACAGCATCTCTACTGGGGTCAGATTGAAGTTTGTTCAAATTGAGTCCCTGGGTTAATATTAACTTGGTGCAATATGGGGAATAATCTTTAAAAATCTTCTTCTTCAGATCCACCAGTCAGATTCTTTTGATATTTGGTATGCAGCATCTCTAGGGGGGTTAGAATCATGTTTGTTCAATTTGTATCCCTGGATGAATATTTGGGCTCTTTATTGGAGCTCAAATTTTAACTTAGTGCAATATGAGAAAATTTCTTTAAAAATCTTCTTTTTCAGACCCACTACGGAGAATCCTTTCATATTTCGTATGTGACATCTCTAGAGGTGTAAGATTCGAATTTGTCCCAAATCGACTCCCTGAGTTAATATTTGGGCTTCCGATGGGAGCCAGATTATTAACTTTGTGGAATAGGGGCATATTCTTTAAAAATCTTCTTCTTCAGATCCACCTGTCAGATTCTTTTGATATTTGATATTCGGCATCTTTAGGGGGGTTAGATTCAAGTTTGTTCAAATGGGATCCCTGGATGAATATTTGGGCTCTTTATTGGAGCTCAAATTTTAACTTAGTGCATTAAGAGAAAATTTCTTAAAAAATCTTCTTTTTCAGACCTGCTATTGAGAATCCTTTCATATTTGGTATGTGACATTTCTATAGGTGTAAGATTCGAATTTGTCCAAATCGACTCCCTGAATTAATATTTGGGCTTCCGATGGGAGCTTGATTATTAACTTTGTGGAATGGGCTGGATATTCTTTAAAAATCTTCTTCTTCAGATCCGCCTGTCAGATTCTTTTGATATTTGGTATGCAGCATCTCTAGGGGGGTTAGATTCAAGTTTGTTGAAATGGGATCCCTGGATGAATATTTGGGCTCTTTATTAGAGCCCAAATTTTAACTTAGTGCAATATGAGAAATTTCTTTAAAAATCTTCTTTTTCAGACCCACAAGTGAGAATCCTTTCATATTTAGTATGTGACATCTCTAGAGGTGTAAGGTTCAAATTTGTTCAAATCGAGTTCCTGGGTTAATATTTGGGTTCCCCAAGTGAGCCCAAATATTTACTTAGTATAATATGGGGAATTATCATTTAAAATCATCTCCTTTAGATCCAGCAGTCAAGATTCTTTTGATATTTGGTGTACAACACCTCTGGGAGGGTTAGATTGAAGGTTGTTCAAATCAGGTCCCTAGCTTAATATTTGGGCTTTTTATTGAAGCCCAAAGTTTAACTTAGAGCAATATGAGAAAATTTCTTGAAAATTCTTCTTCTTCAGATACACCTTTGAAAATCCTTTCATATTTGGTATGTAACATCTCTAGGGGTGTCGAATTCAAGTTTGTTCAAATCGATTCACTTGTTTTTTTGTGTTTTTTTTATTATTTTTTTTTTTTTTTTTGGAGTGGGGGGGGGGGGGGGGGAGGTGGTGCTAGAGAGAACACAGTAGTTTAAAAAAAAAAAAAAAATTCTTTCGGTTGTTTTTTAATACTTCACAGAACAGAGCTTGCTAGGAATCTTTTCTAGAACCAGCAGAAATGAATGGCCAAAAAAGTTGCCTTTGGTTGTGTCATAGCAAATCAAAAAAAATTGCTCTTGCTGCTGATGACATGCTGATACACTCATCTGTTTTGACAATTTGAGCCAGGTGCACGTTTTAGGCTCACTTGAGCCTCTGGTTTTGTCACAAAAACATAGCATATCACCCCTCATTGGAACCAGCTCAACGAGCTCATTCCAATGAGGGGTCATAAGGTATGTTTTTTTACGCAAAAAATCAAAAACATTAGTGCTTCAAGAATTTTATTTTCAAGTATTGTCTTCTTTTCATGTTAGGTAAAGGGTCACACTCTAAAGCTTTCATCCTGTGATTGTTTATCTTGAAATTTCATTTTCTCATTTGCGATTTCATTTAATTGTGAGGTGTCAAGTTTCAAAGCCATAACTTTAGAGACATGCAAAGACCTTGACATTGAAACCTTTCAAACACCCTATAGCCTCTATTCTTTATGTAGTCGTTTAGGCATTCCTTATGTTGATTGTTTATATCAAAGTGCATTTGGGGGAAGAGGTGAGGTTTGAAAAGATTTTGTAAAAAAAATGTTTATGCGGTTCAATATACCAGTAAAACAATTTGTTCTTTATGGAGTTTTATTTAGGATTTAAGAACATGGGTAGTTTAAAATTGAGTTAGTTTCTGAAAGGAGCTGATTCCAAAATACCGAAACTTGAAGCACAAATTTTCCCCACAATAGAACTTGAATTTTAACTAATTCAGTCTTAATGAGCTCTGTCAAACAAGATTGAACTAGTTAAATTCCTATTTGCATTATGGGAAAAATTTGCAGTTTGAAATTTTAATAGTTCAACATCAGTGTGCAGGGGATTAAAGATATTGCAAAAAAGTCAGTTTTGTATCTATTTGCCATCCATTTCCTACCCATTCATTTGTTCCAATATTTCATACAACTAAATGCCACAGGCAACCCAGGACCTCCTCTTGTTTAAAATTCTTCTTTCAGTGAACCAGTTTTAAAATCTCACAAACCAATGGTCCAAGTGGTGCTCTTCTTTTCAAGTTACTAATTGTTACTTTCAAAAAAATAATGATTCGGTCCTCAAAACTTTCAAACATAGTCACTTGCATATTTTATGAATAAAGGAATTAAAGTCTAATACTGATTGTAATTCATCAGTTAAATTCTACCTTGATCTTTCCGAATCTGTAATTTGATTGGCTGGGAGCCGGTCGGCTCCGTGCTCTAATCTCAGGTAAATTTCTCTTACCGTGCTTAAATTGCCGGAAGAGGGTCAATTAGAACAGGTCTTTTTTCACTCTACATGCACCCAACAGCGCTAAACTGCTCGAAAATGACATTTTTATACCCCCGCTTCGAAGAAGTGGGGGCTATATAGGAATCGCCCTGTACGTCCGTATGTCTGTCCGTACGTCCGTCCGTACGTCTTTCCGGACATGAAATTCTTGTGTGCGCAACTCCTCCTACATTTATCAATCAATTTGGACAAAACTTTTCAGACATCATCACTACTAAGTGAACATGCGCATATTCCAAGATTTTTGATCTGCGACAATTTTAACCAGGTTATCTTCCTTTGACTTAGATTTATTGTGTCTTTCCATCCAAACAAATTCTTGTGTGCGCAACTCCTCCTACATTAATGAACCGATTTTGATGAAACCTTTCAAACATCATCTCTACTAAGTGAACATGTGCATATTCCAAACTTTTTGATCTGCGACAATTTTAACCAGGTTCCTTTGACTTAGATTTATTGTGTCTTTCCATCCGAACAAATTCTTGTGTGCGCAACTCCTCCTACATTAATGAACCGATTTTGATGAAACCTTTCAAACATCATCTCTACTAAGTGAACATGTGCATATTCCAAACTTTTTAATCTGCGACAATTTTAACCAGGTTATCTCTCTTGAACTTTGATTTAATATGGGTTTCTACATGAAATTCTTGTGTGCGCAAATCCTCCTACATTTATCAATCAATTTGGACGAAAGTTTACAGACATCATCACTACTAAGTGAACATGCGCATATTCCAAAATTTTTGAGCTGTGGCAATTTTAACTAGGTTATCTCCCTTTAACTTAGATTTATTATGGGTTTCTACATGAAATTCTTGTGCGTGCAACTCCTCCTACATTTATCAATCAATTTGGACAAAACTTTTCAGACATCATCACTACTAAGTGAACATGAGCATATTCCAAGATTTTTGATCTGCGACAATTTTAACCAGGTTATCTCCCTTTGACTTAGATTTATTATGTCTTTCCGTTCGAACAAATTCTTGTGTGCGCAACTCCTCCTACATTAATGAACCGATTTTGATGAAACCTTTCAAACATCATCTCTACTAAGTGAACATGTGCATATTCCAAACTTTTTGATCTGCGACAATTTTAACCAGGTTATCTCTCTTGAACTTTGATTTAATATGGGTTTCTGCATGAAATTCTTGTGTGCGCAACTCCTCCTACATTTATCAATCAATTTGGACGAAAGTTTACAGACATCATCACTACTAAGTGAACATGCGCATATTCCAAAATTTTTGAGCTGTGGCTATTTTAACTAGGTTATCTCCCTTTAACTTAGATTTATTATGGGTTTCTACATGAAATTCTTGTGCGTGCAACTCCTCCTACATTTATCAATCAATTTTGACGAAACCTTTCAAACATTATCACAACTAAGTGAACATACGCATATTCCCAAATTTTTGATCTGCGACAATTTTAACCAGGTTATCTCCCTTTAACTTGGATTTATTATGGGTTTTCAAATGGGATTCTTGTGTGTGCAACTCCTCCTACATTAATGAACCGATTTTGAATACATGTTGCACATTGTAAATGTGTTTTTCCAAATGTAAACCATATATGTGTGGGCTCTTTAAGTATTCAGTGCTGTTCTGTGGAAGGCCACATGCAAATACAAATTTCAACAACAAAAAATGATCTTTATGTATACATTTCCTTATGGCCTTCGCCTACATGATCAGAAGTGCATTCCTCTAAAAACCCAAAGCGGGGGTATTAATCACCTTCAGTGATAGTTCTAGTTTTTTATTGTTTTTCTCAAATAAAATGGGTTTGGAGAATTTTTTCACTTCTTACAATGACAGGAATTACAGTGGAGATAAACGTCTCTTGTTTCATTAGACATTCGGGAATTGGACTGTGGAAAAACATTTGTTAACTCGCCCCTTCAGGGCTTGTTAACAAATGCTTTTCCATACTCAAATTCCCGAATGTCTTACTCAACAAGAGACGTTTATCTCCTAAATAAATTATGTAGAATTTTGATATGAAGTACTAGGGAAATGTTGAAAATTCCCAATTGTGGTAGAGCTGAAAGTATGTTTCAATATGCTTTGATTACTTTTTGCAGAAAGGACAGAATTGTGTTGTTTTTTTCTGTTTTTTTTTTTTTTTGGAAGTGGGGGAGGGGTTGTTGGTGTTCTTTTTTTTCTTGCCCTCCAGCAGGGGTATATAGTATTTGCCTTGTCCGCCTGTCCGTCCAACCCAAAATTCAATCCTGAATAACTTGTCAAGTACTTGGTTGAGTGACTTGATATTTGGTATGCAAGTGTATCCTATTGCTGTATACCCATAGTGAAATGCAGGTGCCATGCGACATCTTATTGCCAGAGTCATTGCCCTTTATGGACTTTGTCTGCTGTGAAATTAATTCATAAATAACTTGCAGAGTACTCAATGGAATGACTTCATATTTGGTGTGTAAGTCTATTCTATTGATGTCTACCCACAGGACAAGGCAGATGTTATGCAGTGTATTATTGTAGGAGTTATTATTGCATTTTATGGACTTCGATTTTGTCCATCCCAAAATTCGGTCATGAATAACTTGTTTAATTAAGGGTACCTTCATGGTGTAATCAACTCCTCCCACAATATCTAATGTATAGAGTTGAAACTTTAGGATATGGTTACACATGTCTTGCAGATCTCAACATACATAAAGTATGCAGAATTAGACACGGGGTACCTTTTTGTGTCACCCTATAGTGACACTTATAGTTCTTGTGATATATGCCCCAGTGGGCTGTAATCTGTCACAGGTCTGTCATCCTTTAGCGTCACCCAGTAATAAATGTTTCATAAATGTTTCATTTCTGTAATACAAGAACAGAAATGTTTCATTTCTGTTCTTGTATTGTAGGTAGGGGTATATGTCACCCTCAACTTTGCTCTAGTTTTGCCTGGAATAGGTAGTAGGTGGTAGCTTAGTTTAATCTCTCTCCCAGCTCTTTGCAATTGTCAGTGTATTACCCGGAAATTATTTGACAGCAGTATATAAAATGATATCCACATGCACATATCAGTTGTTGAAAGAAAAGACAATTTCATCGTTTAAGTTGGGATTAATGTAATTTTCTAAATATTTTCTTGAAGATCAAACTTTTGAGAAACTGTAGGAAAGAAAGACCAAGTCAAATCATAAAAACATACATGGATATAAATCAGGGGAGAAACACAATTATTGATGCATCCCTCTTTCCAAATTTATGACTTTTGGACATATTCACTTTTTCTGGAAAAATGACAAGGAAGGTCTTGAAAAGGTATTTGAAATATCTGGAAATTTTTAGTTCATGAAGCATAAGAACCTAGTGCCCTGCGATTACTCGAATTTTGAGTCGAATCTCGAGTCAGAATGCAAAATCGACTCGACTCGACTCGTCTCCGATTCTCGGATGCCCTTTTTCTTGAGTCTATTCGGTCCCGATAAACGACAGAGTTTTCATTGTGAGTTCTTTCTTTAAAAAATGCAAACGTGTTAAAACTTGTCAAAATTGTTACTTGGAGGTTCTAACAGGCAAGAAAGGTCATCGATAGCTTGTACCAAAATATGTATACATGGAATAGTTAGCCGTTTGAAAGTCGTATTTATGCGATGAAAGAACGTTAAATCCCACTCTGTTGGGAAGAAATCTGGCCGTCGGTTTTATAAGAATCGACTCGAAAAATGACTTGACCTGTGAGTTTTAAACTAGATTCGAATCGAGAATTGACTCGAACTAAAATATCCAACTTGCAGGGCCCTATAAGAACCCTATATATTGGTGCAATTTGAAAAGTACTGAACCATCCTTTTTTCCATCATTGAAAAGTGTAAACTTGCCAATCGGGAAAAGTGCTGGAACCCTGTCATTTTTAGCTTGACTGTTTACAGCGAGGGCTATAGTAATGACTTTTGTCCGTCCGTCTGTCCGTCTGCCTTTTTTCTGTTAACATTTAGAGTTTCGGTTAAAGTTTGTGGTTAAAGTGTTTTACTGAAGGTTCAAGTGTTTTTTTTGTTTTGTTTTTTTTTCTTATTCCTGTTTAGTTGACATTTGGAGTTTTGGTTCAAGTTTTTTATTCAACCTTCAAGTACAGACTATACCTGGTATTTCTTGTCTGATCGTCACAAAATTTCATATGCAGGTTTTAGGTCATGTCTACATGAGAATGTGCCCTTTTGGTCATGATCGGTCAACCAGTATGGCTGCCCGAGCCAAAAACCCGAAAACCATTAGCACAGTCTACAAGTCGTATTTATGAAGGGATTTCATTGCAACTTCGTATAATGCCTAGATGAGAACGTCCCCGTTTGGGCATGATCTGTCAACCGTGATGGCTGCCCAAGCCCGAAACCTAAAAACTTTTAGCACAGTCTGCAGGTCATGTTTAATATGAGTGGATTTCATTGTAACTTTATACGATGACTCCGTATGATGCCTATATGAGAATTTCCCCATTTGGGCGTGATCTATCAATCATCTCGACTGCCCGAGCCCAAAACCCGAAAACCTTTAGCACAGTCTACAGGTCATATTTATGGAGGGATTTCATTGTAACTTCATAGGTTGACTTCATATAATTTCTACACATGAGAAAGTCCCCTTTTGGACGTGATTGGGCAACTGTGACGGCAACAGGGGCCCGAAGCCCAAAAACCTTTAGCACAGTCTACACGTCATATTTATGGAGGGATTTAATTGTAACTTGATAGGTTGACTTCATATAATGTCTAGATGAGAACGTCCCCTTTTGGGCAACTGTGACGCCAACAGGGGCTCGAAGCCCAAAAACCTTTAGCACAGTCTACACATCATATTTATGGAGGGATTTCATTGTAACTTGATAGGTTGACTTCATATAATGTCTACATGAGAATGTCCCCTTTTGGGCAACTGTGACGGCAACAGGGGCCCGAAGCCCGAAAACCTTTAGCACAGTCTACACGTCATATTTATGGAGGGATTTCATTGTAACTTGGTAGGATGACTCCAGATAATGCCTAGATGAGAACGTCCCCTTTTGGGCAACTGTGACGGCAACAGAGGCCCAAAGCCTGAAAACCTTTAGAATATTCCACAGGCCATAATTATGAAGGGATTTCATTGTAGCTTGGTAGGATGACTCCAAGTTTGTGGTTAAAAACCCAGACAAACTCCACCACCCCCTAACCCCCCCATCACCTCTCTCCCCCCCCCCCCCCCCCCCCCCATTAGGCTTTTTTTTTTCTTCTTTCCTCCAATATGTATTTTGAACTATTTACAGTCACTACATGCAGAACCTATTTTTAAACTTACATACGACCCCACCCCCCCTGCCAGGGGACTATTAGGCACTTTTTTTTTCTTTCGTCAAAATGCTTGTTTACAGTTATGGTTAAAAACCCACAATATGCATTTTGAACTATTACAGTATTTACAGTCACTACATGCAGAACCCCTTTTTTCCTTTTGTCAAAAATGTTTTTTTTACAGTTTTGGTTAAAATTTGTGGTTAAAAATCCAGACAGAAATTATCCCCCCCCCCACCCCCCCCCCCCCCCCCCCCCCCCCCCCAATTAGGCATTTTTTTTTTTTTTTTTATTTCCTCCAATATGCACTTTGAACTATTTACACTATTTACAGTCACTACATGCAGAACCCTTTTTTTCCTTTTGTCAAAAATGCTTTTTTACAGTTTTGGTCAAAGTTTGTGGTTAAAAATCCAGACAGAAATTATTTCCCCCCCCCCCCCCCATTAGGCATTTTTTTTCTTTCCTCGAATATGCATTTTTAACTATTTACAGTCACTACATGTGGAACCTTTATTTAAACTCACGTAACCCACCCCCCGGAGGGGGGGGGGAGCAATTAGGTTCCACAACACCCCCCCCCCCCCCCCCCCCACACACACACACCCCATACACACACCCCATACACACACACACAAATTTTCACTTAGGCAATTATTCCCAAAATACATTTTGAAGGATTGGGAGTTAATACATGCAAAAAAGAAAATGGACTCATATAGCCCAACATTGCTTTATGTACTGCATCTTTAATCCTTTACCTCACACAAGTTGAAGCCAATAGTACAAATTATTTTTCGATAACCTCAGATTTTTTCATTTTTTATTTACTTCTAACCATGGCTTATTACTCCTTATTGGAACAAGCTCATCAAGTTTGTTCCATTAATAGGTCATGAGGTATGTTTTGAAGTAGAGAAATGAAAAAATAAAATTTGAATACCAAATTTTGTATATCACAAGTGAAGATAAGGCAGATTCGTTAGGTAAACTGTTAACAAAAAATGGCTCCGACTATTTTGCATCTAAGCATTGCCATTCCTGGGACAGTCAGGCTGCATGCGTGACATCACTCTAGTTTAAGCTTGAGATCTCTTTGTACTACATTCTCTTCTGGGCCATTTCTTGGGTACTGTTGACTTGACTCCCTTTGGGTGAATGTATCATTATGCAAAAATGTGTGATGAGCTAAATTTGGGTCACTCTGACTCGTTTTTTTATGTGTACCCATACTATGTATGGTACACATAATACCGGCATCCGGGGTGACCATCCGTCGTTCGTCCATCCTTTGTCCGTCCGTCTGTCCGTCCGGCATCCGTATCCATTTCTTTGGCATTCGATAACTTGAAAAATATTGCTTGGATTGTCAAGTTACTTTATATTTGTGTTCAGGTTACTGATGTGCCGAGCTGTATAGTTTTTGGTGTAAATCTGATGATTTGATCCCGAGATATTAACCCTTTATCCTTCAAATTGAAAATTCCTCCAATCCCTTTGGCATTCGATAACTTGAAAAATATTGCTTGGATTGTCAAGTTACTTTATATTTGTGTTAAGGTTACTGATGTACTGAGCTGTATAGTTTTTGGCGTAAATCTGTTATTTTGATCCTGAGATATTAACCCTTTATCCTTCAAATTGAAAATTCCTCCAATCCCTTTGGCATTCGATAACTTGAAAAATATTGCTTGGATTGTCAAGTTACTTTATATTTGTGTTCAGGTTACTGATTTGCCAAGCTGTATAGTTTTTGGTGTAAATCTGATGATTTGATTCCGAGATATTAACCCTTTATCCTTCAAATTGAAAATTCCTCCAATCCCTTTGGCATTCGATAACTTCAAAAATATTGCTTGGATTGTCAAGTTACTTTATATTTGTGTTCAGGTTACTGATGTGCCGAGCTGTATAGTTTTTGGTGTTAGTCTGATAATTTGATCCTGAGATATTAACCCTTTATCCTTCAAATTGAAAATTCCTCCAATACCTTTGGCTTGAGATAACTCAAAAAACATCAATCCGATTGTCATGTTTCTTTATATATTTATTCAGGTTACTGATGTGCTGTGCTGTATAGTTTTTTATGTAAATCTGATAATTTGATCCGGAGATATTAACCCTTTATCCATCAAATTAGACTCTCCTCCAATCCATTTCTTTATGTACCCATATCTTGTATGGTGTACATAATGTCAGCATCCGTGGTGGCCCTCCGTCATACAGCTTTCTACTAGTTGTGCGTATGGGTACACATCTGACGATTTCATCGGCCTATTTTCATCCTTTCCATACTGTGTACAAAACTTACCTTCTGGGTTATAATTCAGGTACTGTTTGACCTGGAGTCTACTTGATGGGTTTGTGCATTATCACCCAAATGTCTGTCATAAAACTGCCTCACATTGACCCATCTTGCATGCTTGGCCAAACTTTGAGGGGGTTTTTTTCCCAGATAATTTGGGCCTTGGAACTTTGTGGGTATCTCCACCATTACCCAGCGGTGTGATTCTCTTTTCATTCAAGCTTGACTGCACTTTGAAAAGTTTCCTCTCCTTATCATATTTTAACCCTTTACCCAACATAACGACCAAAACCGGGCAGCGCTATTCTAAAAAATCTTCAGTTTTTATTATTTATAAATAGGTTATGATCCCCGTGGGAACCCCGAGAAGTAAGCAGCACTTGTTTACTGTGGTAAACCAGTTCCGCTTTACTAGTAAAATAGGACCCAGTCACCAATGCTTGGGGTGAAAGGCCTCTAAAATGGGCAACATGTAGATAAACGATTGACTAAACTTGACTTCATCTCCATGTTGTGTCACGATTAGCCATGGTGCATAAATATGTGACGTTAATCACCAACAAACAATAGGTTATGACCCCTCATTGGAACGTGCTTGACCAGCTTGTTTCCATGAGGGGGCATAACCTATTTTTTGGAGACAAAAAATGAAAAAAAATTAGTTATTCAAGAATTTTTTTGGCAATTGTCGTCTGCTTTTCATGTTAGGTAAAGGGTTAAAAAAAATTATCTAGCCTTATGAAACTTGATGGGTGTGTGCATTGTTAACGGTAAAAAAAATTTGGAAATTGTGACCTGCTTTTCTTGTTTGACCACTCAATGTTAAATACCTTTCTTTGCCACCTTATTTCATTTACTGTTCGACCGAGAGTCTTGAAACTTTATGAGTGTGTGAGTGTTCGTCCAGGTCTTGTTTTCTATACTGAGGGTGTGCAGGGGCCATTCAGTAAACTCCTGCTTACACTTAGATTGCATTTGGTGAAATAATTGTGATTCATGGACAGACTTCTATCCAATATTTTTTTTGTTGAGGGGCAAAGGAGTGAGGATTGGATGGCAGATGTGCATTGTAAAGGTTTGAAATAAAATGTAATTGCAATGAATAAATCATTATGTTTTGTGGAATTCAGGTGTGTAACCTTTTCAATTGATTTTGTTTTCAGAAACTGGCACATCAGATGCAAAGAAACCATCATTTGGTATTTTAGGTATTTTTACACTTTATTTATTTCCACCAAATAATAGTTTTGGATTTGCAAAAACAACAATATGTCATTGAACCATAATGCTATTATCAGGTTTTGAGAAAACTTCCAAACACAGATATTGCTAAACATTTATACACTAACAAAATTTTTCTGACTTTTCTAACCTTTTGCATTTTCTCAGCTTGTCTAGATATTTTTACGGTACAGTGCCCCCCCCCCCCCCCCCCGCCCCCATTCTCCTCCCTAAATTGAATATTGCCAAGTAGAATAACACTTACTATTAGAGGTAATCACATACAAATTTCAAACAAAAATTCCACATGTTAATTAAATTCCTGTTGATTGACTAAAAAAAATTGCGCACAATGAGAAAAAAATAATCCAACCACTGAATCCCATAGCTCTAAACCTCTTCTCATTTGGTATTTTCTATGTAGTATAAGGTTAGCATTTAATCTATTGTAACTGGTTTGCCAGAGCTCATTGGGATCTTTTAAACAATATCTAAATTATTTGAATAAATGCTCATTTTAGCACTAGAATGTAGGAAAGTGACCAAATTCAAGTCAATGATTAATTGAATAATTGTGTTAACCCTTTACCTAACATGAAAAGCAGACGACACGTGCAAAAAAAATTCTTGAATAACTATTTTTGTTCATTTTTTGTCTCAAAAACATAGGTTATGACCCCTCATTGGAACGATCTCAACAAGCTCGTTCCAATGAGGGGTCATAACCTATGTTTTTGAGACAAAAAATGAAAAAATAATTAAAATTAATAGGCAATTTTTGAGAATAGCGCTGGCCGGTTTTGGCCGTTACGTTGGGTAAAGGGTTAACCATTCACCCAACACAACAAGTAATATTTGCAAACAAAATTTGTGAATAACTGGAAATTGTCATTATTTGACTGAAAAACATAGCTCATAACCTCTAATTGTTTTAAAATTATTAAGGATCGGTAAGCACGTTATACAACTTGTTCATTTTACAAGGATTGGCAAACAAATTATATAACTTATAATATTATTATCTTTCCTTGGCACAATGACACAGTAGGTGGGATGACCTCCAAAGCGGCAATTTCATGGCCTAGCTCTACTCGAACACTATGAAGTATGAAGGGATTTTTAGCCTGCACAAAGTGTAAGTGTCTCTTTCAGCACAGGGAATAGCCATTTTACATCCATCCGATAGGACAGTATGCTGTAGCAGCATCAACGCCCACAGTTGATGCTACCAGGAGTGTTCTGACACTCCAAGGACAGTCCTAACAAATAATTGATCATGGTACCTCTGTCACGAGAGACCAGTGTACTTATTAGCTCCCCTGACTGAAAGTCAGGGTGAGCTTTTCTTATCACTCTTCGTCCGTCGTCCTGCGTGAAGGTGGTGTTTGAGCCTCTTTCTCCTAAACCACTAGCCACATTTTAATTAAATTTCATGTTAGTAGTGGTTATATAGGGGCATTTTGATTTTTATCCAAACTGGGTTTCGGCTCATATTGAACAGAGGTGTGGGGAAAAAATGGCCACATTTTTTGAAAATCTTCTAATGAACCACCAGTAGCAGAGACTTAATATGTGGTACACAGAGTCCTTTTGAGGGTTTTAGAATCAAGTTTGTTCAAGAGAAGTTTGTCGGGCATTATTTGCCTCCATTATGGGAGGGGCAAACATTTTGGCCACGCCTAAAATTTCTATTTTCAGAACCGTGAGGTCGATTTGAACCAAATTTAATATGAGATGATAATGGGTCATAAGTAGATGATTGATGCCAAAAAAAAAATTCTCATTGCCCCGTGGGGACCTCAGAAGCTAAAAATAGGAAAAACCTTAAAACTGGCATATCTCCAAAACTACACCGCACAGAGAATTCTTATTTTGTATAAAGCTTACTTTTATCTAGTAGAATAGAATGGTTAAAAAAAATCCCTATCGGTTTGATCACAAGGTGCTTTTTTCAGGACTTTGAAAAAGTGCTGAGTCAGCACTTTTTAACACTGTAGGCAATGGGAAAAAGATTAAAAAATCTTCTCCAGATCCAGCAGGCAGAATGCTTTGATATTGAGGGGGGGGGGGGGGATTCAAGTTTGTTCAAGCCAAGTCCCTGGGTTCATATTTGGGCTCTCTGAGCCCGAATTATAACTTAGTTCATTATGAGGAATATTCTTTAAAACTCTTTATTTTTGGATCCACTGGTCAGAATCTTTTGATATTTGGTTTGCAGCATCCCACTGGAGGTGAGATTCAAGTTTGTTCAAGCCAAGTCCCTGGGTTCATGTTTGGGCTCCCTGAGCCCGAATTATTACTTAGTTCATTTTGAGGAATATTCTTTAAAAATCTTTTTTTTTTAGATCCACTGGTCAGAATCTTTGGCTATTTGGTGTAAGCTTTTCTTAGGAGGGGCAGATGCAACTTGTTGAAATCAATTCCCTGGGTTGATATTTAGGCTACCATGTCAGGTGAGCGCCCTCAGGCCCCCGGGGCCTCTTGTTTTATAAGGTTTGGGTTATCAGATTTCAATGAAATTTGGAATGAAGATTGTTTATGGGAAAGGCTTTCAAGTGAATCGGGTCCATGCAGTAAAACAAAGAATATACTAGCAATTCACCTCCCATGTGGCATTATGTCTTTGTTCTACATCTCTTATGTGGATGGTCCAATCATCACTAGACTTCAGTACCAGGTGTTTCTGGCCTTCACAATTACCTTGCTATAAAACAAAGACAATAATTTTGCTGTTTGTCTTGTAAAATAGCCAATTTTTTGTCTGTTCGTCTCATATCTCTGGTTTGGGGTTTGCAGCTCTCAATGAAATTTGGAATGAAGATTGTTTATGGGAATAGCTTTCATGGTATCATGGATCATTTCTTCTCTTGTCATTGTTTGGTGGTATGCACTGTGGGGGCCCCCTCTTGTTCAACTAATACCGATGAGCTGGTTCCAATGAGGGTCCTAAACTATGTTTTGAAAACAAAAATCAAAAACGTAATAAAATTTGAATGACAATTTTTTCAAATAGCACTGGATTTGGCCATTACAACAGAGACATGATGAGGAAGGATTGCAGATAATATGGATTCATTCAGTACAGTGCTGAATTATATATAAATTAGAATCATGTGTCACTTGTTTTCTTGTCATATTCACATGTCTGGTGCTGGAAAGTCCCGAATGGAGAAATATTATGTTTCACAAATGATAACCAATCCCAGAAGTCCATGCACAAAATGACCATACACTATTTTTAGATTGTTTACATTAATATGTAACATGCACAAGAGATTGAAGTTATATTCCGACTGTGAAAACAATCCGCTGATGAGTGTATTTTATGTTGTTATTGTTCACTTTGTGAAGACTGTGAATAAAGAATTGGGTAACTACATTGATTAAACATGAACTGACAGTGATATCAGACGACGAAACAGCAATTCATAGTTCTGGTGGGGTGCTGTCAGTGTAACTTGTACTATTATAAATGTTGAATAATCGACAAGTTGTTTCAACACTTCTGCCAATCATTGTGGCAACTTATTAAGCTTGTTACTGCATGTATGAGGTTGTGTATCAAACATAAATATGAACAATTTTGATCCTGTGGTGTTCCATGTAACCATCGACATGAACCGATGTTCAAACACTTATAATGATGGTCAACTGATGGCTTAAAATCGGCCAATGTCAGATACGATTGCCGAACATCAGTTAATCACTAAAAAATCTCCTGAACTACCAATCATTTTTAACTTGGAGCAATATGAGGAAATTTATTTAAAAATCTTCTTCAAACTTACCAGTCACAATCGCTTGATATTTAGTATACTGCATCTTTTTTAGCGACATCTAATAAACCACTGAGCCGAATTGAACCAAAATTGATAGGCATGTTCCTTATATATCAATTCAAGTTTTAGGCATTTTTTTTTTTAATTTAAAAATCCCCTCCAGAACTAAATTTCTGGGGAGTTTAACGTGTATTACAGAAGGTTTATTCTGTTTATCCCCATGGTTACGTCCTCACCCTAGGTGTGTTAGGTCATTTTAGTCTTGCATCTTCTATCCCGATGTATCGTTTTTTCTTCGTATGAAGATCTAGCTTTGCATCTGGTAGCATTTAAATCTGCTACTGACTTTGGGCCATTTTGGGTGCCTGATGTCTTGTTTCCGGTTTTTTCCTTGACGTTTACATTGGCAACATCCTCAAATATATGTAGTTTTTTATATTATATCACTGTAGAATTACTGTAGGATACATTGATTATTATTCTGGTAGTGTAGCTCATAACATTTATATTTTGTCCACACTTAGGCTCTATCGGGATGCCCTTGGGCTCATAATGTTCCCTTTGGGAACTTAGGCATTTTTTCGAAAAATTTTTTATAAATTTTTGAATTTAATTATACCCCCGCTTCGAAGAAGTGGGGGCTATATAGGAATCGCCCTGTACGTCCGTACGTCCGTCTGTCCGTCCGTCCGTACGTCCGTCCGTACGTCTTTCCGGACATGAAATTCTTGTGTGCGCAACTCCTCCTACATTTATCAATCAATTTGGACAAAACTTTTCAGACATCATCACTACTAAGTGAACATGCGCATATTCCAAGATTTTTGATCTGCGACAATTTTAACCAGGTTTTCTCCCTTTGACTTAGATTTATTGTGTCTTTCCATCCGAACAAATTCTTGTGTGTGCAACTCCTCCTACATTAATGAACCGATTTTGATGAAACCTTTCAAACATCATCTCTACTAAGTGAACATGTGCATATTCCAAACTTTTTAATCTGCGACAATTTTAACCAGGTTATCTCTCTTGAACTTTGATTTAATATGGGTTTCTACATGAAATTCTTGTGTGCGCAACTCCTCCTACATTTATCAATCAATTTGGACTAAACTTTTCAGACATCATCACTACTAAGTGAACATGCGCATATTCCAAGATTTTTGATCTGCGACAATTTTAACCAGGTTATCTCCCTTTGACTTAGATTTATTATGTCTTTCCGTTCGAACAAATTCTTGTGTGCGCAACTCCTCCTACATTAATGAACCGATTTTGATGAAACCTTTCAAACATCATCTCTACTAAGTGAACATGTGCATATTCCAAACTTTTTGATCTGCAACAATTTTAACCAGGTTATCTCTCTTGAACTTTGATTTAATATGGGTTTCTGCATGAAATTCTTGTGTGCGCAACTCCTCCTACATTTATCAATCAATTTGGACAAAAGTTTACAGACATCATCACTACTAAGTAAACATGCGCATATTCCAAAATTTTTGAGCTGTGGCAATTTTAACTAGGTTATCTCCCTTTAACTTAGATTTATTATGGGTTTCTACATGAAATTCTTGTGCGTGCAACTCCTCCTACATTTATCAATCAATTTTGACAAAACCTTTCAAACATTATCACAACTAAGTGAACATACGCATATTCCCAAATTTTTGATCTGCGACAATTTTAACCAGGTTATCTCCCTTTAACTTGGATTTATTATGGGTTTTCAAATGGGATTCTTGTGTGTGCAACTCCTCCTACATTAATGAACCGATTTTGAATACATGTTGCACATTGTAAATGTGTTTTTCCAAATGTAAACCATATATGTGTGGGCTCTTTAAGTATTCAGTGCTGTTCTGTGGAAGGCCACATGCAAATACAAATTTCAACAACAAAAAATGATCTTTATGTATACATTTCCTTATGGCCTTCGTCTACATGATCAGAAGTGCATTCCTCTAAAAACCCAAAGCGGGGGTATTAATCACCTTCAGTGATAGTTCTAGTTTTGATTGCGATTATTCATGTATCTTTATTATATTATAGTTGTGGAGTTTGTAGGAGTTCTATTGACTTTGTCTTTTGATTGTAATTTTGAAAGCGTACTGCTCTGAATGCAAGTCGAGGAAGTCTTCCTCGGATTTACATGCTTGTTGCCTTGCCTGTAGTCGATGCACTCCCACATATTCTTGCCCTTCTTGTGTACATTGGGATCACAGACGTTTGAGACGGGTGTTACTGTACGTCGTTGGCGGTGAGGGTTCTATGCCATCAACGTTTGGGGCTGGGTCGGTCCAGTCATCTGTACACACAGGTGTGAATGACCGAATGTCACAGCTGAATCATTCGGATGGTGGAAGGGGACAAGGAAGAGGATTACCCTTCCCTTTCGGAACAGCATATGGTAGCGATGAATTTTTATTCATCAATACTAGACTGACTTTGTTCCACCTGATCAGCAAGCTGTGACTACTAGAGAGAAACCACTGTCGTCTCTGAAGCAGATTTCGTGTGGAGGAAAGAGGATGTTCTTTCCTTCCCAGAACAGTCTCGACAGGTGTCGGAGGTCTTTTGCCATTTCAACAATGCCATATTCAGCCTCTCTAGTGTTAAGAGGAAGGCGGTTTCTTATCGACATCTTCAATAAATATACTGTTCTTTGGACCACGTTCATGTAAAATGGTTGGAGATGTCCAGAGAGCTCCTCTGCGTTGAGATGAGCAGGCCAGGGATGAAAATTTGTCCCTACCTGCATCATTCAATATACGCTTGGAAGTGATGGAATGTGTTATTTCATCCAATAGAGAGAATCTGTACGGGATGTCCTACGCAGATCACCTCACCAGAACTATGACGCAACGTCTTAATGGGAAGGAATTTGAGGACGTTTGTTCCTCGCTTAGAGTTCTTTCCAGGACAGTCATGTATGCCACATACAACTCCGCCCTGACATTGCCAATTGGGAGTTGATCCGACGTGATGCTGTCCTTGCGTCGTCATCACTTACAGATGACAAGGTGGAAAGCTCTCAGAGTCGCTCTGGATATACTCTTATTTGCCGACAAGCTTTCGTTAGTCTATGAACAGGCTACAGGGAAGCTTCCAGTACACTACTACTGAAGTCTGCACCTCAACAACACACTTCTGCAGACCGGGGTAAGCGAGGACGTTCCACTTAAATCAGCTAAGGGAACTTTGTGAGGGTACAATAAACCCTCTTCTACTTTTCTTGCGGCTAGTGTTGTAAGTCTCCATTTTGTGAGCTTTCAAGGCCGCAAGTGACTCAGATATGTCTTCAAGTAGACGAAGACTCATAACTGCGTAGCTACCTTGAGATTACTGTCTCTTTAGGAATTACAGATGTTAGAATAGCGGCTTGTCATTCCCTACCTTGCACGACGATGGTTGAAAGCTCCGTTTAGTGAGCTTTCAAAGTCGCTAGTTACACCAAGATATCTGTCTTCACAGAGAGGAAGACTTCTAGCTACGTTAGCCAGGCTCTGACCGCTGTCTTTTGGGAATAAAACCGATAAAGGTACAGTGCTTTTCGGTTTGTTTTCCAAGGTGTCATAGACTTGCGTCTTATTGTATACACCATAGTAGCTTATCTAGAATTATGAGCGAGATTGTTTCAGTAATTATGGAGTGTCATAACTGAATTTATTATCTCTTGGGACTGCTGTCTCTTTGGGAATTTAGGGCTGTTGAATAGAGGCTCTTCATTCCCTACCTTGCACGACGATAGTTGTAAGTCTCTGTTCAGTGAGCCTTCAAGGTCTCAACTTACACCGATATATCTGTCTTCACGGAGGTGAAGACTTATAAGCTACGGCTAGTGTTATAAGTCTCCTTAGTGAGCTTCTAAGGCCGCAGTTATCAGCCTTTTATTGTCTTCACGTATAAGAAGACCTTTAGCTGCTTCAGTTAGGCTGAGTTTGTTGTCCTATCGGGCATCATACCGTATGTTAGAGGAGGTTACGGTGTTAGTTATATGAGGCGATAAGCTCTATTATGACGCCATATTTACCTAGTGTGATTATGTCAGTACGGTGTATTTGTTCATCACGTCCCTCTCCCTCCTTAGTGGCATTATGGAGTCAGTCAGACGTGAGGGAGCCCTGTGGTTCCTATTCTATTTGATGACTAACACAAGAGCGATTCAAGTAATGCGGGTGAGGGGGGGGGGGGGGGGGTTCGATATGAATTTTTCGTCCAACCCCAGACCCCCCTCCCCTGTCATTGTGTTAAGAGGTGATTGCAGGGCAGGACATAGTTTTCTTCCAGTAAGCCTTGTATGCATTTAGTATATACATGCCTTTCATGACTTCTCAGTTGGCAGCTGGGTCGTGTTCTAATGGTGACCTCATGGGCACATCCACTTTTTAGTTGGTTCGTTTCCTGTGGTTGTTCGTTTATAAGTCATATACGAGCATATGATTCTTTATCAATAAAATTGCTAGCCTTTGTGTACCTGTATGGTTGGCATGTCGGTTATCTGGGCGACATTCTCCAATGTGGCAATTAGTCCACTGTGAAAAGTTTCGCTCAGAGCGGTCTAGCCTTTCTTACCAGTTATGAGTTTATTACTCAGTCAACTGCATATTAACGCCGCATTATTCATTCAGTTTCCTGGTTACACTTGTATCACTTGGTCATACCGTGGTTACAGGCTGTATTCAGATGAGTACATGCGGGATTTCATTGCTCGCGTGCATAATATGTGTATTATTAGGCAGACGCATTAGTGACAGATTATATAAATTCTTGCTATGCTTATAGAGCTCATGAGAATTTTGGGGCTATTTGGATCTGTTATGGAACTGCCAATAGGCCGTCTATGCATTTGTTCTCATTTTTTTGCATCATTATTCGGAGTAATATATTCTTTGAACGAACAGTCATTTGTTGTTACGGACCAAGGAAACAATGAATTATTTCAAGGACGGTCCATGACGGGTCTGTTAATCATAGCTCGTTCCATGTTCTAATCCAGGTTTCTATGAGATACAGTACACATTCTCGTCTATTCACACATGTCAGTAGGAGTGTTGTTATTGGAATTAATTGTACACCTGAACTGGGCCGCCTGTTGGTTGCCTTAGAAGCGTGTTTTCTCTTCAGATACTTTCCATAGGGATTCTATTGGACAAGTGTATGGTTGTACTCCTTATATCACCGTTTTTCGACCTATCTATGTAATCCTTCTCTGGTATATGTTAGAAGCGTGCGCTATTAATTACCGGGATCGCCACACTAGCCTTGGCTTCTGAAGTGGCATTAAGCACCAATAATTAATAATAATTAATATTTGGGTGCCTGTTGGACAAATATATATTGTTTAATTGGTACCACTTTTCACTGATTCCAGAGCGCTCCCCTCTTTGTTTTGAAGAATATTCCTTCAAAAAAGGGGGAGGGGGTGAATTTTTGTAAAATCTCCTCCGGCTTGTTAAGTGTAACTATGAGTGAAGCTGTTTTGTCTGTAGATTATATCTGATCCCAGATACAGCTTGTTTATTATTTATATATGGAGTATGTTTGTGGGGGTTAGTCTCTCACTCTCAAATACACCATCCTAATTTATGAGGCTTAGTCCGGACTGACCTTAAATATTGAGGGCTTGTTGCACCCAATTAGCATAATCATTCATGCTAAGAATTACTTGGATATGGCTCCTTATTTATGATATGTCTTCTCTATTATTGTATAGAGAGACATACATGTATTTCCTTTTAAATTGTGTCCTTGGGCAAGACACTTCACCCCCCCCCTTTGCCCACGTGGGGGCACGGTGACGTTGTGTACTTAGGCGTACTGCACGTTAATGGTGCACTGTCTTCAACCAATGCTAACCCATCTGGTGTGGAGTTAGTATGTTGGGGAGCTGACAGTTGCTCGCCGTTGCTCGGTGGTTCTCTCCGGGTACTCCGGCTTCCTCCACCCGTAAAACTGTCGAGGTCATGATTAGCCATTGTGCAGAAATATGTGACCTTAAACACCAATAAATAAATAAATAAATATTTCATTTTAAATTTAATTTCCTTTCACCTTGGAATGCAGGCTTAGGAGCTATATTTGGTCTGCTAATTCTTACGTCCTAGGCCCTCCGCCTTTTTACGATTCAGCTAGTCTGGGCCATTGGTTGTCATATAAAGATATGATAAATTTTAAGTAATTTGTATATTTTTTATGAGGGCGCGGTGGCTTTGCGGTAACCGGTTCTCGTCAGATCACCGAAGTTAAGCAACGTCGAGCCCGGTTATTCCTCAGATGGGTGACTGTCTGAGCGATCGAATCGGACTCCCGTGTTGTGTCCTTGGGCAAGGCACTTAACCCACGATTGTCCACATGGGGTCACGATGACTCCGTGTACTAAGGCGTACTGTGCTTCAATGGTGCGCTTGTCTTCAACCAATCTAACCCTGCCTGTGCTGCAGTGCGGAGTTAGGATGTTGGTGAGCTGGCAGCTGCTCAGTGGTTCTCTCCGGGTACTCCGGCTTCCTCCACCCTTAAAACTGTCACGGTCATGATTAGCCATTGTGCATAAGTATGTGATCTTAAACACCAAAAAATTAAATATTGTTTATTTTTTATACTTACCAATAGCCCAGACGGGGATGGCCCTGCCATGAGTGGGTACTCGTACCTCCCCGCTGAGTTATTAATACACTCATCTACAGAGAATGATGTTGGCACCAATTCCGGCCTCTTCCTGACCACTGCGCATGTGCAGATGGTAAAAGTATGGAGGGCCAGATAGGACTTTTAATTTTCGGTTTTTGTATGAAAATTTTGGGGATTGGGGGTTCAAAATTTGTGTTTGGCACTTGATAATATCGAGTTTGCCCAAGCTAGTCTGGGCCATTGGTAAGTATAACAAACATACAAATTACTTAAAATTTTTCATTTTCATAATATTGTATGCTTTACTCCGAACAGAAAATGTTATTACCAGATATCTCATATGTTCAGTGTTCCATTTATTTTGATATTTCAATCTCATGAGATGGACCAATGCAACGGCTTCCGTCAAATTCAAATCTTGATAGTCTTCACTTCCATGTAGATCCTCTGGGCACCACAAGGGGCATTACTCTGATTGAACCCATAAATTGTTTTCCAAAATTAAAAAAATCTTCTGCAGAACCATCAATTCGAATCTTTTGATATTTGGCATATAACATCTCTAGGGTGTGTGTGTGTGTGGGGGGGTGGGGGGGGGGGGGGGGGGGGGGGGTGGGGGGGGGGGGGGGGGAGTCAGATTCAGATTTGTTCAAATCAAGTCCCTGGGTTAATATTTGAGCTCCCTAACGTAGCCTAACTTAATGTAATATGAGGAAATTTCTTTAAAAATTTCTTCCTCAGTCCACAGTCAGAATGCTTTCATATTTGGTATACAACATGTCTAGGGGTGACAGATTAAAGATTCAAGTTTGTTCAAATCTTTTTGGACAAAGCGTGCAACTAGGGCACCCCCACATGCTATGGGCTTGAAAACCATACCAAATCAAGTTTTGAACAGTACACACAGATTGCACAACATTTCATTTCAACTCTTGAAAAGCAAAATGCTGTGAATGTCCAACGTTGATAGGGGTAGGGCTATTGCTCTAACTATGCAGGGCCAATCACAATGTCTCGCCCCCAGCAGTTTGAGGTCCATGAGTCAATGATAGTTCATTTAGTTGGGAGTCTCAGAGCCACAGGAAGATTAGCTGATGGTCCCAGGAGCGTATGTCCATGCATTACGTTACCACGTCAGGATAGAGGTATGCGTCTCTTACACCTCTGTAACCAATTCCAGATGGAGATTGCAAGTCAGGTTGTAGGCAGGCATGGTCGCTGAGTGTGTCCAAGAACAGTTAGGAATCGTTTGTGGCAGTTCAATTTAAGGCCATGACGTCCCTACGTTGGTCCAGAACTTACACCCAGGCGATATCAATGTCTATTGCAATGGCTGCGGGCACACGCACCAAATGGGTTTCTCTTGATCCCCTGGAGACGTGTGCTATTAACTGACACGTATCGATTCACACTTTACAGGTCAGATGGTCAACGTTGCTATCGACGTTTAGGTGAGCGATATTCTGAAGCATGTGTTAAGGAAAACAATAGATTTGGGGGAGGGTCTGTTATGGTTTTGGGGGGGATTTCTCTTGGTTTGAAAACAGTGTAATCTTACAGCCGTAAGATATCAGGATCAGGTCCTCATGCCTCACATCCTGCCACTTGTCCATGTGCGTAACCATACATTGCAGCAGGGTAATGTGAGACTGCACGTTGCTAGGGTTTGTCGTGACTTCCTCAACCAAAACAATGTCCCAGTACTCGATTGGCCACCCTACAGTCCAGATTTGTTCCTGATCGAGCATTTGTGAGACGAGCTGGACAGGAGATCCAGAAGTACGTCAACATACCAAACAATGTTGCTCAGCTCGTGCAGGCCCTTCTTCAGGAGTGGAATAACATCCCACAAAGGACCATAAACAACTTGATGGGGTCAATGGTAAAGAGAGTTAAGGGCAGTGACTGAAGTTCGATCCCTGTGGGAACCCCGGGAAGTAAGCAGCACTTGTTTACTGTGGTAAACCAGTTCCGCTTTACTAGTAAAATAGGACCAAGTCACCAATGCTTGGGGTGAAAGTCCTCTAAAATGGGCAACATGTTGATCAACGATTGACTAAACTTGACTTCATCTCCATGTTGTGTCACGATTAGCCATGGTGCATAAATATGTGACGTTAACCACCAACAAACAAACAAACAAACAAACAAACTGAAGTTCAAGGTGGGCACACCTGCTATTCAATTTGATCAGGAAAAGGCATAGGGTACCCATAATAAAAGGCATAGTTTGACCATAATCAAAATTTAATCAGTAATGAAGAAATAACATCAAAATTCAAACAATGAAATAATCATCCACAACACATTTGAAATATTTACCACAGAAAAAAACTTAACGTTTCTTTTTTCCACAAGTATACTTCAAAGATCTTCTTCAGAAATCTCCCCCTTGGGACAAGATATTTGGTTCAGGCACTCGGCAAGCCTCGTGTCTGGCCCAAATATCTTGACCTTGAGTGAGATTTTCCCATCTCACACCCACCCCCATCAGGGATAATAATTTTCAGATTTACCCAGCACTGTACACAAAAAACTGTCATTCAGGTTTTGTAATTGTTTTCAATATAGCCTTTGAGACATGCCTGGCATCCTCATTGGAATATGTAGGTTTTTTTCTCAGATATAAATTTTTTTTTTCAGGTAGTGGGAATGTTTCTGGAACAAGTGGTTTTTCAAATGCGCTGTCATCCATTCCATCAGTGACGGCCACTTCTGGTTTCTCTTTTGGTTCTGTTGCAGGAACAACAGTTACATCTGTATTTCAGACACCAGTTTCAAACAGTCCAGCTTTGACAACTTCATCTTTGTTTAACTTTGGTGCATCATCAACAGTTGCATCTACAAGCAATTCAGCAGTTCCACAAAATGCACTTCAGTTTGGAACATCTTCTTCTACTGCCTCTCAGCCTTTGTTTACATTTGGCCAATCGGCTGCAAAGACCTCAACATCAAGTTCTGTGTTTCAGTTTGGTACATCTGTGCCATCTACTTCTACAAATGCCTCTGCAAGTAATGCAAGCACAACTCCTAATTTTCAGTTTACTGGCTCGAATCAGACTTCAGCAGCTCCAACAGTTCAATTTGGATCTGGCAACACAACCACATCCTTTGGAAATACTGGCTTTTCGTTCAATCAGCAGCCTTCAGGAAACGCTTCATCTTCAGTATTTGGATCAACACAGGCAGTCCAGCCTTCAAATACAACCCAAATATTTGGATCATCAACAGTGTCAACGAGCTCAACACCAAGTTTTGGTACTGCAGGTTCAACATTTGGATCTGGAACACCTTTTGGAGTGTCACAAAATAGTACTGTACCAGTTTTTGGCAATTCAGTTTCAGCTCCATTTGGTCAATCCAGTAGTTCTCAGACAGGTATGTTGTGTTTTTATACCCCCACTTTCGAAGAAAATGGGGGTATACTGGATTACATGCGCCCATCCGTCTGTCTGTGCATCCGTGTGTGAGTCCATCCGAAAATATTCATAACTTAAGTAAATTATTATTTTTTATAATATTTGTTGGTCATAAGTATGCCCACACTAGTTATTTATTTTTTTTATTACTTGTTCACTTAGAAATTGTGTCCGTCCGAGCCAAATTTTGTCTGTTCAGCCTGTATCTCGGGTATCTCGGGTATCGAATGTTCTATTACAATGAAATTTGCCATGAACACTGCTTATGGTGTAGGCTTTGAAAAAAAGGATTCAACGATATTTCTGACATTCTCCTTTTTAGAGTTATCCCCCTTTTTTGACTTAGGAATTGTAGGAAATAGACATTATTTGTCTGTTCAGCCTGTATCTCAGGTATGGGTTATCAGATTTTGGTGAAATATGGCATGCAGTTTGCCTATGACAAAGGCGTCTGCCTCATTGCATAAAACTTCCAAACCCAAACAATTTACCATACCTTTTGACTTAGAAATTGTTGAAAACTTTCAAAGAAAATGGAGGGGGGGGGGGGGCATACTGGATTGAGGTTATCGGATTTCAGTGAAATATGGCATGCAGTTTGCCTATGACAAAGGCTTCTGCCTCATTGCATAAAACTTCCAAACACCAAACAATTTACCATACCTTTTGACTTAGAAATTGTTGAAAACTTTCGAAGAAAATGGAAAGGGGGGGAGGTATACTGGATTGCGTCCATCCATCTGTGCATCCGTCTGTTAGTCCATACGAGAATATTCATAAATGATATTTGTTGGTCATAGGTATGCCCACACTAGTAGCCCAAGAACATTAGGTTTCACTAGGGAAAAAAATCGGAGAAAGCTTACTTTTTCAGAGAATGTCGAGTACATGTCACTGAACGATTAGACAAAAGTCCCCTAAAATCCCAGTTGAGCTTTTTTTTCTACAGCCTTTTTTCGAAAACGCATTTGAAAAAAATAAAAAAAAATCGCACGCACTTTGTAACCTCGAATTGATCCAACTGTATTTTTTGTTTACGCGTATTTCGAGCTACATAATGTCTAATATACATTTACCTACAGGAAAATGTGCATTCTGTGACAATTTCTGCGAAAAATTATTGAAAATTCACAAAAAAGTATCGGATTTACGCAAAAAATGATGATTTTCCTAACGGATTTGCCCAAAGGGTCGTAGTACAGAACGGGATGTTAGTTGGACAGACGATAAAAAATCCACCACCATTTGAAGACTTTTATCATTGCTTACAAAATAGACATTATGGAAGACCCCCTCTGCTTCTGGCCGAGTTCCCCTTTTGGCATAAAATTCGTCAGCATGAGAACTCAACTATTTTCGGGCTTGGGGACCGAACAGACACGTCTGTGTCTGGCAGCATTAGATCAATAAATAATATTTACAGAATGTACAAAAATCAATAAATAATATTTACAGAATGTACAAATCAATCAACATGGATTAAGTTACACTGACTATTATCAATGCTATATACAGAAATGACATGACCTATATACATATTATTCATCGAACTCAGAAATTTCCGACAGGACAGTGTTTCTGTGGTTGTTACAAGAATCCGAACTGCAATTACACAAACCTGAGCAAAAGAGTCCTGCCTTCTTACACCCACACCTTTTTGTACAAGCACTCATGCAACCACAACTGATCAGATTCAGTAGGTTATCAGGGGCACATGGCTTTGTGGTTGCAGTCGGTACAAGAAGTCCATTGTCTAGCGACCACCCCCAATCCGTCGGAGGAAGCGAAGTGCCCAGCCATTGTTGGACCTGGAGATAACATCTGTAGACATGTTGTTGTGCAGCATCGCTGCTTGGTGGGAGTGAGGCTAGGTCGATGGGTTTATTCAGTTTAGATTTTGCTACATAACGCTTGTAAGTGACATATCTATATTGGTCGAGAGAGGAAACAGTTTTACTCCCGTATAAGATCAGGAGAAGTTGTTCCCCGGCAGCGGCTACTGCACTTGGTGTACTGTCATCCGCCAAAATTGTGTTGACATACTGTTGTGAGTCGCTAGTAACATCGGAGACAATTGTACTGAATACTTTCTTCTTACCAACTCGAAAGAGTGCAGAAGTAGTGTCGCAACCACTTATAGAATGTGCTACAAGGAGGTTGCTTCTATGGTCACCCATTTTGGTTGCTATTTCACTAACTGAAACTAGTAAGTTTGGGGTAATGGAATACATCATGTGAATATTACATCCCGGTTGAACTCGAGAGGTAAGAATGACTAACAAGTCTGTGTCTGTTCCCACAACGACAACATTGTTGTCATCTTGAGCGATGTCAAGTGCAGTTTCGGCTATCAGTACATCAGCATCAGCCTCGGCCTGCTTGGACTGAATATTGATAGCAGATAGCTCCTGCATTAGAAGATCGATCAGTTGGGTTTTGTTCTTGGCATTTGCAAGGAAATCGGATTGGGGTGTGGTGGCTGGTAACTCAGGTGAGATATTGATATCAATGGAATACCTGTCTTTAGATCTACGGGCTTGTTCCATGCCCTTTGTCGACATTGTACAAGCATAACCATCAAAAACAACCACGACGTTCGCCCCAAAATGTCTCACTAGATAATTGGAATATGATGTACATATGTCCTTATATGACGACTGTTTAGGCCACACAACTGCCCTCAATAAAAATCCACCATCTACAACAAACAGAGAATGTTCTGGGATTTTAGTTTGCTCGGAACGTATGCTTTGAGGATCTTACCGAGCGTGCTTTTCTGTGTCTTCCTCATTCCAGCAGAATCAAACAATGCTGGTGGTTTCGGGGCGAGTTCATATTTGAGATACTCTTCCATCTCTGCTTGTGACTGAATAACACATGTGATGCGGTTGAACAGAATTGTGGGGTCAATCACTACCTTACTTCCACGGACTTTGATGCTATTTGCCATCGATGCGAAAGACTTCACAGTGTCAACACGTCGTAGTTTGATGCTGTTGAACGTTTTGCTTACAACATTCGATACGCAACATTCACCAATTTTGCGAACTTGGTCACAGTTCACAGTTTCGTCGGCCACAAGCCCGGTCGCTATAGAGACTAATTGTAGTGGATCTCTATTCTGAAAGGGGGAATGCACTCTGAGCCAGTTCAATAATTTGGTGATATCATTGGCATCAGTCAATTGTGAACTTTGACGGAGATCCCGATGTTGTTCGCCATGACCAGTGTGAACATGAACAAAATTTTCGAGAGCATTACATATCGGAAGGCAAAGAGGTAGTCCATGTACCCATTTCGCAACAGTGCTATCGGTTATTCCCCTGCCATGTGTGAGACCACCAGGGAGCTTGAACATTCTCATTAAACACTGCTCTATGGTCTGATCAGAATATATCCCGTCCCAGAATTTATCTGAGCGCCTTATGGTAAAGTAACCTTTCTCAGTGAACAATTTCAAATCATCCTGTTGCATTATTTCTGTTAGCTCATTCATCTGCTGCAAATAGAGATGAGAACTTTTTGCGTATGCAAAATGACCACCTGCGTGAAATACTGGAATCATATTGCGAACACAATATGTGTGGAGTTCCCAGTCGCCTGTGCGCTCTGCTCTCAAGAACAACTGGAGAAGACCTATTTGCACGTAGTATTGTACCCAAAGCTTTCCTGTGCGTCCTATGGATGCATTCTGGAGCAGTTCGTGTAATTTTGACAGTAGATGGTTGACACTTTCTTGATTGACAGCGTCAGCTGTTGTACAGTCACCTCTGGCAAGTCCACAGAATATTTCATTGACTTCTGTGCAGTCTATGTTATCTAGTGTTCGGCTTTCTTCAAACACAAGTTTTGTAATGGCAATTTGTGTTAGCAAATGGGCACGAACTGCTCTTGAATATGCATGACCACTGATCAAATGATGGATTGACCCACCAGCATAAACAGTCCCCCAAAGTTCATCCAAGCCGCTACCAGCCATGATCGAACCAATTGCCCCTAAATATGACATAATCATATGGAAGCCGCCGAGTCTAACGAAAACTTTTGTCAACTTATCTGACGAAGACACAATCTCCACTGCTTTGATATAAAGTGGTTGGTCAAACACATCAAGGGCGTGCACACATTACATGCCAATGCATGTTGAGTGTAGGCGAACACCACATTATGTGATTTAATCGAACATGGAAATTGAAACAATGATGCTATAATACGGTATTTGAATGAGAAAAGTCGATGCCGTTTGAATTTGAGTTTAGGGGGTATGGTTAATATTTGACACGTTTCACCAGTTCATTATGGAATAAATGACTATTGTTATATATCATTATAAAGCCATTGCTTTTCTGCAATTTTTGATATATAATTTAACTCCCAAAGTAGTCGTAGATTTGATTTAATGGACGTTGTGTACCGTTGTGTGTATGAAAACAATAAATTTTTTTTTGTAATTTTGTACATTTTCGTGAATATTTCACCATTGAGTGTGAGGATTGGTACAAAGTTGGCATTTTTTGTTGGGGATATGTATTCTCAATATAATTCAGCACGATATTTATGATTCTCACCCTACTAAGGTGAATAAGAATGAGAAATATGGAGCTGGGTCGAATTTTTTTTTGAATTTTTTTTTTCATCAAAAAAACGCTATAACTAAAAAAAGCTCAACTCGGATTTGCGGGGACTTTTCACACTTTATCCGCAATGTGTGTCCCGGAAACATATCAAAAAATCAGCTTTCTCCGATTTTTTTCCTTACTTTCTCATTTTTATGTCTAATGTGCCTGGACTATAGGCGCTACACCACGTGGGAGTATGCACCGGACGAAAGTCCAGCTGTTGTTTGTTCAATTTACTAAAGGTCAGCGTGAGCAGTTGTCATCACATTTGGCGACTGTTGTCCATTAGTTTTCGTATTTCAGTCTTCTTCCCAACCACTAGGTTAAATCCAAACAAATTTATTTTGGGGGCAGGAAGATAAAATTTGTGATCCCACCCTAAAATGCAATTTTGAGAATTAGTGGGTCAATCTGAACCAAACTTGGTATGCAATTTTATTATACCCTTGCTTTAGCGTTTGTATCTCGGAATCCTTGTGTCTGTTTGTCTGGACATCCATTCTTCCATCCCGAACTATTATCCGCTACTAGTTTCACACTTTCCAGTGGATACTTTTGATATTTTGTATGAAGAATAAGCATGATATGAACATGTGTTTATCGTTAAGCCATGCTGCTGCAGCAAGATTTTCAAGAGTTATTGCCCTTTTTCACGTAGATTATTGAACAAGTCCATCTAGAACTTTTATCTGCAACTATTTTCTCACTTTCCATTGGATATTTTTTTATTTTTAGCTTAAATTGAAAAAGTCAAGATAAGCTATTGCCATCATGCATGCGGAAGTCTAAGTTTGTAAGTCTATGAGTCTGTTCACAGATTCTTTGGCAAAGGCTACACCCCGTAGTTCTTGTCCGATCACGAAATTTCATATGCAGATTCGAGGTCATGTCTAGATGAGAATGTTCCCTTTTGGTTACGATTGGTCAACCGTGATGCCTGTGAGAGCCTGAAACCCAAAAGCCTTTAGCACAGTCTACAGATCGTACTTATGAAGGGATTTCATTGTAACTTGGTAGGATGACTCTCTATAATGTCTAGATGAGAACTTCCCCATTTGGTCACGAGCGGTCACCCATGATGCCTGTGAGAGGCTGAAACTCAAAAACCTTTAACACAGTCTACAGATCATATTTATGAAGGGATTTGGGAGCGTAGTGGTCTACTGTTGAACTTCTGTGCTAGAGGTCCCGAGTTTGATCCCAGTCTGGGACGACCCAAGTTGTGTCCTTGGGCAAGGCACTTTATTCCGGTTGCCTACATGGGGGCACTATGATTCCGTGCACCAAGGTGTACTGCGCGTCCATGGTGCACATGTCTGCAACCGCTGTAACCCTGCTTGAGCAGAGCTTGAACAGAGTTAGAATGTTGAGGAGCTGACAGTTACTCATCGATGCTCGCTTCTCTTCGGTGTACTCCGACTTTCCCCACCCGTAAAACTGTCACGATTGGCCATTGTTCAAAAGTATGTGACCTTAAACACCAATAAATAAATAAATATGAAGGGATTTCATTGTAACTTGGTAGGATAACTTCATATAATGTCTAGATGAGAACAATCCCTTTTGGTCATGCTTAGGCAACTGTGACGGCTGCGAGATACCAAAAACCTTTAGCACAGTCTGTCAGGTCATATTTCTGAAGGGATTTTATTGTAACTTGGTAGGATGACTGTATAATGTCTAGATGAGAACGTACTATTTTGGCCGTGATCAGTCAACCATCATAGGCACGTGATCTAGTTATACCCCCACAAAACGAAGTTTAGAGGGGTATATAGGAGTCAACTTGTCTGTCAGTTGGTCTGTCGTCGTCGTGGTCCATCCATCCATTGCACATGTAAACTTGTAGAGCGAACTACTCCCACAGTTTTAGCCGCATTTTCATGAAACTTCACAAAAATGATCAACATGATGAGGGGAAGTGTGTGACATAATTTTTTTCTCGCTCGGTTTCAAAATGGTCATATTGGATTTTGCAAAATACATCTGGAGCAAACTACATATACAGTTTTTACTGCATTGTCATGAAACTAAATATAAATGATCGACATGATGAGGAGCAGTGCGTGACATAATTATTTTCCCGATCAGATTCAAGATGGCTGACAGGTGGCCATGTTGGGTTTTTTAGCTCACTTGCCGTCGTCCATCCTCAATTGCTGTCGTCCGTCACTTATCACTTGCCGTCGTCAAAATCGGCCCCCTGGATTCATATTTGGGCTCACTATGGAAGCCCAAATTCGAACTTAGTGCATTTCAGGCAAATTTCTTAAAAAATCTTCTTCTCCAGATCCAGCAGGCAGAATCTTCTGATATTTGGTATGCAACATTGTGGGGTGGATCTGATTCAAGTTTGTTCAAATCGGCTCCCTGGATTCATATTTGGGCTCAGTAGAGAAGCCCAAATTCGAACTTAGTGCATTTCAGGCAAATTTCTTAAAAATCTTCTTCTCCAGATCCAGCAGGCAGAATCTTCTGATATTTGGTATGCAACATTGTGGGGTGGATCTGATTCAAGTTTGTTCAAATCGGCTCCCTGGATTCATATTTGGGCTCAGTAGAGAAGCCCGAATTCAAACTTAGTGCATTTCAGGCAAATTTCTTAAAAAATCTTCTTCTCAAGATCCAGCAGGCAGAATCTTTTGATATTTGGTATGCAACATTGTGGGGTGAATCTGATTCAAGTTTGTTCAAATCGGCCCCCTGGATTCATATTTGGGCTCACTATAAAAGCTCGAATTTGAACTTAGTGTATTTCAGGCAAATTTCTTAAAAAATCTTCTTCTCCAGATCCAGTTGGCAGAATCTTTTGATATTTGGTATGCAACTTTGTGGGGTGGATCTGATTCAAGTTTGTTCAAATCGGCCCTCCTGGATTCATATTTGGGCTCAGTATAGAAGCCCGAATTCGAACTTAGTGCATTTCAGGAAATTTCTTAAAAAATCTTTTTCTCCAGATCCAGCAGGCAGAATCTTTTGATATTTGGTATGCAACATTGTGGGGTGGATCTGATTCAAGTTTGTTCCAATCGGCCCCCTGGATTCATATTTGGGCTCACTATAAAAGCTCGAATTCGAACTTAGTGCATTTCAGGCAAATTTCTTAAAAAATCTTCTCCAGATCCAGTTGGCAGAATCTTTTGATATTTGGTATGCAACATTGTGGGGTGGATTTGATTCAAGTTTGTTCAAATCGGCCCCCCTGGATTCATATTTGGGCTCAGTATAGAAGCCCGAATTCGAACTTAGTGCATTTCAGGCAAATTTCTTAAAAAATCTTCTTCTCCAGATCCAGCAGGCAGAATCTTTTGATATTTGGTATGCAACATTGTGGAGTGGATCTGATTCAAGTTTGTTCAAAATCGGACCCCCGGGTTCATATTTGGGCTCAGTTGAGGCTAATTTCTTTAAAAATCTTCTCAATTGGGTATGCAGTATGCTTAGGGGGGTGAGATTCAACTTTGTTCAAGTCAAGTCCCTGGGTTCATATTTGGGCTCACTGTGTTAGCCCAAATTATAACTTAGTTCAAAATGAGGAATTTTCTTTAAAAATCTTCTTCTTCAGATCCAGCAGTCGGAATGTTTTGATATTTGGTATTCAGCATCCTTAGGGGGTGAGATTCAAGTTTGTTCAAGCCATGTCCCTAGGTCCATATTTGCCCTCACTGTGGGAGCCCGAATGATAACTTAGTTCAAAATGAGGAATTTTCTTAAAAAATCTTCTTCTTCAGATTCAGCAGTCAGAATGTTTTGCTATTTGGCATGCAGCATCCTTAGGGGTGGGGGTGGGGGGGGGGGGGAGGAAGATTCAAGTTTGTTCAAGCCAAGTCCCGGGGTTCATATTTGTGCTCACTGTGGGAGCCCGAATGATAACTTAGTTCAAAATGAGGAATTTTCTTTAAAAATCTTCTTCTTCAGATCCAGCAGATGAATGATTTTGATATTTGGTATGCAACATCCTTAGGGGGGTAAGATTCAAGTTTGTTCAAGCCATGGCCCTAGTTCCATAAAATTTGTCTCTCATGACTTCATTCCTTTGTAGTGTTGATGAACCATGTCTAACTGAATGTGACACCCAAATACTTCTTTGAACCACTTTGGCCGGTGAGCGATTAAGGCTCCTTGGGGCCTCTTGTTTTACTTACAAAATTTGAATGCCTCTTTCAGTCACCCACACCAGGCAGTATGCCACGTGGGGGTATAGCCGGTGACAGACCATCTCTAGTTTTGTTTAGCACTGTCTACAGTTATTATTTATGAAGCAATTTCATTGTAACTTGGAAGGATAACTTGGTATGATGTCCAGATGAGACTCTCATATTTTGGTCACGATCGGTCAGCTGTTACCACTGCCTGCTCACTAGACCTAGATTCTTTTAGCACTGCTTACAGGTTGTTATTATGAAGGGATTTTGTTGTAACTTAGTAGGATAACTTGGTATGATATCTAGATGAGACTCTCCAACTTTGGTCATGATCCCTCAACCATGACCATCGAACCATCACATGACCTAGATTCGTTTAGCAAAGTCTATGAGTTAAATTTATGAAGGGATTTCATTGTAACTTGGTAGGATGACTCATTTTGGAATGATTTTACTGTAACTTGTTAACTTTGATTGACAAACGTTAACTGTTAGAGCCACATCAACTTGTGTCTTAATTCTTTAGTACAGTCTACACTCGAATTATTCTTATTGAAAACATAGCATACAAGGGAACAGAAAGTAACATATTCTCAATTATCACAATTCCTGTCTTATTTCAATCCTTTTATAAACATCGAACACTATCCTTTTCATCAAACACTATTCACAGGTTAAGCTACAGTGTCATTGACACTTTCATTGTTATATTTGAGGTGATTGCTTGTTCTGTCATCACGTTTCTTTTTTTTTTTCAAATCAACTTGCCCAGCCTCATAGGTATGGGGTGGGGGAAAATCCACCAAAATTCTTTAAAAATCTTCGTCTCATGAACCGGTGGGTACAATGACTTTATATTTGGTATGGAGCTTCATTTTGAGGTGTAGAATCAAGTTTCTTCAAACGAAGTTTGTGGATCAGTATTTGCCTTTGTAATGGGAGGGGCAAGATTTTTGGCCCCACCCCAAATTTTTATTTTCTGAACCAATGGTCCGATTTGAACAAATTTTAATATGTGGTGATCAATGAGTCCCAAGTACTTGATTCCTACAAAAAAAAAAATTTCTCGTGTCCTGTGGGAACACAGGCCTGGCATTCTAGAAAATCAAGGAGTGCAAAAAATTGCCCCCCCCCCCCCCCCCTGGATTGCGTAGGAGTGCAATTGCTCATGCAAATTCCAATGCATGTGCAGGAATGCTATTTTAGCTTAATACTCTTGGAAGTTATTACTAAGGTGAGTGGCCATTGCTCTAACTTACATGTGTCCAAATAATTACTATTGATTAGTAACTATTTGGACACATACAACTTATCTCATTATCTATGGCAGAATAAGTGTCATTTAACTGGTAGAGTGCTGGAAGCCCATATTTGGGCTTTCTTCTGAAGTGCCAGTACCACAATTTAAAGGCTTCATATTCTGTGGATGTGTTTCATATTACCTGAGAAGTGATATTATTAGTCCCCTACGGGAAAAGTAAGGGGACTATAGGATTGCACTCCGTCTGTCTGTCCGTCTGTCTGTCCGTCTGTTTGTTTTTTAGCTCAACTTGACAAAGTCAAGCTGAGCTATTGCCATCACTTCTCGTCCGTCGGCGTACGTACGTACGTACGTTAGTACGTACATCCACAATTTCCTTTTTACACCTCACAGGTCGCATTTATGATCAGATCACTTTGAAACGTGGTATGCTTGTTTGGGGTGACCTCTAGATGGGAGCTATCGATTTTCTTCAATTTCTGTCAAAAAATGTTGCCGCGGCCAACGTTCTGAGAACTTAGTTTAGTCAAACCACAATATTTCCCTTTGGCACACCCTACAGGGCACATTTATGATTGGATTGCTTTGAAACCTGGTATGCTTGTTTAGGGTGATCTCTAGATGGGAGCTATCGATATTTTTATACTGTACCAATGACCCAGACTTAGCTGGTGCTAACTCTAACAAAACCAGGGCCAAACACAAATTTTGCCCCCCAATCCCCAAAATTTGCATCCAAAACAAAAAGAAATCATGTCCTAAAGGACCTCCATACTACGCCTCTACTGCGCATGCGCAGTGACGCAGACGTCCCGAAATTGGCGCCAATTATCATTCTCTGTTTGGCCCTTCATCAGTCAACATCTCACTGATCTTTGTGCTTGTAAATCTCAGTTTAAAGGATGCCAGACACGTAATTTTTGGAGAAAATGTGATTCTAAGGAGGATAGAAGGAGGAGAGGAAAAAGAAGTGACAAAAAAATAATCAGGGCTGTACTTAAAATTTTTTGATGAAATTATGTTAAGTTGCCTATTTTCGAGGCATGGGCCTCTTGTTGTCATTCTTGCTAATTGTTGCACTGCTTATTCAGTGTTTCCTCTCCCCTAGCCTTCTAAAGTCCCCCCTTGCAATTCTCCCATGCTTTTGGCATATTTTTGAGAAATTTCATTTCTAAAATTTCCTGGGAGAGTTGCTTGGTTACAGAATGTTTTCTGTTATTTTCCCCATAGTTACGTTTTCACCCATGGGTGTATAACGTTTGTGTTCTGCATCTTCCATCTGATGTTCTGCAGATTCTCCCCTGGGAGTCTCTGTTTTGCATCAGATAGAGTGTCATTTGATGACTGATTCCGGGCCAGTCTTTTCAGTGCCTGGAGTCATGTTTTCTGGTGTTTTTACACTGTTTGTTTACATTGGCAACAGCCTTTTTTGAGGGGGGCTGTTTGCCTTTGCTGTAGTTTATCTCACTATAAGATACATTTATATTATCCATAAGTGTCTCATTAATTATTTAATATAAATTTAAAATTTTTGACCACACTTTGCCATCGGATCCATCGGGGCTCAACGTTACTTTTCAGCAACTTGGGCTTCGCTGAAAAAATATTTTTTCAAAATTATTTTGATTTGCAATTGTTTTTTCATTTATTAATGGATCATGTTATTATGTATCTTTGTGTCAGGGGTTTTTGCGAGTAACTAGGACTTATTGTTGTTCTTTCACAATGAAGGGACTTTGTTCAAATTGTAATAGGAAGAAATCTTCCTCTGACTTTCATGATCATTGTATTAATTGTAGTCAGTGTTCTCGCATTAATCCCTGTCCTATATGTGAATATTGGGATGAGAAACATTGGAAACGTGTGTCACGATATGTTGTTTCTGGAGAAAGGGCTATGCCGGCTCTTTCTCCGCAAGGTCACTCTACTCTCTCAGTTTCTATTTCAGAGGAACCAGAACAGGGTGATGTTTCCATGTTATCTTCTACAAGTGTGCGTCCGTCGTCACAAATGAATTCAGAGCTAGCGGCAAAAGTGCTCATGGAGATTAGACAAATGTCGTCCGCTAGCTCGCCCGGTGTAGCGTCCATTCACCGAATGGTTCGGCAGCCGGGTTCGTCCGATGCGGTCCAGGAGGAAATTTTGGGTGATACGAGCACTATAAACATAATAGATGCACACCCAGTGATGGCGGATAGTAAGCGAGAACGGAGGAAGCCTTTGAGTCCGGTTCCTAGCTCGTCCAGGTCCAGCCGGGCCGCGAGCGAGAGAGGCCCCTCTCTCGTACAACAACATCTGGGACCAGACGTTCTGGTACAAAATGTGTCTTTAGCGGAGCATACGTCCGTCGCTCGGGACGCTCCGTTGTATAAGCAGTCCGCAGAGACTGTTAAGGCTTCCTCTTCTCGTCAGTGCACACGACCGCACCTTGGCTGCGTGACCGCCGATATATTACCAGCTTCGCCGATGAAGGATTCTTCGGCGACCAGGTCACACCATCCGGCAGCCAGGGATTCGAGACCGATGGACTCCGGACATTCGCATAGGAAAAGTATGCGGGAGCCATCTGATGCGGAGCTGCCCTCGGCGAAGCAGCGAAAGACTGCGCCTCCGCAGGTCTCGACGCCGGACATTCTTGTGCAGATAGCACAGCTTATCGCAGCATCCCAGCAGCCGACAGAAACGGTGTCGGATCGAGAATTATCCGACGGCGCTGGGTCGGTACGCTCCGCCGAAGCATCGGGGGCGGACGACCGGGAACATCATGAGGTCCGACCGGATGGTGAAAGGGATACGGATGACTTGGAGCTATCCCTTTCGGAACAACATAAAGCTGCCGTGTACTTCATCCGGCACTTTCTCCCTCAAGTTGTTCCGTCGGGCCAGACTGCTGCGGTTCCGGACAAGAGAATTATAGCATCATTGGACTCTGAAGTTTTTGAGCGGTTCAGGGACATCGCTCCCGAGTTTCCGTCGCAGTCCAATAATGTTGCAAGAACATTTGAATTATTGAACGACGCTATATTTAAACTTGCTTCCAGGACGGGGAAAGCAGGTTTCTTGTCCGCTAATACTCTCAACCTGCCTTTCATTAATGCAAGGAATAAATTCGATACGGCAGGACAGGGTATACCGAGAGTTCCTCTGCGTATGGACGACGAGGCGGAAGACTTAGAGCTATCATTACCGTCGTCAGCTTCTATTCCAACCACGGTGTTGGAAACAGCTATTGCGTCTAACAGAGCCAATTTAGATGCCTTATCTTACGCAGATCACCTTACTAAGGCGTTATCACTGCGCCTTCAGGGGAAAGAGTTTCAGGATATACAATCCTCTTTAAGACTTCTTTCAAGGGCAGTAGCTTATTCCACGTGTAACTCCGCCCTTTCAGTGGCAAATCTGGAGTTGGTTAGACGTGACGCAGCCCTAGCTACATCCACACTAGTGGATTCTAAGGTGAAGAACTCTCTTAGAGTCGCTTCGGTCTCAGGAGAACTTCTCTTTGACGGCAAGCTTTCCGCTATTTATGATAAAATTACAAAGAAAGCTAAGGATTCTCTGTTGTTCAAATCTGCTCCTAAGAAGTCGGATACAGCAGACACGAATAAGACAGGCACTTCTGGGTCTAATGCGCCCAAGAGAGGTTCCTATAGAGGTTCCGGTGCGTCCTCTTGGTCTTATTCGAGAGACCGTCAGGATAGCGACTCTCGTTCGGGACGTCCTTCAGGCCGGGACAATTGGTCGGACGCCCCGAGGTTGACGGGGCGAGGTGCGGGCCGTGGAAGATGTGGTTTCTCCTACCGCAGACCTCGCAGGTCCAGGAGGTGATGGCTTAAACCTCTATCGCGTTCCGGTTGGCGGAAGGTTGTCGAGCTTTTCACAAGAATGGGCGTCGATTACGGACGACCCTTGGGTGAGAGGAGTGATTTCGGAAGGTCTAAAGATATCCTTCAAACGAAAGCCTCCATTGACTCGAAGTCCAAAGTGGACTCATCTTCCGTCAAATCCGCAGAAAAGAGACGCTCTGTTATCAGAAGTGCAGTCTCTTTTAATGAAGAACGCGGTAGAGGTCGTAGAAAACCAGGAATCTCCGGGATTCTACAGCCATCTGTTTCTGGTTCCGATACCAGACGGCTCGTTCCGTCCAGTCATAGATTTGAGCTGGATAAACAAGCTGATCGTCGCTCCGAAGTTTTATATGGAGACGATTCGATCGGTCAGAGCGAGTATTCGGGTGAACGATTATGCAACGAGCATAGATCTCAAAGATGCATACTTTCACGTCATGGTACATCCGACATTCCGAAAGTATCTACGCTTCGCAGTCCTAGGAGTGGTGTATCAATTCCGGGTGATGTGCTTCGGATTGAATCTAGCACCCTGGGCTTTCACTCGGGTAATGAACTCGGTAATGATCTACTTCCGAGCTCATTCGTCTGCGGTAACGTCGGCCTACCTGGACGACATTCTTCAGAGGTACGGCAACGAGTTAACGCTTCAGAACGATGTTCAGAATCTTCTTCTATTGCTCCGACGTCTCGGTTTTATAGTAAACGAGGAGAAGTCGGATCTGGTGCCGTCCAGGTCATTCACTCATTTGGGAATGAGCTTCGAGACGCACAACAATCTCGTTCGTCTGCCGTTAACCAGAGCGAAATTAGTCAGTTGTTATGCTCGCTATTTTCTGCACGCAGACAAAGTCACGGCGAGAGAATTTATGAGACTGATAGGTCTGTGCGGAGCCGCCGCGGATCTCATTCCGATGGGGCGGTTACGCACACGTCCTCTTCAAATTTTCTTGACTCAGAATTGGAGTGTGAAAATTCATTCGCTCGATGTAGACGTTCTCTTGTCAGATCAAGTGAAACAAGAGATTCAGACTTGGGCAAACATTCAGTGGTTAACTCAGGGAGTTCCGCTGCAGTTGCCGGATCCGAGTTTTACCATTATGACGGATGCCAGTCAAACAGGTTGGGGTGCATCATTAATCCCAACGGATTCGAGATGCCAGGGTCTTTGGGATCCGCAATTCCTGTGCAAGCACATAAACATCAAGGAAATGATGTCAATTTGGCTTGCGTTACGTCACTGGATGGACATTATTCACGATGCTCATGTCCAAATCCTATCCGACAATACGACAGTAGTGGCGTATATACGGAATCAGGGAGGCACTCATTCAGTTCCGTTGTTCAATCTAACGGAAAGAATCCTTCTGTTTGTGCTAGAACATCACGTTCTTCTTTCGGTCCGTCACATACCGGGTCGTCTGAATGTGCTAGCAGACTCCCTTTCACGAAAGGGTCGCTTGTTGCCGTCGGAGTGGACTCTCAACAAACAAGTATTCAATCAGATTTGCTACCAATGGGAACGGCCAATGATAGACTTATTTGCGACACATCTCAACAATCAGTTGCAGACGTATGTGTCTCCGTGTCCGGATCCAAGAGCATTTGCAGTAGACGCTTTGTCGATCCCTTGGGACGGAATGATAGGATATGCGTATCCTCCAGCGCCGTTAATTCAACGAGTATTGCTAAAGATAAAACAATCTCAATGCAAGATTCTGTTGGTAGCATCTCTGTCGCCACAGAGACCGTGGATAAATCTACTCAGGTGTCTGTTGTGGGACCTACCGCGAAAGCTTCCTCCATGGGAGGATCTTCTTTCGCAGGGGAAATCGCGCCAACTCCATCACAACCCGCAAGGTCTCAACCTTCACGTTTTTCCGTTGTGCGGTCCTTCTTGCATGGCAAGCACTTTACAGGACGAGCAGTGGACGCGATTTCTAACTGTAGGAGGACCTCCTCTTCGCTAAACTATGCAGCTAAGTGGAAGGTTTTTCGTCGTTGGTGTAGGGATCATTCTGTAGATATATTCGATCCCTCTATACCAGACATTGCAAACTTTCTAGTATACTTGTTTGACGAAATCAAACTGCAGCCTGTTACTATAAAGGGTTATAGATCTATGTTATCTGATACCTATGCACATCATGATAGTTTACAAATTGGATCTAATGTCTCTTTATCTAAGTTGGTTAGAAACTTTTCGATAAATAGACCCAGAACTCTTAGATTAATTCCTAAGTGGAATTTAGCTTGGGTTCTTCTTAAATTGAAGGAAAAGCCTTTTGAACCTCTTTGGACAGTAGATTTCAAATTCTTATCTTATAAGACAGCTTTTCTCTTCTGCTAGAAGAGTCAGTGAGCTTCATGCACTGTCGGTGGATGATTCTCATTATCGTAGTGTTGGAAACACTATCACCTTCACTACTAATGTGGGTTTTTTAGCTAAGAATCAGGCTCCTAATAAATATCCGGAACCTATTGTTATTAAGGCTCTTCCGTCTTCAGACGGGCGTAGGCCTTTACTCTGTCCTGTTAGAGCGTTACGTATCTATAAACAGAGATCTCAGTTTATCAGAAAGGGACGGAAACGTTTCTTTCTGTCTTTGATGCCTAATAGAAAGGACATTTCGGTCCATTCTATTGCTAGATGGATTCAATTAACTATCCGTACTGCTTATGAAGATTTATCTTCTCAGCAGTCTGTGCTTAAGATTTCTGCTCATGAAGTAAGAGCTCTTTCTACTTCCTGGGCTTATGCTAAAAGTGTTGCTATTACAGATTTAATGAAGGCTGCTTATTGGTCTCAGCCATCCACATTTACAAATTTTTATCTCAGAAATATTGAGTCCATTTCTGGAGACCTGCATTGTTTAGGTCCGTTATCTGTTGCTCAGAATGTCGTCCACTAAACAGTTGCAACTATAGTTATGCAGGCTTTCTGTTCCGGCAGTGACTCCGTCCGGCTGCCCTCTTCGCTCTGGGCTATTTGACCCAGGGCAAGGGGAAGGGGGGGGGGGGAGGGGGTGGGTGTTCCCTTAGGTCACCTGCTTTATAGTGAAAAGCAAGGGAATGCCTCCTCCAAGTCAGTATTTCTGAGTCGCTTCCGGGATGGTTTTAAAGTGTAATATTAATGTTAAAATTCATTCATGTCTTATTTTTAAAGTGTAGCTCGGTGTGAAGCATTTGTATATGTCAAGTGTCAAACAGGCTTTAATATACAATACTCGGACACTTTTAAATGACTATAAAGAGTCTCAATTCTCTGGACTACTTTATTTATTGGCTTGCTTTAAAAATAATTAGTATACGGGTTATACTGGATGTTAATAGAGAACATGAATGTTATTGTGCTCAATTATTAAGGGTAGTGTATCTTTCTAATTTAATATTAAATAAGAAAGATACATGTAAAGCCTAATACTCCTTTTCTCCTTAAGGGGTTACCTCTTTTCTATATAGTTGAGCTTATTGGATTTTCCTCTATGTCCTAGGCCCTCCAGCCTGTTTACTATTCAGCTAAGTCTGGGTCATTGGTACAGTATAAAAATATTAAAAAATTTATAGTAATTTATATATTTTTTATACTTACCAATGACCCAGACGGGGATGGCCCTCCCTGGAGTTGGGAACTCTTGCCTCCCCGCTGAGTACATAGCGCTGACCAGGCACTGCCAGTAAGAATGATAATTGGCGCCAATTTCGGGACGTCTGCGTCACTGCGCATGCGCAGTAGAGGCGTAGTATGGAGGTCCTTTAGGACATGATTTCTTTTTGTTTTGGATGCAAATTTTGGGGATTGGGGGGCAAAATTTGTGTTTGGCCCTGGTTTTGTTAGAGTTAGCACCAGCTAAGTCTGGGTCATTGGTAAGTATAAAAAATATATAAATTACTATAAATTTTTTAACTTTCTTCAATTTCCGACAAAAAATGTTTCCACGGCCAACGTTCTTAGAACTTAGTTTAGTCAAACCTCAATATTTCCCTTTGGCACACCCTACAGGGCACATTTATGATCAGATTGCTTTGAAACCTGGTATGCTTGTTCAAATTTAGTGCATTTCAGGCAAATTTCTTAAAAATCTTCTTCTCAAGATCCAGCAGGCAAAATCTTTAGCTATTTGGTATGCAACATTGTGGGCTGGATCTGATTCAAGTTTGTTCAAAGCGGCTCCCTAGATTCATATTTGGGCTCACTATAGAAGCCCGAATTCGAACTTAGTGCATTTCAGGCAAATTTCTTTTAAAAAATCTTTTCCAGATCCAGCAGGCAGAATCTTTTGATATTTGGTATGCAACATTGTGGGGTGGATCAGATTCAAGTTTGTTCAAATCGGCTCCCTGGGTTTATATTTGGACTCGGTATAGGAGCCCAAATTTGAACTTAGTGCATTTCAGGCAAATTTCTTTGAAAATCTTCTTCTTATTGGGTATGCACCATGCTTGGGGGGGGGGGGAGATTCAAGTTTGTTCAAGCCAAGTCCCTGGGTTCATATTTGGGATTACTGTGGTAGCCCGAATTATAACTTAGTTCAAAATGAGGAATTTTCTTTAAAAATCTTCTTCAGATCCAGCAGTTAGAATGTTTTGATATTTGGTATGCAGCATCCGTAGGGGGATGAGATTCAAGTTTGTTCAAGCCATGTCCCTAGGTCCATATTTGGGCTCACTGTGGGAGCCTGAATGATAACTTAGTTCAAAAAGAGGAATTTTCTTTAAAAAATCTTCTTCAGATCCAGTAGTCGGAATGTTTTGATATTTGGTATGCAACATCCTTAGGAGGGTGAGATTCAAGTTTGTTCAACCATGCCCCTAGGTCCATATTTGGACTCAGTGTGAGATCTCGAATTGTAACTTAGTTCAAAATGAGGAATCTTCTTTAAAAATCATCTTCTTCAGATCCCGCAGTCAGAATGTTTTGATATTTGGTGTGCAGCATCCTTAGTGGGGTGATATTCAAGTTTGTTAAAGCCAAGTCCCTGGGTTCTTATATGGGCTCCCTGTGGGATGCAATATGAGGAATATTCTTTATAAAGATCCTTTTTTTTTTTAGATCCACTGATCAGAATCTTTGTATATTTGGTATAAGCTTTTCTTAGGAGGAGCAGATGCAACTTGTTGAAATCAATTCTCTGGGTTGATATTTAGGCTACCATGTCAGGTGAGTGCCCTCAGCCCCCCTGGGGCCTTCTGTTCAAAATCCAAGATGGCAGAATGGTGGCCATTTTTGTTGTGTTTTTTAAGTTTTTTTCTCTATTTTATGTTACCACCCCTCCCTCCAACATGGTTCAAGCTATGCCTTTCATATATGGTACATGGATAAAGTGTTGTGAGGGGATTATGCACGCTCAATATTTTTTTTCAAAATCCAAGATGCTTATATACTCTAGTGTCTTCTGTGACAAAAACACCTTATGTCGCAAAAGCGCCGTAGCGGACTAATACCACCTTGGTGGTCAAACACTTGTTTTATTTGTTACAATTTGCCTTGTTACAATTTATGAGAGAGTGCCTGGCACTCTCCCATAAATTGTAACAAGGCAAAGATACTCAAAGAAATTTTATGGACCAAAAATAATTTAGCACTCTACCAGTTAATTAAAAAGTAACTGTCTTCAGCACAGTCACAGTGACATCTGGGAAAAAATGCAGGTGTGTGAAAAATCACTCTCACAGTTGCTTTTTCCATTTCACGAGTGTGAAAAACTGTAGGAGTGTGATTTTTTCCAAGGCTCAGAAATAGTTGCTCACATTCTTTACTTTAATCGTAATTAGAAAGAAATAGACTGTCATTTGATAATTTTTCCTGTTGTTTATTCAAAGCCCATGGGTTTGACTTGGAACACAGAATGATAGTCCTCAAAAGACAGATGCCGTATCCATGAAATGCACAGCATGAAGTGAAAAATAAACAACCTCTAAAACTGTTCCATATCAAAATAAGTTCTGGCCAGTAGGCTGCAGTGTGCATGGAATCACAAGTGTTAACTTCCCAACTGGAACTTTTTGTTCTCTGAATCAGTACGGGGTTCTGAACAGAGCACTGTTTTGCAGTATTGTCTTTCTTGGGAGAAAAAATCACTGTTGAAATAAGTTCCGGAAAACACACTGCTGTATTCATGGAGTGACTTCAGTTCAATGGCAAGTGAACCGTTTTCTGTTATGTCAATGAGTGATAAAGGGGGGCACCATTTTACTTGGGTGTGCTTGATTGTCTGACCTGATTACGTTTGGGAGATAAATTTGGCCGTAACGGATTTCATAATTCAAAATAAGAAGCTGACTGTATCCAATAATAATATGCAATGTCAACTCATCAGACCGTGTGACAATTGTGCAGGCATGCAATAAATTGCCCGCCTCTATTTTTTTTAGGCGTTCAATAGGCGTGCTGCACGCCTATAGAATGCCAGGCCTGGGGAGCTCAGAAGCTAAAAATAGAAATATTTTCCAATGCCCATATTTCTCAAACCACATAGAACAGAGAACTATTATTTGGTATGAAGCATCCTTAGGACCAGTAGAATGGAATGATAAAAAAAATTCCATCAGTTGTGTCCGGGTGTCCTGTAAAAAAATCAAAATGCGGAGTCATCAAATTTGCAAAAATGAAAAATTTCTCCAGAACCACTGATCAGAATCTTTTGATATTTGTTATACAGTATCCATAGGATAAATGAAAATTTGACTTGAGAAATCATTGGGCCAAAATTCTATACAATTTGCAGGGGAAACATCCTAAAATTTTACTTATTTTAAGGACACAAGATTTCCTGTTCTTGGCATGAATAACTGCCAACAGCATGCAAGGAGTTAATGTTTGGTATACATCATTGTTATGAGGGTCAGATTCAAGATTGTTCAAATCAAATCCCTTGGTTAATATTTGGGCTTCCAGTGGGCCCCGAATTTTAACTTATTGGAATATGGGGGATAATCTTAAAAATCTTCTTCTTCAGACCCACCAGTCAGAATTTTTTGATATTTGGTGTTCAGCATCCTTAGGGAAGTCAGATCTAATTAGTTAAAATCAAGTCTTTGGGTTAATATTTAGGCTTCCTATTGGAGCCTGAATTTTAACTTCGTCCAATTTGAGGAGTAATCTTTAAAAATCTTCTTGAATCTTTTGATATCTGGTATACAGCATCCTTAGAGGGTTCAGATTCAGTTTGTTCAAATAAAGTCCCTGGGTCAATATTTATGTTCCCAATGGGGGGGGGGGGGGGGGGGGTGCAAATTTTAACATAGTGTAAAATTGGTAATATTCTCAAAATCCTCTTCTCCAGAACCACCAGTCAAAATTGTTTGATATTCGGTATACAACATCTTACAAGTTTGTTCAAGTTAAGTTCCTAGGTCGACATTTGGACTCCCTAGTTTTGCATTACTGAAAATCTTATCATTTTACCCATAAAACTGTCACGGTCATGATTAGCCATTGTGCATAAATATGTGACCTTAAACATCAATAAATAAATAAATAAATAAATCATTATTTCTATGGTAGCATCCTTATACTAGAAAAAAAATCATCTGGCATGTTGCGTTAACTAGCCATAGATGCTAATTAAATCATTCTTTGTACGACTGTGGTCAGGTGAGTGCCTCGGGTCCCATGGGGCCTCTTGTTATTTCTAGTCTTCAGCATATTTCGTATGTGAGTTTATTGAGATTTAGTTAGCAATTTAAGCGCATACATGCGTTTAGGCTGCTTGACAGCTGACATATTATGAATCTCTTGACCTTTCTTGTAATATTTTCAGGATTCAACCAAGCCACACCTAGTTTTGGAGGAACTACAAGCAATGGGCCATTGTTCCAGTTTGGTGCTAAGCCAGTAAGATGTTTTTATTTATTCATTTTTATGCACCCGAAAAAATTGGGGGGTGGGGGGGGGGGGTGCTTATAGTCGCTGCCCTGTCTGTCCGTTCGAAACAAAAGGTTTCTGGATGATAACTCTGCTTTGCTTTGATGAATGACCTAATAATTTTGTAACATTTCTACCTACCATGAAGTGGTTTTGATCATTATTGCATTTACCATTCCGAAGTTATGCCCCATGAAAAGTCTCAAAATGGTGAAATCAATGGTTTCCAGATGATAACTCCAGTTCACTTTGATGTACGACATAATTTTGCAATATTATCTATCGTGAAATGCAGGTCAAGTTTGGTTTTCACCGTTATGGCATTTACTGTTCCAGAGTTATGCCCCTTGAAATGTCGCAAAATGGTAAAATCCATTTTTTCTGGATGATAACTCCAGTTCACTTTGATGTACGTCCTTATAATTTTGCAACATTACCACCCACCGCGTCATACAGGTCAGGTTCAATTTTCATCATTATGACATTTACTGTTCCAGAATTATGCCACATGGAAAATGACAAAATGGTAAAATCAGTAGTTTCTAGGGATGTCACGATTATTGATTTCAATAATCGTTAGGTAATAATCGTCAGTTATCGATTAATCGTACTTTTTCTTGTTTGCCTGAACATTTCTTTAAAACTGCTCCGTTTTGACCCCTAGTTTGGACAGTGGTACTGACCAGAATCTTTCATGATTGCTACCAGCTTGTGTATAAGATGTGCCTTTATGCCCCATGACATGAAGTACAAAAGTTGCCACTACGAAGTTCATCCCACACATATGCTCCATTGGGCCAAGGAGCGGGATTAATATAAGTTGGATAACTTGTTCGCCAATCCTTGTAAAACAAATAAGATTAAATAAATGAAGTTCAAAAAGTTGGTGCCACTTTTCGGTAAGAAGAGTAAGAGTTTACAACTTTTTACTGCAAAGAATTACAGAGAACAAAGTTGCAGAGGGAATGAGGGTTGCGGTTATGAGTATTCAAATAATTCGATAATTTATTTTCTTATATTCTTCTTATGAACAGTTGAGACTTACATATTTAGAATCAATAAATCATTAAAATAACATTTGTGGAATTGAGTTTTATTGTTTGTGTAGCATCCAAAATAAACAAAGAAGTGAAAGAACAGCACTGTCAATCGGCCATTATCCTTTTTAGCTCACCTGGCCAAAAAGGCCATGTGAGCTTTTCTTATCACTTGGCGTCCGTCGTCTGGCATCTGTAAACTTTTCACATTCCATCTTCTCTGTAACCGCTGAGCCGGTGTGAACCAAACTTGGCAGGAATGGTCTATGGGAGGTCCTCTACAAACGTTCCTCATTTTGTTCCCGTCGGATAAAAAACATGGCTTCCAGAGGCATTCTTTGATTCTGGTTGGTGGATTTTCAAAAATCTTCTCCTCTGAAACTGCCAGGCCAAATGTTTTGAAACTTCATATAAATGATGACTGGGACCCCTCTACCAACGATCCTCGTTTAATGTTGATCGGGTTGTAAACATGGCCATAATTGCAGCTTATCGTTACTATAGAAACCCTATGGAAAATCACTTTTTCCTCTTCTTCTCTGGAAAATCCGAGGCGATGTGAAAACAAACCTGGCAGGGATAGTCTATGGGAGGTCCTCTACAAACGATGCTCATTTTGTTCCTATGGGTTGAAAAACATGGTCGCCAGAGGCATTCTTTGATTCTGATTGGTGGATTTTCAAAAATCTCTGAAACTGCCAGTCCAAATGTTTTGATACTACACATAAATGATGACTGGGACCCCCTCTACCAACGATCCTCATTTAATGTTGATCGGGTTGCAAACATAGCCACAATTGCGGCTTATAGTTACTATAGAAACCCTATGGGAAATCACATTTTCATCTTCTCCTGAACTACTGAGCCGACGTGAAGCAAACCTGGTAGGGATGGTCTATGGGAGGTCCTCTACAAACAATCCTCATTTTGTTCCCGTTGGTTGAAAAACATGGCCGCCAGAGGCATTCTTTGATTCTGATAGGTGAATTTTCAAAAATCTTCTCTGAAACTGCCAGGGCAAATGTTTTGTTACTTCACATAAGTGATGACTGGGACCCTCTCTACCAACGATCCTCATTTAATGTTGATTGGGTTGTAAACATGGCCACAATTGTGGCTTATAATTACTATAGAAACCCTATGGGAAATCACATTTTCATCTTCTTCTCTGGAACTACTGAGCCGATGAGAGCCAAACTTTGCAGGAATGGTCTATGAGAGGATGGAAATATGTGGCCACCAGAGGCTTTATTCTAATGCTTAACCCAATGACTCTCCTGTCTGCACGAAGATCAGTACTGTCAGCAAAATATTTGTTGTTTGAGAATCTGGTAAAGGTTGGTTCCAGTTTTTTCTCCACTGAGAACTGGGGGAAAAAAAAAAAAATATATTGTGTATACAGTACAAGTCAAAATAAGCTGTAGCATAACTGCAATAATTTAAGAAGACTGCAGCTTCTGCCCTGACACGATCAGAATCTGACATTTTCTGGAAAAGCCATCAGTGAGAGCTTTCCAGAAAATGATGTCAGCTTCTGGTCTTATCAGTGTAGGAAGGTACACATACATAGTTTATAGGATTATCCTACACAACTTATTTTGACTTGTACTGTAAAACAAGTGCAACTGTAGGTTGATATCTTCAGCTGTTATCTAATTATGTTTGATAAATGTTGACAGATTTAGAAAATCTGAGGAAGTTTGTTTATCTTGCAATCATGTCAGCTCAGATGACAGTAATTATTGTATATCTTTTAAGATTCCTGTAACCCTTTTGTTATCCAAAAGCTATTTTGAAAGAGAATACTGTCTGAAAAAATTGTAATTTTCAAAATATTTTAACCCTTTTTTACAGATTTTTATTCCCCCGAAAAAAATTCGGGGGAATCTAGCCGTGACGTCGTCTGTCTGTCCGTCCGGGCATAGACGGAATTCGTGTCCACTCCATAACTTCTTACAGCCTTCAAGGATATTAATGATACTTGGTATTATTATTGCCCACAACCAGAGGGTGTGTCGCGAATAAGGTTGGAATGGCTATCAAGGCTTTTTTCGGGGGAATCAGCCACCCTTTGGTGGCCATCCTCTAGTTTTTGGTTGAAACAGAATTCATAAATGTGTGCATTTTCAAGAAAATCTTCTTTGAAACTACAAGGCCAAATGGTTTCTATAGTTACTATAGAAACCCTATAGGAAATCACATTTTCATCATCTTCTCTGAAAGTACTGAGCCAATGTGAACCAGGCTTGGCAGGCATTGTCTATGAGAGATTCTCTACAACTGTTACTCATTTTATTCCTGTTGGGTTAAAAAACGTGGCTACCAGAAGCATTCTTTGATTCTAATTGGTCAATTTTGAAAACTCTTCTCGTCTGAAACCACAGGACCAAATGTTTTGAAACTTTGCATGGTTGATAACTGGGACACCCTCCACCAACATTCCTCATTTTAATGTTGATCGTTTTGCAAACATGTCCACAATTGTGGTTTATAGTAACTATAGAAAAAACCTATAGGAAATCACATTTTCATCTTCTCTCTGGAACTATTGAGCTGACGTGAACCAAAACTTGGCAAGAATGGTCTGTAGGAGGCCCTCTACAAACGATCCTCTTTTTGTTCCCATTGGCTGGAAAATATGGCCACCAGAGACATTTTATGATTCTGTTTGATGGATTCAAATGTTTTGAAACTTCACGTGATTGAAGACTTGGACACCTTCTACCAATGATCCTCATGTAATTTTGATGTAATGTTGCATGGCCACAATTGCAGCTCATAGTTACCATGGAAAGCCTATGGGAAATCTCATTTTTATATGTATTTCCAGGTGATCGATTACAGGCTCTGTAGAGCCTCTAGTTTTTATTAAAAACATAGCATACAGGGAACAGAAATTAACATATTCCCAATTATCACCATTCTTGTCTTATTTCATAATCCTTTCATAAACATTGAACATTATCCTTTTCATCAAACACAACACACAAGTTAAGCTACAGTGTCATTGACACTTTCATTCAAAATGGCTTCAATGAAACAAAAGCTGAAACAGTTGACCGGTTAATCATTAACGATGCGGTTATGACGGTGACAGGTCATAAAATTTTTAACTGCAGTTAACTGTTCCCATAATAAGTTTTAAAGCCATTAAGCAATGAACATTTTCTTCAATTTCCAAATTGGCTCATCAATAAACGTAGGTGGATCAAGAAGGTGAAGGTATCTGCATATTCATAACGATCGCAAGTCCACACAAATAATGATATGCCATGCTGCTGTGCAGGGTAGCATCACCAAATTCACCCTCTGGAGACCTCGTTTCCAGGTGAGCGATTACAGGCTCTGTAGAGCCTCAAGTTTAAGTGTAATGTCAAAAATATTCATATCACTCATTCATGACCTTTCGTCATGAATATTAATTAGGTATCTGCTTATTCATAACGATCGCAAGTCCACACAAATAATGATATGCCATGCTGCTGTGCAGGGTAGCATCACCAAATTCACCCTCTGGAGACCTCGTTTCCAGGTGAGCGATTACAGGCTCTGTAGAGCCTCAAGTTTAAGTGTAATGTCAAAAATATTCATATCACTCATTCATGACCTTTCGTCATGAATATTAATTATCCAAACAAACTTTTCCACAACTTCAGCCAAGCATGCATATGAATATTAATATGTGTACTGTTGGTTGATTCCAACTTCATCTCGTGTTGACTCTTTGTCTTTCTGTGTGTATTTGACTATTTGTGAATAAATACATAGCTCTATCGTTATTTCGACACATGGAATGAAAAACATGTTACATAATTGCATATAATGGGACAAATAATGGGACAAAAATCACAATGCTGCATTGATCTGCATGAAAGAAGAAAATAACGATTAGTCGATGATCAAAACAATAATTGATTATGCGTATGACCAACGGTTAACTGATTATTTGCGCAACCCCCCACCCCCAATGGTTTCCGGATGATAACTCTAGTTGGCTTTGATGACCTTATAATTTTGCAACGTTATTATATACCATGAAATGCAGGTCAAGTTCGATTGCCATTGCTATGACACTTGCCATTCCAGAGTTATGTCCCTTGAAAAGTCAGAAAATGGTAAAATCAATGGTTTTGGGAGGGTAACTCTAGTTCACTTTACAACCTTATAATTTTGCAACATTAATACCTACCATGAAATGTAGGTCAAGTTTGATTTTCACCATTAATGCATTTACCATTCCAGAGTTATTCCCCATGAAATGGGGGCAGAATGGTAAAATCATAAAACATTTCTTACGGTATCTTGTTGGGGGTGCGGCTCAGTAGGTACAGGTGCTTGCATCAATCCAAGAGGTCCTCGGTTTGAATCCCACCTGTGGCAACCACGTTGTGTCCTTGGGCAAGACACTTCACCTCCATTGCTCATGTGGGGCACACTGTGTGTTATGTACTATGGCGTACGGCACGTCGATGGTACACCTGTCTTCAGCCAATGCTAACCCTTCTTGTGTGGAGTTGGTATGTTGGGGTGCTGACAGTTGCATGGTGGTTCTCTCTGGGTACTCCGGCTTCCTCCACCTGCAAAACTATCATGGTCATGATTAGCTATTGTGCAGATATATGTGATCTTAAATACCAATAAATAAATAAATTATGGTATCGCTATATGGCTATCGCTTTATATGTAAGGACATATTAAGGCATTTTCCCACTAAATCTTTCTTATCTGCTTTGGCTCTATTTTGTCAGTCTTGTTTCTCTGAAAACTACAAAATCAGTTATCACCCTCAGAAAGTCGCCAATAAAGAAATGGATGACATCAAAAACTCTTGGCATTCTATTTTTAGCTTAACTTGACAAAGTCAAGATAAGCTATTGCCATCACGCATGCGGAAGTCTGTTCACATTTTCCTTTAGCCCAAGCCCAAAACCCGAAAACCTTTAGCACAGTCTACAGGTCATATTTATTGAGGAATTTCATTGTAACATGGTGGGTTGACTTCATATAATGTCTAGATGAGAAAGTCCCCTTTTGGACGTGATTGGGCAACTGTGATGGCTACAGGGGCCCGAAGCCCGAAAACCTTTAGCACAGTCTACAGGTCATATTTATGAAAGGATTTCATTGTAACTTGGTAGGATAATTCCAAATAATGTCTACATGAGAACATTCCCTTTTGGTCACGATCATTCAGCCTTTATGGCTACCCAAGCCCAAAGACCTTTAGCATAGTCTATAGGTCATATTTATGGAAGGATTTCATTGTAACTTGTTAGGTTGACTCCATATAATGCCTTGATGATGACATCCCCTTTTGGTCGTGATTGGTCAACTCTGATGACTACAGGTGCCCGAAGCTCGAAAATCTTGAGCAGAGTCTTCAGGTCATATTTATGAAGGGATTTCATTGTAACTTCGTAGGATCACTCCAGATGATGCCCAGATGAGAATGTCCCCTTTTGGTTGCGAGCATTTAACCATTATGGCTGCCCAAGCCCGAAGCCTGAATACCTTTAGCACAATCTACAGGTCATATTTATGAAGGGATTTCATTGTAACTTAGTAGGTTTGCCTTCATATAATGTCTAGATGAGAACGTCCCTTTTTGGACACAATTGGGCAATTGTGATAGCTACAGGAGCCCGAAGCCCAAAAACCTTTAGAACAGTCTACAGGTCATAATTATGAAGGGATTTCATTGTAGCCCGGTAGGATGACTCCAAATTATGTCTAGATGAGAACGTCCCCTTTTGGTTGCGATCATTCAGCCTTGATGGCTGCCCGAGCCCAAAATTCTTTAGCATAGTTTATAGGTCGTATTTATAGATAGATTTCATTGTAACTTGTTAGGTTGACTCCATCTAATGCCTGGATGATGACGTCCCCTTTTTGGTCGTGATTGGTCAACTGTGATGGCTACAGGTGCCCGAAGCTCGAAAATCTTGAGCACAGTCTACAGGTCATATTTATGAAGGGATTTCATTGTAACTTCGTAGGATCGCTCCAGATGAGAATGTCCCCTTTTGGTTGCGATCATTCAACCATGATGGCTGCCCGAGCCCAAAGCCCTAAAACCTTTAGCACAGGCTACAGGTCATATTTTATTTATGAAGGGATTTCATTGTAACTTGGTAGGTTGACTTCATATAATGTCTAGATGAGAACGTCCCCTTTGGGCGCAATTGGGAAACTTGACGGCTACAGAGGCCCAAAACTTGAAAACCTTTAGCACCGTCTACAGGCTATATTTATGAAGGGATTTCAATGTAACTTGATAGGATGACTCGTTTTGGAATAATTTCACTGTAACTTGGTAACTTTCGTTGATATACTTTAACTGAGAGGGCCACATACATGAACTGTGAGGTCATATTAACCCACACCAGTTCCGCTTTACTAGTAAAATAGGACCCAGTCACCAATGCTTGGGGTGAAAGTCCTCTAAAATGGGCAACATGTTGATCAACGATTGACTAAACTTGACTTCATCTCCATGTTGTGTCACGATTAGCCATAGTGCATAAATATGTGACGTTAACCACCAACAAACAAACAAACAAACATATTAACCCACCCCTCAGCTCTTCAGTAAGTGTACACCTCAAATTATTTTTATCAAAAACATAGCATACAGGGAACAGAAATGAACATATTCCCAATTATCACAATTCTTGTCTTATTTCATAATCCTTTCATAAACATTGAACATTATCCTTTTCATCAAACACAACACACAAGTTAAGCTAAAGTGTCATTGACACTTTCATTTTATTTTTGCAGGCTGAACCAGCTGGAACAAATGCTGTTGCTCCTCAAGCTCCAAGTTCAGGATTTGCATTTGGTCAGACTGCCAGTCCTGCTGCTCCAGCACCTGCTGCAAATGCTACTGGTGGATTCAATTTTTCTGCTACTCCATCTTTCAATTTTTCAAGTACAGCAGCCCCTAATCCACAAGGTGGTGGAATTGGTACCTTCAATTTTGGGTATGTACAAAATAACTGGATTACTAAACATGTTACTGTAATTGCATTTGTGCCAGAGTTTAAAGGAAATACCACCTCTAAATTTTTTAAAATATTTTGGAATTTGTTTCAGGACTTCAATTTCAACAGCACTTGAGCTTTTTAGCTCACCTGACGTTCAGTCAGGAGAGCTGTAGTGATCACTCGCCGTCCGTCGTCCGTGAACATGGTGTTTGCGTCTTCTCCTCCCAAACCGCTGAACCACTTTAATTGATATTTGAGATAATAGTTTGTTATGACATCGCAATTTGATTTTGTTCAAATCAAGTTGCATCGACCCTCGGTAGGGCAAAAAAGTGTGCTTAAATCTTTAAAAATCTTCTTATGAACCTGCAGTAGCAGAGACTTGATATTTGGTGTGCAGCTTCCTTTTGAGGTGTAGACTCAGATTTGTTCAAGAGAAGTTCGAGGAGCTATATTTGCCTTTGTTATGGGAGGGGCAAGAATTTTCGCCCCACCAAAAATTTCTATTTTCCAAACCGAGAGGCAGATTTGAACCAAATTTGATATGAGGGCTCATTGGGTCATAAGTATTTAATTTATACCCAATTTTTTTTTCCGTTGCCCCATGGGAACTGCAGGAGCTAAAAATAGAAAAAAATTAAAATGCCCATATCTCCAAAACTACACGGCACTGAGAATTCTTATATGGTGTGAAGCTTCCTTAGGACCAACAGAATGGAATGGTAAAAAAAATTGCTATCGATTTTATCATGGGGTACTTTTTTCGGACTTTGAAAAAGTGCTGAGTCGGCATTATTTAACACTGTGAGTGATGGGAAAAACATTTAAGACTACTTTTCTCCCAGACCACTGCTCCAAAAGCTTTCAAATTTCACGTATAACATCTTTGGAAGATTCTTTCACATGTTTATTGAAATCAGATCCCTGGGTCCATATTTGGGCTGTCTATGGGAGCCCAAATGTTTAAATTAGTGCAGTATGAGGAATATTCTTTACAAATCTTCTTCTTCAGATCTACCAATTAGAATCTTTTGATATTTGGTATGCAGCATGCATTGGGTGGTGAGATTCACATGTGTTCAAGCCATGTCCCTAGGTTCATATTTGGGCTCCCTGTGGGAGCTCGATTTGTAACTTGGTTCAAAATGAGGAATTTTCTTTAAAAATCTTCTTCTTCAGATCCAGCAATCGGAATGTTTTGATATTTGGTATGTAGCATCCTTAGGGGGGTGAGATTCAAGTTTGTTCAAGCCATGTCCCTAGGTCCATATTTGGGCTCATTGAGGGAGCTCGAATTGCAACTTAGTTCAAAATGAGGAAGTTTCTTAAAAAATCTTCTTCAGATCCAGCAGTCGGAATGTATTGATATTTGGTGTGCAGCATCCTTAGGGGGATGTGATTCAAGTTTGTTAAATCCAAGTCCCTGGGTTCATATTTGGGCTCCCTGTAGGAGCTTGATTTGTAACTTAGTTCAAAATGAGGAATTTTCTTTAAAAGTCTTCTTCTTCAGATCCAGCAGTCGTAATATTTTGATATTTGGTATGCAGCATCCTTGGGGGAGGTGAGATTCATGTTTGTTCAAGCCAAGTCCCTGGGTTCATATTTGGGCTCCCTGTGGGAGCCTGAATTACAACTTAGTTCAGTATGAGGAATATTCTTCAAAAATCTTCTTCACATCCACCAGCCAGAATCTTTTGATATTTGGAAAACGGCATCCCACTAGATGTGAGATTCAAGTTTGTTCAAGCCAAGTCCCTGGGTTCATATTTGGGCTTCCTATGGGAGCCCGAATTATAACTTAGTTCAATATGAGGAATATTCTTTAAAAATAATTTTTTTTTTAGATCCACTGGTCTGAATCTTTGGATATTTGGTGTAAGCTTTTCTAAGGAGGGGCAGCTGCAACTTGTTGAAATCAATTCCCTGGCTTTTATATTCAGGCAACCATGTCAGGTGAGCGCCCTCAGGCCCCCTCGGGCCTCTTGTTATATGTAGTTCTTCCAGGTGAGCGATTACAGGCTCTTTAGAGCCTCTAGTTAATGTTGTCATCAGCTCTTTACCAGCTGCAGGCAGATCTTCCTACCAGATCCATAAATAATCTTTTCCAGAGGAATGCTGTAATTCTGGATTTTTCTCTCAACTTGACTAAGACAAACTGAGCTATTGCCGCCACTTCTCTTCTGTTGGCTTTCGTACATACGTATGTATGTCCACAATTTCCTTTGGCACACTGCACAGGTTGCATTTATGATCAGATCGCTTTGAAACTTGGTATGCTTATTATACCCCCGCTTCGAAGAAGTGGGGGCTATATAGGAATCGCCCTGTACGTCCGTCCGTCCGTCCGTCCGTACGTCCGTCCGTACGTCTTTCCGGACATGAAATTCTTGTGTGCGCAACTCCTCCTACATTTATCAATCAATTTGGACAAAACTTTTCAGACATCATCACTACTAAGTGAACATGCGCATATTCCAAGATTTTTGATCTGCGACAATTTTAACCAGGTTATCTCCTTTTGACTTAGATTTATTATGTCTTTCCGTTCGAACAAATTCTTGTGTGCTCAACTCCTCCTACATTAATGAACCGATTTTGATGAAACCTTTCAAACATCATCTCTACTAAGTGAACATGTGCATATTCCAAACTTTTTGATCTGCGACAATTTTAACCAGGTTATCTCTCTTGAACTTTGATTTAATATGGGTTTCTGCATGAAATTCTTGTGTGCGCAACTCCTCCTACATTTATCAATCAATTTGGACGAAAGTTTACAGACATCATCACTACTAAGTGAACATGCGCATATTCCAAAATTTTTGAGCTGTGGCAATTTTAACTAGGTTATCTCCCTTTAACTTAGATTTATTATGGGTTTCTACATGAAATTCTTGTGCATGCAACTCCTCCTACATTTATCAATCAATTTGGACAAAACTTTTCAGACATCATCACTACTAAGTGAACATGCGCATATTCCAAGATTTTTGGTTGGCGACAATTTTAACCAGGTTATCTCCCTTTGACTTAGATTTATTATGTCTTTCCGTTCGAACAAATTCTTGTGTGCGCAACTCCTCCTACATTAATGAACCGATTTTGATGAAACCTTTCAAACATCATCTCTACTAAGTGAACATGTGCATATTCCAAACTTTTTGATCTGCGACAATTTTAACCAGGTTATCTCTCTTGAACTTTGATTTAATGTGGGTTTCTGCATGAAATTCTTGTGTGCACAACTCCTCCTACATTTATCAATCAATTTGGACGAAAGTTTACAGACATCATCACTACTAAGTGAACATGCGCATATTCCAAAATTTTTTAGCTGTGGCTATTTTAACTAGGTTATCTCCCTTTAACTTAGATTTATTATGGGTTTCTACATGAAATTCTTGTGCGTTCAACTCCTCCTACATTTATCAATCAATTTTGACGAAACCTTTCAAACATTATCACAACTAAGTGAACATACGCATATTCCCAAATTTTTGATCTGCGACAATTTTAACCAGGTTATCTCCCTTTAACTTGGATTTATTATGGGTTTTCAAATGGGATTCTTGTGTGTGCAACTCCTCCTACATTAATGAACCGATTTTGAATACATGTTGCACATTGTAAATGTGTTTTTCCAAATGTAAACCATATATGTGTGGGCTCTTTAAGTATTCAGTGCTGTTCTGTGGAAGGCCACATGCAAATACAAATTTCAACAACAAAAAATGATCTTTATGTATACATTTCCTTATGGCCTTCGCCTACATGATCAGAAGTGCATTCCTCTAAAAACCCAAAGCGGGGGTATTAATCACCTTCAGTGATAGTTCTAGTTTGGGGTGACCTTCAGATGGGAGCTATCGATTTTCTTCCATTTACGGCAAAAAATGTTGCTGCTGGCAACGAGCTTTGAACTTAGTTTAGTCAGGCATCAATATATTCCTTTGGCACACCCTACGGGATACATTTATGATCAGATCGGTTTGAAACTTGGTATGTTTGTTTGGGGTGAGTCAAATCAGTTTGAAACTTGGTATGCTTGTTTGGGGTTACCTCTGGATGGGACCTATCGATTATCTTCCATTTCCATCAAAAAATGTTGACGCTGGCAATGACCTTCAATGAACTAAGTGCACTTATGCATCAATATTTCCCTTTGGCACACCCTACAGGGCACATTTATAATCTGATCAATTTGAAACTTGGTATGCTTGTTTTGGGTGTCCTGTAGATGGGAGCTATTGATTTTCTTCCATTTCCGTCAAAAACGGTTGCTGCAGGCAATGGCCTTTGAACTAGTTTAGTTAGACCTCAATATTTCCCTTTGGCACACCCTGCAGGGCACATTTGCAATTGGATTTCTTTTAAACCTGGTATCGAACTCATGGGCACATCCACTTTTTAGTTGGATTAGTTTCCTGTGATTATTTGTTGATTTGTTATATACGAGCACTTATTTAAAAATCATTACAGTTAAATTGCTACTCTTTGAGTACCTCGGAGGCTGCATGACCAGTTAACTGATATTCAGATGATTGCATGCTAATTATAAATGCTCTCGCGCATTATATTATTAAAAAGGCTAACGCTTTATTGTATTTTGTGGACCTTGAAATTATAATCTATTTCGGGGTGGTCCATGTTGGAGCCTGTTAATCATACCTACTTCCATTTCTAGATCCAGGTTTGTTTATGGGGGACTTTTTCTCATTCTCAGATATGCCATCCTAATTTTGGGGGCTTAGTCCAGACTTATTTTTTTTTTTTTTTATTGGTGTTTAACCCTTTACCTAACATGAAAAGCAGACGACACTTGCAAATAAAATTCTTGAATAAATAATTTTTTTCATTTTTTGTCTCAAAAACATAGGTTATGACCCCTCATTGGAACGAGATCGACAAGGTCGTTCCAAAGAGGGGTCATAACCTATGTTTTTGAGACAAAAAATGAAAAAATAATGAAAATTAATTGGAGATTTTTGAGAATAGCGCTGGCCGGTTTTGGCCGTTATGTTGGGTAAAGGGTTAAGGTCACATATTTATGCACAATGGCTAATCATGACCGTGACAGTTTTACGGGTGGAGGAAGCTGGAGTACCTGGAGAGAACCACCGAGCAACGGCGAGCAACTGTCAGCTCCCCAACATACTAACTCCACACAAGCAGGGTTAGCATTGGTTGAAGACAAGTGCACCATCGACGTGCACTACGCCTAAAGTACACAATGCAACCGTGCCCCCACGCGGGCAATGGAGATGAAGTGTCTTGCCCAAGGACACAATGCGGTTGCCGCAGGTGGGATTCGAAGCGAGGACCTCTTGGCTTGCAACCTGCACCTCTACCTACTAAGCCACCACGTCCGGACTAGCCTTAAAAATTAGGAATTAAGTTACTTTCTATTTAGCATAGACCTTCATGCTTAGAATAAGGAATTTCTTAAATTGGGCTCCTTATTTAGGATATGTATGTCTTTTCTATTACTGTATAGAGAGACATGCATGTATTTCCTAATTATTCTAATTTCCTTTCATCATGGTTTGCAGGATTGGAACTATTTCGGAAGTTCTAGGCCCTCCACCTTTTTACGATTAAGCTAAGTCTGGGCCATTGGTTTAATTTTCGGTTTTGCATGCAAATTTTGGGGATTGAGTGGGCAAAATTTGTGTTTGGCCCTCGATATTTTTGAGTTAGCACCAGCTAAGTCTGGGCCCTTGGTAAGTATAAAAATATACAAATTACTGTAAATTTATAATGTTTATGATGATTACGTGTTTTGACCTCTATTTGTGACCTTGATTTTGATATGGTTTTGATTCAGAAGTTTTTATGTGACACTTTCTGGTGGTGTTACAGCTGAGACATAAATTTTCTCCTGATAACACAGTTATCGACTGTACTTGAAAAAGTTAATGTACATACAGCTTCTTTTTTTTCTGTTTCATCTTGAAATCTCATTCCACTGAGAAGTAATGGACTAGTCACAAAAATATTAGTGCTGCCGCGGTTAAGACTTTTTTCTGACCGGTTAACCAGCGTGTTTGACCGTGGTTAACCGTGGTTAACTGCATTTAAGGTACCTATATTTGTAGCGTGTTCTTACTTCAACTGTAACTATTATATCGGGCCGGCCAGTGTTATTTACATTGACTATAAATAATAATAAAGAAGTAATCTATTTAGTCGTTGTTGTTCAATCGGTGCATGTGTTTACATCAGTGCATGTACCGGAAATCAACAGGTTTGTGGGGCCAATATGGATGAAAGCATACAAAATACAAAATCATCAAAATAACAACGAGAAAATAAATAATAACACATTAAATGTTTGCCAGCAATACCTGGAGAGACGTATTTATTCCATGAACTCCAATTCACTGATGTGTAATGTCCGGTTATAAATTACGCACACGTGCTCCAGGTAAAGTTAGTTTCAATAGCACCAACAATGCTTAAGTGGGACAACAATTTGAAAATACTTTGCGCTGTAACCTGTGCATTTGTTGTATTTTTATTGGTTTTTCCCGGAACGTTCTCGCATTCCAGAAAAACCAACTTAATCACAACAACTGCGCAGGTTACGGCGCAAATGGTGCTCTGATTCTGAAACTATGAAGTTTCAGTCAGAAATGAGCGTTGGATTTTCTTGACAGCGATGAAGACATTGGGGTGATAAACAAACAACGAAAAACAAATAAATGCGAGTATTTTTTAAATCTTTAATAATAATTTTCCTTTATTCTTTTATCTTATTCACCACGAGGTAACTCGTGAAAACTTACCTATTTCCGTTGCATCCCAAACTGCCCCAAATTGGCAAAACGTAACTTGCAACTAATTCTTTTTGACTGCAAAAATTTAAAAATGGGGGTGCGACTTATACATGGGCTTTAGGCAAATAGACTTATACACGGGGGCGACTTATACACAGACATATACGGTGAGTATAGTGAATGTAAGGTTAACCGGTTAAAACATTTTCTTGACCGGTCAAAGTTTTAACCACAGGTTAACCGGTTATCTGGATAACCGCGGCAGCACTAAAAAATATTAACCTGAAAGCTGATTTCTACATTTGATCTCAGTGTGTGACCTTGACTCTAGGATCTTTATGTGGAAGTGTTTTTAGGACATACAATCTGGGGGGCGTCATCAGAACAGATTAAAATAATGTTAGACTAAGGTCCTGGAAAGTGTAAGAAAAATCCCAACTAAAGTCCTTGAAAGTCCTGGATTTCTTTTTTTCGGAGGTGTATGAAACCCAACTGAGATAAGCCCTATTTTATTAGCTTAACTTGACAAAGTCAAGATAAGCTATTGCCATCACACTTGCGGAAGTCTGTGAGTCTTCGTCTGTCAGTCTGTTCACATTTTCTTTGGCACAGGCTACACCCTGTAGTTCTTGTCCGATCATCTCCAAATTTCATATGCAGGTTCGAGGTCATGTCCAGATGAGAACATCCCCTTTTGGTCGCGATCGGTCAAGAGCCAGACACCTGAAAACCTTTAGCACAGTCTACAGGTCATATTTATGAAGGGATTTCATTGTAATTTGCAGACCTTTCCATGAGCACAGTGAATGTGAGTAATGAGGAGCTCTCCTTCAAATACTCATAGGAGAGTGGCGAGTAGCTCACCTAGATTTTCTTAGGCTAGTTGTGTCACAACATCAATTAAGAGCTCTTTTGGACTATGGTATACTGTTGGACTTCTATGAATGAGGTTCTGATTTCGATCCCCGTCTTGGAAGACCCCTGTTGTGTCCTTGGGCAAGGCACTTTATCCCGGTTGCCTACATGGGAGCACGTTGACGCCATATACTAAGGCGTACTGCACGTTGATGGTGCACATGTCTTCAAATGCTGTAAGCCTGCTTGAGCGGTGCTTGAACAGAGTTAGAAAGTTGAGGAGCTGACAGTTGCTCATTGATGCTCGGTGGTTCTCTCCATGTACTCCGGCTTACTCCACCCATAAAACTGTCACGGTCACAATTAGCCATTGTGTACAGGTAAATAAATAAAAAAGAGCTGTTTTGATCAAACTGTTTTATTTAATAAACAATAGTGAATATAAACTTCGTCACATTGTCATACTCTGAAACAACATCGAAGGCTAAGTTAGCCATTAAAATGATTTCGGTCGTTCTTTTGAAGACACGATGATGAGTAATTGTTATTCATCATCATCATCTTCGCAAGAAGGACAGAAGTCATCATCACTTTCACCGGACCCACAGTCATCTGAATCAAGTTCAGCAGGATCAGTTATTATGTGATAGCCATGATAGCTAAGTTAGCCCTTAAAATGATGATGATTTCTGTCCTTTTGAAGACACGATGATGATTAACAAAACGACCTAGATATGGTTCGTCAAAATGAATATAAAATAAGACGATATAAATTGGGACATACTATAAAGAGGACATGGAACAGAAACTCGAGGAAATATTCTAGCACTACTTTCTCTGGTTACGTGACGTTTCGTCCCAAAACCAGTTCGTCCCGGACGTTTCACCCCAAACTTGAAGCCAGGACGATTCATCCCAAATGTCTGATTGAATCGTCCCAATGTAAATTCCGCTCCTAAAGCAGAAAATTATCTCGTATATCAGTACTGATGCACTCGGAACCCCCACCCACCCCTCTCCCCAGTTGAGTATCCCTATGGGAACACTCATTCCGTCGGCCGGTGACCAGTTTTAACTGCTGATTCATCTTAATCCAGTGTTGTTGTTTTTTATATCGATCTGTCTTATTTATCATGGGACAAAACGTACTGGATGAATCGTCCCACTAGGACTGCGATGCTCTTGACCCTTTCTGCTAGCAGCGGGCATGGGTTCCTGACAGCATTGGTTTCAAATCCCTTTTGTTGGTGACAACTTGCCCCTCAAAAGCCGGTCAACTCGCCCCAAACCAGGGGTGACCTGACCTGAAAAGATATGCGGGGGAGGGGACAAGTTGACTTGTAACCATTTCAGCATTGTTTTATCTCTCAAGGGACAGCTAGAAATATTCACCAACTTTTCACTATTTCTCATTCTTTAATTAGACTAATAATAATATTTTAAGCTTGAAATTGGAAAAGAGCACGCCGGACAGTACCGCATTGGGAACCGGGTCGAATATTCATTGAGTTTATAATAACCTCTGTAGACATCCAGAAAAATCCTCAAGTCCATTTATGACTCAAATTGTAATGATTTCTTTTATATTTTACTTGCAGTCTCTTGTGCTCTCTTATGGTCTCATTTTAATGAGACCTGTAAAAATTACCGGAAACAAAATCCCTGTTATACAATGCCCTTATGATGCTATGCGACACATACATATTCGTTATTTGTAATAAATTTGCTGTTTATTATTGACCCAAACTCTCCCAATTTTATGATTTTTCAAGGCATGCAACAGGGAGCTCGCCATAAAATGACTTTAGACGTGAATGAGGTGCGCGCGAGCTGTTGCTCGCCTCTCATGGAAAGGTCTGAACTTGGTAGAATGACTTCATATAATGTCTAGATGCGAACTTCCCCTTTTGGTTGCGATTGGTCAGCTGAGACTGCTGGGAGAGCCAGAATCTCGTAAACCTTTAACACAGTCTACAGGTCGTATTTATGAAGGGATTTCATTGTAACTTGGTAGGATGACTCCGTATGATGTCTAGATAAGAACGTCCCATTTTGGTCGCGATCAGTCATCCATGATGGCTGCAAGAGCCCAAAACCCTGAAAACCTTTAGCACAGTCTACAGGTCTTATTTATGAAGGGATTTCATTGTAACTTGGTAGGATGACTCTGTATAATATCTAGATGGGAACGTCCCCTTTTGGTCACGATCGGTCAACCGTGATGGCTACGTGAACCCAAAGCCCGAAAACCTTTAGCGCAGTCTACAAGTCATATTTATGAAGGGATTCGGAGTTATGATGTTGGGGAGCTGGCAGCTGCTTGTCGTTGCTCGGTGGTTCTCTCTGGGTACTCCGGCTTCCTCCACCCGTAAAACTGTCACGGTCATGATTAGCTATTGTGCATAAGTATGTGACCTTAAACACCAATAAATAAATAAATAATAAATATGAAGGGATTTTATTGTAACTTGGTAGGATGACTGTTTTATGTCCAGATGAGAATGTCCTATTTTGGCCATGACAGCCGCACAGGCACTTGACCCAGATTTGTTTAGCACAGTCTGTAGTTCATATTTATGAAGCAGTTTCATCGTAACTTGGAAGGATAACTTGGTATGATGTCTAGATGACACCTGTATGTTGGCCATGGTCGGTCATCCATTACTGCTTCCTTGTCACTTGACCTAGATTCCTTTAGCACAGCTTACAGTTTGTTTTTATGAAGGGATTTCATTGGTGGTATAACTTGGTATGATATCTAGATGAGACTCTCCTATTTAGGTCATGATCAGTCAACCATGACCGCTGAATTGTCTTGTGAACTAGATTCCTTTAGCAAAGTCTACGAGATATATTTATGAAAGGATTTCACTGTTACTTAGTAGAATGACTCGTTTTGGAATGATTTTACTGTAACTTGGTAACGTTTGTTGACATACATTAGTAGAATGACTCATTTTGGAATGATTTTACTATAAATTGGTAACGTTTGTTGACATACATTAACTGTTAGGGCCACATCAAACCCAGGGCTAAATTATTATACCCCCACTTTCGCTGAAAATGGGGGTATACTGGATTACATGCGTCCATGTGTCTGTCTGTCCGTCCGTGTGTGAGTCCGTCCGAGAATATTCATAACTTTCATAACTTAAGTAAATTATTATTTTCTATAATATTTGTTGATCATAGGTATGCCCACACTGGGTTTTTTTTTTTTTTTTTTTTTTTTTTTTTTTATCACTTGTTGACTTAGAAATTGTAGGAAATAGATAGACATTATTTGTCTTTTCAGCCTGTATCTCTGGTAGGTATGGGTTATTGGATTTCAGTGAAATATGGCATGCAGTTTGCCTATGACAAAGGCTTCTGCCTCATTGCAAAAAACTTCTGAATACCAAACAATTTACCATACCTTTTGACTTAGAAATTGTTGAAAACTTTCGAAGAAAATGGGGGAGGGGGAGTATACTGGATTAGGGTTATCAGATTTCAGTGAAATATGGCATGCAGTTTGCCACGACAAAAGCTTCTGCCTCATTGCATAAAACTTCCAAACACCAAACAATTTACCATCCCTTTTGACTAAGAAATTGTTGAAAACTTTCGAAGAAAATGGGGGGAGGGGGTGGGGGGTATACTGATTTAGGGTTATCAGATTTCAGTGAAATATTGCATGCAGTTTGCCACGACAAAAGCTTCTGCCTCATTGCATAAAACTTCCAAACACCAAACAATTTACCATACCTTTTGACTTAGAAATTGTTGAAAACGTCCGGAGAAAATGGGGGGGGGGGGGGGGAGGTTACTCTGGATTGCGTCTGCCCATCTGTGCATCCGTCCGTCAATCCGTACGAGAATATTCATAAATAATATTTGTTAGTCATAGGTATGCCCACACTAGGCGGTACACCACGTGGGGGTATGCACCGGACAACAGTCCAGTTCTTGTTTAGTACAGTCTACACTCAAATTATTCTTATTGAAAACATAGCCATCAGCGAACAGAAATTAACATATTCTGAATTATCACAGTTCTCGTCTTATTTCATAATCCTTTCATAAACATTGGAACATTATCCTTTATCAAACTCTACACACTGTCAAGTTAAGCTACAGTGTTATTGACAATTTCATTTACTTTCATTAGGGAGTGTGGTGGCTCGGTGGTTAAGGCATTGAACTTCAAACTGAAAAGTCCACAGTTCGATCCCTGCCAGGGTTGATTGTGTTGTCTTTGTGCTTGGAGGCACTGTGTACTAAGGCATACTGCCCGTCAGTGGTGCACTTGTTTTCAACCAGTGCTAACCCTGCTTACGCTGAGTTAATCCGTTGGGGAGTCCGATAGTTACTTGTCATTCATCAGTGGTTCTCTCTGGGTACTTCGGTTTCCACAACCCATAAAACTGGCTGGCATGAAGTGACTCTGGCTGTCGAAAGTGTCAATAAACCCCACTAAATAAATAAATTTACTTTCATTGACAAAGACGATGATCCAGCTCTCGATCACCTGTTATCCTCTAGAATGTGTTGAAAGTTGTTTATGACCTGGACAGCTAAAATAAAATTTTAAAAACTAATTTGTTTTTCTTATCTTCATAGTGCCACACCATCAGCAGATGGAAGAAAAATAAAAAAAGCTGTCAGAAAAATCAACAGAAAGTGAATGGAACACTCAACTGGCATTGGTTTCACAGAAGTATGAATAGAGAACAGAAGTGAAGACCAAGACTTGATGCATGTTGCTTCACTGTTGGTGCAAATATTATCAAGTGAACTTGAGTGTTTTGACATCTGTGATGGAATCTCCTTCAGTATTCTTTTTGGCAAGTTTTTAAGAATTTTTTTATACTGGAGCAGAGTTTCATCGTAAGGGTGGTAACTAGGCAAATGATCAGAATTTTTGTAGTAGTTCTGCTACTTGTTCTGCTGTCCAGACCTCCTGGGATATACCTAAAGTAGGTAGAATAAGTATGAATAATTGACAAAACTTGAGAAGGAGGGGTGGGAGTGGAGTGGCTCAGTAGGTAGAGGTGCTGGCTGCAAGCCGAGAGATCCTCAGTTGGAATCCCACCTGCAGGCGGCAACCACGTTGTGTCCTTCGGCAAGACACTTCATCTCCATTGCCCACATGGGGGCACGATGGCGTTGTGCACTAAGGCGTACTGCACGTCGATGGTGCACTTGTCTTCAACCACTGCTAACCCTGCTTGTGTTGAGTTAGTATGTTGGAGAGCTGACAGTTGCTTGGTGGTTCTCTCAGGGTACTCCGGCTTCCTCCACCCGTAAAACTGTCACGGTCATGATTAGCCATTGTGCATAAATATGTGACCTTAAAACACCAATAAATAAATAAATGAGAAGGAGGGGGAGGGTCTGTAAGCTGAAAATATGGAAGATATGGAATGAGTGTTCATCTCTATGATATTTTTGGAATGAATTTGGGAAATTGTCACTTTGACAGGCCACTAGTCTCTGGATGGAGAATTTTGAGTGAGTTTCATAAATACCAGCCAAGGTGAACTTGATTCAGCTGTGATATTTTTAACAAAATTTTGTTGCCAGCAAACAAATACCTTTATGTGATTGCTTTAATGTGATTAGTGATGGGCGGTATTTTGGTATACCGATTATAATCGATAGTTTTCAGTACCAACATAATCGGTATACCAAAAAGTAGGTTTTACCCTGGTATGCAAATTTCAACTTGCTTATCATGATTTACAGGAAGTGATTTTACTTCACTGGTGCGGATTATTGTTGGTTTAAATTTTGGTCTTTTCCTTTTTTATTGCCCTGTCTGTCCACACAGGCTATGTAACGTTCATTATTTTTCTTTCCCAACTCTTCCAAGTGGGTTGTCTCAACAGTTGCCATTATTACAAAAGCGATTGAATATTGTTTACTTCAAATTTGTAACAAGTTAGAGGCGATTTCAGAGTCTCGTGCCTCAAGGTCAAGGTCACTGTTACTATAAATAGAGTATTTATTTGACAAATTGGTTTCCGGGCAATAACTTTAGTTCTATTTGACGCACTTTTACCAAACTTATACCAGAGGTTACCCTATAGGAAGGGAAGACACCTATTGATTTCAGAGTCTGGGACTCCAAGGTCAAGGTCACTGTTACTATAAATAGAAAATTTTATGACAAATTGGTTTCTGGGCAATAACTTTAGTTCTATTTGACGCACCTTTACCAAACTTATACCAGAGGTTACCCTATAGGAAGGGAAGACACCTATTGATTTCGGAGTCTGGGACTCCAAGGTCAAGGTCACTGTTACTATCAATAGAATATTTTGTGACAACTTGGTTTCTGGGCAATAACTTTAGTTCTATTTGACGCACCTTTACCAAACTTATACCAGAGTTTACCTTATAGGAAGGGAAGACACCTATTGATTTTGGAGTCTGGGACTCCAAGGTCACTGTTACTATAAATAGCTTATTTCTTTAGAATTTAATGTCAAAACTCGACTTCTGGATCTGAGATCCTCATGTTGGATTTTTTAAGTGTTGAGGCATGCTAATTTTAATACTTCTCATGATTAAGTGAGGCATGTGAACGCACACTTCAGAATCTGGGGATAGCTGTGAAGAAAATATTACTAAGACTGCTCCGAGTCTTCTTTTTGAAGTCAAGAATTACACCCGAAATTTCCATTACATTCACCAACAAAATGTCATCTAATTAGAGTGAAAATTTGTTAGTGGATGTATGGTCTTTCAGGCAGATGTGTGGGACAAAGTTACTTGCAAACGTTTCATCCCTATATGTTGTTTGGTTCATCGCAATAAAAAATAATAGGTGTAATGGTATACCACAGTATCATTTTCTTAATACCAAGGTATTTAATTATCCCAGTACCGCTCATCGCTAACTGTGATGCCTCATAATGGCAGAGTTCTGAACTACTCATCAAACCTTTTTAACATATCTGCATTGTTATATTTTATAGGAGACTCTCCCATAAATTGTAACAGTGCAAATTTTTTCAGACTTCATAATTTCCCTTTGAATATAATTTGAAGCACATCCACAGAATGTGAAGCCTTTATGTTGCTATACCTGCACTTAAGAATAAAATCCAAATTTGGGGTTCCAGCACTCGATCAGTTAACAAGTGTGATTTGAACTTGAATGAAATTTATGAACTTGCATTTTTTCACTTCTCGGAGAAGGGGAGTGAGCAATTTGTGCCATCATTGATTTGCACCACAGTCAGTTTGTGCCATTGGGCAGTGCACTTCCAGATTGGTCGATTTGCACCTTAGATATGGTTGCTTTGACTCAGAAGTCGATCCATTTTCACCAGTTTGGAAAGCAGTAAATTTCGTCATTATGGGAGGACTAATCAAATTAATAATACTTTGGTGAATCCCATTTTGTCAGACTAATATGAACATTCAGTGAGAAAATGCTCAGAATCCCCACAAATCCTAAGCTAAATATTTGGCACTCCTTATCATCATCTTTCGCAATTAGCAAAAGATCCAGTTATCTTGACCCAAATTTGATTCATGTTCATACTGAACAAAGTAACAAGAATGATAACTAATTTTGATATGTTATTGCTTGTAAAAACATATCTGCATAAAGTAGTGAGTGAGTGAGTGATGTCCATTATAAATTAGCACTTGTTTCATAACAATTTACTTTGAAATAAAGGTCTTTTCCTGATTTTCCTTCTATTTTTGTGATCTCAACCCTTAACCCTTTACCTAACATGAAAAGCAGACGACACTTGCAAACAAAATTCTTGAATAACTCATTTTTTTTCATTTTTTGTCTCAAAAACATAGGTTATGACCCCCAAGGGTTAAATTGGATAGGATATTTTATTCCTGTTCATATTAAACAAAAAGTATGTAAATTCAATAACAAAGTTTGTAAAAGGCAAGTCCCCGAAACAAAAATCTTGTTAAAAGTTTCATTGAGATTAAATGATATAAAATTAATGGAGGTAAATTTTTATGAATATTTCAGAAAGTATATATCAGGATTTCAAACACACTATTTTAATATATATGAGTGGTACATAACAACTTATTGGTGGTACAAATCAATGTTTTACACGGTTCTTATTGACTTAGATGACCCGCATTGTGTCCTTTGGCAAGGCACTTTATCCCGGTTGCCTGCATGGGGGCACGACGTACTAAGGTGTACTGCACGTTGATGGTGTACATATCTTCAACTGCTGTAACCCTGCTTGAGCAGAGCTTGAACAGAGTTAGAATGTTGAGGTGACAGTTGCTTGTCGGTGCTCGGTGGTTCTCTTCGGGTACTCTGGCTTCCTCCACCCATAAAACATAAAACTGTCACAGTCATGATTAGCCATTCTGCATAAGTATGTGACCTTAAAAACACCAATAAATAAATAAATAATCATCGACTTAGATGATGCAAACTGACTTCTGAAATTATGCTAATAGACTGTGGTGCAAATCAAGATTTTGTAAGAAATGCTGTTATGTTACACACACTCTCAGCGAGCCCTTTCCAGTTGGGTGTGACTGCAAAATTGTGTAGACAAAAACTGAGATGCACAGAGATGTCAATAAAATTGAATCATTCATGCAAATCAGACAAATTTATTTTCAAGTTGCAAAAAGTGTGCATGTACAATCTGAAATCAGTTAGTCATTTGTTTCTGAGAAAACATGACCAAGAAACACCAAGATTCATTGTTTGTAATTTTCTCCTAAACAGAAGCAGCCAACTTTTACGATTACCTAGATTTATCTGCTGATAATATGGTTGGAACTATTGTTATCTGAAAAGTAGAGCACTGCTCCATTTTTTTTGTTCTGGAAACAGTTTTCTTATATTTGCCTTAAAAGTCCCAGTTTCATGCATGTTTTCTCCTAAACAGAAGCAGCCAACTTTTACGATTACCTAGATTTATCTGCTGATAATATGGTTGGAACTATTGTTATCTGAAAAGTAGAGCACTGCTCCATTTTTTTGTTCTGGAAACAGTTTTCTTATATTTGCCTTAAAAGTCCCAGTTTCATGCATGTTTACTTGTCAAGAAAAATATTGCAAGTATATCATCAGTAAATTTGTTGTTCAGTGACGGAAGAAGTAACAACAGGAGGAAGTGAAGTAAATGTCAAGCTGTTAAGTGACTGTATTATGAGGAATGCATATTGCTTGATAAATACGCAGGACAGTGAAGCTAGCCAGATTTGACAAATCAGTTCAAATTCATCATTCATTTTAAAACATTCTATTCCAATTGTTTTCCTGGTTGTAAAATATTTGATTTTGTATATATTGTAAATATAATAATTGTGTAAATAAAATGTAAAAAAAAATAAACTGTAATCAGAAATTATTGTTGATAAGAACTGTTGAAATCTACAGGTGAATCTGTGCAACCCTAATCTTTTTTAGGCTCTATTGTTTTATCTAATTTCTTGAAAATACTTAGTATCCAGATACACTATATTAGCTGACACAAGTGGTAATTTTTTATTTTTTATTTTTTATTTTTTTTTTTGGGGGGGGGGGGGGGGGGGGCGGTCACAACTTCAAGGTCAAGGTCACAGACCATTCAAGCATCATTCTAGCTTTTGTCCAAAAAAATAGATTCAATGGACAGATTATGTTCATACTTAACACAATTCTTGCTCATGACTGTACGGTGTGTCATGACATTTAACAAAGGTCTTAACTCCAAGGTCAGTGCCATAATCATAAATGTATTCTGACTCCCTGGGAAGTGGAGCAGTAAAATAGGACCTGGTAACCAATGGTTTGTGTGTAAGTCCTCTAAAATGAGCAGCATAGGTATAAACGAATGACTTAACTTGACTTCATACCTATGTTTCTTTCAGGATAAAGCCCGAGCTGCTGAAAGTTATCCTGAACACTAATAAATAAATATAGATAGATGTGTTCTTTCTTCATCCAGTCCATGAAATAAAATTTTAATGGACAGAACTTGTTAATTCTTGATGGACTGCTTGCTCTTGGCTATGTGTGTGACCTTGATCAAATGTCATAACTCCAATGTCAAATTGACTGTCTGTTCATCCATTCTAACTGTCCAGTCCCTAAAACAAATAGATATATTTTTTTCATACTCCACACAATGCTTGCTCATAACCCTAGGGTCTTGACGATATGTCGTAACTCCAAGATTATGGTCAAGTCAACTTTGAGTTTTTAGCTTTTTCTGTGAGTAATGCAGTACATATGGCCTATGATTGTGCAAAACTTCAAATATTTTCTGGCTTCAGCACAGGAGCATGTAGGTGGAGGCATTGCTGTACTACAGACAGGTTCATTTTAGTTTTCATCTAAAACTGTTTTTCTTCTTCCACATAGTCTGTATCTATATCCCCCTAAGAAGCATGTCTTATTCTGATCAGCAGGAAGAATAGTATCAGAAAGTTAAGGTATGACTTGCAGTTGAAAAATAGGGTCGGCCGTTTTGGGGGGTTTTGTTGGGGGGGAGGGGGTGAGACTTTATTAGTCCCCTACCGGAATCGCCGGAGGGGACTCTAGGTTTGCACTCTGTCCATCCGTCAGTCTGTAGGTCTGTCAGTCACACTTTAGTATTCCGGAGTTTTTTTGGAAACGCTTCAACGGAACGATTTCATTTTTGGTAAACTACTATAGAACGATGACTTACAGATCAAGTTTGAGTTTCATGCTGATTGCATTATTCTTGTGTGAGTTACGGCCCTTGGCAATGTGGGAAAAAGCACCAAAATATCAGTTTTCCAGAGTTTTTTTGGAAACGCTTCAATGGAATGATTTCATTTTTTGTAAACTACTATAGAACGATGACTTACAGATCAAGTTTCATTTACACTCTGTCCATCCATCCTCAGTCAGTCTGTCGGTCATACTTTAGTTTTCTGGACTTTTTTTGGAAATGCTTCAACCGAATGATTTCACTCTTGGTAACCTACTATAGAACGATGACTTACAGATCAGGTTTGAGTTTCATGCTGATTGCATTATTCTTGTGTGAGTTATGGCCCTTGGAAATATGGAAAAGCACCAAAATATCAGTTTTCTGGACTTTTTTTGGAAATGCTTCAACGGAATTCATGCTGATCACATCTGGGTAACATTTTATAATTATTAATGCTCATTAGTCCGGTAGGGGACATTGTATTGCTTCAGCGATACGTGCGCTCTTGTTTTCTAATAGTCACTTAACCTTTTACCCAACGTAACAATAAAAACTAGCTAGACCCATTTACAAAAATCGACATTAAAATTTTATGACTTTTTCATTTGTTGTCTCAAAAACAAGCTCATTTGTGCATGTATATTTTGGGGGCCAAAAAATGGGCATTTTAGTTATTCATTTTTAGCTCACCTGAGCGAAGCTCAAGGGGAGCTTTACTAATCACTTTCTGTCCGTCGTCGTCCGTCCGTCGTTAACTTTACATTATCGACTTCTCCTAAACCACTAGCCCAATTTTATTCAAATGTTGGCTAAATGTTTATTACCTAATGCCAATTCAGATTGTTCAAATGAAGTTGCCCCTCCTCCTGGGTGGTGCCACGCCCCCAAAGGGCACCAAAATCTTTGTAAATCTTCTTCTCATGAACCAGCAGCAGCAGAGACTTGATATTTGGTGTGCAGCTTCCTTTTGAGGTGTAGACTCAGATTTGTTCAAGAGAAGTTTGTGGGGCTATTCTTGCCCCGCCCAAAATTTCTATTTTCCAAACCGAGAGGCTGATTTGAACCAAATTTTATGTGAGGGCTTATTGGGTCATGAGTACTTGATTTATGCAAAAAAAAAATTTCCTGCAGCCCCGTGGGAACCGCAGGAGCTAAAAATAGAAAAAATTTAAAACGCCCATATCTCCCAAACTGCACGGCACTGAGAATTTTTATTTGGTGTGCAGCTTCCTTAGGACCAACAGAAAGGATTGGTAAAAAAAAATTGCCATCGGTTTTATCATAGGGTACAGTTTCGGGACTTTGAAAAAGTGCTGAGTCAGCACTTTTTAACACTGTAGGCAATGGGAAAAACATTAAAAAATCTTCTCCAGATCCAGCAGGCAGAATCTTTTGATATTTGGTATGCAACATTGTAGGGTGGATCTGATTCAAGTTTGTTCAAATCGGCCCCCTGGGTTTATTTTTGGGCTCAGTATAGGAGCCCGATTTTGAACTTAGTGCATTTCAGGCAAATTTCTTAAAAAATCTTCTTCTCCAGATCCAGCAGGCAGAATCTTTTGATATTTGGTATGCAACATTGTGGGGTGGATCTGATTCAGGTTTGTTCAAATCAGCCCCCTGGGTTCATATTTGGGCTCAGTATAGGAGCCCGATTTCGAACTTAGTGCATTTAGGCAAATTTCTTAAAAAATCTTCTCCAGATCCAGCTGGTAGAATCTTTTGATATTTGGTATGCGACATTGTGGGGTGGATCTGATTCAAGTTTGTTCAAATCGGCTTCCTAGATTCATATTTGGGCTCTCTATAGAAGCTTGAATTCGAACTTAGTGCATTTCAGGCAAATTTCTTAAAAAAATTTCTTCTCCAGATCCAGCAGGCAGAATCTTTTGATATTTGGTATGCAACATTGTGGGATGGATCTGATGCAAATTTGTTCAAATCGGCTCCCTAGATTCATATTTGGGCTTACTATAGAAGCTCGAATTCGAACTTAGTGCATTTCAGGCAAATTTCTTAAAAAATCATCTTCTCCAGATCCAGCAGGCAGAATCTTTTGATATTTGGTATGCAACATTGCGGGGTGGATCTGATTCAAGTTTGTTCAAATCGGCCCCCTGAGTTTATATTTGGGCTCAGTATAGGAGCCCAAATTTGAACTTAGTGCATTTCGGGCAAATTTCTTTGAAAATCTTCTCCAGATCCAGCAGGCAGAATCTTTTGATATTTGGTATGCAACATTGCGGGGTGGACCTGATTCAAGTTTGTTCAAATCGGCCCCCTGGATTCATATTTGGGCTTAATATAGAAGCCCGAATTCGGACTTAGTGCATTTCGGGCAAATTTATTAAAAAATCTTCTCCAGATCCAGCAGGCAGAATCTTTTGATATTTGGTATGCAACATTGTGGGGTGGATCTGATTCAAGTTTGTTCAAATCGGCTTCCTAGATTCATATTTGGGCTCACTATAGAAGCTCGAATTCGAACTTAGTGCATTTCAGGCAAATTTCTTAAAAAATCTTCTTCTCCAGATCCAGCTTCAGAATCTTTTCATATTTGGTAAGCAACATTGTGGGGTGGATCTGATTCAAGTTTGTTCAAATCGGCCCCCTGGGTTTATATTTGGGCTCCGTATAGGAGCCCAAATTTTAACTTAGTGCATTTCAGGCATATTTCTTAAAAAATCTTCTTCTCCAGATCCAGCAGGCAGAATCTTTTGATATTTGGTATGCAACATTGTGGGGTGGATCTGATTCAAGTTTGTTCAAATCGGCCCCCTGGGTTTATATTTGGGCTCAGTATAGGAGCCCAAATTTGAACTTAGTGCATTTCAGGCAAATTTCTTTGAAAATCTTCTTCTCAAGATCCAGCAGGCAGAATCTTCTGATATTGGGTATGCACCATGCTTAGGGGGGTGAGATTCAAGTTTGTTCAAGCCAAGTCCCTTGGTTCATATTTGGGCTCACTGTGGTAGCCCGAATTATAACTTAGTTCAAAATGAGGAATTTTCTTTAAAAATCTTCTTCAGATCCAGCAGTCGGAATGTTTTGATATTTGGTATGCAGCATCCTTAGGGGGTGAGATTCAAGTTTGTTCAAGCCATGTCCCTAGGTCCATATTTGGACTCACTGTGGGAGCTCGAATTGTAACTTAGTTCAAAATGAGGACTTTTCTTTAAAAATCTTCTTCTTCAGCCATGTCCCTAGGTCCATATTTGGACTCACTGTGGGAGCTCGAATTGTAACTTAGTTCAAAATGAGGACTTTTCTTTAAAAATCTTCTTCAGATCCAGCAGTCGGAATGTTTTGATATTTGGTGTGCAGCATCCTTAGGGGGATGAGATTCAAGTTTGTTAAAGCCAAGTCCCTGGGTTCATATATGGGCTCCCTGTGGGAGCCTGAATTATAACTTAGTTCAATATGAGGAATATGAGGAATATTCTTTAAAAATCTTCTTTTTTTTTTAGATCCACTGGTCAGAATCTTTGGATATTTGGTATAAGCTTTTCTTAGGAGGAGCAGATGCAACTTGTTGAAATCAATTCTCTGGGTTGATATAAATTTAGGCTACCATATCTGGTGAGCGCCCTCAGGCCCCTTGGGGCCTCTTGTTTTTTAAAAGTGTCACCAGCGAGTTTTGGAGAAGGGTTGGAATAGATGGCCTAATTTCATGGTGCACCTGTATTTGAAGTCTGGCTCATGCATATCTATTGATCTCATTTTAAATGGAGATAACATTTTTTTTAACACTTTACCCAATGTAACGGCCAAAACCGGCCAGCACTATTCTCAAAAATCGCCAATTAATTTTCATTATTTTTTTCACTTTTTGTCTCAGAAACATAGTTTATGACCCATCGTCGGGACGTGCTCGTCAAGCGATGGGTCATAACCTATGTTTTTTTTTGAGACAAAAAATTAGTTGTTTAAGAATTTTTTTTGCAAGTGTCGTCTTCTTTCCATGTTAGGTAAAGGGTTAAGTGCTTATAAAAAGATGATTAGAGTTGGGCATAGAAATTGGGATTGGTCAGGAAACCAGAAGTATATCATTTTTTTATCATCAGCCTAAAGCAAGAGTTCATTCTGAATAAATTGGTAAGGATTTTAAACACTATAAAATTGCCTGCATCAACTTTCAATTTTTCAAACTCTACATTTAGATTAAGATTCAAAGACAGAATAAAACTTAACAGAATCCCTGAATGTGAAAAAAAAAGCAAAGAAACAAAAACAGCAATGCATGTATGTATAATTTGGCAGGTTAAATAATAATATAAAGAGAAGCTGCAGTTTTCCCCCATGGAAACCTGGAAAGTGAAGCAGTGCTTGTTTACTATGGTGAACCAGCTCTGTTTTACTTGTAAAATTGGAACCAGCCACCAATGCTTGGGGTAAGTCCTCTAAATTGAGCAACAAGGGTAAAAACGATTTACTAAACATTACTTTATCTCTTTGTTTTGGTCCATTAGCCATTGTGCACAAATATGTGACCTTAAACACCAATAAATAAATAAGTAAAAGTTGCAGTTTCATTGATTAATTTGTCAGTTCAGATCTAACCCATATAATCATGACAAGAATGATGTGCTAAAAAGTCTGGAAGGATTTCCTGGAGGTTTATGCCGGAGAACTAATATTACCATTTTGTGCATATTGTATTTGAAAATCTCCCTGGCAAACCACCCTCCACAGTATGGTCTTATACAATTTGTATGTGTGTCATCCCTTGTCTTTCCTGTCCAGTGTTAAATAACAAATGGTAAAATAGGACCCTGTTACCAATGCTTGGGGTAGAAGTCATCTAAAATGGGTGTAAACAATTTAACCAACTTGACTTTATCTTCATGTTGTGGTCATGATTAGCCACTGTGCAGAAATATGTGACATTTAATGCCAATAAATAAATAAAATTACAGCACTTTCCAATTTTTTCGTTCAGCCATTTCTTGTGAAACCTTTTTGGAATAAAATTGCATTGGAGGGCATGAAGTTTGGGAATGCTTTTTCATTAAGTGTGTGGTGAAGATATATGATATATTCTTTTTCGTAATTAACATCTCACCAGTTCTAAAATAATGTGAGATATTGGAATTGAAACTTGTATGATCAATTGCCAATTTTATGAAAACTCCCTAAAAAGCCTGAGTAATCTTTAATTTTTTTTTTTTAAAAGAGTAGGGTTTACAGTATTCCATTTCTCTCTCTTCTCTCTCTCTCCCTCTCTTTCTCTCTCACCCTCTTCTTCTCTCTTGCATGCTCATGTTTTCTTGTGAAACAAGACGAGCTTGCTGAAAGCTGGACAATTAGTTTCTCTTATCCTAAAGGGATTGAAAATGTATTATTTGATCTTGTAAGTTCAGTGAAGTGAAAAAAATATTGGAGCACTTTCAAAATGTTATTTTCTGATTTACCTGTATAAAATGTGTGAATATATGTATATGTATGCAGGTGTACATATTTTTTATTTGGAAGATGAATAAACAAACTTGAGTATGTGATTTCTGTCATAATTTTCGTTATCACCTAAAACTAACAAATAAAAATAACATTCAAATCATTATATACCCAGTCATAATGTAGCCATAGATGCTGAAAGTGACAGACACCAATAAATAAATGTTAAGGCTTTACCTTTCAAGGCCTAATTCCAACTTTGAAAAACTAGGATCTCAAAAAGAAGTTATAAGAAAGTTTCCAGAAAAAAAAGTTATCAGTCAATTGATAGATTGCTACAGTATTTTCAGAAGTCAAAATTTATTCTTGAGAAATTTTGTTGCAGTTTATTGGAGAGACTATAGGCATGGTCCAGTAAATAGAAACAAAACATTTTCTTGTCAATAGAATATTTTTTTTTTCGCTTTTAGCTGAATATGAAGTATATCAACAGAATATAAAGTCTTAGTTTTTGTACCGGGACTCTGTAGAGCTCAAATTTGGACTTCCAGTACTCAACTAGTTACAGGCCTGGGCAATTCCAGTACTCCACCAATTACAGGCCTGGGCAATTTTCGAGAATTTTCACTTCACTCCAGCCTGTAAATCTAGCAGCTTAGCACAGATTTGTAGTCAAAACTTTGCTATCTGTAGAGGCAGCTAAGACTTGAGTATCTCTAGAAGCAGCAAGACTTGAGTAGAAATGACTGCTAATGTAATTTCTCGATTGTCTGCAGGACTTCCTTATGGAGCACCTGTTATTGAGTTGGTTAAGCATGTCAAAGACCCGGGGAACGCGGTGGCTCAATAGGTAGAGGTGCAGGCTGCAAGTCGAGAGGACCTCGGTTCGAATCCCACCTGCGGCAACCGCGTTGTGTTCTTGGACAAGACACTTCATCTCCATTGCCCGCGTGGGGGCACGATGACGCCCTGTACTAAGGCGTACTGCACATCGATGGTACGCATGTCTTCAACCAATCTAACCCTGCCTGTGCTACATGTTGGGGAGCTGGCAGCTGCTCGTCGTTGCTCAGTGGTTCTCTCCGGGTACTCCGGCTTCCTCCACCCGTAAAACTGTCACAGTCATGATTAGCCATTGTGCACAAATATGTGACCTTAAACATCAATAAATAATATGTCAAAGACCCTTAAGTCCATGGAATGAAAGGCCCAATAAAACTGAAAGTGTGGTCTTGAACATTTATGCTGCAACTCCAGACAATACTAATTGTGGAATGGAAACCATATATTATCAAGTAAAAAAAAGAACAGATAAATTTTGTTTTCACAATCATTGCCACACAAAACATTTTCTTGTGATGCCAGTCTAACAATAAGAACATGTCTTGCAATGGGATTAAATATTATTGTCCCCTCAAAAAATCGACAAATTCATTTAAGAATTTCCAAGTTACAAGTGTTGTTTTCAGATTGTTTTGTTAGTTGAATGGTATTACCCATACTCAGTGGTTGTCTTCTCCCCATAAAACTATCATGTACAATATGACCCTGTTAAAAGTGTTGATAAAACTTAAATTAAGAGTGGAACCCTTTTAATTGAATAGTCACTTTGTGAATAAAATAAAAGATTACTGTAGTAGTCAATTTGCACGTATTTGGTCATTCTCCTGTATTCTAGAGATAATCTGAGCAGGTATTTTATCTGGATTGACAGACCTCACAGAGCACTGACAAACAGGATATAATAGATTAAATGACTTTATTGGATGCACTCTGCCCAAGTGATCAGAGTCGCTGGTTGAAAGCAGTATGAATAACTGAAAATAGTGTACCCAGTGCTGTTGCTTTTTAAATATTAGGAGAGCTGAAAACAACATTTCTAAAAATCGCAAGAAGTGTGATTGCACCCACTCTTCCTAATTTTTAGCTCAACTTTGGCGAAGCCAAATTTGAGCTTATGCCATGGCCAGTCGTCCGTCAACAATTCAATACGGCTTGGCCTAGAGGCCGTATTTATGAACCGATCTTTACGAAACTTCTTGGGTACCTTTGTTATGACCGTGGGACAAGAACGAGTGTTTTTGGGTCCGATCCGAAATTCAAGTTGGCCGCTGGCGGCCATTTTGTACAGACTTAGGTGAAATCAGATTTTTGCGTAGAACTTCCATATGAAAGCGCTGATTTGAATAATTTTTTGTATGAATGTTTAGTACCATGGGATACATCACATATAATACGGGGTTTTTTTTCTTGTACATAAATTATGCAAATTAGACTAACTTTGATGTATTTGGTGTTACTTTCAGCACTGTAAGTGCAAATGCCAATACAGCTCGGGCTAGAGGCCGTATTTATAAACCAATCTTTACGAAACTTCTTGGGTACCTTTGGTATCACCGTGGAACGAGAACGAGTGTTTTTGGGTGCGGTCCAAAATTCAAGATGGCCGATGGCAGCCATTTTGTACAAAATTAGGTGCAATCTGATTTTTGCACAGAACTTCCATATGAAAGTGCTGATTTGAAAAATTTTGTGTGTGAATGTTTAGTACCATGGGATACATCACATATAATATGGGCTTTTTTCTCGTGCAGAAATTATGCAAATTAGATGAACTTTGATTTTTTCAGTGCTACTTTCACACAGTAAGTACACATGTCAATACGGCTCGGGCTAGAGGCTGTATTTATCAACCGATCTTCACGAAACTTCTTGGGTACCTCTGTTATCACCTTGGGACGAGAACGAGTGTTTCTGAGTGCGGTCCAAAATTCAAGATGGCTGCCAGTGGCCATTTTGTACCGAAATTAGGTCTAATCAGTTTTTTGTACACAACTTCTATACGGCTCAGGCTAGAGGCCTTATTTATGAACCGATCTTTACGAAACTTCTTGGGTACCTTTGTTATCACCGTGGGATGAGAATGGGTGTTTTTGGGTGTGGTCTGAAATTCAAGATGGCCACCAGCAGCCATTTTGTACCAAAATTAGTGCAATCAGTCTTTTGTACAGAACTTCTGTATGAAAGTTCTGATTTGAATAAATTTTTGTATGAATGTTTAGTAAAATGGAATACATCACATACAGTACGAGTTTTTTTCTCGGTCAGAAATTATGTAAATTAGATGAATTTTGATTTATTTAGTGCTACTTATACACTGTAAGTGCACATGTCAATACGGCTCGGGCTAGAGGCTGTATTTATCATCTGATCTTCACGAAACTTCTTGGGTACCTTTGTTATCATCTTGGGACGAGAACGAGTGTTTCTGAGTGCGGTCCAAAATTCAAGATGGCTGCCAGTGGCCATTTGTACCAAAATTAGGTCCAATCAGTTTTTTGTCACAACTTCTATACAGCTCGTATTTATGAACTGATCTTCACGAAACTTCTTGGGTACCTTTGTTTTCACCTTGGGACAGGAATGAGTATGTTTTGGGGTGCCTTTGTTATCACTGTGCTATGAAAACAAATATTTTGGGGCTCAGTCAGACCCACTCTGGGACTCAAAGATTTCTTTTCTAGTTTAGCATCTGATTGTCACACACCTTTACAATACTTTAACCTATACATTTGTTACAGGCTACGGTCAGTATTTATGTACAGACCGTTACAATACTTTATATGTACCTTTGTTATCGGGTCATTACCTAGATGTTTGTCATTGCTGTGTCACATACTATACATGTACATGTCTTGACAAGTTGAGCTACAGTGTCATTGACACTTTCATTATATGTACCATACTATGTATGGTACACATAATGCCGGCATCTGGGGTGGACATCCATCGTTCGTCCATCCTTTATCTCTCCGTCCGTCCGTCTGTCTGTCCGGCATCTGTATCCATTTCTTTGGCATTCGATAACTTGAAAAATATTCCTTGGATTGTCTAGTTACTTTATATTTGTGTTCAGGTTACTGATGTGCCGAGCTGTATAGTTTTTGGTGTAAATCTGATAATTTATCCTTCAAATTGAAAATTCCTCCAATCACTTTGGCATGAGATAACTCAAAAATCTGATTGTCATGTTACTTGATATATGTGTTCAGGTTACTGATGTGTCAAGCTGTATAGTTTTTGGTGTAAATCTGATAATTTGATCCTGTGATATTAACCCTTTATCCTTCAAATTAAGAACTCCTCCAATCCATTTCTTCGGCATGCGATAACTCAAAAAATATTAATCCGATTATCAGGTTACTTTATATATGTATTCAGGTTACTGATGTGCTGTGCTGTATAGTTTTTTATGTAAATCTAATAATTTGATCCAGAGATATTAACCCTTTATCCATCAAATTAGGCACTCCTCCAATCCATTTCTATGTGTACCCATACCGTGTATGCTGTACATAATGTCGGCATCTGTGATGGCCCTCCGTCATACAGCTTTCTACTAGTTGCACGTATGGGTACACATCTGACGATTTCATCGGCCTATTTTTTAAGAAGAGAGAAAATATTTTTCAAAAGCTTTCTGTTTAGAATTTACCTTGCTGTAGTGTCTAGAAGAAATTCATCAACATTCTGATTTATGACTTTATACTGTGCCAAGGCAAAAAATGTGCCAATGAAAATTGCGACTTCCTCAGCAATTGGAGTAGCGGCATTGGAGATATTTAATTATGACAGCCTTTACTCAGATTTTGGGAAAGAAAAAATGAAAATGAAAAATTCGTGAGATTTGTCTCTTTAAGCTTTCCTGGAGATGTTTAAATCGCTGGAACCCCAAACCAGCCCAATGCAGAGCATGCATTCTTTCACTTCAGAAAGCTAACCAACTTGTTCCCATTATAAGAAAGATTTCAGCACGAAGGTGCACTGGGTTCGATCTGTTGAGCATTCTGATAAAAGACGGCATAACGGTACTTGATGGAATTGCATATGACAGCGGTGTTCAAAGGTGTGAATTGTCATTAAGGAAAAGTATTTATCGAATAGAAATAAAGCAAAATGGAACTTTCCCCCAAAATTCCCCTGTATATTGTGGTCTAATAAGAAATTTCTGCACCTTGTTATTGTGCTAAAAAAACTTTGGAAGCAGAAAATATATGACTGAAGAAGTGCACTCTTATGACACGATTGTTCCATGATCCCCCAGGAGGTGAAGCAGTTCCTGTTCACTGCGGTAAACCAGCCCTGTTTTACTGGTAAAATAGGACCCAGTCACCAATGCTTGGGGGTGCAAACCCTCTCTAAAATGGGCAATATGGCTTATTAACACACACCTCCTGGTCTTGCATTAATACTCATGCTGTGGTCATGATTAGCCATTGTGCAAAAATATGTGACCTTAAACACCAATAAATATATAAATATATATATATAAATATATATTGTTCCATGACCTGCATAACTTAATCCCCAATGAAAATCTAGAAAACTATAAACAATAGCCTCATTGAATATTAAATGCATAACATGGCCAAACAGTGCAGTGCAGTTTGGTCAGTATGTGCACTGCCTAATGCAAGTTGTAAAACTGCATTCAGTAGTAAATATCATTATCTGACATTTTGTTTTCTGACCAGTCTTATTACTGCAACATTTACCCAAAACAATAACATGTTGAAAAAGCATGAACTTCTGTAGATGTACTTCTGCTGTCAGTGTTAATTAAAATTACACAACAGTTTGAAGGTATACTGTTCACCCCTCATTTGTGTGTTAAGGAATCTCGAATCTTTGCGCGGTACTTTAATCTATTTTCTTGAAAATTAGAGATGCGCAAAAAAGAGAACTTCTTTCCATTTGACAAGTGCAAAGATATGCAAGTGCAATGGCACCCCTCAAATTCGCAGCACTGGTTTCCCAAATTTGGCTTTATTCTCATACTTTTATACAACCAGAGAAGTTGATAGTAATATTAGATTTTGTTAAATAAATAAATAAAGCATTTAGAGTTTAGATTAATTTCTTAACCCTTTACCTAACACAGCAAGAGGACGACACTTTCAAAAAACATTTCTTATTGCCTAGAAAACATATTTCTTCTTTATCAAGCAATGTTTCCTCAATTTTATGATGAGAGAGGAAGGGGTTTTTTTGTTCGTTTGTCAGTGAAAAAAACAGTTCTGAAAATGAAATTATCTCTTTACATTATTACGTTGAATAAACAAGGTTTTCAGCAGTAAAATTCACCCTAATACAGTTTCAAATTTAACCAACTGTTTATTGTTTGACAGAGCGCAGTGATATAGTTATTATACCCCCCTCCCCGCAAACAAAGTTTGGGGGGGTATATAGGAATCACCCTGTCTGTCCATCCTTGTAAGCGCAACTCCTCCTAAACCGTTTGAAGAATTTTCATGAAACTTTACACAATGGAAGAACACCATATGAAGATGTGCATGAACCAATATAATTACGTTCTGACATTTCCAAGGGGAGATAATCTAACTTATACATTTCAGGCATGGGGGGTATCATTTTGTGAGTTTGCTCACAGTACCTCTAGTTAAATTTTTTAGTCCCACAAGTTCCCCATGGGAACCCCAGGAAGTGAAGCAGTGCCTGTTCACTGCGGTAAACAGGCTCTGTTTTACTGGTAAAATAGGACCCTGTCACCAGTGTTTAGGAGATGCAAACCCTCTCTAAAATGGGCAACATGGCTTATTAATGCTCACCTCTGGTCTTGAGTTGATACTCATGATGTGGGCATGATTAGCCATTGTGCAAAAATATGTGAAATTTAAACACCAAAAAATAAATAGTCCCACAAGTGCAAGATAGTTTCATCAGAGATTTCCAGGTAAAAAAATTTGAGGTGGAGTTTGAATGACAAGGGAGGAGCCTGATAAACAATTCTTTTTTTAATAGCCTAAGTAAAATTTTCTCTTATTGCTCTAAAACATGGCTCGTGACCCCTCATTGGAACTCACTCAACAACCTCAACCCAGTGAGGGGTCAAGAGAGCTATCTTTTTAAGGCAAAATGTTTAAAATAAAAAATTTGAATGGTACAGTCGCTGTGAACTGGTCGTAATCCACGTGTGGGCAGTATGTTCATGCATGCTTTTACCAGGTAATAAAAACCATCAGCAAAATTTTAATAATTGTAGCACTGGATTGTACCCGGTGCTTCATTAATTAAATTTTTGATGATTATTCCTATAATTAATGTTTGGAATCGATTGTTATTGCATCTGTGGAAATATTGCCCACCCTTGAAAAGTGACCAGTCCATGGCAGCCGTACTGTAACACCGGTCACATACAGCCATAACATCCAGTAAAGGGTCATGTAACTCCTACTGCAATTTGATCAATGGGATTGAAATTAGAATCGTAGCTCTTCTCAAGTTTTTAACTTCGTTACAATGGATGATGATGATTTCTATGGTTTTGGAGTAGTACAATACTCAGATAACAGTAGATAGTAAAAATACATAAAACAGTATAAGACTATTACAAGCTTATATCAAAAACACAAAAAAAGGAATAAACATGTATACCAAAGGGAGGTGACATAGCCTGACACACCCCCCCCCCCCCCCCACCCTCAAAAAAAAAAAAATCAGAGATTACTTTGTGTCAGACCACTGGTTGGACCACACCCACATGAAATTATGCATACTTTTCAGCCTGTGTATAGCAGACCCGTCAGTTAATGAAAAAGTACTACCCCCTTGGACCAAAACTCTCAAGTTGGTTAAGAAATACTCTAACCCAAGTTGGAAGTTCAGGATGAGACTCTGAGCTGAAGTGCACTTATTGAATAATATGAAAAACGTAATTAATGTGTTAAACTAAATTTAGCATAAGAATTTCGAAATAATCCTAAATTGATTGGTCTGTTTCAAAAATCAAAATTCAAAAAAGAGGTAGGGAAAAAAATGGAAATGTTTGGGAGGAGTTTCACAAACATAACTGGGTAGAATTCTATTAAGTAAGCTCATTTTCAGTTGTGATTGACTAAATGGTACTTCTTACTAGTCACAGTTGTTTTGCAAGTCACATCAATTGATTTTTGTGTCACAAGTCTGTAATAATGGGGGATGTTTGTTATTCCCTGCATTTGCTGATTTTTGAGAAATGAATTGTGTATGTGAGTCTGTCCCAAATCTTAGGTTTACATTTAGAAAAAAAAAATCTGGCGTGTAAGCAGGGTGCACGGTGACTTGTGTACTAAGGCGTACTGCACGTTGATGGTGCACCTGTCTTCAACAAATGCTAACCCTGCTTGTATGGAGTTAGTATGTTGGGGAGCTGACAGTTGCTCGGTGGTTCTCTCTGGGTACTCTTGCTTTCTCCATCCGTAAAACTGTTGTCATGATTAGCCATTGTGCAGAAATATGTGACCTTAAACACCAATAAATAAATAAATAAATGTGTAAATATTAAAATTTTTAGCTGCAAGTTTTTCCCCATTATGCAACTAGGAATATTAACCAATTCAGTCTTGTTTGACAGAGCTCAGTGAAACAAGATTAAAATGGTTAAATTCCCAGGCGATGTATTAGAAAAATTGGTACTTGAAATTTGGTATTTTAACATCAGTAAGTGTGCTTGGGGTGGGTGGGGGAATAATTATAAATTGTTTTGGGGCGTGCGGGGATACCAAATTGGCTTGAAACTCTGCACAGGCTAATACACATGAATATCCCTTGAAAGCAAAAAGAGGCCGATTGCATTAATTGTTGGGGGGAACTAAACTGGCTTGAAACTTTGTACAGGTTAATGTACACAAAGCTTAGGGCAGGTAGGGGAAACCTGTTATCCATTGAAATCAAAAAGAGGTCAATTGCATTGCTGTTATTTCTTGTTTTTGTTAACTAGGTTTCTTCAGTCTGGTTAGCTGATAGTTTCAGCATAGTTAACTCCGCAAAACACACCTTCCATAAAATTTACTACATGAGGTAACTGGTAGAGTGCTTGAAGCCCATATCTGTTTTTTTTCTGAAAGTACAGGTGCCACAACTTTAAGGCTTCATATTCTGTGGACGTTCTTCATATCTTTGAAGTGTAATTATTAAGTCTGTGTGGATTTTCCTTGTCACAGTTTATGGGAGAGTGCATCTAGGCACTCTCCCATAAATTGTAACAAGTAAAGACAAGTAAAGACAAGTGAGAAAATTTATTAAATCCATGACAGTCATATCAAACCCTTTTTTAGCTCAACGGAGTGAAACTCAAGCTGTAGTAACCGCATTTTGTCCCTCGTCTCTGAACATTGTATTTGTATTGTCTTCAAATCTTTTGGACCAATTTCAGTGATATTTAAGAGAATTGTGTGTACTGACTTCACATTTTGAATTTGTTCAAATTAAGACACTCTCCCCAGGAAGGCAGTTGCTTAAATGCACCAAAATCTTTTTAAAAATCTCATTAACCACTGAGTGGAATTAGTTGATATTTGGTATTCAGCTCTCTTTAGAGGTATTTGAGGGACAATATTTGCAGTTGTGAGAGGGGCAAGGGTTTTGAGGCCCATCCAATTTTTTAGATTTCAAAACTCCTGCGTTCATTTGAATAGATTTGTAACTGTGTAGGTTTGTTGGTTTTAATGGGGGTTTAGCAACACTTACGACAGCCAGCATCACCTCATGTTCTGACAGTTTTATATGGGTGGAGGAAGCCAGAGAGAACTGCCACGCAGCGGCGAGCAAATCTTCAACTCTCCAACTTAATAACTCGGCACAAGCAGGGTTAGCATTGGTTGAGGACAAGTGCACCTTCGATGTGCACAAAACCACCGTGCCCCACATGGGGGCAATCAGGATAAAATAACTCAATATAGGTAGGCGACAAAGTTGCTTTATTCAACAACAACAAAAATTCTGGAAAAATGCACTGCAGAAGTGACTGATATTTAGTTTTGGGTACCCTTAAAATCCTTATTGATTTCATTGGGGTGCTCCATGTATATCCCCATTTTTAATACTGTCAGTAATGGGGAAAACATTTTAGAATTTCCAACACCTCTGCTCCAAAGTTTTCATATTTGACAGATGGGGTGCAGTGGCGTTGCGGTAACCGGTTCTCGTCAGATCACCAAAGTTAAGCAACGTCGAGCCCGGTTAGTCCTTGGATGGGTGATCGCCTGAACGATCGATTCAGACTCCCATGTTGTGTCCTTGGGCAAGGCACTTTACCCTGATTGTCTGCATGGGGGCACGATGACACAGTGTACTAAGGCGTACTACACGTCAACGGTGTGCATGATGTCTTCAACCAATCTAACCCTGCCTGTGCTGCAGTGCAGAGTTACGATATTGGAGACCTGCTAGCTGCTCGTCGTTGATCGGTGGTTCTCTCCAGGCACTCCGGCTTCCTCCACCCGTAAAACTGTCAACGACGCGATATGACCTTGGTTGTTAAACCTTAATAAATAAATAAATAATTTACAGATAACATTTTTGGAAGAATTCACAGGTTTGTTTGAATCAATTCCCCGGGGTTATACACTGGGGTGTTATATGTGTCCCTAGATTTTAATACTGCGTCGAATGGAGAGACCGTTTTTAAATTCCCCTCCCAATCCACTATTCCAAAAGTCGGTAAATTATTCGTAAATGACATCAGTGATCATTGAAGGGATGATTTTCAAGTTTGTTCAAATCAACAGCATGGGATCATATTTTTTATCTGCAGTACTCCTCACCTTATCCCGTTTACATACCAGCTATGTATGATGGTGCCAGCAATTTTTTACCCAGCAGTCACTTTTTTCATCCCAACCATTGCTTCTGGCCCTCGATTGAAACAGACTCACAACACGATCTATCCCATGAAAATTCATAAACTTTGATTTAAAAGAATGTATATATATATATATATATATATATCAGAATTTGAATGGTGGGATTCTCAGAGAGTTGAAATGCAAAAGGAGTACTTCTCATATCTTGTTTGACAAGCTGAAGAGCTCTGTCAAACAAGAAAACAAGGGGTGCGGTGGCATTGCGGCAACCGGTTCTCATCAGATCACCGAAGTTAAGCAACGTTGAGCCCGGTTAGTCCTTCGATGGGTGACCGTCTGAGCGATCAATTTGGACTCCTGAGTTGTGTCCTTGGGCAAGGCACTTGACCCTGATTGTCCACATGGGGGCATGATGACGCTGTGTATTAAGGTGTACTGCACGGCGATGATTCGCATGTCTTCAACCAATCTAACCCTGCCTGTGCTGCAGTGCAGAGTTAGATGTTGGGGAGCTGGCAGCTGCTCGTCATTGCTTGGTGGTTCTCTCCGGGTACTCTGGCTTCCTCCACTCATAAACTGTCACCGACACGATATGACCTTTGTCTGTTAATATGTCGTTAAACCCTAATAAAAAAATTTAAAAAAAAAAAAAAAAAAATGCAGCTTATATCTCTTAAGGCTGAATGGACTAATAATAGGTTAGGAAACTGGTCTCCAGAGAAAAGGAAATATGTAATCAAGATCCTCTTTATATTTGCTTTTGGACTTATCCATTTGAATAGATTTGTCTGTGTATGATATTCTCAAACATTTTTCAACACTGGAGTCATTACATATATATATTGATAGTACGGACTTTTGCACTTTGTTGATTCATTGTATAAGTGGTTTAATTATAACTTTTCATTCTACAAAATGTTCTTGTTTCAAGCTTGTACAAACTTGAACGATTATTTGTTTTCACCTATTTATTGCCTATAAAAAAATAAGGCAACCAATTTTCCAATCAGCTGTACTACTAGCCATTAGGCAAATGATAATGACATACACTTGAATTGCCTGAAGGGAGTGCGGTGGAGTTGAGGTAACCGGTTCTCGTCAGATCACCAAAGTTAAGCAACGTTGAGCCTTGTTACTTCTTGGATGGGTCACCCTCTGAGCAATCGATTTGCACTACCGCGTTGTGTCCTTGGGTAAGGCACTTAATCCTGATTGTCCACATGGGGTCACGATGACGCTATGTACTAAGGTGTACTGCACGTCGATGGTGCACATTGTCTTCAACCAATCTAACCCTACCTGTGCTGCAGTGCAGGGTTAGGATGTTGGGGAGCTGGCAGCTGCTCGGTGGTTCTATCCGGGTACTCCGGTTACCTCCACCCGTAAAACTATCACCGACAAGATATGACCCTGGCTGTTAAAGTGTCATTAAACCTTAAATAAATAAATTGCCTGAAGGCCTTGGAATTCATTTGTTAGTTCCTCCAGAACTACCCACTTTATATTGATGATGATTATAGATTATTGCAAGACAGTTGATCTGGTTCGTCCGGCGTCTTGTTTGATCTTGTCTTGTCAATGATAGAATATGAAAACACGGATTACCTGACTGTTGTTATACAGTGGAGCCCACTTAATTGGATATCTCTTAACTGAATAACTCTGTTAATTGAATATGATTTCCCAACACAAAACCATTTACCATACCTCCAGTACAAATTTGACCTGATAATTGAATATAGGTTGTAGAGTAAACTCCTGTTAATTAAATAAAAAACCTTGTACCCTGTCGAGAAATTACCCTGATTTCCCCCAGTTTTCCTTTCTTTTATTGACCTACTTGGCCTCAGTATATCCAATACAGGCATTTAATCTATTATATCGTGTTTGACAGAGCTCTGTCAAACAAGATTTAACAGAATAAATGCTAAGTTTATCTCCAGAATACAGGAAAGTGACACAATCTCTGTTAATTGAATACCCCATGTTAATTGAATAATTTTCATTGGCAAAGTGGCTCTTCAATTAACAAGGTTCCACAGTAATTTGTTTATTATGCGATGGCGAATCCATAAAAATTGTACATGACACCTGTAATGTGAACAAAAAAGAAAGTTTGGATGTTTGTCCAGAGTGTTCAATTTGTAAAATTGTCACTTTTTTTCTTTTTTTTTGCGGGGAGGTGGGGGGGGGGGGGGGCGCCTTTATTTCTGCAGGCCATTTGTTTTGATATTTCCTTGGAACTCGCCTGACCAACTTGTTCAAAGGATGTCTAAAGTGTGTTTGGGAATGAAGAAGTCTTTTTAAAATTCAGAAAGACGTCTGATTTTACATAAATGGTCAGATGGAATAAATCATTTTCTTGGATACATGTTTCATTCTTAACTTTAGTATTTTCTTGAATTTTTTATATTATTCAATTATGACTACCTCTCTGCAGTTATGAAAAATTCAAGAAATTATCATTAAAAGGATTGGTACAATGAACAAGGTTGTATTTTGTTGAAAAGATCCTGAAGTATCTCTGCCCTTGAGAGCAAGAGTAATGCTGTTTTGGGGTGGAAAAGCCATGCAGAGTGGGCAAGGAATTGGCCTTGACCCATTGCTCAACCAAATTCGACCCAGTGCTCTGCATGTAAATAATCACTATTCAAAATTTGTTGCTTTTTTCAATTTTTTGTTCAAAAAATAGCTTATGATCTTGCATTGGGGCAATTATAGATGAACAAATTTTAATTATAAGCATGAGCTGTTAATTCATTCCAGCAAGCAGAGGTCATAAGCTAGGTCAACCCTCTACACGCTGATGATGAAATATCAAAACTTCACACCACAATTTTTTTCCATAACGCAGCTAGGAAGTTAACCAATTCAGTCATGCTTAACAGATCTCATTATGGTATTGCCTCATGGACCAGTTGCATCTGCTTGCGTAATTTACAAATTTAAGCAGGTGCTCGTTCCAATGAGGGGGGGGGGGGGGGGGGGGGGGGGGGGGGGCACATGATATGGTTTTGTTTAAAAAAAATTTTTTAATTTGACAGAGAAGATAATTTAAAATATAATAATTTTTTTATATTGTCTGTATTGGGTAAAGGGTTAAGCTTTCTATCAATCAAGGCTGAATTTGTTACATTCCTTATTCATTATGGGAAAATTCTGCTGCTTGAAATTATCTTGTTTTGACATTAGTGTGTAGAGGGTTAGGGAAGCAAAGAATGAAATTTTTTGTGATTTTTTTAAAATATCTTTTTCATTTGTATAAATGGTTAATGGAAGATACACTATTTGGTTTTGCATTGTTGCCTTTTTTTTCATTTTTTTTTTCTTCACAGTTCTTGATCTGTTAATAAGCTGGTGAAGTTCATAATTAATTTCTATGTTTTAAATAGAAAAAGTGACATTGAAGAATTCCATTCATTGTCAAAGAATGGGTCATTTTTTCCTTTAATTTGTTGAACATATATATATATATATATTTTATATATAGACATGAAAAATTATTAAATGTAATCACAGTAGTCATAGACTCTTTTGTACCATTGTCTTTCGGTTGGTGGCATTGATTCAATTTTATTGGCTCAAATGCATTTTGAATAAAATATATCCTATTTGGAGTTGAGAGTCCCTGATAAATTGAGATTATCTGGGACTAAAAAGAAATATGACGAAAAAAAATTAAAATTTACATGAATTAATGTAGAGTCTAAAACTGTGATAACATTCTTAAATATATGCAGAATTTCACAGGCTTTTTATGCCCAATATAATCAATGTCAGAGAAAATTTTATCCACAGTTCTTTTGACTTCATGGTTAGTAATAGAAGGGATTTTTTAACCAGAGCATGTTTTTTCCTTTTCTGTCATATGTGCTGTTTAACCCTTTAACTAGCACAATCATAAGTTGAAACTTAAAATAATTTCTTGAACTGAAGATTTTCCATTTTTTTTTTACTCAAAAACATGGCTTATAACCCCTCATTGGAATGAGCTCAACAAGCATGCTTGAATAAGGGTTCATAAGCTATGTTTTGGAGGCAGAAATGAAAAAATAATAATTTTGAATGGCCATTCTTGTGAATAGTGCTGATCTGATATAGATGTTAAGTTAGGTCGTGGGTTAACTGGTAGAGTTATTTTTGGTAATCAAGATTTCTTCTTAATGTCTTTGTCTTGTTACAATTTATGGGAGATTGCCAACAGGCAATCTCCCATAAATTGTAACAACTTTGTCTTGTTACAATTTATGGGAGATTGCCAACAGGTAATCTCCCATAAATTGTAACAAGACTAAATAATCTAACTTCAGAGACAGTATGAAGCAGATCCACCGGCAATGAACCCTTCAAGTTGCAATACCTGTACTTCAGAATAAAGCCCAAATGTGGGCTTCCTGCACTCTACCATTTAAAGGGACCATATGCTGCAATAAAAAAATAAATAAAAATTCAGATGGTAAAAATTTGTATATACAAAAATACGTTTTTGTTTCATTTGTTTGATTGAAACTGCAGGTTCCAAATTGTGGATAACATGGCTAGGAATGTTTGACATAATTCAAGTCAAAATAATGCATTTTGTTTTGTTTTTTTTCCCTGTTTTTCCCTCCGATACACAGTGATGGTAATATGATGCAGGCAGTTTTTTTCGTGCCTACCACCCGCGCACTTTTAATCTCATGTAAGTGTTTTTTGCTTGCCAAGTTTCAGTCATTTTCAACATCACCGATATTTCGGACACTCTGACAGCTCCCTTCGTAAAGGATAAATCAGAAGTGGCATTGAGACTGCCTTTGATCTTGAATCCTCAAAAAAGTAAATTTACGCTGTCATGACTAATCAGTCCATCGCAAGGCAGGCTGTTAATTATTCCTACTGAGACATCAATAAACCGCAGAGGCCTCCAGTATGATGTTATTAAATGTAATATTGTGTATAATAAGGTTATTTCAATTTTGCATACAGCAGTATCTGTTTTCACGAGGAAAATTGTTTGAATATTTACAAACCCCTGCACTCCTGTATGGGCCCATTGAGCAAGAAGTTAAGCCTGAAATCCAGGTAGAACTTCTTGCTCAGTTGGTACATATTGAGGGGCTTGTTCTAAACAAACACAGCTTTAACAGCAGTTTATTGGCATTGATTGACTTGAGTGCATTTCAAGAACACGCACACCCTTTACTAGACATTTAGATGATGTTTGTATCTTTGTGAATGAAAACAATGAAAAATAGTTCTGGAGAGCAATAGACAATGAAAAATAGTTCAGGAGAGAAATTTGCTCACCTAAATAGCTCCCAGGAGAGCGAATGTTTTTGCCACACTGGATTTTTCAAAAATCAGGCCTGAATACATAGCTGATGATCCATCATTGGAAAACACTTGTTGAGTTTGTTCCAAGGAGGTATCAAAAGCTATGTTTCTGAGGCAAAAAAGAAATTATTTAGTTGATGGATATTCAAGATGTTTTTTTTTTTTTTTTGCAAGTGTCAATTTCTGGTAATGGTAGATAAGGGATCAAACCCTGCATGTGATATGGAAAGGGTTATAATTAACAATTTTACTTCTCAGTTTCTCAATTCATTGTAGTGTGATCTAAATACAGGGGATGGTGTTCTTGTGTGGGTATCAGAATTATCTCATTCATGACTGCAAAGAAATATAAGTTTTCATGAGCAAGTGAAACCTATATTTGTTTGTCATGAATAAGATAAGTCGGGCAACACTCGAAAACAATAGTTATTTGTTGTATGTGTTTTGATGTTCTAAATGCTATTAAAACATGCTTAATTGCTATTTAAACACCCAAAACCCCCAAAACACACAGTTAAGTCAATCTAAACCTCTTGCCTAATGAGTCACTTCTGAGATAAATATTCTCATATTCTTCATGACAATAGATAACAAAAAAATATTTATTACATAATCACCATCAAATAGCTCATTACGGTAAATATCATTCACAACATGCCTAATATGGGAATGACATCAGAAGTCAACATGGTAACATCGTGAGGCAGTTGGTTTCGGAAGTAGAATTGAATTAAGCTTCTCTTATTTTTCATTAAGTGTTTACCTAATACAAATAGACGACAACAGAATTATAATCATTGATTCTGTAGAGCATAATATACGAAATCCAGGGTAATATATGTCGTGGGCAAAGCATAAGACTATTATCTGGCCAAATATCCTGAGTCGAGTGTTCTATCTGATTTGAAACCTACTTTACATTCTTGATTTAATGCAGATAAAAAAAAGCTATATGGAGGCTTTCCAATAAGTCGCGAATTCATCTGAAATTTCTGTACCAAGTTCGCCAAAATCGATCTGAGCCGAGGTTTCCGGAAGCTCGTGATTCATTTTAGTGAATAGGGTTCAGAAATTTGATGTCAAATCATGAATTTGAGAATCATTTTATTACATGATGTGTAATTTCACCTTTTACCTAACATAACAACTAAAACTGATCAATAAATATCCAAAACAAAATTGTATTATTTTTTTTTCAATTTTCAACTCTAAAATGTAGCTTATGACCCCTCGCTGGAACAAGCTGGAGTATGTTTAGAGACAAAAAATGTAAATATTTAGTTTTTCAGAAAATGTTTTCTGTAAATATCATCAATTTGTATTGGATAGACAGGAAATGAAAAATAAGAGAAGATTAATTCAATTCTATTTCCGAAACCAACTCACAATGTTACGACATTGACTTCTGATATTAGACAGTGGTGAACGATATTTTCCATAATACGTTATGGTAATTATGCAATAAAATGTCATCACATTGGGTAGAATTAAAATTGGATATGTGAACGGCAAGTTGCCAGTGAGTCGGTGATGACAACAGTGCAGATTTGAGGTAAAGATGCAGTCAGGTCAGGTTGAAAATTTGTTTCTCAGAACAATAACATTGTATTATTTAACTGAATGCCTTGTCATTCTTACAAATAATGCACACTCAGGCTTTCAGATAACAGCTGGGCCTGGGATGTGGCATAAAATGTATTAGATATATCCTGCTGAAATTTATAAGGGAATGAAAAAGAGTACCGCACTTGTAAATAAGGTTCATTACATGTGTGATAGCATACCTCAGAAATAAAACACTGGTTAAACCCTTTACCCAGCGCAGACGATATCAAAAGTTATTATTTTAAATATAATTTTTTTAAATTTTTCAAAAAATTTCAACAAAACCATATCATGTGACCCCTCATCGGAATGAGCTCGTTTCAATGAGGGGTCACATGATATGGTTTTGTTGAAATTTTTTGAAAAATTTAATTTTTTCAACTGCTCAGTTTGCATATTATGCGGGTGGATGCAGGCGATTCGTTAGGTAAAGGGTTAACCCTTTACACAACATAACGTCCAAAACTGGCCGTCGCTATTCACAAAAATTGCCATTCAGTTTTCATTATTTTACATTTTTTGCCTCAAAAATATAGCTTATGGCCCCTCACTGGAACGAGCTCGTTGAGCTCGTTCCAATGAGGGGTCACAAGCTATGCTTTTGATTCCAAAAATGAAAAAAAAATTGGTTATTCATTAATTTGTTTGCAAGTGTCGTCTGCTTTTCATGTAAGGTAAGGGGCTAATGCAATTAATCATTCAGTTTTGAAATCAGTGTATATTTTCACCTGCAGGTTTTTGTGTTTTTATACCCTTAGGAACATCAGAACAACTTTGACATCGAGATGAGATTACTTTCCCTCTATTGATACAATAGTCACTTTAGAATGTGGTTGTTGACAGGCACCCATATTTAAAGACATGACATTTTATCAGTATACATGTGAACAGAAATACTCAATGAATGAATTTTAGGATTTCTGGGTAAAATTTTCTGTGGCATTGAATCATTTAACCCTATATCAAACATTCATTATCTGTCTAGTGTTTTGGGTTTGTTTTTTAATTCAACTTGACAAATTCAGTTGACCTAATAAGATACTGACTTACAGAAAAGTAATCTTAATTGTCTTTCTTCACTACTAATCCCTCCATGGGAACCCTGGAATATGGGGCAGTGATTGTTTGCTGTTGAGAACAAATTCTGTTTACTGTTAACAAAGGACCTGGTAGCCGCTGCTTAGAGTGCGGGACCTCTGACGTATAACCAGTATTCATAAAAATCCTCTTTCAAATTTTCTTTTTTAAATTTTTGCTTTTGACCCCATATTTAAAATGAGCTCCTTCCAATGGGTCAAAAGCTATGTTTTTGTGGTAAAAAATTACAAGTTTTTGTTATTCACAAAATGGTTTTGCAAGTGAGATACAACATTTTAGAACCGGCTTTTCCAGTATATTTGAAAAAAGATGTGTTGAACCAAAATGGGAGATTCGACCTTTTGGAAGCCCTCGGACTGCTGTAAACAACTTCTGCTTTACTGGCAAAATAGGACAAGGAACAATTGCCTGGGCAGAGTCCTTTAAAGAGGGTAGTATAGGTATAAACGATTGGCTAAACTTGACTGCATACCTATGTAACAGTCTTGATATAACCAAAGATGCTGAAAATGACCTCAAACACCAATAAGTCAAGAAATTATATCTTGTTTGAAAGACGTCAATGAGTTCTATCAAACAAGAGATACAATAAAATAAATATGTTGCTTATAGTGAAGCAAAAATGGCCCAATTCTGGCAAGTGGAATAAACTCACTTTATAGTTACATTGTGGTCATTATATAGCCTTGTATGCTGAAAGTGACTTTGATAAACTATAAACTGTTGAATATTTACACTGATAATTCAGTTGTTCCTCAGATTTTTTCCTTTTTTCTGTGCCATAAATATACTGTTTGCTTAGTGACCTTATACATGTACATTATACTGGTAGTAAAATTTTTGCACCAGTGGAAAAGTGAACTGGACTGCCAAATATATTGCTTGTTAGTTTCAGTAAATTTGTTTGATATAGCGTTAATTGAAGCTCAATGTATATGGCTGTATTAGTCAATTTGGAAATGTTTCAAAATTAATTTATTTGAATGTAAAAAAAAATGTGTATTTTGGCACATTCATTGGAAAAATAGTGCAGTTGAGCGAAAGATGAGTGAAATTTTTTTGTGGCTGTGAAATTCTGCGAGTGTAAATATTTATATTTGGTACTAAGTGTGAAAGAGGATTGCATGGGTGGTAGTGTTTTTGTCCGTCATGCTGAGAGTTATAACAGTAAGCTTTTACTGCAATAAAGTAAATCTTAAATGTGATTATGCTTTTGTTTTCAGTTTTCCGCTTTTATGGAAGTTGTAACGAAATATGAGCCATCTATTATGTTGTTTATGCTCACAATTAGTTATTCATTTTGGGCAACTTGTTCTTACTTTTCTTAGGCGTTTTACCTGCAAGAATGCTTTGTAACTTTGGTTGAGAGGATAAGAAATTTTATGAAAAATCGTGACGAATTTGAGATTCTTTTTTCACATAATGTGTAATTTAACCTTCTAGCTAAAGTAATGACTAAAAAGCTGGCCAATGCTGTACACAAAAATCACAAAACAAAATTTTATTATTTTCCTCTCTAGAACATTCTTGTGAAGCTAATTCCAATGAGGGTTCACAAGCCATGTTTTCGAGACAAAAAATTAAAATGTTTACTTATTCTGCAAATGTCATCTGCAATTTGTATTAGGTACAGAGTTAATGAAAATAAGAGATTAATTCAATTCTACTTCCCAAACCGGGGATGCGGTTCTCGTCAGATCACCGAAGTTGAGCAACATCGAGCTCGGTTTGTCCTTGGAAGGGTGACCGTCTGAGCCGTGTGTCCTTCGACAAGGCTCTTAACCCTGATTGTCCACATGGGGGCACAATGATGCCATGTACTAAGGCGTACTGCACGTCGATGGTGCACATGTCTTCAACCAGTCTCACCCTGCCTGTGCTGTAGTGTGGAGTTGGGGAGCTGGCAGTTGCTCAGTGCTTCCCTCCGGGTACTCTGGCTTCCTCCACCAGTAAAACTGTCACCGACACGATATGACCTTGGCTGTTAAAGTGTCTTCAAACCCTAATAAATAAATAAAGGCTTCCAAAACCAACTCACTGAAAATGTTACCACATTGAAGTTGACTTCTGATGTCATTCCCATATTACATGTTTCCTGAACAATATTTTAGTAATGAGCTATTTGCTGGTGCTGGTCCCTTTTGGACGCGATTGGGCAACTGTGATGGCTACAAGGGCCCGAAGCCCGAAAACCTTCAGCACAGTCTACAGGTCATATTTATGAAGGGATTTCATTGTAACTTGGTAGGATGACTCCAAATAATGTCTAGATGAGAACGGCCCCTTTTGGTCGCGATCACTCAGCTTTGATGGCTGCCCGAGCCCAAAACTAGCATAGTCTATAGGTCGTATTTATGGAAGGATTTCATTGTAACTTGTTAGGTTGACTCCATATAATGCCTAGATGATGACATCCCCTTTTGGTCGTGATTGGTCAACTGTGATGGCTTCAGGTGCCAGAAAACCTTGAGCACAGTCTACAGATCATATTTATGAAGGGATTTCATTGTAACTTCGTAGGATCACTCCAGATAATGCCCATATGAGAACATCCTCTTTTGGTCGCGTTCATTCAACCATGATGGCTGCCCGAGCCCAAAACCCGAAAAACTTTAGTACAGAGTGCAGGTCGTATTTGTGAAGGAATGTGAGGGCCACATTAACCCACCCATCAGTCTACACCTCATATTATTTTTAGCTTAACTTGACAAAGTCAAGATAAGCTGTTGCCATCACACGTGCGGAAGTCTATGAGTTTGTTCACATTTTCCTTTAGCACAGTCTACACCCTTGAGTTCTTATCCGATCGTCTCGAAATTTCATATGCAGGTTTGGTGTCATGTCTAGATGAGAACATCCCCTTTTGGTCGCGATCGGTCAGCCGAGATGGCCCCGAGCCCAAAACCCGAAAACCTTTAGCACAGTCTACAGGTCGTATTTATGAAGGGATTTCATTGTAACTTGGTAGGATGCCTCTGTATAATATCTAGATGAGAACGTCCCCTTTTGGTCAAGATCTGTCAATTGTGACCGCTGCCCAAGCCAGAAACCCAAAAACTTTTTAGCACAGCCTGCAGGTCATATTTAACATGGAGGGATTTCATTGTAGCTTGGTAGGATGACTCTGTATGATATCTAGATGAGAACGTCACCTTTTGGCTGCGATCGGTCAACCGTGATGGCTGCCCGAGCCCATAACCTGAAAACCTTTAGCACAGTCTACAGGTCGTATTTATGAAGGGATTTCATTTTAACTTGGTAGGATGCTTCTGTATAATATCTAGATGAGAACTTCCCCATTTCATCGTGATCTGTCAAGCATGACGACTGCGCGAGCCCCAAACCCAAAAACCTTCACCAGAGTCTACAGGTCATATTTATAGAGGGATTTCATTGTAACTTGGTAGGTTGACTCCATATAATGTCTACACGAGAACGTCCCCTTTTGGTCGCGATTGGTCAACTGTGACGGCTGCAGGGGCCCGAAGCCCGAAAACCTTTAGCACAGTCTATAGGTCATATTTATGAATGGATTTCATTGTAACTTGGTAGGATGACTCTAGATAATGTCTAGATGAGAACGTCCCCTTATGGTCACGATTAGTCAACTGTGACAGCTACAGGGGCCCGAAGCCCGAAAACCTTTAGCACAGTCTATAGGTCATATTTATAAAGGGATTTCATTGTAACTTGGTAGGATGACTCCAGATAATGTGTAGATGAGAACGTCCCCTTATGGTCACGATCATTCAACCGTGACAGCTGCCCAAGCCCAAAACCCGAAAACTCTTAGCACATTCTACAGATTGTATTTATGGAGGGATTTCCTTGTAACGTGGTAGGTTGATTCCATATAATGTCTAGATGATAACGTCCCCTTTTGGTCACGATTGATCAACTGTGATGGCTACAGGGGCCCGAAGCCCGAAAACCTTTAGAACAATCTACAGGTCATATTTAAGAAGGGATTTCATTGTAACTTGGTAAGACTGTAATTCCTCTATCCAGTACTCTACAGAAATATGCCCAAAAAGCAGTAGCCAAGAAGAAGGCTTCAAAAAATAAGCCAAACCTCGAGGTGTGGAATATAGAAATTGCTGCGGCATTATATGCAAACCGAACAGCCCATAGAAAGTGACTCAATGCAGGCAAACCTACAGAACCTGATAATGAGTTGCTGCAACAGAGAAAGAAAACACGTAAAATTTATCGTACCAAAGTTCGGGAAGCTGTCAGTAATAAACATACTAAATTCAAAAATAGAATCATGACAACACTGAATTCTGATAGGGAAACATTCTATCACTTGATAAAAAGACAACGAAAGGCGGGAACCGTTTTATTATCTGACTTGAATGTAGATGGGCAAATGTTCAGTAACGAGCAAATTCTGGATGGATGGCATCATCACTTCAGTGCATTAGCACAGCCTTCAGATAATAATAATTATGACCATAAATTCTATAAGCTGTGTAGCAATGATTATGGAAAATATTATGGACAATTTGCCATCAACTGCTTTCAGCGAAGTCAGCACTGACTCGCTGAATGTTCTTCACAAACGAAAGGCACAAGACATATTTGGGCTTGCAGTGGAACATATCTCCGGAGGAAAAGATCACAATCTTAACAAATCTTGTCAACTGTATGCTGGGTTATAAAACTGTTCTCACGACGCTCAAAACCGGACTATTTAATCCGATCTATAAACAGAAATGCGACAAGGCGATATCTTCAAACTACCGAGGTATTACAGTTTTACCGGTAGTCCTCAAAGTAGTGGAAGTCATCATGCGTGAACAACTCCGTACATGCACACTCTCCAAGTAAGCTCAAACACAAAGAGGGTTTACAGCCAATGCCTCCCCGCTGAATAGTGCCTTGATTGAAGAGACTGTGAGAGAAGCCCTTGACAACTGTGAACCACTTTATATTGCATTCTTAGATGCGAAATCGGCACTCGACGTTGTCACAAAAGAAATATTGATGAGAAAGACATTCCTTACAAATCTTCACCCAGCATGCTGGTCTGTGATTAATGATCTTCATACAGACTGCCGCTCAGTGGTAAAGTGGGATTCACATAGATCAGAACCATTCAGTGTAACGCAAGGTGTGCGACGAGGAGGGATCCTGGATGCTGACCTCTATAAACTCTATATTGAAAATCTACTGCATTCACTGATTAAAAATAGCATAGGAAGCAGCATTGGTAACATTGCAATGAATTCAACAGCTTGTGCAGATGATATTGCTCTCAGAGTAATAACCCTCATGACCTTCAGATACTAATAAACTCTACAATATAGCAACTCACATAGATATCTTCTCCAACCAAAAAAGAGTGTTATCCTGCAAGTAACACCCACTATTAGTAGAAGTAAGAAAATAGAAGAAAAAATATGGGATATGGCTGGAACACAGATGCCCATTGTTGATGTAGCAACTCATCTTGGCATACTTCGATTAACAACTGCTACAGGGACAGTGAAGGAAACAATGATGAACAATGTTAAAAAAGCCAGGAGAACAGCATATAGTGTGATGCCAATCGGGTATCATGGAGAGAATGGGTTGGACCAAGAAGCATGTCTGCACATTTATAGAACCTACGTACTACCCATCTTAACATATGGCTATACAAATGTTCCTTCAAAGGACTTTGTACTTCCGACATTGAACCAGTTGGTGGGAACCATTGACTAGCTCTACTGGCTGGAACTTTGTATCTGCTAATTAATCAGATCTTTGAGACTAAAAAATGCTTTGGGGTGTGGAAAGCCTATATAAAAATAAAGTCCTTGAAAATCACGGTCAAGGTTATTGAAAATTGCTAAAATAGGGCTTGGATGTGATAGTCTGATCTCAGAGGGAAGCCTGTGTCAAGCCTCTGTGCTCATATTAACGTGGGCCCTCAGATTTTAACATTTTTGGTTGTGGAAACACATTTTAAAAATATGTTTCCTCCCAAAACACTGCTCCAATTGCTTCCATATTTGATATGTACTGTGTAACATACTTGTAAAAATAATTTACACGTTTAGGGGGTGTTGGGGGACATTCATTTTAGCACAATAATAAGCACAGTGTGTCCGACATGAGGTGACCCTGGCTGTCGAAAGTGTCGTTAAACCCCAATAAATAAATAAATAAATACAACATTCATCAAGGATAACGCATCGCCGATGCGGGGTCGAGTCTTTTCGCACCCGTAAGGCTTGTTGTGGGAAAATCAAATCCATTGATTTCTTAAACCTTCACGCTAACGAACTGAAAACAGGCAATGATTAACCAATTAGGGACCATAATTCCACTCAGTATGGCTATATGCTACCATTTTTCGAACTCATTGAAGACGTTAAGAAAGTTTTACATACCAAATATTGACCAAATCCATTGATATTTGTTCCAAGTTATCGCGCTAACGAGAAAGGTGACTCCCAACCGCGCACCGACTTCCTCGAACTATAGGTCGAGTTTAAATTTTCCGATTCGCACATCACATCTGAGCAATAATCATTCACAACTTTGTAGCAATTACGCCACTTGTGACATTTTGCTGTGTACCCACTCCCAACTCACTGACCCCCAACAGCACCACCAACCATTTTAACATGGTCAGTAATGGGGGAGAAACATTTTTTAAAAATCTCCCAAGCGCTTGCAGTTTGACATCTTTTTTTCCAGAATTTTATAAGCAAGTGATTTTTTTTTCAAAATTTTAATTTCTAATTCATGGACTTTTGTCATGTGAGTACTTCATACACATTGGATCTACTTGCTAAAATCATCTCCCAAACCACTCCTCCAAATGCCACCATATTTGATATAGAATACTGGTCGATTCGTCGTAATTGCACATTCGTCGTAGAATCTGGACGATTCGTCGTGAACGGAAATTGCAATTTCCGTGGTTGTTTGGACGATTCGTCGAAGATTCTGATTTTGAATCTTTAACGCTAATTTAAGCTGGTTGTGATACCAAATAACAAGATTTAATAGTTAATTATACATACCTTTGAGATATACTATTCAAAAAAAGGTAGGGGATATTTGATAAAAGCGAGATATATGAAGAAATATATTTATATTTTCATCAAAAAGACAGTTGAGGCATTGCACTGTGACATCTGGTGAATGATTTCAGCGATAGTTGGGTGTCTGACAAGCACACATTCCACGCACTGAGCTGTAGAAGACATGGGCGGTCAGCCTGAGAATTTATCACATTCAGTCCAAGACCTCAATACCTTGTAAATCCTCTTCGGTTCGCGAGACAAGCGCGGATCTGACGTGGCATACGCCTCACCAAACGTCCAATATCAGCTTGACTGATGTTATTCCATCCTTCCCGCAGTGCAGTGGCGAGTTCCTGGCCATTGGTATGGGTCTGCTGACGTTTTCGAAGGCGCCTTCCAAGCATATCCCAGACGTGCTCGATTGGTGAAAGGTCTGGACTTAGTGATGGCCAAGGCAGTGTAGTGGTGTTCTGCTCTTGGAGGAACTCGGTAGCGACACCGGCCCTGTGTGCTCTTGCATTGTCATTTTGGAAAATGAATCGACGGCCGTGACGTCGCGCAAATGGCACCACATGAGCTGCTAACATGTCACGGTAGTAGTATGTCATGCACTTTTCACCCCTATGTTGCCGAACCCCGGAAGTGACGTCATGTCACGTGACCCAGTGGCGCCATGTGGCGTTGTCATGGTTACTCGCGTGAGCGGCCATCTTGTGACGTCATCCCCATAGTGATATGTGGTGTTAGTGCGCATGCGCAGCGCGTATTGGGGGATACGTGTTTCCGTCGTCCATTTTGTATACTGGGGACCACCATCTTGGTTTCTATTATAGCACGTGGTTGCTATGTGACCCAAAGGCGTCCTACACGATGGGGGTTTGTTCGGAGGGTGTGGTCCTTTATACAAGAGTAAATCTAATTACCACAAACAACCCGACAATCCCTCCAAATCACCAAAATCCATCCCAAACTACCGAAATTGACTTTATTTAGTACGGATTTCTCCCAGAATACTTTTAGGACCCCTATATCGTAGATTTTAATAGTAGCACGTACTGTTATAGGACCGCAGGAACCCCCGGGGTAAATTCGATTGAACTAGAGTAGTTTTTTCTGGCTCGGATTTCCCCAGATGAAACCAAGATGGCGGCCCCAGTATACAAAATGGACGACGGAAACACGTGTCACACTAACAACATGCGCACTAACATCACTATGGGGATGACGTCATAAGATGGCCGCTCACGTGGGTTACCATGACCACACATGGCGCCACTGGGTCACGTGACAGGACGTCACTTCCGGAGACCGGCAACATAGGGGTGAAACGTGCATGACATACTACTCACGGTAGAACTGCCCTGTGACACGCCCTTGGATGACATGCAGTGCTGTTGTGCTTGTCATGGTTATGCCTCCCCACACCATAACCGATCCACCACCAAAACGATCGTGCTTCGTAACTGTTACGTCATGGTATCGTTCGTTCCGCCGCCGCAACACTCTGTTTCGCTTGTCGTGGAAGTCGATAGTGAACTCGATTCATCGGAAAACATGACGTTGCTCCACCGACGATTGTCCCAGCGCTGGCGTGCTATACACCAATTACGTCTTGCTGCGATGTGACGTTCAGTCAGACGTGGAATTATTCGAGGTCGTCGAGCGTACAAATTCAAGCTGTGTAGGCGATTTCGGATAGTCTGACCGGTGACTCGCACATCTGTCGCTCGGCGCAGCTGCTATCCAATTCCTGGGGCACTTTGATGGCGGTTACGTATTGCTGTGGTTCGGATGAAACGATCCTGGTTAGCAATTGTCGCCTTTGGACGACTTGGCCGACGTCTGTCATCAACATTGCCTGTCTGACAGTAGCGTGACCACAACCTGCTAATCACCGATTGAGTAATGTTGAGAATTTGAGCCACTACAGTCTGTCTGGTGCCAGCTTCCAAGAAGGTCAACGGCATGTAAACGTTCGTTACGTGTCAGTCTTCGCATACCTCAAACGTTTCGTTTAGACCAGAAACTATTGATAAACATGTTTATACCAAGAAAAGAACGATGAGACCTCCGAAAAAGCCCGTCCAGTACAAATGAAAATTTCAAAACGAACCCCACAGACATTAACGCGGCGTTTGTGCGAAAAACCTGCACGAAGTTTTCGTGGGCCGGTGACATTCATGATCCACACTCAACTTGGTTACATATTGATGTGTCCAATCACTCGTATCCAATACCATTTTCAGAAAATATCCGTATCAGTTTGGATATCCCCTACTTTTTTAATAGTATATAACATCATTGAAAGGATGATTATTAAGTTTGTTCTAACTAACCCCAGGAAGTGGAGAAAAGCATTTTTTTAACTGTTGTAATGTTTAAACTTTACCGTTAAAATTCAACCCGGTAAAAACGCCTCGGATGAAAGTAGGCAGTATAGATATAAACGATTGACTAAACCTAAAGTACCAGCCTATCTGGAGGTATCACAGAACATTCGATTTTAACCCTGCACATAACATGGAAAAACATTCAATATCTCCTTTCAAAAAGATTCAAAATATGACACATAACACACAGTACGTGGAGAGTGGATTACCATTAAAATACTCATGGAGTGGAAGTTTCACACATGCATGTACCATAAATTGTCCAGTCATCTAATAATGCATAAGACGGAGGGGGGGGGGGGGGGGGGGGGGGCTCCGTTGGAAGAGGAGCAGACTGCAAGCCGAGAGGTCCGGTGTTCGAATCCTACCTGCTGCAACTGCATGGTGTCCTTGGGTAAGACACTTCATCTCATCCCCATTGCTCACGTGGGGGCACGGTGGCGTTGTGTACAAAGGCGTACTACACTTCGATGGGGCACTTGTCTTCAACCAATGCTAACCTTGCTTGTGTGGAGTTAATATGTTGGGGAACCTTACAGTTGCTCGGTGGTTCTCTCCGGGTACTCCAGCTTCCTCCACCCATAAAATTGTCCGACACGAGGTGACCCTGACTATCAAAAGTGTCGTTAAACCCCGATAAATAAATAAATAAAAAAAAATGCATAAGAATATCAAACAAAGTTTCAGCCAATGGACCTTCGGGCATTCATCGAACAAAAGTTAATATTTTGTGGAAAAGTCGTGGGTATGTTGAGAGATTTGTGAAGGAACGCAGTTGATTGTAAGGTGGCATCATTTAATTCTAAATTCGGCACTTCATAGGAAATCAGCGAGAACGTATCTTTTTGAAATTCCCGGAGTGCTTTTGAATCAAGAAAGTACACACTGGTTATATTGCAAATTGCTTAGAACAGTGTCGCGCCAATCTGTGGGGGGAGGGGGGGGGGGGGGTCCTTTGGCACCTACCGTCGTGCGAAACTGGACGATACCACGCGACCACCGACAAACTCTGTCGGTTGGTGGCCGGATGGTATGCGTGGATTACTACAGTTTAGAGCCGAAAGAAAACTTCCTATTCATTATCGAGTAGAGGAGCAGAAATGAGACTAACTCGCCCTGCCCTCCATTTGGGTCAAATATCTTGATAGTTTGCACTTAGCATCTTGATAATATAACATTTAAACAGGCTTTAGTCGAGTTCAGAGATGTCTAGATCTCTAACTGCTGCAGTGTCAAAACTGATTTCATTGTTCCATTAACCCTTTACCGAACATGAAAAGCAGACAACACCTGCAAATACAATTATTGAATAACTAATGTTTTTCATTTTTTGTCTCAAAAACATAGGTTATGACCCCTCATTGGAACGAGCTCGACGAGCACGTTCCAATGAGGGGTTATAACCGATGTTTTGGAGACAAAAAATGAAAAAATAATGAAACTTAATTGGCGATTTTTGAGAATAGCGCTGGCCGGTTTTGGCCGTTACGTTGGGTAAAGAGTTTAGGCAGATACGTGTATGCTACTTAAGATTCCCCGTGGGGACCCCATGCAGTAGGCCAGGGCTGGTTCATTGTGGTAAACAGGTTATGCGAAACTTTTGAGGTATGCGAAGACTGACACGTAACGAACGTTTACATGCCGTTGACCTTCTTGGAAGCTGGCACCAGACAGACTGCAGTGGCTCAAATTCTCAACATTACTCAATCGGTGATTAGCAGGTTGTGGTCACGCTACTGTCAGACAGGCAATGTTGATGACAGACGTCGGCCAAGTCGTCCAAAGGCGACAATTGCTAACCAGGATCGTTTCATCCGAACCACAGCATTACGTAACCGCCATCAAAGTGCCCCAGGAATTGGATAGCAGCTGCGCCGAGCGACAGATGTGCGAGTCACCGGTCAGACTATCCGAAATCGCCTACACAGCTGGAATTTGTACGCTCGACGACCTCGAATAATTCAACGTCTGACTGAACGTCACATCGCAGCAAGACGTAATTGGTGTATAGCACGCCAGCGCTGGGACAATCGTCGGTGGAGCAACGTCATGTTTTCCGATGAATCGAGTTCACTATCGACTTCCACGACAAGCGAAACAGAGTGTTGCGGCGGCGGAACGAACGATACCATGACGTAACAGTTAGGAAACACGATCGTTTTGGCGGTGGATCGGTTATGGTGTGGGGAGGCATAACCATGACAAGCACAACAGCACTGCATGTCATCCAAGGGCGTGTCACAGGGCAGTTCTACCGTGAGTAGTATGTCATGCACGTTTCACCCCTATGTTGCCGGTCTCCGGAAGTGACGTCCTGTCACGTGACCCAGTGGCGCCATGTGTGGTCATGGTAACCCACGTGAGCGGCCATCTTATGACGTCATCCCCATAGTGATGTTAGTGCGCATGTTGTTAGTGTGACACGTGTTTCCGTCGTCCATTTTGTATACTGGGGCCGCCATCTTGGTTTCATCTGGGGAAATCCGAGCCAGAAAAAACTACTCTAGTTCAATCGAATTTACCCCGGGGGTTCCTGCGGTCCTATAACAGTACGTGCTACTATTAAAATCTACGATATAGGGGTCCTAAAAGTATTCTGGGAGAAATCCGTACTAAATAAAGTCAATTTCGGTAGTTTGGGATGGATTTTGGTGATTTGGAGGGATTGTCGGGTTGTTTGTGGTAATTAGATTTACTCTTGTATAAAGGACCACACCCTCCGAACAAACCCCCATCGTGTAGGAAGCCTTTGGGTCACATAGCAACCGCGTGCTATAATAGAAACCAAGATGGTGGTCCCCAGTATACAAAATGGACGACGGAAACACGTATCACCCTAATACGCGCTGCGCATGCGCACTAACACCACATATCACTATGGGGATGACGTCACAAGATGGCCGCTCACGCGAGTAACCATGACAACGCCACATGGCGCCACTGGGTCACGTGACATGACGTCACTTCCGGGGTTCGGCAACATAGGGGTGAAAAGTGCATGACATACTACTACCGTGACATGTTAGCAGCTCATGTGGTGCCATTTGCGCGACGTCACGGCCGTCGATTCATTTTCCAAAATGACAATGCAAGAGCACACAGGGCCGGTGTCGCTATCGAGTTCCTCCAAGAGCAGAACACCACTACACTGCCTTGGCCATCACTAAGTCCAGACCTTTCACCAATCGAGCACGTCTGGGATATGCTTGGAAGGCGCCTTCGAAAACGCCAGCAGACCCATACCAATGGCCAGGAACTCGCCACTGCACTGCGGGAAGGATGGAATAACATCAGTCAAGCTGATATTGGACGTTTGGTGAGGCGTATGCCACCTCAGATCCGCGCTTGTCTCGCGAACCGAAGAGGATTTACAAGGTATTGAGGTCTTGGACTGAATGTGATAAATTCTCAGACTGACCGCCCATGTCTTCTACAGCTCAGTGCGTGGAATGTGTGCTTGTCAGACACCCAACTATCGCTGAAATCATTCACCAGATGTCACAGTGCAATGCCTCAACTGTCTTTTTGATGAAAATATAAATATATTTCTTCATATATCTCGCTTTTATCAAATATCCCCTACCTTTTTTTAATAGTATATCTCAAAGGTATGTATAATTAACTATTAAATCTTGTTATTTGGTATCACAACCAGCTTAAATTAGCGTTAAAGATTCAAAATCAGAATCTTCGACGAATCGTCCAAACAACCACGGAAATTGCAATTTCCGTTCACGACGAATCGTCCAGATTCTACGACGAATGTGCAATTACGACGAATCGACCAGTATTCTATATCAAATATGGTGGCATTTGGAGGAGTGGTTTGGGAGATGATTTTAGCAAGTAGATCCAATGTGTATGAAGTACTCACATGACAAAAGTCCATGAATTAGAAATTAAAATTTTGAAAAAAAAATCACTTGCTTATAAAATTCTGGAAAAAAGATGTCAAACTGCAAGCGCTTGGGAGATTTTTAAAAAATGTTTCTCCCCCATTACTGACCATGTTAAAATGGTTGGTGGTGCTGTTGGGGGTCAGTGAGTTGGGAGTGGGTACACAGCAAAATGTCACAAGTGGCGTAATTGCTACAAAGTTGTGAATGATTATTGCTCAGATGTGATGTGCGAATCGGAAAATTTAAACTCGACCTATAGTTCGAGGAAGTCGGTGCGCGGTTGGGAGTCACCTTTCTCGTTAGCGCGATAACTTGGAACAAATATCAATGGATTTGGTCAATATTTGGTATGTAAAACTTTCTTAACGTCTTCAATGAGTTCGAAAAATGGTAGCATATAGCCATACTGAGTGGAATTATGGTCCCTAATTGATTAATCATTGCCTGTTTTCAGTTCGTTAGCGTGAAGGTTTAAGAAATCAATGGATTTGATTTTCCCACAACAAGCCTTACGGGTGCGAAAAGACTCGACCCCGCATCGGCGATGCGTTATCCTTGATGAATGTTGTATTTATTTATTTATTGGGGTTTAACGACACTTTCGACAGCCAGGGTCACCTCATGTCGGACACACTGTGCTTATTATTGTGCTAAAATGAATGTCCCCCAACACCCCCTTACATGACACCATAGGCTTGGTTTCAACAAACGTGTAAATTATTTTTACAAGTATGTTACACAATACATATCAAATATGGAAGCAATTGGAGCAGTGTTTTGGGAGGAAACAGATTTTTAAAATGTGTTTCCACAACCAACAATGTTAAAATCTGAGGGCCCACGTTAATATGAGCACAGAGGCTTGACACAGGCTTCCCTCTGAGATCAGACTATCACATCCAAGCCCTATTTAAGCAATTTTCAATAACCTTGACCGTGATTTTCAAGGACTTTATTTTTATATAGGCTTTCCACACCCCAAATCAAAGATCTGATTAATTAGCAGATACAAAGTTCCAGCCAGTAGAGCTAGTCAATGGTTCCACCAACTGGTTCAATGTCGGAAGTACAAAGTCCTTCGAAGGAACATTTGTATAGCCATATGTTAAGATGGGTAGTACGTAGGTTCTATAAATGTGCAGACATGCTTCTTGGTCCAACCCATTCTCTCCATGATACCCGATTGCCATCACACTATATGCTGTTCTCCTGGCTTTTTTAACATTGTTCATCATTGTTTCCTTCACTGTCCCTGTGGCAGTTGTTGATCGAAGTATGCCAAGATGAGTTGCTACATCAACAATGGGCATCTGTGTTCCAGCCATATCCCATATTTTTTCTTCTATTTTCTTACTTCTACTAATAGTGGGTGTTACTTGCAGGATAACACTCTTTTTTGGTTGGAGAAGATATCTATGTGAGTTGCTATATTGTGGAGTTTATTAGTATCTGAAGGTCATGAGGGTTATTACTCTGAGTGCAATATCATCTGCACAAGCTGTTGAATTCATTGCAACGTTACCAATGCTACTTCCTATGCTATTTTTAATCAGTGAATGCAGTAGATTTTCAATATAGAGTTTATAGAGGTCAGCACCCAGGATCCCTCCTCGTCGCACACCTTGCGTTACACTGAATGGTTCTGATCTATGTGAATCCCACTTTACCACTGAGCGGCAGTCTGTATGAAGATCATTAATCACAGACCAGCATGCTGGGTAAAGATTTTTAAGGAATGTCTCTCTCATCAATATTTCTTTTGTGACAACGTCGAGTGCCGATTTCGCATCTAAGAAATCAATATAAAGTGGTTCACAGTTGTCAAGGGCTTCTCTCACAGTCTCTTCAATCATCAAGGCACTATTCAGCGGGGAGGCATTGGCTGTAAACCCTCTTTGTGTTTGAGCTTACTTGGAGAGTGTGCATGTACGGAGTTGTTCACGCATGATGACTTCCACTACTTTGAGGACTACCGGTAAAACTGTAATACCTCGGTAGTTTGAAGATATCGCCTTGTCGCATTTCTGTTTATAGATCGGATTAAATAGTCCGGTTTTGAGCGTCGTGAGAACAGTTTTATAACCCAGCATACAGTTGACAAGATTTGTTAAGATTGTGATCTTTTCCTCCGGAGATATGTTCCACTGCAAGCCCAAATATGTCTTGTGCCTTTCGTTTGTGAAGAACATTCAGCGAGTCAGTGCTGACTTCGCTGAAAGCAGTTGATGGCAAATTGTCCATAATATTTTCCATAATCATTGCTACACAGCTTATAGAATTCATGGTCATAATTATTATTATCTGAAGGCTGTGCTAATGCACTGAAGTGATGATGCCATCCATCCAGAATTTGCTCGTTACTGAACATTTGCCCATCTACATTCAAGTCAGATAATAAAACGGTTCCCGCCTTTCGTTGTCTTTTTATCAAGTGATAGAATGTTTCCCTATCAGAATTCAGTGTTGTCATGATTCTATTTTTGAATTTAGTATGTTTATTACTGACAGCTTCCCGAACTTTGGTACGATAAATTTTACGTGTTTTCTTTCTCTGTTGCAGCAACTCATTATCAGGTTCTGTAGGTTTGCCTGCATTGAGCCACTTTCTATGGGCTGTTCGGTTTGCATATAATGCCGCAGCAATTTCTATATTCCAAACCTCGAGGTTTGGCTTATTTTTTGAAGCCTTCTTCTTGGCTACTGCTTTTTGGGCATATTTCTGTAGAGTACTGGATAGAGGAATTACAGTCTTACCAAGTTACAATGAAATCCCTCCTTAAATATGACCTGTAGATTGTTCTAAAGGTTTTCGGGCTTCGGGCCCCTGTAGCCATCACAGTTGATCAATCGTGACCAAAAGGGGACGTTATCATCTGGACATTATATGGAATCAACCTACCACGTTACAAGGAAATCCCTCCATAAATACAATCTGTAGAATGTGCTAAGAGTTTTCGGGTTTTGGGCTTGGGCAGCTGTCACGGTTGAATGATCGTGACCATAAGGGGACGTTCTCATCTACACATTATCTGGAGTCATCCTACCAAGTTACAATGAAATCCCTTTATAAATATGACCTATAGACTGTGCTAAAGGTTTTCGGGCTTCGGGCCCCTGTAGCTGTCACAGTTGACTAATCGTGACCATAAGGGGACGTTCTCATCTAGACATTATCTGGAGTCATCCTACCAAGTTACAATGAAATCCATTCATAAATATGACCTATAGACTGTGCTAAAGGTTTTCGGGCTTCGGGCCCCTGTAGCCGTCACAGTTGACCAATCGCGACCAAAAGGGGACGTTCTCGTGTAGACATTATATGGAGTCAACCTACCAAGTTACAATGAAATCCCTCTATAAATATGACCTGTAGACTCTGGTGAAGGTTTTTGGGTTTGGGGCTCGCGCAGTCGTCATGCTTGACAGATCACGATGAAATGGGGAAGTTCTCATCTAGATATTATACAGAAGCATCCTACCAAGTTACAATGAAATCCCTTCATAAATACGACCTGTAGACTGTGCTAAAGGTTTTCAGGTTATGGGCTCGGGCAGCCATCACGGTTGACCGATCGCAGCCAAAAGGCGACGTTCTCATCTAGATATCATACAGAGTCATCCTACCAAGCTACAATGAAATCCCTCCATATTAAATATGACCTGCAGGCTGTGCTAAAAAGTTTTTGGGTTTCTGGCTTGGGCAGCGGTCACAATTGACAGATCTTGACCAAAAGGGGACGTTCTCATCTAGATATTATACAGAGGCATCCTACCAAGTTACAATGAAATCCCTTCATAAATACGACCTGTAGACTGTGCTAAAGGTTTTCGGGTTTTGGGTTCGGGGCCATCTCGGCTGACCGATCGCGACCAAAAGGGGATGTTCTCATCTAGACATGACACCAAACCTGCATATGAAATTTCGTGACGATCGGATAAGAACTCAAGGGTGCAGACTGTGCTAAAGGAAAATGTGAACAAACTCATAGACTTCCGCACGTGTGATGGCAACAGCTTATCTTGACTTTGTCAAGTTAAGCTAAAAATAATATGAGGTGTAGACTGTACTAAAGAACTGATGGGTGGGTTAATGTGGCCCTCACATTCCTTCACAAATACGACCTGCACTCTGTACTAAAGTTTTTCGGGTTTTGGGCTCGGGCAGCCATCATGGTTGAATGAACGCGACCAAATGAGGATGTTCTCATCTGGGCATTATCTGGAGTGATCCTACGAAGTTACAATGAAATCCCTTCATAAATATGATCTGTAGACTGTGCTCAAGGTTTTCTGGCCCCTGAAGCCATCACAGTTGACCAATCACGACCAAAAGGGGATGTCATCATCTAGGCATTATATGGAGTCAACCTAACAAGTTACAATGAAATCCTTCCATAAATACGACCTATAGACTATGCTAAAGGTTTTGGGCTCGGGCAGCCATCAAAGCTGAGTGATCGCGACCAAAAGGGGCTGTTCTCATCTAGACATTATTTGGAGTCATCCTACCAAGTTACAATGAAATCCCTTCATAAATATGACCTGTAGACTGTGCTGAAGGTTTTCGGGCTTCGGGCCCTTGTAGCCATCACAGTTTCCCAATCGCGTCCAAAAGGGACCAGCACCAGCAAATAGCTCATTACTAAAATATTGTTCAGGAAACATGTAATATGGGAATGACATCAGAAGTCAACTTCAATGTGGTAACATTTTCAGTGAGTTGGTTTTGGAAGCCTTTATTTATTTATTAGGGTTTGAAGACACTTTAACAGCCAAGGTCATATCGTGTCGGTGACAGTTTTACTGGTGGAGGAAGCCAGAGTACCCGGAGGGAAGCACTGAGCAACTGCCAGCTCCCCAGCTCCGCACTACAGCACAGGCAGGGTGAGACTGGTTGAAGACATGTGCACCATCGACGTGCAGTACGCCTTAGTACATGGCATCATTGTGCCCCCATGTGGACAATCAGGGTTAAGAGCCTTGTCGAAGGACACACGGCTCAGACGGTCACCCTTCCAAGGACAAACCGAGCTCGATGTTGCTCAACTTCGGTGATCTGACGAGAACCGCATCCCCGGTTTGGGAAGTAGAATTAAAATATTTTAATATTTGTGAAGGAACGCAGTTGATTGTAAGGTGGCATCATTTAATTCTAAATTCGGCACTTCATAGGAAATCAGCGAGAACGTATCTTTTTGAAATTCCCGGAAAAATAGTAAAATAGTAAAAATAGGCCCCGGTAACCCATGCCTGGGGTGGAAGTGTACTCAAGTGGGCAGCATGGCTATAAGCAATTTACTAAACTTGACTTGATACCTCTGTTGCGGCCATGAAATAGCCATACATTCTGAAAGTGGGCGTAACCTTCAATAAAAATGCTACTTTAGATCATAGGAAAAAAATGTAATCTCAAGCTATAGTGCATAATTCTGTCACGATTATCGGTCGGTTTTTGTACATCAAAACGTGTGCCCATCCTTTCTGAAATTCGAAGCTGGTGCTCTCGTGAGTCGTCCATCTGGCCTAAAGGTAGAGTTTGAGCTGGTCCAGTTCAAATAAACTCTTGTGGGTGAGTGATGGGATAGGTGGTATTGGGGGTCAGGGCAGGAGCAACATTTTAAATTCTAGATGAAATGTTGCAAATATGCATGTTCAAATAACAGGCCTGTACCATTATCCGTCTGAAGCTATTCAGACAGTTATTTATTGACAACTCTGCATGGGTTATGCAGTGACAGGACGCGTAGCTCTGTGTGGAGCGCTCAGAAAAAAATGTTTTGCCATCGGATAATGAAACCACATTACAGATTAAAAATGTCAAGTGAAGATCAATCGTCCCAATGGACTGGTCCATTCATGCGTCTGACCCACTGCGAACTGAAGAGAGACATCTCCGGGGAAGACGAGTACCCTTCGCGAGATGTTCGTTTCTCGCACCGGACAACATCCGGTGAGAACACCTGCTAGCAATGCGAGTGAGTACCTGAAGATACTGTCCCTCTTCTCGGCTGCAAGAAAACGAACCTGTAAGCCATGCGCCGGAGGAGGAAATGGGCGTGTAAAGGCATAGAAGGCCGGCACCTCTCTATCTCACCTCCCCTACCATTTCAATTCCGACCAAGTGTCTTCCAACACTTGAATTGAAAAGGAAAATGGAAGAAGATAGGGAAAAGCTAATGGAGTCCAAAATTCTCCGATGCCATTCAGTCACCATCCTGAAGTTCTTATGGCACCACTGCGGGATAACCCCGTCCCAAAACCAGAGCCTTATGAAAAACTGTTGATAAAGAGAGATCGCAAGGAAATGAAAATATTTATTGACAGCCGGGAGACAGTACAATGCACGATGGAAAATACATAGGACCCCCCGACCCCCCCCCCCCCCCCCCAACAAAAACTGTTTGCCTAGCCATATGTAACAAGGAGCCCTGTGGGGGACTGAGGCGATCACCTGACCATAGTTGTTTAAAGAAAGATGATTTAATTAGCATCTACGGCTAGTTAACACTGCAGAGGAATGAAGTTATTTAATTATTTATAACTCTGTTGTCCATGCCAGATGATTTTTTTAGCTCAACTTTGGCGAAGCCAAATTTGAGCTTATGCCATGGCCCGTCGTCCGTCTGTCCGTCAACAATTGGATACGGCTCGGGCTAGAGGTCGTATTTATGAACCGATCTTTACGAAACTTCTTGGGTACCTTTGTTATGACTGTGGGACGAGAACGAGTGTTTTTGGGTGCGGTCCGAAATTCAAGATGGCTGCCAGCTGCCATTTTGTACCGACGATGCAGAAATCTGTTTTTTGTACAGAACTTCCATATGAAAGCTCTGATTTGAATAATTTTTTGTATAAATGTTTAGTACCATGGGATACATCACATATAATACGAGTTTTTTTTCTCGTGCGTAAATTATGTAAATTAGACTAACTTTTATGTTTTTTGGTGTTACTTTCAGCACTGTAAGTGCAAATGCCAATACGGCTCGGGCTAGAGGCCGTATTTATGAACCAATCTTTACGAAACTTCTTGGGTACCTTTGTTATCACCGTGGGACGAGAACGAGTGTTTTGGGGTCCGGTCCAAAATTCAAGATGGCCGATGGCAGCCATTTTGTACGAAATTTGGTGCAATCAGATTTTTGCACAGAACTTCCATATGAAAGCGCTGATTTGAATAATTTTTGTGTGTAAATGTTCAGTACCATGGGATACATCACATATAATATGGGTTTTTTTCTCGTGCAGAAATTATGCAAATTAGATGAACTTTGATTTTTTCAGTGCTGCTTACACACAGTAAGTACACATGTCAATACGGCTCGGGCTAGAGTCTGTATTTATGAACCGATCTTCACGAAACGTCTTGGGTACCTTTGTTATCACCTTGGGACGAGAACGAGTGTTTCTGGGTGCGGTCCAAAATTCAAGATGGCTGCCAGTGGCCATTTTGTATCGAAATTAGGTCTAATCAGTTTTTTGTACACAACTTCTATACGGCTCAGGCTAGATGCCGTATTTATGAACCGATCTTTACGAAACTTCTTGGGTACCTTTGTTATTACCGTGGGATGAGAACGAGTGTTTTGGGGGGTGGTCCGAATTTCAAGATGGCCACCAGCAGCCATTTTGTACCAAAATTAGTGCAATCAGTCTTTTGTACAGAACTTCTGTATGAAAGTTCTGATTTGAATAAATTTTTGTATGAATGTTTAGTAACATGGAATACATCACATATAGTACGGGTTTTTTTTCTCGTGCAGAAATTATGCAAATTAGATGAACTTTGATTTATTCAGTGCTACTTATACTCTGTAAGTGCACATGTCAATACGGCTCGGGCTAGAGGCTGTATTTATGAACCGATCTTCACAAAACTTCTTGGGTACCTTTGTTATCACCTTGGGACGAGAACGAGTGTTTCTGGGCGCGGTCCAAAATTCAAGATGGCTGCCAGTGGCCATTTTGTACCGAAATCAGGTCCAATCAGTTTTTTGTCACAACTTCTACACAGCTCATATTTGTGAACTGATCTTCACGAAACTTCCTGGGTACCTTTGTTTTCACCTTGGGACAGGAATGAGTGTGTTTTGGGGTGCCTTTGTTATCACTGTGCTATGAGAACAAATATTTTGGGGTTCAGTCAGACCCACTGTGGGACTCAAAGATTTTTTTCTAGTTTAGCATCTGACTGTCACCCACCTTTACCATACTTTACCTATACATTTGTTACAGGCAACGCCCAGTATTTATGTGCAGACCGTTACAATACTTTATATGTACCTTTGTTATCAGGTCATTACCTAGATGTTTGTCATTGCTGTGTCACATACTATACATGTACATGTCTTTGTCTTGACAAGTTGAGCTACAGTGTCATTGACACTTTCATTTAAGTATTGGGATGCTACCACAGAAATAACGTCAAGATTTTCAGTAATGCAAAACTGGGGAGTCCAAATATCAACCTAGGGACTTAACTTGAACAAACTTGAAGGATGTTGAATACCAAATATCAAAAGAGTCTGGCTGGTGGTTCTGGAGAAGAAGATTTTGAGAATATTACTAATTTTCACTATGTTAAAATTTAACCCCCCCCCCCCCCCCCCCCCCCCCACAGGGAATACAAATATCAACCCAGGGACTTTATTTTAACAAATTGAATTTGAACCCCTAAGGATCTGTATACCAAATATCAAAAGATTCTGATTGTATCTCAAGAAGCAGAATTTTAAAGATTATTCCTCGTATTGGACTAAGTTAAAATTCGGGCTCCAATGGGGAGCCCAAATATTAACTCAGAGACTTGATATGAACAAACTTAGATCTGACTGACCTAAGGATGCTGTATATACTAAATATCAAAAGATTCTGGCTGGCAGATCTGAAGAAGATTAAGAAGATTTTCAACGATTATTCTTCATATTGCACCACTAAATTAAAATTCGGGCTCCCTTAAGAGAGCCCAATTATTAACCGATGGACTGGAGTGACACAAATTGAATCCAATCCTTTTAAAAATTATGTCCGCTATATATTAAATGATTCTGACTGGTGTTTCTGGAGAAGAGGAGTTTTAAAGATTATCCCTCGTGTTGGACTAAGTTAAAATTCGGGCTCCGATAGGGAACCCAAATATTAACCCAAAGACTTGATTTGAACAAACTTAGATCTGATTTATCTAAGCATGCTGTATACCAAATACCAAAAGATTCTGACTGGTGAATCTGAAGTAGATTTTCAAAGATTATTCCTCATATTACACTTAGATAAAATTCGTGTTCCCTTTGAGAGCCCAATTATCAACCGTTGGACTTGAGTTGAATAAATTGAATCCAACTCCTGTAAAGAATCTGTATGCCATATAATAAATAACTCTGACTGGTGTTTCTGGAGATGAAGAGTTTTAAATATTATTCCTCATATTGGCCTAAGTTAAAATTCGGCAGAGACTTGGTTTGAACAAAATGAGATCTAACCTCCCTAAGGATGCTGTATACCAAAAGATTCCGACTTCTGAAGAATTTCAAAGATTATCCCCATATTGCACTAAATTAAAATACACCCCCCCCCCCCCCCTCCCCCTGGAAGCCCACATATTGACAGAGGGACTAGATTTGAACAATCTTGAATCTGACCCTCATAACAATGATGTATACCAAACATTAACAGATTCTGACTGGTGGTTCTGAAGAAGATTTTTAAAGATAACTCCCCATATTATCCAAAGTTAAAATCTGGGCTCCTGTATTGAACCCAAATATGATCCAATGGGCTTAATTTTAACAAACTTGAATCTGATCCCCCATGGATGCTGTATACAAAAGATTCTAATCAGTGGTTCTAGGGAATTCTTTGTTTAATTTTTGCAAACATGCTGACTCGGCATTTAGCTTAAACAATATTTATTCAACAAGTAAGCTACATGCTATAGGACTGAATACCAAGAAAAGTAACAGTATATATATAGTGAACATCAAAAATATAACATATATTTACAAAAGACCATTTTAGATGTAATGGGGGATCTGACAGAAAGCTAGGAGCTTATGTTGGTCATCTCTCGGGGTCATTCATTAATTTACACAAAAAGAAGGTGGTATAGAATAGTAGATGGCCTCAATGATATATCGCCGCCTGGAACCCAAGGCTGTGGTCGATCACCAGCCGCGCGCCAAGCCGGGGCCCCGCATCAATGCACACAGTGAGGGCTGCCAAAAGGCCCAAAGAGCGCAAACCTTAGAGCAAATACCCGAGATATCATTCAGAGTTGATTTGTCAGCATCGTAGTCGACACAAGTAGGTAACGGCGAGTGCACGGAAACGACACCCCGGCCAGGGACAAAACCAGTGAGAAAGTTGGTGGTAATTCTAGTCATAGAAAAGTAGGCATAAAGAGTCAAACTAACAGGCGTCAATATATGATATTGTTTAAACCTTGCATGTGAATGAAGAAAGAGGTAAAAAGAAAGTAAAATGGAGAGGAGTAATGGAAAATAGGGGATGCCAGCTTGAGAGCGCAATACATTGCCTTCACATTCAGTACATTCGAAAGTAAGCAGAAGAAGCACCGTTAGTTAGCAGTGAGACAGAAGCAGCCTTGATGATGATTCATGCGAAGAAAACAGAAAGGAGAGTAGGATTATAGGAATGGAGGTAAATTCGTCATACCTGTAATAGCAATCGAAGTGTTGGTACATTTACAGTAAATGGAAGAAGGTTGATAGTACTATTACGGACATTTGAGTACATTGGACACCCTGCATTTACAGAAGGGGGTAGGTGACAGATGATTGGCATATAAATGAGAGTTAAGGTTATTACAATGCAATCGCAACCTGCAGTGATGTATTTGGATTTCGCGCCAGTATAAAACACAGGTGGTCGCTGATTCCCAACATTTGGGAAAGTCTTGAAATTGATCAGTGATGAGTTCTCACGGACAGATAAAGGCAGACTCTTCCATTGGTCAGTGACACTCTGAATAAAAGACGACTGATACAGCTGAGTCCGACAGAAAGGAACTCTGTGATTATGACTTGACCGGAGGTTGAGCGACAGATCTGACGATGAGACAATCGGGGGAACTTTATTGGCAATGTATGAGGGCGACATGCTTTGATGCATTTTGAAGTACTGTAACAGCTTGTGGTTGCGCCGTCTGTCTTGTAGTGAGTCCCAACGTGTTTCGAAATAAATCAAAGACTGACAGTTGCCCCGGTAACGATCCTGGCGCCTGCGATCTGTACTTTCTCTAGCTCGGCGACTTGAGCTGCTGAACAGTTATCCCAGACAGCATCAGCGTATTCAAGAAGAGGCCTAACGAAGGCAAAGTATATTTTTCTAGGACGCTACGGTCGAGATTGAATTTCGGCTTCCTCAGTTGGTCTAAGCGAGACCAGGCTTTGGAGCAGATATGGTCAATGTGGTGGTTCCATGAACATGTGCTATTCAATATAACTCCTAAGTGTTTATGATTGCTGACTTCGGATATCTGCGAATCACCTAGGAATAGAGGTGGATCGGCAGTAGGATTGCATTTACGTGATATAAGCATACTCTCTGTTATTCTAGGATTGAACTCGACTAGCCATGTTTTAGTTCAACGTTCTGTTGTGGCAAGGTCATGGTTGATTAATCTCGAAGCTTGCTCTGGATATTCTCTACAATTAAATATAGGGAAGTATCATCTGCAAATAGGCGTATGCTACTGAGTAAGTGTTCAGTTATATCATTAATATATGTAAGGAACAATAAAGGTCCAAGTATTGAACCTTGTGGAACACCAGCATTAATGACTCGGCATTTATTCGATGCCCCTCTACAGAACACCCTGTAGATATGATTTGTGTTGGCAAAATAATGCCATTAGTAGTAGGCGAGGGGTGGGGGTGGGCAGGGGTGGGGGGGGGTCGACCCTCATCTTATGGACCTAGGCTGGTGGACCTAGGAAGTGACGTCATACCACAATGTATTATGGGTATCACGTGGTTGTCATGGTAACTCATGTGGGCGGCCATGTTGTGACGTCATTGTCATGGTGATGGGTGATGTGAGTGCGCATGCGCAGCTCGTGTTGTTAGGGTGATACGTGTTTCCGTCGTCCATTTTGTATACTGGAGGCCGCCATCTTTGTTTCTATGGTGACACGTGTGGTTGCTATGTTACCCAAAGGCTCCTTATAGGACCAAGAGACCTGTAACAGGTATGTTCGATTGACTGGGAGTATTTTCTGGAACGACTTCCCTGGATAATTACCCAAATGAGCCCAAGAATGGCCGTAAATCATCGGAAACGACTTTATTTGATATGGATTCCCCACAGAATCCTGCTTTTAACCGAAATGGACTTGTTTAGAGTAGCACGTAGTGCTATAGATTTTTAAAAGGTCGTGTTCGATTGAAGTAGAGTATTTTTTGGAACGACTTTCGAAGATAATTACCCAAATAAACCCGAGAATCCCTCCAAATCACCAAAATCCACCCCAAACTACCGAAATGGACTTGGTAAAGCCTCATTAAGTTTTATGAAGGCTCGAATTTTTGTTATTCCGGGTCAAAATCCTCGTTTTACCTCTGTTACGGGTGTATCAGCACATGCAGCACATCAGCACATTCAAAATGTGCCAATGTGTGCAAGTGCACAATGTGCGCACAAAACATGCAGCACATGCGCACATACGGGTATCTGAGGACCAGTGTTTGAGGACCAGTGCTTGGGGATTAGTGTTTGGGGACTATTGAAGACCAGACTTTGACGACTAGTGGGTACCAATATTTGGGGACCAGTGTCAGAAATATTGTCTAACCACCGTCTCTTAACTCAGTACTAACGTTTCTGCTACCAACTGTGTTACCGTTTGCAACCAAGATCTTGGCTTATTCCTCCGCTCCTCTATATCCACCCCAAACTACCGTGAGATGTAATTGTACACAATGTGCAAATAGCACATGTTGCACATGCAAAATGTGCCAGTATGTGCTTGTGAGCAAGTACACAATGTGCTCACAAAACATGCAGCACATGCGCACATACGTGTGTTTGAGGGCTAATGGGGACCAGGATTTGGAGACCAAGACTTGATGGACCAGTGTTTGGGGGCCAGTTGTGGATGTTTGGGGGACTAATTATCAAATAACAAAAGAATACATGATATCCAATTCATTTTATTTCACTTTTCTCAGGTGCATTTTGCAAATTCGCACATGAAAGTTCAAATTGTACAAAGTCAATCATTCAGGAAACACCGAACGAATCACTTGAAAAAGTACAAAAGACATGTGCACATCATCCAGCTCTCATTCGATCCCCGGCCTTCAATGAGTAAAGACATGCCTAGTCACTGCTGTAGTTTTTGTGGGAAGCAATTTTCCAGGAGCTTCACTCGCAAAAGACACGAAGATGGTTATTGCCCCGGGAGACACGAAATGAATGAAGAATTCAAAAAAACTCAGGGATTGAGAGACTGAAAAGAAACCTAGATATCCTGCGATATCTTGCCCACGCTGACAGACATGAAGTGAAAACTACGATGCGGACGGTCAGTAATGACTTGATTCGATGTATATGTGATTGTGCCTTCAACCTTTTGGACTATAATGTGCCAATGTCTAAATCTGAGAGAGCTTTTCTCATTCCACACACGTACGAAATAAGAAAAATAGCCAAAAGATTACCTGGACGGAAAGCAAGACGAATCATACAAAACGGTGTTTTTTTAGGAAAGTTGCTTCAACTAGTAGTCCGTGGGCTATCAACAATCCTTGCAAACGTTCTATAAAAGGGACACGCACATGACAATGTGCTCATTTGTGCCCTGGTCGCCGAAGAGTGACGACACAATGCAATACTGCCGCGCTTCTTCCGAACGTGACCCTCCATCAACAGATGATTCCAGTGAGGGGTCAGAAGATTCTGAAAGCGAAGAAGGAGATACAGAATCTGAAGAAGAATTAATGGAGGATGACGATTCCGCTGATCCGGTGGCGTGTATCGTTAGAGGTGCTTATGATGAGTACCAGGAGGATTTCGAGAAACTCCTTAGTGGTTACATAAAAGATGGAATGGATAAAGATGAAGCGGCCTCAGAAGTAGAGTTAGAGAAGCAGTCGGCGCGGGATATCTTAAAACACTCGTGTTTATGAAAAATTTTCGACGAGATCCCATTTATGAAAAAATCCAAGAAACAGCAAAACACCTAAGAGAGAATGAAGACTACGACCTTACTGAATCCCAGAAATATGCTGTGGAAAAGAGAAAGTTTTTGTTCGATCCCATCTTGGATCAATACACATTTGGAATGGAAACAGAATCTAATGACGACTCGTAAGAAGGAGAGTATATAAGGGGGTGTTTTCCAAAACGTAACTACTACACTTTTGACTTACCATGGGTTAACATCAGTGTGAATTTTGCAGCAAAAAATGTACCGACAGGTAGCGCTCGTGTGACAAAACATATATAAGATAGTCGATACCGAAAGAAAAACCATTTGTGTTCCAGCCTTCGAAGAGTGAAGATGTCTGACAAATTGTGCGCAGTCATATTCAGATATAACAATGACATTCAAATACAAGTTTTCAAGAATTCTGCTGGGATACAATTCACATCTAAGGATGTAGAACTGTTGCATAAAACAGTGGAAAGGGTTAAACGGAGGCCGCTTGAATCAGATGAAGCTGTAGTTGCAACAAAGAGACCAAGACGTAACCAACTAGTCAGTAACGAAAATCCAGCTAAGCAGGCTGACCAGTCACCGAACCAAATCACAAAGCCCACCAAACCGTGCGAAGGTCATGCTACACTAGAGGGCAAAGGCTTATGTACCGGACGGCTTTCAGACAAAACAAAGAGAGCAACTTCAACTCAAACATTGAACCAAACGAAGACTGAAATTCTGAATCAAGATCAAATGGATAGTGGAGCTCACGAGATGGGTCATGTCGCCCCCAACGAAGTCGAATTGCCGGTGTCAAAGGCCAAGCAGCCTGCTACTAAACATCGAACAAATAAAACTGGAGAGCACACTCCGAAAGAACCTCATTTGGCAGTCAAAGAAAACAGAAAAGTTAAAGAGGTTTCAAAACCACCTAAAATCAAGACACCGCCATTTAGTATATGGTTATCCACCATTTCGGGAAGAAAGGATCGAAAATCAACGAACTACACACCATTCAAAGATGCCTTTGGCGATAACGATTTCCTGGATGATTGACTTTGTACAATTTGAACTGTCATGTGTTAATATGCAAAATGCAACTGAGAATAGTGAAATAAAATGAATTGGATATCATGTATTCTTTTGTTATTTGTCAACTCGTCCCCCAACATCCACAACTGCCACCCCCCCCCTCCCCCCTCCCCCCAAACACTGGTCCATCAAGTCTTGGTCTCCAAATCCTGGTCCCCATTAGTCCTCAAACACCTGTATGTGCTGCATGTTTTGTGAGCACATTGTGTACTCGCTCACAAGCACATATTGGCACATTTTTCATGTGCTACATGTGCTATTTGCACATTATGTACAATCACATCTCACGGTAGTTTGGGGGTGGATATAGAAGAGCGGAGGAATAAGCCAAGATCTTGGTTGCACACGGTAACACAGTTGGTAGCAGAAACTTTAGTACTGAGTTAAGAGACGGTGATTAGACAATATTTCTGACACTGGTCCCCAAACATTGGTACCCACTAGTCCTCAAAGCCTGGTCCCCAATAGCCCCCAAACACTGGTCCCCAAGCACTGGTCCTCAAACACTGGTCCTCAAATACCCATATGTGCGCATGTGCTGCATGTTTTGTGCGCACATTGTGCACTTGCACGCAGGCACATATTGGCACATTTTGCATGTGCTGATGTGCTGCATGTTCTGATAGACTCGAAACAGACGTAAAACGAGGATGTTGACCCGGAATAACAAAATACGAGTCTTCATAAAACAAAATGAGGCTTTACCAAGTCCATTTCGGTAGTTTGGAGTGGATTTTGGTGATTTGGAGGGATTCTCGGGTTTATTTGGGTAATTATCTTCGGAAGTCGTTCCAAACAAATACTCCCATTCAATCGAACACGACCTTTTAAAAATCTATAGCACTACGTGCTACTCTAAACAAGTCCGTGTCGGTTAAAAGCAGGATTCTGTGGGGAATCCATATCAAATAAAGTCGTTTCTGGTGATTTACGGCCATTCTCGGGCTCACTTGGGTAATTATCTAGGGAAGTCGTTCCAGAAAATACTCCCAGTCAATCAAACATATCTGTTAAAGGCATCTTGGTCCTATAAGAAGCCTTTGGGTCACATAGCAACCACGTGCCACCTTAGAAACAAAGATGGCGGCCCCCTTCATACAAAATGGACGACGGAAACACGTATCACCCTAACAACACGAGCTGCGCATGCGCACTCACATCACCTATCACCCTGACAATGACGTCACAACATGGCCGCCCACATGGGTTACCATGACAACCACGTGATACCCATAATACATTGCGGTATGACGTCACTTCCTACGTCCACCAGCCTAGGTCCATAAGATGAGGGTCGAAAACCCCATCGCCTACTACTGCCATTGTTCATCTCACTGGCAGTGACATTTATGGCGTTGTAGTGGAATGATACAAGAATAACTTATTCTATGCTTTCCTGATGTGAATTCCCCTGTGGTACTATCAGAAAATAATCTCAGTCACGTCAGATACCAAATACCGAACCGAGATCGTGGTACACCCCCAAAAACACGAAACCGATATCGAGCTCAAAATTCTAAAACCGCCCATCTCTAAAAACGTGTTTTCATTATCAGCGCGAAAATAACAAATGCAGAAAAAAACATAATTATGAAGTGGGTATAAGCAACTGATCAAATAAAATAAATACAAATTTGACAAAAAAATTACAACACAACATGGCGCCATTGAGTCACGAGACATGACGTCACTTCCGGGGTCCGCCACCGGGGTCCCCCAACCTGCACCTGAAAAGCCCGAGACATACTACTATTACATTATCGCAATGCTCGCATCGCATCTAGTGTGCAACGGCTATAAACGGAAAGTGTGATGACGTTCCGTGTGGTGTTTAGTAGCAGAAAATGTGAAAAACCTACCTGGCTCAATCTTTGCAGTCCTCTACAGTAATAAAAACTCCCTCCAGAGTTGGCACAATTATTGCAAATGTGATCTTCATAACATTTACTCCATTCCTTGAGTTTGTCATTGGAAATGTTCTGACAACTTGCATGTAGCCAATTTTGACATTCAACACTAAATAAACAACTGGTGGAAACGCAGTTTTCTGCATAGTCCCCACAAGGATACTTCAGTTTCGAATTAAAATTTCTCGTCATGATCGTTAAGAGTTGTAACAAGACTGATGACCCATCTTATCTATTGGGATGTATATATATACGCGTTGTTTCAGTATTACCTGTCACTCTCTGTCTTCTTGACTAGAAATGCATATATTCGCGTAAACTGGACTTTTTTTTAGCATGAAATAACATCAATACTGAACTTTCTGAACGGTTAACTCAACATTTTGGGGTTAGTCGTTTTGATTGACTTTTTGTTCAGAGTGAAACGGTGGTTAGTCAAAGTGTCTAACAAAGGGTCTAACTAACTAACACCGTTCGGAATGGACTATTATTTATGGAAATCAAATTCAATAGAGCCTAATATCTTCCGACAAACCTTTGGTGGGTTGGCCCTCGCCCCAGCTAATTAGTCATGAGATCATGAAAATGATAGGCCCTATGCGGCTGAGTTTTGTTGCTTCTCGATGGTTTTTTCATTGAAACACTTCCACAAAAAGTGCAAATGACATCGATGACACCCACCCACCTATCCACTCCCTCCCACCTCGACCACCAGTGGATAATAAAAAGAGGCAGAAGGAAGAGATGACAAACTGCATTGTCAACGGGGATAATTCACACTCCATGGAAAAATTATTCACCGAGCCATAACTAAAAAGAACAGCCTAATAAAAGGAATGATCAGCACAAGAGGGGGTGTTGAATCGCAATAGTCTCCAACTTCTATTGCTTCCTTTCTTTGGTGACATAATTATTTCTGACAGTCGATGATGAATCACTCCGTCGTGTTTTTTTGCCAGTGCGTTTCTTCCTTTTCGTGAAAAATGCCTGAGGGTATGTGAAACAATTAGCAGTGGCTAAGATAGCGTTTTCTGGTGTGAGACAAGACCATAAATTTTCCCACAGAAGTAGTAATGCTAGCGGAGAAAGAGGTTATAGACAATGCAGCCTTTTTTGTGGAGAAAATTTAAAATGGGTGTCCAAAAAATGTGATTTACATGAGCCTGGCTCTTGGCAATCATTTTCCGGTCTCCCAACAGTGGCGGTGCTAGAACTGTTTCACACGTTGGCATGAAGGGGACAGTTCCCCAAGAACCCGAAGATGGGCATATTCACACGTGGCCTTTTGCGATCATAGCCTTGCATTCAAATACCTTAGACATCTGCTGGAGGTCCTAAGGCATGGGCAATCACGGGAGGTTTGTCTGAGGTAATTGTATGTTGGGAAACAAAAATTGAATTGCACTTTCAAATTAAGCCTTTTCTTTAAGGAAAACAAATCCGACAGATCCTAAAATTTTCAAACAAAACCTTCAGTGGGTAGGCCCTCACCCCCTCGAATCCTGCCCATTAGTAATGATCACATAAATTCGAAAATGAATATCATGAAAATGTTTGGCCCTATACCGCTTATTTGGCCATTGATATTTTTTTCCATTGATGCACTTCCATCGAAGAGAAAATAGCAAAGCTACCCACCCACCCACCCTCCAACCCCACACCTCCAGTGCTCACTGCATTCAAAACATACCACTCTCACTGACCATTAATGCCCCTGCTGAAAGAAATGGATGGATGGATATGGCCAGATTGGCTCCATAAAAAAAAAAAAAATGCGAATATTGATAGGCCTAAGTGATCGATTTCGATCACAGTACCTGAGGCACCAGGATTCACCAAGCCTCAGGTATTGCGATACTCGACCGCAGGAATATGGAAGCGTCATTCAAGGTAGATGCCTCGTACTTCACTACTTGCAAGTGACATCCACGCTCTGACCAACTCACTACACACAAAATTAGAAACAGAAGTTTATTCAATCTAGGAATAACTTTAGAATTGGTTATAGCCTAGTATCGCGGATTATACAAAACAGAAGATTCGAGCAAACAAACAAACCGACGTAAAATGGATAGACCTCCCTAAATCAAACGCACACCTGTCAGAAATATTACCTTTGACCTCGCAGGGGGTCTCTAAATGGGTCAACACCTCGGAATGTGTAACATCAACTTCCGATTGACATAATGTCCATAAAGTTGCAAGAAAGTAAGAGAATTTCCTCCCCGAGAAGTCCCAAGAGGATAGGTATATATTGCTAGTTCTCATCGCATATCGCGCTTCTATTACAACTATTCTGAAAAGTTTGAAAAACTTTTCAAAAGCATTTTCAAATGTGCTCATGCTATTTTATTCGCCTCACTGGGCTGGGATGTAATCGATGTAATAAATCATGTGTACCCTGAAATTGGTTGTTTGTCTCGAAGACAGTATGTCGTTCATCAAGTGCCTTGTGATTACTCTTCGTAGGCGCAATGAATTGAAGGTGTAAGAACATAACTTATTGGGTGCACACCATTAAGTACTCCGCTTCAATCGAGCGTTGTGTAAAAAAAACAGTCCGGAAAGATGCTCAGTTTATCAGTCGGTCTCGTTTCAAAATAATTTACGAAAAAACGACACAACTGTGCAGCTTCAAAGCGAGTTTTAGCCATTGAAGAATTATTAGCAATCTAATCTATTGAAAATAAAATAAAAGGTTTCAAAATGAATTTACCAGTTGGCCCAATGAAAATCCAAAAGGTAAAAAAAAGTGTTCCAAATCAAATGTCAACAGACAACAAGTAAATCCGATGCTATCATTTCTATTCTACGCCACTTTTATTAAAGAATGAGTTGAATAAGAAGAAGTAATGAGCACATAGATTGCCAGAGGCGTAGGCGGGGGGGGGGGGGGGGGGTACCCTCCGCCCCCATCCCCCCCCCACCGCAATTTGGAGCCCTGCCCCTCCCTCCAGGTGACGTAGCCTAATTATTGATGCCTTTCACAACTTATAAATTATGGACACAATTGGACTGGAGTCAGGAAATTGCAGCGTTTTTTGTCGCGAATTTCTCCTGGGTGAGCCCAAATGTGAGAGAGTGTCCCCTCTTGTGCTCACCCCCATCTCGCTGCTACATAGCTAGGATGATGCTGCGCATCCTGTTCTGTATGCCCTCCTAGCAGTTCAGCGGTCGGAAAGTAGCGGCTATCCCCCTACATAGGGGAGTAGCCGCTACGTTCAGATTGCTGGAACTACCCCCCCCCCCCCCCTCTTTACTCTTGCCGGAAGCATGGTGGCTCAGTGGTAGACTGTTGGACTTCTATGTCCCGAGTTCGATCCCCGTCCGGGACGATCCGCGTTGTGTCCTTGGGCAAGGCACCTTATCCCGGTTACCTAGATGGGGACATTATGATGCCGTGTACTAAGGCGTACTGCATGTCGATGGTGCACTTGTCTTCAACTGCTGTAACCCTGCTTGAGTGGAGCTTGAACAGAGTTAGAATGTTGAGGAGCTGAAAGTTGCCATTTGATGCTCGGTGGTTCTCTCTGGGTACTCTGACTTCCTCCACCCGTAAAACTGTCACGGTCATGATTAGCCATTGTGCATAAGTATTTGACCTTAAACACCAATAAAATTACTTTGCCCCCTAACTTTGATATCCTGACTACGTGTCTGTACATTGCAGACAGGGATGTTACTAAAGAGTCTCGGATGGTGGGATGTTAACTTTTAGATTTCCAATTGCACTCCTCCCATCATGGTAGCCAAAATTCCGACTAACCCTACATAATTTCTAACAAGTGAGAAATTTCATTAGCCCCCCCCCCCCACCCCACCCCCACCCACCTCCCATGCCAGTCAAAATTTTTCAACTACTATTAAATTTGTACACCCCCCTTAACTGTAACTTGTCAACCTGAGGCTCTCGGTAGTCAAAATTCCAACTACAAATCATTGTTTGGGAGATTTTTACAATTTTTCTATCAATATTTGGATGACTTTTTCAGTCCCAAAACTCCATATTTTGGCCAAATTCCAGGGGGCCTCCTAAACACAGGAATGACGCATAATGACACTGGAATGACATAAAAATTATAATGCAATATATTATAGTATATATTCAATCAGTACACCATGATGTGTCACAATACTTTTTTATAACGGCCCAAAATGTCAATGACTGACTCCATGCACTTTGCTTCTATTGTATAATTTTCTGTAACTTGTGACGGATCTAGAATGGCTAATTCCTTAAACCCATACACATGGATCAAAGACAGCACAAAACAACGATTTATGATTTATTGATGATTATCATTATGGATAATGGGATGTTGATAAATGATTAATGAATGATTATTTGACCAAAACTAGCGAAGCATGCCTTTTTGTACCCTCACCCTAAAGATTGACAAGTTAAATTTTTATTAATCCCAACCTTAATTCTCACTTTACAATAAAGTTGGATTCACCCCCACCCCGAATTTTGATAAGATATGAAGTCTCATTTTACCTTAGCCTTAAATTTATGATAACTTCAGCTGAAGACTGTAACATGAATCTGATAAATAAAAAAAATTAACAAAGGAATTGAACATGAAAACTGAACAGAAAGCTAAAGGACCTAGAATTTGCTTGTGACTGTGGAGAGAACAGTCGATCAAGCATTTATTTTTAAGATTGACCAATTTATTTTCTAAGTGAAAATAAGATCGGCATGTTACCTTTCTCAGGTGACTTCGCCATGGTCAAACCAAACATGAGAAGACCCATATCTGAGAGAAACAGCCGTACTTATAACAGTGTTCACAGTTGAATGCTCTCAACAATTGAAATAAACGAATGAGAATCTGCCTACAGTACACCTGGCGGTCAGTAAATCGGAAAGACACTGTTAACACGAGATTCTGAGTGATAGGCCACACTAATGCAATTTAGCTTTTCTGTAAAACAACAGAACTCACAATAACCTGAATAAACATTAAATATCTGGCCCAAATTCATCATAAACTTATAGGGGTAGAAGACGTTTTTACTTTCTGAGTGTGACAGCCAGTAGTTCTTGTCCGATCATCACAAAATTTCATATGCAGGTTCGAGATCATGTCTAGATGAGAACGTACCCTTTTGGTCATGATAGGCTAACCGTAACGGCCGTGAGAGCCCAAAACCCGAAAACATTTAGCACAGTCTGCAGGTCGTATTTATGAAGGGATTTATTTGAAACTTGGTAGGATGACTTCATATAATATCTGGATGAGAACGTCCCCTTTTGGTTGTGATTGGTCAGCCGTGATGGCTGCGACAGCCTAAAACCTGAAAACATTTAGCACAATCTACACGTTGTATTTATAAAGGGATTTCATTGTAACTTGGTAGGATGACTCGGTATAATGTATAGATGAGAACATCCCCTTTTGGTCACTATCGGTCAACCATGATGGCTGCGAGAGCCAAGAACCTGAAAACCTTTAGCACATTCTGCAGGTTGTATTTATGAAGGGATTAGATTGTAACTTGGCAGGATGATTCCGAATAATGTCTAGATGGGAATATCCCCTTTTGGTCGCGATCGGTCAACCCTGATGGCTATGCGGAGTCGCGGACCTGATGCCCAGAAACCTTGAGCTCAGTCTACAGGTCATATTTATGAAGGGATTTTATTGTATCTTGGTAGGATGACTCTGTATAATGTCCAGATGAGACGTCCTATTTTTTATGTGTAGATGAGAACATCCCCTTTTGGTCACGAACGGTCACCCTGATGGCTGCGAGAGCCCCAAACCCGAAAACCTTTAGCGCAGTCTACAGGTCATCATAATCATGAAGGGATTTCATTGTAACTTTGTAGGATGACTTCATATAATGTCTGGATAAGAACGTCCCCTTTTAGCTGTGATCGGTCAGCCATAACGGC